>OX336355.1:6903346-9303346 GCA_946902875.1 Nematopogon swammerdamellus | reverse complement strand
AAGAATTCAGCGGAGCTCCGGCGGCGATAGCTAACGAGGCTTTTTATATCTTTACCTCTCGAGACTTCGGTGAAGAAATTTTAGACAAAGGAGACTCTCTCGGTTGCGTAATCTTGTTAACTTGCGCAGGGCGTAGTGAAGAAACTGTTATACTAACTGGTACAGTCGAATGAAGACAGTCGGACCAATAACACCTCCTCAATGTCAGCCTCGATAGCTCAGTGGTAGTGGTGCAGACAGTCCACTGTTGCTATTAATTCTTAAGCAACGCTGGGTGCCGTCAGTACTTGGATGGGTGACCGCTCGACCGTTAGAGGCTGACCGTGGTTTGGATTCCACGTAAAACTGTAGGTCCCTTCCCTTCTTATGTACCTTACTAGGTGGTAGGGCTCAATCCGCCCGCGTTGGTACCACCGCACTGAATGAAACGTCGCTCGAAACGGCTATGTAAATAGTTTGTGTTTTCCGTCCAGGTATTAGCCGGCACGACCGAAGGGAAGCACTGACATGGCACCTAGTTCACCCGGTGTTATGGGCTGACATCACGGATGTTGTAGGTGATGTAGCAAACCCTGTCAGTTTCCATAAAACAAAAACCTCCCCTCGCGACCCCAAGGGGTCCATGGATCGCACTTCAAGAACCCCTTGTCTAATCGTATTACTTTAAGTGAGATATTCTTGTATATATGTATATATACAATTGGTTTCTTGGAAACGGCTCTAACGATTTGGATGAAATGTTTTATTAAAGTAATGTTTTCTTTGCCAAGTTTATTTAGGTAAGATATGTACCTGAGAAAATCAGTTTTATTCTTCCTGACTTCTCCAAACCAACCTGTAACGAAAAAAAGAGTTTTCATCAGCCACAATTTATCTGAGCAAGAACAGCTCATCTGCATTAAAGGGCATTCCAATCAAGAGAGGGTCGACCCTGGATACAACGAAAAACGTTTCAAGTTTAAGTTAAGTTTATTTATTTACACACGCATTAGATTACAGAGATATTACATTACATACCAAATAGTCATATAAAAACGTAAGCAGATAATACCGACAGGACCACACCCATGGAAATCTAAGGGCAGAAATCCATAAGTACACCCTACAGGCCACTTCAGCTTTCCAAATCAAAATATTCGGCTATAGAAAAACATGTTTTTCTACCACCGTCTCTTAGAATATTGAGGTAGCTACCAGTAGGCAATAGATAGCAGTATCTGCTGTCGATGGCAAACTCGAAAGACGCCGAGCGAAGCTCTGCCGCCCAGGTACTGGACTAATCCTTATCCTTACCTCCTTACCTTATAATAAAATCCAACGTCTGCCTTCTGTCTGAGTGTCTGAGTGTATGTCTGTCTGTCCGCTTATAACTCGAGAACCACTGAACCGATTTTAATAAAAAGCTTGATTCTTCCCATCAACTATAGGCTACTTACTATCACGATAAATGGCTTATGAGGTTAGCAGTGAAGTGAAATATGAGAGCTGGCGGAGCCGCGGGCATGCACAATAACTCTAGAATAGCCATCCACGTCTGCTTTTCTAACAAAAACTCAACTATTCTCTAAAAGATACAAAACGAGAGTGGATCGTGGCCAAAAGGTAAAGGCATTTCTTAGTAAGCTTCGATCCCCGTTTGCGAGCACCACTTACTTTCTCTTTTCCGTCCAGTTCAGCGTAGCCGGCACGACCGGGAAGCAGAGAGAGAGACAGATGAGCCCGGCAGGAGCCCTAGCCGACACCCTCGAGTCAAATATACTCTGAGATAAGTTAAAACGAGTTCCGCGCTCAGATAGATACTTAGTTAGCGCAAACTAGATCGCAATAACCGAGAGATGGCGCTCGGATAGCCCGCTGGGACGTAGGGCTGCCATTAATCCCATATAGATAATATATAAAAAAAAATGTATGATCTATTGCCGAATTGGGACTGTCACTCGTAAAAGAACAGTTTTCCCGTTGAGAAGTTCATTGTTAGAAGTTTCTATATTCCCCTACATTCGAAAAGTCCAAGTGAATAATGGAAAAAAAGCAATTTCCACAGGACGTCGGATTGCTTAAAATAAAAATACTGATTTCCATTATAACATCGGTCTCCTCAAGAATTAGAGGCACAAGGATAAGAATTAGGGCATCGGTTTTAAAAACGGCGGCGCGCGACACCGCCGCGGCCGGCATCTTCAAAACCGACGCAGATTCAACATGGAAAACATAAACTCTGTAAAAATTTACATAACAACACTATATAAATGTTTCTCTAGTCTTCAGTCAAGTGCGAGTCGGACTCGCGCACCGTGGTTTCCATACCACAATATATTATTATTTATTATTTTACTTTAGTTAGAGTTTGCACTATAATATCACACCAAGTTTGACGCTTGTGTGTGGGACCGTAGAGCAAAAACAAAAAAACAACGTTGTTAAAAAAACATTTCTTCTATGGGATAATGTTATTTAAATTTTTTTTTATTTGTTGTTTTGTTAGAGTATCCGAGATAATAAATAACACATATTCTGTGAAAATTTCAACCGTTTACCTGTTACGGTTCACAGACAGACGGCGTAGACTTAGTAATAGGGTCCCGAACGGTCATGTAGCCTGTAGCGTGCGTGTTGCTGGATACATCTAGAATTCTATAATTCTAACTCGGTAACTAGGTACTCAGTAGGTTCACATGAGATTTTGTCTCTTCAGTTTTCAGGCACATGTAAGGCTGGTTTGCCACGAAGCGAAGCCGCGGTAACTGTTAGCGGAATACAAAATGAACGTAGATACTCGTAGTAAGTAGCAATACTTACCTCGGTTAGTAATTACATTAATTAGGCCTGATTACCATATTCAAGCCTCAATTGTTTTATTCCGAGTTCTTCAGGCGATCAAATTGTTTCGTAGAACTTTGCCCAATTTTGAACATTCCTAGCTGTTTAGACAAAAAATCTGTTGTTTATTTTGCCATAAATTAAGACAAAATGTTAATTTATGAAAATTTATTAGACAGACACAAAAGCATCAGTATAGATTGTCATTCCTTTTTGCCATTATTCAATGCTACAATTAGTACATTCTATATAAAATTAATGAAATGAAATGGAAATATACTTTATTGCACATATTGAAAAAAGGTGCACTTAAAGCCTAAACGCATTGTCTACTAGTAATTCCTGGGATTGTGTGTAAGGTTTCAATTTAAATGAAAAAATAAAATAATATACTTACTTATTTATATATTTAACATACAAATAAATACATTCATTCATTACAAACATAGGTACTTATATGTTCATAGGTACATACATATAAACAAATGCAGTTTCTATACAAACGATAATATGCTGCTTCACCGTTCGGAACCGGTGTAAAACTGTTCCCTTCCCTTGCCCCTTATTAGGTGGTAGGCTCAAATTGTAGCCAACTGGGTTGATACCACCGTACTTGATGTAAGATGCTGCATAGCAGCCTCGGTTGTATTCTCCTCTAGTCCAATATAGCCAGCAATCCAGGGAAGTCTCCGATATATATATTTTTTTTATGGAAACTGACACAGTTGGCTACATCACCTACAACGTCCGTGATGTCAGCCCATAACACCGGGTGAGCTAGGTGCCATGTCAGTGATTCCCCCTTTGATATGACACCTACCTTCTCGGAGGTGATATTGGCTGGTCGGAGCATGTGCTTTGGCCCCTCCGACTCAGCCACCAATACAGGATTACATAAAAAAAAGGTGAGATAAGATATAATCTGGCAAGAAATCTTGTTGAGTTGTTTTCCGGATATGGGGATGCACGCGACAGCCCTAAGCTACAAGCGCAGTAATTCTGGGAACGAGAACTGGCGGTCAGGGCCCAGGGGCTTCGGATTCATATCTGCGACGACGAGAACATTATTGTGGTGGAAGTAACATTCCGTGGAGGATGAATTAATATTTCACCTTTGGCAATTTGTAGATTGTGTAATATGGCTGAAGGTAGAGTATATAGTTATAAAGGCTCGTACTTCCCGAAACCGATATTTTTGAAGTGAAAACTTCTTTAGCGGCGCTTGGCACTTCTTTAGGTGGGTAAAAAATGATAAACTCGCGTCAGATCTCGAAAAGCGTCAGATTTATTTTTATTATTTAAAATGTAACCTTAAGTCATTGCATTAAGGGTTAAGTTAGGAGTGGCTTGGGATCAATTCTGTTCGTCTCTCAGTGACAGTAAAGCCGAAAGCGAATCAAGGGAATCCGATATTCGTTTGGTCGTTTATGTGATTTCGTAGCTCAATGGTAAGAGTGTAGGATTTGTATTTTTTGACCATGGGTTTGAATCCCTAAAATTTGTTTTTGTTTTTTTTTTTCTTTTTTAAGCAATGTTACTACGGTGTTTAAATTTTTTTACAAAAAGTTTTCACTTCTGCCGGCACTCCCGGAGTGCAACTGGGGCTTTTTTTATGTAATCCGGTATGGGCAGCTGAGTCAGAGGGGCCAAAGCACATGCTCTGACTAGCCAATATCACCTTCGAGAGGGTAGGTGCCATACCGGAGACTTCCCTGGATTCCTGGCTATACTGGACTAGAGGAGAACACAACCGAGGCTGCTATGCGGCCATATTACATCCAGTACGGTGGTACCAAACCAGTCGGCTACAATTTGAGCTACCACCTAGTAAGGGGCAAGGGAAGGGACCTATAGTTTTACAACGGTTCCGAACGGTGAAACAGGAGGAGTAGGTATGTACGTAAATTTTTTCGTCAGAAAAAATCATTGGTACACACCACAGAAAATTTTTGATTTCTGTGGTACACGCCGACCGGATTCGAACGTCGGACCTCCCGCATGAGAAGTCGATGCCCAAACTACTCGGCCACCTGCCGCTTATTATACGAAGAGCTTTATAAGCTTGACTTATACTACTGTCTTTATATATGTGAATAGTCTGCTACTCGAGAGTTACTAAAACCTGAACAGCTCACTACAATATTCAATTAATTAAATACATTCATTAACGAAAAAAAAACTGAGAATTTCCAATAAAATTTCATTAAATAATTTAATATTGTACCCACTCTCCATTTAGAAGTCCGTAATTCCAAAGAAAGCAATAATTCTTCTAACAAAGTAAGGAGAAACGTGACCCATTAAAAGCTCTTATTTCACAATGTAATAAAAGCTCGAAATCAGCTTTCCCCCTACCAAAAAATCGTCTTGCGCCACAACATTTAAATTAATTGTGAAAAAATGCGAGTTTACGTCGACTTGCTATTCAAATGCCCTCGCAAACTTGCTGGAGCCGACTGCGCAAATTACTTGACTCTCACGCTCAGATAGAACACGTTCAGAGACCTGCAATTCACGCGCCAACTTGTACAGACCAACTTTGTACACATTTAGCACACTCCATTTGCTAAACGTTAAATAAAACCCACAGCAAATTAACGGCGTGTCGTTTTTAGAAAAACAATATTCCACTCATTTCATTTTTAAATTAAACATTTAAATGCATTAAGCGTCTCTCTTAAGAGTTGAAAAGAGTGGATTTGTTATTTCATTGTCTGTAATTTGGTCGACTGTTATTAAAGCAAGATGGTAGGGTTTGTTCCGGCCGGATTGGTACCACCGCACTGAACGAAACGTCGGTCGAAACGGCTATGTAAATAGTTCGTGTTTTCCGTCTGTAGGCTACGTGTATTGAAGGGAAGCACTGATATAGTTCACCCGGTGTTATGGGCTGACATCACTGATGTTGTAGATGATAATGTAGCTAATCGTGTCAGTGTCCATAAAAAATTTAAAATAAATTAATTATCAGATTGAAGATTACGATTTGGACAGAGAACGCACGAGAATAGTGATTGTCCTGACACAGCTTTGACGCCTCTTCTACACCACATACACGAGGAATAAATGTAACGCGTTAATAAATTAGACGACGACATTTTTGTCCGCCTTAGGCACCTATCTGAGCGTGGTTTCGCGAGGAATGGTGTCGGAAGATCAGACACAGCCAATGGGCTGTGTCTGATCTTCCGTTGAAGTTTTTGGAACAGACACCCGTGCCGGCTGTCTATAAAAAACCTAGGTTGATGTTCCTGGGCTGTATTTGAAGAGGCGTGGATGAGCAGGAAGTAAACATTATTTTAATACTTCGGATAAACCACTGCACGGTAAGTCTGTGAATGGATGGCCGGCAAACGGTTGCCGGAGACGGGTCGCGGTCGTGTCGCGCCACCGCCTTCAATGCAAATACGAATTATTCAAGCTGCCTCCGTCTTCAGTGCCGCCACCAACACAATGACTAATTTTCACACTACCGCTCTTAGTCTGCAAGTCCGCAGTCTTGGGTATAAAACATTGAGCTGCTGGCATTGCGTGCTGTATAGTAAATTAGTATAGGCACATTATTCGAAAACTTAAACATAAATTAATAATTTAAGTTCTGTCAGACAAACAGTGATATTTTAATAATAAAAATACCAACCACAATAATTCAGTAAGTAATATCAATGCCCATGCATATAAGTTCAAACACAAAGTTTTAAAATAAGGTTAAGTGACATATTACAAATAGATACCATCTGGTGCCACGACTGGCCTCTAACCATGTGATTATTTAAAGCTTTAAATTTAAACAAATAGAAAAACATGTAAGCACGAAAGTTTAAAATCCAATGGTGCTAATAACACGACTGCTATAAAGTTTGCGATTCAGAAAAACAATTTTAATATCACAAGAAAGCAGATTCGATAAAAATGTAATTCAAAGTTAAATTTTCATTGTTCACGATATTATCTTCAATTTCCTTCGTCTTGTAAAAGGAAATTTCTACCTTTTCTGCTGAGAGCGGTGATATAGGCAGAACAGAACGGAAGTACTCAAGGTGTCTTTTAATTCTCTTCAGACTTAAAATTGTGTGGCGGGAGCACGTGCTACGTGGTACTACGTGTAGAAGCAATACATTAATTGTATGCTGTTCGAGGATGACTATGAATCATAAATTAAAATGCTTACAGTCCAATTTCAATATAGACTAGTTCCATTTTAAGAGAATACACTTGTTTTGTCATTGACAATGACTTTTATATAGTTCATGTAAGTGACCATCTCTTTCAGAAATAATGTGACATGCCGATATCATTGTAAGTTTTGGGTCTATCGTAACAGTTGAGGTTTCAAACCGAGGACTACAATATGGAAAAAACGTATTTTTGAAAAAAAAAAGGATGAAAAAGGGTAACAAAGTATGTTTTATTTCGGGCCTCCAAAAAACTCTTAGTTTTGAATATTTTAATTTTTTTTTTGTCAATATTATGTAGAGAAATTAATTCCCTAGAGGCGTTTTGGACCGTTTAAGAATGGGTTAATAACTTTTGGAGTTACATTCATTCATGTAGGCCTTGTTGTGGGACTGCTGGCTATCTTTGGGGGTTATCTCGAGATCAGCCCTTGTAATTTTGTAGTAACAGTGTGTAATTCTTCAGTGAAATCAAACACATTTTGTAATGTTTTTTAATTTTACTAAATTAATTTTCAATGTTCTCTGAATGTCGTGTAATGTACGAGATTTGTGAATTTTTAATGTAGGGCTAGGTACCATTAATTTTTACAATTGAATTCCAATAGGTAGAGGGGAAGTACTGACGTGGCACCAAGTTCACCCGGTGTTGTGGGCTGACATCGCGGATGTTGTAGGTGATGTAAGCCAACATGGTGTTTCCATAAAAAAAAAAAAAGGTACTCTATATTGCGGGTAGCATTACTAATTCGGTCTCTTTCACTCTCCCTCTTCTCTCTTATCTCTTGTTTCCTCTTCCTCTCTCAGCTCGACAGGATGTAGCGACTCGATTCCAACTGTGACGCAAGCACCACTTGAATGAGTTCGCGGTATGTACATATGCGAACGAGTAAAACTACACATAACAGTGTGTTGTCCACACTCAAAGGGGTAATGAAGGCGAGCTGAAATCGAAACGAGTTTGGATTGTGGCGCTCAGTCAGGACGCCACCCATACAGGGTTCTCCATGTACGCACGTTCGGGCCGATGTTGTATATTATGCATAAATTCAAGAGTGTCACGTCTGGTTATTTTGTGGCCGAGTCTCGAGATATATTTTTTTTTATGGAAACTTACACGGTTGCCTCCATCACCTACAACGTCCGTGATGTCAAGCCCTTAACACCGGGTGAACTAGGTGCCATGTCAGTGCTTCCCTTCATTTAATGTCGGCTATACTGAACTGAACAGAAAACACGAACTACTCGTATTTACATAGCCGTTTCTACCGAAGTTTTATTCAGTGCGGTGGTACCAGCCCAGGCGGGATAAACCTTACCACCTAGAAACCTACGATAGTTGCCCTGTTGTAATTATGACTGTTGCAACTTCCTGTATAGATGCGAAGTTGGTGTCATACTTGGAATGGAGCAGGTGCGAAGGCGGGAGGCTCCGGATTGTGCTCCAAGTCTAATGCTACTAATGTACACTTTAATCTGGAGTAAAGCTGCTGCAAGCGAGGCATAGATAGCAGAAACCTTCTCTACAGTAGAGAAGGTTTCAAGGTTTCAAGCAATGTATTGTAGAGCAGTAAATGCTCTAACAACACATTACTGAAAAGGCAAAAGGCAAAATCTCTTTCAAAAAGGCAGTAGTGTTATAAACATTATTTATAAAAAAAATTGCTTTAAGGTGATCACCTTAAATTTCAAGAAGTGTACCGCCAATATGACTCACCTGACAGATTCAGTTTTAATATATGTAAAACTTTATCTATCAGCGCAGACCGATAGCTTTTTGAAAACACGATTTGATTAACTTCGCTCGATGGCAAAAAAATCACGAACATGCCTCTGAATTTTGTTATAAAATTGTATTTAAGGCAACGTAACCAAATCGAGGCTTTGGAAAAAATATGTTTTATTTGTTGAATATATATCTAAATACGTAGCTTTTTACTTTTTTGTTTCGATCCGTAGTTTAGGAATAAAAACATAAAAACCTATTTTTATTTTATTGATTGATTGTGTTGCATCCTACTCTAACCAGCGAAAGCGGCGCCTGAGGAAAGGCGAAAGAGGAGTACGGGTGAATAAGCTCTCCGTCAACCGCCGTGCCGCCGCCGGCAGAATGCTCATGAAGTTGGGCCATACGTTGAGCCCGAAACCTCGAGCCACATACTCTTAGCTCGGAGACGACCGTGAAAAAAATAACAGTTAAAAATTTTAATAGTGCTGTAAAATTTGTTGTAAAAATTTAATAAGTCTAAAAGGTTTACTGTCATAAATCACTAGCCAGTGACAAGTCCAACTTGCACGCTGTTTTGTCTGTTACCTCTTGCGTTGTTGTTGTATTATTAGTGTGAAATAGAGAATTTCTATTCCAATAAAAGCTGCACTAGCAACTAACTATTTTTATCAGATTAACTTATAGTGTGCACTGATTTTCACACTAGATTAGCTTTTCTCGTGCACCACTCCCGAAAAAAACATGTCACTGGCCAAATCAGCTTATAAGCTGAATTCATAATGACTGACGATGGTGTTGTATGGCTCACCTTATCGTCTGTTAATATTGCCACAAATACGCGAGTGAGGAGCGTTAGCGCATTCATAGCATGAGATTGCTTTTAATGCGATCCTTTGAATGTGTTCATGAAGAAAATTGCAAGAGAAGGCCTCGGTTATGTCAGCCTCGATAGCTCAGTGGTGCAGACAGTCGACTGCCGCTATTGATTGTCAAGCAACGCTGGGCGCGGTCAGTACTTGGATGGGTGACCGCTCGACCGTTGAAGGCTGACCATGGTTCGGATTCCACGTAAAACTGTAGGTCCCTTCCCTTCTTACCTTACTAGGCGGTAGGGTTTAACCCGCCCGGGTTGGTACCACCGCACTGAATGAAACGACGGTCGAAACGGCTATGTAAATAGTTTGTGTTTTCCGTCCAGTTCAGTGTGGCCGGCAAGACCGAAGGGAAGCACTGACATGGCGCCTAGTTCACCCGGTAGTGTTATGGGCTGACATCACGGATGTTGTAGGTGATGTAGCCAACCGTGTCAGTTTCCATAAAAAAAGAAGGCACGTGCATTAGTTTACCAACAGGTAACATGTTTCATCGCGCTTTGCCTGTTCTAGTGTTTAGTTATGTGATTATATGTATAGGTATTTATTAACGGTATTGACTTGCACACGCCTGCGGTTTGGCTCACGTGAAATGTAAGACGTAGTCTTTTCGATATGTAGGATCAAATGACCAGATGACGAGTTAAAGAGTAACGCACAAACATAGAGAAATCGTCTGATCTGAAAAATATTACAATCAGATAGTTATTGTTTTTAGGTTTCCGTATCCCGTACGGAGGCCTGTTATTAAGCCTACGCCGTCTGTCTGTCCGCCCGTCCGTCTGTCCGTCCGTGCGAGGGCTGTATCTCTTGAACCGTAATAGGTAGCCGGTTGAAATTTTCACAGAATATGTGTTATTATGGCCGATATAACAAAAAATCACAAAAAAATAGAAAAAGTAAAAAATTAAGGGGGGTTCCCATACAAGAAACGTGTTTTTTTTTTGTGGTGCGGAAACCTCTGTGCGCGTGTCCGACTCGAACTTGGCCGGTTTTTCATGTCTTGGCACGCTTATTTAGAGTCTATTCGCTACTTAGCTAAGGCGCAACGTTAAATACCCCTCTGTAAAATTACAGGTCACCAAGTAACATAGCTCTTTCAAGAGTAACAAAACATACAGTTACTTTTTAAGGTTCCATATCCATACGGAAGCCTATTACTAAGCCTAAGCCCCGTTAATCTGCATGTCTGTCTGTCTGTCCGTCCGTACGAAGGCCGGATCGTTTGAACCGTAATAGGTAGCCGGTTGAAATTTTCACAGAATATGTGTTATTATGGCGGAGATGCCAACAAATAATAAAACTATAAGAAAAGTTAAAAATTAACCTGTTGACTAGCACGTTTATTAATATGTTTACCCCCTTTGGCTAGCATCTGTCTCCGCTGGCTCCCATACGTTTTCGGCGCGCCGCGACCTTGAGCGCCGACCTCGACATAAACCCAGATATTTCGCAAACTAATGAAGTTAGATCTATAAACTCTTCTGGCCTAGAAAGCCTAGAAAATTACCTAAAAACAAAGTTAAAAAAATAAGGCTTACCTTGTTTAGAAGTACCAGATATTTTAGTTAGAAAAAAAAATCACAATTTTTTTTTTTTAAATTCATCATTCATATAAATTTAAACATACCTTTACAATATTTATATCAGTATACTCGTAAATAAACATACTTTTAAATTCTCTTCTTCTTCTTCTTTTCTTTATGATCCTCATACAAGAAACGTGCTAAGAATAGATTATTACACATTCACGCTACTAAATAATAGATGACGCTACAGGTTAGCATTATAGAAATACAAAGTATAGACGAATATGGTTTTTTGACAGGTATGGTGTAGTGGATCTACGGAACCCTGCGTGCGCGAGTAAAACTCGCACTTGACCGATTTTTTATTGAACAGTTCATATGCAAATTAGCTACCCGTGATGTTAGCCCATAAAACCTTAATGAACTAAGCGCCATGTCAACGCTTCCCTTTATTCGTGCCGGCCACACTGAGCTGGTAGTGCTATTAATTTAATATAGTAAACATGAATGCCGCAAATCAAACTATGTAATTTTGTGCTCCAAAGTGCTCTCAAGTATCTATTTCGGTTTATCCTGAAAGCTTTGCGCGCGGCACCGCGACAACCCTTTAATCTGCGAAAGCCATTTCCTTCCCCCAGACATTGCAGACGTCATCTGCGCATCATCATTCAAACCCATTCTCATGTATACGAGATGGTAGTTCGAGTTAATAGTTTATTGAGGATTTCTGAGCTTATATTTCAGTCGTAAAACATGGTATAATTTTAGGTTCCCTACCTCAAAAGAGTTGAAACTCGAAACGGAACAATCAAAAAATTTAATTAATACTAAACTAAACTACTTATAAGAATAAACTGACTAATACAAAATAACAAACATACCTAAATAAAACAAAACAAACTTACTAAGAATATAATAAATCCTCCTCAAGCCCTGAGCACGAAGGGGGCATGGTGCCAAGGAACCAAATGCTGTTTCTAATATTATGACATGTGTAGGAGGCGGCGGCGGGTGGGTAAGTGGTCTGGGCGTCGTCGGCTACTCTTGCAAGAGGTCCGAGGTTCGAATCCAACCGGCGTGCACCAATGAGTTTTTTCGGATGTGAAAACATTTACGTGCATACCCACTACTGCATGGTTCGGATTCCATGTAAAAATGTAGGTCCACCGGGTTGACTGAAGGAAATTGCCGAAGCCATTAAGCCCTTCTTTGGCACGTATATTAAGTGGCATTAAGTGCATTATTGTTATAATATTATTATTTCTTTATTATCACATTTTATGTACAAGACATATTTCCACGTTAATTTTACGTATTTTAATTTTATTTATTATTTAATTTTAGTACCTATACATGAAATTAATATAAAAAAAACTCCTACCTATCTATGTACAATAAAATGGTATTACAAGGAAGGGCCGGCCTCCAAGCACGCCGGCGGGTGCAGGCCGTGGCTACCTCATATTATTATTAGGAGGGATGTATATGAACATGAGTATGGGTAGGAGGTAGGTCTAAGCGGCGGGTGGTCGGCGCGGCCTTGGCTTAGACTCTTCATCTCAGGGTCAGACGTTCGTATCCGGCGCCGAGATGCACCAATGAGTGTTTTTTCTAATTTACGTTGACACCTACAGCTTCACCGTTTGGAACCGGTGCAATGGATCGACGTGCGGTCGGGAAATCAAGCACACCTAGGCCTGCCACCCCTCCGGGTTTGACCCGGAGTCTACGGGTTTGAATGGTGTATATCCGGGCTACGGGTTAACATCGTATATGTCCGGGTTAGACCGGGCGGGGGGTGCGTCGAGATGAGCGGTGAATTCGACTCGACTGACTGAATAACTGGATGATGATCATCCAGTTATCCATAAACACGATGGGCTTATCACGTGTAGTTTAGGAGTTTCTATGGCTTCCTTCCGGCTCCATCATCAGACCCCAAATAACCTTTTCCTTATCCCGACTTTCTCGTGTCGCTCAGCGACAATATTTTTTCGAATTCCGTAGATTCATTTCCAATGTGCTCGATAGTCGTGTGAGCCTGTGAGGCACGAAATCTGTGAATTTATTTTTTCAAAAAGGTTGAGCTACAGGGCAAACCCATAACCCGATCGTCTTTGTTTTAGGCTCAAATTGTAGCTGACAAAATTGTCCAGAGTAATTTTCTCAAAATTTTTATATCATATCGGGGCCTATACTGGAACGAACGAAAAGACATAATTATTCAATGTCAAAAATCACTAACAAATATAAAATATGATTTTAAAAATCAAGCTGGTCCTATCCTAGCAGCATTGTTTAAATTGTATTGTTAATACAATTATATGTTTTTAAATTAAAATTGTTAATACTTTTTCTTACTAAATGATACATCTGAAAATAAAAATTTTTTTCATGAAAATTTTGAATTTTCTGAATACTCCGGGTCGGCCATTTTCTAAAGGTGGCAGCCCTAAGCACACCCGGGCGCAGTCAGAACACCAAATATCATGAATCTATGTAGCTCACCGTGTCAGGTTACATTTAATTATATTCATCCATGTCTAAAATTATTAATTATTAACAGGGCAGAGGACCTCAAACGCAATAAATACGGTGATCTTGCCGACAGTTTTCACTTTGTTGCTTTTGCGGTAGAGACGCTCGGTCCGTGGAGTTCTGGTGCCAGGAGTTTCCTGAAGAAGCTCGGGAAGCTTCTAGTCGATGTAACTGGTGTCCCGCAATCGAAGGCTTACTTCATCCAACGAGTTAGCCTTGCCATCCAGCGGGGAAATGCCGCAAGTGTGCTAGGTACTTTTACCTTAGATTCATTTGATAACTATTTTAATATTGTTTAGTTTGAGTTTTCATTATGTTTTTATAGTTTCTTGTTCACTGTATGGCCCTAGTTGGCTGAAATAAAAATATTATAATGTGTAAATTATTTATAGATTCAACTATAATTTAGAATTTACAATCTCACGATTAGCATATCCAAACTTAACTACTACTGTGTCATGAGCGTCTTACATAAACTATGTCAGTTTATGAGTAAGTAGTGAAGTGAAGGGAAGCACTGACATAGCACCTAGTTCACCCGGTGTTATGGGCTGACATCACTGTTGTAGGTGATGTATCCAACCGTGTCAGTTTCCATAAAAAAGAAAAGAAAAGTAAACTGGTATAGACTGGCATTCTTTACTAGGCACCCAGCGGTGTCGCTAGATGCGACTTCTGCTTCGGGGCTGTCTTGCTCACTCACTCACTGAAAACAAACTGAGAGGAAATTATATTTTTTAAGATGGCTTGTTTTTTTACGTTTTGGCCGGGTGCCTTTTTTATGTAAACCAACATGGGTGGTTGTGCCGAGGGACCAATGGTGCAGTCGACAGAGTCAAAATCACCGCTCCTTGCGAAACCACGCTCAGTTAGGTGCCATACCAGCAGATTTGTTGGTATGACACTTATAGACTGTTGCTAGGCTGTCTAGGCTGTTAATACGACACGTTTAAAGAATGTACTCGTAAGTTAGTAAAGAATGTTCGTTTGTACGTCAAAAAACTTCCAATATCTCCCGTAAAAGAGGCTTATAAATGGGTTTATCGGTTCCGGAGTTTATCGCGAACAGAGAACATATAACATACGTGAATTGGAAATATCTTCACTTGTGTGATAGAGACAAAAATATATTTACCTCACTACTAGGTATTGGTTACTGGCAGTCTACTACGGCATTAAAATAACATGTTTTTTTATGTTTTATTGAAAGTGCGACTAGAACATCCATAAGGTATTTACGACGCCCATGAACATTCGGTTGTAAGCGGGGCGACAGGTGGCGATTTACGACCCTTTTGAAAGACTCGAGACTGTATTGGGGGGGTACATATACTGTAATTGCAGCACAACACCAATTACTCTGCTTACCCCGATTGTCGGGATTCAGCGTGTGTGATATGTACATATGTATGTATTATTCTGTAATTAATATGGGCAGGAAGAGGTTTACCAGTTATGTTGAGGAAAGATCTGCAGAACCGATTGGTACGCATCCGCGCGACAAGTCCAGCGTGTATGAATGCAATTCTTGCCCAGTGCGCCTGGTGGAAAGGGGACGGCGGCATCGCGCCAAAAAGCTCCTCCGAGCACTCCCCGTGGAGTAAGCGATAGACCACATTTAGGTAGCCAACATTCCTACGGATGTATCTATCCACCTGTGTGTTTGTTATCTGTATACGCTTTGTGTATGTGTTAAAAGCACGTAGTTATCTGAAATTTCGCATAAGATTCCGATTCAGATATTTTTTTTAGATTTTTGAGTTTTATTTAATTTACTTAGCGATCCCCGAAGCCTTTAATAACTAAACGGAAAATATTGTTGCCTTATTAATGGCTGTTAATGGTATTTTTAAATTTGTCATTTAACTTTTATTCAAGCTTTATTAGAGACGTAATAGAAAAGAAAGAAAAGTGCTGCTGATCTTCGAATAGGCTGACCTGATTTTCATCAAACATAGCTAAGAACCAAACTATGCTACCTTTACGACGGGGATTAAAAGTCCAAACATTCACGAGATCAAGTTTGGAAATTCTGTCGCAGAGGGCAACTCATACTCGACATTTTGCCAATTTATCATTGGAAAGGATCACACTCTTGGGATAAACTTTCTGTGATACACTACTAGTACCGCGTACTATGAAACGTCCAGTTACAAAATTCAGATTTCAGATTCAGATTTCAGATTCAGATATTTATTTCGCGACAAAGAACAAAACATTAACAATATTTCGTTAAGACATAAAATGCATTCAGTATGGTTCGTCATCATTTTTGTCATGTCCCGTTTAGCAATGCAATCTATAAGGAAGAACCGGGTAGATACCTTATAGTTTTTTTAAATATAGGTGACTTAAATACTAAGTTTAACTTATATATTAAGGGAACCAGATTTATCGACCAATCCATTAATTGAGTTTACGTGAGTACTACCTACTTATACAACATGATATTTATTAATTTTGACCAAACTTTACATGAATAATCCCATAAAAATTTAAAAGGGAAAACTTCCAACAAACCAAATAAACAATACAGATCTAGTTAATGTAAACTTATTCCGAAATCCAGCTTATTTCGTTAACCCGAAACTTTTAACAAAGGGATTTGGGAGTTTAGCACTTATGAATAATAAATGGTGTTTCCTGAAAACTTTGGGGCCGCACCTTGGCCCGGCACGAACGAAATAGATGTGTCTCTATTACTTACAAACTTTTTAAAACACACTTTTAATTGGCAATTTTTAGATATTTTGCAAGAGTTTTCTAACGACAGCGAGCGGGGCCCTTGGGATCAAGGATAGGATAGGTGCAACTTCGACTTAATTAGAAAACATTAAATTAATCGATCTCAAAAGAAAAATGCATAAATAAAAAAGTTCCTTTACAAATATTAACGTGGTGGAATTTGTATTTTAAAGTATTCATTACATACTTTCTTAGGTTTATAAATTTCATAATACGAATATTTCCAAAAGTGTAGCTGGCTATACCTCCCGTTGCGCAGTTAAAACTAATAAATATGGTAGAGCGGCGAGTGGCCGAGTGGTTTGGGCATCGGCTTCTCATGCGAGAGGTCCGCGGTTCGAATCCGGTCGACGTGAACCAATGAGTTTTTTCTGACGAAAAAACTTACGTGCATACCTACACCTGCTGCTTCACCGTTCGGAACCGGTGTAAAAAAAAACTAAAACCGTAGGTCCCTTCCCTTGCCCCTTACTAGGTGGTAGGCTCAAATTGTAGCCGACTGGGTTGGTACCACCGTACTGGATGTAAGATGGCCGCATAGCCGCCTCGGTTGTGTTCTCCTCTAGTCCAGTATAGCCAGCAATCCAGGGAAGTCTCCGGTATGGCACCTACCTTCTCGGAGGTGATATTGGCTGGTCGGAGCATGCGCTTTGGCCCCTCCGACTCAGCCACCCATAACGGATTACATAAAAAAAAATAATAAAAAATATTGTTCTATTACAAATAACCTTCCCTTTAAGCGTGCATTTCAAAAGCCAATATTTCTGTTCGCATAATTTATTCATAGCTCGGCGAATTGTTTTTATTGCCGTTCTGCAGCAATATAACGTGAATGTGCGTATATGATAGCCTTGAAATAAAGATGGCTTTACATAACCCTCGTATCGTTGCGGAAGGGTAGCCTACCCCCCGCCGCCGCCGCGCCGCGCTGCGCCGGGGGATTGTCGGTAATCGGCATCGTTAAGAGAAGTGCCTAACTGATACAAATACTTTTTTTCCACTAGCATTCTATAAACGGTAATTCAATTTATCTGCTTAAGAGGATGCATGGTTTAGGCCGTGAATAGCCTAAATGGTAATACGCCGACCTGTCATGTTAGAGGTATGTAGTTTTATACCCATCGTTGTCAGAAATCGCTTCGGAACAAGAAAAGGATGGAGGTGTTCTGAATGTTGTATATGGACACACTCTTATTGAGTGAGCTGCTGCACTGGGCACACTGGATACGGCGGCGCTCAGTCAAGACTAGTCTTACTAAATAGCGTAGACGGAAGCTAAATAGTCTATTAATTCAGGCATAGGTCACGTAAATTAACAGATACAGTTACAATGTTCAGAACTAAATTGAAAATTAATCAAAATTATTACAGACAAAATATAAAAATCAAATGATATTAACCTCATGAGAATTTCCGAATAGAATATCAGTTACTTTGATGAAATAAAACACAGTTAGGCTTTCTGTGTTTCAAACGATTTGAATCAAACATTTAACATGTGAGGAACCGAATGAGTCATCGAGATCATCAATAAATATGTCCTAATAGTAGTCCTAGTAGTAATTAGATAGCTATATTTCAATGAAAAGAGTTATTACACTGTTAAGGATGCTTTAGCTGACCATAATTTTATCTAAGATATTACAGTTCATATCGCTTCGCACTCCAAACTAAACTAACGTAACTCAAAAATATGAATAAATGTCAAAGAACTGTTTTCCAAAATTTCATCAAGACATTGTTCAGCGTGCCTTAAGCAGTATGCAGGTGTGTATTGATAAATCCAGAAAAGGTATTAGATATGTTAGGGCAAATTACTTAAAAAAGTGCGAAGTTGTCAATGTTGGACATTCGTCTTTGCAAAATCTCAAATATAAAAGTGAACACCTTAATAGAAATGAAGTCCACCTACCTTTCTATATGGAAAGTTTGTCCACAATCACGTATTCATTCCTCCTGGAGCGGCGCGCGGCTGTCCAACTAATCCGACGCCGAAAGTTTTCAGTAAATTGTTCATTTATTCACATAATAATAACGACACACCACAGCCGACGACGTGTGAACCACTCATGTGTCGAAACTGGGTTAGAGTTCACAACTGGCATACACATATACACTGAAAATAAATCGATTTCGATCGTTTTCAACTATACATTTTGAATTTTTCAAAAGTGTTGTTTCTTCTACAGTTTAAAGCCACTTTACACTGCACATAATTTTTTTTTTATATATTTTTGATATGTTAGATTGAAAGTGAGTTTACGTATGTGAAAAGTGAACGAGGCGGCTAGATAGAGAGACGACTTTGCCGTTCGGCGACTCCGTAGAGACTGCTACGAAAGTTCGTAGCGCCGCTACGCGCGCCGCTGCCGCCTTCGCCGCTATCGCGCCGCGTAGCGGGCGGGGAGGCACGGCGGCGGCGCGGCGGCGGCGTAGGCGCGGCGCGGTCCCTCGCCCGCTACCGCGCGCCGCCCCTCCGCGCCGCCATCGCCGCCGCTGGTAATTTCAGTTTGTCATCCCTTTTCGATCGCTTTGGAAGAATCATTAGACTTAAAATGACTTTAGTCAAGTACATTTTAGTTAAGTAGGAGTATAATTTTTTTTATGTCTTTTTTTAAGATTACGAACTTTCAATGATACTAAATTTATTCTAGTACTATTATAAATATATGTATTTTATTTGTACTCTACTGTAGACCACCACACTGGTAGGCATCCATAAAGTCGCGCAGATTTCTATCCGTAGTAGATTCTAGCTTCAACCATTTGATTATTAAAATAATAGCCCTACAGGTTACTAAGGGATAAGGACAAGATGCCGTACTAAAGGCCGACAGACTAGCCTTTTGTCGCCTTGGTACGGTCCACCGCAGTCATATAATGCAGTAGGTAGGTAAATGGAGCCTTCTTGTTGCTTAATAATTGTCTTGTTTCAATAAACGTGGTGGTAGTCGGTTTTGTGCTGTAATTCACCTAAGTTCTTGCAGCACAACATTACTGTGCTTACACTGATTGTCGGGATACAGCATGACGACATTGTATTTATGTGTGTATGTTTGAGCTTGTAAGTGCAAAACTAAAAATGTAAGTTTCATGTCAGGATTATTTACGAGTGATATCCTTCCACTTTTCTCTATAGATAGAAAATGTTAGCTAAAAAAATACATAAACAAGAACAATATAATATTTACATAATTCGCAAATGCGGACTTATCCTTTACAGAGATTTCTTCCAGTCAACCTTTCGATGTTTGAGAGTCGATTAATATAGTGAAATGTAACTAGGTACCTAGGTAGTAGAAAATAAACATAAGAGTGAGAATTGAAAATGCAAAAATTAATAAACTTAAGAAATAAAAACTTTGCTTATATGAATACATATAAATTAAATAATATTTTAAATTATAACTTCACCCCTACAGGACATAGCGCGCAAACAGTCTGACGGCGGCGCCCGGCCTACTAACCTACTTGTGTAATTCCAGCGTGTGTAGTAGAATTTGGGCGGCGCAGCGCTGCGGGGGCGTCGCTTCAGCGTCGCTTCAGCGTCACCGTGGTATCACAGCGACTACTTCGCAACATTACACTCTCGCGCCTCTTAGAAGCCTACGGATGTACGTTTAAGGCTGCAATGGGTTTCTGTAGATCCTTCCGGATATCCTTGCAGTATCTTAGAAATAAAATAAATCATGCGACCCTTCATCGTGTGGTCATCAGCAAACCAAAGGGAAGTCTCCGATATGGCAACTTCTCGGAGGTGATATTCGCTGGTCGGAGCATGTGCCCCTTTGATTGAGCCGGATTACATAAAAAAATTATAATGGAAGAATTTTTTTAAACAACTTTTTTATAGACAAAGCGAGTAGCAATCACGTGGTCGCACTCGCGCGTACCTATTTATACATATTATAATTTCAACCGGCTAAATATTTTACATTTCAAAAGATATAGCAGTAAGACGGACAGACAAACACACAGCCAGACAGACAGACGGCGTAAGCTTAGTCGGCGTAGGCGTTAGCTTACCTACGGTTACGGAACCCTAAAATGAATCATTACATTACACGCTTTACATAGATCAACCTAAAATGCCGTCACCGTTTGGTCGAATGTCTTGTATTTATTATTGGTATTTAGCTTACCATATGGTTAGAATTCGCGGTCAATTTGGCCGACGTTTCGGACTGGCGCGTGCAGTCCATCATCAGGGAGAGTGCCCAAACCGAATTGATGCCTACCAGGGGCGCCGACTTTTAGAAATCCTCGTGGGTGCTCGCGAATTTTTTTTTTACTTTAGCCACTTGTTTTAAATGATAAAGAAGAGAAGAAAAGAAGATAAGTATAAAATCCTAGATTGAACAATCATCATCATCATCAGCGTGTTGCCGTCCACTGCTGGACATACGCTTCTCTAATTTTTCTCTAATTCTCCCGGCGGCACCCGGAAGCATTGATTCGCAAAACATTTGCACAATGTTTTGCATTTGCCGCATTTACACATTTACACGAATGTACCTACGCATGTAGTACTCCTATATTCTATTGCATGTTATAGAATAATTTGAGAATAATATAGTAATACTATATAGCGTGCCTTGGGAGAGGCCTATGTCCAGCAGTGGACCGATACAGGCTGATGATGATGATGATGATGATAACGTTCGTATTCACCGCGCCACTAGTGTGAATGTGTAAATGCGGCCGCTCATAAGTTTGTAGGAAGGAAATAAGGCACATTTATCGTAGCTCAAATCCGATTACTGATCATCATTTTTTATATCGGTCGTCGTGGGTGCTCCGCACCCACTACTTACCGCTCGTGGGTGCTGGAGCCCCGAGCACCCACGGAGTCGGCGCCTATGATGCCTACCCACAACTGCACCTACAACCTACGCAGCCGCTCGCGTTTGACTGGCAATGTTCCGTCAACCGCGGGATCGACCGCAGCCAAGCACTCGCCCTGATGATGGACTGCACACGCCAGTCCGAAACGTCGGCCAAATTGACTGCAAATTCCTAATGTAATATTCAAATTCTGTATTTTGTATGTGTTACCTAATAAACCTGACTGTCTAGACAACGTATGGATCTAACATTTTGCACAGCGATCCCTGACGTTCCACTGATTAGCGAATAGACACAACAAATGTTGCTAGTACAGCCGCGGGCAAAAGCAAACACGACCATACTCTATTAATAACATAGACATCCAGAAGTGGCATTTTCATACATACATTTTATTATTCATTCATTCATTCATTCATATTACATACATACAACGTTTGGTCAGTATGCACTTAATATCATAATAATAATATACAGGGTGGCCCAGTTATAGTGGTCCAAAAATTTTTTTTAGATAGAGGACGTCATGTTGACTCATTTAAAAAAACGTTAGTTCCGCGAAAATCAATAGTTTAGAAGTTATGATTTTTTTAAACTTTTTTTGAAATTTCTCTATTTTTGTCACATAAACCGCTCTAGTTGGATATCTATTCCACAAAATTGAATAAAATTTGGTATGGAAGTAGAGGAGACATGTAGCTAGCACGTAATGAATAGTTTTTAGGTTTACTCCTAGACTGTACTGTTGCTATAGCCCTTTCAGTGAATTTTTGTTCAGTTTACATTAAAACTTATTAATTTTTGAAAAATCACTGTGAAGAAAAAAAGTACTACCGGAGATTTGCCTATGCCCTTAAAAACTACCTATATATATCACAATTCTCCAGACCAAAAATTTTTGTGGTGTTACAACTGTAACATATTCAAAATTAACATCATTTGTACAAAGTCCTACAATAGAAAGTGACGATTACCTTAATTTTTAAAATCTTATTTTTGGACCACTATAACTGGGCCACCATGTATTTACACATTGTGCGATTTAATGTTTTTTCTTTTATTGAAAGCGCAACATGTGACGCCGCGCTGTCCATAAGGTGTCTAACGACGCCCATGTAATGTGTGGCAAGGGCGGGATTGTTGCCTTGGGCAATTTCTTCTATTCAACCCGGTGGATCTACAATTTTACGTGGGGTCCAAACCATGGGGCAGCTGGCGAGGATATGCACATATAGTAAATATAGTACACTCAGCTTGGCACGGTCTTTCCACCGAATTATGCAGCAAGTGAATCTTCGTGCCTTACTTGCTGTTGATAGTTATCTTGTCCAACGAAGAATCTTGAATACTTCGAGAAGCGTTGTGGTCGGTATTGTGTTGTAATTTACCAGACTCCTTGCAGCACACACAACACCGTTTTTTTTATGGAAACTGACACGGTTGGCTACATCACCTACAACGTCCGTGATGTCAGCCCATAACACCGGGTGAACTAGGTGCCATGTCAGTGCTTCCCCCTTTGATCGTGCCGGCTACACTGAACTGGTCGGAAAACACAAACTATTTACATAGCCGTTTTGACCGACGTTTCATTCAGTGCGGTGGTACCAACCCGGGCGGGTTAAACCCTACCACCAAGTAAGATTAGGAGGGAAGGGACCTACAGTTTTACGAGGAATCCGAACCTCGGTCAGACTCCAACGGTCAGCGGTCACCCATCCAAGAACTGACCGCACCCAGCGTTGCTTAACATTCAATAGCGACAGTTGACTGTCTGCACCACTGAGCTATCGAGGCTGACAAAACTCTGCTTACTCTGCTTAACCCGATTGGCGGAATACAGCGTGTGGTATGTATGTATGTATGTAGAAGATGCGTGAGTACGCAATTGTGACAAGAGATATTTATTTGTGCTTTTTCATTTCATCACCTCGACAAGTTAATGTCACTTCTAGGTTTATATTGGCATGGGCATTTGGGCATACTTACTCATAATATTGGAAGCCTTGATACTAACACTAGGGGAACTAGTTCGTGTATTTCAAAGGTTATAGGTAGGAGCTTCGGTAATTTTCCACGTATACATTTAATTGTGAAAAGTACCCATGTAAACATAATAATGTGTTGTAAAACTGACTTGTTTAAATCCACAAAAACTTAAGAACCAATTTATGATTTCGAACCTCTTCAAATTAATTTTATGTTTTAATATTTTTATACGAGGTCATTAGCCCAGCCCATACGAACTCAATAAAAGTCCTCACTAAAGTGGTGGTCAAACCATAGTAATAATGCCTAAAATGACCAAAAACTATTTGAAAACTGTGTCGCATAATATAATTGCATTGCGTTATGTATATACTATGTATTCGTATATATTGTATATATGTATACATTATTTCTCGTATCCTTTAACCTGGGTATCTTCAAACGTAGTTTTAAACTTAGGGTTAAAACGTTGAGTCTTCAACGTGTATGGGAGAAAACAAAGTGGAATACTCGACACAGTAACTCTGAGGTATGTGGCGTCGTGTCGCCACGAGAACAAATGGAAGGAAATTCTAAAAGTCTTAGTGGAATGATGATAAAAAAATGTAGTGTATGAGAAGAAGAAAGCATGGCTTGATCTCTTAGCGAGTAAGACTGACAGGAGAGTGAACGGAGCAAATAATGAAGTAGAAATACGAAAGCAAAAGTATCGTGAGTCTAAAATTAAAGTGAAAGATTACGTTGAAATAACGCAAAGGGAAGGGAAAGAAAAGAATGACAGGAGATTATCTGACAACTTCCGGACTAATATAAAAATGTTTAGGAAAATGCGTGGATACAGCGTGCAGCTAGAGCTATGAGCGACACGCCCAGGATGGCCGATATTATAGCAAAATAAGTGTTGACCAGATTCAGAATGCATTTAAAGGCAAAGTTGGTAAAGCAGTAGTATATGATAGAGTGTAGGCCGAAATGCTGAGGGGCGGTGGTTGGGTGGTTGCAGACCTGTTGCACCGGCTCTTTATTACGTGCTGACGACACGGCCAAGTACCAGATGATTGGTGCAAAGCTGTGATCGTCCGGCTGTATAAAGGAAAAGGCTCGCAACAGGAATGTAAAAACTACCGGGTCATAAGCCTTCTCAGCATTGTCGACAAATTTTTCGCAAAAGTACTGATTGAGAGAGTGTTGAATGTTACGGAAGAAAGATCTGCGACGTGAAAGCGGGATTTAGGAAGGGTCTAGTCTTTCCCCTACGGTGCATAGCCGAAAAACATCTGGCGAAAAACAGAAGCTCTTTTGTGCGTTCGTAGATCTGGAGAAGGTGTATGACAAAGCGAGGAGGAATTAATTGTGGGCAGTGCTGGGTTAGTATGAGGGTTAGTATAATTATGAGGGTTCCAGGGTTTATGTCAGGATAAACGGGTCATACACCGACTGGTTTGACATCTCTAGAGGGGACAGATAGGGTGTGTGGCGTCATCTCGGCGGTTCAATCTATTCATGGACAGCTGCTTGGCTGATCTGAAAGTATGTGAGTGTGGATTAAGAATGGACGAGTTAATTGTGAAATGCCTTTTGTACGCTGATGATCAAGTGATTCGTGCGTCGTCGTCGGTGGGCGAGTGATGTAATTTTGGCGCTGCACCATTTGTCCCTTGGCACAGACACGCATGTTGGATTACATAAAAATAGATTCTTGAAAGACCTGCATTTTAAGACGGTTATTAGCCTACTAACTTTTACCCGCGGCTTCACTTCGCGTGTTTAGTTTTTACCGTTTTGCTTACAGCTCAGGCCGCCAAGGACGTAGCGTTATGATTTATAGCCTAAAACATCTTGAGAAGTGACAGAATGTAACAGTGAAAACCGTATGATAATCGATTAAGTGGTTCTCGAGTTATATAGATATTCATATTGTCCCCGCGCCGGTCGCCCGTAGAAACTTTGCTTTATTGATTAGGAGGATGTCATGGAATTAAACATCTGGAGGGCCTAAAGATTATCGACTTGTTGAGTATGTAACAGAAAAGCGAATAAATACGAAATTTTAAACTAAACTAAGTCCTCTACCTGTACAGTTAAACAAAATTTAAACACTCCCGTAAACTTTTGTAATTCACAGCCTCATACATACTATTCCAGACACCCTTAAATGGAGACACCGGATATTTCGTAGCTTAGAATCGTGTTCCTACACTCTGTCAAAATCAACATGGCCTATATCTTCATTCACATCAGACACATTTTCAGAAAATGTTCATAGAAACACGTGCCAGAGTAACGTGGTAGAGGTGTAGAACGTTTTTTGGTGTTATGTATGTGTGATACATATACTTACTTTAGAATGACTTCGTTACTGTGACTGCTAAGTAATATTTATGTTTCGTTCCTTTGACGTCAGCAGGAAAATGATTGTCTCCACTTTATTACCGTCTTGGATGTACAATATGTACATCACCACTAATTATAAAACAATATGGGGTGCGGCGTCTGTAACAACAACATATTTGAAAAAAGTTAAATTACAAACTTAAAAAACGTCCGATACCTTAAAAAGTTAAGGTAGTTAACCATTTAGTTACTTACAGGAGTCGTCGCTCGACGGGGAGCGCAAAGTAAATACCCGCTCGGCTCTGAGTTTTTATATTTTATTTACTTAGCGGTCCCCCGACGCCTTTATGTAACTAAACGGAAATTATTGTTGACTTTTAAGGTGTCGGTGGTTTTTCAATTTGTAATTTAACTTTTCTTTCAAGCTTTTTAAGAGACGAGTATTACACATATTTACCTATTGATGAGTGTGCGAGCAAGGGGTCGTTCATTGTTTTCTATGGGAGCATTGTTTTATTGTCTGCTGGTATCGGGTCAGCCGACCTGCCTCGTTCTATGCCAGCGGGCTGCATCGGCGGCGCAGCAAATGCGATTGTGACAGCACCGCGCCGGCCATGGCGGGGAGCGAACCCGACCACCGGCCCTGTCGTCCGTCGGCCTACAGTCCCGCGCAAACCTCGCGCACGCGCTCTCGCCGCGTCGCGTCGCCTAACGTTTCTCAGGTGCATTGCATTCTTACGTGCAAACCGCCAACCAATCATCGTGCGTGAATAATCTGTGTTTGCCGGTTCGCCGTTCGACTGATTTTTTTAACACCCGTTTTAAATGTCGAATCTTCAGCTTAAAATTATTTTTAAATTTATTTAATCTAAAAAAACACACACGAGATTTGAATTTCGAAACTTCAGTCACGGCTAGGAAAGATTGGATTGGAACACCAAATACGAATTTCGAATCGTCAGTCACGCTAGCAAAGATTAAACGATTTTTAAATTGGAATCCGACGAGCTGTAACGCCGATTTTGAAATTTGGGACGTGATGGGCAGTGGCATAGTAACACCAGTCTCATTTTACTATGGCAGTGGTGAGCTTAGAAAACAGACTCCAGACATAAATAAAAATAAAATATGCGGTGAAGAAGTTCTTATTTCAAATAATATGCAGTTTGTTCAAAAGTATTTGTTGTAGAGTATTGTGAGGAAACTGATAGATTCAAAGTAGAACGGCATTTTCTAATAGTACGTAAGTACGTTATAATAACCTTATACCGTATATTATTTCTCTATGCCTTATACCTACTATGTAGGTAGCGTTTGGATTTTATACTTTCTTCAAAACACAATAACCTTGAATAAATCTGTTTCTAGGCACGCTATTGGTCGGTTGGTCAGTTTCGGTTCGGCGTGGCCGTGTCGAGTCTTGCTAGCACGTTGCGTGCGTCTGTTACGTCAACTATCGTCGCGCGTTACTCAATACTGTACACGACTAGTAAATTGTGATATCTAAATATTCCTGTATAGATAATTCTTAACGGCGGCGTATCCAACAAAATACACGTATTGAAATTATTCCAATTATGTAATTATAACTATTAGGTATATTTGCTAGGGGAGAACATTATTTGGAAATTGGAACGACATATCCGATATATTTCAACTCAACTGAAATGAATAAAATTTAATATAGAACTCTAATTAAATTCCACTCATGAAATAATTTTGTAAGGTTGAGTGCAGAAATACCTTTAGCAATATGTCACAGGTAAAATCAAGAAACCTATAATTAGTCACGCTATGTCTGTTCGTCCCTCTATTTTGTCACGGACCTATAACAATTTAAAAGCAAAACATCTATAGGTATGATTTTTCTTCTGTTTGTGTTATTTATAAATTTATAATATACAGAATATATAATTTATTTCATAACATTCATTGTAATAACCTTTTTCCACTTTTAAAAAGCTAATCCGGTATCGGTGGCTGAGTCAGAGGGGCCAGAGTACATGCTCCGACCAACGAATGTCGTCTCCGAGAACGTAGGTGCCATACTGGAGACTTCTCTTTGGACTGCTGGCTATACTGGACTAGAGGAGAACACAACCGAAACTGAACTAAAATAAATTGTAGTAAAAGAAAACGAACCCTAAACTGAATAAGAAACGAAAGAAATGTAACTATTTAAAAACTAAACTATGTCCTTAGTTAGAAAATTGTATGTTTAATATTGTATTAAAATTGTAATTATAATAAAATTGTATTATTACAGATTCTTTCCACACGTTACGAGTAACCTTGACAATTTAATTATAAATTTGCTCTTCACCAATTCGTGTCGCTTCATTATGTAAGCCTGAGGTACCTACTGGCAAAAGTACTGAGGCTCGGGCGCCTTCTAGCGGCAGGGTATCTAATCAAATATAGCAATTAATTATAAATTAATTTAAATAAGACGAGTAATTTTTCTTTTTATTCGCCTATTAGGCACGATACCAGTAGGTACGTCAAAGAAAGATACAAATTATTTATATTATGAGACGTACCGTGTGTAAATTAATCTGTGTTAGTAAATAAAATCTCAAATGGCTACCTTTTTCTCAATTTCGCGAAGAGATCCTGAAAATAATATTTCATTAATTTTAACTTAAAACGCAATACAAAAAACGAAGATAAAAAAAAACGCTGCTTAAAAAAATCAAAATTAAATATTATTTTTTATTGATAAATATCAATAAAAATTATGTTAAGAAATATAAAATTCTTAGAAAAAATATATTAACATCGATATTAATAAAATTGGTATATAATTAATGTTAAATAATATTATCTAAACATTTATTGTTTCGAATTAAAAAAATTCAAGGAAATAAAATGGTTAAATTTAAACTAGGAACTGGTTTAAAACATTTGCAAAATTAAATAAAAAAAAATCATGTGTAAATATCTAACATTTCAATGACAAAGACTACTTTAAATTAAGGGAATATTCATAAAATTAATTAATCATAAACAATAAAAGGAAGTTAACATTAAAATCGGTTCATAATGTTATGTCACTTTAAAATGAAAATACCTAAGTTTCAAAACAAAAATCTTAATTTTCGAAAAATGCATCCAATTTATAATATATATTTATCCAGTTAGATGGATGTGTCTACTGCTACGATCTCGAACTCCGTTGGTGTTTATAGATATCCCGAGTTTTCTAAGGTATGTTTATTTATTTAGGTATAGAAAACTTGTATTTAGTTGTATCACACGCATCGTGTGCTGATCCATTCCGAAGTGGCCGAGATCGTATTTCACGCGCGTCAGTTGGGTCTACACTGACGCAACACACACTTTATATCCAGTCAAAATGTTAAAAAGTTATATGTTAAAAAGTTTAGAACTGCTATTATTATTACAGAATGTATGAATAATACTTTGAGTACAATTTACTCCGTCGACGACATAATCAATTATGCACTACGCATTTTGACATTAAATAAACGCGTTCTCTCTCAAGTGTGCTGATACCATAGACGTATATAGGATATTATACCCCCGTATATTATTTCTCTATGGCTGATACAAAAACACTCCGGGAGTGCCGGCAGAAGTGAAAACTTTTTGTATTTCCGAAAATAATTCTTAGGTGGTTATAAAAAAAACTAAACACCCTAAACACATTTAAACACCGTAACATTGCTTAAAAAAGAAAACAAAAGAAAAAAAAAATTCAAAATGTGAGGAGGTCGAACCCATGGTCAACAAATACAAATCCTACACTCTTACCATTGAGCCACGAAATCACATAAACGACCGAACGAATATCGGATTTCTTTGATTCGCTTTCGGCTTTACTGTCACTGAGAGAAGAACAGAATTGATCCCGTGCCACTCGTAACTTAACCCTTAATGCAATGACTTAAGGTTACATTTTAAATAATAAAAATAAATCTGTCGCTTTTCGAGATCTGACGCGAGTTTAACATTTTTTACCCACCTAAAAAGTGCCAAGCGCCGCTAAAGAAGTTTTCACTTCAAAAATATAGGTATGCGGCTGGTGGCCGAGTGGTCTGGGCGTCGACTCCTCTTGCGAGAGGTCCGAGGTTCGAAATCAACCGGCGGCGGCGGTGTGTACCAATTATTACTTTCTGATTAGAAAAAAACAAAATTACGTGCATACCTTCACCCACTGCTCCATGGTTCGGAGTTCGGATTCCATGAAAAAAATCCACCGGGTTGACTGGAGGAAACTGCCTAAGGCAATGAACCCGCTCTTGCCACAAATTAAGTGGCATTATAGTGTATTGTTATTAAATGTTGAATTTCCTGGAGCATTATTATGATTCCATAATGAAGGATCGGAAATTACTTAGACATTTTACTTCTTAAAGAGGGAATTTGTTGGAACCTTTTTACAACCGTCAATGGAAAATCCAAATATCTCTTTTATAAATAAGTATTCAGACTGAGAGGTCGAGCGAATATCATTGAACCACTTGAGCGGACGATTCACTCATTCAACTCACCCTAGGCCCTAGGCCACGAGTCAGTAAACCTGGATACGAAATACGGCATCGTTTGTATGAGAACCGAGGTAGCCGCCAAAGGGGTGTGAAGTCTGAGGCGGGAGCGGCGCATGGAACGCCGTGATTGGCCGAGCGAGTAGGTAGCCACGTGACGCCAGTCTTCCATACGTTTGAACGGGATTCATACAATAAGTCGCTCATTGTGTCGATTCGCGATGAAAAGATGAAACGGATTTAACAATATTTAACCCTTCTTTACATCAAGGGAATAATATAACTTTCTCTTAAATGAACAAAGGCAACGCCCCTTTCACAATTTTGCGAATTTGCAGATTTTCGCATAAACACGATAATAGTTCTAAGTTCTGAGATACCTCGGATACTTTATTATAAATCTACATCAAATTTCCAAAACAATGATATGTAAGACCTCGTACTTCGGTATTATCTTATTGGAGTATTTGTTATTGGAATTTTCCAAAATTAAAAAAATAATGTTAGAAAGTCGAAAAGTTTTGTAACCAAAAAAAAAATTATTATATTATTAACAACTATTTGCTAATTACTTAGCCAACGATATGACAAATTATATTGCAATATGACTTCGCGAAAAATTCGCGAAAATCTACCCTACCATAAAAAAATTATGAGTACCCACCTCGATATTTAATTTTTTTACGGTAAAATGAGGTTTTCCAGGCTTTGCCTTTTTTAACAAACTAACCAGCCATGCAGCTAGAGCCTTATAAAATGTACCATGCGTCTCTCTGTCAGTTTGACGGTGTGAATTCGTTATATAAGGGTTAATAAAATAACAAATGAAAGGCTGTGTAGTCTGTAATAGAAACATATATTTGAAACAGAACAATAATTTACTTAATTATTTATTTATAGATCGGTATCTATATTAAAATTTTCATTTGGTAACTTTTGAACAATTGAATTAAATTTAAAAGCACAATTTACGACATTTACATTGTTACTGTTTACATTGTTGACATTTACATTGTTATTGTTGAACTAAAGAACTAAAGAACTAACATGTGTCTCGAGAGATGGTCGCGCAACAGATGGATAGATCTCACCGAGACCTAAAGTTTGAGTACCAACACGATGGGTCTAGCACCAGTGGTTCTCGAGTTATGACCAAAACAAAAGTTCATGTGACAGATGGATAGATCTCACCGAGACCTGAAGTTTGAGTACCAACACGATGGGTCTAGCACCAGTGGTTCTCGAGTTATGACCAAAACAAAAGTTCATGTGACAGATGGATAGATCTCACCGAGACCTGAAGTTTGAGTACCAACACGATGGGTCTAGCACCAGTGGTTCTCGAGTTATGACCAAAACAATAGTTAATGTGACAGATGGATAGATCTCATCGAGACGTTCAGATTGAGTACCAACACGATGGGTCTAAGTCCATTGGTTCTCGAGATATGACCAAAACAAATTATCACGTGATAGATGGGTAGATCTCATCGAGACGTTCAGTTTGAGTACCAACACGATGGGTCTAAGTTCAGTGGTTCTCGAGATATGACCAAAACAAATTATCACGTGACAGATGGGTAGATCTCACCGAGACGTTCAGTTTGAGTACCAACACGATGGGTCTAAGTCCAGTGGTTCTGTAGATATGACCAAAACTAATGATCACGTGACAGATGATAATTCCGACCCCTCACTCGCATGATCGCATCGCATTTCGCATTTAGATGCTAGCTAGCTAGCTAGCAGCGGAGCGCAGGCGCTATATAGCATTTAGCATTTAGCAGTACCATAGATAAATAGCACATACTTCATTGCTTTGTGCGTTCCAAAACAAACGAACCAACAAAGTTTTACGAACGAAACAGCAATGCTAATTAAAATTAAATGTGATTATTGCTTAGCATTTAGCATTAATTTTTATTCATCAGGGCGCTTAGCAGTGCTAAATGCTAACGGGGTATTCATTATGAATTAATTTTGTTAATGCTAAGCATAACAAGACTAATTCCCGGTAGACGCATGACCTAAAGAAATTAATTCCTTTAGAGTCGCTCAAAAGTAAAAACCGGTAGGTACTGGTTGAATGAAAAAAGCGCGATAAACGAATATTGAACGAGGAAACCTGCTGAGGTTGACTAGAAGAAATGTCCTTTGGCAATAAGGCAGAATGCATGAAATATCTGTATACATTTAACATACATATTTATCAATAAACAAAAAAAATTACAAGAGCTAACTGCATCCAACACCATAGTCGACCTACGGTGGGTAAGCAGAAAAGAGCTCTCCATACATATTTACGCCGATGTTTGTTACTGAAATTCAAGCGAAAAATGCTATCAAATTGAATGAAAGTACTTACTCGTGAAAGGTGACTCCATCTGTGTTCAAGTTTGAATTTTTCGACGACTTTTTGCACCAAAGCACTGCACAATGAGGCATTTTGTGACAGACGCGCACGTTCGCTCCGCCTGAGCGGCGGACGGAGACTAAGATCGGTCGCCGGCGCTAGACTGACGCGCTGGCGCGTGTGCGCCGACGCGCGGCTACCCCTGTCCTCCTATGTATAGCGCCTCCAGGCTTACTGACTCGTGCCCTAGGCAGATGTTGAATAAAACCAATTTCTATTAAATGATTAATGTTTTCGAAATGAAAGCCTGTAGTGAAATGAAAATGTTTAACAGAATCAATGTGCACGAAGTATGTTCACATTTGGCCGATTCGAAGTTTATTGCTAACAAGTACAAGACAAGCGAAGTCTCCGGTATGACACCTACCTTATCGGAGGTGATATTGGCTGGTCGGAGCATATGCTTTGGCCCCTCCGACTCTGCCAATCACATCTGATAATTCCGCAATTATTTTAACTTATAAGAGTTTGGGACTGTGCTTTACTTAGTTCCCTTCCTAATCAGCGAAAAATCAGCTTCATCATCAGCCTGTATCGATCCACTGCTGGACATAGCCTCTCCCAAGGCACGCCACCACACGCGGTCTTCCGCTCTTCTCATCATACCAGTCCCATTGACTTATATAACCTTTATTACGTCATCTGTCCACCTAGCCGGGGGGCGTCCCACGCTACGTTTGCTTGTACGTGGCCTCCATTCGAGCACCCGTCTACCCCATCGGTTGCCGGGGCTACGACGATGTGCCCAGCCCACTGCCACTTCAGCTTGCTTATTTTCTTAGCAATGTCGATTACGTTAGTTCTTTGAAAAATCAGCTACTGTGCGCTAACCGACGCGACGACGCGCCGTTGTCGATTCTGGATTTATAAGTCGAGAACTCCTCAATGAATTCGCATGGCGTTCTCACTGATGTTTTGTTGCACATGATATATGAAGCCACGAGACCAGCTCTTATTAGAATATGCAACGTCTGCTGTCAATACGTTCACATATAACTGAACGGCTCAATTGGGGTAAATAGGCACGGCATGGCATTCGCAATCCCCGCGTACGACCGAATGTCCATTGGCGTCCTTAGACACCTTGGCGCCACATGTCGCTTTCTATGCCGTAGTTCGGTGCAATCTGACTTATGTTCGAATGGTCATAGGATATATTATTAATATCATGATATTCTTCACGCGAGCGGAGTGAGCATAGTTCACAAAATATTTCCTCCCAAGTACAGTCTCGGGTCCTTCAAGAGCGGCATGAACGGGCACCTGTCAGGCCGGCATGGCATTCGCCACCCCCACATTCGACCGAATGTCAATGGGCGTCGTTAGACACCTTACGGGTGTCTCGGCGCAATATGTCGCGCTTTCTATAAAAAAAGCTTCAGCATCGCTGTAGCGTTTTTTTAGTTCTAGCCGGCTTTTAGACCACTTCCTTGTAAGAGTAAATCCATTTCAAAAGACTTCAAATAAATGTTTGTACGTTACTAATGTTCGGTTCGCGTGTGTTTAAATATACGTGAAAATGTTTGCAGCTTGATCCCCGTGAAATTAGAGCCCGAGCGTCTAAATACAACATTTGCTTGAAGCGATTTGGTTATTTTAGATTGCGTGGAAAGTGTTAATTTTTTTATGGAATTTGGCATCACCTATAACATATGTAGTTTAAACAGACTAGTTAACCATCTTCATACAAGCGCGTCTGGATAATAACATGCATAAGGTTAACATGCGGTGATATTACATCTATTAAAAAGCCATTTTGCAGTAATTCAAATTATCTTTTAATTCTAATCCGTGTATACTTACTAATCCATAGACATACTTAACTATCTTATAACTTGCCTCTTCTCTCACTTGTCATTCATCAAACCAGTCCCGATGAATAATGTAGGTACATAAATATAAGTCTATTATATTATGTATACATATATATGGGTATGTAATATATATCAATACTAATAATAAATCTGTAAGGGATGGTCAAGGAGTAACCTCAGGGCTTGAGGAGGATTTATTATATTCTTAGTAAGTTTGTTTTGTTTTAGTTAGGTATATTTTGTTGTTTTGTTTTATTTAGGTATATTTTTTTATATTGTATTACTCAGTTTATTATTATAAGTAGTTTAGTTTAGTATTAATTTAATATATAGTTTTAATGTTATTATGTTTGTTTGATTATCTTTATTTATGATGATAAATACAGCATTGTTGGACTCAGGAGTAACTTACTTTGTTTTATGAAATACTGCGTTTGTAGACTCTATGTATGATACTAAAACTAAATTGACGATTTTTAGAAATCTTTTCTGTATGTACTCGTATGTATATATGTATGATCCTCCATAACTCTTAAACCGATCATCCGAATTAGATGAAACTTAGTACAAGCACATTTTACTATTACGGGACACAGGATAGGCTAAATAAAATTCAGTTCCGGTTACGCTAAGATGTGGCTCTCATACAAACCGAATTGTTTCGCGCGCCGAAAAAATTGTACAGTAGCGGGCTTACTTACTTTCTTCTTTTTAAATACAAATTTCACGCGAGCGAAACCGCGGGCAAAATATCTAGTATATACATATATATGTTTACTGGTGTTCAATAAATAATATTTATACATGGACACATGCTCACATACATTATTTACATTCAAAACATCTATCTATACATATAATAAAATCGTAGAGGTAAGAAAGTCTGTACATTGAATGTATTCGGAAAAAAACTAACCAGGGTGGCTTAAAATGAGATACTGAACATGTTAGAACAGTTTTTAAAATTTTTGTTTGTTTGTTTGTTTGTCTGTACGCGCATCACGCAAAAACCACTGAACGGAATTAGACGAAACTTTGTATAGTGGCAGTTTATATGCCGGGTTAACATAATACGTAAAAAAAAATAACAAAAATAAAAAAAAATTTACAATTATAAACATGATTGAACGTTTAAAATCACGTAGTCCAAAGTACATAATTATATCTTGAGAACTGGCAGCAAATACAATTTGAATAAAATATTCATTCGAAACTAAAAAATAAGTAGATACAACGAAAATGACAGTTCTTCTTTTTTATAACTTGAACACAATAGTCTATACATATCTATTCTTTCTATACATATCATAAAATCGTAAATGCAAAAATGTCTATTTGTACGCGCATCTCGCAAAAACCACTGAACGGAATTTGACGAAACTTTTTATAGTGACAGTGTATATCCCGGATGAACATAATAATTAAAAAATATAATAAAAATCACGTAATCCAAAGTAAAGGTAAAAAAACAATTTTAAATGTCATGTTGACAACCGAGAGCTGTCATCTCGACGTGAGCTGGCCGGTGACAAATTGTTTGATAAATAAAAATAATAATTGAAAGTCGAAGTTATGTCGCTGTCATTGGTGCAATAAAATTTATATATCTGTTGCCCGCGGCTTCGCTCGCGTGAAATTCGTATTAAAAAAAAATAAAGTAAGTAACTAAAAAGTAAGTAACGTAAGGCGGGCCCGAAGGCGGATCTGCGCTCACGTAAACGATATTCTTTCTCGATGAAAGTAACTAAGGGCGAGGCGGAAGGCGGAGCTGAGTTCAGGAAGAAGAAAAACATTCTTGAAGAAAGTAAGTAACTAAGGGCGAGGCTGAAGGCCGAGCTCTATTCTGGAAGACCATAAACCTTCTCGAAGAAAGTAAGTAACTATGGGCGAGGCCGCAGGCCGAGCTGCGTTCAGGAAGAAGCTAAACCATCTTGAAGAAAGTAAGTAACTAAGGCGAGGCCGAAGGCCGAGCTACGTTCGGATAATTGAAAAACCATCTCGAAGAAAGCAAGTAACTAAGGGCGAGGCCGAAGGCCGAGCTGCGTTCAGGAAGAAGCTAAACCATCTTGAAGAAAGTAAGCAACTAAGGCGAGGCCGAAGGCCGAGCTACGTTCTGACAAATGATAAACCATCTCGAAGAAAGCAAGTAACTAATGGCGAGGCCGAAGGCCGAGCTGCGTTCAGGAAGAAGCTAAACCATCTCGAATAAAGTTAATTAATATTAAGATTGAGTTAATTTAATTTAAATTTTATTATAAAGTCCACGCTTCTAACGGCAAATATACCGTGCATCCTAGAACCTCGCGGTTATTCCCGGCTGGATGTAAAGAGGCCCGATGCTATCACCTTAGTGCCATGGACTAAGGGTAGTTCTTTGATGTGGGACGCCACTTTTGTTCTCACATTGGCTCCAAGTCACGTTAGGACATCTTCAAGAGCGGCTGGCGCGGCCGAGGCTGGGGCGGAGAGCCTCAAACGCAGCAAATATAGAAATATAATTCAAGATTTCGAATTTGTTGCGTTTGGGTTGAAACCCTCGGTCCGTGGAGCAGTGAAGCCAAACGAGGCTTGAGCTGGTTGACGCAACTGGTGTCCCGCCATCAAGGGTTTATGTACTTCATTCAAAGGGTAAGCCTTGCCATCCAGCGGGGTAATGCCGCAAGTGCTCTAAGAACATTTGAAAATGCCCGTTTTGATAGTTATTTTAATGTTTCTTAGGTAGGTTTAATTCTTTAGTTATTAATATTACTTTTTTATTTTTATGAAATAAATAGATTGAGTAAACGATATTATATTCTATCGAAGAAAGGAAGTCTTTAAGGGCGAGGCCCGAAGGTGGAAGAGGGTTTTTGGTTTACCTGAACGCAGCTCGGCCTTCGGCCTCGCACTTAGTTCCTTCCTTTCTTCCAGAAGGTTTATCGTCTTCCTGAACGCAGCTCGGCCTTCGGCCTCGCCCTTACTTACTTCCTTTATTTGAGAAAGATTTATCGTTTACCTGAAAGTAGCTCGGCCTTCGGCCTCTTTTAGAACCTTCTTCAAGAAGGTTTATCGATTACCTGAACGCAGCTCGGCCTTCGGCTTCGCCCTTAGTTACTTACATTCTTCTTTGGAATACGAATTTCACGCGAGCGGAGCCGCGGGCTCATCTATACATATAATAAAATCGTAGAGGTAAGAAAGTCTGTACATTGAATGTATTCGGAAAAAAACTAACCAGGGTGGCTTAAAATGAGATACTGAACATGTTAGAACAGTTTTTAAAATTTTTGTTTGTTTGTTTGTTTGTCTGTACGCGCATCACGCAAAAACCACTGAACGGAATTAGACGAAACTTTGTATAGTGGCAGTTTATATGCCGGGTTAACATAATACGTAAAAAAAAATAACAAAAATAAAAAAAAATTTACAATTATAAACATGATTGAACGTTTAAAATCACGTAGTCCAAAGTACATAATTATATCTTGAGAACTGGCAGCAAATACAATTTGAATAAAATATTCATTCGAAACTAAAAAATAAGTAGATACAACGAAAATGACAGTTCTTCTTTTTTATAACTTGAACACAATAGTCTATACATATCTATTCTTTCTATACATATCATAAAATCGTAAATGCAAAAATGTCTATTTGTACGCGCATCTCGCAAAAACCACTGAACGGAATTTGACGAAACTTTTTATAGTGACAGTGTATATCCCGGATGAACATAATAATTAAAAAATATAATAAAAATCACGTAATCCAAAGTAAAGGTAAAAAAACAATTTTAAATGTCATGTTGACAACCGAGAGCTGTCATCTCGACGTGAGCTGGCCGGTGACAAATTGTTTGATAAATAAAAATAATAATTGAAAGTCGAAGTTATGTCGCTGTCATTGGTGCAATAAAATTTATATATCTGTTGCCCGCGGCTTCGCTCGCGTGAAATTCGTATTAAAAAAAAATAAAGTAAGTAACTAAAAAGTAAGTAACGTAAGGCGGGCCCGAAGGCGGATCTGCGCTCACGTAAACGATATTCTTTCTCGATGAAAGTAACTAAGGGCGAGGCGGAAGGCGGAGCTGAGTTCAGGAAGAAGAAAAACATTCTTGAAGAAAGTAAGTAACTAAGGGCGAGGCTGAAGGCCGAGCTCTATTCTGGAAGACCATAAACCTTCTCGAAGAAAGTAAGTAACTATGGGCGAGGCCGCAGGCCGAGCTGCGTTCAGGAAGAAGCTAAACCATCTTGAAGAAAGTAAGTAACTAAGGCGAGGCCGAAGGCCGAGCTACGTTCGGATAATTGAAAAACCATCTCGAAGAAAGCAAGTAACTAAGGGCGAGGCCGAAGGCCGAGCTGCGTTCAGGAAGAAGCTAAACCATCTTGAAGAAAGTAAGCAACTAAGGCGAGGCCGAAGGCCGAGCTACGTTCTGACAAATGATAAACCATCTCGAAGAAAGCAAGTAACTAATGGCGAGGCCGAAGGCCGAGCTGCGTTCAGGAAGAAGCTAAACCATCTCGAATAAAGTTAATTAATATTAAGATTGAGTTAATTTAATTTAAATTTTATTATAAAGTCCACGCTTCTAACGGCAAATATACCGTGCATCCTAGAACCTCGCGGTTATTCCCGGCTGGATGTAAAGAGGCCCGATGCTATCACCTTAGTGCCATGGACTAAGGGTAGTTCTTTGATGTGGGACGCCACTTTTGTTCTCACATTGGCTCCAAGTCACGTTAGGACATCTTCAAGAGCGGCTGGCGCGGCCGAGGCTGGGGCGGAGAGCCTCAAACGCAGCAAATATAGAAATATAATTCAAGATTTCGAATTTGTTGCGTTTGGGTTGAAACCCTCGGTCCGTGGAGCAGTGAAGCCAAACGAGGCTTGAGCTGGTTGACGCAACTGGTGTCCCGCCATCAAGGGTTTATGTACTTCATTCAAAGGGTAAGCCTTGCCATCCAGCGGGGTAATGCCGCAAGTGCTCTAAGAACATTTGAAAATGCCCGTTTTGATAGTTATTTTAATGTTTCTTAGGTAGGTTTAATTCTTTAGTTATTAATATTACTTTTTTATTTTTATGAAATAAATAGATTGAGTAAACGATATTATATTCTATCGAAGAAAGGAAGTCTTTAAGGGCGAGGCCCGAAGGTGGAAGAGGGTTTTTGGTTTACCTGAACGCAGCTCGGCCTTCGGCCTCGCACTTAGTTCCTTCCTTTCTTCCAGAAGGTTTATCGTCTTCCTGAACGCAGCTCGGCCTTCGGCCTCGCCCTTACTTACTTCCTTTATTTGAGAAAGATTTATCGTTTACCTGAAAGTAGCTCGGCCTTCGGCCTCTTTTAGAACCTTCTTCAAGAAGGTTTATCGATTACCTGAACGCAGCTCGGCCTTCGGCTTCGCCCTTAGTTACTTACATTCTTCTTTGGAATACGAATTTCACGCGAGCGGAGCCGCGGGCTCAGCTAGTAATATATAAAGTATTAACTATATAAAAAATGTAACCTATTGACTGTGAGGTGAAAAGGTCCATCCGTAACGATTCTGTCGAAAGTGTCTAAGTCGCCATTGGAAGCGTATACGTGACCTGTTGCAACTTCGTCGACGATACTGGCGGTACAATCATACGAGTGTTACGCAAACCCCAAGGCTCCTACGGCCGTTGCTCAACTCTAGGTTTCGCGAACTAATCGTTCTGCCGCAGGGAAATACCACTTAGGCCAATATAGTGTTAGGTTATATACATTTTTTTTAATGAAAACTGACACTGTTGGCTACATTGTAACTTCGTGATGTCAGCCCACAACAACTTGGTGAAATGGATGCCTAGGTCAGTGTTTCCCTTCGGTCGTGCCGGCTACACTGAACTGGACGGAAAATACGAACTATTTACATAGACGTTTCGACCGCTGTTTGGGCGCGAACGGCGCGCGCGCGCGGTGTGGAGGGAGGCGGGTTACTGGCCAACCAATCACGCGATTTGCAGGCGCTAACCCCGCCGTCGCATCCCGCGCCCTCCACCAAAGATACCCTAAAATCGGCTACTGCAGTCCAAGTTATATGCCGTCTGGTATACCTACATGTTATAGAGTTAATCAGTTCATATTAATTTAATTTCAAGGCGATCTACATAATTGTGTTCAATGAAATGTGTATTTATTAAAATGGCATTGGTGTTGGGTTTTAATATCGCGCTATATTGGCCGAAAATGGCGCAAAATGGATGCTGCTCTGTGGAACTAGCATCCCTTATTCCCTGCCACCCGTCCTATCTCCGCATCTCTCGTCGCAGAGAGACTCAGCACCCTTTTGTGGTTGACATTGGGCTTTTGAGAACCCACCGGTTCTCTAAATCGTTTCTTTGTCTCACCGCTAGAGTGTGGAACTGTCTTCCGGCGAGTGTATTTCCTGATCCTTTAACCTGGGTGTCCTCAAGCGTCGTATTAACGGGCTAGACAGCCTAGCAACAGTCCGCAAATCTGCTGGCATGGCACCTAACTGAGCGTGGTTTCGCGAGGAGAGTTGATTTTGGCTCTGTCGACTGCACCATTAGCCACCCATGCTGGTTTACATAAAAAAAATCAAAACACTATTTTAAACTTAATTACATATGTAATTCATTAGTCATTCATTACATTGTCACTGCATTCTTGTATTGTTTTCCATGTATATTTTTTTCACTTATGAATGCACAACTCGTTACAAACAATAATGTGTGACTTTAACTATATTAAACGTTTCAACTGATTTCCCAAACCAAAACACATAATAATTATGCAAATTGTCGCAGTCGAGGTACGTTAATGACGCCAATTAAGATTTGTTTTTGAATGAAAGATTGAAGAATTGTCTTTGAATAGTTTTTAAAAGTCTTCCCAGCGAAGTTTATACACCAGTTGAAATCTCTATTCATAAGACTATTGTATGGAAATGCACATAATATGGTTATGTAACTAAACGCCACAGGCAGGTGTCATATTATTACACAAGCATGACTTATTGTTAGTTTTCATTACTGTTTATTTTAGTTCTGAATTGAAGAGGGCTTAAGTAAGTACGTATAGACGTAAGGAAATAATATTGATTCTATTCTATGCACAATTTTAAAACGAAAAATGTATGAGTTCTTTTTTATCTTAGCTTAACTTTCGGATGTGGGAGAAGTGCAATTAATTGTGCGTGTGAGACGTAAGTTTTTGTTTGTAATATTTTAAACAGATAACAATCCAATGGGGATTTTTTCTTTGCCGATATAATTGACCCATTTATTATTAATGAAAATACAGAATACAAATTAAACTATAATAAGATTGCTTCATTAGATAAATGCAACGCCGAAAATGTAAATTCGAATCCTGGTCGGGATGTATTTTTTCTCTACATTTTCGGCTTTTCATTTATCTAATGAAGCAATATAAAAAGCGAGTACATGCTTAGTACTAACATATAAAAAATTAAAACATCATAAAATAAGATTAATTAAATATACCTACGTCTACAGGTAGAAAATATTGTCTGGTTCGACGGTCGCCCGAGCGGTGCCCTATAAACCCTAACAATCGAGATCTGTAAAAAAGTTGTGCACTTGAACTTCTGAATCATCTAATCTTAACTAATTATATGTCTTTAGAATTAATATATATTTTGTACACAATACATTTATATGTCATTAGAAACACTAAGTTTGTCATTATGTCCTCCCCACCTTTGTTATAATTATAACACCCCAACAAAATAATGTAGAGCAAACATCTCAAAGTATCTAAAACGTCATTAGTTGCAACAGCCGGATGTAAAATTAATTTCCAATTAGTCCCAGCTCACCACTTGCTTGCCATATTACAAATCACATGCAAGTGCAAGCATGACAATAATCCGCATGACTTTCGCTCGCCTTACACAATCTCTAATGGGACGGAACTTCATGGTTTCCGTAATATCATCTTAATCGCGTTTTGTAGTGAAAGCGATTTCGGTATTCGATACTCGGCCGTCGAGCCGCTCGCGCGTTTGAGATCTATTACGTCAAACTCTCAATTTTATTACAGCTCTCGTGGAACTGTGAACGCGCAGTGAGTGTTTTGCGTTTTGTTTCAACGGGCATTAAAAAAAAAGAAGAAATAAAACAAAACGATAGATTGTGCAACGCCAGTTATAACCAGTGCAAACAAACAACGAAAGAACAGTCTAATCCAAAATGGAAGTGAAGAAGTTGTACGTAGTGCTGGCGATGCTAGCGGTACTAGGACTGCAGCAAACGCGAGAGGTATCCTGCCAGCAGGCCGCCTTTGAGCTGCCCGTGCAGCTGGTGGGGTTCCCTTTCATCATCCTGGCTGTACGACTGACGAACTTCGCTAAGAAACTCTCATACTCCTTGAGTCCTGGTGAGTTTACATTAAATTTTGACCACTGAGTAAACAATTTTAGATTAATGTTTCAACGTTATTTAACTGGATAGGGTGGGTCAGCAGAGCTTGCTACATTTCATATCTTCCTTTAAATTGTTTGCTTTCGGATCCATGAAGTCCACATCAGTCGTAGTTGTGGTCTCTTTACTTTGGGTTCTTTTCTAAACTAATATTCAAGAAAGAATTAAGATTTTGCACCTGAATCTGTTGGTACCTTAGATATGAACAAGTTTTGTTGAGTTCAGCATCAGAGTTTTTTTATTATAAAAACATAAAATAAATAATTAACGTCCAATCACCATCTGTTGTTTCTTTGCAATGTGATTTATTTTTATTTTAGCTGTTCTCAAGCGCTCAAAGCTTCAAGTGGATCTTCGTTTCTGGTCTTATCATTTATTTTTATCCTTCTTAATAGGCACCGCCCGGCAGACGAACTCATGGCACGTGACAACCCCTCTTGGGACGTACCATTCTTGTCGCATCATATACTCTCCGTATGGCATCACCTTGGACATCAAATGCGCCAAGTAGTCAGCGTCCAATTTTGCGCTGTGGTAGAAACCCTGGAAGTTTGGCAAACATTAAAATAATATAAGTTTTGAATTCGTAGTGGACCACTGAACCAAAGTGAATTAATGCTTGAATGCGTGCGCCCGCTAAAGTACAACAAATAAATTGGAAATAGCACGAAAGTGGTTGATTTCGCAATCCACGCAGTATCATTCTCAAATGGCAGTGTGTCAGTAATATCCTCCAGGGGGAACGACAATAACCGTTGGGGAATAGAAGTGCTAGGCAAGAGAGCACGCGCGGTAAAAAAAGCGAAAATTAAAAATTATATATCTACCTTATTGATACCGCATCCGGTGCTTTCGTCCAGGTTGAAGTTGCTGAGAGTCAAAATAGCCCTTGGCACGAAGTGCTGGCACGCTATTCCGTCATTTTCGTACACTTTCTTTGAGACGTTATTCTCAGTCATTGAGATCATGAAGTGTACCTGAAGTAAAAGGTTGACCTTGTAAAGAAACGTCACTTATATCCGCGAGGATGCCACGTCTGTCTTACGCGTTGAGGCCTAATTATGGGAAGCTGGGTATATTAGGATTTTGCGTCCCACCCCCATGTTTTGCATTCGTGATATTGAAAGTTCCAATCTCAAAGTTCAAATGCTTTGCACTATATTCATACCTATTAGAGTTTACAACGATAGATGTGATGATAGACTCACTTTAAACGGAACATTTCTCCTAGGCATGGTGAGGTTCCAACGAAGGTACGTCCTCCCTCCTTCCTCGAACCTTTCCACGTTGAAATGAACATCATATGGCTTCTTGTCGGGTACCGTGCAGGGCTTCAGTGACTCCACTCGGAGCTCGTAGGGACCCTACAAACAGTGTTTTTTTCCAGAGGTAAAATTTCAAGAGCATTTTTATCCTTTCTATACGACCTCTGCTGACTTCATTGGTGTTATATATTTTATATTCAGACCTTTTTAAGACCTTCCACTAAAAAGTAAATTAATTTTCAGACTAAATTCATAGTTACCGGGTCGGTGGCTGAGTAGCGGCCAGTAAGGTAGCTGAAAACACATACTATACGTCTCGTAGGTATAGTGATTCTCTAGAGGAGGATTTGGATCGGAAGACTATTGGAAATCCTTCTATGAGTAGTATTAATTTCTTAATTTACTTACCATTCTTTGAGAATTGGTTTTAGTTAAAAATATACCCAACAACAATATTCGAAGCATTCTTAATTGAAAATAATAGCTTTTAATAAATAGTTTGGTAATAAAAAATTTAAAAAAATATTTCTGACCACGAATTACGTCTAGATTTCGTGGTTTTATCGAAGATTATTATTTATGGTATTGCGGTTTCTGAACTAACACAAATTTACTGATGTGTCATCGAAGTAATATAATTTAGTAATTTTCTGGAATTGGAAGAATTACGTGACAATGAAATTCAATCCCCCGAAAAATCAACATAATATTATAAATTTTGCATACAATAGAACGTAATAATTTTTTATGGAATCGATTTTAATCATATGTAAATCTAATTCTAGATTATCATTCAAGCTCAGTCAACATTTTACGCCGAGAGCGGTGTAATACCTATATTATATTAGGTACACTTATCAACTCTTGCTATAAACCTATATTAAAGTTTATATAAATATTAAGAGAGGGTTTTTGTGTGGCAAACCTGAGGATGTGTATCACTTGCTGGTGGAGTGTGTGAGGGGTTCAGTCGATAGACAACAACTGGGTATCACTAACTATAATGTTGGAAGCTACACCACTATATTAGCGGAGCCAGGCTCCAACATGGCCATACAATTATATAGGTTTGCGCAGTGCATATTAAAAAAAAAGAGGAATTTTATAAATATATAAAATATTTTATGTAGGTACTCGTAATTTATGTGTTTTCCAATGGGGCTGGCGTGGTCACTGTGTGCACCAAAGCCCCTATAAAATAAAGATTAAAAAAAATTCAAATTTGGTTTATACTACAGTGCCGTAGCATGCTCTTTATAGAGTTGAGTAGTAAACACTGGGAACACAAACAATAGATTAACGTTGGAAAACAATGTAATTCTGGAATCAACGGTCTGGAAGAGAGTTGGATTCGACGAGTAGCTGCATGCAGAAGATTATGCCTTTCGGTATGCTGGTCCAGATGTGTATCAGAAATGAGCCGTAGGGAAGAACCTTAGTCAGCAAATGGGCCAAACCGTCCACATCCATACCGTCGCCGGAGTACGAACCCTGAAAGTATCCTCATATTTCTTCACCAAGTTTACACTGTACCATTGGAAGTAAAAAATACGTAAGATCATTAAAATAGAGAGTAACTTAGTGCTTGACATGCTGTTCCTCGTATAATAGGAAATAATCTTAACATACCTAACTAAAATATGGAGTACAATTTTCTCTACACAATGTTTCTTTTGGGCGGGCAATTTATATTGCACAACAAAGATCAGTTCTGTAACTCGAAGTTTACCTTTCTGAATCGACAGTCCTTGCTGCTAGTGTCGAGTTGCATTATTTGCATAAAAATCTTGAAGATACGGTGGGAGCAGGCGGATCCTTCCACATCCAACACTTTCCTCGCTGTGTTATTCTGGAACGTTGACATTACACCGTGCATCTGAAACGCGTTAGTTAATTTAACACAAATCAATGTTAAGTTGGTTAAGTTAACCCAAATCAACGTTAAGGCGACAGAGATGGCACTGCATTTATTGTGTAAAATAACGCCCTAATGTCGCTAAAATAAATTGATAAGACAGCTGACACTATTCATTCGCTTTGCATGGAAGATGACAATTAGACTTTTCTTAAGTGCCTTGCCTCTTAGAAAGTTAAATGGCTGAACACCCAGACTTAAGTTTAAGTCAGCTTAGGATATGAATGACAGCATTTCACCTTTGCCGCAACTGACTTTTATCGTAAGTGTCTTTATGATGAGCTTAATTGGACTTACTGGTTACTTACTTACTTGTTAAGTGTGTGTTAGCGCAAAGACCTAAAGTTGATCCATTTAAGTTTGAAATAATACTGTAACATGCTCGTCTCGTGCTGGGGTTGAAATACTAATGAAAATGATCAAATACAAACATAATTTATAATACTTATCAAATCAACTTACCCTAACTCCTGAAACCGGTATCGATATAGTGCAATTGTACCGAAGATAGGATTTCCCGTTCTTTTTGTATGACTCCGCATACCAGGGGAAGCGATCCGTGTAATGTTTCCCGCGGAACTCGCATTTCTTTATGTTGGTCACTTCCAATATGTATGGTCCCTGAAGAGTAAGATTAGATTCGGCATCCGATCCTCTTTTTCACAATGATTGCCAAATTTAAAATATTTATAAAAAAAAAATCATAATCCGATGATGAGCAAAAGTCACAATAATTATTTAGTTATTGTAATGTTGTGTGGAAAAACCATATGAATGAAAAATCCAACAGTTTAAAATGCTACCCGTTCGGAAAAAAATAGAAAACATATTAGAAAGGGGTTGGAAAGGTTTTTTTTCTAATGTGAAGTTCTTCAGATCGTGTTTTTCAACAAACATTATTCAGATGAAATGTGTTAGATTATTTTACTAGAAGAAACTCTATGGGTAACTGCAATAGTTTTGTTGCAAAATAGCAAGGAAATATATATATTGTAAAGTCTTTAGCTCGACGGTATATTGTCGTTTTGCTGTGCCTTAATTAGGTACCTACTAAATATTCAACTAAAACTAACCATTGCCTGGGCCTGAGCGTTCGTTTCGTAAACTAGGAACAGTACTAAGAATGCACACCAAAACATATTCACAGACAGAATGGAACTGAATTTAAAACGCAGATTTATAACGAGCTAATGCCGATAGAGTTTAGTATAAATAGGCCTTGTTACCATGGACATATCTTGCACAAATAACCATTTACATTAATCACGGATACAATTTTGGAGTATCAGTAAGCGCATCTGAAAGTACTTAGTGACAGTAAACGCTAAATTGCAATGATGTTGAATACCAGGCCGGAAACCTTCGAGGAAAAAATAAACAGAAGTGGGGTTAGGGTATCAAATCTGTTCCACGAAAGTATCACAAATTGTCATACTCAATTGTCATAATTCGAATATGTGAATTATTTTGTATGAGACCGCGACTCTATTAGTGTTTTTCCTCGAAGCCTGAACCCTGAACCTACAAATATTTCTTATTGTTGTATATTGTATATTAAGCATTCATTAGACAGCATGACTGTACTCGAATTTTTTACAATATGTTCCATCCGGTTCTATTCTGCCACGTAAAACTGTAGGTCCCTTGTACTCTTCTTACCTTTCTAGGTGGTAAGGGTTTATCCCGCCCGGTTTGATACCACGGCACTGAATGAAACGTCGGTCGTAACGGCTATGTAAATAGTTCGTGTTTTCAGTCCAGTTCAGTGTAGCCGACATGAAATGAAGGGAAGCACTGACATAGCACCTAGTTCACCCGGTGTTATGGGCTGACATCACGGATGTTGTATAGGTCAGCGGTTCCCAATAATTTTCGGCTACGGAACCCTCAATGATCGCCCTTCTGTTGGCGGAACACCAAGTCAATTAAAAAAGTTAATTAGCTATTGTGAACATAAAAACTAAATTTATGCGACCTATACATAATTTTTGATACTAAATTGTTGGCGGGTTATCGTGTTTGATTTGAATAGCAAGACTATAGTTTGAAATTAAAAACATATATAACACGTTTTTGATTAGGGAGAGCGCAGCGTTTTGTGCTTTTTCCGGCTGTAACCCACGGAACCACTGTGACGCTTCCGCGGAACCCTGGGGTTCCATGGAACTCCTTTTGGGAACCGCTGTTCTAGAGATGTAGACAACCGTGTCAGTTTCCATAAAAAAATGTACACAACAATCGGCGTGGTCTTGTCGTTGCCTCGGACTCTCGATCTCAGGGACCGAGGTTCCAATTCGGCCGACAATACAAAGAGTTTTTTTTCTTATGGAAAATTGTACGTGCATACCAACACCTGCTGTTTCACCGTTCGGAACCGATGTAAAACTGTAGGTACCTTCCATTGCCACCTCCTCGCTTGCCCCTAAAGGTGTGACCGCACGGCGCGGAACTGCACTATAGCGGAGTGGCGACCATGTGCCTACTTGTGGCAACACTGGCGGCCGTGGACAGGAAAACTGGAGTGTGGGAAGACCACCCGCCAGGTGGGACGACGACATCAAGTACGTCGGCGGAAAGCAGTGGTTCCGTACCGCTGAAGGCCGGGAGGACTGGAGGAACATTGGAGAGACGTATGTCCAGCAGTGTACGCTTACACGCTGCCTGACTGACTGACTGACTGACTGACTGACCTTGTGCGGGGCGGCACGCGGCGGGGCGAGCAATTCGTGCGAACAAAATTATTGCCGCGCCGCGCTCCGCCATTCCGCTTCAGCCCGTACAGGTGGTAGGCTCAAATGGTAGTCCATTGGGTCGGTACCACCGTGCTGAACGAAAGATGGTCGCACATTAGCCTCGGCTGTGTTCGTCTCTAGTCCTCTCGCCAGCAATCAAAAGAGAAGTCTCCGGGCATGGCGCCTTCTGGCATCCATCCATGCCCGATTGCATATATCCAAAGTCTAGTATGCGAGTTGCTCTGATTGGTCGTCTCAACTTTGGCGGGAAATATAAATTTCGGAAGAGAACCTATTGAAGCCGATATTCGTTTGGTCGTTTATGTACTTTGGTGGCTCAGTGGTACAGTGTAGGGTAAATTTTTTCGATCTCGGCCATGGGTTCGTGTTTCTTTTGGCAAATGTTTTTTGTTTTACTTTTTTTTAAGCAATGTTAGGGTGTTTTTTATAACCACCTAAGAAAACTTTATTTTCGGAAATACTTCCGAAATTATGTGTAAATCTTTATTAGACAAAGAAAAATTAAATTAAACAGAAATGTAACAACTTAAATTAAATAAAAATATTCCTGCATCCTCGGGACATCATAAATCTAAATACTTCCGAAATTTATATTTCCCGCCAAAGTTGATACGACCAATCAGAGCAAACTCGCATGCTAGACTTTGGAAATATGCTGCCCGATTACATAACAAATACTTAAAAAACACGTTTATGAGTTCCAAGAAATAGAACATTTTTCAGTTAGGACTACTGTGTAGGCATATATTATTTACTGTTTGCTTATTGTGTTGCAGATTAGAATCATACTCTTCAATTTTTAAATTGGTGAAATAAAATAGAACAGAAAAGAATAGAAACTCTTTATTGCACACAATTGAAAAATAAAAAGAACAGTACACGAAAAGAAACAATACAGGAGTGCGCAAAGGCGGACTTATCACAGCCAGTTATTTCTTCCAGTCAACCTTTGGGTGATGAGGAATACAATTATAGAGAAAGAAGTATGGGTAGTGCAAGTGAAAGGCAAGAACAATACATGTTTTAATTGATAAATATATTGGGTTTCGATTTTCTCACAGTACTGTTACTGCACTTGTCAAAGTCACTGACGATATCCGTCTAAGTATGGAAAACAAAGATCTCACTGTTATCGTGTTGCTTGATTTTAGTAACGCCTTCAATGCAGTTGACTTTGACATCATGGTGGAAATGCTGAGGTCTCTTAACTTATCTCCGCAGGTAATAGATTAGTTTGACTTATACCTTCGTGGTCGCCAGGAACGTGTTAGAATTGACAATGACTTCTCTGAATGGTACGATCTAACTGCTGGTGTTCCACAAGGTGGCGTGTTGTCTCCACTACTCTTCGCAATTTTTATAAATTTTGTCTCCAAACTCTTAGTTTCTTTCTACCACTTGTATGCCGATGACTTACAACTATATCTGGGAGGTAGTACTGACGACATAGCTGGAATCATTGATGTGATCAATGCTGATCTGGCCACCATTCCTGGCTGGACCAGATCCTTTGGACTCATCGTGAATCCGAATAAGTCTCAGGTGATGATTGCCGGAAGTCCTCGACTACTATCGAGGATTGACCGCGCCTCGTTGCCTGAGATTATGTACAACGGTACTGCCATACCATACGCTAGGTTTGTCAAAAACCTGGGAAACCTTATGGATGACACGCTATCTTGGCAGGCTCAGCTCAACGAGGTCAGTCGAAAAGTCTATGCTGCGGCGCACTCCCTGAGACGGCTTCAGAACCTTCTTCCGACCACTACAAAGACAACTCTAGCACAATCGTTGCTTCTCCCCATTCTTGATTATGCAGATGTATGTTACCTGGACGTTACTGAGGAACTCCTGGACAAGCTTGAGCGTCTGCAAAACATGTGTATACGATTCGTTTTCGGACTACGCAAGTACGACCATGTTTCAGAATACCGCAGACGTCGCAAATGGCTCCCAATCCGTCTCCCCAGGAATACCCACATTCTTAGTCTTCTTTACTCTTGTCTTAACAACCCCTCTGCTCCCGAGTATCTATCTTCCCGTTTTCAGAAACTATCTTCTCACGGTGTCCCACTTCGGTCTAGTCATGACAATATTTTAGCTATCTCCTCCCATAAAACTGGTTTTTATACGAACTCATTTTCTGTTCACGCAGCTCGACTGTGGAATTCACTACCACACTTTATCCGACATTGTAAATCGCTTCTCTTATTAAAAAAACACCTAATACTGTATTACCTCCGTCAATGTGAAGTAAAAACCTAAAAAACAAAAAACTACTTTTGTTTCATACTTACCTGGATGGACAAGTATGTATGTATGTATATTTATTTGTATATATAATTCTATATATTTAATAATTTATATGTATTAAACATGTGTGGCTTATATTTTACTAGCATGTACTTATATGTATTGTTAAGTATTCTTATTATTATTTTATCTTCAATTGTCACGCTCAACTCTTTTGCTACTACCTACTTACATTCCACTTTTATCGAATCTCAAACATCCAAAGGTTGACTGTAAGAAATCTCTGTAAGGGATAAGTCCGCGTTTACACCTTATGTAAATTTTCCAATGTATTTGTTACTGTTTAATGTTTACTGGAGCAATAAAGAATTTTCTATCTATCTAAATATACCTACATATAAAATACATACCTATTTATACAATACATAAAATATAAACATCGCAAATATACATACCACGAACGTTGGAAACTGGCGTGGTTCGTGTTTTCCGTCCAATTCAGTGTAGCCGCAACAATCAAACATTAGTTCTAAAATGGATGTTGTAGTTGATATGGCCAACTGTGTCAGTTTCCATAAAAAAATATGTATAGAACATACACACACACTACCTACGAACAATAAATACTATAATATTATATTTAAACTATAGTATACACAACACATATATAGCTACTATACTGTACTATACTCTAAGAAGTGTTGAAAGCAAAGACATTAAACCCACTTGAAAGTGACTCATCACAGGTTACACAGGGCCTCCTTTCCCTCGAGGGGGTGAATGCACATTTACATAGCTCAGTCTTCATGTGGAAGTTCTTGTTCTTCGTTTAATACAGAATTTCATTTAAAAAAATCATGTTTTATTTTAATATATTTTGTGGGAATTTTAAGAATGGAAAAGACACGGTGGGATGAGGGCCAGGCGTAGACAGAGGAGACAGAAGGCATACATTGTAGAAGAATAAAGACAAAATTTTCAGCGCACCGTGATATCAGATATAACGTATAATATATGCACCTACTATGTATTATTTATTGACCATTTAGGGCTGTAGGCCATTTCAACATAGCCAAGGGGGCCTTGAGGGCAAAAAGGTTGGGAAACACTGCTCTACACGGACGCATGCGTTTGTTCTTGCCGTCCGTCGCGCGCGCATCGCAACTCTTACCGTAATTTATAATCATTGTTGCCAGTATTCCGACCTAGATACATTCCGAGTACTATTAGCGGGTTTCCAAAAGTATTCCATCCAAATCTGTATAGAAATTTTCCCATAATAATATGAATCTCAGTAAGTTTTTTTTTATCTTATTTGAAAAATTTAATTATTTATACATAATTTCTTGACAAACTTTATTACCTAATTTATTTTTAAAAATGACTAACTCTGACAATAAAAGCTCATTCTGTTCGCACCGGTTCAAAGAATTCGCCTCTGTGTGAACGCTCATTATTTGCGATGAGTCACTGTCAACACTCGGAACAGAGTATAAAAACGCAACTTCTCAAAATAAGCTTATTTTATTTTTGTGATAGATTTCCGATTGTCTACGGTTTGGCATGCTTATACGGAAGTTCTTCAATTTTCTGAAGCGGTCTCGACTCTACCATCATCCTCTGGCAGAAGATAATGCCCCTGGGCACGCTCCACCAGACGTGGACTATGAAGGTTCCGTGTGGTAGAGCTTTAGTCACCATGTGCGCCGTTTTGTCGATATCTATACCTTGCACTTGGAAATCCCCCTTAAAATTTATAAAACAACATTAGTTGCGAAAGTTTTTTTTTTTTTTTTTTTTTTTATGGAAACTGACACGGTTGGCTACATCACCTACAACGTCCGTGATGTCAGCCCATAGCACCGGGTGAACTAGGTGCCATGTCAGTGCTTCCCCTTTGATCGTGCCGGCTACACTGAACTGGTCGGAAAATACAAACTATTTACATAGCCGTTTTGACCGTCGTTTCATTCAGTGCGGTGGTACCAACCCGGGCGGGTTAATCCCTACCACCAAGTAATATTAGCAGGGAAGGGACCTACAGTTTTACGAGGAATCCGAACCTCGGTCAGCCTCCAACGGTCAGCGGTCACCCATCCAAGTACTGACCGCACCCAGCGTTGCTTAACATTCAAAAGCGACAGTTGACTGTCTGCACCACTGAGCTATCGAGGCTGACAACAAAGTTTTAGTTATTCTCTTAGATTATTGATAGGTCTCCGTGCGCTCCGACTAGATACCGCCCGTGTACGTGTAAAATGCGGCAACAAATACTACGCCGAAGTCGGCGTACTCGAGCCAGTCTCAATAGGAAAGACTGTGGGATCACACACATACGTACAACATTTTTTTACACACACTACTATATATTGAGTGGCCGCATTCACAGAGCGCGGTATCTAGTCGGAGCGCGCGGAGACCAATTAATAATCTAAGGTTATTCTAATAAATAATAATTAATAATAAGGGGCAAGAGAAGGGTGCTATGGTTTTCCACCGGTTCCGAACGGTGAAGCAGCAGGTGTAGATATAAACGTAAATGTTTTCGCCTGAAAAGGCTAATTGGTACACGCCGACCGGATTCGAACCTCGGACCTCTAATTAATTGCATGCATGAAGAACATAATGGGAATGGAAGAGGCGACAGAGGTGTGTTAGAATCGTGGCACGTGGAAATCCGTTGTCTCTGCCTACCCCACCGGGAAACAGGCGTGACGCTATGTACCTATGTATGTATGTATGTAATAATTTAAGCGGCGGGTGGCCGGGTGATCTGAGCGTAGGCTTCTTGTGCGAGAGGTCCGAGGTTCGAATCCGGTCGGCGGGAATGCGAGTAGTTCCTACCTAAATAATATAAATAACTTAGTCGCATTTTACGATATGCACGCGGAGAGATGCAGTGGGCTATCCATTTTAAGTACCGACTCCACACGGTACGAACAACAGATCGTTACATTCTCTATAATATTGCACAGAACGCAATTATTTTAATTATTTATAATTTCCCCCCAAGTGCAGTCTCGGGTCCTTCAAGGGGGGGGGGGGGGGGGGGGCGTGAATGGGCACCTGTCAGGCCGGCATGGCATTCGAAACCCCCGCATACGACCGAATGTCCATGGGCGTCGTTAATCACCTTATGGGTGGCTCGGGGAAATATGTCGCGCTGTCAATAAAAAAAAATTACCTTCAGAGGGCTGCAATCCTTGTAATTAAATTGTATTTTCACAGCCTTAATCAATGTGTAAAACATGTTGTCGGGCGCGCATGGCGATCCTTCCAAGCTGAACACTTTCGATGACGTTTTGTTCCTGCGCAGCGACATCACTCCGTGCATCTAGGAGTCAAGTTAAATATTCATTAAAGACGCGGCAAACAATTGAAAGAAAGAAAGAAAGAAAGAAAGAAAGAAAGAAAAGTAAGAAGAAAAAGTTAAAAAAAAAAAACAGCCAAGTGCCAGTCGGACTAGCGCAACGAGCTTTCTGCGCCACAAAAAAAAACGTTGAAAAAACACGTTTCTTGCATGTGGACCCCATAATATTTCGGTCTTTAATTTTTTTATTATTTTTGTTATATATTCGCCAAAATAACACACATTCTGTGAAAATTTCAACCAGCTATAGCTATTACGGTTCCAAAGATAGAGTCATCGGACGGACAGACAGACAGACAGACACACGTTGTAGGCTTAGTAATAGGATTCCGTACGGCGGCGGCGTACGGAAACCTAAAAATACTTACCCGGACTCCCGATAAACCGTTCCTGGGTATGGTGAAGTTGAACCGGATGCTAGTTGTTCCGTTGTCAAGATAAGGCTCTGCATGCCAGGGGATCTTCTCAAGAGGCTTCTCCTCTCGTAACTCACAGGGGAGGAACCACTTGATATCTACCGCGTATGGACCCTGCAAATATTCGGGGGGTTTTAAGTTGTGTCCCAGACAGTGTAAACGGCACTGCACCGAATAAGGTATTCCAGACACTGGCCGGAGTTAGGGCTCCCACACAAAACTGCGAATTCGCATCGCATCGCAAAAATTTGCGAGCTCGCAGGACGCATCGCAAAAACCTCTGATTTGATTCGCATCGCGCATTCCTGCGATGTTACGTCACACTTGGTGACACCATTTTTAGTCCGCTCTGAGACAGCGTGTGGGCAGGAATTCTTCCCTTGTACGATCGTTTGTGTAGACATGGCGATAATAAACTTAAAAGCTCTTCAAATGAAGATAATATACTCATTCTAAAATGATCAAAAAATGTATCTTCCTCTGTTCTCAAACCATAGTATTTTCAAATAAAATAGTTACCATCAGCGTTCATTGTCGTAATAACTGGATGAACCCAAAATTTTCTTCTTTTTCTAATATCTATTTAACATAGAGAAATAATATACGGGGGTCTTCCTTTATACGTCTATGCTATTTAACAGTAACAGCAGTGCAAAACGCTTCTTGCGATCCATTTCACTACTTCTAAAAACACGTCCAGTACGGTTGACTACCGTCGTGGGTATGGTCACCTGAACCAACGCTTTGCCGCACGAAATCGTATCGCAGCAATTCGCATCGCAGGTTCCTGCCATGCGGCGCGTCGTATCGCATCGCATCGCAGTTTTGTGTGGGAGCCCTTAACGGGGTGGTGGGGATGGTACCGTATTGTGATATCGGCGGGTGGCCGCGTGGTCTGGGCGTCTCGGCTTCTCTTGCAAGAGGCCCGAGGTTCGAATCCAACCGGTGTGTACCAATGAGTTTTTCTGATTTGAAAAAAAATATTACGTGAATACCATCCCATCACCCACTGCTCCATGGTTCGGTAGGTAAAATGTAAAATGTAGGTCCACCGGGTTGACTGGAGGAAATTGCCTCAGGCACTTGCCACATATTAAATGGCATAAAGTGCATTATTATATGTTTGGTAGCTGCCCACGACAGTTCCAGGCTCTAACCTTGAAATGCATAGAACTAATCATGAATAGTTTCTAAGTAATAAGGATTCTTACCTGCCTATGTTTTGGGGCAACCTGGGTCATGGGCCTGCTTGAAATAAATAAATAAACAATCTACTATTATGAAATTTACATAGGTGGTGTCAGTTCGTCGTTTGGTTTTAGGGTTCCGTACCCAAAAACTCAAACCTTACGATATTTTTAATTTTTATAGTAACTAAGTATGAGATATCGCACTATTCTACCTCTTCGTAAGTACAGTTAAGATATAAGGTGCAGGCGCCTTATATAAACCCTTTAAAAGGATCCAAGGTGGCTCTTTGAAGTCTTTAAAACGTTTACTTAGGCCTTTTAGGGTTCCGTAGCCGGCGAAGCTGGCAGAGACCGGAGAAATCGGTCAAGTGTCTGTCCGTCCGTTCGTCCGTCCGTCCGTTTGTCTGTCACACGGTTACTACGAACGTCATGCTTAATAAACATAAAAAAATAAATAATTAAAATAGACTTTTTGGTCCTAATAGCATAACAATTATTTTGAATTTCTAGTGAACCGAGAAACACGGTGAGACCGTGTGATCGTTGCGCATACTTTGGGCCAACACCAGGGACTCCAGGCAATCCCGGGACGCTATTCCCAAACTGGACCTGCGACTCAGAAAGCGCCTGCTAAAGTTTCATAGGGGCCAACTCCGAATAGCGATGGAACTCCTTACAGGACACTGCCCACTCAACAGACACTTGTTCATCATAGGTGTCACCGACAGCCCCCCATTCAGAGGTTGCATAGCGGAGGAAGAAACTCGCGCCCACAGGCGCCTGGAGTGCCCGGTGGTGGCGGAAGAACGACTGCAGTTTCTTGGGAACCTGGAAACTGCGCATGGAGTGTGGAAGCGACCAAGAAGAGTGCTCCACTTCATGAAAGAGTTCGGAGTAACACTATCCGGGCGCCAACGTACAACGGACCTTCTTGAGGTCTCAGTGCGGAGAATGCCCCCCCCCCCCCCCCCAAAGGTTGGGTAGCAAACAAACAAACAAACAATTCGCTATGCGTGCAATAAGAAAATGGCTACGAAACCCTCTATTTGTGAACCTTTGTATGGGATGAAATGATGTAAGCACGGCCATGGCGAACAGGTTCAAATTTTCAGCACGAAACTTAGCACGTGGTCAAAATACAGCCTGATGGTATATATGTATTTACTAACCATAGAAGGAGCTTGGGCATTGTACCCATACACAAGGAAAAATATAAATACAGCACGGTGAAACATATTCAACAACAGCACAAACCGAAATGTAGGCATTGTGTCTGTAATGAGAGGTTGAAGGTAATTCTTAAATAAAAAGCCCAATCGTTTAATTTCGCAGTCATGACGTTATATTGTAATTTTAATAAAATTGCAGTCATTATAATAAATCGTAAAATCACAAGTATATTGCAATTTTTATAATAATTATTTATTCGAGTTCAATTATTCGGAAGTATTTATTTATATAGGTTATGAAAAAATTCTCTCGTAGATGGCACTCAAGGCAACAATACGCGCTGCCCAGCCAATGAGGAGCGTTGCAACTTCCGTTCGTACTTTCGTGACATTTAATTTTTTCTGACAGGTCCCCGTCACAAAAGTGCGTTAAAAAGCTTCGACAAATATGAGCCCCTAAAAACCTCTTTGAGTTGTTAGGTTTTGCGGTGGAAACCCTTGGTGATAGATGCTAGGGTTATAATATTTTATGCCCTTGGTGCGTGCTCACCGGATACACTGGCTTTTGCCGAAACCATAGGCAAATTGCTAGTGGACAAATCCGGTGACGTAATTTCAAGGCTTTCTTCATGCGAAAAAAAAAACACCGGATGAACTTGGTGCCACGTCAGTGCTTCCCTTCGGTCGTGCCGGCTACATTGAACTGGATGGAAAACACAAACTATTTACATAGCCGTTCCGACCGACCTTTCATTCAGTGCGGTGGTACCAACCCGGGCGGGTTAAACCCTACCACCTAGTAATATAAGAAGGGAGTCATATCCCTTAGTCGCCTTTTACGACATACACGGGGACAGATGCAGTGGGGATATTCTTTTAAAGTACCGGCCCCACACGGTACAATGCTTGGAAATTGAAAGCGTCCCTGCTGCTCCGATATACCTAAGTGAGCGGTTTAATTTTCTCTGTTCTCAATGAGGTCTCTCTTTGAGATCATCTGAAAACTTACTCCTAGCAATACCAGCCAACTCGAGTTCGTTCTATACTGACGTATTTCCAGTCACTGCGGCTCGCACGTGAAATTAGCTTCCTGAGCAGATACGACGCTCCACTACTATCCACATGTTCAAAGAACGTATCCACAAACGATTTCTGATACCACATGGCAATAAGTAGGTAAAATACTGACCGATACCCTTGCATCTTCAATCCAGTAGAAATATTTGTAAAGTATATAAGTAGGTATGTATGCATAGTATAATATAAGAGTTGATTTAGGTATATTACAATATTTATTTTTTCTTTTTGTATACATGTGATGTTCTAGAACATTTTGGTATATCTTTCATCCCTACTTCGTAGGGATGTCGGCGCCCTAAGCGTGTTCTATCGCTTATTCCACGGGGAGTGCTCGGAGGAGCTATTTAACGCGATTCCGGCGTCCCCTTTCCACCTCCGTACAACGCGCACTGGGCAGGGATTGCATCCCTATACGCTGGACTTACCGCGGATGCGTACAAATGGGTTCTGCAGATCCTTACTCCACAGAACCGGCAAACTCTGGAACGCTCTACCTGCCCACATATTTCCCCCCAAGTATAGTCTCGGGTCCGTCAAGAGAGGCGTGAATGGGCACCTGTCAGGCCGGCATGGCATTCGCAGCCCCCGCCTGCGTCCGAATGTCCATGGGCGTCGTTAGACACCTTATGGGTGACTCGGCGCCACATGTCGCGCTTAGTATAGTATAGTATAGTAATAAAAAAATGTAAGGATGTATATTGGTTGTATGTATCTTTGTACAATATGTCTATGTAAGTTGTGTATTTATAAATTTTCATACTACTGTCCACTCTTTAGTACTGCATTGTCCGCCCCTACGTGTTTTCGACACCCCAAAGGCTAGTTCGTAAAGAATGCCGCAAGGCATTAAACTCGCCTTTTGTGACCATTTTATGTAATGGTGTACAATAAAGTATATTTTCATTTAAAATTCAAAGAGGGAACGCTATAAGCGTACTGGGGACCATGAAAGCCCCAGCAGAAATTGAGGAGATTTTTTTTTATTTTAAGTTATTTCATTACTCTAGGTTTACATTTATTTTATTTTTTTATTTTATTGTTTCCAAACTAGCTGGCTGTGCCCGTGGTCCAAGCGCATCCAATATCACCCCCGAGGAGGTGCCAGTCCGGCTTGGAGGTGGACTAATGTCGCTGGGGAAAGGCTATTTACCCGCGATTTGAAGATCCGTGGATTATATGAGTGGGGAAAGATATTCCCCGGGAGCCTGTTCCACACCTTTGCAGTGCGGCACAAGAATGATTTAGAGAATCGTGCAGTTCGAAGTACTCTTCTGTCCACTACAAAGGGGTGTTCCGCGAGAGTATGGCGGGTTTGGCGATTATTTTAATACGAATTGTATGTGAAATAACAGAAATAAAAACTTAAGTCAAAATTAACTGTCGCATTATTGAACCTCTTCGGAACTTAGGCAGTAATAAAATATTACTAGGGGAATGTTTGAATAGTTTATTAACTAGTGTCGTCGTGGTATCGAAGTGACCTAATTGTCTGGGTCAGTGTGTTGGAGGGAACAATATTGAAAGAAAACGCCCATAAAAATAATAATTTGGAACCTAGGCGCGCATCATTCACCAGGATTAAATATCGTTCATAAAAAAAAACACCATATCAAACTCTCATGTCAAAAAAAAATATCAACACCATTTAATATTATTATTGTATATTATAATAATTTTCTCTTAGGACGTATGTCGTCGTCGTCGAAATATTTGAATTAATTGTAATTTTATTAATAATATTAATATATAAAAATTTATTGAACAAATATTTTGTAAATTAAAATAATTTATTATTAGTAATTTTTTGTCGATACATTTCCACAATTTCCCAAACATTAACACCCCACATCTCAGCTGTTCTTCTTTTCTCAATTCGGCTTGAGGGGAACGGTATGGGCCGACATCTCCGTACACGTGATGAGGCCAGCCGGCGACGATACGGTGAAAATGGATCGGAAGATGCCGTAGGGTAGTACCCGGGTCATCTGATGAGCGAGGTAGTTAGCACTGAGCCCTTCGGATGAGTAAAAGCCCTGAAACGGCAAAGTTGGTTGTTTTTAGAGTTCTGTAGTTTTTTTTAGGTTTCCGACCTCGTAACCTTCCCGGGTTTAACCCTACCACCTTACTAGGTGGTAGGCTTTAACCCGGCGGGTTAGAGCTAACCCGGGAGGGTAATAGCAATCCGGGTTTCATTTCTTTAATTACAATCATTGTTAAAACTATGTAAATTATTTTCAATTAAAAATAGATACATTCAGTTTTTAGCTCAACAGATGTGCTTTAACAATGTATTATTAACCCTTAAATGCATGATTTATGTATTTTATATGAACAAAATATATATTATTGTTGAGTCGGTCTAAATGATGGGAAAAATAGTGAAAAAAATCATATGCATATTTAAGACTTTATTTTTACAAGAAAAAACTTATGTAAAATATATTTTAAATACTCTATTAAATTATAAAATATATATTTTTTTATTTTATACAATTTTTTTTATATTTATACTATCTAAAGTATAGTATTGACTATGCAAGAAAAAAATTTTTTCAAGTGCTTCCCTCTATTTTTTTTTCATAAAAACACCAAAAAATATCTTAGAAAGAGCACTTTCTGAAAAACACCAGCTGGAGAGATGTCAGAGGGTCATATCAACACAATAGACATTTTTGACAATTTTTACTGTGAAATAACCATAGACAAGGACACAAAGAAACGTTTAAGCCCGATCTACACGATCAGACCCAGTTGGTTGGGTGATGGGGCCCACTTGAAGTATATCTAAAATATATTTTACAGGATGCATCTAAGTTAGCGTATTTGAAAATTTCAGTTTCATCGAATTCGGATGATCGGTTTAAGAGTTATGGAGGAACATACATACAAACATACAGAAAAGATTTCTAAAAATCGTAATTTAGTTTTAGTATCATAAATAAAGTCTACAGACGCTCTCTGTATATCCTTCCTTCCTTCCTTACCTATAATAAAATCCAACGTCTGCTTTCTGTCTGAGTGTCTGAGTGTCTGAGTGTATGTCTGTCTGTCCGCTTATAACTCGAGAACCACTGAACCGATTTTAATAAAGAAGCTTGATTCTTCCCATCAACTATAGGCTACTTACTATCACGGTAAATGGCTTATGAGGTTAGCAGTGAAGTGAAATATGAGAGCGGGCGGAGCCGCGGGCACAGCTTGTATCTCATAAAACGAAGTAGCTTAATCCATGACTATCCCTTAAAGATTTATTATTAGTATTGATATTGATTTATTATTAAATTATTGTTTATATTTTAAAGTCATTACAATATACTTACTTATTTAACATACAAATAAATACATTCATTTATTCAAACAAACAAAACTCACTTCAGGTAAGAGAGGTTAGTTGTATTTTTTTATATCAGGAAAATACCTTTTCTGTGACGCATCTCGTACGGTTGGCGAGTGTGATGTTCGCGGATTCCATGATGACCCTGAGGATAGGATGCTTGCAGGGCGAGGCGTGCGACTCAAACGCGAGCACGTACGAGTTGTTCCTCAAGTTCGACACCGACAGGTACAGCTGCAGATTAAAAATTAGCTTTAACTCATTTTTAACCCCTGACGAAAAAAAAGGAGGGGTGTTATAAGTTTGACGTGTGTGTGTGTGTGTGTGTGAGGTCTGTGGCATAGTAGCTCCCAAACGGATGGACCGATTTGGATGCGGTTTTTTTATTAGGAAGCTTGTTTAATCGGGATGGTTCTTAGCTATGTTTGTAATCAAGTAATCAAGTAATTAAGTAATAAAAAAATAATTAATTTTAAAAGTGAACCGAATTGCATCCGGTTTTTTTTAAAAGCTTGAAATAAAAGTTAAATTACAAATTTAAAAAACCCCCGACTCTAAAAAAGTCTAAAATAATTTCCGTTTACTTAAAGGAGTCGGGGGGCCGCTAAGTAAATAAAATATAAAAAGTCAGAGCTGCGCTTGTATTTACTTAGCGGTCCAACGACTTCTTTAAGTTCTTTAAATTATTTTAGACTTTTTTAGAGTCGGGGGTTTTTTAAATTTGTAATTAAACTTTTTGGAGTAGGTATTTCGTCCGTGTGGGGTCGGTCCTTTAAAAGAATAGCCCTACTAATGGAACATAGCCAGTGGGACTAAGAGTCATACATAAGCTATAACCATGACTCGTGGTCCCACCAAGAAGTGGGAACACGAGTCCAGAATATTAGGCCTAGTGGGACCATGAGTCATGGTGGTACAAAGTCAGTGGGTCCACGAGTCACACACCACTTCATCTCTATGTCTACTGCATGTCGTAAAAGGCGACTAAGAGATAAGGACAAGAGCACGGCTCAAGGGCGACAGGGTAGCCACCTCTCACCTTGGCACGGTCCTTACACCGAGTCTTGTAGAAGGTGGGTATTCGTGCCTTCGCTGCTTGATAGTTATCTTGTCCTAATATTTTGCTAAACGTGGTGGTCGGTGTTGTAATTTTTTGGGATATAGCTAGACAGCACTGTTGCCAAATCTCACTGTCCATCGAGTTTTTATTACAATTTTTAATTTTTGTATGAAAGAAAAAATACGGAGTTAAGTATTTAGATTTGAGTGATAAGGAGTTTTTTCTTCTAATAATGAGTACTTTCTATTCCTGAAGTTTCTCAAGCCTATCCTGAAACACCCTGTATTCGGGCCTGTTGACAGTAGAGGAGGGTGTCAAACGAGGTTGGGACAAGCGAGTGGCCACTCTGTGTAGTCTCCACCTTTCTACCATCTTCCTGTACAAGTGGAGACAACCCGAGACGTGATGAAACATCGCAACCACTGACGCCGCGACCGTTGCCTCTACCGGCCTACTAACTCACCGGCAGGTAACCCAACCCGTGGAGACAGAGGACGCTGTCATCACGATAAAAGTGTAGAGACTTTTTCGTCCGTTGCAAGCAGATTTGCGTGAAATATGTCGAGGCAGTCCTTACTGCCGAACATGTCATACTTTTTACACCAATATTGGTTCTAGTTATTTCTATTATATTTATTATGTATATTACTAATTAAAAAAAACATATTTATTATTATAAAAATAAATAAATAAATAAAATTATATTTCGACCTATTGTCGTCGTCAGATATTTTTTTTATATATAAGGTGTTTCGTTAGTCATATCAATAACTTCGGGAGGGTTACATACAGACTCAAATAACCAGGTTCCGCAAAAAAAACATTATATGTTTTTAGCATTACTTTTCGAGAAATCTAACAAAACATGACGTTTGCTAACTAAACATTAACCTGTGTGTAACAGTAGGTAACTTGCATTGTACGGGGTCAATGACCGTACTATGTTCAAACAGCTGTTTGTTGTAAGTGAGTCACAAGGTCACTATGATTGGTTTTTACAGCTACTTATTTGATTTTATTTTTTTATTAGGAGAAAAAATGCTCCTATAAACATATGTTTTTTTTGCGTAAAGTGTTTGTTTGAGTGCGTATGTAACCCTCCCGAAGTTATTGACATGACTAACGAAACACCTTATACATGTAAGATTAATATGTCAAATGGTGATGGATGACGAATGATAGATGGCGTTGTTATGGGTTTGATTTGTCTATGATATTTAGGCCGGGTGAATGATGTGCGCCGAGGTTCCAGATGTATGAAGATTACCAGGTTCTTAGATCGATTACTTTGAGTGGTGGGCTGAATGACTTAATGATGCGGATGGTAAAGCTTTGATTGAATTGAGTTTGATGGTTTCGGCAGTGTGTGGGGATGGGAAGAGGCGAGTTTACTGAGTTATATTCATTTTTAAGTTTCCGGATTAACAGTAGGTTTAAAGACTTACATAGGTCGACGTTTCGCCCGCTACATTACGGGCTTCATCAGGAACTGCGGGAGTTCCTGGAGCCGACGTCTGGTGTCCGTCGACATCTGGTACAACGGACATCAGACGTCGGCTCCAGGAACTCCCGCAGTTCCTGATGAAGCTTGTGACGTAGCGGGCGAAACGTCGACTTATGTAAGTCTTTAAACCTACTGTAAATCTGGAAACTGAAAAATGAATAATTAATAACAGAGTAAACTTAAAAACATTAGTATTTACTGAGTTACTTTTGAATCTGTGGTGATTCATCCTAATGTGTAGGTAGTGGATTGATGGTTGAGCTCATATATAAGTATGTCTCTATGTATTACATACATACATAGCGTCACGCCTGTTTCCCGGTGGGGTAGGCAGAGACAAGGGATCCCCACGTGCCACGATCCTGACACACCTCTGCTGCCTCTTCGGCTCCCATAATAAAATAATATATTAATAATTATCCATAATTAAATAAATATGTAGTATGAGGTGAGTATTTCTATGTGGTTACAGACCTGAAGCGGTCCCTCCCTCCTCGGCAGTGTGAGGTTCCACCGCACGTACTCCTCACTCCCCACCATGTACTTCTCAACGTAGTAGGGCAGCGGGACTGTGCGCGGCTCCGCCGGACTCTTGCACGGCTCTATCGTGTCCAACTTGAATATGTACCGGCCCTGGGCGACGACGCATTACAAATGCTTTGCAAAGTATATACACGGTGTTGCAACCCCAACTGTAAAACCCGAAAGGGGTTGATTCTGTACGTGAAATAGAACGACTTTTGTTCTACGACTTTTTTAATTGAAGAAAAACAATTTGTTTTTCTCCATACATTTTGAGAATAGATATTTAAAATTTGTATGGAAAAAAAATTTTTTTTTTCAAAAATATTTTTTTCTTCACAGAAGTTGTTTACTTTAACATATCGAATAACCCCCTTATGTCAGTTAAAAATATTACGGGGGCAAATGCAACACCGTGTATATATTTATAATTGGTACATTTTATTTTCTTAGATATTGTATAGAATAGAATATAAAATGCTTTATTGCTCCAACAAACATTCAACAGTAACAAGCACATTAGAACATTTACATGAAGTGCCAAGGCGGACTTATCCATAGTATATTAGGTATATCTAACCTAATAAAAGCATAGTATGTAAGTTATATTTCGAAAAAAGCTCTGTAACGTTTCTTTCCCAGTTTTTCTTTATAAATTGCATTGCTGAACGAGACATGACAAAAAATGGTGATGATGAATCATACTGAATATACTTAAGTCTCAATGAAATTAATATCTGAATCTGAAATATTGCTCCGAACAATTTTTTTAAAGAAAGAAGAAGCAATATGACATACAATTACATATAATTAATTTATTACAACCATTGTTTCTCAACTGACGTAAGTATAAAACTTACGTAACTGACGTAAGTTTTATACTTACGTCAGTTGACGTAACTGAAGTAAGCACAAATCTAGAATTACAACTTGGCGGTGATCACCATTTATGATTTTTTTTTGGAAACCATGAAATTATAGCTCTAACCGGAATTACCGGAATTAAACGTGTTTAATTCAGTTCTAGACTAGGTATATTGATTCAAACTTACCATATTACTTTGCTCTGATTTTATAAAAATTATGAATATACACAAAACCAGAATAGTTACCATCATTTTAGATGTTAGAAATAAATGTAAGCATTAACTGGTTCTCTTCGTAAACACCGCGATTGAATCAATATTTCCTACCGCGGATGGACACACAAAAGAGATAATCGTTAAAATTACTAACTCATTTTCGGTGTAGGTAAAATATATAACTAGTGCTTCAATTTCATGTAATGTAAACATATACTACATGTAATCATATGTCTGTGAAATTATTCTAAATTGTTATTGAGATACAATCGAAAGGATACAATTTATGAATTACAGTTCTAATGGAACTTTCTATAATTAGAAACATTTTCAAAATATAAATTTAGTGTTCTGAGGTCGCATAATTGTTTATTTTTTTATGGAAATTAACACGGTTGGCTACATCGCCTACAACATCCGCGATGTCAGCCCATAACACTTGTTGAACTAGGTGACATGTCAGTGCTTCTCTTTGGTCGTGCCGCTACACTGAACTAGACTGAAAACACGAACTATTTACATAGCCGTCAGACCGACCTTTCATTCAGTGCGGTGGTACCAACCCACCCGGGCGGGTTAACCTGGCAAGGTAAGAAGGGAAGGGACCTTCAGTTTTACGTGGAATTCGAACCACTATCGAACGGTCGCCCATCCCAGTACTGACAGCGCCTAGGTGTGCTTATGATCAATCACGATCGACAGTCGACCGATCGCACCACTGAGCTACTGAGGCTGACAACGTATTAAATTTTTTTAGGGTTCCATATCCGGTACGGGTCCCTATTACTAAGCCTACGCCGCCGTCTGTCTGTCTGTCCGAGGGCTGTATCTCTTGAACCGTAATAGGTAGCCCGTTGAAATTTTCACAGAAGATGTGTTATTTATTATTGCTGATATAACAGTAAGTAATAAAAATAAGAAAAAGTAAAAAATTCACGGGGGTTCCCATAGAACAAATTGACGTGGCGATACGCGATATGATAAAACAATAAATTACTTACATTAGTTTTCTCACAATTTACACCAAGCCATATGCTATAAATAATTATCAAAACTCTAAATATATTGTAAGCAGTATTCTCGCACTGCTTGAGTGATTTTGCATGCATTTTCACGTGCACTAAACTAAACACTATTAAATTGTTGAACTATTCTCATGCACTGTGCGTGCAATGAACGTGTGCTACTACAGGATGTTGCAAACTGAATTGGTTAATACAAGGAGTCTGCAAAACTAGATTTAATAGGATTTCCACAGCGACATTACTCCGCCTTCAAGCCTGGCACCTCCTCGGGGGTAAAATTGGTTGCGCCTGAGACTCTGACCTGCCTTTTTTTCAACTAAGCATTTTTTTATTTATTTAGATAAAGTTTACAAAGTGGGATTACCTACCTAATAATTTTATTTAAAACCCCAAATTAAAAACGCATGTATGAAATTTTTTTAACAATTACAAGTACTCACTTATGTTTAGGTTTTTAGATTTTCGGTTTATCGTCTTGCATTGCTTCGGTTAGTCTAGTGGCTAAGGAATTTCTCATGTGTGAAGTCGGTGGTTCAAATTTCATGTATGTATCAGACAGAAGTCAGCGTGTATGCGTCCACAGCTGGACATACGCTTCCTAAATTTTTCTCCAGGCCGGCAGGCCTTCAGCGGTACGGGACCACTGTTTTCCGCCGACGTAGTTGATGTCGTCGTCCCACCTGGCGGGTGATCTTCCCACACTCCGTTTTACTGTCCGCGACCGCCAGCGCAGCGTAGAACACGGTTACTCTAACGGTCGTATTCTCTTCGGCTGACGTGCCCAGCCCACTGCCACGCACTCATTGATCCATGCCATTGGTATACATCAATGAGTTACAATACATTACAAAAATGTATTCACAAACAATGCGGTGGAACCAGTGCGACTTGATCGAACCAGTCGTCACTCGGTCCACAATCCACATGTGCCCAGTTGGTCGCAACGGTCATCCGCTGCGCTAACACGTTCTTGCGCAATACCACGCAAGCCGCAAGTGCACCGGCAAGGTGCAGTCATGGCCGACTGTCGTTGTGTCATGTATGTATGTTGTATGCAAAGGTTGTATGTTGAATATAGCTACGCGATATGGTCCTTGACGAGGCAATCCTCCGCCGCACGAAAGTAGTCGACATTGGACTCCGGGTGGCTATGCTCAAGTGGCAGTGGACTGGCCACGTCAGCCAACGAGACGACTACCGTTGGAGTAACCGTGTCCTACACTGGCGGCCGTGGACAGGATAACGGAGTGTAGGAAAACCATCCACTAGGTGGGACGACGACATCAAGTACATCGGCGGAAAACAGAGATTCCGTATCGCTGAAGGCCAGTTGGACTAGAGGAAAATTGGAGAGGCGTATCCCCAGCAGTGAAAATCTTAGAGAAAGGCAAAAGTTCAACTCTACTTCTGGTTTTGAGAAAACTTTCTGGAAGTTTAAAGAAGATTGTCGATATTTTGTTTTGGCCAACAAGTTGAGATTAGGTTGTTAGTAACTAGCTATATAAAGGGATAGACAATAATCTTGATATAATGAAGATATTGTTGTTTCAAGTAACTTTAACGTCTGCGAACAATGGAAAATTCTGTAAAAATTTTTTGTTAAGACTTAAATCTTAGCAGAAATTTTGATGAAGTAAAATTATGATGGATGGATAGGATGGATTAAAGATAACGATTGTCTGAATAAATTTTCCTTTTGAAATTTCTGAACTTTTCTGAACTGAAGTTGTTAAATCCTAATAAATAGAGCGAAGTTTCTACGGCCGTGCAACGTACATATGTCAATATATAAATATATATCAATTATATATATACGTCAGCCTCGATAGCTCAGTGGTGCAGACAGTCTACGCCGGTCAGTACTTGGATGGGTGACCGCTCGACCGTTGGAGGCTGACCGTGGTTCGGATTCCACGTAAAACTGTAGGGCCCTTCCCTTCTTACCTTACTAGGTGGTAGGGTTCAATCCGCCCGGGTTGGTAACACCGTATTGAATGAAACGTCGGCCGAAACGGCTATGTAAATAGTTTGTGTTTTCCGTCCAGTTCAGTGTAGCTCGCACGACCGAAGGGAAGCACTGACATGGCACCTAGTTCACCCGGTGTTATGGGCTGACATCACGGATGTTGTAGGTGATATAGCCAACCGAGTCAGTTACCATAAAAAACTTGAGAATCACTTTATCGATTTACGTACGGTTTTCACTGTGAAATTCTGTCACTTCTCAAGATGGTTTTAGGCTATCATAACGCTACCGTCATCGGATGCCTAAGCTGTCAGCAAAAAGTCACGTGAAGCGAAGCCGCGGGAAAAGAACTGTATTTATTGATACGAGTATTAAAATTAAATGAGGAACGCAATTAAATTTTCTTTGAAAACAATTTATTTATTTTCTGAAATATATTTTTGCGATCATTATCAGTAATATCTTCTTCTTTCATAATAAGGTATAAAGTGGTGTATTCGTTTTTAAAGCGTCCGCCGTATCAGATAACACGTCAGTTACAGACGCAAACTTCGCTGACCGTCTCGTTAATATTTTAATTAATTTTAAATGTGCAAATATACGGCCAGATTTATGAGAGTTACATCGTTTTTTTTTTTATGAAAACTGGCACGGTTGGCTACATCACCTACAACATCCGTGATGTCAGCCCATAACACCGGGTGAACTGGGTGCCATGTCAGTGCTTCCCTTCGATCGTGCCGGCTACACTGAACTGGACGGAAAACACAAACTATTTACATAGCCGTTTCGACCGATATTTCATTCAGTGCGGTGGTACCAACCCGGGCGGGTTGAACCCTACCACCGAGTAAGGTAGGAAGGGAAGGGACCTACAGTTTTACGTGGAATCCAAACCACGGTCAGCCTCCATCGGTCGAGCGGTCACCCATCCAAGTCCTGACCGCGCCCAGCGTTGCTTAGCAATCAATAGCAACAGTCGACTGTCTGCACCACTGAGCTATCGAGGCTGACAATCTACATCAACATCTACTCGTCACGTTACTCGTATTTTTAACAAACATAAACGGACAAACAAAAACTACAGCTGGAAGAAATCGCTCAAAAGTTCTTGATTGTTAGATTGAGTGTGTTCCCCACCACCTATAAACCTGGGGATCTTCAAAAGGCGTTTTGATAAATTAGACAACGACCTCTTTGTCCGCCTTGTATTGTAGCTGGCATGGCGCCTCTCTGAGCGTGGTATCGCGAGAAGTGGTGATTGATATTATCTGTGTCTAATCTTCCTTTGAACTTTTGGGCACAGCCACCCGTGCCGGTTGTCCATAATAAAAACTTGTTATCTAGCCCCAATTAAGACCTGAACCATAACGAATTGGGAATTAAACTTTTCTATACACAATTCCACACGAACACATAAATCGTATGGAGCTGACTTATGCAGAGACCTAATTTCCAGTTTTGGATACGAGAACTTGGCCGAAATCCACTGAAATTCTCTTCTCTACTCTAATATTCATGCGTTATATCACATACGCTACCACACTCTATGTAGCTGGGTATAACAGCATTGCGTGCAGGGTCTGAGTCTATATTACGATTATGTGTGCCTGCTGCCCGGTATGGTACCGCGTCCTGCAGGCAGGTCAATAAAATGTATAAAAGGTAAACAGAAAATGGGCCCGGTAGTGGGGCCGGCACTTAAAAATAATAGCCCCACTGCATCTCTCCCCGTGCGACATGCACGGACAGGATAAGGACAGTGTAGCCACCTCTCACCTTTGCACGATCCTTCCACCGAGTCATGCAGCAGGTAAGCCTTACTTGCTGCTTGCTATAGTTATCTTGTCCGAATACTTTGCTAAACGTGGTGTTCGGTGTTGTGCTGTAAATTACAAGACTCCTTGCAGCACAACTCCGATTACTCTGCTTACCACAATTGTCGGGATACAGCGTGTGGTATGTATGTATTTTTTTTATGGAAACTGACACGCTTTGCTACATCACCTACATCCGTGATGTCAGCCCATAACAACGAGTGAACTAGGTGCCATGTCAGTGCTTCCCTTCGGTCGTGTCGGCTTCACTGAACTGGACGGAAAATACAATGTTATTTATGTTTGGTTCGTTCGGTTATTTACATTTTAAAAAAAGCTCTATAAGTTTTCTTACACAGTTCTTCCTTATAGATTGCATTGCTGAAAGGGACTTGACAAAAAAATTATGAATATGCAATATGTTTCAATGAAATGTGTTCTTTGTGGCGAAATAAATATCTGAATCTGAAATCTGAATCTTGTAACTGGACGTTTCATAGTACGCGGTACTAGTAGTGTATCACAGAAAGTTTATCCCAAGAGTGTGATCCTTTCCAATGATAAATTGGCAAAATGTCGAGTATGAGTAGCCCTCTGCGACAGAATTTCCAAACTTGATCTCGTGAATGTTTGGATTTTTAACCCTCGACGCAAAAAGAGGGTTATCATAGTTTGGTTCTTAGCTATGTTTAATGAAAATCAGGTCAACCGATTCGAAGATCAGCGGCACTTTTCTTTCTTTTCTATTACGTCTCTTATAAAGCTTGAACAAAAGTTAAATTACAAATTTAAAAATACCATTAACAGCCATTAATAAGGCAAAAATAATTTCCGTACATACATACATACATAACACACGCTGTATCCCGGCAATCAGGGTAAGCAGAGTAATCGGTGTTGTGCTATAAGGACTCTGGTCTCTGGTAAATTACAGCACAACACCGACCACCACGTTTAGCACAGTATACGGACAAGACAACTATCAAGCAGCAAGTAAGGCACGAAGAACCCACCTGCTGCATGACTAGGTGGAAGGACTGCGCCAAGGTGAGAAGTGGCTGTCGCCCTTTAGCGCAGTATCTTGTCCTTATCCCTTAGTCGCCTCTTACGTCATGCACGGGGAGAGATGCCGTTTAGTTTAGAGAATTTCCGTTTAGTTGAATATGAAATAAAACTCAAAAATCTATACAAGATTTGCTGATCCTATTGTCATTTAAAAACAATGACCTCAGGGAAATAGAATTAAATTATTTTATTAATGTCTTTGATCCAATAGACTAAAATGTAAAAATATTGGTTTTGGTAACGAATATTTATTTTGTTCAACCATGTTAATGGAATGGTTCTGATTATTTCTTTTCGGGCAAGATTTCAGTGCTAATTACTGTAATGTCCTTTTCGGAACAATTTGACCTCTGGCATACCACAGGGTTCAGTATTATCGCCATTACTCTTTATAATATGTCGGCTATCGTAAAAGCCGTGTCATCGTTAAATGTATGTTCTGTAACGGTCGCTGTATACAGATTCAATTAAGTAGCACTTTGATAATTAATATTGCAGTTTGCCCGTTCAACCGGCGCATAATGAAATTACAGCGGCGCGAGGTTGCGGGATGCGGTCGAGCCAGGGCGGCCGGGAGCGTCCTAGCATGATTCTGTTATTTCGGTTGTTTGGTTCGCAGAGGAAAATTTTAATTTGGCCGAAACGAACCTGTGTATTTCGGGATACACAGGTTCGTGTATTAAACTTTATTCGTTATAAAACTGTATTCGTTAACGAACCTTGATGTCGAACATTTGCTGCATAGTTTAACAATTCAATGGAAAAATGAACTGAAAAGCTATTTGATTAAATGTGTTTCATTGTATTTTCGTTCTTTGCACATATTATTAGTTAGGTAGCTACTGACTTCTGATATCTATTATTTTCTATAGTTCGATGGCAAATGGTGAAAGACATGCCACTATTCCTTTCCTGTCTTTTGTACGAGACGATTCATTGAACCTGATGCTTGTAGGCCATATTTAACGGACTATCATTACTTGCGTAGGTAGGTTTCAGTTAAAACTCATAGTAGGCTTTCAGCAAATCCGGAATACGTTTTTTTTCCTTTTTATACTGCCACCTGCCTTGCCGACATTTATCAGTAGGTGAGTATGGATTCAAGTCTTGCATGGAGATTGTTCATCAGCAAACCCATTTTATTATTCACAACTATTGTGCAAATCCATTTTATTATACAGTCTATGTTGTTATAAGGTTCTGCTGGGCTCTCCTCTTCAGTCTGATGAAGGTCCTCTCTATTGTCATTAGTCCTATGGTCAGCTCATTCGGATACTTGTCGATTCTCGTATTTCTCCAGATTTGTTTTGATTTTCTCTTTTATAGTGGGCATATATAGGTCTTTGTGAAACCTGGAATTTGTGACGTACTTAATAATATAGAATTGATTATTTTAATTGAAAATTTTAAATAATTCATTAGAAGCAATTCTTGATACATAAATAAATAAAATGCATTGGTTGTCATTCTGAGGATCTTGTTTTACACGAAGATTTCTCACTGTGGATTTAATCTTCCCTTAGGAGCTTAAATCAAAGAGTTTGTATTACGTCGCTGCGACGTAATACAAACTCTTTGCTTAAAGTTTAATACAACCTGACGGAAGCACACGAGTGTCGTACCATTCTCTTTGTTGCCAAACAAGTACCGTACGGTGTGGGGCCGGTACTTTAAAATAATAGCCCCACTGCATCTCTCCCCGTGTATGTCGTAAAAGGCGACTAAGGGATATGACTCCCTTCTTATATTACTAGGTGGTAGGGTTTAACCCGCCCGGGATGGTACCACCGCACTGAATGAAAGGTCGATCGAAACGGCTATGTAAATAGTTTGTGTTTTCCGTCCAGTTCAGTGTAGCCGGCACGACCGAAGGGAAGCACTGACGTGGCACCAAGTTCACCCGGTGTTACGGGCTGACATCACGGATGTTGTAGGTGATGTAGCCAAGCGTGTCAGTTTCCATAAAAAAAACAAGTTACTGTTTGTGTAAAAACTGAAAAGTGAAATGTAAAGTGAACTGTTGCAGCGACGTACCGGTCGCGGAGCCGGCGCGGGCTTGAAGTGGACACGAGCGGGCTGGACGCGCTGGAGGTGGAGAAGCACGTGGTGCAGGAGCTGGGCGCGCGCGCGTGCCTGTACGAGCGCGTCTGCACGCGCTACGCGCAGCGTGCCCGCGCGCGCGCTCCCGCCGCCAAGCACGACCAGCTCGACTGGGCTAATGTATTTAGGTATGCTTACATACATACATACATACGTACCGGTCGCGGAGCCGGCGCGGGCTGGAGGTGGACACGAGCGCGCTGGACGCGCTGGAGGTGGAGAAACACGTGGTGCAGGAGCTGGGCGCGCGCGCGTGCCTGTACGAGCGCGTCTGCACGCGCTACGCGCAGCGAGCCCGCGCGCGCGCTCCCGCCGCCAAGTACGACCAGCTCGACTGGGCTAATGTCTTTAGGTATGCTTACATACATACATACATACGACCGGTTACGGAGCCGGCGCGGGCTGGAGGTGGACACGAGCGCGCTGGACGCGCTGTAGGTGGAGAAGCACGTGGTGCAGGAGCTGAGCGCGCGCGCGTGCCTGTACGAGCGCGTCTGCACGCGCTACGCGCAGCGAGCCCGCGCGCACGCTCCCGCCGCCAAGCACGACCAGCTCGACTGGGCTAATGTCTGTAGGTATGCTTACATACATACATACATACGACCGGTTGCGGAGCCGGCGCGGGCTGGAGGTGGACAGGAGCGCGCTGGACGCGCTGTAGGTGGAGAAGCACGTGGTGCAGGAGCTGAGCGCGCGCGCGTGCCTGTACGAGCGCGTCTGCACGCGCTACGCGCAGCGAGCCCGCGCGCACGCTCCCGCCGCCAAGCACGACCAGCTCGACTGGGCTAATGTCTTTAGGTATGCTTACATACATACATACATACGACCGGTCGCGGAGCCGGCGCGGGCTGGAGGTGGACACGAGAGCGCTGGACGCGCTGGAGGTGGAGAAGCACGTGGTGCAGGAGCTGGGCGCGCGCGCGTGCCTGTACGAGCGCGTCTGCACGCCCTACGCGCAGCGAGCCCGCGCGCGCGCTCCCGCCGCCAAGCACGACCAGCTCGACTGGGCTAATGTCTTTAGGTATGCTTACAGTGTCATTATATTATTTATAAATAGTAAATTATACGTTTAATTAACTAGTACGTACTTATTATATGTAGTGTATATTATAGTCAGAGCGCTCCAGCGACGTAATACAAACTCTTTGATTATAGTATATCATATGTAGTTATTTTCCTTGTATAATATTTTACATTCCCACACTCAAGTCTTTTGCTACTACCTACTTATATCTCACAACATACGACTCTCAAACATCCAAAGGTTGACTGGGAGAAATCCTTGCAAGGGATAAGTCGGCCTTTGCCCCTCATGTAAATTACTTATCGTTTGTTTTCGTTAGCAATAAAGAATTTCTATCTATCTATTTTATTTTATTAACGCTCGACCGTTGGAGGCTTACCGTGGTTCTGATTCCAAATAAAGCTGTAGGTCTCTTTCCCTCTTACCTTACTAGGTGGTAGGGTTGAACCCGCCCGGGTTGGTACCACCGAAAGGTCGGTTGAAAACGGCTATGTAAATAGTTCGTGTTTTCCGCCCAGTTTAGTGTAGCCGGCACGACCGAAGGGAAGCACTGACATGGCACCTAGTTCACCAAGGTGTTATGGGCTGGACCAACATAGTTATAAAAGGCAATGACTGCTTTCTGTAACGGGTGAACTCGAAAAAGGCTGAATCAATTTACTTTACAATTTACTTATTTCATATACTTATCTTTGGATGATTTATAGACTTGATAGACTTTGTGCTACTGTACAATAGGGTCGGAAGTAATTAAGTCGGAGAAAATGCAAACTCAAATAAAAAAAACCGGCCAAGTGCGAGTCGAACTCGCGCACCGAGGGTCCCGTATGGCCATGTCACGACTAGCACTACTCACGCCATCTAGATGGCGTGTTATGAAATGCTTCTTAATAGTTAATGTCATGCTTCATAATCTATTCGGTAGATGGCGCGCGCGCATACACTTTTTGGTTTCTTTCTGGACGGCGTAGGCTTAATAATAGGGTCCCGGACCTGATACGGAACCCTAAAAATGAATCTTCAACCAACGAACACTTTCGTTCTATACATTGCTCTACTTAATTCGTACATCAGGGCGATAGATAAACGAAGGTACCAATCACTTAACTATCCCCTAGCCCGGTGGACGTTTTCCATTTAACATTCACGAAAATTGGAACTGTCCGGTGTGCTTGTCAATAAAGATAGTTCCATCAGGTGCGGTCGCGGTATTGGTGCTCACCTGAACATTTATACTAGGTGTCCAGCGGCATATTTCCAATGTTGAAAATTGATAAAAAACCAAAAACAAAAATATAAACACGAAAACGATTTATTACAACAGCTATGAAAAGAAGACGGTCAGTACTTGGATGGGTGACCGCTCGACCGTTAGAGGCTGACCATGGTTCGGATTCCACGTTAAACTGTAGGTCTCTTCCCTTCTTACCTTACTAGGTAGGGTTTATTCCGGCCGGGTTGATACCACCGCACTAACCGAAACGTCGTCGGTCGAAACGGTTATGTAAATAGTTCGTGTTTTCCGTCCAGTTCAGTGTAGCCGACATGAAATGAAGGGAAGCACTGACATGGCACCTAGTTTGTCCGGTGTTATGGGCTGACATCACGGATGTTGTAGGTGATGTAGCCAACCGTGTCAGTTTCCATAAAACAAAATACCGACGTTCTTGCAGCACAGTACCGATTACGCAGCTTACCCCGATGGTCGGGATACAGCGTGTGGTATGTATGTATGTACCACAGAGCATCAAATACCTACCGCGCGCGCCCCGTACTAGAGGTGCCCTAAGCGATAATATTTGAAACCCAAAAACTACACGCAGTGCTGCTAGCGCTTCGTATGTGTGTGTGTGTGTGCTAGTATCGACACTACACACAAAGAGGAGCAAGTTAGGCACACGCACAAAACAAATGCACACGCACAACACACATATGTAAGTCATAGGCCACGCCCACAGGCTTCAACGGCCTTGTAGGGAAATCGCGCTCAGGGCGCCTCTAGGAGGGGCGGGCGCGCGCATTTGATGCTCTGTGGTATGTACTTATATACTTCCACCATATAAGATGCGATTGCTGTTTACTTGTTTCTACTCTTATCCGGCTAAACTAAAAATAAAGTAAGTATTTTACAAAAAGCCGATTGAACCGTCCTCATCCAGTGCGGTGGTACTAATCCTGGCAGGATAAGTGCCGAGTGTGAAAAAGGTTAAACAAGATAAAGGGGTATAATATGTCGCGGGACGAAGGCACACAGATAACTTTACCAAAAGAGGGCATTTCACTTGGATCTGATAAAGGTTCGCACAAAACAAATTGTTTGGAGACAGGGGGCGGACCACCAGCTTGCTACCTTCTTTTCCTTTCAAGGCTTTAAAGTCTCAATGGTTTTTAGTTGAAGGAAAACTAATAGCTTATTTCAATAACTACTGTGGAAATATGGGAAATATTAAGTAACACAGATTTTCATCGCACGCAAAGACAAGCAAATATTGTATTGAATAGTATTGAACAATGTTTTGTTGTAGAATAGATGTAATTAGGTATAATATGAATTTGAAAATTCCATGGAACATCTCAAACTCAAGGTTTTTATTTGCAAACAAGATATGCACTGTATGTATACCTGAATGAAAAAAACATAATACATAATAAAACAAAATCGTATTAAATACTTATAACAAAAGAAAATTTATGTAAAAAACAACGCATTATTCGCAAAAGGATGCGGCACATCTCTTATTCCTGAGGTAAACCATAGGAAAGTTGATTTTAAGCCTAACCCTAAACCATAGGAAAACTAATTTTAAGCCTATCCCTAAACCATAGGAAAGCTAAATTTAAACCTAACCCTAAAACATAGGAAAGCTGATTTTAAGCCTAACCCTAAACCATAGGAAAGCTAATTTTAAGCCTAACCCTAAACCATAGGAAAGCTAAATTTAAGCCTAGCCCTAAACCATAGGAAAGCTGGTTTTAAACCTAACCCTAAACCATAGGAAAGCTGATTATCAGAGCTAACCACATTTCAAACATATTTCACTAAAAAAGCTTCCCTAATCCTCAACTCCTACAACAAGTTAGGATCGAACTATCGAAAAGCTATTAAACTCGCTCGAAGCTAAGCTGCCGTAAGTTGCGCTTCAAGTTGAAAGCCATAATTTACTTTCCAGCACGCCTTAATGTAAAGTTACGACTAACACGCGCGTAAGTAAATAAATTATTTACAGTTTACTGAAACTATGACAATAATTAATAATGAAATCATAATGAATTACTTACCGTAAATATTATGTACGGTGTGAAGCCGGTACTTAAAAAGAATAGCCCCACTGCTCCATTCTCCTATCTCTCCCATAAAGCCAAGATGCCGTGATTAATGGCGACACGCTAGCCACCTCTCACCTTGACACGGTCCTTCCACCTGGTCATGCAGCAGGTGGGTCTTCGTGCCTTACTTGCTGCTTGATAGGTATATGTTGTCCTAATGCTTTGCTAAACGTGGTGGTCGGTGTTGTACTGTAATTTACAAGAGTACTTGCAGCACAACACTTACAACTACACAACTATTACTCTGCTCACCCCGATTGTCGGGATTCAGCGTGTCATATGTAGGTATGTTTATGTACGTTTATTATGGAAACTGACACGGTTGGCTACATCACCTAAGTACAACATCCGTGAATTCATGCCTTGGTGAATTAGGTGCCATGTCAGTGCTTCCCTTCAGTCGTGCCGGTTACACCGAACTGGACGGAAAACACGATCACGAATTTTCATTCAGTGCGGTGTACCAACCCGGGCGGGTTAAACCCTACCACCTAGTAAGGTAAGAAGGGAAGGGACCTACAGTTTTACGTGGAATCCGAACCACAGTTAGCCTCCAACAGTCGAGCGGTTACCCATCCAAGTACTGACCGCGTCCAGGTGCGCTTATGATCACGATCGACAGTCGACCGACCGTACCATTGAGCTACAGAGTCTTACTATGGTATGTATTGTTAGCCTATGCCATAAAAAACTACAACGAATTCATAACTCTTTTTAAGCACCAAAGGCATAGTTAAACCAGACTCTCATTTTACTATGCCAAAGGTGACCAAAGGCTTAATTTCCAGGTCACGTTACGCTTCCGATCGCGACGAGCATATTGTATGTATGTATTTAGGTACTCGTCGTACATGCCGAGATGCAGGCGACCGCTCTGACGTAATCTTGTCGGAACACTTTCACTGGACGGCCTTCTCGGACAATGCGCACGCTAAACATCGTATGTGACCCATATGCCAAAGAAAACGTGACCGTTAGCTGGCGCACTAAGGGCGTATTTTGAATGACTAAATGAGCACTTAGGTCGGGGGAAAGTTGGAGAGATGAGGTGCGGATTGTGACTAAAATCGGTCATTTCATTGTGGTCTACATTTTAAGATCTTAAGCCACGACTACACTTGTTAGGTTTATGTTGTTACTTTAAATCATTTTGTAAAATATATACATATAATATGCATACATACCACACGCTGTATCCCGCCGACAATAGGGCTAAGCAGGGTAATCAGTGTTGTGCTGCAAATACTCTTGTACATTACGGCACAACACCGACCACCACGTTTACCAATTATTAATTTTGATAGACCCACCTGCTGCATGACTCGGTGGAAGGACCGTGCCAAGCTGAGTGAGAGGTGGCTATCCTGTCGTCCTTTAGCACACCTTGTCCTTATTCCTTAGTCGCCTTTTACGACATGCACGTGGAGAGATGCAGAGGGGCTATTATTTTTAAGCATTCTTTCTATTATTTGGAAAATATAGAAATAAATTGAATAATATGACAGTGTCGGTGGGAAAAAAGTTAATAAATATTTTGATAATTAAATTGGATCGCCGTCTTCGTGAATCTGAAATCTACGCTGACAATTTCAATTTAAATTTCAAAATATAATCTGGCCGAGGGGAAAACTTGGGCACTTTTTTAATTGAAGTTATGTGCAGTCAACCTAAAAAAAACTCATTCAAATTTTATTGGTATTTTTCGAGATAATCGCCATTACGTGATCACTTTCCAATGTTGGACATGGTTTTGGCGACATTTCCTAACGAATAAAATGCCGATTATCTCGAAAAATACGAGTGCTAGGAAAAAAATTATAATGAGCTTTTTTTGAAGCTTATTCAATGACGAATTCTGTGGTGGTTACAGCTGAATTCACGAGTCATGAGCCTGTGCTGACAGTGGACAGTGGACTAACATTGCACGCAAGTGTATAGTAGTCGAACGACGCGTTTGAGCCCAATATGCGACCAGCGTCGACTGACGCTGACTGACGAACCAATCACGTGGAGCGTCGCGCCGTCGACGTCACATCCCGTCAAACCGACCAATGAAAAGTGCGCTCATGACTCGTGAAAGCAACCCGAGGCCCGTAGAACTGGGACAGCCTGTATATTAGCATCTAGCAACATCGCGCAGTGCACTTTTGGCTCAGTGTGTACGGAAGACAGGTGGACCGGTAGAACGACCCAAATAGTCGCCGAACCAACTACTAAACAAACCAGCTGTAATTTACCATTTACGTAACATATTGTTTCACACTACGTTAGGCACGCGGCACGTTACCGGCTCAAGAAAGTATTTGTGTTTCTTGCACTCATATAGAAAGATATGGGTCAAAAGTAACACTTAATGACTTTAGGCATTTTCTACCTGTACACCTTTGATATATTCATTAAACGTTGCTAGTCTAACATGAGTACTAAGTTGTGGGTTTCGGCCTCCTCTTAGCTCACGCTGCTGACTCCACTCAGGTCGGTGGGTCAAATGAGATACTACCCTAAACGCTGGGTTGAGTACTGCGGGGTTCCGTTAAAAGCCCCAGATTGCTTCGTGCTTCTGCACGGAACACTGGAGTTGGTCTCGCAGGGGTTGTGGTTTAGCGTTGATTCCCTGGTGCTTCCGTACTTGTGTTTAAAGCACCTAACACGGGAATAAGTAGCGAAAGCTGCGAGTGGTGAGCCACTTAGAGCTCCGTAACCAATGTGGAGAATTGGTAGACATGCGAATAATGTAGATCGGTATGTCGGTGCTACACACACTTATATGTGGATGTGGGATGGATTTCCCACGAGCTAATGACGCTGACGTAAGTCTGTCATTCGAGACCGGTGGATCCCCGGTACACATTAGGTGGTGGTCATATGCACTTCCACGCATATACATAGCTGGTGAAAACAAAAACCTTTAGGCTAGTACAAAACGCTGAGGCCCTGGGCACAGGTTGCGGTTGGATAGGGTGCTGACCCCAGTGGCAGTGAAGGCTTCACCCCCGGCTCTCGACTTCGGTCGGGGGTTCCTTCGGGTGGACGGGTGGTGGCTCGGATCGGCTGGGGAAAGGTCGCAGCTTGTGTTTCCCATGGGATTTTTTCGGAAGAACGGACGTTCGACAGAGCAGCTATGGGGCCTCGATCTGGCATACATGATCACTGTACTCGCAAGAGTGCAGGTAGTAGACGTCTGGATTTTGTAGCCGAAAGGCTGGTATCTCTGGACGTCTATAAACAAAAACGTAAATCAAATAAAACGATAGAAAAGAAAGTTTGTACACCTTTGATATGTGATAGATCGGTATGTCGGTGCAACACACACTTATATGTGGATGTGGGATGGATTTCTCACGAGCTAATGACGCTGACGTAACTCTGTCATTCGAGACCGGTGGATCCCCGGTACACATTAAGTGGTGGTCATATGCACTTCCACGCATATACATAGCTGGTGAAAACATAAGCCTTTGGGCTAGTACAAAACGCTGAGGCCCTGGGCACAGGTTGCGGTTGGATAGGATGCTGACCCCAGTGGCAGTGAAGGCTTCACCCCCGGCTCTCGACTTCGGTCGGGGGTTCCTTCGGGTGGACGGGTGGTGGCTCGGATCGGCTGGGGAAAGGTCGCAGCCTGTGTTTCCCATGGGATTTTTTCGGAAGAACGGATGTTCGACAGAGCAGCTATGGGGCCTCGATCTGGCATACATGATCACTGTACTCGCAAGAGTGCAGGTTGTAGACGTCTGGATTTTGTAGCCGAAAGGCTGGTATTTCTGGACGTCTATAAACAAAACGTAAAGCAATAAAATGATAGTAAAGGAGGTTGTACACCTTTGATAACTGCTAGGTGAATGGCTAAAAGAAATGTACCTACATATTAGGAGATAGGTAAAACAAAACAAAAATAGTTAAATATTAATAGTTACGTACTTAGTAAATATTTGAATACATAGGTATATTTAGCCTATCCCTCCTTATCTATGTATACATCTGGTATAATTATATCCTATTACTTTAAGTGAGCTAAACTTGTATAATATACAAGTTTGTATATTATATGTATAATTGGTCGGAAACGGCTGTAACGATTTGGATGAAATTTTCTATTTAGATAATGTAATTTTTTTGTTTATCTTATTTGTGTACGTGTGTACGCCCGGTACTAATTATCTATGTCATAACATAGATAAAATTATATATACCAGTTACATAGGTAAGGATAGACTTAATATGCCTACCTACTATAAACATAGATGACATCGTTTTTAGATCCCATCCCGCGTCTTCCCTTCGCTGAATTTATGGATCCGTTTGATATTTTATACATAAATGCCGTCAAATGCGAGTCGAACTTGCGTGGAGAGTATTCCGAACCATTCCGTTTTCCGCGAGAACTTTATGACTTAGGATTTTCGTTTAAGTTTTTCTGTTCACTGATGCCCAATTTTCGCATATTTTCTATAATATCTCTTAAACTATGCATTTTAAAATTATAAAAAATAAATATATTTGTATTTCTTGTAAGGAGTCCTATAATTTTTTCATTTGATATGTCACATGATGCACTATGCGCATGGGCCTATCTTCGAAAAGACATATATTACCGCACCTTTATGAAGCATCAGCATACATTCAGTAATCCTAACATATATGTGTCTCCACTTGCAGCCAGTACAAGCGGTCGCCTGACCAGACCAAGGAGTTCTACCTGCTGAGCGTGTTCCTGGGAGACATCGTCGGCTCGCCCCAGCTGTGCCACCAGCTCGCCAAGCGGCGCCCCTGCGAGCCTCACACCTTCGCCTCTGATGAGGACCAGTCCTAAGCTGTTCTACCTGCTGAGCGTGTTCCTGGGAGACATCGTCGGCTCGCCCCAGCTGTGCCACCAGCTCGCCAAGCGGCGACCCTGCGAGCCTCACACCTTCGCCTCTGATGAGGACCAGTCCTAAGCTGTTCTACCTGCTGAGCGTGTTCCTGGGAGACATCGTCGGCTCGCCCCAGCTGTGCCACCAGCTCGCCAAGCGGCGACCCTGCGAGCCTCACACCTTCGCCTCTGATGAGGACCAGTCCTAAGCTGTTCTACCTGCTGAGCGTGTTCCTGGGAGACATCGTCGGCTCGCCCCAGCTGTGCCACCAGCTCGCCAAGCGGCGTCCCTGCGAGCCTCACACCTTCGCCTCTGATGAGGACCAGTCCTAAGCTGTTCTACCTGCTGAGCGTGTTCCTGGGAGACATCGTCGGCTCGCCCCAGCTGTGCCACCAGCTCGCCAAGCGGCGCCCCTGCGAGCCTCACACCTTCGCCTCTGATGAGGACCAGTCCTAAGCTGTTGCCTCTCGAAGTACAGCTAAAGGCCATAAAATAATAAACTCTACTGTTTTGCTCTTTGGTATTGTTGGCTTGGAGTGGGATATTTTTCGTTATGCTAAACAGAACTTTACTTAATCAGCCAAGTCGGCATCGGTATCTAAGTGGTGGTCAATTGTCGTTCATGATCATAAACAGACCAGTACCCTAATTACGAGATTTAACCTCCTACGCTACGCTACGCTACGCCATGTCTCCGCATCATTTTGTAGGAAGTGTCTATTCGTAGGTATACCTGCATGCAGGTATACCTACGAATAGCCCTGCCCGTACGGAAGTGTCTATTCGTAGGTAAACCTGCATGCAGGTATACAAACTGCACTATGGGAGTTTTCAACGAAACGTAACAAAACGACATGCGCCGCCTCAACATTAGGTTACGGTTAAATTATAGAAGATGCGTCGTGATACGCATATTTTGTAATTTAACCCTGGTTTTTAAACCACCAAAACATTCACTTTGATTGTTCTTCGTTAATAATCTCTGTTTGGGGAGAAAACTCGCATAGTGCAGTTCGTACCTACGAATAGCCCTGTTAACCTCATACCTGCGAATAGCAATGTCCCGCCTGGTAGGTCTATTCATAGGAAATCAAATAGGACCTCAGAGTTCTTAGTTAATAATCTCTGTTTGGCGTACCTACGAATAGCCCTGTCCCATTTTGTATGGAGAAACGAAGCAGCGCCTCTAGTGATAGATTTGCGAACTTCGTTTCTCCATACAAAATGATGCGGAGAACACGGCGGCGTAGCGTAGGTAAGTAGGTTAAATCTCGTGATTAGGGTACTGGGCGCGGTCGGAATTTGGATGAGTGACCGTTCGACCGTTGGAGGCTGACCGTGGTTCGGATGCCACGTAAAACTGTAGGTCCCTTCCTTTCTTACCTTACTAGGTGGTAGGGTTTATCCCGGCCGGGTTCGTACCACCGCGCTAAAAGAAAGGTCGGTCGGAACGGCTATGTAAATAGTTCGTGTTTTCCGTCCAGTTCAGTGTAGCCGGGCACGCAAGACCATAGGGAAGCATGGACATAGTTCACCAAGGTGTTATGGGCCGAGACGTCGTCATGGATGATGCAGCCAACCGTGTCAGTTTCCATAAAAAAACCTAAGAACAAATATCGGTAATCGTGTACCAGTAACATTGAGTTGTTGTTATGTAAACCTGTATGGGTGGCTGAGTCAGGAGGGGCTAGAGCACATGATCCGCCCAGCCAATATCACCTTCGAGAAGGTACCATACCGGAGACTTCCCTTTACCTTGAGCCTATCGCGCACGTGCGGAAAGACAGACATTCCTTTGCATCAGTTAAGCATCAGCACACATTCAGTCGTTCTAATGAAGATGTGTGTGTAGTTCCAATTTTTAATTCCACTGAGTTAATGTTTTTATGACATTTGGCTGAATTTCGAGGACGCACACTATAACTATACTGCTCCCTTCTTTCTCGGGGTGTAGCCACTGCCAATTAGTGTACATAATGTATATAGTAGCGCTAGTTTATATTAGGTATACATAACATACTTCTTCCCAACGGGTGGTCGGTTTTCCCACATACTACCGGTGCGGTGGTACCAAGGTGTATGCGGGGATGATTTTTTTTACTATATCGGCACCTTCAGGTGTAAACCCCTGAAAGGGCCGGTATGGTTAATAATCTGTATAAAAACTATTAGATAAAAAAAACCGTGGGGAAATAAAAAACTCTCTATGCATTTTGAGGTTAGGAATTTTCTAAAATTGTTCCTTCTAGTAAAATAATCTAACACATTTCATCTAGACAATTTTTGTTGAAAAAAACGATCTGAAGAACTTCACTCGAAAAAAATAACCTTTCAAACATAACTATTTTAATTTTTTTAAATATTTTTCTCCGGAAAGGTGTCATATCAGATCGGATCATTAGTTTTCTTTATATAAATATTTTTTTAGATGAGATAAGCAGCATATATATACTTTCTGTCCTTTTCATACACGCGCGCGTGCTACTTCGCTCTCTATCTGCCCTGTCTATTCGCGCGCCTTAAACGATGTTTGTACGTCAATAACTCAAAAACTAATTAACCGAATGTTTCCACACTTTGTATGCAAACAGTAGGTACTCCAAAAGCAAACAACGTTTAAAAATCTGTTAAGTGTGAGTTTTACTCGCGCACGGAGGTTTCCGTATCTATGCGCTGATTGTTGGTACAAAAATCGTAACCAAGGAAATAACAACGGTAACCAAGGAAGTAACCGTAACCCTGGAAACAATCAGAACCGTGGTAACAATTATGTCAACAAATGCAACATAAACAAAAATGTCATATTTGAAAAATACTATACTTGTGTTAATGCTAAAATAATTTAATATAATTACAAAATAAAATACAAAAATCAAAATTTGAAAATCAAATAGGTCAATGTGAAAACTGTCATGAAAAAAGAAAAACCAAAATGAAATTGTGTTTTCAAATTTCGAAAAAGTAAATATTCAAGAATATTATCTATCCGCTATTATCCGCCTATCTTTTGCCTTCCAACAATGCAATGTATAAAAACCTGTGGCGCCATCTATTATTCAATAGTGTGACTAATCAATGTTTCGGAGTTTATTGTATGGAAGCCCCCTTAATTTTTAAAATTTTCTTATTTTTCTTATTTGTTGTTATATCCGCCATAGTAACACATATTCTGTGAAAATTTCAACGGGCTACCTATTACGGTTCAAGAGATACAGCCCTCGGACAGACGGACGGACGGTGGAGGCTTAGTAATAGGCTTCCGTACGGGATACGGAAACCTAAAAATAAGTTAGCGTCTGTTCTAAACCCAGACAGATCCGGGTATTTTTTTAATCTAAAAAACGATAAGAGGAAATTACTTTACTCTAAATGTAAATACCTGCCTATAATGAGTGGTAATGTGATGTGAACGAACGATAATAAAGACAATAGATTAGACTTCCTAGTCATTTGTAAGTTAGAATAAGTAGACAAGATATGAAATTCATTACTCTTAATTATTAGTCTGGAAAAAAAAATCCTACTCAGACGCATATTGTCTCAATTTGTAATGTAAAATATGGAGTTAAATTAAATAATAAGATTTCAATGTGTTTTTTATTTCCGTTAATAAAATCTAAAGCCGAATCTAAAAGGGTACATGTCAGCGATTTTCCTTGAAATTTTACTTAACTTTAAGTTTTTCGAGAAAACATGGAGCTATAAACACAGACTAGACAGTTATATATAACTCAGCTGTTATTGTATGTCGCTTTGTTTACTTTAATTTATTAGAGCTCATTGTGATACTTAACTTACTGAAAATGTGTGTGTGTAAATCAGTGTAGCCGATATGAAATGAAGGGAAGCACTGACATGGCACCTAGTTCACCCGGTGTTATGGGTGAACTAGTGCTATGGTTAATTCCATTTGAAAAAAATTATATCGTAAATACGCAATATATATATACTCGTATGTATACCTACCTAGGTGTGTACAATAAATTGATGAAATCTGTGTATGTGTTTTATTTGATGCTATTATATACATACATTGAATTTAATTTATTTTAACCGTAAGTAAATCACGACATCCTTCCTTCCTTTCCTTATTCCTTATTCCTTATTCCTTTTCCTTATTTCCTTATTTCCTTATTTCCTTATTTCCTTATTTCCTTATTTCCTTATTTCCTTACCTATAATAAAATCCAACGTCTGCTTTCTGTCTGTCTGTCTGTCCGCTTATAACTCGAGAACCACTGAACCGATTTTAATAAAACAAAATTCTACGGATAGCTTGATTCTTCCCATCAACTATAGGCTACTTACTATCACGCTAAATAGCTTATGAGGTTAGCAGTGAAGTGAAATATGAGAGCGGGCGGAGCCGCGGGCACAGCTTGTCATCAATATGGTAAGTCCGCATCATTCCACTGCTGGGCATAGGCCTCTCCCAAGGCACGCCACCACACGCGGTCTTCCGCTCTTCTCATTCATCCACTCTCGGCTACCTCTTTCTTTTAGGCCGTCTGTCCACCTATGCCACGTTACTTTTACCTGTGCCACTCTGTGCGTGGTGGCCACCATACCCCAGAGGTTATCGGTTCTGTAACAGATGTGCCCAGCCCACTGGATGAGTAAGAAGAGCGGAAGATCGCTTGGGAGAAGCATATGTCCAGCAGTGGGTCGATACGGGCTAATGATGATGAAGATATACGAAACATTTAATTTTTACCGACAGTTATAATATGTCAACCGAGTCTTGAAAAAGGTGAATTCAAAGACGGAAGTGGTGAAATTCAGGCTTATTTTCTTAGCAGCTGCTTCTGTGACAGATAGGGCGATGGTGACGAACCCTAAAAAGTAGCAGTGTTACGTGTTCTAATACATAGACTTGACTTAGACCATTTCTCTGGCAACGATATACTATTTTTTTTTATTAGGGAATTATTTTCTCCGCCGTTGACAGCCAGCGCCATCTATGGACCGAAGCCTGAACCTCGTTTGCGAAACGTTCGCTTTAGCGCAACTGCACTAGTTAGTTAACTTTCTAATTTCTAACTCAGTGAAGGTAAAATCGTAGCATTTCAATGGTTAACTCTACATAGAAAGGTAGAGTTTCGCACGTTTTCCACTAGATGTCAGTAGATAGTTTTTGGTTTTACTTATGTATGGCATGGGGTAACCTGAGGCAGATGCACTAATCAATATACCTACATAAGCATTTTACTCGGGCAAATGCAATCGGCAAAATGTTTGTCTTTGTTGTTCATGATTGATTTTGAACTTTTTTTTTATTATTATTTTTAGGGCTTTAAACAATGATTTGTTAATATCAGTCCCAAGTACTCATCTTCCCTATCACTTAGGGCCCAGAGTGCGTAACGAAATCCAACACATTTACTAAATCCCTCTCACTTGGGCTCGCCAACAGTTTATGTATACTAAACAACAAATTGAGTCTGTCCACCCAAAGTGACGTCTGTAATTCCCTCCGTGATTCCTCGTCTCGTTCTGACCACAGTCCATCTGCCAAATGATACATGTCATCCTCTATGTTACACCACGATGTAGGTTACACCGATAACAATTTGGAGAGTCTCTCTTTTTCATCAGGAATTTATTATCTATGGCACTATACCAGGCATCCAGTATTTTATTATCTATGCAGTAACGGTTTTTTATATGTACCTCATCGACATATTAAAGGTGTCAACTAAAAGTAGGTCTGGACTCTGAACCATAGTTATAGTATATTCTTTCCCTCTCTAGAATAATAATACGCGCGAAATTCCGATCTAGAAATACTATATGCTAAGCAACCAGTATTTTATTATCTACTAGATTTTGCCCGTGTCTTCGCTCGCATAGCCTCTAAATATTGGTCAAAGAATTGTTTATATCGGATAAGTATTTTCGCAGATTACCTCCTCTGTGTGAGGCCGGTACTTAAAAAGAATAGCCCCACTGCGTCTCTCCCCGTGCATGTCGTAAAAGGCGACTAAGGGATAAGGACGAGATGCCGTGCTAAAGGGCGACAGGCTTGCCACCTCTCACCTTGGCACGGTCCTTCCACCGAGTCGTGCAGCAGGTGGGTCTTTATGTCTTACTTGCTGCTTGACATCGATCTGCTTGATAGTTATCTTGTCGGAATACTTTGCTAAATGGTGGTCGATTTTGTGTTCCAGGGTTCTTGCAACACAACACTGATTACTCTGCTTACCATGATTGTCGGGATACAGCGTGTGTGGTATGTACCTCCTCCATCCAAACTTACAAACTTTATACCTCTTTATAATTTTGTGATGTGTAGATGCAGTTACGGTTTTTAACAGGTGTCTAGTAAAGTATGTAGGTCTGTAGGTAAGTACTATTTTCACGGTGTTTCAATTTTGATATTGCGTCCTTACCTTTAATAAAATGCAACGTCTGCTTTCTGTCTGTCTGTCTGTCCGCTTATAACTCGAGAACCACTGAACCGATTTTAATAAAACAAAATTCTACGGATAGCTTGATTCTTCCCATCAACTATAGGCTACTTACTATCACGCTAAATGGCTTATGAGGGTAGCAGTGAAGTGAAATATGAGAGCACTTGGCAATATTTGTATGTAACGGACACGGAATCATTCACCCGAGTAAGAACCGATGACATTACAATATCCTGAAGGGGGAGGGGAGGGGGGGGGGGGTAAGTAGAGGCATATAGGGAGGGGGGTGAGGGAGGGGCGGGAGGGGAGGTGGAGGTAGAGCGATGGAATCCCCCTTATCCTTATCCTTTCCTTTCTTCCTTACCTTTAATAAAATCCAACGTCTGCTTTCTGTCTGTCTGTATGTATGTCTGTATGTCTGTCTGTATTTACTCCAAGTATCGATGATGGCCAGACTCAACGGAAGGGAGGGAGAGGCAGGGAGATGGAGGGAGAGGGAGAGGGAGAGGGAGAGGGAGAGGGAGAGGGAGAGGGAGAGGGAGAGGGAGAGGGAGAGGGAGAGGGAGAGGGAGAGGGAGAGGGAGAGGGAGATGGAGAGGGAGAGGGAGAAACGGAAACGGAAACGGAGTGTTAAAGATTGTATGGGAATATCGGTTTTTTTAAAGGAAAATCATAATTACACTACTCAAAACAAATAAATGGGGGGGGGGGGGGGGAGGGGGGATGGGTGTGACGGTGGCCTCGCCCTTAGTTACTTACTTTCTTCGTGGAGGTTTATTGTTTTCCAGAATGCAGCTTAGCCTGAAGCCTCGCCGTTAGTTACTTACTTTATAAGGGAGGGAGAGGCAGGGAGATGGAGGGAGAGGGAGAGGGAGAGGGAGAGGGAGAGGGAGAGGGAGAGGGAGAGGGAGAGGAAGAGGGAGAGGGAGAGGGAGAGGGAGACGGAGAGGGAGAGGGAGATGGAGAGGGAGAGGGAGAAACGGAAACGGAAACGGAGTGTTAAAGATTGTATGGGAATATCGGTTTTTTTAAAGGAAAATCATAATTACACTACTCAAAACAAATAAATGGGGGGGGAGGGGGGATGGGTGTGACGGTGGCCTCGCCCTTAGTTACTTACTTTCTTCGTGGAGGTTTATTGTTTTCCAGAATGCAGCTTAGCCTGAAGCCTCGCCGTTAGTTACTTACTTTATTTAAGAAGTTTTATCGTTTATCTAAATGCCATTACTTTCATCGAGAAATCGAGAAGGTTTATCGTCTTCCAGAATACAGCTCGGCCTTCGGCCTCGCCCATAGTTACTTACTTTCATCAAGAAGGTTAATCCTCTTCCTTAACGCAGCTCGGCCTTCGGCCTGACCCATGGTTTATCCTCTTCCTAAACGGAGCTCGGCCTTCGGCCTCGCCCTCAGTTACTTACTTTCTTCGAGAAGGTTTATAGTCTTCCTAAACGCAGCTCGGCCTTCAGCCTCGCTCTTTGTTACTTACTTTCATCGAAAAAGTTTATCCTCTTCCTGAACGCAGCTCGGCCTTCGGCCTCGCCCTTAATTACTTTCTTTCTTAGAGATGGTTTATCGTCTTCCTGGACACAGCTCGGCCTTCGGCCTCGCCCTCAGTTACTTACTTTCTTAGATAAGGTTTATCGTCTTCCTGAACGCAGCTCGGCCTTCGGCCTCGCCCTTAGTTACTTACTTTCTTCGAGAAGGTTTATAGTCTTCCTGAACGCAGCTCGGCCTTCGGCCTCGCCCTCAGTTACTTACTGTCTTCTTTGAAATACGAATTTCACGCGAGCGGAGCCGCGGGCTCAGCTAGTCAACATATATAGTAGGTATACATATTGAACCGTAGGACTACTGAATATGCACTCAAGTAACTATTTTATCTAGTAATCGCATGTGGTTTATTTTTAAAAAAATTTTTTGGAATGGAATTTCATTTACCATATCTGAAATATTCGCCTACATGCATCATTCTCGCATCCCAAAGGTTAGCCAGAATATAATGGTTCGCCTTTTGTGGCATATAAATAATAATACTCTAGGGACATTTGTTGACCCCACAGAACCGCGATCGGCGGTCGTCTTCCCACGAACGCGTTACCAAAAACGACGTTGTTACATCAAAGAGAGTCCGAACGAAAGGAGTTCTGAAACTGGCTAAAATATCAGAAGTTATATTATGCAAAAATCTGGCTCGGAGAGGCCCAGTTTATATTGCGTAAGAATTTTTATTAGGTTTCATTAATCATTGTGTCGTCCATTAGATAGCCTAGATAAAGCTAAACCGCAAATTGGTTTTACTTTATATAGGCCCGATTGCGCCAAAACAGACTTAAATATCTCTAAGGACCCGTTAACTAACGACATCTTAAATAAATCCGTAACTCGGTAAGTCTCTTCCATATACTTAAGTGTTTTTTATGGCAAGCGAGCGCCAGACTAACACAGAGGTGTAGCCCGACGGCGCCCACGGGCATTCGGGTATTTACGGTGCCTGCGTATACCATGTCACCCGGCTAGGTGTTTTTTTTTTTTTTTTTTTTTTATGGAAACTGACTCGGTTGGCTACATCACCTACAACGTCCGTGATGTCAGCCCATAACACCGGGTGAACTAGGTGCCATGTCAGTGCTTCCCCCTTGATTGTGCCGGCTACACTGAACTGGTCGGAAAACACAAACTATTTACATAGCCGTTTAGACCGACGTTTCATAATTACCTTGTACCTTCATAATTATGTTTGAAGGACCCCAAACTGTACATTAAAGGGAAGGATGCAGGTGGGAGTGCATTCCACATGTTGGCAACCCTGTACATTAAGTAAAGGATTTACAGGATCGATTTGTCCTAAGTGGGGGGATATCGACAGTATGTGAATGCATTCCCAGCATTTTGCGCGTGGAACGATGGTAGAATGGGAATGGAGGGATCGCATCGTGCAGCAGGTCTTTAAGTTCCGAGATACCAGAGTTTTCTCTATCTTTCAACGTTAAGAAGACCGAGATTGTATAAAATAGCGCCATATTAGTTGACTATTTGACAGACAGCTGGCGCTATTCTTAGGTTCTGTCAATTTGACTTTTCTTAAGTGCCTTGCCTATTATAGGGTTAAATGGCCGAACACCCAGACTTAACTTTAAGTCAGCTTAGGATACCAACGATAGCATTTCACCTTTGGCGCAACTGACTTTAATCGTAAATGTCTTTAAAATAGCGTAAGGGTTACTTAATTACTTGTTAAGTCTGTGTTGGCGCATTCGGCCGTTATTGTAGAACCTTCTGGTTGGCTACAACATCATCACTTGTTACATTCGTCATGTCAGCACAATACTCCATGCTCCCGTTCGAGCTCGGTGCCCTTTCCCTCCTTCCTCGAGAGCGTCTCAACTGCTTTAGCTGCGAGTTTTAGCGATGCAATGTGACATTAGTACCTCAAAGCTCAGGATGGTTATGGGCTGGATACCCTCACCCAGGGTACAGTTAGTAATACTTAACTAAAAGGTAATAGAGCTTTTCATGTAAACACTTTTTAAGAATTATTTTCTATGGAAACTGCACGGTTTGCTACATCACCTACTATCAGTGATGTCAACCCATAACACGTTGGTGAGCGGGTGCCATGTCAGTGCTTCCCTTCGGTCGCGCCGGCTACACTGAACTTTACGAAAACACGAACTATTTACATAGCCGTTTCGATCGACTTTTTCATTCAATGCGGTGATACCAAACCGGGCGAGTAAAACCCTAACAACCTAGTAAGGTAAGACGGGCGGGACCTACAGTTTTACGTTGAATCCGAACCACGGTCGGCCTCAATGATCGAGCGGCAGAAATTCAAGTTCTGAGCGCCCACGTATGCTTAAGCTCACGATCGGCCGTCGATCGATCTCTTCACTGAGCTATCGAGGCTAACATTTTCAAGTTTATATAAATTTCACCTCATTCACAAAAGCTACTTAGAACTTTGAATGTTTATCTGCATTTACGTGAACGCTCATACTACCAAAATTGTTACAAAAATAAGGAATAATCGTGATGCATTCATTCTACGCATGCGTCGCACGCTATTTAGCTAATCACACAGTTACGGCAACCGGTGATTAATAAATAACGCATATAATATTAAGTATGTATTACTACTTTTTCGCTGGCAGGAAATGTAGCATTTGTAGAAGGTAAATCGTTTAGGGATTGATACGCAAGTCAGATACATACTTTATAATAGGAAACCTGACAGCGCTGGCTGTTAGATTTATGGTGTCAACTGTCAACCCATAACACCATGATGCTGTTACTAAGGTGTCACGCTAGTTGCTACACCATGTTCTCTTGTCCGATTACAGTCTTTACTCTGTTTGCCTGTCATTTGTTGTTTTTAGGGTTCTATACCTCAAAAGAGAAAAAAAAAACCTGAATCCTTATAGGATCACTCTTGTGTCTGTGTCTGTTGCTCTCTTGTCTCACTCTTGTGTCTGTTGCTGACCCAATCACGGGCGTCTAGAGTAAATGAACGAATTTCGATTTTAGGGGTAAATTTTGAGGGACAAATTAGAAAGTAATTTTACTTCAAGTGCGTAATTTGACTTATCGAAAAAGATATTAAAGAAAATATACGAAAATGGAGAATACCCCCCCCCCCCCCCCCCCATCATCTCCGAAACTAGGTAAATTTTTAATTAGTTCAAAATGTTGGAAAAAAAAAACAGTAGATGTGTCCTTTGCACGAATCCCGTTAGTAAGCTCTAAAAAGTCAATGCAGAACTATTTATCTACACGCAATATGTAGGTAAATAGTTTAACGCACATTTAGTGCATACCATCACGGATTTTATGACAAAAGATGAAGCTTGTCTCTACTTAACATGTTGAATGCAGAATGTCCCATATATGTGACATACGGTTCTCGTCGTGCACCGGACGCGTGTCCGGTGCACGAGAACGAGAACGAGAGCGAGAACAGTGTGTCGTTTGTACATGGATTTTATATGCAATAAATTCTGATGGTTTCCTACAAGATAATTTTAAACTGTACGTCGGTTTCAGCTAATTTCTCACTTTTCTGTGGGTAATTTCGGTTTCGCGATCAGGCAACCCACACTGGCAAAAACTATTTTTTTAGGCAAATTTTTTATGACCCATTGCATGGGCGGTTTAGGATGAAGCAACCAAAAATACACCGGGGCTCAACCTGTTAAAAATACTCCTAACTTATGGATGTACTTATATGTATGTAGGTACGCTCCTAATTAGTTAACGGCTCAAGTTATAATAAAATTTTAGATGCGAATTTCTCCCACATTTTCAAACACGCCATCTTGCCACTAGCGGAGCCGCAAACACAGCTAGAAGCGAAACAGCTCAGCATTTCAAGGGCCGAAACGCTAGTAAAATTTTAATTAATATTAATTGTACTCGATAAATTCTTGTCCAAATATGAACTTTTTTTCTCGCCTCGTTAACCCGTCATTGGTGAAGACAATTGACTGACCTCATGTACTACTGTGTTGCCAAACTTCTTTAATTCTATTGAAACGGAGTACCTTATAAGGTCCGTTAGCAATAATCAAATATTTCGACTTACAAAGTTACAAAACAAAATTATCTCGATAGCTACGAAAGATCGACCTCATAGCGACTCGGAGACGTACACCGAAGAAGTTTGAATTCAGCTTGAAAGATTCCGTTTATACGGTGTCTATTCAAAGTGTAAAATCTTATGAAAATCTAAAACCGTAAGTGTAAAGAAATTGTATGAATAGCGACGGTGTAAAACTACAATTAACATGTAATTCTGTAATACATCCGCCTATTTATTCCCTTATAGGTTTTTCAAAGACAATTTATATAACAGCTTATTTGTTAGGTATACGTATAGCTGAAGATTTCTGAAACAGGCATTTGACATAAAAATTATAGTAATCTTTTTGTTGTCCTGCACCGGATCTTCGACTGAATTTCGCCACAAAACACGCGAATGGCGAGTCACTTCGTCGTCTGGACTCCATGCACCGCCAAACCGCATTTTCAACCGCAAACCCAAGCTTAGCTTGTGACCTGTGACCTGTGATAAGAACCAGCACACCAAAGGTTCCAACATGGACTGCTTGTGATCCGCGTCCGCCCTACACCCGGGGATCTAATCGTCAGGCTCAGAAGGCGAGGTGGATCCTTCCTACTAGTACTCACAAATTTACAGTCGGCTATTTTCCTTCATTTTCCATTGCACGAATGTATATTAAAAGGATTATATAATGACATACCAAAAGCTCTGCCAGTATGGAATTTCAACAAAATATTGATCTCGGAAGGTTTGTGGACCAATATTTAGGACCTATTTTATAAAAAAAAATTTGCTCGTGTGGACCCAATGACATTTTATTTTAAGGAAGTTTCTGTGTTCTGTGATTCTGACCCTCTTACCATAAAACATAGATACCTACGAGTAAGTGAACTTCCTTTGTGGCAATAAGTGTACAGAAACTTGACGATTGTCGACATTTCGCCCCAACCTGATGAATCAGTCTACGAGATGAAGCCTGTCGAGCAATGCGTTGATAATCAACTCACGGCGGCATCTATTGAGAAAGAAAACCACTAACTAACTCAGCGTACACAGCAACCGGACAGCTGTGTTCATATTCAGAACATCTGCTCCAATTCTGTATGGTCACCCACCGCAGTCGACCGCAAGGTTTAACATAGAATCCTTTTATAGAAGAAAATAAATTGGAAAAAGCTTGGTGCGAATGTTGTTCACACCGTAGCTATTCACGCATGCAAAACGAGTGCTTACGTGGTTGCTACTCGTGCTCCTTAGTGCTGCCGCTCACCCGCGCGGTTTGTGAGACATTTCTACGCTCAGAAGAATGCGAATCTGCAAAATAGCCTCAATGCCGTAAGCACTAAACTAGACTGCATTAGAATTACCTATTAAAATATATTTAATTTTTCTTATGGAAACTGTCAGTTGGCTACATCACCTACAACATCCGTGACGTCAGCCCATAACACCGGGTGAACTAGGTACCATGTCAGTGCTACCCTTCATATTCATTAATCCAAACAATGAATAATCTGTCGTTACGCTTTACACTTTCGCGACAGAGCTTTCGTAAATGTTAAACGCGGTCCTACTCCGGCGCACGAACTGGAGCGCATGCGCGCCGATCTATCTCCTTGATAGCTAGATCGTAAAATTGCGCGGCTGGCGGCGCTGCCTCACCGTCTCCGCCGTGTCGACAGCGCCGCATGAGCAATGACAATGAGTGAGGGAAAATAGGACCTTTTTTTATGTAATCCGGTATGGGTGCCTAAGTCAGAGGGGCCAAACCACATGCTCCGACCAGTCAATATCACCTCTGAGAAGGCATGTGCCATACCGGAGACTTCGCATGTATAGACAGACCCCAAGTATGTTCTATGTACATTTATGTTTTATGTACATAGAACATACTTGGGGAACATACCTTCGTTTTTTAAATCTTAAGTTTTATATATAAGTTGATAGTTCTTTAGATCGTTGATTGTACTTAGGTATGTTCCGTGTAGCTTTAGAATTCAAGATTATATTATATTATGTGGTATGTATGTTACGTGTTCTATAATATATTTATATGTGTATTTCTCGTAAAATAATATTGTTCATCTCTATTCCGTATTAATCTCTCTTTCCTACTCGTATTTCCTCCATCTCTCTCTCTCTTCCGATTTCAGTAATGTAACTCAGCGAAATTACCACTCCCATCGAAATGCAGATTTTTATTCCGCTCCCTCGTAGTGTATGGAAGTTTGAAAATTAAATCTTAGAAATTTTCCCCTCAAGCTTTTTCGTGCGCTAATTCCGCTTTGATATTCAAGCCAAGCTGCTTGCTCTACTTACGCAGAAGCACGAGATGTTGTTGGAGCTCAGAATGGAAGCTTTTGTTATTGCAGGAGAGCGGGAAGAAGCTGGAGTTCGGAGATGCAATATCTTCAAAAGGCTTGCCGCATTACTTGTGCATGTATTTATGACAATTTCGGCGTGGTTCAGAATTTCCGTTCAGAGTGGTGCAGGTTACAGAATTTCCTGTGGTGCAGAAGGACATATTGCACGGTGCAATTTGTTCCAGTAGACCTTGTGCACGATATTTTAGTATTTATTTTATTTCTCACCTTGGCACGGTCCTTCCACGACGTTATGCAGCAGGTGGGTTTTTGCGCTTACTTGCTGCTTGATAGTTATCTTGTCCTAATACTACTTTGCTAAACGTGGTGGTCGGTGTTGTGCTGTGATGTAGTTCTTGCAGAACAATGAACATGAAATGAAAGGAAGCACTGACATGGCTTCCTAATTCACCCGGTGTTATGGGCTGACATCACAGATGTTGTTTTATTTTTAAGGAAACTGACATGGTTGGCAACATCACATCACCTACAATACCCGTGATGTCAGCCTTGACCTTAGTGAGCTAGGTGCCATTTTAGTGCTTCCCTTTGGTCGTGTCGGCTACACTGAACTGGGCGGAGAACACGAACTATTTACATAGCCGCTTCGCGTTTAGTGATGTGGTATCAACCCGGGCGGGTTAAACCCTACCACCTAGTAAGGTAAAAAGGAAAGAGATCTTCTGTTTTTTTTAGGGTTCCGTATCCGGTACGGGACCCTATTACTAAGCCTACGCCGCGGCGTCTGTCTGTCTGTCTGTCTGTTCGTCCGTCCGTCTGTCTGTCCGAGGGCTGTATCTCTTGAACCGTAATAGGTAGCCCGCTGAAATTTTCACAGAATGTGTTATTTATTATGGCCGATATAACAACAAATAATAAAAATACGGAAAAGTAAAATATTTTACTCGGGGGTTCCCATAGAAGAAACCAATAAAGTGTATGCGCGCGCACCATCTACCGAATAGAGTGTGAAGCATTTTAACGAATCATGACATTTCACTAATATGAAGCATTTCATAACTCGCCATAGATGGCGTGAGTGGCGCTTGGCGCTAATCATGACATGGCGATAAGGAACCCTCGGTGCGCGAGTTCGACTCGCGCTTGGTCAGTTTTTAATACAAAGCGCGACATGTTGCGTCACACCAAATATCACAGTTTACAGAAGCGTTGACGAAGTGGGGCACTTGTGGGTGGGTCCCGGTGTTAGGTGGCTTATAGTAGCATTTCAGTGTTGGTAAAGCCTCCCTTCAGCCATCCATAATCGTAAAATATGTTACGACGAGCACTCCGCTCGAACTGATGCTTGTTTACCATTAATTGGCAACATTGTGCCAGATATGAGTGAAAAATGTTGTAAACAGGTATTATGGAATCTTAAGTAAATATAATTTTGTCTGTATGGAAAAATACTGCCATAAATGCAATGAATTTCTTTTAAGATTGGAAATAAACATTTTGTTGAAAATTATATGTTTTAAAAAAAAATTATTGTATGTTTTTATTAAAAACGCGGCACCGTGGCGCCTAGCCTCCCATAAGGTGACAAACGACGCCTATGAATATTCGGTTGTATGCTGGGGTTGCGAATGCCATGCCGGCCTGACAAGTGCCTATTCACGCCTTTTACGTATTACGTGTAATCCGAACCACGGTCACCCCCAACGGTGGAACGGTAATATACATGTGCTCGCACTATAATTTCTTTCACCGGATTAAAGCTAAATCAAACCATTTAATACAAGTGCACTTCCCATCTTTCTAGAATATGCACAACACAACTAAAGCAAAATACAAAAAAATCTAAATAAATTAAATTTGCCTACTTTATGCGTGCAAGGTCTCGCGTGACATTTGCGTTTTATCATTTCACTTTCACACAAGCACGTGGGAAATTAATTCAGAACGCGCAAACTATTCACCTTGAATGTAATGTTAAAGCAGAGCAGAATACGACGTGACTGTTGAGACGATATTACATTTACAAAATCTCTTCACGAAAATGTATACCTTTATGATGGTTATGTAAGCTTAATAACATGTAACAAGGTTGAATGGAAGGAATGACTACTAGTGATAAATTCAACTTTACGCGCTATTGATCTATTTTGTTTCTTTCTCTATTCTTGTATAATATTTCAAATGTTCTTTTGAATGTTCACTTTATGTGTTACTGATGTTGATGTATTATTGATTGGTTCGCAATAAAGAAATTTTCTTCCGTCAGATGTACGGAGCTGAAACGTGGACTAATATAATATATATGAATAATCTACAGCCAATAATAGGTTTACACAATTGATTTAAGCACATAACACCAAAGATGTGTGTGTGTGTAATGTGAGTTGTGTGTGGGGAAGTGTGAGAAGGGTAGAGGAAGGGTGTGTAAAGGTGTGTGTGTACATGCATACATAAATATAAATATAATACTATATAATATATAAGATACATACAAACTATTATCGCGTGATGCGATTTTATGTTCCTAGGAATATACCTAATGAGAAAATGCCGTCCCGACGAAATTTCTTAAATGTAAAATCGGCTTCAATCTCCGTCAGTTCGGCCGTTTTATCGCAGAGTTATATCTGCCCACTCGCTCTGGCATGGACAAATGCTTTAACAGCAAGCTAAGGGTCGAACTATTTGTGTATGTAACTACCTACATGTTTTTTTTTTAAACTTAATCGTGCAAGCAATTTCGAAAGCTGGTGGAAAATTTTTAACGGAAATGATGTGACGCCTTTAGTAATTTTTTTTGTGCACTAAAATCATGTATTTAAATCATTTTGTTTGTTGTTCAATAAATTTATTCGGCGTTCCAAAATTGTTCAGCGATATCCTGTTCGAATACTTAGCTGAACCTTCTTTTTCTTTTCAGCCTATTTTGCCCACTTTAGGGTATGTTTTGGTTTTTTTATGCAATCCGTTATGGTGGCTGAGTCATAGAACGCAGGTCACAGGCTCCGACCAGCCAATACCTATTATCTCCGAGAATGTGACATAGTACATACTCCCCTTTGCATTTCTGGCTATACTGGACTAGAGTAGAACACAGCCGAGGTTGCTATGCGGCCATCTTACGTTCAGTACGGTGGTACCAACCCAGTCAGCTGCTATTTGACCCTACCACCTAATAGGGGCAAGGGAATGACAGTTTTACACCGGTTCTGAACGGTGAAGCAATAGGTGTAGGTATGCATACAAACTTTTCAGTTAGAAAAAACTCATTCATTAGTACACTTCGGTCGGATTCGAACCTCAGACCGTGATCGACGCCAGGACTAGCTCAGTGGTGCGATCGGTCGACTGTAGTTCGTGATCTTAAGCACACCTGGTCAGAGCTTGGATGGGTGACCGTTTGACCGTTGGAGCCTAACCGTGGTTCGGATTCCACGTAAAACTGTAGGTCCCTTCCCTTCTATCTAACCTTACTAAGTGGTAGGATTAAACCCGACCGGTTTGGTACCATCGCGTACCGTTCGTGTTTTCCATCCAGTTCAGTGTAGCCGGCACGACCAAACGGAAACACTGACATGGCACCTAGCTCACCAAAGTATAACACTGCTGCTAACGGGCAAACATCACGGGTGTTGAAGGTGATGTAGCCAACCGCGCCAGTTTCCATAAATTTGTGCTAGCTATGTAATTCCCCAGAAAATTCTAGTTTAGTGTAAGCGCACCAGATTCCAACATTGCGTGGGGTTTATTAACGTTGTCAGCATTGCTTCTTTCGCCCGAAGCAACACAGTTGTTGGCAGAACCACAGAACATTGAAATTAGTAGAGAATCGTTGAAAAATGTCCATACGTTTCACATGATACCAATACGTTTTTATTTTTTGAAGCGAAGCTTTTTAACGCACGTTTTGGAAGGGCACCTAATTCAGAAAAAGTGAAACGTCACGAAAGTACGAACGGAAGTTGCAACGCTACTCATTGGCTGGGCGCCATAGCGCTGCCTGAGCGCCATCTGAGAGTCTTTTGAAGTCAAACCATTGTATAAGTTGTAAGGAATATCCCACAGATGGCGCTATCCCGATCGAATTTAAATTAATAATTGGAATTAAATTTTTTTTTTTTGTCGAAACTGACACGGTTGGCTACATCACCTTCAACATCCGTGATGTCAGCCCATAACACCGGGTGAACTTGGTGCCACGTCAGTGCTTCCCTTCGGTCGTGCCGGCTACAGTGAACTGGACGGAAACACGAAGTATTTACATAAAACGATACGAAGACGGACGGACGGACAGACAAGACAGACATACAGACGGTGTAGGCTCAGTAATTGGGTCCCGTACCGGATACGGAACCCTAATAAAGCGGGAAATCTGTAACGGAGTCGAGAACTACTGAATAAATTCACATGCAGTATTCACTGGCGTTGTCTGGCGCATCTAAGGATGGGTTAAGGGATATGCGCCGCCGCGCGCCGCGAAGCGAAGTCGTTGTACCTTTATGTATTTTTGGAAAAGTTTGTGAAATGAAGTTTAATAAAAACTTTATTTCTCCTATCGACATAATATTAATATTTAAAACAAATAAAATCTTATTAACGTAATTGAATTTTTTCCTCGGACCTAAGGATATATACTGTTCGGTTCGGCTCGCGTTAAAGTTAGACTCTTTTTCCATTCAAACTGAACCAACAGATTTATCCCACAAGTGGTTGTGGGCAAAAGTAAATGCGTATACAAACGACTTCCACTTTAAAGAAATGTTGTTTATTCTGTGGATTGCTACAACCGCGCATGCCTCCCTAGCTGTATTAGGTATGTACTTATTTAGAATCATGATATCTGCGAGACAGTGGAATCATGATATCTGGGCGACAGCCGCCGCGGCCGCCGGCAAATTATGATTCATTGCGACTTAGGCGGCGTGCATAAATTACGTCATCGATTTTTGGCCACTTTTTGACCCCCCCCCCCCCCCCCCCCCCCTAGATAATTCAAACGCATTGAAAAATATTATTCTTTAATACTTAAACTTACTAGTAACATCGCGCGGCATCGAATTTCGATTAAGCGCGGTCCGAAAATCTGTTTTTGAAAAACCTAAATTGTAGGTAGAAGTTTTCGGAAATCGAAAAGTTTGCGTTTTTTATCGAAACATTCCTTTCGTATAGTTTCGGCTACGTTGTGTATTCCCGGCAGAGTACCGACGGCGCGGAGTATCTCCTCCAGAAAACTACGTCATCGCTGTACGAACCCCCTCTCCCCCCCCCCCCCCCCCATGTCATCAGTCGTCACTTTTCGTCCAACAAAAACCGATGACGTAATTTATGCACGCCTCCTAGGTAGGGACGTCGGACCTTCCCCGCGCCAGCGTAACACGATATTAGTAAAAACGTACCAATAACATACGTTACCACCCAATCAGAGCGCGATACCACCCGATACAACCCAATCAGAGCGCGTGGCGTCCCCTCCGCTACCCGCGGAGCTCGGCGACGCTGGTTCTCATATAAGCATTGGATAGTCCGACGTCCAACCTCTTCTTCTAACGTTCTTGGCGACTACTTACTCCGATGCCTCCCCTACACTGTGCACCAAGTTGATTCAACTCCGACAAACAACTCAATGTGGTCCTGATCTCCTAATCTCATTCAATAGAACACCAATCCCGGTTGGAAATCAAGCAAAATTCCTTGGGGTGATCCTAGACTCTAATATGTCAGGAATACCACATCTGAACTACATATCCCAGAAATGTGAAAAAAATATTAATATTCTCCGCACATTATCTGGGGTCTGGTGGGGAGCTCACCCTTTCTCCCAGAAACTACTCTACAATGCCCTAATACGCAGCCGCATGGACTATTGTTCCTTTGTCCTAGAGCCCTGCAGCAAGAAGGCCTTACATAGACTAGAACTCATTCAAGCCAAGTGTATGCGAATAATCATTGGAGCAATGAAGTCCTCTCCAATTAACGCTCTCCAAGTGGAGTGCGTAGAGCCCCCACTCTCCCTAAGACGTCAATATTTGGCGGATAGATTCCTTCTCCGCTCTGCTCAACTGTCTTCACATCCCATTTTCCTTAAACTCCAACAGCTAGAGGAACACTGCCAATCCAACCAGTACTGGGCTCGTAAAAGTGACCCGCTCCTGGTGGAGAGCCTCACTAGATTTAAACGTGTTTCTGCTCCAGTCTTACGTTCTGATCGTCTTCCTATCTATAACTTCCCATTCTCCTCTGTTCTCTTCAAACCAACTGTATATTGGGACATAGGCATCGATAAAGATACTCCTAACGCGGACCGGAAGTTTAGATTATATACCTCCAAAAAATGGCCGCATTGCGAAAAAATTTTCACGGATGCATCAAAACTGTCCTCAACAGGTTGCGTTGGGGCAGCCATGTTCCATGAAAATATTAACGTCCGCAAAAAGTGGAAATGTCCCAGCGAAACCTCCGTCTTCACTGGAGAATGTGTTGCCGTATTGGGTGCGGTGACATATGTTAAAACACACCAGCTTAGACGCGCTGTCATATTCTCTGACTCACTTAGCTGTCTAAAAGCTCTTCACCAATACCCCTTTTCAGCCAAAATCCACCAAATTATCCTTAACATCAAGGATATATTAGCTGAATGTGAGTCCGACAACCTAGTGGTTACTTTAACCTGGATCCCTAGCCACTCCGGAATTGTTGGCAATGAGCAAGTAGATGCTCTCGCCAAGGCGGCTATTGAGACAGGTGTCCTATCGTTCTCCATCCAACCTCTCGACTTGGTCAGCCTCCCTAGGCAACATTTGTCATCAGAATGGTCACTGGAGTACATGCGAACCAGCAGGTGGAAAGGTCGGCACTATGCCTCTCTCCAGCCAGAGATTCCTTGTAAACCTTGGTTCTCAAAATTTAACCAGTACCCTAAAAAGGAGACCTCTATTATATGCCGTATGCGCCTAGGTCACTGTTGTTCCACAGTTTTTTTGGCAAAGATACACATTGGAGACTCCTCCATATGTGAATGCGGCCTAGGAGAGGCTGACCTCGATCACATATTCTTTTTATGTCCTCTCCATAACAAAACTCCTCCTCTGTATGATCTTCTCTTGACATTGCCCATTAAAATCCCCCGTCCTGTTAATATGAAATATCTACTAACTCTCCCACATCCCTCTATAATATATATTTTAGTATTATTCATAAGAAACAACAAAATTTCTTTATGACTATCATGTTTCTTTTATATATCATATCATATGTGTTGTACATGTGTGTATGTTTTTTGTTTGTCGTCATGTTTTGTTTGTGTTTTTCCAGACTCTGCGTCCTCCAGTTAAAACTTTTTTTTTCTCTTTTTAATTGACCGCACATGACCATGAATCCTCACGAACTTGACACTGGCCTAAATGTCTCATAAAGACAATTGCCAAAAAAAAAAAAAAAAAAAAAAAAAACTCAATGTGGACTGTGGACTGTAGGAGCAATGTTGACAGCAGTGGCACAGATTACTTAATAGTTTTTAATATTTTTACTTTAACTACTGTTTCACGTCGCCAATCGCTGCGTGCGAAAATGTACCTTAACAATCGAGTGTAAAGTGGTTATTGCTTTTTTTTTTTTATGTAATCCGGTATGGGTGGCTGAGTCAGAGGGGCCAAAGCACATGCTCTGACTAGCCAATATCACCTCCGAGAAGGTAGGTGCCATACCGGAGACTTCCCTGGATTGTTGGCTATACTGGACTAGAGGAGAACACAACCGAGGTTGCTATGCGGCCATCTTACATCCAGTACGGTGGTACCAGCCCAGTCGGCTACAATTAGAGCCTACCACCTAGTAAGGGGCAAGGGAAGGGACCTACAGTTTTACACCGGTTCCGAACGGTGAAGCAGCAGGTGTAGGTATGCACGTAAATTTTTTCGTCAGAAAAAACTCATTGGTACACGCCGACCGGATTCGAACCTCGGACCTCCCGCATGAGAAGCCGATGCTCAAACCACTCGGCCACCCGCCGCTTTGCAGCTGCACGCAGTTGCGTGGGCGAGCGTCTATGTATACTTCGCGCGGCAGACGAATTTCCACTGAAATAGACCGCCGGCGGCCCGTCGGGCGGTAGGTAGTTAGCGCGCGCAAGTACATAGAGTGCGTGAGGCCTGGCAGTGGCGGCATGTTGGGTTTAGTTTGAGACTTTTCTGAGGCTTAGAAGTTTGATATATGACTACCGCGAAGCCGCGAACTTTTTAGACTAAATAAATGTAATTTTCTTAATAAATTATTCACACGAACTTCACTAAATAAACAAATGTCCTCACTAAAGTGGTCCCATTTTTCGGTTTTTTGCTTATATCTCGAAAACGGTGCATCATAGGAAAAACTGTTCAATTACGGAATAAGAGGTGATAAAATTCTCTACAACTTTGATATTATACACTTTTTACCAATTCTCAAACGTTGTCGAGATCTAAGGTCCGAAAAAAGGCCTAATTTTGTCGATCGATGTGCCGAACATCCTGTAAATGAGGACATTATTGAGTTTATATTACTATCGTATGGGTATGTCCTCACGTTAGTACTAAATAAGTCAATGTATCTAGTACGTATACCAGTGGCCCATGTGGTGAAACCATCTTGATTCGCCCATTAAAGAGTTTATATAGAATTTTAAGTATATAGGTAATCTTAAATCCTTCAAGAGAAGCGTGAATAGGCACCTGTCAGACCGGCGGCATGGCATTCGCAACCCCCGCGTACGACTGAATTTCCATTGGCCTCGTTAGACACCTTATGGGTGGCTCGGTGCGGCGCATCCACCGAGATAAAGCAGCTATATATAATTACCTAGACGCAGTAATTAGCCAGTTTACGATCGGCTCAGGAACGCAGCCGCCAACTATCATGATTTCGCAGACATTTCAGTTCTTCACTTCGTTACAGCTCTTTGTTTATGAGGAAAACGCTGCGGAGAGCAGCGGTATGAGTCGATGAAAGCGCGAAAATCTCTGCGGAAACATGTTTCGCTGTTCTCCGTCCGTATAAAACTTTGAGAAATACATACATACAACATGCTGTATCCAGAGAATCGGGGTAAGCAGAGTAGTCGGTGTTGTGCTGCAAGTACTCTTGTAAATTACAGCACTACACCGACCATCACATTTAGCAAAGGTTTATGACAATATAACTATCGAGCAGCAACTAATAAGGCACGAAGACCCACCTGATGTACCGGCCGGTACTTTAAAAGAATAGCCCCACTGCATCTCTCCCCGTGTATGTCGTAAAAGGCGACTAAGGGATATGACTCCCTTCTTATATTACTAGGTAGGGTTTGGCCCGCCCGGGTTGGTACCACCGCACTGAATGAAAGGTCGGTCGAAACGGCTATGTAAATAGTTTGTGTTTTCCGTCCAGTTCAGTATAGCCGGCACGACCGAAGGGAAGCACTGACGTGGTACCAAGTTCACCCGGTGTTATGGGCTGACATCACGGATGTTGTAGGTGATGTAGCCAACCGTGTCAGTTTCCATAAAAAAAAAAAAAACCTGCCACATGAGTGGAAGGAAAACTTTGAGAAATAGCAACAAAAAAATTTTGATTCGCAACATGCTAATTGTAACAATTTGTATTTTGCCTACCCCTGCAGGAGACAGCCGTGAACTTATGAATGTAAATACTAACCGTTCAACCATTTTATTAAATTATAAATCCATACAAACATATTTCCCCGCAAGTACAGTCTCGGGTCCTTCAAGAGAGGCGTGAATAGGCACCCGTCGTCGGGCCGGCATGGCATTCTAAACCCCCGCATGCAACCGAATATCCATGGGCGTCGCTACACTGTGTACTGTAGACTTCCGCAAACCGCACACAATCCCCGCATTTACCACTGCGACAGCTACTCCCAGCGGTTGGTACTCCCCATCAGCGAGCCCCACCAGAACAGAAAGTGAGCGTGTTGGCGCGGGGGAGATCGCTGGACGACACTCGCGGAGCGGCAGCTAAGCGCTCACCACGCCGCTCGACCACTGCTTAGTACGATACCACTAACTGTGAAGTGTGCGACAATGAAGCTCACGATGATTTTTTTGGGTATGTCCTTTTATTATTTTTTAGTTTTGTTCATTATTATGTTTCTTTATTTATACATTTGCTTAAAACTAATTTTGTACATATTAAAAACCTAACATTGAAAACATATAAAATAAATAAAGGCAATATAAAAAAAAACATATACAAAATTAACCTTAAAAAACCGGCCAGGTGCGAGTCGGACTCGCGCACCAAGGTTTCCGCACCACAAAAAAAGATTGAAAAAAAACACGTTGCTTGTATAGGAAGCACCCTTAATTTTTTGCTTTTTATATTTTTTATTATTTGTTGTTACATAATATCCGCCATAGTAAAACATATTCTGTGAAAATTTCAACCGACTACCTTTTACGGTTCCAAAGATACTAATAGGCTTCCGTACGGGATACGGAAACCTGAAAAACGGAGTTTCCACCACCACCGGCGGCGGGGCGAGCCCAAGCTACCGATGGTCGGGCCCACAGAGCACGGAACGCCCCCCGCCCACGACCCCTACTAGAGGCGCCCTGAGCGCGATTTCCCTGCAACGGCGTTGAAGCCTGTAGGCGTGGCCTATGACTTTCATCATTGCCTGTAGGCGTGTGCATTTGTTTTGTGCGTGTGCCTAACTTGCTCCTCTTTGTGTGTAGTGTCGATACTAACACGCACACACACATACGAAACGCTAGTAGCACTGCGTCCAGTTATTGGGTTTCAAATATTATCGCTTAGGTCGCCTCTAGGAGGGGGCGCGGGCGGGGGTAATTTCGTGCTCTGTGGTCGGGCCCTAGGGAGAGAAACCTCCGGACGATGCGCGCAGTGTCGAGCAGGGCTGCCTTCTGGATCTGGCCCTTGACCCAACCACTCAGCGAGAGCCTCTTAAGGTGGTCGTCGAGGCTCTTTGCTATTATGTTTATTATTATTTTATCGGGCATCAAAAAGGGTCAAGTGCCAATACCAGAGACCGACGATGTATGTATGTAGAACATTGTGAGAGTGAAAGAGGCGACAGGGGTGTGTCAGGATCGTGGCACGTGGAGATCCGCTGTCTCTGCCTACACCACTAGGAAACGCGCGTGACGCTATGTATGTATGTATTATTTTGTGTCTTTCTTTTGACGTTTTATTCTTTGGATATATATCCATATTAATTCTATACTATACATTAGAAATATACAAAATTAAATACAAACACATTCAAAAATAAAAAATAATTATTATTTTTGTTAAGTTTGCATAAACAATTTGAAAACAAGTATATTGATGAAAATAACAAAAAGTAAACAAAAACTCTTACCTACATATTGTTGCTTGACATTCATAAAGTGGAGGACTGTCCCCTCAAACTTATAAATTGTCTAAATATTTAAGAACTAAAGGTGTCACTAATTTATTACCATAGCAACGTGCACCAAGTTCACCCGTAACAATACAATACATAACCAATGACGTTACATAACAATAAAACCCTTAACAATGGGCTGACATCACGGATGTTGTAGGTGATGTCAGCCCATAATGTGAACCAGTTAATTCAGTCAGTTAATTGCGGCGGGTGGCCGGGTGGTTTGGGCATCGGCTTCTCATGAAGGAGGTCCGAGGTTCGAATCCGGTCAGCGTGTACCAATGAGTTTTTTCTGACGAAAAAATTTACGTGCATACCTACACCCGCTGCTTCACCGTTCGGAACCGGTGTAAAACTGTAGTGCCCTTCCCTTGCCCCTTACTAGGTGGTAGGCTCAAATTGTAGCCGACTGGGTTGGTACCACCGTACTGGATGTAAGATGGCCGCAAGCAACCTCGGTTGTGTTCTCCTCTAGTCCAGTATAGCCAGCAATCCAGGGAAGTCTCCGGTATGGCACCTACCTTCTCGGAGGTGATATTGGCTGGTTAGAGCATGTGCTTTGGCCCCTCCGACTCAGCGACCCATACCGGATTACATAAAAAAAAAAAAAAGTTTCCATAAAAAAAAAAATTGCGTTCCTCTCTCCACTATAAATATTGCGGCGGCAATTTCGAGCATTTACCAATTTTTTAGGGTTACGTAGCCGTACAAAAGCTTATTACTAAGCCTACGCCGCGCGCCGTCTGTCGTAGCCGGTTTAAATTTTCACACAACATGTGTTGTTATGGCGGATATCCGAACAAGTAACAAAAAAATAAAATAAAAATTGAGAGGGCCTCTCCATACTAGAAACATATGGCTACGGAATCCTCTCTGTGTGAACAACGTTCTCACTTGACAGGTTTTGTATTGTATTCATCCATTGAAGGAAAAATCAACATTCTATTAGGCAATAAAAGCCCACGGCGGTTGGTGCAATTTCCACGTGCGAAAAATTTAATTTATTTTCTGTCACTATAATTTTCTTTACATTATTTTTTGGTCCTAGAGCGAAAGTATATCGTATTGTTAAACGCAACAAGGAAAACGAGGCATTCCTCTTAACTTCGATAAATGTCAGCCTCGATAGCTCAGTGGTGCAGACAGTCGACTGTTGCTATCAGTACTTGGATGGGTGACCGCTCGACCGTTGGAGGCTGACCGTGGTTCGGATTCCACGTAAAACTGTAGGTCCCTTCCCTTCCTACCATACTCGGTGGTAGGGTTCAACCCGCCCGGGTTGGACCACCGCACCGAATGAAACGTCGGTCGAAACGGCTATATACATAGTTTGGTGTAGCCGGCACGATCGAAGGGAAGCACTGACATGGCACCTAGTTCACCCGGTGTTATGGGCTGACATCACGGATGTTGTAGGTAATGTAGCCAGCCGTGTTAGTTTCCATAAAAAAAAAAAACCTTAAACTATTCAAAGTAATTTTACAAATAAGTTTTATCTAGCCAAACACTCCCACGATAAACAACCGGTTTGGAAGTAGCATATTATATACATACAAATATTATGTAAACTCTTAAATAATAAATAGCTTGAATAACAAAGAACTCACTTAATTTATTCAATACCTTACAACCTCGATATTTGAGTGTTATTGACCGTAGCATGCATAATATAGACTGCATTTATGCGCATAATTTAGTTTACGCATCGATTAGAAAATGCATCCAGTTGTATTAACGAGGAAATGATAGTGAAAAGCGGATGTTATAAAGAATTACGATGCGATTTTATTTTTATTTATATTTTGCGTAATATAAATCGGCGAATCGATGTTACTTTTTTAATAACATAAGATGTACAAGAAATTACGCATCTCGGCTTCCCATACTGATGCAACTGAACGACTGCCTACTTCAAATCTATATTTTGGCAATATTTACTTCGCATCGACTCCTCGACATCGCTACGGAAAGAGAAATGCTCGGCATTTCTTTGATCGATAAAATCCGTAATGATGAAATATGACAAAGAATTAAGGTAGTCGACATAGCTAAGGAAATTAGCAAGCTGAGGTGGCAGTGGCATGGGCATATCTGTCGCAGACCCGACAACCGCTGGGGTAGACGGGTGCTCGAGTGGAGTTCACGTACAAGCAAACGTAGTGTGCTACGCCCCCCGGCGGTTGGATGGGCAGACGACCTAAAAGAGGTAGCCGGGAGTGGATTAATGAGAAGAGCGAAAGACAGCGTGTGGTGGCGCGCCTTGGGAGAGGCCTATGTCCAGCAGTGGATCGATACGGGCTGATGATGTTCATCGAATTTTCTGCTTAGGTTTTGTTCGTTCATACGAAAACTTTTAATAATAATTTCTTCACTAGATGCAAAGCGAAAAGTAAGAGAAAATACGTTCAAAAATTTAGAGAGAATACGTGATACATACATAGACCCGATGGCGCAATCGGTAACGCGCTGGCTGCTAAAGCCGGAGTTCCAGGTTGGAATCCTGGCCGGGATGTATTTTTAATCATCATTTTCGGCTTTGCACTATCTACTGAAGAAATATAAATCGAGTACATGCTTAGTTAGTACTAACATAAAAAAAATACATGTTATGTAACCATATTTTATTAAATATGTTCCAACTAGAGATCCTGAGTTGGAAAATTCGATACAAAATAAAATTCCAAATCGTTTTCTTTTGATTACTTTAGTATCGGTCAGCCTGGATAGCTCAGTGGAGCGATCGATCGACCTAGAACTAAAAAAAAAATGCACTAAAAAAAATTTAAACCCGACTGCGAATAAAAATTAATTAAACAAGGAAAGAGCAGCGGTAGGAACTGCTGTAGTCGGGTGTGTAGAAGGATTCCAATAGACAGGGATCACGACTATAGAATTTTCTACCGCTTTTTCTTTGTTTCTTGCGTCGCCGCGCCGTCGTCGGGTCTTTTCCATTTTTATTTTTAGTGGAATTTCCCAACGCAATTTGAGTTATGGCTTGGCAATTACAAAGTCTGTAGGGGGCAACGGATAGGATCCCGTCGTCGTGCGTCGACTCGAACAGTTTTCCATCGAAAATTACATTTCAATAGCTTGTATGTAAGTTGTCTCATGCTACGAAACCGGTGTGAAACTGTCGGTCCCTTTCCTTAGGTTGAAAGGTTAAATCCGGTCGCATTGATACCAGCGCACTAAATTAATTGCACTTCAACGGTGAACAACCGGCTTGGGATGTGAACACAAAGAAACACTTGCACAATGCTAGTGCATACAATTTCACGAATATTTCCTCCACCGGAGCAGCGGCAATTATGCGCTTACGTTCTTAAATTTTTCTATTAAAATAAAGAATTAGCACACCCTTAATTTTGAAGCCCAAACTTCTTGCATCGGAAGCCAGTGTGCCTTGTCAATGGCTCAATGGGCAGACCATTTTTTTTATAGATAGCGCGACATGTGACCCCAAACCCACACCTTGGTCGGTGGCTTTATATTATCACTAGACAATTAATAATGTGATTCTAGAATGTGATGACCTTGCTAGAGTAACTTGAACTGTATTTCTAAATATTATTATCTACTTATTTTCCATCGTAATATTAATAGTGAAATTCTGAGTGCGGTGCAGTGACAGAGGTTAATAGTAAACGCACGGGTTAACCGTTAGAGCCTGTTTACTTTATATGAAGGCCTAAGTACTTTATATTCGTGCCAGAACAGGTAGAAATAGTGAAAATATTAGATTAATATTTCGGAGTGCTCTTCATTAAAGGGAGTGAAAAAATTTTGTAAAAAAAAAATACAGTGCTAAGTATACTTTCGTGTAGGTAATACCTAACACATAAAAGTTAGATGTGTTGAGTCGAAAAAATTGTTTTATTCAATTTATCTTGTTTTTTTGCGTACATAAAACAATACACATTAAATATAAAATCATACACGCAGCTGTTATTATTTACGACATACTAACGGGGAGACAGTTGAACAGACATAATAGCGATACTAATAAGCTTCTTAGTTTCTATTCTATCTAATCTACATAACTCTATAACTACATTAAAATGCCTCATGAAGTCAGGATCCATTACGGGCGAAAAACGAAATAAACACGTTTGTATTAAAACAGAACAGAGTGTAGACCCGACGGCAGGCTAACAGCTTGCATGTTGCGCAAGGAACATTATGTAAATTGGCTGTTAAAAATTTGAATTTTCGCGAATTTTTACTCATATTATCATTAGTATAATATATAAGTATTGAGTCAAACCCGGCAATATTGCCTAAAGTTTCTTTGTTCAAGAAAATATAAAAAAGTAATACGAATAAATAAACAACTAAAAACTAACTAACAAATATTAAAATAACTCAAATATCAGGGGGGTTTCAAAGGCGAGACTTACCCAGCTATAGGTGAATCCTTCATAACATTATTTTAGTTTTTGTTTCATTCAAGTATAGGCCGACTGATTGAAGAAGTGGCTTCAGTTTTAATTTTTAGTATAAAAGTTTAAATGATTTATAATAGGAAATTTAACAATTTTTAATGCAAATTAAATATCAGTTATATCATCAGAACTATAGACGCATAATGGCCACAATATCCTAAAACAGAAGAGCTCTGTCGCAATACATCCTTGCTCTCGTTCAATCTGGCGAATTAATCATCCCAGGATGGCAATGTCGCAAGCGACGCGAAAAACACGAATTTTCTCCGTCTATAGCGGCTTGCGGTTCACAGATTGCTCCCCGGGTGAAGAAATGAGCGCCGTCACGACACTAGAGCCGTTTAAATGGAGAAATTTGCGGGATAGAGGTCTCTCTTGTGGTCATTGTTTGTGCGTTGGGAAACTTTATTGGGTGAGCTGCGAAATGATTTCCTGTGGAAGTTCAACGGCTCGTCTCGGCTGGACGGAAGCGGAATGTAGTTGGACATTTTCCGGTCAGCGGAACTATTACTGTTTACATTTAGCCAGTCACTCCGCTCGCAATATTGTCGGGTTTGGCTGAATGCTTAGCAGTTAGATTTATTCGGCAAATTATTCGCCATATATCATAAATCTAAAAATTCTAAATTAAGCTCATAGCTCATAGTAAATTTGGTAATACCACCGCGAAGGGGTCATTTGTTATAGTATCACCTAATAAATAAAGCGAAATTTCTACGGGCGACATGTATGGCAAATTATTCGCCATATATCATAAATCTAAAAATTCTAAATTAAGCTCATAGCTCATAGTAAATTTGGTAATACCACCGCGAAGGGGTCATTTGTTATAGTATCACCTAATAAATAAAGCGAAATTTCTACGGGCGACCGACCGTGTAACGTACGTCTATATATAAATATTTTTATAACTCGAGAACCACTTTATTTATTTACATACGGTTTTTCACTGTTACATTCTGTCACTTCTCAAGATGGTTACATAATCGGCGGCCTCAGCTGTAAGCAAAAAGTCACGCGAAACGAAGCCGCGTACAAAAGCTAGTTTACTAACGAGTATATTTTGTAGTTGAGAGATTTGTATTGAAAGAAATTAAGACTACTTAACTGATTTCATCACCTTCGGCTAAAAATGCAATTGCCGGTCAACTCCTGTCAACTGTATGAAACATGTAACTTTAACCGATGACAGACAATTGTTAGACGAGACTCAATCGGAGGTGATAAAAGCGCCTGTATGCGTAAATGTAAGCTTTTTCAACATTTACACCCGATTTTCCCGACTGAAACATTCGGGCATGAACCTGAAAAAATTATAATACTATTTCACATTTATTCGTTTCCTTGAAAAACGTTATTAGTTAATCCTCCAAGTCTATCCGGAAACCTTCCACACACGAACGTGTAGACAATAAGACATAATCATTACTTCCCACATAGACGCCCAGAACACTACTGGGTGTAAGCAAGGTGTAGTGGAACAATGGAATGTCCGTAAGACAATGTTATGACGTGACAACTTAATGTTTTTATCGGTGCAGCACTTAGCAATTACCATTGTCGTTTACGGCTTAATTAATTTAACATAACTTTTACAAGACAAGCAAATCACCGATTCAATTTACACATTCCTTGAATTCCTTGAAGGATTGTTAAAACTTACACCTCGGAGTCCTGTTGGACAAAAGGATTTGATTGTCAGCAGGTCGTACAAGAGTCTCGGATTCGTATTGAGAGTGTGTAAACCTTTTCAAAGTATCACATGTTTAAGAACAGTTTACTGCGCTTTTTTTATGTAAACAAACATGGGTGGCTGTTCCGAGAGACCAAAATGGTGCAGTCGACATTGCCAAAATCATATCTGCTCGCGAAATCTCGCTCAGTTAGGCGCCATGCCAGAAGATTTGCGGACTGTTGCTTTGCTAGGCTGTCTAGCCTGTTAACCTCGCTGTTAACACGATGTTTGAAGACACACAGGTTAAAGGATTTAGGAAACACACTCGCCGGAAGACAGTTGCACACCCTACTTAGTGGTGCGACAGCAGAATGCTCTTGAGAACCGATGCGTTCTAAAAAGCTCAATGTCAAAAACAAAATGGTGCTGAGTCTCTCTGTGACGAGTACTGCGGAAATAGGACAGATGGCAGGGAATAATAAGGGATGCAAGTTCCTCAGCGCAGCGTCTGTGATAGTATCTGTAAAACAGACTAAGCGAACCTACAAATCGTCTGTGACTCAGAGACTCCAGGCCATTTGTAATTTTCGGGTCACCAAGAAGGACCGAGGGTCCAAGGACGCAAGCAGTTATTGAGGACTACCCTCCCAGATGTAACTGCAGTACTCCATCACCGGTCAGTTTATATACGTTCTAAGTATCTTTAGAATCGCTAGCTCTACCTGTTCCCCTAGACATAACAATCATAGGAAATAGATTGAATGAACATCAGTTTGTATGGAAACACTTGGCGTGTGGTCACCCGAGACGCAAGGACTTTCGTAAACGTCTTAGTCAGTCAGTCAGTCAGCGTGTAAGCGTCCACTGCTGGACATACGCCTCTCAAATTTTCCTCCAGTGCTCCCGGCCTTCAGCGGTACGGAACCATTGCTTTCCGCCGACGCACTTGATGTCGTCGTACCACCTGGCGGGTGGTCTTCCCACACTCCGTTTTCCTTTCCACGGCCGCCAGTGTAGAACACGGTTACTCCAACGGTCGTCGTCTCTTCGGCTGACGTGTCCAGCCCACTGCCACTTGAGCTTAGCCACCCGGTATCCAATATCGACTACTTTGGTGCGTCGGCGGATTTCCTCGTTACGCACCATATCACGTAGCGATATTCCCAGCATGGCTCGCTCCATTGCTCTCTGGGCAACTTTTAACCTTTGGACAACAGCGACCGTCAGAGTCCACGTTTCACACCCGTACGTCATAACCGGGAGGACACACTGGTCATATATACGGGTCTTAAAACTTTGCGGAAGGTCAGACCTCAGGGCGAATTTTAACTTTCCGAAGGCAGCCCAATCCAGTTGAATCCGTCTTTCGACCTCCTTTAGCAGACCTAGTCTACCAAGCCGCAGAATTTGACCGAGATGTACGTACTCTTCAACCTGTTCGATCACTTCTCCGTCAATAACAATTTGTCCTCCTGCCATAACCTCGGTCGCCATGACCTTGGTTTTGTCCCGGTTCATCTTCAGACCCACCTTCATCGACGCTGTAGGTCTTCCAGCATGGTCTGAAGCTGATCTCGGGAATTTGACAGAAGAACAATGTCATCGGCGAAACGCAGATGACTGAGATTATCTCCATTTTTTTATTTTTTTTTTTTTATTGAAACTGACACGGTTGGCTACATCACCTACAACATCCGTGATGTCAGCCCATAACACCGGGTGAACTTGGTGCCACGTCAGTGCTTCCCTTCGGTCGTGCCGGCTACACTGAACTGGACGGAAAACACAAACTATTTACATAGCCGTTTCGACCGACCTTTCATTTAGTGCGGTGGTACCAACCCGGGCGGGTTAAACCCTACCACCTAGTAATAGCATTTGTGAAGTCGTGAAAAGTCTTAGGAAAGCTCCTTATTGATAGGTCTGGTGACCGACGTGCCAAGTCTTTCTTCTTTCAGCGAATAGGGCTAGCCATTCAAAGGGGCAACGCAGCCAGCGTATTGGGTACTGTGGCGGAGTCGACTGAGTTGGAAGAATTTTTTTTACTTACAGTAAGAGTGGAATTATTTAGTTTTTATTATTTATTAGGTTAATTGTATTTAATTAGTATTACTAACCGTGTCAAGTTGTATTTTGTTTTACTGTTTTAATAAAATGTTAATTGTAATAAAAGTGAAAAGAAAAAAAAAGCATAAATATGTATATTTTTTTAAATTCAAATAAAATTCAAATGTTTTTTGAATGACAACGACACAAACAAACAACTACAAAATATTAATTGTTCAAAATTGACTCGGTTTTTCACAGCAACTGTCCAACTAGCAAAAATACTAACTACTTACCTACCGCCATTTAAACCAAACATTGCAAAATATCAGCGTCGCATATGACAAGTTGTGACATCCGCCAGCGCGAGTAGCTTACAACCTAATTTCCTGTTTACCAATACTCCGCCGCCGCGTCTAGAAATAGTCAAGCTATGTAAAGCTGCATTAGTCGCCGTCGAGTTTTGTGCCGCGCCGTCCACATAGGATAGAACCATGGAGTTTGATATCTAGAAGGGGCAACCACTTGTTGAGGAAGCGACTGCAAAACACGAAATCACAAAAATCTGGGTGTTGGCGCAGTTGTTATGGCTGCTGAAAAAAATATTTGTAAGTAGCTGATCTTACTTCTGAAAGAGCTTATGTAATTAAATATAATATAAGTATCAAATTACCTCATAAAAAAAAGGAAAAGTAATATTGAAAAATCTCTGTTTGAAATTGCAGCCTTGTGGCCTAGCTGTGTTTTATGCTACTCACTAGACATCTATGACATTCCAGAGTAGGTACACATATTTGAAAAACCAGCGTTTGAATATGTGTTTTGGAAAAAATTTCATTCTAATTTGCGGTTTTACATATGCCCTTCTAGAAGTAAGACGAGCTAGCCAGTATCCGTATCAGACCCTGTTTAAGTATATTTCTGACGCACTTGTTTATTCGCGTATCTTTAATTCGAGGATATTCACAATTTATAAATTAAAATTAATAAATAAACTATAACTACATGATCAAATAAAATTTTAAGACAAATATAACTAATTAAAAAACTATAACTAAAAACCACTAAAAACTAACTTATAAATTATATATGTCCTCAAGGGGCGTCGTCCCCGGGATGGTTCCCAGGATGGCGACCGCGTTGCCCCTCTGTATCCCCAGACTAACTCGTTGCCGGAGATACGAGAGGCAACACGGGTTTCCAGTTGCGGTCACCATCCTGGAAACCACCTCAAGGACGAAGGCCTTCGAGGATGTTCTATCTGCTGCAAATTGTGCGCTACACACGCGACCTAAATATAAGAGCATAATATCCGAATGCCCGTGGGCGCCGTCGGACTACACCTCTGCGTTAGTCTGGCGCGAGCCATATGTCGTGCTTCCCATAAAAACAAAACCAAATGTTTAGCTAATGTATGATGCAATACCGTTTCTGTGTATTTATTCCCTTTTAACCAGTTTTGTATGTACAGCCGCGCCTGCGCGCTGCAGTTCCGTGCGTGTTAAGGATATGGTGATTTTATATAACCATCCGATATGTCAGATTCCATTTGCAAAAACCACATCTAAATCAGGTTGGTCCTTACAAATAATTAACTAATTTTTTTATGGAAACTGACACGGTTGGCTACATCACCTACAACATCCGTGATGTCAGCCCATAACACCGGGTGAACTTGGTGCCACGTCAGTGCTTCCCTTCATTTCATGTCGGCTACGCTGAACTGGACGAAAAACACGAACTATTCACATAGCCGTTACGACCGATGTTTCGCTCAGTGCGATGGTACCAACCCGGCCAGTCTAAACCCTACCACCTAGTAAGGTAAGAAGAGAAGGGACCTATAGTTTAACGTGGAATCCGAACCACGGTCAGCCTCCAACGGTCGAGCGGCCACCCATCCAAGTACTGATCGCGCTCAGCGCTGCGCACCACTGAGCTACCGAGGCTGACAAAAAAAACCGATCGATGGTAGCGATGCATACTTACTACCGCTCACAAGAACATTTTACAGCATAAACATGAACACTCAAGAATCTGACCACTCTGCCTATTTACATGAAGTACCTATGTCTGGTGCTAGGTCTGGTGTATAGTGCCATCGTCAGTTTTGATATTTAAATTATATCAAGTCAAAACAACAATAAATTAGTATAATATATTATTTGTACTACAGTACCTTTTGAAAATTACGGGTTCATATTTTAGGAAATCGGAAAATCTCATTGGGGCCTGAGGCCTGGATATTCAACCTCCGTTCTCTCCCACGAGAACTAGGCGCCCCGACCGCTAATCTAATCTGTCAACCGTAGTGCCTACATACTTGATCGGAATTACCATCCCACAAGCGCGTCTTCCACTCAGTTTAATCGCGATCGCGATCAGTTATAATGCCAAGTGTGATTAGCCCAAACAAGTATGACTTTTAGGTTAAGTTGCTGTACCTACAAGTCGTTCCTGTCGAGCTGGTTTTGTGCTGGCGCCATCTCGCGGGCTAGAGTCAAGACTCGTTGACTTCCTGGAAATTGACTTGTAATGTTGGAACACTGTATTCTGCCTCCTCTGCCTTGGTTAATAATTTATGAGTAAATGCACAGAGGAAGTAAAATTTATCCGAACTAAATTTTTAGTTTCCGTACTAAAATGGTGCAAATGGTATAAGCTAGGGTCATGTTTTTCTTCACTTTAAAGCAATTATTATGTTTGTAAGTACTCGTATATAATGGATATAAATTTTCATTGAATGTTAGATTATTTTTGAAGCGAAGCTTTTTAACGCACGTTTGGGATGGGGACCTAAGTCAGTAAAAGTGAAACGTCACGAAAGTACTAAAGGTAGGTTGCAACGCTCCTCATTGGCTAGCCGAGGCTGCTATGCGGCTGTCTAACAGTCAGTAAAGTGATAACTCAGTCGGCTACGGGCCAAGGGAAGATAACTGTTTTAGAATACAACTTTCCGGATGAAATAGTTACTTTTACACATGGCATTTCTTTACATAAAATTGTTTTAAGCAAGATTGCACTACAAAGTGTAAACCTAAACTCCAGCACAAATCGGTGTGGAAATTATTCCGTACGATTCACAGGCCTCGTTTCCCTTTAAGCCGTGTCTGTCGTACCCTAACCATTATAATTGAAGGAAAGTAAGCGCGAGCTGACATCTGGTTCGCCGTGGAGCAGAGTTAAGCGGCCCATTCACATGTGATCATGTTGGCCGACATGATGGAAGATTGTTGGCGAACATGTTGGTCGGTACGTTTATACGCCACATACCGTTTTGACAGAACGTCTTTGAAAACGAGATCCGTACAGCAGATGTTAATACTTTTTTGTTATAAAAACCAGTATGAGTGGCTGTGCCAAGTGAATGCATCCGTCACCTCACTGAAGGAAGAAACCTGTACACTAGCAATGCTAATGAATTATTTTGTACAAGATCTTATTTTGCAATAAGCCCGCACTGTAGAAAAGTGTAGTACAAAAAATAATAGAAAAGGTTTTTTTTACTAGATTACTTATAAATTATTATTAAAGGACAATGCATTGTTTTAATATAGGCTTGAAAATAGCTTCTTAAGTCAACGAACATCAATGCAGTTACAGGGTTTCATGCCTTGTAAGTATTTAAATAAATACCTAATAATCTGATACATTTTGAGTGATTTTACTCACTTAGCTAGCGGCAAAACGCCAGTAGAACGAATTTTGAAAAAAAGTTTTTTTGAGGTTTTTTCTACGTTTTATATTTCCCGCCAGTGTGTGTGTCGAGCTGATTGGTTGTCCCGAATTATACACTCTTTGTCCTCAGTCTCGCTCGTGCAGTCGCTTGTTGCCGTATACGTCCGAATCTTGATGAATTCAAAGGCGACCGCAGCCGAATTGAAGCCGAATGCCGAAAAGAGTATTAATTGTCGAATTGATAGTGTGAAAAAGATTTTTCCCGCTTGGACATTAATAAGTGATTATAAATTAATTATTTCAAAAATATTATTTTTAATTTAAATTTGTAAACGGGTTCATAGTCTTGAACTAACATTCTACTTTTATTGTTTTAGCGCTTTCAAAAAAGGCATTCCTCTTTAATTATCTGGGGCATGCCAATGTTCGTTCTTCTTCTTTTTTTAATAGTGGCAACCAAACGAATAGGAAATTCGTTTATTACTACTAGTATCCAGTGACGGCGCTGGACGGTATAAATTTGTGCTTACTTATAATAAAACAAAATAATTTTGAAAGGAACGAAGCATTTGAAGTTACTAGTTTGCATAGACAAATTCTGGGAGACATATACTTTAAGTTGTAAATAATAAGATGAAAGCAAATAAATAAAACACACACACACACACATCACACACGCTGAATCCCGACAATCGGGGTAAGCAGAGTAATCGGTGTTGTGCTGCAAGAACTCTTGTCAATTACAGCACAACACCGACCACCACGTTTCGCAAAGGATTCGAACAAGATTAAATCGATCAAGCAGCAAGTATGGCACGAAGACCCACCTGCTGCATGACTCGGTGGAAGTACCGTGCCAAGGTGAGAGGTGGCGAGCCTGTCGCCCTTTAGCACGGCATCTTGTCCTTATCCCTTAGTCGCCTTTTACGACATGCATGGGGAGAGATGCAGTGGGGATATTCTTTTTAAGTACCGACCCCACACAGTACTACTAATAAAACATTATACATATATTTATATATAATTACAGTTTTACGTTGTACGTCCAAACAAATGCACTGATATACTTGCAAGCGACACGATCATATCGGCGAACATGTCCGCTCGTGAATGGGGCGGCATTCGATGTGAATCGAAACACGCGATCACGGAAAACGAATCACGATCGAATTGTTCCACGAACGAAACGGACAAGTTGGCACGGTACCGCGACACTGATTGGAACAGTAGCCGATTTATTGGTGGCAGTCTTTTGTTTTCCTTGTTAGTAAATTATATACATGTGTAACTGCTAAATTGTTCGTAATTGAAGACTGCCGCTGGTGTTTCACAAACATCTAATCTATAGAAAAAAGTTAACCAGGCACCATACAGGCTCACCACCATTAAAAAAATGCAACAGTGTCTATAAAAAATCTAGCTACATTATGCACAAGTACGTGAAATATACTAATAATAATTAATGTAATAAAGTGGCCCGATCGTTGTGCCCATATACTTGTCTGCGCATGGACTGATAGCGAAGAGCCTTGACCATCATCTCAGGAGGCTCTCGCTGGATGGTTGCATCAAGGGCCAGATTCAGCAGGTGGTCTTGCTCGACACCGCTCGAATCGTCTAATGTAGGAAAGTGTGTAATTTTTTTTTATGTAAACCAACATGGGTTGCTGTGTCGAGGGACCAATGATACAGTAGACCTCGCGAAACCACGCTCAGTCAGGCGCCATGCCAGCAGATTTGCGGAGATTTGCAGGCTGTCTGTCTAGCTAGCCCGTCGATACGACGACGTTAGAAGACAACCAGGTTAAACGTATACAATAATAACATTTTGAGTAAATCACAAAAAAACTTCTCTACACAAATTTTCGCTCAAAATTGATTATTTTAAAATACTAATAAGGGAAACGACATGTTTTACGTAATTGTACGATGTAAGGATGAATTCAAGTGTAGGTACCATAGTGCAAAGAAACGAATAAAATGATTTTAATATTTACGTACCAAAAGGTCCAATACCTATTATTATTATTTGTGACCCTGTACAAGTACTAAAACATCCTGGTTCTAAACCTGGTACTAAAACATTCATTGTTCGCACGACCGAACATATGTATCAACGCATTTATCCATGTTCAAATATTACAAAACTTCAAAGCGAAACGCACAAAGCACCTACGCGCAGTCAATAAAAAAAACTCGTGAACGAATTGACCTTAGCTTGATGTAATTACTCTATCAACTATGAAAGCAGACAAGATTTATTGTTTACTTCACTTAAAATGCATTGATCCACCTAACCGCAAAATTTACCACAGAATGTGGAATCAAACACACACAGAAGTGGCAAAGGAGCCGTGAAACTGTGCGAATGTCGCCTCTTTCCCACCTTTATAGGCTCAATAAGGGCAACACTCAGCTCAAGTAAAAGGTAGGTAGGGTTGGGATTAAACTCGCAGGGTCGCAAAATACTAAAATAAAAATTGTTTTTTTTTTTATTTACAATTTTTTTATATTTAACTATTCGTTTCACAGTTCAAGCTTAAATTATCTGCAGACGAGTTTTACGGCGGATAATTCTATTTATGATGGTTTATCTAATTAAAAGACAATTTAGAGATTAATAAATGAATAATTGTAAAGGAAACAAATCGACCTACCGAGGATGCGCACCAACCGGTTCTGTAGGTCTTTCATTCACAGAACCGGGAAAATGTGGAACGCACTCCCTGCTCATATATTTCCTCCCAAGTACAGCATGGGGTTATCATCGTAAGTCACCTCCTCGTAAGTGAAACGGTGCCACATGTCGCGCTTTCTATAAAAAAAAAAATAAAAATAAAAAAAAAAAATAAAGTGAGATTGACTATTAGCCAATAGTTTTAAAAAACTCGTGGATCGGCTCCACACTAAGTACCTACTCCTTTACCCATTCCAACTTCTTTGTACCGTGACTAATGCTTAGTGATTGTTCTCTGCTCTCAGCATTGTCGACCTTAACATTTCCAATGTTCAAAGTGCTCGCCTGTAGACATCCAAACTAAATGGATCGAATTTAATCGTCCCACTGACCTTGTATTAACTATTGAATATTGAGATGAAAGAATGTTATTTAATTTTGTGTAGGAACACGGAATTGTTCAGATTGTTATAATCATAAAAAACTTGGAAATGGAAGAAAGGAAATTCTCATTGAAAAATCAGTTGTTGTCTAGCTATTTAGTCTTTGAAAATTATATCGTTTTTGTTTTGATTTAATTTATTCAGTAGTTTTGTTGACATTCAAATAATTGATTATCCTCGTACCGTTTGTACCGTGTGGGGCCGGTACTTTAAAAGAATAGCCCCACTGCATCTCTCCCCGTGTATGTTGTAAAAGGCGACTAAGGGATATGACTCCCTTCTTATATTACTAGGTGGTAGGGTTTAACCCGCCCGGGTTGGTACCACCGCACTGAATGAAAGGCCGGTAGAAACGGCTATGTAAATAGTTTGTGTTTTCCGTCCAGTTCAGTGTAGCCGGCACGACCGAAGGGAAGCACTGACGTGGCACCAAGTTCACCCGGTGTTATGGGCTGACATCACGGATGTAGCAGGGGATGTAGCCAACCGTGTCAGTTTCCATAAAAAATAAAAAAAAATCCTCGCTATTGTTGTACGAGTATTATAATGCCGCAAGCGTTCTAGCAACTTTCTAAAATACTTTTGATAATTATTTTCATGTTTGTTAGGTTTTTTTTTATGGAAACTGACACGGTTGGCTACATCACCTACAACATCCGTGATGTCAGCCCATAACACCGCGTGAACTAGGTGTGATGTCAGTGCTTCCCTTCGGTCGTGTCGGCTACACTGAACTGGACGGAAAACCAACCCAACTCGGGCGGGTTGAACCCTACCACCTAGTAAGGTAAGAAGGGACCTACAATTTTACGTAGAATACGAACCACAGTCAGCCTCCAACGGCCGAGCGGTCACTCATCCAAGTACTGCTGACCGGCCCAGCATTGCTTAACCATCAATAGCGACAGTCGACTGTCTGCACCACTGAGCTATCGAGGCTGACAAATAGGTACTTTTTAGTTATAATATTATTTTCCTTATAAAATATAATTTAAATTGGATTCTATTATAATATTTTTCTCTCTACTATTATACTATTCCGACATTGCCATCTGTCTGTCAGTTTGTTACCCATACCTATAAATGTGAATTGCACGGTGGTAGCTAACGTTACGACGTTATTTTATTCGTTCAAACGAAACTTCAGCGAACGAAGTCACGGGCAATAGCTTGATTATAAAATAATGATATTATCAATGTGCCATTGTATCATTGTGATGTGGTTTTGCTTGATTACCTACATATTGATCGGTTTTACATGTTACGATATTAGTAAACTTTCTCACTCGTTCTCTTGAAGCGTGGCGCGGAGAAAAAGCGCGTGAAATTACCTGTTGCACGTTGTTCACGCCAACTTGCTACAGGAGACAAGCAAATTAAAGATAGGTAGCTACTCGTGCAAACCTTTAAACAAATATTTCAAGGTAGACTGTAATGAAATGCTTTCAGGGATAGAATTTGCACAACACGTATTGGTATTTTTACTCTCGCTGGAGTACCAAGAATTATAAATGTTTGTGGAGCAACCACAGGGTATCGCACCTCACCGTCCACATCAACCACACTTGCTGTGGACGGCCGCCGATCGCTGTTCTGTGGGAGCAATAAAGAATTTTCCGTTTATCAATAGACCATACATAACACTACTTGATGAAAGCTTTTTTTTTTTTTTTTATTGAAACTGACACGGTTGGCCACATCGCCTACAACATCCGTGATGTCAGCCCATAACACCGGGTGAACTTGGTGCCACGTCAGTGTATCCCTTCGGTCGTGCCGGCTACACTGAACTGGACGGAAAACACAAACTATTTACATAGCCGTTTCGACCGACGTTTCATTCAGTGCGGTGGTACCAACCCGGGCGGGTTGAACCCTACCACCTAGTAATATAAGAAGGGAGTCATATCCCTTAGTCGCCTTTTACGACATACACGGGGAGAGATGTAGTGGGGCTATTCTTTTAAAGTACCGGCCCCACACGGTACGAAAGCTCTGATATTAATTAGAGTATAATAGCAGCGAGTAGGAAGGTTGGTTTGGAAATTAACCCAAAGGAAATGCGAACTTTACTTCTGTTCGAACGCGGAGTTATCCCATAAAACTGATACAAACCTTCGTAAAGGATGGATCACCACTACTCACGCTGTAACGGAAAAAAGTACAAAATTTTACAACCATCTCGAATGGCCTTAAAAATATCCACCCACACACTGTATTATTTTTGTTAAAAATCTGTTTCGCTATATACCGAAGTTAACTTTTGAGGGCAAATCCATTATGCTTACACATTTCGACAATCTGATTTGTACGTCGTTAGAAGGCCTAATCAATATTATCTATCACCCTCGACGAAACCCAAAGGACACAAGCCTTCCTTCCTGTCATTTTCGGTGGTTTAGGGACAAGAAAACCTTCAGACTTTAAGTACTTTACTTTTACTTTACTTAAGTACTTTACTTTTACACAGCGTTTCGAAGCAAGTCGACCAATTGGTTGGGAATATTCTTATTGATGATGCTTTAAATTAAAAAAGTACCGTGTGGGGTCGGTACTTAAAAAGAATAGCCCCACTGCATCTCTCCCCGTCGCATGTCGTAAAAGTCGACTAAGGGATAAGGAAATTCATCAGCCTCGGTAGCTCAGTGGCGCGATCAGTCGACTGTTGTTAAGCAACGCTGAGTACTTGGATGGGTGACCGCTCGACCGTTGGAGGCTGACCGTGGTTCGGATTCCACGTTAAACTGTAGCCCTTCCCTTCTTACCTTTCTAGGTGGTAGGGTTTATCCCGGCCGGATTGGTACCACCGCACTGAACGAAACGTCGGTCGAAATGGCTATGTAAATACATAGTTCGTGTAGCTGGCGCGAAATGAAGGGAAGCACTGACGTGGCACCAAGTTCACCCGGTGTTATGGGCTGACATCACGGATGTTATAGGTGAAGTAGCCAACCGTGTCAGTTTCCATAAAAAATATATATATATATTACTTCGTAAATAAAATTCTGTTCCGGTTACGCTAAGATGTGGCTCTCATATCTATTAAACCGAATTGTTCCGCGCGCCGAATAAAGGTAACCCAGGAACGCAGCTCAGCCTTATCTTTCTTACTTTGTTCTTTTTAACAACGAATTTCGCGCGAAGGAAACCGCGGGCAAAAGATAGTTTTTTTTTATGGAAACTGACACGGTTGTCTACATCACCTACAACATCCGTGATGTCAGCCCTTAACACCGGGTGAACTTGGTGCCACGTCAGTGCTACCCTTCGGTCGTGCCGGCTACACTGAACTGGACGGAAAACACGAACTATTTACATAGCCGTTTCGACCGACGTTTCGCTCAGTGCGGTGGTACCAACCCGGCCGGGATAAAACCTACCACCTAGTAAGGTAAGAAGGGAAGGGACCTAAAGTTTAACGTGGAATCCGAACCACGGTCAGCCTCCAACGGTCGAGCGGTCACCCATCCAAGTACTGGCCGCGCTCAGCGTTGCTTAACAACAGTCGACTGACCGCACCACTGAGCTACCGCACCGCACCGCTAGTTAAAAATAAAATTTACATATACCTATGTCTACTAACGTACCGTGTGGGGTCGGTACTTAAAAAGAATAGCCCCACTGCATCTCTCCCCGTCGCATGTCGTAAAAGTCGACTAAGGGATAAGAAAATTCGTCAGCCTCGGTAGCTCAGTGGCGCGGTTGGTTAGTCAACTGTTATTAAGCAACACTGAGCGCGGTCAGTGATTGGATGGGTGACCGCTCGACCGTTGGAGGTTGACCGTGGTTCGGATTCCACGTTAAACTGTAGGTCCCTTCCCTTCTTACCTTATTAGGTGGTAGGGTTTATCCCGGCCGGGTTGGTACCACCGCACTGAACGAAACGTCGGTCGAAACGGCTATGCAAATAGTTCGTGTTTTCCGTCCAGTTTAGTGTAGCCGACATGAAATGAAGGGAAGCACTGACATGGCACCTAGTTCACCCTGTGTTATGGGCTGACATCACGGATGTTGTAGGTGATGTAGCCACCCGTGTCAGGTTCCATAAAAAAAAAAAAAAAATTTCTGCAACATTGTGGAGATAAATTATGAAATCGGATGCATCTGGTTCTAAAATGTATAAAATGTCAGCCGCATGTGCTTTGCCGCGCGGTGAGGCGCAGGCAGTCGCGCATGTAACGACTATTATTTACAATTAGTGTTTGTCACATAAAAAGCGTTCATAATTCCGTCCACATTCTTCCGTAATATAATATATTGCGTGTGGGCCGACTTACATTGTTATTTGCGGATCTTCAACGCTAAAAGTGTTCCAGTAAGTGAGGTAGTCGTGTCAACATTTATTTCTTCACTGTATAATTGTACCAATCGCAATGCGTGCAAGAAGAAAACTTTACGGAACCCTCTGTAAAAACGTGTAACGCGCGCGGCGCCCGCGCATCCGCTGTCCGCTAGAATGCTATTTTATCAATCTTCAAAATAGTTTTCATGCCGTAAGCACTAAATGGACTACTTTATTAATTTGTACCGTGTGGGGCCGGAACTTAAAAAGAATAGTCCCACTCAATCTCTCCCTGTGCACGTTGTAAAAGGCGACTAAGGGATAAGAATTGGATTCCGTTGAAATAAGGTAAGCGCTTACATGGCACCTACTTCACCCGGTGTTTATAGGCTGACATCACGGATGCTGTAGGTGATGTAGCCAACCATGTCTGTTTCAATAAAAACAAAATTTAAAATCCGTAGTTGAAACAACATGGCTCAGCCTGTATTAGTATGGCTGCGGCGGGGGTAGCGCTTATTTTCAGGCATGCTTTCATAATGTTCATGTAATTTTGACATGAAAGGTTCTCTAACTAAATAGTTCTTGTGTCGCATTTTTTTTTTATGGAAATTGACACGGTTGGCTACATCACCTACAACATCCGTGATGTCAGCCCTTAACACCGGGTGAACTTGGTGCCACGTCAGCCTTTCCTTCGGTCGTGCCGGCTACATTGAACTGGACGAAAAACACAAACTATTTACATAGCCGTTTCGACCGACCTTTCATCAGTGTGGTGGTATCAACCCGGGCGGGTTAAACCCTACCACCTAGTAATATAAGAAGGGAGTCATATCCCAGTCGCCATTTACGACATACACGGGGAGAGATGCAGTGGGACTATTATTTTAAAGTACCGGATGTCAACAGAACACACATTGTGAGCATGTTTGGTACGTCATATGTTCGCAATATCACAGGTTTACAGAAGCGTTGACGAAGTGCTCCGTTCCGGTGTGAGGTGGCTTATAGCATTTCAGTGTTGGTAAAGCCTCCCTTCAGCCATCCATAATCGTAAATTATGTTACGACGAGCACTCCGCTCGAACTGATGCTTGTTTACCATTTGGCAACATTATGCGAGAAATGAGTGAAAAATTTTGTAAACAGATATTATAAGAGTAGAATCTGAAGTAAATAATATAATTTAATATAATATATTTGTGTTTAGTTCAGTGTAGCCGGACTTATTATGATTCTGCTGGGGCATATTTTAAATGGAATCCTAAGCATGAATAATTTCGTATTTATCGATTGAAATACACTTATCAAATTCACACTGAGAAAGCGGGTATAAAACTCACGCACGACAATTTTTAGGGTGCCCTTAATCAGCGACGGTTATAAAATCGGTCAGGTGTCTATCCGTCGGTCCGTCCGTCCGTCTGTCCGTCACAGTCTGTAGCTCCTAAACGGTTTGACTTATTTTCTTGAAACTTTGAATGTGTATACATTCTCAGAACTAAATTTCTAAGTAACTAAATTTCATGTGTAATAAAAAAAACATTAATTTGAATTATATTTTAATAAATACTTAATTATATACTTTATTTACTTTTTTGATCTTAAATAAGTTAAATTAAAATACAATAAGAACTACCTAATAAACATAAAAAAGCTCTTCTAGAGTTCGGCATGTCGGGAATGTGCCCATAACGTACTCTTTTCTATTCTGTGCCATAACGCTCGCAGTGTAATAAATAATGTCAGAGAACTTCAATTTATAGGGTCCGCAAAAACTCAGTTGAAAATAAATTTTTGATTAAATTTCTTTTTATCAGGTCGACTAGTATCAACGAAAGGGGCTTCCAAAGCCTATTTAATACTAGTTTTCTCTGTCCGAGGCGATTACAGGCTAACACATTTGTTGTTACACATGGTGTTACGTTACTTGCAGCCTATAAATTACCGTGGCTGATATATTCCTATCCACGTGTGTTATCGTTAGTATAGAAACTGCATTTTATGTATTTGTATTATTTATTTATTTATTTCATTTCAGAAACTTAACAGCTAACTTATGCACCATTAATACACAGAGAAAAAAATAAAAGACCAGTAATACAGTTTCACGTTCAATATGTATGTATGTTATTATTTTTATGTCAATTAATTTTGCCATTACCCATCCCCATCACCCATCAAACTTACCCACAGTTCCAGGTATGACTAGTAGATGATGCCTTTAGGCTTTAAGTCCACCTTTTGCCACTTTTTGCATTGTGTGAGATGTTATTCGTGTATCGAGTATGTGAGCTATCGTGAGTGAGCTAGTGAGTGTGCCAAGGTTCTCCAAGTGGACCCCCACTTTTCTAACCAGCTGTATGTGTGCCCGTTTATCACTCCTCTTGACAGATTATTCTAAGAAATAATCCAAATGAAACTGTACAGTGTATCGTTACTTTCGTTGTAGCGTTTCCTCACGCGAGGGGCGCCACCTATCGCTTCACTTTCCACTTTCAGCGAATATCTCCGTCTGCGCCGCGGCCGCACCGCGGCGGTACACCGCAGATCCACTAATATAAATGGTAGAGAAGCCATAATGAAATTATGATTCAAATAACCATCTTCTCCATGCTACATAGCCGTTGACACTAAACTACCTCAGACGTGTATCCAGGTTGATTTTTGGAAAATGCCGGCCTTTTCAGTGGGTTAAGCTGTGTAAAAAACAAAGTAAATCCAAAAGAAGAACGAACTTGATAAAAAACTTGGCGAAATTGAAAAAAAATTCAGCTCTCCATAAATTCCCGAAAATTCCTAACCTCCAAAATGCATGGAGAACGCGAAGGAGGAGGGTTCCTCGTCTATTTTTAGTTTTATTTTTTTTTATAAAATGGGATCACGCGGTACAAGGATCTTGTCAATTTGTATTTGTATTTGAGCGACATAGTTTGCTCAGTGAATCTTATCATTATATCTGAGTACATCTGTACGATGGAAACCAGAGCCGTGGTCCGCGGAGCGTGCTGCAGTAAGTACCAGCACGTGCAGAGCTGTCACGCATCAGTTGACTGAACTTGTGCTGTCTAGATGTTTTCTGTGAGTTTTTTTCCTGGAGAGGAAAATTATTTTCACCTTCCGATATGGATTTCCGTTGACGTTCATACTTTTTTTTATTTATTTTTTTATGGAAACTGACATGGTTGGCTACATCACCTACAACATCGGTGATGTCAGCCCATAACACCGGGTGAACTAGGTGCCATGTCAGTGCTTACCTTCGGTCGTGCCGGCTACACTGAACTGGACGGAAAACACAAACTATTTACATAGCCCTTTCGACCGACGTTTCATTCAGTGCGGTGGTACCAACATAAAGACATGCGTGTCTTCCAATAGGATGGGCAGTGGCAATGGATTTTCATATGCCACGGTCCTCCCTACCCGACACGTCAATATTATTATGACGCTACTTCCATGATCATGTTTTTCATATATGCTCGCTTGGTTTCGGGTACTACCCACTTGATCCTAACATTCGATATGTTGATCCTAACAGATTGCATGATATTGGTAAACAAATTTGTTTATTGATCTTATTCACAGACCATTTGAGTAGGTCCTTATTATTCAACCGTTTTACTGGTTTTATTTGGTTTATGATGAAAATAAGTTGATAAAACATTTGGCTTCCTACAGAAAGCTGGTAACATTGAAAAAGTAACTTTGATCGATCTTTCGTGACCTTTAAGAAGCCATAAAGCTATCCTTGACATCCTTTCACTGTATCTGCACTTGCAAAAAACTTCGTTACGTTACGCTACGGTAATTATTTATTTTATTTTATTTCACTGTTCAAAATGATGTTACCTTCCTTTGATGTTATGTGTACACAACCGTTACATAAAGTACTTCCACGGATATTCAAATAGCGTAGAAGAAATGTCAGTTGTCAAGCGGCGGGTGGCCGAGTGGGTTCGGCATCGGCTTCTCATGCGAGAGGTCCGCGGTTCGAATCCGGTCGGCGGCGTGTACCCATGAGTTTTCTTTGACGAAAAAATTTAAGTACATACCTACACCTGCTGCTTCACCGTTCGGAATCGGTGTAAAACTGTAGGTCCCTTCCCTTGCCCCTTACTAGGTGGTAGGCTCAAATTGAAGCCGACTGGGTTGGTACCACCGTACTGGATGTAAGATGGCCGCATAGTAGCCTCGGTTGTGTTCTCCTCTAGTCCAGTATAGCCAGCAATCCAGAAAAGTCTTCGGTATGGCACCTACCTTCTCGGAGGTGATATTGGCTGGTCGAAGCATGCGCTTTGACCCCTCTGACTCAGCCACCAATACCGGAATACATAAAAAAAAAGTTGACTCTGACTTAACCCATGCACCGCCTTCAAGTGCAGCAAAGCCACAGAGTTCGGAAGCACAAAAAACATTTAATAAAATTTTAGAGTCTCTGAGGCTAAAAATCAGAAACTATATTATTCACGATTCATTATCTCCTTGGCATATTGTTTATATTTTACAAACACAATATGACGTCTTATGTAGCATGAAAAATAATTTCGAAAACACTTATCCCTCAAGCTACATCTTGAAGTACTGATTAAACTTCCACGCTGCACGACCTACAAATTGCACAGAATAAACTCGTTTAAGTTTCTATTTCAGATGGATGGGTTTACTCATACATACATTTTGTACAAAGAAATTAATAAAACGAATGAATGTACTTCAACCTACAAAATTGTTACCTCTGAAACTGAACATCCTTTTGTTGTTGATATTGGGGCTTTGAGAACCCATCGGTTCTCAAAATCGTTTCTTAGCCGTAACCGCTATGGTGTGAAACTGCCTTCCGGCGAGTGTGTTTCCTGAAACCTTTAACCTTTAAACATGTATTAACAGGTGTGGCGCCTAACTGAGCGTGGTTTCACGAGGAGAGTTGATTTTGGCGCTGCCGACTGCACCATTGGTCTCTCGGCACAGCCACCCATATTGGTTTACATAAAAAATAGAACACCTGTTTATTAAATAGAAGGATTCTGTATGGAGAGGTTCACACTGACATTTCACTGATTATTGTAATGAGGTTCACACCTACACCAACGGCTTGTTCGAAGGCATTAAAATGTACAATAATCTCCCAAATAATATGAAAAAATTATGATCAAACAATATGTTCAAAATACCAAAACGGCTGCAAGATTGTAATTTCTGTATAATCAGAACCGGACATAATTAATACTATATAAATCCATAAATACTCGTACGTCTTGTCATTTTAGAATTTTCAATTCTGTCTATCTCTTCTTGTGTCTGTTTACAGAATATTTATAATATTAGCCTTGTCTAGTGTACCTACAATAATTTTTGTTAATTAATAATTTTAAATGTTAATATTTATACTTATTTGTAAAGCATCTAATAATGTAGCTATCTATATAAGTGAATATTTATAACGTTTTTGAGACAAATAACAATTCTACGAAACAAGAATGATAAGTATCTTAGGTTAAGGCGGAAATAACACTCAAACCGTGCTGTCCGAGCAATGATGATTGAGCAAGATGGAAAAAATATTTATTTCACTACTATTGTAGCGAAAAATATTATCTATATTTCTGTGAGGGTCTTGTATTGAAACAATTTATGCTTCTCAAGATAATTTAACTTGAAAGTACAATTTTCGTACTTTTCGTTATTTTTTGGATATGTATTTAACACCTTTTCAAAGTAGTAAAATATATTTTTTTTCGCTATGTTTGTTAATTAAAGATCAATACATAACATATATTTTTTACAGATTTTTTATCAATAGCTCAATAATTTCGTTTAAAGTTGACCTTTTGAGAAGGCTTACTACAAACCGGAAGACAGTTTCTCAATCTAAGTACAGGTGGCAGTCACTCAAAATATCTTTTCATTTGTCTTCTATTGCACATAATATTCAGTGCACAGTTGCAAAATCGTATAAAGCCATTCTCGAATAATGCATTAAGGTCGTAATGTAACTGGCAATTACTTCAATGTCGTCTGGGAATAATTATCGACAATTATATTTGAGAAATACTCGCTAGATGGCGGGTCCATGTCGATTAAATGTCTGTTGCGGAATTAGAACGTATTTGTCTAGGCCGCAGTGATATTCGGCCTGTTCTCATTTTCATGATTATGTATACTTCCTTTTTCCATTCCGCGGTCATCTGACTGAGCCCACATTTCATGCTGTGCTGGCTGTATGTAGCAGATGTGACAACTGAAGTGGCAAAGATTGAGAAAGGAATGCTTTTGTGGTTCGGGCGCGTTGAAATAATATACAGGGGTTCAACCCCCAGTTCAACCGGATTTGCTAACCACCACGGGATTCCTCATTGAATCAGCTTGAAAAAAAAGCTCATTAATTTCAATCTTTTTTTTTTTTTTTTTTTTTTGGCAACTCGCGCTGACGCGCGAACTTTGCCATTGTCAAGTGTGATAGGATTACAACAACGGAATAAAAAGTTTTACAAATCAAAACAAAAGCATAATTTCAAGAAAAGAAAAGAAAACCCTAAGAACGAAAACAAAATGATTAACTCTGATTAATAACTGAAAAGTTACAAATTAATGTTATGAAAAAAAAATAAATTTCGAAATGATTTTATAAATAGCAATATTGTTAGACGATAGTAAGCAGCAGATATTAGAAGGGAGGGGAATTTTAAGTTCAGGCAGAGTGGAATATAAGGTGGGGTATTGATTAATGAGTGGACAGGAAAACAAAATATGATCAACAGTGCCTTCGTCAATGCCGCATTCACAAACTGAAGAATCCCGAATCCTCAACCTAGCCAGGTGCACGGGAGAGCAACAATGACCAAATCGTAAACGGCATATTATTGATGTAACTTTTTTTGATATTCGAAGTTTATAAAACCATGGTTTGAGTGGAATTTCTGGTTGGATACTGGCATAGTATGTCCCCTTGACTTTACTGGATTTATTCCATGTATTCGACCAAGAAGTGTGTAAATAAACTCTTGGAAGGGCGATAAGGTCGTGCGAAAAATTTTCGTAGTCAACCTTACCCCCACGAACCACCGCATCTTTTGCAAGGGCGTCAACGTGTTCATTACCTTGAATACCACTGTAAGAGGGGATCCAGGCAAACACCACTTGTCTCCCGGTAAGACCAGATAATATATTTTTAATATTATAAATTATGGGATTGTGAATTTTGGATTTAAAAGGATTTTGAAGCAAGGATTGAAGTGAACTAAGCGAATCCGAAAAAATTATAGCTTTATCTATCTCGCTATTCAAAGAAATATACTTCACCGCCTCCAACAAGGCTCTACATTCTCCTGTAAAAACTGAGGATTCTGGAGGACATTTTATTTTCAAATATACATCCTTGTTGACACAAAACACAGCAACACCTACACTGCCGTTTGGAGTCAATTTAGATGCGTCCGTAAAGAAAACATGCCAATTAGGCCAATTACTGTTAACGGCAATTCTAAATGCATCATTGGCATTTGGCATGTCCTTGTAAATGCCAATACTTAGCAGCACCTCAGGTTTTAGAATGACGGATGAGTATGGAAATTCATACATTGGCAGGGTAAGGGACCTATGGGTCGGGTCTTTGAGGCACTTAAATTTTTTGTAGCTATTAACCAATCCAGGTATCACTTTATTAACCCAGTAGTACTTTTGCAATGTGTATTCAGCTAAAAGATTTAATTTAGGGATCAGTGGATGATTTAAAAATTGACACGCCCTAAAGAAATACCTATTTGCCAAAAATTGACGTCGTAGGTATAAGGGAGGGTCAACACATTCCACCTGAAGAGCATTGATTGGAGTTGATTTCATCGCTCCCGCAATGATGCGAAGTGCCTTTGATTGTATAAGATCCAGTTTGCGAAGGGACGTTTTATTTGACGGTTCTAACAAGAATGTTCCATAGTCCAGGTGACTGCGAACTAAAGCATTATATAGGAGCTTTAACGAAAATGGATGAGCACCCCACCAAACACCAGCAAGCGTTCGAAGAATATTGATATTACGTTCACATTTTTTCACTACATAATCAATATGAAGAGAGCCAGACATCTTCGAGTCAAAAATAACTCCAAGAAATTTAACTTCTTTTTTAATAGGGATTTCAGCATTGTCACACTGAATACTGATATCCGGAATTTTGTGTTTCCTCGAGAACACAACTGCACTACTCTTGGTTGCAGATAACTGCAAGCCATGATTAGAGAGCCACGTCGTCAAGGAGTCAATAGATTGGTTAACAGAATTAGAGGCAGTTTCAATGGAATTATGAACTGAATAAATGAGCAAATCATCAGCATACTGCAATATCCTGGAAAAGGGAAGAACATACTTTTCAAGATCGTGAGTGTAAACATTGTAGAGAAGGGGGCTAAGGACTGAACCCTGAGGAAGCCCTTTCCAGATTACTCTAGGGTCAGATACAACCCCATCAGTTCGAAGTAAGATGGATCTTTCAAATAAGAGGTTAGTAATAAAATTGATCATCTTTGGAGGAATAATCAGCTTCTGCAACTTATGTCTGAGAACTGAAAGAAGAACATTGTCATACGCTCCAGAAACATCTAAAAAAGCGGCAACTACATATTCGTTCCGGCTGAAGGCTAAACGAATATCAGTTGAGAATATGGCAAGGCTGTCCATTGTACTCTTACCTTTTCTGAAGCCAAACTGAGTAGAAGCTAAGAGGCCTCTACTTTCTATTAACCATTCCATTCTGTTTTTAACTAAATGCTCAGTAACCTTTAGAAGGGTAGATGAGAGAGCTATTGGTCGATAAGAGGAACCCTCTTCTGGGTCTTTACCAGGTTTTAAAATAGGGATGATAATTTGACATTTCCACGCTTGGGGAATTTGTCCTGAGTCGATTATAAAATTTACCATATCTAAGTAATATTGTAAAATGAGATCATCAGCCCTAGCTAAAAAGGAATATGGAATACCGTCGATTCCTGGGGAGGAATCCTTTACATATTTAAGAACAGTTTTCAGTTCCTGCATGGAATATGGAACATTCATGGGATCTGCAATAGGAATAGACTGATATAAAAAAGGTATTTCCTCTGAGTGTGGAACAAAGGGAGGAGCCAGCTTGTTCAAAAATACCTCCTTCCAATTAGATGACGAAGCCTTAGAGCTATCGTCATTAACAAAAGATGCCCTATATTTTCTAGTGTTCGACCACACTATTGAGGAAGGAGTAGAGGGGGAGATAGAACCGCAAAATGATTGCCACCCCAACCTCTTCTTGTCTTTAAGAAGACGCTTGGCTTTAGCTTGAATCCTCCGTAACTCCAAGAAGTTCGGCATAGACATATCACCATTATACAATATTTCAGCATCCTTGCGGGAACGAACAATATCCGAGCACTCAGCGTCCCACCAAGGGGGAGAATACCGTCTGACTGATAAGTTTTTTAGAGGAATAAACTTGTCTGCTGCACGGATAAGAGCATCTGCGAACTGAGTGTAACAATACGAAAGATTGTCCAGGGAAACTTCAGGAAGTTTCGATATAAATTCATTTACTGCTGAGTTGAAACTGTCCCAATCCGCACCTGCAAGACGATATTTTAATAAAGGATTTTTAATTACGATAGGGCTCGATTGGGTCGGTAAAATAATTTTAATGGGAAAATGATCACTACCAAAAGTACTACTAAGAGTTTGCCATGTCAAGAGTGATGACAAGTCCGGAGAACAAAGTGATACATCAACTGCACTAACATTTTGAATTGGGGACACCCTACGAGTAGGAGATCCATCATTCAAGAGACAAATGTTGAGTTCATCTATCAGATCCATTAGTCTGTTTCCAGGTGTATCACATGTAGCCGAACCCCACACTGTGTGGTGAAAATTAAAATCACCAAGAAGAATGAACGGTTTTGGAATTATATCTAAGATTGACTTAAGGTCACGTAATGAGGAGGGGGAAGGATGAGGAATGTAAATAGATATAAAAGAAATGCGTTTCACCCTCGCAGCAACTGCAAAAAAGCAGTCACTGTGAGGGGGAAGATCAAGGCGAATGAAAGGAATTTTTTTGTTTATAAATAATGCACACCCGTCATAACCTTCACGCCTGTCGTCACGAAGAGAGGCATAGCCAGGAACTCTGAACCGAGCCTCAGGCTTAAGCCACGTCTCCGCGACGGCAAACGCAATGGGAGCATGCTTATTAACTAAATAAATAATATCAGATTTATTTTTTGAGGCGCTTCTACAGTTCCACTGAAGAACCGATTCGTTGAGGGTCATCGGCAGTGACGAGGGGAGAAGAGGTCATATTAGTAACATCGTGGTTCGGTGTTTTGTTTGGAGAAAAAGATTGAATAAAAGATATAAATAGAGATTGTATGTCAGCAATTGTGAATGTGTCTTGCACCACTCGTGATGGAAAGACACTACTGTTCTGAGACTGGGGAGGATTACCAATAATAGCCATATGGGCATTACGGTCATAACCCGGAGCGAGCGGCGCTCGAGCTCGGGGTTGAGTAACGAAGGTTTTTTTGTATGAAATATTGGACTTGGGAGATTGGGATGCAAGGACTGTCCTTGACATCTGTCTGAGAGAACCGACTGGAGAAGAGGAAGAAGTCACTTCGGCAAAGGAACGTCTCGCAGGAGGAAAACGCCTGGCAGCTTCCACATACGAGATCGATTCCTCTGCCATAATGGCCTTTATTTCTTTCTGTCTTGATTGCTCGGCACACTTTTTGTTGATTGCAAAGTGTTGGCCCTTGCAATAAAAACAGACAGCATCGACCTCCGAGACCAAGCATTTTTCAGAATCGTGGTGATCACCACATTTAAAGCATCGGATTTTTGACCTACATGCGATCTTAGTGTCCAAAAAGACAGCAGCGGTAGCATTGTATCGTGGGATACTTATATAATTCAATTGATAGGGAATTGTACATGAGAGTGACTCGGTCAGGTAGTTTCTGACCTTCAAACGTCAACACAACTGTCTGGGAAGGTTTCCAAACAGGGGAATTATTTACGATTTGCTTGTAGTTCAGACGTCGGGCTTTAATGACCCTACCACACCCAACAGGGACGACAACTTCTTCAATTATCTCGTCGGCTGATAATTCTATGGGAACTCCTTTTACTAGGCCAATACGAGTAATTATGAACGATGGAATAAATGCCTTGTAATTGGCAGACAAAACACATTCATTTTGAATAAAACTATTAGCGTACGCAAATGTAGAGAAAGTCACTGCCACTCTGTTACGCCCAACACTCTTGACACCGTCACTGGCGATGCCCTTAAACGAATTCTTTTTTAAAAATTTTCCAAAATTTACTGGATGAAGCGTGGTGCCTGAATCTGGACGAGTCTCCGTAAGTTGAACGTGGACCACGAATGGTCCAACGTCATGAGACCTATAAAGTGATGGAACATCACCAGGTCCTGTTTTTTTAATAGAGGTTGTGTTGGTGTTGCTGTGTGTAGTATTATCATTGCCCGATGTTGAATCTGAACTCCTTGAATGCGATCGAATCCTTTTGGAGCTATTTCTTTTTATACCTCGACGTTTACGCTCACACGGCGGTTTAGGAGTTAGAAACTCTTCATTTTGGATTGTGACATACGCAGCAATCGACGATGGTTGAGAAACAGGAAATTTGTTTGGTGTAAGAGGGCTGTCCATGTCCTGCGATATGGCTGCGTCAAAATTATCGTGATTTATGAAATTATTAATCTCTGACAGTAATGGCGAAAAATTATTTTCCGGAGGAGGGTCGGGGTCCGGCGGTTTTGTCGGATCCATGGCGACGTTCAGAGAAGACGAAACAAAGAAAAACACTCACCAAGTAAATGGGAAACAAACAAAGTATGAACAAATTATTAAAACAGAGTTCACCAATTTATAAAATTTAAAATTTCCCGGGGCTAAACCTAGTAATGTAATCCACACAACACGAGAATAGCCAATCCAATTTCAATCATATTAACCAATTCAAAAATAGACTAGATAAATATCTAACAAATAAAACGTCATTCTCAACGATAATTAAATAGAAAAAAAAAATACAAATTCAAGATAATGACAAAAACAACCAATTTGAATTTAGACGTGTAGCCAATCAGCCAAGGCTGCCTGTCTAAAATAAGTATTTTTTTTTCTAGGACTCGCTTTTTCGAGACAATCGTAATTAAAATGTTAATCAAAGACATTATGAGACCCTTTCCGAACGCATAAAATCTCGACTATCTAGAAAAATACGAGTACTACGAAAAAATGCTACTGAGCTTTTTTTCAGCTTATTAAATGAAGAATCCTGTGGTGTTAAGCAAATCCGGTCGAAGTAGAACACTATGTACGAATATAATACACATTATTATTATTACAAACGAGGGAGATTTATGGATAAAACGTGATTATAAAGATCATGAGTAGCTAGCCTAGCTAGCCTAGCCTAGCCCTAGCTAGGCCCTAAACGTACGATCAGCAGTGCTCCAGAATGGTTCAGCGCTTACTACCCAAAATCATCGAGCATAATGAAAAAGAGATCTGTTGTATCTACCAAAGAGATTGTATTACGTCGTGCGCAGCGACGTAATACCAACTCTTTGGTATCTACTTTTTATATTTATTATTTTTATTTTTATATTATTTTGTTTTTATAAGCGTGTATCATGATTATGTTTTTGCACCTACCCTGGTATCAATATATTAAAAAGGGTAGACTGGCGGAAAATGCCATAGGCATTAACAATTACCTGCTGAACGTTTTAAGAGCAATAACAGTTGTATTTTTATTTTTATTTGATAACCACACTCGAAGAAAAGGCGTTATGTATGTATGAGTGAGTCAGTATGCATATGTTACTCTATGAGAATCGGCCACACAACAATTTTCCTGACTCCTTACTAAGTGGTAGGCTCAATTTGTATCTGACTTAGTTGGTTCTCCTCGGACTCGGCTGTGCTATCTCCTCTAGTCCTGTATAACCAGCATTCCCACTAGGAGGACTCTGGCATGGAACCTTCTAGTAAGTGACATTGGCTGGTCAGAGCATGTACTCTGGCCACTCTGGATTAAAAAAACTAAAAAATTTATTTAAAAAAGTTTCAAGAAAAAAAAACCTGAACCCTTAGTGCATTCTTGACCGTCCTTCGACCAGTTCTTACATTTCTCCCAGCGATAATACAAAATAACAGCTTACCTTTTTCAAGTCCTTCCTTCCTTCCTTATACCTATAATAAAATCCAACGTCTGCTTTCTGTCTGAGTGTCTGTCTGTCCGCTTATAACTCGAGAACCACTGAACCGATTTTAATAAAACAAAATTCTACGGATAGCTTGATTCTTCCCATCAACTATAGGCTACTTATTATCACGCTAAATGGCTTATGAGGTTAGCAGAGAAGTCAAATATGAGAGCGGGCGGATCCGCAGGCACAGCTAGTACACTATAAAGATGGGTGACTACTGGTACCTTGAGACGACTGGTACCTTTACGGCAGGTAGTCACGCTCTGCATAAGGTATGTGAGGAATCTTCTCGAAACTGGAGCGACGGCGGCGACGATAGCGAACATTTAGAAGGTGGTGTCCGGATTGACCGCACGGCCTTGCAGCTCGAAAGTGCAGCATTTAGCTGCAGCCACTGTGTCCGCGGGCTTTAAAGGTGGCGATGCACTAGTGCATTGGCTGTTAGATTACCAAATCATATCTTTTCTCTACTAACTTATTTGGACTATTATAAACATAAAAAAAATTTTGTCAAATCTGTCCAGCCGTTCTCAAGTTATGCGCTTACCGACGAACACCATTTCAGTTTTATTTATATAAGGTGTTTCGTTAGTCATGTCATTAACTTCGGGAGGGTTACATATACACTCAAATAAACACTTTACGTAAGAGAAAAACATATGTTTATAGGAGCATTTTTTCTCCTAACAAAAAAATAAAATGAAATAAGTAGCTGTAAAAACCAATCATAGTGACCTTGTGACTTACTTATAACTATAACAAACAGCTGTTCTGCGTTTGAACATAGTACGGTCATTGACCCCGTACAATGCAAGTTACCTACTGTTACACACAGGTTAATGTTTAGGTAGCAAACATGTTTTGTTAAATTTCTCGAAAATTAATACTATAATGATATATTTTTTTTGCGTAACGTGTTTATTTGAGTGTGTATGCAACCCCCCGAAGTTAATGACATGACTAACGAAACACTTATATATTATATTATAGTATGTATGAAGTATGTACACTAATACAAACAAACAAAAATATTGTATTTATTTAACCTTTAAAACCTAGTAATACTAATTAAATAAAATATAAATAAATAAAAACTAAATACTAACATGTAAGACTTACTGTAAGTAATTTAGATAGATATATTAGAATGATTACTACACAAACATACAATAACAATATTAAAAAAAAAAAACTTATAGACAGGTACAATACCCGGCATTAAATAATGAACATCGAGCTTTAGAAAGAGACAATCCGGTTGCAGAGCGTCGTCCCTGTCGCACAGAGACGTGCGAGTTCGTGCTACAGTACAGGCACTACGCTCTACAACCGGATTGTCTCTTTATAAAGCTCGATGTTCATTATTTACTGCCGGTATCTGTACTTAATGCAAACTTTGTTAGCAGCGCTTCAGCGCACGTATTTTCATATTGATTTGCCATTATTGCCCCCGTTGGATTCACCGCAAAGGGCGTTCAACCGTTTTATGCACAATATCAAATAGAGAAGCAGTAGATACCTATACAGGGTGTAAAAACGCCGAGTATCAAAAAAGTCAAATAACTTCTTTCTGAATTCCCTTTAAATAAGAACAGTTTTCATACAAACGAATTGATTATTTTAGTGTAAAAATGATCTAATGAGAACAGGGCGGCGCGGAGGGGGGAAGAGCGGGTGAGACGTGAGCGCCTCGGACGGAGGTGTTGGCGGGAGGTACGGGGGTTAACTTTGTGAGTGGAGGACTGGAGGTCGGCAGATTAGAGAAAAACTTTGTTTGGTTTTTTGTCTAGGAAAAACATGAGGATTGCGCTGGCGAAAATAATGTACTCGCCGTTTTAACACCCTGTATATGCCGAGGACTTATTAAGACTACGAAAGCTGCGATAGAAATATTTAAAGTTGATCCAGGCTCCCGTGACCGTAAATAAAATTTTATTATGCAATACTGTGCACGCTCACATACACCGATCACTGAGGCTACAGACAGACCACACATCAGCCAGCGCTACTGCCGTCGAAGTGGTGTGCGTTGAACCGCATAAAACGCAATGCAACCGTGGAAACCCACACGCGCCGCTGATTGGCCGTCGCTCGTGTCGCTACTACCTACTTTCCAAATTCCAAACTGTTTATTGTGTAGAAGTTTAGTAACAATTTAATTTTCTTAATTTTAGGTTAGTACCACAAAAGGTTTAGAAAAGAAAGAGGAGACAAAAAAAAAACAAAACCACATTTGATAGTTGTCCCGATTACACTACTGGGCTTTCGCCTGTGTCGATGCACTTAGGCTCACCGAAAACAAAACTAAAAAGTAAATCCAACAAATACACATACAATGTTGACTAATTATATAAACATTTAAATTCATTCGATTAAATTAATCCATTTCCAAATTAAAATCGAAATAAAATTCAATGGGAAATTTGAATAAAATACACTAAAATAAAAATCTATCCTAACATATAATTTCAGTTAATCAAAAGATAAAATAATAATAATAAATCTAAAATTATTTCTGCATATCCTCTATTTTTGTTGGCACACTCGTTTCAATATTGCAAATACGCGATGTTGCGTCTTGAGGTGCAGTGGTCGGTGGTCATATGATTATCGAAGCGAAGTGTCGCGACGGGTCCTTAACGCCCTGTTGCAATGTGCACTGTCATTCCAACTTGACTGTCGCAGCGTATCGAGCTGTTTGTGCAATATACGTGTCTAATATTGTGAATGTTTTGTGTCTATGCTTTAGTTGTGTGAAGATTCAGATGTAGATTATTATAAGATTATAATACTAAGTATTGCTACATTACTGACTCATGTAAGTAATGTAACAAAATGTTTCAACACAAGGAAAACAGTTTTGTCACAGGTGACAAATGCCATGTCATGCCCACAATGAAGGTCATTCGTTTGGGCACTACCTGCTCTAGTGCATAAGAAGCTTTAGGAACAACTGACATTAGGATCGCTGTACCAATATGGTGGTCGTTGTCCTTAATTAATCTCATTAGTGGAAGGTTGCTGTATTATGTCTTGTAAACTCGTCTTCATTTTACAGTACCTAATTAAAGGTATGGTCGGCAATAATGTTTATGCCAAGTTTATGCTACGGCTACTAACCTGACTCAGCAATTATGCATGCCACAGTTTATATTTGTGCACTTTTCGTTTCGTGCTCATTAGACGCAATGATTATCTCGAGCGCGAGTTTTTAGGGATACGGAAGTGTTTTCCATCCAGTTCAGTGTAGCAGGCACGATCAAAGGGAAGCACTGACATTGCACCTAGTTCACCGCGGTGTTATGGGCTGATATCACGGGTGTGTGATATTAGCCCTCAGTCAGCCAACGTTGTGACATAAAAACAATTCTCCACCGACCAATTATTTATTCCACACATACTTTGTAATGACGATATTTGTCAACTTTACATCTTTCACACGTCCTCACTCTCTCAAATGTCGTCACTGAATGAGTGTTGCCAATTTTGACCGCAGGAGCGCTGGTGGCGTCTGCGTGCGCGGGCGACGGGAAGAAGAGCGGAGCTGTGACAGAGACAGCGGACAAGAAAGGAAAGAGACAGACACAGGAGGAGGTTGTGGTTGCTGCACCCGCGCATTATGTATATCGATCACCGCGAAGGCAACACCATTATGTGAGTACTATGTTAAATAATTCGGTTGAAACTAAAATAGACTTATTATCTTAATGTATAGGTCTTGTGAAATAAGAACAAATTTTGGTTCATAATAAAATCAAAACTAAAATTTTTATACCTAAAATTAAAACTAACTAGGAATGATGTTATTGGATGTGCTTGATTTCCCGATGGACTTATTGGCACATCCACCGTGCGAGTTTCCCTAAAAGAATAATAAATGTTATCTAATATAAAATGTTAAACTCTAGAAATATAAACATTTAAAAATAAAACTAACTATTTATTTAACTGACCAATGAAAATAGTTATCAAAATGCCCGCTCTAGACTAGACAAAATTCGGCTGCATGATTGCGCCGCGACAGCTAAACTTCAAAACTTTGTGGTACTTACTACCAGTGTAAGTGTAGGTGGCATCACGGTTGCTTTGGTGTAGCCGCAACCATGTCAGGGTCCATAGAACAGAAATTACTACTGAAAAAAACTATGACCTGCAATCAGAATATCGACATAATATGTAAATCCGAAATGCCCGCCTAATTTGAAATCCGGAATTAGCAAACCTTTAGTGGTTTGCTAAATTCTAATTTAAGATTCTGATATTAGGGATTATTCAGATATAAACGCAGACAAGAATAATTAACAATTGTATTATATTATTTATTATACACAACTCTCTCACGTCACGCTCTGCCGAATCCGTTAACGATACTAATGAAAAATAAATTATAACTACCTGACCTCTGAAATGTCCTGGCCATTTCTCGTTTACGACTTCACCAAGCAAAAACTAATGAAATTAGATATATTAATTAGTGACAAGATTTAAAACAATTCTGTTGTGAACTCGCTCACCATGCAGACTCATCAACCCTGTAACACCAAAAGTGTCTCATAAAAACTCGGGATTAAACATTAAGAAACCGTTGACAAGCTATCAAAATATGGCAATAATCTAACGTTGTCCCGTATGAATACGGAACCCTAAAAACGTCTGAAATAAAAACGCTTTTCAAATTGATGCTCCTATCAAAATTTCCCTCGAGCGTACATTTTAATTTTCAGTATTTGAACATCCGCGCACCGCATTTTATGCGCAGACAAATAGTCCCTTTCAGCCTTACCAGATCAAAGGAATTCGGAGCTGCAGGCGCGGACGAGGACCGTTGAAAATGTAAATACTCTCGATTGCCTGAAAATCGACTGCGACCATAAAATTAAAAAGGACAGAACTGACTAGACATTGATTGTTGTTTTTTTAAGTGTAACATTTTAGCTCTCGGTATGGGCAGTAATTTTGTGAATGAAGCGGAAATGCGTTAAGGAAGTGACGTAATGTTGTGAGTGAAGCGCGCTGTAATCAATTTACTATATATTGTGATTCTTTGTTGAGTGAGACCTACAGTTCGCGCATGTCAACAGCTGTCAACCCATGTTAAACATCATTGCCGACTACTGTAAGACGCGTTGCTTTTTTTTAAATTACTTATTATTAAACACATCACGTTTGCATTTTCTGCGGTGTTGATAATGAAACGTTAGTTTACAAGTGCGACAAAGATATTATTATTTGTAATTACATCTTCTCGTTCACTACTTTTCACCTGCTGTCTCCTAACTTTGAAAGTTTTTGGGTGAGACATTGTCGTCGTTGTCTTTTCTGCTTTCTGCTCTTTGAGAATAATTATCAATACACTAAATATGGTGGCGTTGTGTTATTCTGTGTAAGTCACAATTTTTAAAACGTTTTTAATCGAGACGAAAAGAGTTTTCGCTTAATTTATTAATTGAGATAATTTTGTCTGTGCTTCACTCCGGTGAATGAAAACACCGAGCGTACAACTGTATCCTAATAATCTTATAGTGTGGTTTTGTGTACAAGTTTGAATGGAAGAAATTCCTTTAGCATTAAGGCCGCTTTCTGCACCACAGAAAAGTATAATGCGTACTTATATTACTCGTAAAGTAAAAAACTTTAATGATCTCTTAGAACATGAGAATACAATAAGTATTACCTATTATTAACCGCCATCTACATTATATTTGAAATCTGACATATCATACTTTCGCAATGGAAACTCAAGTTACGAGAAATTAGGAAATCCCTCTTTGAGCAAAGTATCGTCGTAGCGTAGCGTTACTTTCGCTGATCTATCCAAGTAATGACGACACTAAGTATTTACTCGTCAGCACGTTTCATACGCGCACGCGTCGAGCACGAGCATTCTGAGGCTGGATAGTGAGATTTTTTGGAAATTTTCTTGTTTACAAGTAACGTGCTCAAGTAAATATGTGTATGAAAATTTTACAATTTACCAATCAACCCGCTAGTGGCGCTGCATCTTTTCTCGGAACGAAACGTCAAAACAATTAATTTTTTTTTATGGAAACCGACACGGTTGGCTACATCACCTACAACGTCCGTGATGTCAGCCCATAACACCGGGTGAACTAGGTGCCATGTCAGTGCTTACCCCTTTGATCGTGCCGGCTACACTGAACTGGTCGGAAAACAAAAACTATTTACATAGCCGTTTCAACCGACGTTTCATTCAGTGCGGTGGTACCAACCCGGGCGGGTTAAACCCTACCACCAAGTAACAATAGGAGGGAAGGGACCTACAGTTTTACGAGGAATCCGAACCTCGGTCAGCCTCCAACGGTCAGCGGTCACCCATCCAAAAACTGACCGCACCCAGCGTTGCTTAACATTCAATAGCGACAGTTGACTGTCTGCACCACTGAGCTATCGAGGCTGACAAATCTCATAACAATCTCATAACCGAGCCTCTGATTTGACTTTAAGTCGTCGGTACGGTAGCTAGTCAGCTGTTTATATTTTACTAGTTTATAGTTTATATTTGCGAACAGTGAGGGCTCTGTCGCGAGGGTATACATTGCCGCGACGCGACGGCATTTTCGTAAATGTAATTACGACCTAAGCAAGTACTAAGTTAGGTTAGGTCACATTATTCACGGCTCGTTGCGCCGCAGCGGCGCCGCCGCTCGGGTTAGAAAGGCAACATGAAGCCAAGGGCTTCACTTCCGTGGTTTAGTTTAATTTTTGTTTTTAGTTTACATTTTCCTGCGGTTTGTTTAGTGTCGTGGAAAGTAAATATTGTGCGGTCGACGCTAGAAATGGGTAAAGCATCAACATTGTGTGAGTTGATATACTTACTAATCAGCAATGTTAGTGTACCCGTCTGCATTGGCACCAGTTGTTAAAACATTTTTGGTCTTTTCCGTTCACTTCCTTGAAGCCGGATAAAAGAAAGTACTGGCATGCACTGATAATCTAGTTCGGTGCCGGCATGGCACTTAGGTCTGATAGTAGCAAGTCGTAATGGATTGGCATCACGGTTGCTTTGGTGTAGCCGCAACCATGTCAGGGTCCATACAACAGAAATTAATTAAATAATTATTAATAAAACCTTTTGCTTTTAATAAATTAATGTCTATAGGTACCTACATACAGGGTGAAATAAAATGTATTTAGTTTAGTATGGAAAAAAAACAAAAAGTTCACCGTAGGACAAAATTTCATCTAACTTTTTTGCTCTAGGCTCAGGAGTACCTGGTTTGCTTTATGACCTATGGTCATCCATCATACACCCGATATACATAATACAAGTAATATAATAAATAAAATAAAATAAAATAAAAAATATATCTACACTCATATTGCGAGAGTGTCGTTTGACTAAAATAAATTGTAATCTACAATATCACAACTCATTAAATAATTTTGTCGTTTCACTCAAATGTCGTTATTCAGCAAATCTTAGATCTACGAACACTCTTGAATTGCTCAAATTCTCGCAGGCTGAGTGGATTCATTGACGAATCCATTTGGCATCAGAATAGCTGCAGTCCAGTTACCGAGTCCGTTTCAACACTTCGAAAGTGAAGGGACTGGAATCCGAGTCGCGGTTCCTTAATGGCAAACTCCAACTGTCGCCCACAGACAGTGTTAGACGTAGATGGGGACAATATTCGGAGTCGGTGCGCTCCTTTGGGGGGCTCAGAACGCCTTTATGAGTCCTTCCAATGGGTGGCTGGACCGCAGTCAATGCGCGTCATCGGGGCCAAATTGGTGGTATCCCGACAGCGGGCCTCCCTGCGTGCAACGACTTTCAAATGATTGTTCCATGATGAAGTCGTGACGTGACACAATGCGGGTGCTATGGCCGCAAGGCTGGTGCGCTCGTGTCAGTGGTGGGTGAATATTTTCGCCCACAGAACTATGCACCGGACGCGAGGCGAACCTGAAGAAATTGTATTTTTCCTTGATATTATCTTGATATAGAACCACAGATAGAGCTAATGTATGTAGCTGTACTGTAAGTATACCTATATGTATCGAATGTAAATATTATGCATTTATGTGTTAAAAGCTGTATCGTGCATATTATTATAAATAATTCATATAGTGGGGGGCCAGCTACCGGGTCGATGGTGTCGAAAGTACAGTACGCGGCAGTAATTAATGAACATGGACCTTTAAGAAGAAGAGACAATCCGGTTGTAGAGCGTCATCCCTGTCGCACAGAGACGTGCGAGTTCGTGCGACAAGGACGACGCTCTACAACCGGATTGACTCTTTCTAAAGGTCTAAGCACCTACATGCTTAACTAGCATACATAAATAAACTATTGACACGCGGTCTTTAGTAAGGAGAGCACAATTAAAATCAGGTCAGTAGTTCTAGAGTTATAACTCTAATTAATATTATAATTTATTTTTTTTTATGGAAAACTGACACGGTTGGCTACATCACCTACAACATCCGTGATGTCAGCCCATAACACCGGGTGAACTTGGTGCCACGTCAGTGTATCCCTTCGGTCGTGCCGGCTACACTGAACTGGACGGAAAACACAAACTATTTACATAGCCGTTTCGACCGACGTTTCATTCAGTGCGGTGGTACCAACCCGGGCGGGTTAAACCCTACCACCTAGTAATATAAGAAGGGAGTCATATCCCTTAGTCGCCTTTTACGACATACACGGGGAGAGATGCAGTGGGGCTATTCTTTTAAAGTACCGGCCCCACACGGTACAGGTAACATACATAAATAAACTATTGACACACGGTCTTTAGTAAGGAGAGCACAATTAAAATCAGGTCAGTAGTTCTAGAGTTATAACTCTCATATTTCAATGTTGTATACAATTTCACATGTTTTATTTAACCGCTAAGCAGGGCAACATGAATAAAAATAAAACAAGCCTGAGACCCTCTTCATTCATTGCTTAATGGTATCAAAAAGTAGTTTAAATTACTTCGATAGTTGCTGAGAAGATGCAGGTCAAATACAAGCGCACAAACCATACTCGCCAAATGCAGAAGTAACTTTTAAAATACCAGTACAATTTATACAAATTATGTAATTGAAATGGACTCATCGGCAAACTCTATAATTAATTCAAATTGAAAAACCAGATATTATAAATGTTACTTGCCACATTAAAATATGTACAAATATTGCATGTAGGTATTTCTATATTGGTTGCAGACAATATCGATTTGCGTAAGCGCGAGAAAGAAGCTCACATGGAATTCTAAATAATTTATTTCCTAATATATCTATAACGAGTTCTCATCTCACTAGACGCTCTTAAAATATTGCTCTGCCTTTCGAGCACCCACATACACATGTGTGTGCTCAAACAATATAAATGTATGTATGTACCTATACATTCTTTATCGAACACAAATTCATAAAAAACTATGTAAAATAGGTGAGCTTAACGCCGTGAGGCATTCTATTCTTACTAACCGTTGGGATTTGAGAGAAGTACATGCAGGCGAACAAGAATATTTTGTGACAATGTTTTATATTGTAAAGAAATATGATAGATTACAAGCTACTACATAAATACTTAATACGCACATGTAATACATAATTAGACTTACATATTATGTATAGTAATCAGTGGGACTGGGACATAATCAAATGGATGACAAGGGAGATAGAGAACAATGAATTTAAGATATGTATGCAAGATAAGAGCAATTTTGGATCTGAGATAACTCAACCGATTGTGGATGAATACCAAGAAGATCCAGCTCATCTTTCAACACAGTTCCTGCAGAAGGTATACTGGATGGTAAGGTTCGACACATATCAGGCTTAGATTCAAGTTCCCAATAGGCACCGGCCTACTAGACAGGGAGCTACTGCAGACGACCTGTGTCCCCTAGATATAGAAGCTTGTACAAAATAATCAGGAATAGTTTTATAAACATTTTCATAACAATTTCACTTGTAAATGGATCGAAGTGTTCGTGAAAGGACTGTGTGGGCCCGGTACTTAAAAAGAATAGCCCCACTGCATCTCTCCTCGTGCATGTCGTAAAAGGCGGCTAAGGACAAGATGCCGTGCTGAAGGGCGACAGGTTATCCACCTCTCACCTTGTCACGGATCTTCCACCGAGTCATGCAGCAAAAGGTGGGTCTTCGTATGCCTTACTTGCTGCTAGAAGGTTATCTTGTCCGAATGATTTGTGGATGTCGGTGTTGTGCTGTAATTTACCAGAGTCCTTGTACAGAGTACCAGACACCGATTATTCTGCTTAGCCCGATTGTCGGGATACATCGTGTGGTATGTATATACTCGTATATACGATGCATATTTGTGGTACGTTCGCCATTCCCACACTGATCCTGTGTTTGAGGCACAGAAATCTTAAGTTTGAGGCAACTCTCATGACGACGACGTTCGCGTAATATATATTTATATATGTATATATTTATTTTTTCGCTAGACATCTTATGCGTGGCTCGGCGCCACATGTCGCGCTTTTTATAAAAAAATATATGTATGTATACTTTGAAATCCTAAAATTTGCATGTTTCTTCTTCTTCGAAATGATAGGCACGAGTAGAATATTAATAAACATATACATATAGAACCCTGGCAAATTCACTAGCTTTCACTACGTTTCTTATCACTATTGACTAGGTACCATTAGTACCTCAATTTTATTAACCCATTGACAACTTGATACTTCAAGTATCTTAAATATTCATATATTTTTATTTTTTATTTTTGACAATACAATTATACTACATTGTAGTTTAATATACTAACATAGTTATGTTGATACAAATTACGTATCAAAGTTTGACAAAGGCTCTTTACACCTGATTCACTTAATTAATAAGTCTTTGTAGCCAGAACTCTTAGCAAAATTGTTAATCTTGCTCTCAAGCTGTGTTTTAAATAGACTATGGGCGGTGTTATTATGTGGCTAGTCACTAAATACTTGTAAAAAAAATACCCTGCGAAGTTTCTTGTCGGTTCTTCTTCGTGGGTGTAATCGAACCGGATAGAACAAATTGTGACAAGTTCGAGCGCAGTCTAACTGCAATAAACAATACAATACTATACCAACATGCATTCATGTCCATGCCACACGGTTCCTCAACTGCCCCTTCGCCTTACATTCTGATCGTGCATTAGACAGCAGTTGCTATTCAGAGCGTGTTGGTCACGGTGGTCATTCCGAGTTGTGACAAATTGCCACCTGCGACTTGTTGTCACACACGTCCAAACGGCCGCCACGTTGAGAAACTTTAGACAGCAGTGTCTACTTAACTTCGTGTTATTATTTCCCCCAATAGTGTGTCGGACGCTTTGAAAATAGAGAGAGTGTCATTGATGACAACTTTTATAGACTGGCCAAATTATTTGTTTGTTGCAAAAAGTGTCTGTCGATATTTTCCTTGAAATTTTAAACTTTCGCGAGAGCGTTTTATGTCTCACTGCAATTAGACAAAAACACACTCAAGAGAAAAATACTGACATCACAATTTCATTCTACTGGAAAATGGTATCGTGACGTTCATATGAAAGAAGCTTTCATGGTGCCTCGGTAGCTCCGTGATGCTATGGATCGGCGTCCAATCGTGAAGTTATGTACATCCAGGCACGGTCAGAACTTGAATGTGTGGTCGTTCGACCGTTGAGGCTTGTCGTGGTTCAGATTCCATGAAGCTTTCCTTACTAACGAGGTAGATTTTACCCGTTCCGAATTGATACCACCACACTGAATGAAAGGTCGTTCGAAGCAGCTATGTCAATATTTCTTGTTTTCCGGACAGTTCAGTGTAGCCGGCACGATCAAAAGGTAAGCACTAGCATTGCACCTAGTTCACGAAGGTGCGATGGGCTAACATCACGGGTGTATGTAGATATGTATGGTGATGTAGCCAACTATATCAGGTTATTTCAATTCAACACAATATAAGATTCTACATAGGTTTAGTGTTGGTTGGACCAGTTCCCACGGTCTAGGATTTGACGATTACCCACAGCAGATGATCCGAAAATCCCAATTTCACAATTGGTTGTTTTCATTGTAGTAGTCGCCAAAACTGAATCTTCTAAACCTGGTGCACCAACAGTGAGAAACGCCAAAGTGGATTATCCCAAAGTGACAGCCACAAACAGTTTCGAAAATAGTACCACAAAGCGGTCTCGAAAATAGTAGCCGGGAAGCTGGAAGTATTAAAATTGAAACTGTCAATGTGAAACGTTCGTCGGCGACGTCTGAAAAAAACCGAATTAAAATCTTAAAAGTATCAGTGTTCAAAGTGGAAGTTCTAAAATGGTAATCTCCAAAGTGGAAGTCAACGACAAAGTATATTTCTCATTTCTCACAGAACTGTTGTGTTTGTTCCCAATTTGCTGTATGCATTCAAGAATATTCAATTTCATCCATCGGCCATTGTGTGCTAATCCGTGCCATAAAAACCGTCATTCATCGCTTTGATAGGCCTATCAATAGAGGGCGTTACCATGAGTACACTGTGGGAGTATTGCCTCTTCCCGTGTTTCGTAAAATAGACGGTGCCCAGGCGCATTGTGTCACGTTTTCACTTTCTTGTAGAGTCACTAGCACCATCGTGACCGCCACGGCTGACATCCCGTCGTTGTCACAGAATAAAGATCGAACAGTACGACACCTTGTAAAAACTTCGAACGTGAGAGGTTCGTAATCCACTCAGAGGTCCGTAAATCTAAATCTAAACTGGATGCAGTAGACCAGCTCGTCCTAGTTACAGTTGCCAACATGCTAGAAGTAGTATCCAGAACGATGAACACTATATTGAATTGGTTCCGGGATAGGTGGGGATTTGTAATCCTCAGGCCCGGGATGTCTCCTTGCAAGGAAATTTACGGCTTTACAGCAGAAAACATTTATCGCCTTTTGCGCGCTGCACCGAACGGCAGTCTCGAATTCGGAAAATTTCAGAAAGTAAACAAAGTAACAAAAAAGGTTGACTGGGAGAAATCCCTGTTAAGGGATAAGTCCGCCTTTGCCCCTCATGTACATTACTTATTGTCTGTTTGTGTAAAATGTTTTCTGGAGCAATAAAGTATTTTCTATCTATCTATCTAAACAATGAATACACATTCCTTGCACACCGCTCATCTACATCACAGGGACATCGGGGATAACACCAGACGGCTCCTCTTCCTCCTTGACTTCGACAGGACTTATCGATGATCAAACACAATATACAATAGATGAACAAGAATCAATGACAAGAGAGAGATCAGTATCGGTTTCTGCAGACGACTCGGTGGTGCAAGATGGCGACCATCAGAGTGTGGACGACATGGTTATATTTTCACTGTATGTTAACATCTCATTGCTAAGCATATTTTAGTACTATTTCAATATATAATGTTTACAAATTTGAGCCCTGGCAGGGAACTTTTTTTTTATATCCCTAGCTGTTTTGAACGCGCGTACTCGAACGTTTTGCTTGTGTACGTGAGCTATTCTACGTTTGAAGTTACTTACTGCTCCGTCGTTGTACTGTGTCTTCGTCGTGAAGCAAGTGATTGTCCACTTATATTATGAGTATGACATGTGTTGCGGTAAGATCGCTAATTGTTGGAAACGCGAACGGTATTTCTTTGACCCGCAGTACTTGCATGGGAAAATTTATGGTAAATTGAATGTAACTGGAATCTCTAGTGCATAGATTCTCCTCAATCGTAAATATCGAAACTAACGGTAGACTTGTGTCTCTCATTACTTTGTTTATTGTTGTGTCATTATAGTTAGAATCGTGACAAAGCTCGAGGCGAACAAGAAATCTCTATGTTTTCAATACGTTCAACTGTGAAGATATAGTTATTACTTGGTGTTGTCAGAGTTGTCAGATTCTATTGAGATTAAGACGAGATCTCGTGCGTAGTTTTACCCTCAATCCTGAATCTTGCTATTGTAGATTACGGCCGTTTGTTACTTTGTCCAATTTATTAGTTTCTGGTTGCTTCATAATACATTATAGAGGCATCGTGTGTGTAAGTCAATAGTGAAATAGGTTCAGAAATATGAAATAACAATAGTATTTACTAATATAAATGTATGCATTTAATTTCTTCATCGAGGAAATTCCGCAGGCCAGCTATCTGTATTGGGACCGCTTGTGATTACTAAGGATTATTACATAAAGTAGTCATCTAGCATTAAAACGTATAATACCAGGACAAAATGAAGTACCTGAAACCCCGCAATGGTCATACAAAACCTATCTGTCTCAGCTCTATCGTAGGTTTTCTTGAACTTATGCCGTGCGTTAGTGTGAGTGGGCGGGATGTTTTAATTTCGTGTACAAAGGTAACCCGGACCGCTCAACTGAAATTTAGTTTTTTTATCGTAAGCGCAACATGTGGCGCCGAGACACATAAGGTGTCTAGCGACGCCCGTGGACATTCGATCGCATGCGGGGGCCGCGAATGCCAGGCCTGACAGGTTCCCATTCACGTCTCCTGTTTAAATGTTTGGTAATTAAACCCTATAATAAATAACATATTTATTTTCAAAAACAGGTATGTAGAAATGATGCGAAATTCCTTGCCTAATCGTTATAAGTAGTGTGCTAATAACGTTTAGCTTACGCTAGTGTATAGGCACAGAAAAATATTGTTTGAATTAATACATTTACAAACCAAACTTTATTGAAATGCCTGAAATCATCGATGCCCTTGCATCTTCAATCCAGTTGAAATATGTATATGTATATATGTATGTATAGTATATAACAGTTGATTTAGGTATGTTGCAATATTTATATTTCTTATTGTATATATGTAAATAATGTATATTAGTGGTATGTATCTTTGTACAATATGTCTATGTAAGTTGTGTATTTTTAGTTCATACTACTGTCCACTCTTTAGTACTGCATTGTCAGGGCGCCCCTACGTGTTTACCCATTGAGCTGTATGTTGCACAACATACAGCTCCCGTTTAGCACATCCCGAAGGTTAGTTCGTAAAGAATGCCGCAAGTCATTAAACTCGCCTTTTGTGATCCTTATAACGGTGTACAAAAAATATATTTTAATTTAATTTAAAATCTATGTGCATAGGTTAGTTTAATGAAAGCTAGTGAAACTTGAGTCACCGTATAAGTTTCTTGCAAGTGGGTCCATTGCATTGCAATGCTGCATATGGCGGCGCAGCGCTGCAGAGGCTAGTGATCCTAACGATGTCGGTATTTCACTGAACCACGCTGCTGCCGCTTTTCCAAATTAAACAAATAATTCACGACTAATTAGGCTGGTGATATTGGCCAGCATTTCGTATAGTAGATAACATACTAACGTAAATTCTTCTCGAATATTAGTCGAAGTCTGTTCGCCGCATTCGGCGGTCTGACACTCGAACATGGGCACGATTTTCGTTGCTTGGTTTGGCGCAACTGCAATCATTGACTGAACTGGATATCGATGCTGAATCGCGACCAACCAACGAACCATCCACGATCACTCGAACACGAATGAGGCCTTTTTGGAGTTGTTTGAAATTTTACGTCAAATCCCAAGCAGTTAGACGTTAGATTCATTGGGTTAGTTAGACCATAGTACCGTTGCCTAGAAATTTGTAAAAATCAATCATTTCTGGTCCATTTTGAGGTGAAGATGGAAGTCATGAATAAAACATGTGCGAACCGACCTACCGACCACCCATAAGGGCGTAGATAGACCTATGGTTTAAGTATACTCGTACATTGTATGGACGAGTACCTATAGTTGAGGCAGCAGTGGTGATCAATGTCCTTCCCTTGCGAGGACAAAACTGCTGAGCTGAGAAAATTGTGTGGTTGATACAGTGAGATATATATAATATATATGTACGTATATTTTATATACATACATAGATACATAGCGTCACGCTAGTTTCCCGGTGGGGTAGGCAGAGACAACGGATCTCCACGTGCCACGATCCTGACACACATCTACCGCCTCTTTCACTCTTATAATGTTTTTCATGCATGCTCGTCGGTTACGGGTACTACGCACTTGACCCTTTTTGAGCACATGCCCGATCTGCTCCAGGTACGGTGCAGGTACAGGTGCGTCTAGGGCGACCCTCCCCGACCCTTCCACTCACATCTGCTCCATAAATGTATCATTCGAGTTGTATTATGGGTACATCTCTTTGACATATTATATGTATGTACGACAAGTACAGTGGGTTCTAAAAGTTATATACCTACATAGCTAGGAATTTTTCAAACTCACTAATTGGGGTGATTTTAACCTTCATTATAACAGTGTGGGGCCGGTACTTAAAAAGAATAGCCCCACTGCATCTCTCCCCGTGCATGTCGTAAGAGGAGACTAAGAGATGATGACAAGATACTGCGCTAAAGGGCGACAGGCTAGCCACTTCTCACCTTGGCGCAGTCCTTCCACCTAGTCATGCAGCAAGCAGGTGGGTTCTTCGTGCCTTACTTGCTGCTTGATAGTTGCCTTGTCCGTATACTGTACTAAACGTGGTGATCGGTGTTGTGCTGTAATTTACCAGAGTCTTTATAGCACAACACCGATTACTTTGCTTACCCTGATTTTCGGGATACAGCGTGTGTTATGTATGTATGTATGTATAACTATCACTCATTCAAAGAGTGTGACAAAGTTTTTCATATGTATTTGAAATTTTACAGTCGACTTTTCCACCTTTTGGCGGGCCCCAAGAACAGATTACTTAATAGTTGGGTACCGTGTGGGGTCGGTATTGTACCGTGTGGGGTCGGTACTTAAAAAGAATAGCCCCACTGCATCTCTCCCCGTCGCATGTCGTAAAAGTCGACTAAGGGATAAGAAACTTCGTCAGCCTCGGTAGCTCAGTGGCGCGGTTGGTTAGTCAACTGTTATTAAGCAACGCTGAGCGCGGTCAGAGATTGGATGGGTGACCGCTCGACCGTTGGAGGCTGACCGTGGTTCGGATTCCACGTTAAACTGTAGGTCCCTTCCCTTCTTACCTTACTAGGTGGTAGGGTTTATCCCGGCCGGGTTGGTACCACCGCACTGAACGAAACGTCGGTCGAAACGGCTATGTAAATAGTTCGTGTTTTCCGTCCAGTTTAGTGTAGCCGACATGAAATGAAGGGAAGCACTGACATGGCACCTAGTTCACCCTGTGTTATGGGCTGACATCACGGATGTTGTAGGTGATGTAGCCAACCGTGTCAGGTTCCACAAAAAAAAAAAAAAGTTACTTCTTAACAGATAAATCACTCCATAGAAAAAGTTCCATACCTTCGCCTTTAATAGCCTACTGTTTTACGTCGCCAATCGCTGCGTGCGAAAATATACCTAAACGATCGAGTGTAAAGTGATTATTGCTTTGGAGTTGCGCGCAGTTGGGTATGCTTCGCGCGGCTGACGAACTGAAATAGACTAGCATACGAATAGCCTGTACACTGAGATAGACTTCCACTGAAATAGATCGCCGGCGGTCTATTTCCACTGAAATAGATCGCCGGCGGTCCACCGGGCGGTAGGTAGTTAGCGCGCGCAAGTACATAGAGTGCGTGAGGCCTGCCCCAAGGCTAAAGTGAAGAATAAATAAACTCATGTTTAATGTTTATTGTTTTCAGGAGCAGGTAGCGGCCGTGCACGAACCGCAAGAGGAAAATGCGGAGGAAAGCGCCAGGTATTTTTTTTTATTTTATATTTCTTGTACGTAGGGTTTTTTTTATGGAAACTGACACGGTTGGCTACATCACCTACAACATCTGTGATGTCAGCCCATAACACCGGGTAAACTAGGTTCCATGTCAGTGCTTCCCTTCATTTCATGTCGGCTACACAGAACTGGACGGAAAACTCAAACTATTTACATAGCCGTTTCGACCGACCTTTCATTCAGTGCGGTGGTACCAACATCTGAGAAGGTGCCGTATTGGAGACTTCCCTTTGGATTGCTGGCCATACTGGACTAGAAGAGAACACGCCCAGTACGGCGGTATCAATCCAGCTGGATACAATTTGAGTCTACCACCTATTGTAAGTGGCAAGAGAAGAGACCATAGACGTATAAAGGAAGAGACCTACAAATTTTACTCCGGTTCTGAACGGTGAAGCAGCAGGTGTAGGTATGCACGTAAATTTTTCCCTCAGAAAAAACATATTGGCGCATGTCGGCCAAGACGAGGCCAAGAGTTCAAGCCAAGACCGCGCCGACCACCCGCCGCCGAATACATTTATTTTATAGAATAGAAATGCTTTATTGCACACAAAAATACAGAGATACACAAGACAGAAGATAACATGCAGAAGAGCAATACAAATTTACAATACTTCGCACAAAGCAAGAGAAAAGTAGCGTTCAAAGGCGGACTTTAGTCAACCTTTGGGTGATGAGAGTAAGTGAACAAGAAATATGGCAAAAAATTGTGAAATATTTTAATAAAACTTCATTCTAAACCAGATCTAAAAAATCTTAAAATTTCAAGGCGTATTTATGTCTCCCAGCCCGACTTTAAGTGGATACCATTCTAATAGTTTGTTCACAATCCATAAAGCAAGTGAGCAATTGAAACGTTTCCTTATTATTCGCTTCCAGAATACCTGTAAAGGAAGACTACAGACCGGGCCAGGTGTACTCTGTGGACGCGCGGGAACTGCTCGAGCTGCAGCCGGAGCGGAAGGCGCCATACGTGGAGCAGCAGCAGCTGCAGCAGCTGTACCAGGACGTGCAGACCCAGCAGGTCGCCCTCCAGCCCTCCCGCACCGTCATCGCTCGCCCGCCCTCCTCCGCCAGCGGCGGCGAAGTTCACGTCGGAGCCGCACTCTCTGTCAGCGACGCCGGCACCAACACCGCCGCCCTGGACTTCGATCGCGAAATCCTAGCTCTTCTAGGCCACACGAGCCAAACGGTCCGCACCGCACCTCCTCAACAGTCCCAGGAGCAAACCTACCAACCTATCTACATGAGATACCCGTCAGAACAGAAGCTCGCCGCCGCGCAGTACTCCCAGCAGGTTCAACAGGTCCAACAGGCCCAACAGACCCAACATGCTCAACAAGAAAGGTACATTCCCAAATCCCTCTCCAAGTCGAAGACTAAGTCTCGCCCGAAAGCACCGACCGCACCACCCCCGCAGCAGTATCTGATCGAAACGACGAGCCCGCAGCAGGTTAGACAGGCGCAGTCGGTGCGCCCGGCGCAATCCCTTCGATACGTCACCCTCCAACCGACGTACTACGAACGACCCGATGCGCAGCAGGGCCTGAACGTCGTCGCCGCGCCGAAGTTTCAGCAGGCGAGAGGCCAGCTGGCGTATAGATTCCTCTCTCAGCCGCAGCTAGAAGGAACCGTACAAAAACAGTACAGAATTGTGCAGGATGTACCGCAGCCGGCGGCCCAAGAATCTAAAGTTAGGCAGGAGCCGGTGAGGTACACCTACTCGCCGCCTGCGGAGAGGCCGGCGTCGTACCTAAAGAGGTACCAGGCAAGCAAGCAGGGTGAGGAGAGCAGCGCCGTGGATCGCTACCTGAGACTGCAACAGCCGGCGCAGCTGGTAGGCGAGCAGTATTACATCAGGCCGGTGTACCGAGCGAGCGAGCAGCGCGGGCGCTACGAGCTGGCGCACATCGCGCTCGGCTCTGCGGACACTGCGCGTGCGGTCGAGGCGCAGCAGCCGAGGCCAGCGCACTCGGCGATCTATGTGAGCAAGAACACGGCGCCGAAGAAGACACCGGCGACACAGCGGCCGACGATCGCCGTGAGCGTGGAGCGGCACGGCGAGAGTCTGGACGAGCAGCGCGCGAGACTTCCCCCGCCGCGCAACAACAAGGCGTACACTCCCGAGGAGTTCGCGGCCCTCGTCGCCGCGGGGTACTCAGTGACGCCGGTGCCTGTACACGAGGAGAGTGCGCAGTCACGGTCAGGCCTGGAGCTGCAGCCCGCCCCCGTGTCCCAGCGAGAGAGGCGGCCGCACTACGGCCAGCGCGCGCCCCAGTACCTGCCCTTCCGGGGCGACGACGCGCCCTAGACCGATGGCGTATTCGCTTTAATAGGATAGTAACAAAATAATCTGTAAATAAGATAAGTGTAACTTTTGTAAAATAACTAAATACAGAAAATTTTCTGCTATTCGTTTTATTAATGCTATCCTGAAGCAAATATTGAAAATCTTAACAAAGGTATTTTGGAAATCGAATAATCATCTTAAATCCTTTACTCTGTTCAATGAACCGAACTACCCAGTGATTGTAGTAGCATCTCAATTATCTTCATCGCCTTAAATCAGATCAGTAAATCGTTTCATATCAGCCTAAGTTGCAGAGCTACCGCTAAATTATTTTAACTGAAGTCATATTGAATCGAATGAGCGAGTTTTTTATCTTTAATCTCTATCTTCTTCTCTAAATAGTATAAAACAAAAGTCGCTGTCCGCTTCTGTCTGTTTCTCCGCTTACTTACTTCTAAACCACGCAACGGATTTTCATACGGTTTTCACCACTAGAAAGAACGATAAACGAGGAAAGTTTGTGAATATAATTTATAAATATTTTGTTCAAAAGGGCTGAACTATGACGGTGGTGTTTTGCTAAAAAAAACTGTTTTCGTACGCTTACATGGCTAACGCTGGCCAAATCTTAAGAGATACACCAATCCAATGTACTGGTAAATTGTAGATCTTAAAAAGACAGAAAAGTCCGCGATATCATTTATTGTGTGAAAAAAAAACAGTTTTCGTACGCTTACATGGCTAACGCTGGCCAAATCTTAAGAGATACACCAATCTAATGTACTGGTAAATTGTAGATCTTAAAAAGACAGAAAAGTCCGCGATATCATTTATTGTGTCTATCTCCTAAGGTACACTCACAATAAATATTTTTATCTATTACAGATTATTAATGATTAAAAACGGTAGGTAGGTATTAATCCTTATTCAGATAAATATGTTAGTTACCTTGCTCATTTAAATTGTCCTTTACACTATATCATTCAAATTAATACTTTAGAAGATATCACCGGTTCAGAATTACGCCCAACCAAAAAAATTCAGACGTTCGACCAGCATGTCCCCGCGGCGCCGCCGCCGCCGCCTTTGCCGTCCGCGCCACGCCTTGTAGCAACCGAACGATTAGTATCGATAACACGAATACTGGAGCTTAAGGCGGATCTTGATGAAATTTCGGATCATTATTAGGAATTTGCTTAATTATTCAAATTTTAACAGGTTTATTTTTAACAATATTTTATACAGCTAACATTGAAATAGCATTTTATAGATATATAGTCATAAGGGATATGACTCCCTTCTTATATCACTAGGTGGTAGGGTTTAACCCACCCGGGTTGGTACCACCGCACTGAATGAAACGTCGGTCGAAACGGCTATGTAAATAGTTTGTGTTTTCCGTCCAGTTCAGTGTAGCCGGCACGACCGAAGGGATACACTGACGTGGCACCAAGTTCACCCGGTGTTATGGGCTGACATCGCGGATGTTGTAGGTGATGTAGCCAACCGTGTCAGTTTCAATAAAAAAAAGCTAGCTAAGGGTGAGGCCGAAGGTCGAGCTGCATTCAGGAAGACGATAAACCTTCTCGAACAAGTAAGTAACTGAGGGTGAGGCCGAAGGCCGAGCTGCATTAAGGAAAACGAAAAACCTTCTCGAAGAAAGTAAGTAACTAAGGGCGAGGCAGAAAGCCGAACTGGGTTCAGGTAAACAATATTCTTTATGAATGTAAGTAATGTAAATCCGAGCTGTATTCTGAAATACGATAAACCTGCTCGAAGAAAGTAGTTATCTATGGGCAAGGCTGAAGGCCGAGCTGCGTTCAGGAAGACGATAAACCTTCTCGAAGAAAGTAAGTAATTAATGGCAAGGCTGAAGACACAGTTTCATTCAGGTATAGAATAGAAACTTCTTATAAAAGGGAACGACTCTATGTATGTATGTTGAAGTAAACTCCGGAACCACTGGACAGATTTTGATGCGGTTTGCACCAATGGAGTAGTTCTTGAGGATCACTTGGCTATAATATACCATCACGCTACGTAGCCTTAGGACTGAAGAAGTAGTATCAAAGAAATTGCAGTATGGACCGGAGAGAGAGAGAGAGAGAGAGAATATAAGAGAAGCGATAGTTTTTATGGAAACTGACACGGTTGGCTACATCACCTACAACATCCGTGATGTCAGCTCATAACACCGGGTGAATTAGTTGCCATGTCAGTGCTTACCTTCATTTCATGTCGGCTATACTGAACTGGACGGAAAACACGAACTATTTACATAGCCGTTTCGACCGACGTTTCATTCAGTACGGTGGTACCAACCCGGGCGGGATAAACCCTACCACCTAGTAAGGTAAGAAGGGAAGGGACAGTATTACGTGGAATCCGAACCACGATCAGCCCTCGGATCAGCCTCTAACGATCGACCTGAAGCTGCGTTTATTATAATATTTCCGTTTAAATCGGATTTGCTATTAAACCGAGCCTACCGCGAGCGAAGCCGCGGGCAAAAGCTAGTAAGGCATAATAATAAACTCATCGCTCACTAAAAATATATATTATTCTAATTCAGTCGGTGAAGTCAGAACACACAAATTACACAAATCCACTTAATTACAAATCACTAAAGAAATGCACAACCACAGTGATGCCCATGTACCACATAGCGAAAAATGAGGCCAGATGTGCCAAGGCTCGTGCAGGTTGACGGACCACGACGATAGCGTAGACCAGGGTGTGAAGGAACCTGGCTACCGTGACAACGCGGTAGAGAAGGGTAGCCAGCCACAGGGAAGGGCCAGTCAGAATGTACAGGAACCCGACGACGAAGAAAATGGAGATGTTCTCTAGGTCGTTGAGGTGTGCCCTGGAACAGGAAAGCATTTGAAAGGTTAGCTGTTCATCTAATAGCAGATGAATTAGTTGTTATATTATATGAAATGGAAATTGAATATTTACTTTACTTGAATTAGCCGCTGCATCTGCGAATGGTTCTAGGTTCCATGTCGAGTTCTAAAAGTCCTTGTAAATATCTCATAATGTTACTACTAGTCTTTGCTTTCTAAAAATTTGAAAAGGCGGATAAATATAAGATAAGTCTAAACCGCCGTATACTCATTAGATTTTTATCACCATTATATCCATCATATATGAGGAGGTTAGTTTCAAAAGGTAACAGATCCACTTTAGACTTTTTTTTTTATTCAAAATGCCGAATTGCATCGATTTCACACCTTGTAATTATCAAAATGTACTCAAATCCGATTGATTTTAGCTACCAAAAAGTGACATTGGTTCAAAAGGTAACAAATCCGGAAAAGTCACCACTAAATTATTCCTCTTAGATCACTTTACATCAAAAGGGTAATAAATCAAAACCAATTTCGGTGCATAATGCCGCCATGTGGTGCTAAAAGTAAACTATTCAATCATTTTCGTAATTTTGTGGGGCACATATCCACATACTTGTGTGTGGAAAAAAAAGTAACAAATCCATTATCCCGGTAAATTTTTTTTTTTTTAATCTTTGTATGATACGTATGCTTTCTACTAGTATCTACCTAGTATTTTTATATGAAATTAAAATAAATATTTCTGTAATGGCTTAGGGACCATGATGTTTTTTGTGTTTTGTGAAAAAAAAACCTAAAGTGGATTTGTGACCTTTTGTTCCTAAGCTCCTCATATATTTTAATATCCGTCCGATTCAGATTCAAATATTTAATTTGCCATTAACAATATCCCTACATCCCTATTCCATCCCTTTCCCATCCCTGTCCCTTACCTATATCTCTATCTCTATCTTCTTCTTCATCTCTATTATTATCTAACTTTTCTATATCAATCTAAATCTAAATCTCAATCTCAATAGGTTTATTTTTTTATTTTAAAATTGTAAATGTAAATGAAATTGTAATATATTTTATTGTTACAGGTTACCGTATGATCCTAAGGTAACCTAAGGTATAATAATATATAAGGTATAAATTATTGAGGTATAATATCGTTTAGCTAAACGCAGCTCGGCCTTCGGCCTCGCCCTTAGTGACTTACTTTCTTCTAAAGAGTATACCTTTTATCTGAACGCATAAGGCTCGGCCTTCGGCCTCGGAAACCAAGGCGAAAGTGGGTAAAAACTATAGGTAATTTGCTATCAAACTGACTTTACCGCGAGCGGACACAGCTAGTTTGATTGATACAATTTATAGTATGATTCGTCACAGCTTAGTTTTATTTAACCGGTTCAGAAAGGTAATATATGTATATGTATAAGGAAGAACCGACTAAGAAACCTTACAAGTTACACATACATACCACATGCTGTATCCCGACAATCGATGTAAGCAGAGTAATCGGTGTTGTGCTGCAAGTACTCTTGGAAATCACAGCACAACTCGGACCGCCACGTTTAGCAAAAGATTCGGAACAAGATAACTTTTTTTTAATGTAATCCGGTATGGGTGGCTGAGTCGGAGGGACCAAAGCGCATGCTCCGACCAGCCAATATCACCTCCGAGAAGGTAGGTGCCATACCGGAGACTTCCCTGGATTGCTGGCTATACTGGACTAGAGGAGAACACAACCGAGGCTGCTATGCGGCCATCTTACATCCAGTACGGTGGTACCAACCCAGTCGGCTACAATTTGAGCCTACCACCTAGTAAGGGGCAAGGGAAGGGACCTACAGTTTTACACCGTCTATCAATCAGCAAGGAAGGCACGAAGACCCACTTGCTGCATAACTCGGTGGAAGGCCGTGACGAGGTGAGAGGTGAGTGGCTATCCTGTCGCCCTTTAGCACGGCATCTTGTCCTTATACCTTAGTCGTCTTTTACGACAGGGCACGGGAAGATATGCAGTGGGAAAATGGTGAAACCTTAGGGAGGTTTTTTAAAACCATTTTACTTAATTTATTAAATTGTAATACTTAATCTAATAGGTAATAATAACTCACACGTACGCAATGGAATATCTGCAATAAGAAGATCTACAATACCTGCGCACGCGCTCGATATCAGCATCATCGAACTTCACCTTGCCTTGCGATCCAGCTGTGGCCGCATCCTCGGGGTTTGCAAATATCTGAAACATTATTCACGGTATTGTAAATATATCATTCATATCAAAATCATTCATTGTTTTGTACTACTAACCGTCAGGCTTCGTAGTATACTTATGTTCGGACTACATACATACACGTCGATATATAAGGTCTTTCACTAGTAGGTAACGCTACACTAAGGGGTGTATGTGTATCAGATACTGATCACGTTACCATACCAATTTTTTTACGACATAAAAAACCTACTTATTAAGGTGAAATACGCGCACTTCACGTATTAAATTTGAGGAGTGAGTAGGTTTTTTATAACGTAAAAAAAAATTGGTATGGTAACGTGATCCATTGATGTATATTTAGAGATATGCCCATCCCATACATTACTCTCGAAAAAATATGTTCTCGACGAGAACTGCATAAATTGCAGATTTCACGGACAGCCGCTTCATACGGCGTGTGCGGCGCGTGTTGAACGCACGTATGTCTGTATCGAGTCGGTGACGCGTGTGTGCAGCATGCCCGGTTGCTGTTATAAAGAGTGACAGTGACGAATGTTGTTGTTTGTTTCGCCTGAGCATGTTACGGCGTGTTAAGAAGCCATGCTGTCACGGATAGGATCGTGTGACGGTGCGGTGGTATCGCGTTCTCGTTCTCGCTTGCCTGCTGGTGATGGGAGTGGGCGGAAAGACGGCAAACGCGCCGCATGACGTCTTTCTCGCTCGTTCTTGTCATCTGTGGGCGGGTGGGGGCGAGCGCGCGATAGTATCGTCGTAGGGATCGTGTCACGTATCACTATACTGCGTGTGTGTGCACGCACACTTGTACCGACGTCTAGCACAGGTTGCATCGTACGACGTTCGATCTATAAAATAGATGTCGATGACGTGATCAGTATCTGATACACATACACTGGCGGCTGGTCCTAAAGTGCGCTCGTGCGCCGCACTACCATACCACGAGAAGTCTTCAATTCACTCAAAATAAATAATACCTTACAACATACTACATTAAAACCATAAAGATCGTACTCCAAATAAATACGAATGTGAATTCGACCTTATTTTATAGATCACAAGGCACGTTTTTGCGAGTAAACGCGCGCGCCGTACGGAATATACATCGCACGCGGGTCTCCTATACTGAATGTATGGGGATCGGCAAAATACCGCTGGCGCGTGAGACAAAAGATACTTCATAGAAACAGTATGGGCCGAAAGGATTTCTGCGTGCGGCGCACGAGCGCCAAACAAGGACGCTATATCGTGTATAGCCGCGCGTGCGACACGTCGCGTCGCGAGCGATTCGTTTTGCACGAGTCCGTCTTAAAAACTCTTTGCCGTCTACCTCAAAGCAAACCGTCTACCTCGAAGCGAGTCAGCGCGCTGTCATGTGATGATGTCACATACCCGTTAGCGCGCGAATATTTAAAATGGGATATGGTTAGGTTTTGTGCTTTCTGTCACTATACACACTGATACTGTGAATTAAGTGGTGCCGATATTTGCCTAAGCGTTGGTTATAGGTAAGGCTTTACAATCAGGTTATCCCGGGTTAATTCCTACGTTTGAAATGCTTTTATTTTTATATATTTTTTTGAAGTATTTTTGGGACATTACTACTGTTTTCTTTTTGAAAGCTGCAGTAGTGTTGTGGTCTATGGGTGTATTCATAAAGGTACTAAAAATAAGTTAAAAAACTTGTTTGGATTTTTTTTCTTGTTTTTTGCAACTCATTGAGTGTCTTGAGAATATTCATACTAGGTAGGTACGTACATAATAAAACGCAGGCGTTTAAAAAATTCGTAAGGACGGGAATGTGTTGGGAAATTTGGTAGGTATTTAAGTAGGTAGGTACTTAGCGCACTACTGGTCACTGAAGTCACCAGCCGCCACTGTACACATACACCCCTTAGCGTAAAGTTACCTACTAATGAAAGACCTTATATAAATATGAACAATTGGGACGACATCACGGGTGCAGTAGATGGAGTAACCAGCCACGTCAGATTCCATAAAGAAACCGGCCAAGTGCGAGTCGGACTCACGTACCGAGGGTACAAAAAAAACGTTGCAAAAAAAATGTTTTTTGTATGGGAATTACCGAAGTAATTTTTAACTTTTTCAATTTGTATTATTTTTGTATATCAGCCAAAATAACACACATTCTGTGAAAATCTCAACCGGCAGGCTATTGCGGTTCCAAAGATACAGTAATTGGACGGAAGAACGGACAGACAGACAGACAGACGAGGTTTCCGTACGGGGTACGGAAACCTAAAAAAAGGTGAGGTATCGCGGGACAACCGACAGAAACAACGTTTCTTTGGCTTTATATTTATAATCCAATTATTAAGGCCCTGTCAACCCGTATTTACCCGTACTCCTCTTTCAAGGCGCCGCTTTCGCTGGTTGGAGTAGGATGCAAGTAACTAAAGGCGAAGCCGAAGGCCGGGCTGCGTTCAGGTTAACGATGTTTTTTCTCGATATAAGTAACTAAAGGCGAGACCGAAGGCCGAGCTGCGTTCAGGTTTTTTTTTTAATATCTGCAAGATCTCAATGTTACCGTTGCCTGCGTATGATGAATAAAAAGGTTTGAATCGATAGATAGGGCAAAACGCGAGTTCGTCACCGATTGGTTTATCGCGTGTAGTTTAGGAGTTCCTATGGCCACCTTCCGTCTCCATCATCAGACCAGCTCGATGGTACTCGTACCATAATATATTAAGCGCATCTGGCCGGTCGAAAAAGAATTAGACATAACGGTGTGTGTGACTTCATGTACAGTATACTATAGTTAGTTAGAGTATGCTGTATAAATTTATCTTGTGTAAACTTGTAAAAAATTGTGTAAATGTGTACTGTTCTTAAATTTGTATAAAGTTCTTTAGATTTTATTATTAGTGATGAGGCTAGGCTTAAAACAGCGGCCCTTGAGACACTCGAGTGGCCATATGCTGCGCATACGCCTTTTCTTTTGTACTATGTAGCTCCATTTTTGTTAATGTAATGTAATGTATGTGTATGTACAATTGAATAAAATACTATTCTATTCTACTATTCTAGTCATCAAGAATCGCATCAAAAGCTGCCTCATGTTAAAGTATATTTTCATTTCATCTCTCAACACGCTCGTGGCGCTACGTCTGATGCGAAGTAAGTAGCCGCATGCGGCGCTTTCGTTGGTGACATTGTCTGTAGTGCGTAATGTTAGACTATGCCCTATCTATCGATTTAGTTTAAGGATGAAAGCAACAATTGAGTACTCACCGCTTTCTTGATACGCAGCCTGGCGGTAAGGGCTGCCATGAGCAGCACCTTGAGGGCTAGTAGAGCGCAGTGAACTACGTACGTGCGCACTATCGGATTGTCCAAGCTGATGCCGGCCATATCTATAAATGTGTCGGCCTGGTCTGGTACCTACAAAAACATCTTTCGTTAATGTTGATGTCGAAACGGTAAATGCACGAAAGGTTCTCCAAACGTTGCTTGATTCAGCAACTTGCTATACTCACTAAATATGTCAATTCGATTGAAGTATTGAAGCGACTTAAGGGATATGACTCCCTTCTTATATTACTAGGTGGTAGAGTTTAGCCCGCCCGGATTAGTACCACCGCACTGAATGAAAGGTCGGTCGAAACGGCTAAGTAAATAGTTTGTGTTTTCCGTCCAGTTCAGTGTAGCAGGCACGACCGAAGGGAAGCACTGACGTGGCACCAAGTTCACCCGGTGTTATGGGTTGACATCACGGATGTTGTAGGTGATGTAGACAACCGTGTCAGTTTCCATAAAAAAAAAACAAAAAAAAAAATTTACCTTCCAAGGTCATAATAATGCTTAATGACTCCCACATGCTTTCGGCGCGCCGCGGCTGGGCCTCATAAACTCAAATATTTCGTAAAATTACGAAGCTAGACCAATGAACTATTTTGCGCCTTATAGGCTTAGCTATAAAGCAATGTTAAACACGTAAGAGTTTACTTGTATGTAAAGATATTTAAAAAAAAAATTACTCGAAAAATTTATTTTTTTAGTGCGGGCCCAATGGAAGCTAGGGGTGTAAAAGGAATCGGGGCCCGCGCGGGTCCTTCTGAAAGTTACAGATTAATTCTCTTTTAAAGTGTATGGTACGTACGTTTTCGGCTACGTAGTCAGGTCGCTCACCTATCTCCAAGCCGGATGACTATCTCCGAACTCATCCAATACATTTGGCAGAAGATGAACAGCTTGGTGGAAGGCGACGCGGTCATTCTACTGACAGGAAATGTATGAAATATGTAGCTGAGGTTTGCAACCGTAAACAAATCAATCCGTTTGTCAATTCACTCTTGTATGTGCCACTTACGCTACATAATTCATACAAATTTAATGTCACTGCGTACAAAGGTCTAACACTCAAATCTATAAATTGACAAGTACCACACCCATACCTCTAACATGCTTTACATCAATGATATTATAAGTTAAAAGGAGGTAGATAGGTTATCTGAGCTCCCAAGCGGCACATTAAACACAAGACCACAGTCCTGTCTGAAGTCAGTCGCCTAACAACTACGCACGCGTTCGGACCGCTAACCACGAGTCGCTAACACATCGAAAATGCCGTCGTGTGTAATGAGATTCTGCACTAATTCTAATAAATTGGAATAAGACTATTCGAGTCGGCGCATCACTTAATAGTTCTTCCTCTCAACTTTTCAAGGACTTGCCATGTGTGGGTGGGCACTGAATGTCATATAGATAACCTATCTCTCCTAAAATATCATTGCTTTACATATATTTAAATAATTATCTAAATCCGCTAACCGTAGGAAAGGTTATAATTACTAAAGCAGGTGTGAAATAAATCTCAAGGACCATTCAAGCACGTAAATAGCGTTAATGCATCGAACCTACGTTTCATTAAAACTTGTGATGATAATGATAGCACTCATGTTTTAGAAGTTCCTCCGATATTGTCAACTCTAGAATTAAAAAAAACATTTAGCATGCGTTCCAATCTGTACATGAAAATATACAAATATGAAATATACACACACATACATACACAATACATATACAAAATAAATACATACACATACATACATACCATACCACACGCTGTATCTCGACAATCAGCGTAAGCAGAGTAATCGGTGTTGTGCTGCACGGACTTTGGTAATTTAAAAGCACAACACGGAACACCGGAAGTATTCGGACAAGATCACAGCTATCAAGCAGCAAGTAAGGCAAGAAGACCCACTGCATGAACCCTGTATCATCATCAATATACTAATACTAAATCTGTAAGGGATGGTCATGGAGTAAGTAGCTTTTTTTTATGAAATAATGCGTTTGTAGACTCTATGTATGATACAACTAAAACTAAATTGACGATTTTTAGAAATATTTTCTGTATACGTATGTCTGTACGTTCCTCCATAACTCTTAAACCGATCATCTGAATTCGACGAAACTTCGTACAAGCACATTTGATTATACGGGACATAGGATAGGCTAAATATAATTCAGTTCTGGCTACACTAAGATGTGGCTCTCATACAAACCTAATTGTTCCGCGCGCTGAAATAAAGGTACGGTAGCGGGCTTACTTACTTTCTTCTTTTTAAATCGGGTAAAATTTATATGCTTCTATAACAGAGGATCATGGGAAGCAATTTGAGATAGTATAGACTCTTAAGACGAGACGTAAGTTAGCTTTCTCCATACAAATTCGTCTTTCGACATATTTTATGTTTTCTAGCTTTACAATTTTCTTGTCTTATGGACAGTCCAATCTACGTTCCTGTCATTTTTTAGATGAAATTACCTACAACACCGAAGCTAAAAATGTGTATTCCGATTGAAAAAATTGGAATTTTTAATTTTTTGATGTCATGAAGTTCATTAAGCTTTATTGAGTCATCACGTTAGATATTAAAAAAATAAAAAAACGTAGATTTGACTGTCCTTATTACAACAAAAAAAGAATTGTAACAATCGGATAAGGTTTTTGGGAGGGTAAAAAACGTAAATGCCGAAAGACGATTTTGTATGGAGAAAGTTAACTTCCGTCTCGTCTTAATCTGCGGGATCTTTACAAAATATCCCTGTACAGTTCACATCGCAAGTATTCGGAAAAGATAACTATCAAGCAGCATTCAGCAGCAGCACCAAACACATGCTCAGATCAACCAGAATCACCTCCGAAAAGGTAGGCGCCATACCGAAGTCTTCCCTTTTGACTACTGGCTACACTGGACTAGATCGACTAGAGGACTAGATGCGGTCATCTTATATCCAGTACGGTGGTATCAACCTAGTCGGCTACAATTCTACCCTACCACCTAGTAAGGGGCACGGGAAGGGACCTACAGTTTTACACCGGTTCCGAACGGCTAAGCAGCAGGTGTAATATGTATGTAGGTTAGGTACATAGGTATGCATGCACATTTTTCCGCCATAAAAACATAGATAGGTTCATGCATGATGCCATGAAGTAGATGTTACCACAAACTTTCCATAGAACTCAATAAACTCATTAAATACAGATATACAGACAGACAGCGTCCAAAACAAACCTACAGATAAAACTGTACTCACTATAATATAGAGGGCAGTTAGTTCCGAACACCACCCACACAGCCGGCCGGTGCAGCGAGTGATGGACAATGCGTCTCGCTCAATCCGGTTGTCGGTCAGGTTCAAGAAACTTCGTCCAAGCGGGGCGGCGGGTGTGGGGGAGGGAAGGGGGACCTACTGCCACAGCGTGATTATCGAATCGAGTTCGATTTCGACTTCGATTCGATTATATCTACCTTAGATGCTCTCGGAGCCATCGCTAGGTTTCTCAAAGGTCGATATGGTAGGGTAAGACCTACTTCGAGCATTTGTTGTTCGTACAAGTTGTAAATGTTTGAAGTATGTTCAGGTGTTTCAGGATAGGGTTTCGTAACTTAATCGTTCGAAAAGGGTTCATATTTGAAGACGGAAAGCTCTGAAACTTTTTCCCAGATTCGGTCATTTTATTTCAGTACTTTTTGGTGAAAATCGTTTCATCGAGATTTTGTGGACGGTTAACGTCAGTCTTTATTTAAAAAAAAAAAGATTAACTCACATGCTTAATTAATAGAAAATTGTACTGCAGGTAAATTCCAAAGACTTAAATTGGAATGATATCAAAAGAAAAAGGGGACTCGAATATGTAGGTCATTGCATTCCCTAGACCTAGATATCACTGTTGCTAAATCTCACTGTCCATCGAGTTTTTATTACAATTTTCAATTTTTGTATGAAAAAAAATACGGAATTTCGATTTGAGTGATAAGGATTTTTTTCTTCTAATAATGAAAACTTTCTATTCCTGAAATTTCTCAAGCCTATCCTGAAACACCCGTATGCCTAGGCCAACCACTGCTCAGAGCTCTACTCTACGTGGGTAGATAAATCCGATCCGTGTAATTTGCATATATCGTTTTCGAGCTTCATAAATCTGCGATCAACATGCAGAAAAAAGCCGGCCAAGTGCGAGTTGGACTTGCGCACCGAGGTTTCCGCACCACAGAAAAAAAAACATTGAAAAAAAAACACGTCTCTTGTATGAGAACCCCCTTAATTTTCTACTTTTTCTATTTTTTTATTATTTTTTGTTATATCCACCACAATAAAACATATTTTGTGAAAATTTCAACCCGCCAGCTATTACGGTTCCAAAGATACAGCATTAGGACAGACAGACAGACGGCGTAGGCTTAGTAATAGGCTTCGGTTCGGGATACGGAAACCTAAAAAACAAAAAGCATTTTTTTTTCTCATCATACGACAGTCTACACCCTTCGATGCCGTCATAATAAAAAAACTATAAGCATGTTAAGTTCGAACCTTGATCATGCCCATAGGATTCCGTAGCTGTTAACTTCTTGCAAGCATTGTGAGTTACTTGGGCGGTGTCGCACCCGATGTATCGTGCTTCGCGCGCGACGGAGCCGCCGCCGCCGCACCGCAGCCCACTAGAATGCAATTTTGACATTGGAAATGTCTTTTCGTTCGCTCCAGTGTAGGCTCCGATTTCAAGCAAAAGTGCGATCCCCTTATATCTCGGAGAGTTGTGAAGATATGATATTAAAGACGCGTATTCATGAGAGCTACAAGGTGCAAAAAGAATTATTCGAGAACGTCAAAAACGAAAAAAGGCATCGCCGAAATAGTGAAAAAATAAAAATTTCCGAATTTTTTATTTTGGCGCTCGATATTTTGGAAACGAAGAATGATATCAAAAATTTGATAAAAATTCTTCTAAACAATTTAGTCAGCTACAATTTGAGCCTAAAACAAAGACGATCGGGTTAAGGGTTTGCCCTGTAGCCTAACCTTTTTGAAAAAAGTCAAAAAGTCAGAACATTTTTTTCGAATTCCGTAGATTCATTTTCAATGTGAGGCACGAAGTCTGTGAATTTTTTCTCATTAACTACTTTAAAATATTTACATCAAAATAGTTTTCACACCGTATAGACTAAATGGACTAGTTTAGAATTTTTTTGTTTTGTTTATTGAGCTTTACATTCCGGAGTAATCACTTCGGACAGTACATGTGACAGATAGACGGACGGACGCACAGACGCGTGACCGATTTTATAAGCTTCCCTGCCAGTATCACTGGCTACTGACAGAACCCTACAAATATCGGAAAAATCTATTTACACCTGTAATTTTGTGTTTTGTGCCTTCTGTGTCGCGATCCATTTGTGTTTCATTAATATCTAGGATACTGACTGGATATGATACATTTATGTACTAGACTTAGGTAATAGCCCCTTGTATATGTTTGGTCGGTTAGTAGACGAGCTCATTGTTTTTGGTGCGGTCGACTTCATATTCGTTTATATCAGTGGTTTTTAACCTTTCAGTTATGAGGGACCATTTGACCAAATTTTGTCTTGCCATGAATCACCAACTAACTGCTTGGCGGTAAAATAAATAAATTATTATAATATTGTTATGTATACCTACATTTATTAGAAACCAAGAGTATATAAATTATTGGCGAACATTTTACATTTATTTTAAGTTTTTGGCTATATCACCTACAACATCCGTGATGTCAGCCCTAACTATTTACCTAGCCGTTTCGACCGACGTTTCGCTCAGTGCGGCGGTATCAACCCGACCGGGATAAACCCTACCACCTAGTAAGGTAAGAAGGGAAGGGACCTACAGTTTAAGGTGGAATTCGAACCCATCCAAGAACTGACCGCGCTCAGCGTTGCTTAACAACTGAACAGTCGACTATTGTGACTGCATACCTACTGTTTACCCTGCTAAATCTTTGGTTCCGCGCTGCTCAAAGTCAAACGCATATCGGTACTGCCATCCAAACGATTTCGAGTATGAATGATAACTTCGCGGACCGCTTCTGTTGCTTTCAGGCACCACCAGTGGTCCGCGACCGGTTGGTTTATGTGAAGACAGCGGATGTTATTGTACCGCTCTGAAATATCGCGAGCGACGGCGAATGTTTGTTGCATGAAGCTTGCACTCTTGATCGATATTTACCTACTGCGCGTTTTTACGGTTCCGCATCCGTACGGAAGCCTACCGCACAGAATTACAAAATATAAAAAAAAAAATCACAGATTATGTGAGCTTATGTGTTACTATGGCGGATATAACAACAAATAATGAAAAAAATAAAATGTTAAAAATTAAGGGGGGGTCCCATAAAACAAACGTGCGAAAAATCGATTAGTCACGCTACTTAATAATAAATGACGCCACAGGCTTTTGTACATTGCATTGTTGAAAGACAAAAGATAGGCGGATATTATTGATAGCGGATAGATACGGAAACCTCCGTGCGCGAGTAAAAAAAACTCGCACTTGACAGATTTTTAAGTATAGTTAGGGTATTAAAAAGAACCTATGGTTATTTTTTGTTTTGTTTTGCTCTATCGTAAAAACGGTAATACATACAAGCATCAAATGTGGTGTGATTATAGTGCAAACTCTAAAGTAAAACAACAAATTATAATAAAAATCTGTCAAGTGCGAGTTTTACTCGCGCCCGAAGGTTTCCGTATCTATCCGCTATCAATAATATCCGCCTATCCGCTCAGGTGGCATGGTCTTCGAATTTGAACTTATCAGATATATTAATGTTTATGTTATGTAAAACAGGTCTTCATGTTTGCCCACTGGCAGCTGTTACCATAGTAACGTCACTTTATTTTTTAAAAGTGATCTGTCAAACATTAAACTTCTGAAAATTATTTTTTTGGAACGACCAAAGATTAAGAAGCGGCTATCTTTTAGAGACGCCTCAATGAGGTCGATAGCACTTTACGGTGGTAAAATGGCAGCTCCTAACAATGCATGCAATTATAAAAGTCGTTTGCGCCATCTGTTATTAAATAGTGTGACTAATCTATTTCAATAAAATGTTTCTTGTATGGGGGCCTCCCTTAATTTTTAACTTTTTCTTATTTTTCTTATTTGTTGTTTCATCCGCCGCGCCATTGTAACGCATATTCTGTGAAAGTTTCAACGGACGGACGGACGACGGAGTCTTAATAATAGGCTTCCGTCTGGGATACGGAAACCTAAAAACCAGCCCGCTTACGCAGTGGTACGGAGCCCTCGCTCGGTGCGCGAGTCCGACTTGCACTTGGCCAGTTTGTTTCTAATAGTGGTTCAATTGCCGGTCACGCACGATGGAGGAGGTTCTCTAAGTCGGGTAGGTGTCGGTCTGGTCGGCACATCTGTCGGTCTGTATGTCTGTAACAGCTTCAAGCTTCTTCATTATCCTTTCATAAAGTTTATTTATTCAATCTACCGTCTCAAACATAATCTCGAGATACAGACAGGGCAAACAATAACAAGTTATTATTAGCATCCAACAAGACAATTTTTTATTACGAGTAAATAATATGCCTACAATAATAAATAATGTAGGGGATGCTCATGGAGTAAGTTACTTTGTTTTATGAAATACTGCGTCTGTAGACTCTATGTATGATACTAAAACCAAACGTTACGATTTTTAGAAAAAATATTTTCTGTATGTACGTATTGTATGTACTACTAGGTTGTAGGGTTTAACCCGCCCGGGTTGCTACCACCGCTCTGAATGAAAGGTCGTGTGAAACGGCTATGTCAATAGTTCGTGTTTTCCGTCCAGTTCATTGTAGCCGGCACGACCGAAGGGAAGCACTGAGATGACACCTAGCTCACCAAGGTGTTATGGGTTGACGTCACGGATATCAGTAGGTGATATAGCCAACCGTGTCAGTGGGACGCGGTGGGTCGCAGACGCGCGTATAATTTTATACTAATTTTCAAAAGGTCCCATCATAATAGCATGTATGCAATATATTTTCATGTAAATATAAGCAAAGGTAAACTAAATAACTTAACCCAAATATGGTAACCTAAATAAATATTAAAATGAATCGTATATTCGCATGTTGTTCAACCCCTTCATAACTGAGTTATTAAATTATTATGTTAAGTACATGTCGGGTGCTCCAATGCTATCTTGTACTTTTCCAAACACTTTTTCTACTTAGCTAACACTTGCATTTTTATACTTACACGCTTGCCAGTGTAAACTTAGTGAAGTCTTATTCAAAATGGGAGTCGAATGTCGACGAAGAGTCACTGAATAATACATGACTACGTTGTACTGATTTGAATAATTCCCGCTTTGAGGCAACAATGTAGGGATACGGCCCGGGGAAGGTGTGTTACTCCTTCCATCCATATCAGCCACGTTTGCCTCACTCACGCGGAATAACCCTTTGTGAAAGCCTATTCTGGGATGTTCACATCAGCCTTTACAAGTTCAAAAAGTGATAAGTGGCCGAGTGGTTTGGGCATCGGCTTCTCGTGCGAGAGGTCCGAGGTTCGAATCCGGTCGGCGTGTAGCAATGAGTTTTTTCTGACGAAAAAAAATTACGTGCATACCTACACCTGCTGCTTCACCGTTCGGAACCGGTGTAAGACTGTAGGTCCCTTCCCTTGCCCCTTACAAGGTGATAGGCTCAAATTGTAGCCGACTGGGTTGCTACCACCGTACTGGATGCAAGACGGCCGCATAGCAGCCTCGGTTGTGTTCTCCTCTAGTCCAGTATAGCCATCAATCCAGGGAAGTCTCCGGTATGGCACCTACCTTCTCGGAGGTGATATTGGCTGGTCGGAGCATGTGCTTTGGCCCCTCCGACTCAGCCACCCATCATCATCATCATCAGCCTGTATCGGTCCACTGCTGGACATATGCCTCGCCCAAGGCACGCCACCCATACCGGATTACATTAAAAAAAACCTAGTGGTTAGGGCACCGACCTCGATGTTAAAAGTCGGACATTCAAATCACAAATGAGCATTCAAATTTCGTTCTTTTGGTACTGCAACCTGTCTGCAAGCTAACATTCATCAGTAGTTGAATACTTACTTTAATTGAATGTAATATATTCTTTATTGGACACCAATTCGTACAAATTAGGTACAATAGGCGTGCTTAGTGCTGAGAGGCATTCTATTCTAACTAACTTTTGGGATGTGTTTTTTATGAAATCGCAACTGAACTTCGATTTAAAACTAGAATATGAATCTGAATAAAAAAAATTGAATCCGTCTTTTTTCGACGACATTATACTACCTAATTTAATGTATTGTATTGATTTAAAAAATCAGCCAGGTTTCCGTATCGCCATGTCATGGTCAGCGCCACTCACACCAACTATGGCGTGTTTTATGGAATTCTTCATATTAGTTAAAATTCATGATGAGTTAAAATGCTTCAAACTGTTTTCGGTAGATGGTGCGCATACACTTTTCCATATTTTTATTATTTGTTGTTATATCGGCCACCTATTCGGTTCAAGAGATTGTTTTTTTTTTTTGTGGAAACTGACACAGTTGGCTACATCACCTACAACATCCGTGATGTTAGCCAATAACACCGGGTGAACTAGGTGCCATGTCAGTGCTTCCCTTCGGTCGTGCCGGCTACACAGAACTGGACGGAAAACGCGAACTAGTTACATAGCCGTTTCGACCGACGTTTCATTCAGTGCGGTGGTAACAACCCGGGCTGCACAGATACAGCCCTCGGACAGACAGACAGACAGACGGCGTAGGCTTAGTAATTACGACGGATACGGAACCCTAAAAATGACTTACCTAATGTATTTTAATTTAAGGGATAATTTTAATCACTTACACTTTTATGTTAATTTTATGACATGAAATTGAAAATGTTTAATTAGTAGTTATTTTCTAGTTATTCCCATATCAATGTTAAACTAATTGTATTGTAACCTCGATTGTAACACTACTGTAAAAGTTACGTAATAAACCATGTGTCTTGTCAGCCTCGATAGCTCAGTGGTGCAGACAGTCCACTGTTGCTATTGATTGTTAAGCAACGCTGCGCGCGGTCAGTACTTGGATGGGTGACCGCTCGACCGTTGGAGGCTGACCGTGGTTCGAATTCCTCGTAAAACTGTAGGTAAGCCACCTACCACCCTACCACCTAGTAAGGTAAGAAGGGTAGGGCCCTTCTTACCTTACTAGGTGGTAGGGTCCAACCCGCCCGGGTTGGTACCACCGCACTGAATGAAACGTCGGTCGAAACGGCTATGTAAATAGTTTGTGTTTTCCGTCCAGTTCAGTGTAGCCGGCACTATCGAAGGGAAGCACTAACATGGCACCAAGTTCACCCGGTATTATGGGCTGACATCACGGATGTTGTAGGTGATGTAGCCAACCGTGCCAGTTTCCATAAAAAAAAAAGTGAGTTTTACTGACGTTACTAGTTTTGTAACGTTGCTTGAAATCAAGCGTATAATAAATGGTTTCTCAGTCGATGCACTCCAGTTCATTGCAAGTACTGTGCAAGTTCACATCAGGCTTGTCGTAAATATACACGAAAACGAGCTGCATTACAGAAACCTTACGTGCTTGAAAATTTCATGTCAAGAAAGGCGACACGTGAAAGGTAGGCCGCATGCAATGCGACCTGGCGTTGCATTGGCTCTGCGGCGGGAATTTTAAATTCAAATTTCGAAAAATATGGAACGAAAGGTTAATTTCGTACAATCAGACCTTGCATTCTTTCTGTTTTCGTTATAACTTGTAACGATTACCAAGTCAAGCAAGTAATTAATAATGTAAGTAGGTACATTGGTTAGTGACTTACTTTCTTCGAGAGAGTACCTATATCGCTTTCGTGAATGTAGCTCGGCCTTCAGCCTCGTCCTTAGTAATAAATCCTTAATAACTTAAGTGCTCTACTGCAGAGTACTTATATCGTTTACCTGAAAGAAGCTCGGATTTCGGCCTCGCCCTTCGTGACTTACATTGTCCTTTTCTTTTATCATGCTAACGAAGTCGTGGGCATAAGCTAGTTGGAAATAAAAAAGGAGAATATTTTTTTCAATTGAGAATTCCTTTATCTAACACAATCTTCTAAGTTACAGATTTCGTTTTACACAAACTTATTACAGCCTTATAACAGCACTAATAAAATTGGAATATCATTACAAAATTATTCTAGACTCGTACATACAATGTCTCGCACGTACAGTTACGCTCAGTAGGAAGGCCGCAAAAGAGCGGGAACCCAAGCGAAGAGAACTCAAGCGCCCGTATGCCCCGGGCTTAGCTCTCCGCAATCAACTTGCACATGCGCCGGGCAACCTTGAAGGTGAAGTGGTTTCACCTACGGACGTCTCTTTCGCACGCGATACACACATTCTTCGCGTAGTTCAAAATGAATACTTTCATCTGTGCCTTACTGTACGCGGGAGAAGAAATTCGGAACATAAAGGTACCTAGGGAATGTGATAAAATGCTCAAGGGTTGAAGGGTTCTCCTAAAGTAGGCGTGGTACAAAATATTGTAGAAACACTAAGAGTCTAATGTTATGTGTATTTACAATACAATATCTAAATATCTAAGGTTTACCCGTAGCTGAAGTAGTCTATAGAATAAGTACATTTTAATATTATAGTGAAGAAATAAAGAAACCATAGACTAACATTGTTAATCAAGTGGTAGTGGTGGTAGGTAGTACGTAGGAGTTCATACGTTTAACATACTACAGAGTGAAATGGTCCATTTTTTTTTCAGCTATAAAATTCATAACATTACGTATATCTATAATTTAGAGATTACATAGGTATTTAATTCCGAAATATATCAATTTGCCCTAAATGGATTGGGTAACTTGTATGCATAATATGTACATATCTATATCGAAATAAATTATGAGTAATTTCCTTTGTTTTAAAAGTACATCTTCACTAATTCTTATACTATCCTTCCATCACATTGACTAGATTTTAACTTTGTTTTATATAACATTAAAAATTAAAAATAAAGCTAGACTATTCACACACGTTTAACAGTTTGTATATCATTGTATATATACTATTTATTTAACTAAAGAAACATCACAGGCGACTAGAGATCTTTGGAAAATTCAATAATATAAGAACACATTAAAAAAATATTAATATCTTTGGCACAAATAATACATCTTTTAATACACTATTACACTGTAAAGCGACAACTTGACTAAGAATAAAATCAATTTAAGTTTTTAACGATTTCATAAATTTTGGACTACGTCCACATTTTTGGATCCCGTCGAAAAGGAACACGGACTAGAAGTGGGATAGTCGAAAACTTCGCTTTCGGACCCTATATAAATTATATAGTCGATTAAGTAAAACTTAATTTTAAATTAAAATTTTAGTTCTTCGTCATCTTAGTATTAGCTACATCTGTGGCGTTGCTCAGAATGCAGCTGTTGAACCTGTTCACGACGTCTCGGACTTTTCCCTTACTAATAACCAATTCTCTGTCGTAAGTTGGGGTTATGAGTCCCTTGTCGTTGCCGTTGCATAGGGTTTTCGTTCCACTGTTGGTCAGAAAAGATTGACTGCTTTGAGACTTGCGAAATTCCTTGACCGCATTATCAATGTTATTAATGAGATCCTTAGCTACAAAAGTAGCTATTTCATGCTTGATTCTTTCTCGTTCGTTGTGGAGTTCTATAGATTTATTATGATTGTGGTTCGTCTGATCAGCCATGTGATTGGGACTGGTGGTGGACACTGCTGGGCTATCGGGACCCTGGAACACGATGCTCGGTTTGGTGTAGATCGTTTGTTCTCGGAAGTGCAGTTCGTCTTCGAAGGAACTCTGCGGCTCGATGGTCTGGGGTTGCTTCTCGCCGATCAGCCAGTAAGTTGTCATGGGGCCTTTTCCCTACAATTGCAAAATAATTTCAATATATAAAATAAATAACTACGTTTGGGATCAGGGGGTGTATTCCAGAGTTATATGTTTCTTTCTATAATTATTTCCGAAGTCCTCAAAGTTCATATAAAAAACGAGTAGGTACCTTCATGGTGATTTCCCCCCGACACTCGAGTTCGAAGGAGTCGAAGATGTCCAGCACCTCCTTAGTTTTGGGACTGACGTGGATCTTGTGTGCCTCCCCGTGGGACTCCATGCGGGAGGCTGTGTTAACAGTATCTCCAAACAGGCAGTACCGAGGCATTTTGAGTCCCACCACACCAGCCACGCAGGGTCCTGGTGGAAATAATATAATAATAAATTGTGAGGTATCTTTCGGAGGCGGTGTACTCCAAGGACTTTATGGGGTTCTGCCGAGGAGCTTGATCGCTTTGAATATATAAATGTACTTAAACCAGATATGAATAGAATATAATATTATGATATATATTAATAAATTTTATTGATTTAACTCATATAGAAGTAATTATTTTACATGTTTGTTCCATACAATCATATCAATTTAATATACCAATTTTAAAATTTTACAAACGTTCAATAAAACATAATTTACCTACAATATTAATAAATAATTTAAAATAAAATTTGCATGTAAACACGTGCATATAAATAAAACATTAAGTTACAAAATTTGGCGTACAAAACAAAGCAAAAACTCATTCGTTAAGGAATTCCTCGACCGAATAGTACTTATGCCTTCTCCACCAGAGGGCGTTTCAGTCTACTAACAAAACCGTTAAATGATTCGGCGTTTTTAATGTCAGGGCTTATTTTATTGCAGAACTTTGGCCTAATGCTTTGTATTTTGATATACCGCTACTAAGATGACCTAACTGGCCTAAAAAACCGGTGACTCACGAACATTCGTTGAGGGGCGTATATTTTAAGGTAAACTAATGTCAACTATATATTTGGCTTCAAATTACTGAAAAGAGTGGACATACGTCAGGTCGTTCACTTGGCTGAAGTTGCTTACTTAACACATTTTGAAAACCAAAGTATTGGAATGTCATTGCGTGATTTGTCCCTTGTAAGATTATTGGTAGATTGGTAGCAACCAGTACTGACCACAGTATAGACTTAGCACAAGACTTACCCGTATGCATCCCTATCCTCAGTAGCAGTTTCTCTCCCTTCCGGTGCGGCACGGTCTTGCTCCTGGCGTTGTTCAGCAGCGCTAGGGACATTCTGGCGATCTCCACGGCGTGTCTGCAGCCATTCCTCATCGGCAGGCCGGACACCACCATGTACGCGTCGCCTATCGTCTCTACCTGATGAAGGATGAAGCATATTTGAAGGGTTACATTTTTTTATGGCATTGGTGGCGACCCCCATGGGCCATTGGTGCAGTCAGCACATCCAAATTCACGACACCTCGCGAATCCATGCTCAGCGATTTGTCATTTATTTATTTATTTGTTAGAAAACATACAGCCTAATCATCACAAACTGATAAAAAATAAGACATACATACATTGCAGTCTGGCCATATTTTGTTTCCTTGATTATACTATTGCTTAATGGGATCAAACATTGTGTGTGTAGTGAGTGTCAATGTAGTGTAGTATTGTGTAATGTAGTGTGGTATAGTATATAGTGTTTTGGGGTGGCTGTGTAGTGTAGTGTAGTGTAATGTGGTGTGATCCAGCAGTCACGTACCAGGCAGTTTCCTCACATAATTTTGAGACCAGTCCTTTTAATCCAACCAGACTCAGATACAAATAAATTATTGATTTTAGGGTTTAGGGTTTAGAAAAGAGATGACAATCCTATTGATTTATAGTTTGGTTCATTGTTGTGCCGGTTTATCATGGTCATGCTACCAGGTTGGCGGACTGCAACGCATGCTGTGATTTAAGTCGACGTGTACAGAACGAGGAGGAATTAATGAGTTAAATCGTGAGACCAGGGCAGAGGCTAGCCACACGCGCTGATATTTGCTGTAGTCTGATATTTCTATGACCGTACCGTGTGGGGCCGGTACTTAAAAAGAATCGCCCCACTGCATCTCTATCCATGCATGTGGGATAAGGCCAAGATGCCGTGCCAAAGGGCGACATGATGGCCACCTCTCGCCTTGGCACGCTCCTTCCACCGAGTCATGCAAAAGATAAGTCTCCATTCGCTACTTGCCGCATACTTTGCGAATCGTGCATGGTGGTCGGTGTTGTGGTGTAATTTATAAGAGTACTTGCAGCACAACACCGATTAGTCTATATTCAGTATTGTTCGACAACTTTCTTCAACTCTACACTCCAAAAACTATAGGTACACGTGCCTCAAGCCAGAAGACCCTACAGCAGAACTACAGACAATAGACCAGATTGTCGGGATACAGCTTGTGGTATGTTTTTTTCCTTGATTTAAGGTTGGGGCTTTAGCCGTATTCGGTTATGGCGGTCCCATGGCGACTTTTAAGTTGATAGATTAAAAAAAAATACTTAAACATCATTAAAAGTGAGAAAAGTTTCAGAAAATATTATAACTTATACTTCTGCGCACTGTATGTATTATAGTTTTAAAATTAAAATCATAATTACTGTCCAAACAAGTTTCTGATATCAACACGATATGTATTTGTTTTGACATTAGTAATAGTTCCTCACTTTATTTAACATACGAGTACTAAGAGCATTCCACTGCATTATATTTATGTAGGTATGTATGATATCTCTATGAAACCAGATTGTGAAAGAGTAAAGATTGAAAATTTTCAAAGTTAAATTCGAATAAGTTAGATCGCTGGGGGGTGATGAATTCCATTGAGGACCACGAGTTATGTAGTTGATTTTTCTGATGCAGTTTGCGAAATTTTATTTTAAAAGTTAGGTGTGTACTTTTGGCCTCGCATGCCCAGCGGTATCTACTTCTCTGTCCAGGTTCATTTGTGTAACGCCATAGTGAGACAAGTGTTCATAATATCTGAGGCAAGTAAAAAAAGCAGGGCTTCCTAATAGTGATTTATGATTAAATTTCATGTGCTTGGTCTCGCAGCGTTACAAGAAATCTAACTCAAGGCAAGTCTTTCCTTTAGCTAATGCAGCTTATAGCTGGCATGGAGCCTCAGTGAATGTGGTTTCGAAAGGAACGATGTTATAGGTTGTGTCTAAATTATCCGACGGACTATTTCCCACACCCGTGCTAGCCCTCTATAAAAAGTAATTATTTACGGGCTAAAGTTGATGTTATCAATTACATACCTTATAGACATCAAAGTTCTCAATGATGGAGTCGAAGCTGGTGTAGAGATCGTTCAGTAGATCGACGACCTCAAGCGGTGTGGACTCCGCAGAGAGTTGAGTGAAGCCAATAATGTCACTGAAGTAGATTGTGACTTGTTCGTACGTCTCCGCTATCACCGGCTGACCGAGGATCAGTTGGGAGGCCACAGATCTGTTGAGAAAGACATAAGTTCGGTGAGGGTGTTCAGAAGATGGCTAGAGAAACTTCAGTGAAGCCAAAATGAGCGATTTTTCTCTTATCATATTTATTCGAAATGTCCGAAACTATTTTCACACATTTTCACGTAGCAGGTGCATTTTATCATTTTAGGGACCGCAAAATTTTGATACAATATCTTTATATGTGTAGTACTAAGCATGTACTCGCTCTTTATATTTTTCCTCATTAAATAAATGCAAAGCCGAAAATGAAGAGAAAAAAATACGTCCCGACCAGGATTCGAACCTGGAATTCCGGCTTGAGCGCGCTGGCGGCGTTACTAATTCCGCCATCGGGTCGTTGACGTATTCTCTCTAAATTTTCGAGTAGCTTACATCTTCTTTAGTATCTTCATCTAGTTCCAATAATCTTCTTCTCTTCATTTTCCGCATTGCATTTATCTAATGAAGAAGTATGAATTTGTATACATTTAGAAAACCATTCAAAGTATACACATAATGTACATACATCAATACTAATAACTAATAATATATTCCTACCATTTAATTATTTGTAAGACTTAAATTTTATATAATTCTTATTGAAATTTACAAATAATGTGATCAAAGACAACTTATAAATAAAAGAGTTCCTCTATAGGGGCCAAACACATTGTTCCAAGGACGGATGCAGCATTCCCCTTCTGAATGGCGATAGAAACACGCTGACGGAAAAATGCTGAAAAAATGAAGTATGCTATTTCGACCCACCAAATTATCTCTTGATCACACATCTTCGTACATCTGGTACATCTTCGAAAGATCACTACATCGTACATGTATTAGTAATTAATTAATTAAAATGTAGTATACATAGGTACATTGATAAGAACGTCGCACTTCGAAACACGGAGTTAAATAAAAAATCTGTGAAAGCGAGTGAAAATGTATTACAGTAAGGAACTCAATTCAGATCAAATTCAATCTAAGGGCTTTTATAATATTTCGAGGCTGCCTAAAGCTATTGAATATTTAAAACTGCCTATTAAGGAGGCTTCCGCTAGGGATCATGAAAATTTAAGCGGCTAATCTGTTAGGAAAGATCCATAATTAGATTCTCTAGAAAAGTTCTTTTAATTTATAACTCTAAATAGTAAATTATAATGGAGAAAGAGGTTAGGTGGGGTGATTGGCTATTTTTAACGAACTACGTAGGTAATCATTTTAAAAATCTTTAGACTTTCCCATCATCAAAATTAATGTCTTGCTGAAATAAGAAAAGAAAGAAAGACATAAAATGTTTATTTGCTGAAAATATTAATAAATCAAAATGAATATTCCATCAGTACCAAAAAGAAGATACATACTAAATGAGATGAGATACTGATGAAAACACCTTAGCTCCTAGTCATGTAGTGGGCTCTAGTCAGTTTGCTGGCTATACTGCAGCATGAATATTATTACTTAATTTTTTTTTTCTGATTAATGTATTCAAATCAAGTTAAATCCAATTAAAGATAATTACAAAATAAAACAGAAACTAAAACTAGCTATCAAAAATTAACCACAACTACAAATGCGGCGGGTGGCCGAGTGGTTTGGGCATCGGCTTCTCATGCGAGAGGTCCGCGGTTCGAATCCCGTCGGCGTGTACCAATGAGTTTTTTCTGACGAAAAAATTTACGTGCATACTTACACCTGCTGCTTCACCGTTACGAACCGGTGTAAAACTGTAGATCCCTTCCCTTGCCCCTTACTAGGTGGTAGGCTCAAATTGTAGCCGACTGGGTTGATACCAGCGTACTGGATGTAAGATGGCCGCATAGCAGCCTCGGTTGTGTTCTCCTCTAGTCCAGTATAGCCAGCAATCCAGGGAAGTCTCCGGTTTGGCACCTACCTTTTCGGAGGTGATATTGGCTGGTCGGAGCATGCGCTTTAGCCCCTCCAACTCAGCCACCCATACCGGATTACATAATAATTTTTTTTTATCAATTCAAAGAATACAAAAAAATAATACACAGAATACGACAAACGCTTAGATTATTAATTGGTCTCCGCGCGCTCCGACTAGATACCGCGCTACCTTAAAACAACAGCTCCGTGAATGCGGCAACTCAATATTGTAGTGTGTGTAAGAAAATGTTGTAGTATGTGTGTGATCCCATAGTCTTTCCTATTGAGACTGGCTCGAGTACGCCGACTTCGGCGTAGTATTTGTTGCCGCATTTTACACGTACACGGGCGGTATCTAGTCGGAGCGCGCGGAGACCTATCAATATTGTTATGTTTCTCAATCTGAGAAATATGTAGATATTAGCAAAATGTGTGCACGGCCGGTACTTGGGTAAGAGCTGGTAGAGCAGCTCCTCGCACTTGCGCTTCTCCTCCAGATAGTCGGCCGTTCTCTCCTCCACCAGCGCCTCCAGGTTGTTCGCGTACTGCTCCACCTGCACGATCAGCGCGTCCAGCCGGGTCGACGTCTCGCAGTCTCTGTGGACGATCCGATCACACAACATTTCAACTATTGCAAAAGGCGCGCGAAAAGGCTCCTGTCAGGCATGGCATTCGCAATCCCCGTGCATCACATAATGTCCAAGGGCATCGTAAGTCACCTACTCGTAGAGTGTTTTCATTTTACGAAGGCACGCGGGGTATGAGGTACGAAGTGGTGCGAGAGGTGACCGCGCGGAGCTTAGTAAAGAACGAACTCGGTGCCAGGTCGGTACACACGTTCTACACGTCTTCGCGTCGCTCCGTCGAACTGAGTCGTTCCCTACTAAGCTCCGCGCGGTCTCACACCACTTCCTACCTCATACCTCTCGTGCCTTCGTAAAATGAAAACACAAGTGAAAAGATGTCACATGTCGCGCTTTTCATAAAAAATTCACAGATTTCGTGCCTTACACGACTATCGAGCACATTGAAAATGAATCTACGGAATTCGAAAAAATATTGTCGCTGAGCGACACGACAAGGTCGGGATAAGGAAAAGGTTAGTTGGGTTCTGATGATGGAGCCGGAAGGAAGCCATATTCCTATGGCTAAACTACATATGATAAACCCATCGTGTTTTGGCTCGTTGGATTTGTCTTCGCAAGTACTCTAGTCATATGTTATTTCCAGGGTCCTGATGAGGGAGTCGGAAGGAAGCCACAGGAACTCCTAAACTACACATGATAAATCCACCATATTTGGGCTCGTTGGATATAGGAATATAGGATAGGTTAGAAGATGCGTCGCTACGCGACGCATCTTCTAACCTAACCTATATTCTTGTCTTCTATATCCTTATATTATATTTTTATATTTGATATTTATTAATTTGTTACTTTAGTTAGACATAATGTCAAGCTTATCTCTTTTTCTGTCAAAATTTTAGTTTACATTTTTTTAACTGCTTGTGTTTTTGAAAAATAATAAAAAATATATAAATGTAATTTTTTTTTTATTTTGTTGAATTCATTTTCAATGCGACGCATCTTCTAACCTAACCTATATTCTTATATTCCTATATCCAACGAGCCCAAATATGGTGGATTTATCATGTGTAGTTTAGGAGTTCCTATGGCTTTCTTCCGGCTCCATCATCAGGACCCTGGAAATAACATATGACTAGAGTACTTGCGAAGACAAATCCAACGAGCCTAAACTTAATTTAACTTCTTATATTACTAGGTGGTAGGGTTTTGACCCGCCCGGGTTGATACCACCGCACTGAATGAAAGGTCGGTCGAAACCGCTATATAAATAGTTTGTGTTTTCCGTCCAGTTCAGTGTAGCCGGCAGGACCGAAGGGAAGCACTGACATGGCACCTAGTTCACCCGGTGTTATGGGCTGACATCACGGATGCTGTAGGTGATGTAGCCAACCGTGTCAGTTTTCATAAAAAAAAAGTAGAGGTTGCGTGCGGAGCTCACTCGGGAGCAGGCCACGACGTTGCTGTTCTTAATCGAAGTATTCACCCATCGAGCAGGTCCACACCGCACAGAGTTTGCCCTTGTACCTTATTTATGGTCATCCTAAAACCGACTCGAACGGGGAATGACAAACGTTTAAATTGAAATGGCACATCTGAAGGTATCATTGGGATCCGAGGAATTATAACCTTTTGCTCCGGTGGCACAACCTGTGAAGATAGTTGCTTCGATTATAATTTTTTTCAGACTGTCTACTTTTAGGCGAGTCCCATTACACAGCTTAGGTTGGTTTAAAATTCTAACTAAAATTATTTGTGCGCCGTCTTGTAGATTGAGCTGGTTAATGGGTAGACCGGACGGGTTAAGAGAGTTCAAAAACTCAACAGGATAGTGGAAAGCTTCTTGATCACCGTTTTCATTGTTGTGATGAAGATAATGTTAGTCCAGTTGTTCATATTTCCAGTAGCATTGCTGAAATATTATTTATTTATAAACTAGCTGAGCCCGCGGCTCCGCTCGCGTGAAATTCGTAATTCCAAAGAAGAATGTAAGTAACTAAGGGCGAGGCCGAAGGCCGAGCTGCGTTCAGGTAATCGATAAATCTTCTTAAAGAAAGTAACTAACTAAGGGCGAGGCCGAAGGCCGAGCTGCTTTCAGGTAAACGATAAATCTTTCTCAAATAAAGGAAGTAAGTAAGGGCGAGGCCGAAGGCCGAGCTGCGTTCAGGAAGACGATAAACCTTCTGGAAGAAAGGAAGGAACTAAGTGCGAGGCCGAAGGCCGAGCTGCGTTCAGGTAAACCAAAAACCCTCTTCCGCCTTCGGGCCTCGCCCTTAAAGACTTCCTTTCTTCGATAGAATATAATATCGTTTACTCGATCTATTTATTTCATAAAAATAAAAAAGTAATATTAATTAATAACTAAAGAATTAAACCTACCTAACAAACATTAAAATAACTATCAAAACGGGCATTTTCAAATGTTCTTAGAGCACTTGCGGCATTACCCCGCTGGATGGCAAGGCTTACCCTTTGAATGAAGTACATAAGCCCTTGATGGCGGGACACCAGTTGCGTCAACCAGCTCAAGCCTCTTTTGGCTTCACTGCTCCACGGACCGAGGTTTTCAACCGCAAACGCAACAAATTCGAAATCTTGAATTATATTTCTATATTTGCTGCGTTTGAGGCTCTCCGCCCTAGCCTCGGCCGCGCCAGCCGCTCTTGAAGATGTCCTAACGTGACTTGGAGCCAATGTGAGAACAAAAGTGGCGTCCCACATCAAAGAACTACCCTTAGTCCATGGCACTAAGGTGATAGCATCGGGCCTCTTGCCATCCAGCCGGGAATAACCGCGAGGTTCTAGGATGCACGGTATATTTGCCGTTAGAAGCGTGGACTTTATAATAAAATTGAAATTAAATTAACTCAATCTTAATATTAATTAACTTTATTCGAGATGGTTTAGCTTCTTCCTGAACGCAGCTCGGCCTTCAGCCTCGCCCTTAGTTACTTGCTTTCTTCGAGATGGTTTATCATTTGTCAGAACGTAGCTCGGCCTTCGGCCTCGCCTTAGTTGCTTACTTTCTTCAAGATGGTTTAGCTTCTTCCTGAACTCAGCTCGGCCTTCGGCCTCGCCCTTAGTTACTTGCTTTCTTCGAGATGGTTTTTCAATTATCCGAACGTAGCTCGGCCTTCGGCCTCGCCTTAGTTACTTACTTTCTTCAAGATGGTTTAGCTTCTTCCTGAACGCAGCTCGGCCTGCGGCCTCGCCCATAGTTACTTACTTTCTTCGAGAAGGTTTATGGTCTTCCAGAATAGAGCTCGGCCTTCGGCCTCGCCCTTAGTTACTTACTTTCTTCAAGAATGTTTTTCTTCTTCCTGAACTCAGCTCCGCATTCCGCCTCGCCCTTAGTTACTTTCATCGAGAAAGAATATCGTTTACGTGAGCGCAGATCCGCCTTCGGGCCCGCTTTTAGTTACTTACTTTCTTTTTTTTAAATACGAATTTCACGCGAGCGAAGCCGCGGCAACAGATATATAAATTTTATTGCACCAATGACAGCGACATAACTTCGACTTTCAATTATTATTTTTATTTATCGAACAATTTGTCACCGGCCAGCTCACGTCGAGATGACAGTTCTCCGTTGTCAACATGACATTTAAAATTGTTTTTTACCTTTACTTTGGATTACGTGATTTTTATTATATTTTTTAATTATTATGTTCATCCGGGATATACACTGTCACTATAAAAAGTTTCGTCAAATTCCGTTCAGTGGTTTTTGCGAGATGCGCGTACAAATAGACATTTTTGCATTTACGATTTTATGATATGTATAGAAAGAATAGATAATATGTATAGACTATTGTGTTCAAGTTATAAAAAAGAAGAACTGTCATTTTCGTTGTATCTACTTATTTTTAAATTTCGAATGAATATTTTATTCAAATTGTATTTGCTGCCAGTTCTCAAGATATAATTATCTACTTTGGACTACGTGATTTTAAACGCGCAATAATGTTTGTAATTGTAATTTTTTTTTATTTTTGTTATTTTTTTTACGTATTATGTTAACCCGGCATATAAACTGCCACTATACAAAGTTTCGTCTAATTCCGTTCAGTGGTTTTTGCGTGATGCGCGTACAGACAAACAAACAAACAAACAAAAATTTTAAAAACTGTTCTAACATGTTCAGTATCTCATTTTAAGCCACCCTGGTTAGTTTTTTTCCGAATACATTCAATGTACAGACTTTCTTACCTCTACGATTTTATTATATGTATAGATTTGATGAATCACTTGATGGTAATATTATGCTGTCGAACTGGGTCTTCCTGTTTCCTGTATACGAAGCTCCTGGTGTGAACAAATCCACCGAGACGGAATCTTCAAATAGGCTTTAATTAAACACTGTTCATTCTAGTGTACAATAACAGCTTCGTATTGAAATGACAACATAGTTTCGTATAGTTTTATTGAGAATTTGAGTTCGTGTTTTGTTTGATAAAATTATATTTGTAAATAATGTGTCTGCGGCTCTTTTGACGTTAAACTCAGAATCGACCTTACTGGCTGCTACGGCTAATGAATGATATATGTTTAGTATTCAATTTTGATTGCAATGGTGAAAACCGTATTTTAATCATTCGAGTTATCAATGAAGAGATAGACAAACATAGACTCAGAAAATGTTAAAACTTAAAAGTATCTACTAGCAAAAGCAGTATAATTAATTAATTCTACAAAATGTTAATTAATCAGTAAAATAATTTAAATAAACTTTTAGCTTGACGGGCGTTGACGGAGATATATTGAAACGTAACAGACCTAGGCATAAACAATGCCTCGTTTTAGGCTCCCCTTTGAGCGAGTCTAACCTGTGTCAATGGCTTTGAAAGCGAACCCCTTTTCAACAGCCCTTGTAATTCAATTCCCTCCCAGCTGGGGTTATTTACATTAAAACTTCAAATTATTTACGAGATACAAAGTCCAGGCGCCTCAGCCTTCTGGGAATACTAACGGAGCAACGAATTTATTTATAAGTTTTGGAGAGACGTGCATTTAAAAATATTCATTTGATAGTAAAATAAATTGAAATAATATATTTCGTGTAAATAAAATTGTTTTTAACAAGACTGTAATAAAATGTTGATAGAAGAAGTTTATCTTTTCGCTTCAGAGCGCGTGGGACAAACAAGGCTTAAAAAGAATATGCGAGAGGTCCAAGATACGAATCCCGTCAGCGTGTACCAATGAGTTATGGATAAGATGGCCGCATAGGAGCATCGGCTGTGTTCTCGTCAAGTTCAGTAGTCTAGCCAGCAATTCAAAGGGAAGTCTTCGGCTTGGCACCTGCCTTCTCGTAGGTGATATTGGCTTTTCGGAGCATGTGCTTTGGCACCTCTGACTCAGCCACTCTACATAAAAAAATCCCTAAACATGTAAAGAAATATTCTTTACTATTTTTAGTAAATGATACAAAGGGACTCCTTGTCTACCTGTCACAGGGCTTAAACTTCAAAAAGGATTGTGGTAGAAAATGTTGATTGAGCAAATATTGTTTGTGCATATTTTATTGCTGATTGTACCCTGACTCGGCCGCCCATACCGGATTACATAAACATGCATAAATAAATATATATTTACATATTTCCAAAATCAGTTTGAAATTATTTCAACGCGTTTGATTTTCCTACCTATTTATTTCTTTCTTTGTTGCGATAAAGATAATGGTAGTCTAGTTGTTCATATTTTCAGTAGCATTGCTTTTGTCTGTTTACTATTCAAGGTTACTCAGATATTGAATAGGGGAAATGAGAAAACAAGTTTCAGAGAAATTGCCAGAATGCATAACGCTCGGAAGCTTTCAAACCGATGAGTGTCTGAAGGTTATCCGACTGCTATAAGACTGAGCGTTTTATTTTCCAGAAAACTCTAGATTTTCTCGCTGTCGTAAAGAGGAAAAGCTATAAAGTGGACGGATCTGCTGTCAACATAGGCACTGTGTTTGATCGAACATGATAGGAAGATGTTATTGGGTTAAGATATCTACATATTGACGTACATCAATATTGTTGTATCAAACCCTTTTTATCCGACTACGTCGAAGTCAAAGCGAAGGATTTTAAATTCAGCACGTATGTATTTCGGTCTGCGGAAATATGATCACTTTTCCGAGTTCCGGTCTAGCCTTCTCGTCGTAGGAATTCCCATGTCCTCTCTTTCTCTCTTGTACTACACACTGAATGACCCTGCTGCTTGTCGTGAGGTTGCATTGTCTTGTCATAATTTTCCAAACGTAGTGGTCCGTGCTGTGCTGCAATAATTATCCAGAGTTCTTGCAGCACCGCACCGCTATTCTGCTTACCTCGATTGATATCCCGGGAATACAGCGTGATGATATATGTATGTATGCATCGATTATTTCTCCTGGATACAATCATATCTCCGAACTTGTTGGAAACTCAGAAGATTGAAGACGGAGCCACAAAAGCGAAACGAACCAAGGTCATTACAAAGTTTTGGAGGAAATCTTGTGAATTCGTTCCGGAATTTTATGCACGGACTTAAGGAGGAATGAAAAACTTTAAAAAGAAAAAGAGGTATAACGGAAAAGTTTTGGGGCGTATATAAAAGGATCTCTGGCTTCCGGAAACATTTCAACGTAACAAAGAAACAAGTAACTTACTTAAAGTTATGCGGAGTCATCTCAACAATTTTAGTTCGTTTTGCAATGTAAATATTTTAAGAAATGAAAATAGTGAAATAAAAATTGCATTATCTAAGAATGTTTACATGGTTTGAAATGGCATCAGAGTAAGGAACCCCTAAAAGAAAATAAGGGAATGTTACTAGGAAAGAGCTGAATTTTTATTTAGCTCTAAACTCACATACAATTTACAAAGTTTGCATGTACCTTTAAAAAAATACAGCGAAGACATTAATGGAAAATATTTATATTTAAAAATAAAATGGTATAAAAATGGCTACTTTTAGCCGAACATTTTCTTTCTTCAGTAAGCCATATGTATCTTTACTAATTGCTTGAGTTCTAATTTTATATTTTATTGTACTTACTTGTTTATCTTCTGTATATTTTCCTTGAGTGCTGAGAAGTCCGGTCTATCTGCATCATCAGTGAGAGTCCACGGTGGCTCCCCCGTGAGCGACTGTCTCGGAGACGCCGACAGCGGCGACGTTCCTCGGTTCCTCATGTCCGTACTACCTGCATAGACAACAATCCATTGATACTCATTCATCGTCATCTTTTTCAATCATCATCAGTGGGCGTCCACGTAGGCTCCCCCGTGAGTGACTGTCCCAGAGACGCCGTCAGCGGCGACGTCTTTTTTTATGGAAACTGGCACAGTTGGCTACATCACCTACTACATCCGTGATGTCAGCCCATAGCACCGGGTGAAATAGGTGCCATGTCAGTGCTTCCCTTCGGTCGTTCCTTCCTTGACGTGCCTCGGTTCTTTGTGTCCGTATTACCTGCATAGATAACAATCCATTATTACTCATTCATCGTCATCTTCTTCGTTTATCATCAGTGAGAGTTCACGGTGGCTCCCTCGTGAGCGACTGTCTCGGAAACTAGCATTTAATAAAAGTTTACTGGAATATAGTTATTCTCACTTTTATTTGGACGCAGTAGCATAGACAAAAATCCATCGTTACACTTCATAGTCATCTTCATTGTTTATCATCGACGAGGATCCCCTGCGGGAACCGCATTGATTGTATTGTATTGTATTGTTTATTGATCATTCTTATGGCAGTTAGACTGCGCTCGAACTTGTCACAATTTGTTCTATCCGGTTCGATTACACCCACGAAGAAGAACCGACAAGAAACTTCGCAGGGTATTTTTTTTAAACATATTTTTACAAGTATTTAGTGACTAGCCACATAATAACACCGCCCATAGTCCATCTAAAACACAGCTTGAGAGCAAGATTAACAATTTTGCTGAGAGTTCTGACTACAAAGACTTATTAATTAAGTGAATCAGGTGTAAAGAGCCTTTGTCAAATGATGTCTTTTGTCTGCGTGTATGTTTGTTTGTTATCCTTAAACACTTCGAGGGAAAAATGAATATAGGCGGTGTTATCAAACGTTAGCCGAAGAGACGACGAGCGGTGGATTAACCATGTCCTACACTGGCGGCCTTGGTCAGGAAAACGGAGTGTGGGAAGACCACTCGCCAGGTGGGACGACGACATCAATTACGTCAGGGGAAAGCAGCGGTTCCTTACCGCTGAAGGCTGGGAGGACTAGAGGAAAATTGGTGAGGCGTATCTCCAGCAGTGGACGCATACACGCTGACTGACTGGCTGACAGACAAACCGAGCTTCACGCGAGCGATGCCGCCGGCAAAGCTTGTAACATAAAACAATCAAACAAACGCTGGGCGCGGTCAGTACTTGGATGGGTGACCGCTCGACCGTTGGAGGCTTACCGTGGTTCGGATTCCACGTAAAACTGTAGGTCCCTTCACTTCTTACCTTACTAGGTGGTAGGGTTCGGCCCACCGGGTCGATACCACCGCACTGAATGAAACGTCGGTCGAAACGGCTATGTAAATAGTTTGTGTTTTCCGTCCAGTTTAGTGTAGCCGACACGGCCGAAGGGAAGCACTGGCATGGCACCTTGTTCACCCGGTGTTATGGTCTGACATCACGGATGTTGTAGGTGATGGAGCAAACCGTCTCAGTTTCCATTAAAAAAAAAACAAAAAAACAAATTAAAAATAAATATGGCAAAATAATTTTCTCTCGTTACAGCGAGAGCGACATTTTCGGACACGTGCAAACTTTAACGAGTTTGACCCCTATTTGACCCCCACTAGTCAACTTCTACTTCCGCCAAGTTCCGCCAACCTCATCACGGCAACACGAAGCCGATATTGAATTAGAGTTGGAAACTCGATAGCACTATGAAAACGTGCGACGCGTTTAAGAGTTTATGACCAATTCGTGCAACTTTTTGCTAAACTTATATTTATATACTAGCTGAGCCCGCGGCTCCGCTCGCGTGAAATTCGTAATTCCAAAGAAGAATGTAAGTAACTAAGGGCGAGGCCGAAGGCCGAGCTGCGTTCAGGTAATCGATAAATCTTCTTAAAGAAAGTAACTAACTAAGGGCGAGGCCGAAGGCCGAGCTGCTTTCAGGTAAACGATAAATCTTTCTCAAATAAAGGAAGTAAGTAAGGGCGAGGCCGAAGGCCGAGCTGCGTTCAGGAAGACGATAAACCTTCTGGAAGAAAGGAAGGAACTAAGTGCGAGGCCGAAGGCCGAGCTGCGTTCAGGTAAACCAAAAACCCTCTTCCGCCTTCGGGCCTCGCCCTTAAAGACTTCCTTTCTTCGATAGAATATAATATCGTTTACTCGATCTATTTATTTCATAAAAATAAAAAAGTAATATTAATTAATAACTAAAGAATTAAACCTACCTAACAAACATTAAAATAACTATCAAAACGGGCATTTTCAAATGTTCTTAGAGCACTTGCGGCATTACCCCGCTGGATGGCAAGGCTTACCCTTTGAATGAAGTACATAAGCCCTTGATGGCGGGACACCAGTTGCGTCAACCAGCTCAAGCCTCTTTTGGCTTCACTGCTCCACGGACCGAGGTTTTCAACCGCAAACGCAACAAATTCGAAATCTTGAATTATATTTCTATATTTGCTGCGTTTGAGGCTCTCCGCCCTAGCCTCGGCCGCGCCAGCCGCTCTTGAAGATGTCCTAACGTGACTTGGAGCCAATGTGAGAACAAAAGTGGCGTCCCACATCAAAGAACTACCCTTAGTCCATGGCACTAAGGTGATAGCATCGGGCCTCTTGCCATCCAGCCGGGAATAACCGCGAGGTTCTAGGATGCACGGTATATTTGCCGTTAGAAGCGTGGACTTTATAATAAAATTGAAATTAAATTAACTCAATCTTAATATTAATTAACTTTATTCGAGATGGTTTAGCTTCTTCCTGAACGCAGCTCGGCCTTCAGCCTCGCCCTTAGTTACTTGCTTTCTTCGAGATGGTTTATCATTTGTCAGAACGTAGCTCGGCCTTCGGCCTCGCCTTAGTTGCTTACTTTCTTCAAGATGGTTTAGCTTCTTCCTGAACTCAGCTCGGCCTTCGGCCTCGCCCTTAGTTACTTGCTTTCTTCGAGATGGTTTTTCAATTATCCGAACGTAGCTCGGCCTTCGGCCTCGCCTTAGTTACTTACTTTCTTCAAGATGGTTTAGCTTCTTCCTGAACGCAGCTCGGCCTGCGGCCTCGCCCATAGTTACTTACTTTCTTCGAGAAGGTTTATGGTCTTCCAGAATAGAGCTCGGCCTTCGGCCTCGCCCTTAGTTACTTACTTTCTTCAAGAATGTTTTTCTTCTTCCTGAACTCAGCTCCGCATTCCGCCTCGCCCTTAGTTACTTTCATCGAGAAAGAATATCGTTTACGTGAGCGCAGATCCGCCTTCGGGCCCGCTTTTAGTTACTTACTTTCTTTTTTTTAAATACGAATTTCACGCGAGCGAAGCCGCGGCAACAGATATATAAATTTTATTGCACCAATGACAGCGACATAACTTCGACTTTCAATTATTATTTTTATTTATCGAACAATTTGTCACCGGCCAGCTCACGTCGAGATGACAGTTCTCCGTTGTCAACATGACATTTAAAATTGTTTTTTACCTTTACTTTGGATTACGTGATTTTTATTATATTTTTTAATTATTATGTTCATCCGGGATATACACTGTCACTATAAAAAGTTTCGTCAAATTCCGTTCAGTGGTTTTTGCGAGATGCGCGTACAAATAGACATTTTTGCATTTACGATTTTATGATATGTATAGAAAGAATAGATAATATGTATAGACTATTGTGTTCAAGTTATAAAAAAGAAGAACTGTCATTTTCGTTGTATCTACTTATTTTTAAATTTCGAATGAATATTTTATTCAAATTGTATTTGCTGCCAGTTCTCAAGATATAATTATCTACTTTGGACTACGTGATTTTAAACGCGCAATAATGTTTGTAATTGTAATTTTTTTTTTATTTTTGTTATTTTTTTTACGTATTATGTTAACCCGGCATATAAACTGCCACTATACAAAGTTTCGTCTAATTCCGTTCAGTGGTTTTTGCGTGATGCGCGTACAGACAAACAAACAAACAAACAAAAATTTTAAAAACTGTTCTAACATGTTCAGTATCTCATTTTAAGCCACCCTGGTTAGTTTTTTTCCGAATACATTCAATGTACAGACTTTCTTACCTCTACGATTTTATTATATGTATAGATATCTTCGTAAAATATAATATTTCATGAAGCCAAAGAAATATAATAAATATGCATACTTCCTTATCCTTACCTTTAATAAAATCCAACGTCTGCTTTCTGTCTGTCTGTCTCTCCGCTTATAACTCGAGAAACACTGAACCGATTTTAATAAAAAAAATCTGCGGATAGCTTGATTCTTCCCATCAACTAAAGGCGACTTACTATCACGCTAAATGGCTTATGAGGTAAGCAGAGAAGTCAAATGTGAGAGCGGGCGGAGCCGCGGGCATACATACATACAATCATTATACGGTATACAGCGTGAACAATAAATTATACCCCACGCTGTATCCCGACAATCGGAGTAAGCTGAATTATCGTGTTCGATTAAAATGATTAAAATAATCGGGTCCTTCAAGAGAGGCGTGAATAGGCACCTGTTAGGCCGACACGGCATTCGCAATCCCCGAGTACGACCGAATGTCCATGGGCGTCGTTAGACACCTTATGGCCCGCCATAAGGTGTCTAACGATGCCCGCCGACGTCGGCCTAACAGGTGCCTACATGTGGCCCCCCGGCCACATGTCGCGCTTTCTATTAAAAAAAAAAATTATGTGCTGCAAGGACTCGGTCGGTGTTGTGACAGCACAACACGGACCACCACGTTTGGCAAAGTATTCGGAAATTATACTACTCGTATCAAGCAGCAATTAAGGCACCTAGACCCACCTGCTGCATGACTCGGTAGGTGGAAGGACCGTGCCAAGGTGAGAGGTGACTATCCGGTCGACCTTTAGCACGGCATCTTGTCCTTATACCTTAGCCGCCTTTTACGACATGCACGTGGTGAGATGCAGTGGGGCTATTATTTTTACCTACCGGCCCCACACGCTGCGGTAAAATTAATTTGTAAAGTTTGGTTGGTTAGGTTAGGTTAGGTTTTCAGCGGCTTCCGCTTTCAGAATAAATAATAATACAGCATATTGCTGTAATAATAACAATATAAAAAAAAATTACAGCATTGAGAGAAGAAGAAAGCTAATTTTAAGCACATGTAAAAACACCGAAAAATACAGTATAATACAAAACATGACTGAAAACTAAATGTGGATATGGACATTCAACACGCCCGTCTCCTACAATTTTTGTAATCAATGCACGGCATTGGCAATTCTACAGTCTTGAATTCTTTGAAAATAAATCCACGTGAATGAAACATAAGTCAGAACTTAGACCACGTTAGTTTTGATCTCACTGATAACATTCCCCAAAGTTAATGTAGCTGGCTGGAGCAATTTGCCATTCATCTAAGAGTTCGTAGAAATGCCACAGAAAACGCAATATTCGCAACGCACAATCTTAAACAATGTCGATATTGTGGCAGATTACATTCTACTCTAACTAGCACTTCACTCCAAGGAGCTATTTAAGGGCGGTTTTGAACTCCATATTCATTGACATACGAGTATCTGCCAAATATTTTTGCTATAATTTTTTTTATGGTATATCCTCGGTTTCTTACTCCGTTATTTAACAAATTAAGAATTTGCATTAATTTGTTTTAGATAACAAAACTGCTCGTAGAAACAAACATTTTATAAACATTATTTTTAAAGTAAATATGTCATACACCGTCACCGCTCATTTATGATTGCTACATGTCGACGCCAACATTTTTAAAATCATGCAAGTTGGCACCTGGCAGTTTGGCCACCATTTTTTGGTTGGCGGCTGTGAATATAGGCAAAATTTTATAGAAAATAACTCAGTCTATAAACGACATACACCACTCATACGCAGTGTTGGTATTGAACTCAAATTGAAATTTATAATAGCTTAAGTGGACACTCGTTAAATTATCCTTTACCTAATCTTTTTTTATAGCATGATATGTCAAATTATTATAACGTTTAATATTTTTCCTTCTTCTGTTTTGACAGCTTATGTCAAATTAAGACAGTGTTTAAACACAGCCTTAAGTGCCCTACGTAGGTAAGTGTGGAGCGCGGCTAGGCCAGGGGTCGATCGATCGTCTTCAGCTGAGTGTGAATTACGTCGCGACTGTTGGCGACCCCTGCCGCTGGGCAACTTCGCTCATTAATTAGTGAGGCGAGAAGGGTTTCGCTCGGTCGGAGGATGGCCGCGAATATTCCCGAGAACGTGTTTTGTTTTTCATAGGCTTCTGTCAGCTTGTGTCATTGTATGATTAAGTCGCCCTGGTTGGAATTTTTCCGAATATATTCAATGTACAGACTTTTTTGCATTTACGATTTTATTATATGTACAAGCTGTGCCCGCGGCTCCGCCCGCTCTCATATTTCACTTCACTGCTAACCTCATAAGCTATTTAGCGTGATAGTAAGTAGCCTATAGTTGATGGGAAGAATCAAGCTATCCGTAGAATTTTGTTTTATTAAAATCGGTTCAGTGGTTCTCGAGTTATAAGCGGACAGACAGACAGACAGAAAGCAGACGTTGGATTTTATTATAGGTATATAATATATAATATATAATATATAATATATATATATATATATATATAAGGAAAGGAAGGATAAGGATAGATAATGTATGTGTGTAGTAACACAATTAATGTCTCCTATTTATTCTTAGGTAGTATTTACTTATATAAATATAATTATATTTTTCAGGCTTTCAAAAATTCTTATATTTTTAAATAAAAAATTGTCACATCTTATCTTTGCTACTACCTACATTCCATTTTTTACACATTTCGTAAACCTAAAGGTTGGCTCTAAGAAATCTCTTCAAGGGATAAGTCCGCCTTTGCACCTCATGTACCTGTATTCATTGTATTTGTATTGATCAATAAAGAATTTTCTATCTATCTACATATCTAGTAAGTATAATATGAAATTCTCTACTGCACGGCTTCCCTTACTCAGTTTTCCTCTCCACGGCCGCCAGAGTAGGACACGGTTACTCCAACGGTCGTCTCTGTGGCTTTCGTGCCCAGCCCACTGCCACTTGAGCTTAGACACCCGTTATCCAATATCGTACCTTTCCTACACAAGATTTATTCATTTATCTAATAACTAAAATGTATTCCTAAGGAGACAGGTGTAGACAAGTTGATACAAAGTAAACTGACTGAAGTGATTTTGAAGTGATCGTTCGATTATAGTACCCGGAAATAATGAACATCGATTTGTTTTTTTTTATGGAAACTGACACGGTTGGCTACACCACCTACAACATCCGTGATGTCAGCCCATAACACCGGGTGAACTAGGTGCCATGTCGTGCGAACGTGGTGGTCGATGTTGTGTTGCAATTTTCCAGAGTTCTTGCAGCACAACACCGATTACTCTGCTTACCCTGATTGTCGGGATACAGCGTGTGGGGTGTGCATGTATGTGTGTAATGTACCTATTAGCTATTACATAAACATTATTTAATCATGTTGGAAGGAAATAAATTAGAAGTCGCCTCAGGGTCGAATTGTGCACCAAAAAGAATAAACGAATTGTCGCTAAGCAACTCTTCAAAAGCTGACTTTTATCTGTGAAAGGTCGAGTTCGAGACTTTATAAAACCGTACATAAAATGGAATCCCTCAAAAATGCTTCAAAGCCGTAAATTCGACGAACACACCTGCGATTCAGATATCGCCTTGAGATGAATTCAAAAGAATAGGACCGCCATACATTGTTGAAAATTTACTACGTCCTCAACACACATCCATATAGCGATGACCTATGCTATTGCAGACTCCACTACCTACACGTTGGTGAATACGTTGGTCAAGACCCCAATTCCTACGAAAACATCCAATATCCTCCTATACAAGTTGGCCGAACTATTTGTCAAAGAGCTTGCCAATGCGCTGAGCTATGCTGACAGACTCCACTACACGCTGGCAAATACGTTGGCCAACACCCCCAATTCCTACCAAAACATACAATATCCTACTCTACAAGTTGGCCATAGTATATGTCAAAGAGCTTGCCAATGCGCTGAGGTAAGCTCCACTACACGCTGGCGAATACTTAGGCCATCACTGCAATGCCTAAAAAAAGCGACCAATATCCAATATCTACAAGCTGGCTAATGTATTGGTAAGCGCATTGGCAAATGCATTGACCAACGTGTGGAGTAGACCTCAGAATGAAGAAACGTTTTATATTTAGAAATAAAAATTATTTGATATGCAGACATATTTATAATTTCGTCGTTGTGCATAATATCTACTTATAAATACTTTCACCTGCTCAGCGAATTAATACCACTTCTATGTTTTTGAACCATTTGGGCGTAAGCGCTGGGAGGCATTAAGGGAAGTGGCGACATTAGGGCCAGCTGCCGCCGCGCGAACCAAATCTTTTCTATATCTAGCTTATAAAGTGCCGAAGAGTTTCTTGAGCCCGTGCCAAAACCTGTTCCATCATACGCGGGCCTACAAGCTGTGCTGTTCGTCTTCCGTTGTAGGAGCTTTAGATTTATAAGATGTGTATAAATATTTGACAAGAGGAACCTAAGTATATATATAGTAAGCGGGGGTGGTCGGCATGGTCTCGGTTTGCCCTCTTGATCTCCGGGTCCGAGGTTCGAATTCAGCCGACTGAGTTTTTTCTGAGGGAAAAATTAACGCGGTAATCGTTCCCGAAACGAATTCCTTGCAAATTTTATAAAGGATTAATATTATTCGATATAGGAATTTAGCTTGTATGTTTATTTTCCGTTATTTAATTTAATGTTTTATTTATTTATTTATTCAGAAAACACAAACAGTTACTTGTTGTACAGCATAGGTACATTTAGTAACTCTGAAGAGAGTAAATAATTTAAATTAATTAGGTATGTAACCAGCGACGTATTTCACAAGTAGTAAGTATAAGGATAGGCGATATCTACAAAGATATTCACGAATGAGTATAGCATTTAAAATATTTTGTGAAGCAATACCTACGTTAGTGACGCACAAGTATTGGTCAAGTTACCAAACAAGACAAAAAAAGTCGACAAGTGCGAGTTGGGCTCGCACACCGAGGGTTCCGTACTATCGCTCAATATATTTGTATTATGTATGTACAACACTAATTGTATTTTGCAAAATCACGAAACGTCTAAATAAATACTACAGCAGTGGTTTGACTGTCAGGCATTCGAGTAATTGAAATATGCGGAAATATATTTTTTATAAGACATCTTAACTACAAGTTTAATATTTTCGGATTTGTTCCTTTACTTGTGCTGTGAGACCTTGCTTCTTACCAAATTTCATGATTCTAGGCTAACGGGAAGTACACTATAGGGTTTGATTTGATTTGAGTGAGTTTACGAGTATGAAATCTGATATAGATGGCTGTATATTGAGCTTGCATTTTCTACACCTTAAACAGATTTTAGATCTCAGTATTTCATATCAATTTCAATTTGATATTCGGATTTTTCCTTTAATTGTGCTGTGAGACCTTGCTTCTTACATGTAAGAAGCAAGGTCTCACATGAAATTATGTACAATTTCATGATTCTAGCTAGGTTAACGGGAAGTACTCTATAGGTTTTGATTTGATTTGCCAGTAGCAAAATATGTGACTTAAATGGCCGTATCTAGTGATTGCGTTGGCTTAGAAGCTTAAATTTTTTACACTTTCGAGGGAACGTAGAGTTTAGTATTTGATATTAATTTCAACTTTATATCTCTACCCGTTCCTGAGAAAAAAGGTCTTGACACACAGACAGACAGACAGACAGACAGACGGACAACAAAGTGATCCTATAAATAAGGGTTCCGTTTTTTTCCTACTTTGAGGAACCCTAAAAAACGCAGCGACGATCTGAGACACTAGCATAAAAACAATCGCTTCGGTGGCGTAGAGTGGCACTGTTTTTACTAAGAACTCGACAGGCACTGTTCTATTAGGTACCTACACCAAAAAGTATTCGCCTGACCACATTCAAAAGTGAAAATACAACGGTTTTTGAATGCATAGCGCGACATGTGGCATCGTTTCACCTACAAGTAGGTGTTAGATAATGCTTAATCTACATAAATACATGGAAAAACAGCAAGTTGTGAAATATCACGTGAAAACTTTGAGGGGTTAGTTAAGATACGATCCATGGTCACTCTTGACATATCGGAATATAGACAAATTGCTTTATACAAAAAAGCGGCCAAGTGCGTGTCGGGCCACGGGCAGTGTAGGGTTCCGTAGTTGCGGAACCCTATCAAAAAAAATTATTTGATTATTTATATAATTTTTAGGGGAAATAAATGAATGTTAATTTGAAAAAGTTCTTCAACAGTGAAATGATGGCTGTCGTCCGTACATTTTATAAGTTGGTCGACTATTACTCGTCAACCTGTACAGCCTACTTAGCTGTGATAGTTTCCTTTTAGTTTCGATATATACACTACTGCTGTGAATTTTTTCACATATACCTAATAGCAACCGTTTAGCTGGCAGGGGGTGGACACTTGACTCTAACAAAAATTAGCACTTAAAAGCTTAATAATTCGCAAACGGATACATATAGAGGACGTACCCTAAAAAAAATTATTTCAAAATTTTTATTTTACCACTTTGTCGGCGTTATTAATATGTATACCCATTCCAACTTACAACTTTCTAAGGGTCACTGAGCTAAGCCGCAGACAGACAGACGGACAGACAGACAGGCGGACATGGCGAAACTATAAGGGTTCCTTGTTCTCAACGGAATCCTAAAAATGGGTCGAACGAAACCTGTCAGTAGGTACTAAAAGTATGCCTTAGATAAGGGTCGGCAAACCTCTCGGAAATAAACGGAAAATCTACTCGTAACGAACTGTGCGTACAATTTCCTACCGACGACACTGAAATTATTATGTTCCCGGCGTTTCGGACAGCCGAGCGAACATCAAAGTCAAAAGCAGGCAAAGGCGAACCGCGAAATTGTTACGTACAATTACCTAAATTGATGTAGTTAGATCGAACGCACACAACGACGTGACTGCGACGAGTACCTATGTCAGAAAGTTGACATTGATGTAGGTCACAGGGACGGCTAAGTGTTATCACCTGTTATAGCATAGCACACGCTTATAACATAAACGCATAACTTTTTCTCTCACACTCCGATATCTATCGGAGGTGAAAAGAAAGAGGGCGTATTTTCCAAGTATGATGTGTCCCGGAAATTGCGTAAGAAAGAAAGAAAACAGATTCTGTCTGTGGAAAGAAAACATATACTTTTCACAATTGCTAATTATGAAAACATCAATATAATGTAAGAGATAAGGACAAGAGATAAGTCTGGTGAACGATGTACCGTGTGGGGCCGGTACTTTAAAAGAATAGCCCCACTGCATCTCCCCCCGTGCATGTCGTAAAAGGCGACTAAGGGATATGACTCCCTTCTTCTATTACTCGGTGGTAGGGTTTAACCCGCCCGGGTTGGTACCACAACTCTGAATGAAAGGTCGGTCGAAACGGCTATGTAAATAGTTTGTGTTTTCCGTCCAGTTCAGTGTAGCCGGCACGACCGAAGGGAAGTACTGACGTGGCACCAAGTTCACCCGGTGTTATGGGCTGACATCACGGATGTTGTAGGTGATGTAGGCAAACGTGTCAGTTTCCAAGAAAAAAAAAATTGGGTACTGTGCCGGAGTCGGCTGAGTTGGACGAAATATTTTACTTACGGTAGCCAACGAGGAATTATGTTTCACTAGAGCTATCGCTACGAAGAAAGATACAGAGAAACGGCGTCCTATCACCTGAGGTATGAGGTAAGGTGGCGGGGAGGCGGAGCGCAGAGCCGAGCGATAGAGGAGAGCTCGCGCGGGCGGAAAGCGACCGGGAGTGGGGCTAGCGGGCGGTGAGAGGGGCCCACGCGGGGCGGGAAGCGAGCGGAGAGGAGCTAGCGGCTGGTAAGAGACAACGCCAGCTAAGGCCAAACCGACATGTCACAACATGTGCATTGAAATACAACCGGGCATGCGCGATGCGCGCAGGGGGTGGCACGTGCGACGAGTTCGGTCGCTCGCAATCGACTAGTTTTGATGTGCCCCAATTCGTAAATTGTGCCTCAACTCGGCGGAACATTGCCTGTTGCCCGAGTAAGAGCTCTAGTGAAACATAATTCCTCGTTGACAGTAGCCTATGTTTAAATAATTATTGTAGGCCTTATACAAGTTGTCCCAGTTATGGTGGTCCAAAAATTTTTTTTAGATGGAGGACATCATGTTGACTCATTTAAAAACAACATTAGTTCAGCGAAAATCAATAGTTTAGAAGTTATGATTTTTTTTAACTTTTTTTGAAATTTCTCTATTTTAGTCACATTAACCGCTGTAGTTGGATATCTATTCCACAAAATCGAATGAAAATTGGTATGGAAGTAGAGGAGACATGTAGCTAGTACGTAATGAATAGTTTTAAGGTTACTCCTAGACTGTACTGTTTCTATAGCCCTTTCAGTGAATTTTTGTTCAGATTACATTAAAACTGATGAATTTTTTAAAAATCACTGTGAAAAAAAAATGTACTACCGGAGATTTGCCCATGCCCTTAAAAACTACCTATACATATCACAATTCTCCAGACCAAAAATTGTAGTGGTGTAATAATTGTAACATATTCAAAATTAACATCATTTGTACAAAGTCACTGCAATAAAAAGTGACGATTACCTTAATTTTTAAAATCTTATTTTTTTCACAACGTTAGTTCAACTACAATTTCACATTATTCACAAACCTGTCTCTAACAGCGCTAGTCTAAACATAAAAACTATTTATTAATGTTAAAAAAAAATTTTTTTTCTTTTATTAAGGTAATCGTCACTTTTTATTGTAGTGACTTTGTAAACATTATGTTAATTTTGAATATGTTACAATTATTACACCACTACAATTTTTGGTCTGGAGAATTGTGATATGTATAGGTAGTTTTTAAGGGCATGGGCAAATCTCCGGTACTACTTTTATTTTCACAGTGATTTTTCAAAAATTCATCAGTTTTAATGTAATCTGAACAAAAATTCACTGAAAGGGCTATAGAAACAGTACAGTCTAGGAGTAAACCTTAAAACTATTCATTACGTACTAGCTACATGTCTCCTCTACTTCCATACCAATTTTCATTCGATTTTGTGGAATAGATATCCAACTAGAGCGGTTAATGTGACTAAAATAGAGAAATTTCAAAAAAGTTAAAAAAAATCATAACTTCTAAACTATTGATTTTCGCGGAACTAATGTTGTTTTTAAATGAGTCAACATGATGTTCTCCATCTAAAAAAAATTTTTGGACTACTATAACTGGGCCACCCTGTATAATTTTATTAATGTAGGTAGATTATTATAACTTAACAGCATACTTTGACATTAATACTATTTGAAATGGATAATGGATACTATTTGAAGGCAAATGAACAAGAAAATAATAAGAAAAACTTAACGTACCTACTTATGACTAAATCAAATAGGTATCATCATCATCATCAGCCTGTATCGGTCCACTGCTGGACATAGGCCTCTCCCAAGGCGCGCCACCACACGCGGTCTTCCGCTCTTCTCATCCATCCACTCCATGGCATACATAAATAATATCTACAGTAAAGATTTCCTATATAATTAACGCACAAAGTACTCACGTCTGACCTTGAGCCCCAGCACAGCAGCGCACAGTAGTCGCAGCTGAGCGTGCAGTACTGTCGCCTCGGCTCCAGCATGGGGCTGAGAGCTCGGCGGGGACTCGCCGAGTCTCCGCCGCCGCCGGGCGGCACAAGGTACGTAACGTATGTTAACTCGCGCAGTACTCACGTCTAAACTTGTCCTCCAGCACGGCGGCGGCAGCGTAATAGTCGCAGCTGAGCGAGCAGTACAGTCGGTCGCCTCGGCTGCAGCATGGAGCTGAGAACTCGGCGGGGACTCGGCGAGTCTCCGCCGCCGGGCGGCACAAGGTACCTATGTAAACTCGCGCAGTACTCACGCTTGTGCTCCAGTACAGCGACGCGCAGTAGTCGCAGCTGAGCGTGCAGTACTGTCGCCTCGGCTCCAGCATGGAGCTGAGAGCTCGGCGGGGACTCGGCGAGTCTCCGCCGCCGCGGGCGGCACAAGGTACCTATGTAAACTCGCGCAGTACTCACGCTTGTGTTCCAGCACAGCGGCGCGCAGTAGTCGCAGCTGAGCGTGCAGTACTGTCGCCTCGGCTCCAGCATGGCGCTGAGAGCTCGGCGGGGACTCGGCGAATCTCCGTCTCCGGGCGGCACAAGGTACGTATGTAAACTTGTGGAGTACTCACGTCTAAACTTGTCCTCCAGCACAGCGGCGCAGTAGTCGCAGCTGAGCGTGCAGTACAGTCGCCTCGGCTCCAGCATGGGGCTGAGAGCTCGGCGGGGACTCGGCGAGTCTCCGCCGCCTGGCGGCACCAAGGACATCTTGCCTTCTGTAACAACACCAAAAACAAAGAACGTTTAGAAGACCAAAAACCTGTTAAGTGAGAAAGTTGTTCAGACACAGAGGGTTCCGTAGCCACATATTCTTTCTTGCACGTATAGCGAGTGTGCGCCAATCACGCGGTCGCACTCGCGCGTATCTCGCGTTCGGCACAGCTTATTATTTTGTTTTGATATTATATTGAGCCCTTCGCATCTAGCAAGTAAGATGACCGATAGATGGCGTACGCACCGATGGGTGCGTTAAAATGTTTGATCATTCGGTAGGTGGCGCCCTTGCGCATATTATGGTATGATACTTACCTATATGCGAACTCCCTTAATTTTTAACTTTTTTTTTTAATATTTTTATTTGTTGGCATTTCCACCATAATAACACATATTCTGTGAACATTTCAACCGGCAACAAACAGCCCTCGGACGGACAGACAGACAGACAAAAGGCGTATGCTTAGTAATAGGCTTCCGCATAAATACGCAACCCTAAGAAATATTTCACGAATGCGTTTTTTTTTTATTTAAAATTTTCCGTGAAATATCGATTTTTGGGAGTGACTTTTGGTATTCTTTTTTTTGTTTGAATTCTCGTAGGTACATATCGTACCTTACTTAATTGAATGATTGATGGATGACACGTGAAGAAATCCCTATATTGCCTTTTGGTAGATTATTACAAACGAATGACTTAACATTTTGCTCCGAGTAATTGAAGAAGGGGCCCAGGAATATAAGAATCTTGTACGAGAGAGTGAGGTTGTCTCTCCTGAGATCAAATCTGCTCGTCACTGAAGGTACGGAGAAATTGAATTCCCTTACTAAAATGTCATTTGAGGTATAGAATATCAGTTCCCGGTACAAATATCTCAGAGCGATTTACAGGAAAATATAATGGGACTATGATAGCAGGTGCTGTATTATGTTTCGCAAGGAAAAGAAAATAAACATTAAAAGGAAAATTTAATTGATCACTGAGCCTCAGGGGCGCGGCATTACGTCTATATTGAAACCGAGTGTGCCGACAATCAAATGAAATCAAAATATTAAAAAATGCACTTGAAAAAATGTTTGCAAAAGGTACAGCTTAACGCTGTAGGCGTTCTCCTCCAGCCAACATTTGGGTTATCGTGAAAAAGTATGTAGTGGCAGAGAACAAGTGAGGTCGGTATTTAAAAAAAATAGCCCCTCTGCAACTCTCCCCGTGCATGTCGCAAAAGGTGACTAAGGGATAAGAACAAGATGCCGTGCATAAGGGCGACAGGCTAGCCACCTCTCACCTTGGCACGGTCCTTCCACCGAGTCAAGTAGCAGGTGGGTCTTCGTGCCTTACTTGCTGCGTGATAGTTATCTTATCCTAAAACTTTGCTAAATGTGGTGGTCGGTGTTGTGTTGTTATTTACAAGAGTACTTGCAGCACAACACCGACTACTCTGCTTACCCCGAGGATACAGCGTATGGTATGTACATATGTATGTCGGTTTCAATATTGCAACGACGACGCTATGTTGCGTCCTGAAGCTAATGGCTTGGCTGTGTCGAATGCACAGCATTGGTCCTTTGACAAAGCAATACACGACGGTGTTTATAAGAGCGGTGATAGGACGACAGACTGACGGACAGACAGACAAAGAATTCGCATCACACGACACCAGACATACAGATAATCAGACAGATAGATAGACAGACAGACAGACAGACAGATAGACCGATATGCATTGTAGCAAGCTGCGAGACTAAAAACTGCTGCTTCTTGTATCTACGGAACCCGAAAACGCTTCGAGAAAAAGAGGAAAAAAAAAGTTTATTTAAATGAATGATGAATATGCACACATTGATAGGGGTTGTAAAACTATTATTTATTTTCAATTTTCCGAGACAGAGCCTCCCTCGGCGCATGACAAAACGAGAATGCCGGGAAATTGTGAAATGGGCGAAGAACCCGAAAGCATAGACCTGCTTGCGAACGTTTGTCAAGCAAGCATGGAACCCCCGCTAAATGACAGCTCAGATCAGCTACAACATCCCTGATGCCAGCCCATAACACCTTGGTGAAGTAGGTGCCATGATAATGGCTTCACCTTGGTCGTGCCAGCTACATTGAACTGGACGGAAAACACGAACTATTTACAAAGCCGCTTCGACTTATCATTCAGTACGGTGGTAAAATGGTAAAATCCCGGGCAGGCTAAACCCTACCACCTAAGTAAGGTAAGAAAGGAAGGGACCTACTGTTTTAGGTGGAATCCAAACCATGTTCAGCCTCGAACGGTCGAACGGTCACCTATTCAAGTTCTGATCGCGCCTAGGTATACTTAAGGTCACGAACGGCAGTAGACCGGTCGTACCACTGAGGTGATGAGGCTGACCGTCGCAAATATCCATGGACGCCGCTTAGCCACTTCATGTGCAGCTAATCTAGTCGTACAAATGCACACAAACTGCGTCAAACAACTAGAAGCACGCGTATTGATATTGTTTAGAATTAAACCTGAATCCTTCGTCTAGTTTTGTGGTGCTTCCCGACGCCATAGGGCAGATATTTTTGTCGCGGGAGCGCACAAGTAGTAACCTCGTAGCATCGGATCGAGACGGGAGGCGCGCACGCAACCCATAAGTAGTCCTGTCGCTCGTAGAACATCAATATTCCCAGAAAGTGGAGAATCGATGAGGTGGAGTTTTGCAGTCCTACCAGTAGTGTCTCCAAGTGTAGTTGTCAGAGACGTAGGAATAGGATTTAGTGTTCGTGTTCAGGGAGTAAATGGACTCCGATTGAGTGCGTGCCAGAGACGACGACACCTGGAGGTGGCATCAGTTCTCCAGGTAATGGGGAGGCCCCTCCTCTCGCCGCGTCGACGCTCATCGTGGCACTGCACGGACCGTGGTATGGACAGCTTAGTTTTTATTTTTAATTTGGCTGCGAGTATCTTGTACAGATATTTACATGAGACCGTTATGATGGAGACATACGCTTATTTTTATTTTAATATTTTGGGCACATCATTTATATACAATGACTTCACCGTTCACTTGCTCGAAGAGTCCGATACACTCTTCTATTCTTTTGAATTCTTATGAAATGGGTATTTATACAGCTGACTGGAAACACCGCTATGAGGTTTTTGATTGAAAAACCGACAACCGAACGTTTATTTAAGAGTCTATAATACCTCACATTGCTTGGCATGATCCTCTGTTATATCACCAATAATATACTGCAACAATAACTCGGTAATAAATATATGGTGAAGTTGAGTACTAATACTAGGTATGGCGAAAACATGATTTCTTTTCAAGAGAAAATAACTTCAAAGTTACTTCCAAACCGTCAATACAACCGCATTTGCATAATAACTGATCTCAACCTAAAGCAGGTCCTATGCATTTTACATTTTACATACACTTACACATAGTTCCAACTTAAAAACAACAATAACTAATGAATAATAAAAAATTCACAGATTTCTTGCCTTACACGACTATCGAGCACATTGAAAATGAATCTACGGAATTCGAAAAAATATTGTCACTGAGCGACACGAGAAAGTCGGGATAAGGAAAAGGTTAGTTGGGTTCTGATGATGTAGCCGGAAGGAAGCCATAGGAACTCCTAGACTACACATGATAAGCCCATCGTGTTTGGGCTCGTTGGATTTGTCTTCGCAAGTACTCTAGTCATGTGTTATTTCCAGGGTCCTGATGATGGAGCCGGAAGGAAGCCATAGGAACTCCTAAACTACACATGATAAATCCACCATATTTGGGCTCGTTTGCTTTTTGTGAAAAAAGGCTTTTTTAATATCATATCTTCACAACTCTCCGAGATATAAGGGGATCGCACTTTTTCGTGAAATCGGGGCCTATACTGGAACCAAGACTGGAACGAACCAAAAGACATTTTCAATGTCAAAATATTTATTCAAGTCCCTTCCTTAAAATCCCTTCACAATGACTGCTCCTAAGTAAAAGGTCGTATGCGACGATTTTCGGCAAACTGCGATCCATGTGCAAATTTGTCCATGTATACGTACATTAATGGGGTTACTAGGCAAACATCACATCGTATTATCCTAACCATAGTCATATTTAAAGTGATTTAAACTATAATTTATATGCTTATAGTTAGGTAAAGATTAAAGGTATAATGTGAATACATTATTGTAATGTAATCTTCTAAATCCTCTGTAAAATAAGTGGGGAAAAGTGGTAAAAACGTTCAAAAATTCCTTTTTTATTAAAATCTACATTTGTTACAAATACGTCTAATACGAAATATATATTGTATCATCACGGTATTTTTCCAAGGGACTGAACAGTGAGAGTAGTAGTACGTACTGAAGAGAAGATGGATTTTGACTAGTTCTCGCTTAATTCTTCTCGCAAACAAGCGTAAAACAACACACGCTTCTCAAACCCTTCAACTGCTGCTTGATTGCAACGCATGATGTTGATGAATGTGCTGGCATGAAGTAGGGTTTGACAAATCGCCCACTTTCTTCACGCGCCAGTCTCAGTTTTTAAGCCTCGTGAAAACACCTTGTCGGAAATACCAGTTATATTTCACCAGTGCTATTCTAATTTATTATGTTTTATTCAAATAGTTTTAATGTTTTAATTGTTTTTTTTTTATTATTTGTTGTCAAATTCGCAATAATATCACATATTCTGTAAACATTTCATCCGGCTACCTATTATGGTTCAAAAGATACAGCCCTCGGACGGACAAACAGACAGACGGCGTAGGCTTAGTAATAGGCTTCCGTATGGACACGGAACCCTAAAAAGCATTAGATCAACAGTCCAGTTGGCCCTCCGACTGGACTGTCGATCTAATGAACTGGTCTAATAAACTGGCAGATTTCCTACAGATGTGTGGATAGCAGGGCGCCTGGAGGAGTGGTTGCTTAAAAGCAGAACGGACGAATTTTCCTCTCGGTGTGTAGGCACAAGAGCCGTCCGATCGCCTCGACGCATGGTGACCTCAAAGCAGAACGGACGAATTTTCCTCTTGGTGTGTAGGCACAAGAGCCGTCCGATCGCCTCGACGCATGGTGACCTCAAAGCAGAACGGACGAATTTTCCTCTTGGTGTGTAGGCACAAGAGCCGTCAGATTGCCTCGACGCATGGTGGCCTCAAAGCAGAACGGACGAATTTTCCTTTCGGTGTGTAGGCACAAGAGCCGTCCGATCGCCTCGACGCATGGTGGCCTCAAAACAGAACGGACGAATTTTCCTCTCGGTTTGTAGACACAAGAGTTGTCCGATCGCCTCGACGCATGGTGGCCTCAAAGCAGAACGGACGAATTTTCCTCTCGGTGTGTTGGCACAAGAGCCGTCCGATCGCCTCGACGCATGGTGGCCTCAAAGTAGAACGGACGAATTTTCCTCTCGGTGTGTAGGTACAAGAGCCGTCCGATCGCCTCGACGCATGGTGGCCTCAAAGCAGAACGGACGAATTTTCCTCTCAGTGTGTTGGCACAAGAGCCGTCCGATCGCCTCGACGCATGGTGACCTCAAAGCAGAACGGACGAATTTTCCTCTTGGTGTGTAGGCACAAGAGCCGTCCGATCGCCTCGACGCATGGTGGCCTCAAAGCAGAACGGACGAATTTTCCTTTCGGTGTGTAGGCACAAGAGCCGTCCGATCACCCCGACGCATGGTGGCCTCAAAGCAGAACGGACGAATTTTCCGCTCGGTGTGTAGACACAAGAGTCGTCCGATCGCCTCGACGCATGGTGGCCTCAAAGCAGAACGGACGAATTTTCCTCTCGGTGTGTAGGCACAAGAGCCGTCCGATCGCCTCGATGCATGGTGGCCTCAAAGCAGAACGGACGAATTTTCCTCTCCGTGTGTAGGCAAAAGAGCCGTCCGATCATCTCGACGCATGGTGGCCTCAAGACAGAACGGACATATTACCTATTTTCTTCTGTTTGTGGCCGGCACAACGCTACGGAGTAGGTACTCATAGTACACGCCAAGACTAGTTATGAACTTAATATGAAAGCCATGAATAATAAATGATGACCGTCATCATTTCTTACTCCTATGTCGAGTTTCTGAATATTCGCGCCCTTGGCCTAGAGACAGAAGAATGACATTTTCGGAATCGTAATTACCATAACGAAATACCTATCACGCGATGTCCTTTATATTGGTCGCGTGAGAATGTTCGCGTGTTCAAAATGATCTTAAATAAATGTACAAACCATAATAAAAAAAAAAAATTCACTTGTTAGTTTTTTTTTGCTTATTTGGCATATTAAAGTCCTTAAACCAAAAAAATCCTTGTTAGTTTACGTTTTAGTTTAATTTATTTTCTGGTCTCTTTTTGTTGTTAGTTTTAGTTGAGCTTTAAATTAGTTATTGCTTTCGTTCTATTTGTACTTTCTAACCTCTTTTTGAGCATAATATGTACCTAGCGTAAATTCATATTAACCACGTTGTGTTTGTCCGTAATTGTAGATAGTTTGTAATAATTGTTAAGTAATTTTAAGTAATTGAATGTGTGGGGCGAATCTATGTAGACAAACCTAAATAAACAAAAAGAAAACAAAAACCTAATCAGCCGGTTTTTATTATTTGTTATTTTACTTTAGAGTTCCAGCTATTCCTTATTCCGTGAAAGTGCCTAAGTATAATTTTTAAATTGTGATGTATGGCAAGAAAATTATAAATTTATTTCGTTAAGTATCTACTGGCTCTACAAAACTGGATAAGGAGGAGGCACAACGGCAATCCATCAACTCTCCAACTTTATTGTTTTAGTGTTCGCTGCCGTCGACATGCCTACAAATTAAAACTTATTTAAAAGGAAAATGTTCGTTTTATTTATAAAGTTTGTTCATTTGTTTTCCTCTGAGATAACCGTAAAGTTTTAAGTGTAGATCTCCCCGAAAATGATAGTGATATAGACAATGCGTGTGCTATAATAAGTTATGAGTCGATAGTGTACTTCATAGAGAGAGAGAGAGAGAGAGAGAGAGAGAGAGGGAGAGAGAGAGAGAGAGATAGGCGGGTTGGGGTGGACAGAGGAAGAGTGGAGGAAGAGGAAGAGAGAGAAGAAAGAGAGAGAAGAGCGAGAGAGAGATGGAGCAAGGAGGGCAAAGAGAGAGAGAGAGAGAGAGGGGGAAAAGATAGTGGAGAGCTAACAAAAGCTCAACTCCGAAACAGACTACCAAAACCCAGTAACTCCAGAGCGCACAATTTAGTTTTAATTCAAATAACAAATTAATTAAATCCACATTTTCAATTTCCCCAATTATAGGCTTAAAGTTTACAGCAATCAACATTTTCAATTTCTCCAATTCTAGGTTTAAACTTTTCAACAACGTTAACAAATTCATCGAACTTTCCAGAATTGGCTCCCTCAGATCGGTTGACGCATTACAAGGCCAATTTACTGAGAAATTTCAAGAGGCCCTCATTTTCGCGGCCGTCAATCTGAGTTAGCGCTCTCATCCGAGTTCACGAGAGAGTCGTCTCAAATTTTCCGGTAATCATAATTTATAGGTCGGCCTCACACTACTTACAGCGTTGGAATTTGGAGTGATATCCGTCATTTACATACGCTGCTGTATTCCGATAATTGGGATAAGCAGAGTAATCGGTGTTGTGCTGCAAGAACTTGGGCGAATTACAACATAACACCGACCACCACGTTTATGACGACACGACGTACACTGCAGCTAGTAACCCATATAGCAGTTTATTTATGCCTATAATATAACACTGTACGTACAATCTGACGACGCGCCGCCGCTCCGAGATTTAATTAGAATAGGGGTAGAAGAGGCGGGGGGACGGTCTCTCCATGCTGGATACTGGATGCAGTTTCTTCTATGTAGCCTACATAGGGCGTCCTACATACAGCCTATGTAGGAAGTTTTGGTCTGAAGTCGTCAGTATGTAAGTACAGCAGAGCAGTGTAGTGCAGTGAAGTGCAGTGCAGTGCAGTGCAGTGCAGTGCAATGCAGTGCAGTACAGTACAGTACAGTACAGTATATTACTTATTTGCTGCTTGATAGTTATCTTGTCCTAAAACATTACTAAACGTGGCGGTCGGTGCTGTGCTGTAATTCACACAACACCGATTACTCTGCTTACCCAGATAATCTGGGTAAGCAGATTATCTGGAGAAGCAGAAACGCTGTATCCCGACAATCATTGTCGGGATACAGCGTGTGGCATGTATGATAGTTATTGACATTTTCGTCAAGATACTCTTAAGTCAAAGCCTATTTCGTCACGTGAATAAAATACTTTTTTATTGAGCTCCTTATAAAATTGTAATACGAATTCGAATGGAATAAAAATAATTATGAAAGACATCTGTCGCAAGAATCCCGATTATATGTCTCGTCACGTTTGTGTCCGAGACACTGATAAATTGAATTCAATCGCTGAACACAGAGCGGGCGAGTGTTGCATTTATTCTCTGTGAATATTCTCTGTGAAAAGTGCTACTTTGCATATCTATCCTTACGTACATACAAACAGAGCGATCTGAAGCGTAGACGGCGCCTTAATGTATTTTGTTGCACTTAGCCAAGAAACTAGTGTAGGTTTATTTTCAGTCTCATGTTAATGCTCTAATCTTGCTACTGAATTATCAACTTTTGAAAAGTTAAATTTAAATTTTATTTTACGTTAGAATAACCTATATTTGAAGAAACAAATAAAGGTTCGTCTCATCGCTAAAACCTATAAAACGTATTTTTTTATTTCTTTCATACATACATACATACATATCACACACGCTGAATCCCGACAATCGGGGTAAGCAGAGTAATCGGTGTTGTGCTGCAAGAACTCTGGTAAATTGCAGCACAACACCGACCACCACGTTTCGCAAAGTATTCGAACAAGATTAAATCGATCAAGCAGCAAGTAAGGCACGAAGACCCACCTGCTGCATGACTCGGTGGAAGTACCGTGCCAAGGTGAGAGGTGGTGAGCCTGTCGCCCTTTAGCACGGCATCTTGTCCTTATCCCTTAGTCGCCTTTTACGACATGCACGGGGAGAGATGCAGTGGGGCTATTCTTTTTAAGTACCGAACCCACACGGTACTTTTATTTCTTTCATCTAAGTGCATAATCAAATCCCTCCCTAATTGCATATAATCGCCGTGTTAGCATATTCATCAGTCAGACGTATTTTAAGGTTAAGCAACATTGCAATGTGCATTTAATGAAACTATAATATGCACAACAATCTTATAGCATGTAGTTACATTGATGTGCGGTCATAAAAAAAGTCATAAAATTCCTACTCCACTAATGCGAAAATATTTTTGTTAAGTCAGAATGACGTCAGATCCAGCAACCTCTCGGAGGCTTTCGAAAGTATTCCCCTCGTAAAACTAGAGAGTATTAGATCTAATACATGTTTTATAGCCCATAAAACGCCTTCACTGATTGAATTTTCACCTGACAAAAGGACGGTCTTGAGATTTCCAGCAAAAAAACATTTCCAATTTCGGTCTACACCGGAGGAGTACCTCAGGGGACGGTGTTAGGTACAATTAATTTATTTTTCAATATCTGAAATCTTATTGAATCAGCAAGTATAAAATTTTGTAAAAGCTTTTAAAATACTAATTAGGTATGTACTTTTTAAAGATAAATTCAGCCATATTGAGAGTACAATATATATGTACTAGTATTGCCCTTGAATTTGCGAAAATAATTATAAAAATTGATAACACAAATAGACCAAAAATGCATACTGCAATAGCAAAGGTTTGACTTAAAAATGTGTTTAGTGTATAAAATGTTGTCAATTAGACATAGTTAAAAATTATAAATTATAAGACATATATTACATCCATATCATGAAAGTTTTAGAACTTTAGTTTTAGATATTTAGTTTTAAGAAGACCCATTATTTTTGTTATGTTTTAATTACATATTTTCACCCTTCTCGGTAAAATGAAATATGAGGACACCTTAAAAATACATTAAATAACTCAGTGCTCTTTGTACATGTCCTCGTAAAACACGTTAGAATAACAATACAAGATAATGTCAAAGTAAATGAAATATTAGGGTTCGAAAAAGTCTAGTCTCGAATTGGTCTCGAACGATAAATTCGCTAAGTGCGAAAAACTGTTTCAGACGTTTCTCAGAGTATTCGAGAAAGCTTGAACTGGTTAGGAAGTAAAATATTGGGTCTTATTTTCTGAAATACATATATTTTATGTAAAGCTAGGTTCTACCCGCGGCTTCGCTCGCATTAAGTTAGACTAGATTTTGCCTATTCGAAACGTCGGCATGCGAAGTACCCCTGGAGGGAACGGGATGAGGCTTTTATGAGTAACAGACAGGCACCATCTCAATTTCAAAATGTCAGCAGCCTGTATGCATACACTATTGGACATAGGCCTCTCCAATTTTTCGTATGGGACGTACTTAATTAATGTGGTCGTGGGTAGTCTTCCCACGCTCCGTTTCCCTGCCTACAGCCGCCAGTGCAAGACTTAGTTGGCATGGGTCTTGTCTGAGCTGTTTAGCGAGGAGTGGTGTTATTTGCCAGGTCTGATCTTCCGTTGAAGTTTTTGGACACAGGCACCCGAGCTGTCTATAAAAAAAACGGTTTACTTCAACAGTCGTCGTCTCGGCGGCTGACGTGGTGCCCAGCCCGCTGCCATTTGAGCTGCTGCTATTATTAAAATAGCAGTGATTATATTCAAAATGACAAAAATAGACAGAGTGAATGCGACTCTTCAAAACGTGCTGAGAGGTGGAAATATTTTTGAGGTGGGGTTGGTTGAGATTTGAAGTTTTGGTAAACTGTTCAAAAGGAAAAACCTGCATGATTTTGTATCGATGATGGTATACCAAAGTTACGGCGGTCTAATTTTATATTTCACCGCTATACATTTTGTCCACCTTCGCCGATTCCCTCACAGAATCGAAAACACTAGCCGGGTTGCCCCTATAAGTCTCCAGCCCTATTCGCTGGAGAATAAAAAAGGATTTGGCGCAGCGTTCGGCCGACTTTTCGATCAGAAGCTTCCCGAGCTGATCGTAAAAGCATTTTGCTTTGGGCGGCCACGCGCCAAGAGTTTCCACGGCGAAGGCCAGAAAGTCGAAGGAGCAATCAATGCATTCAACATTGTGTCGACATATTGTGAGAAAAAAGAATACATTGTTTAGAAAGACCAAATATTAGCATAAAAACGTCTGTATATTCCCCTCTCACGATAGTATCTCATAAATTGATCATTTCTCAGCATCCATTAAGCCATCATTAATTATTTCATACTCGAGGAGAGCGACTGGCGAAATGATTATAACTGAGAATTTGGCTGCCTCGTTTCTATGCTATTAGCTTGGCCGGAAGCCAGCAAACTTGCAGCTTTGGGAGTTGCCTCTATAGATTATCCATTAGCTATTATCTAAGGTTATGTCTAGATTTAGGAGGTCGATGAACTGAATTTTGGTTCAAATTTTGTGGTAGGTACCGTGTATCTACTTTTTTCGACAAGAGAAATTTATCTATGGTCTGTCTGCGGACCAAAATTCAACGTGTTTCATTCGTTTCATCAAAATCGGTTCAGTAAGACACGGTTAAGTAACAGATGGACAGACAGACAGGCACACAGACAAACAGGCAGGCAGACAGACAGACATGAGAGTGATACCGTAAGGGTGCCTTTTTTCGCAATTTTGCTACGGGACCCTAATTATGTCAGTGAGTCATGATGAACACATACTCAATCAACGTTTCAATACGTTCTAAACTGCAATACAAAACGAAAACGTCGCTAGTCTGCGATTAATTAAAGCAGAGAGGAGCGCACAGTAGCACCTGACTATACATGATACGTACATATACACACTCCGATTATCCGGGCGGGATGGATTCGGTTCTTCGGAGAAGGGCCCGCCTGATTGACTGCAGATGCGGTTCAGTGAAGTGCTTATTGAGATGTACGTACGTGCTGTCAGTTAAGGGCTGCTAAGGGCCAGGTTAAGTTCGCATTAGTACGTTTGTGAAATAGTAATTTTATTTAAAACGACTAATGTAAAAGTACATAAATAACGTAACAAGAAACCGAAACTTCCTGCATCCACCAAGCGTAGGCTTAACATTCCAAACATAATTAGGTTTTTTTTAAATTAAAGCTGACACGATTGGCTTAATCACCTACAACATCCGTGATGTCAGCCCATAATACCGGGTGAACTAGGTGCCATGTCAGTGCTTCCCTTCGATTGTGCCGGCTACACCGAATTGGACGGAAAACACAAACTATTTACATAGCCGTTTCGACCGACGTTTCATTCAGTGCGGTGTAAGGTTCCACCGAGTAAGGTAGGAAAAGGGAAGGGACCTACAGTTGTACGTGGAATCCTAATCACGGTCAGCCTCCAATGGTCGAGTGGTCACCCATCCAAGTACTGACTGAGCTATCGAGGCTGACAAAGGCTTGCAATGCAAATGTATCTTAAAGTTGGAAGTGTTCTCTTTTCTTCCCTTTTCTACATATTCTCTTCTCTATTTAGTGTGCAATGTAACTTTAGCCATGTCTCGGTCTCTATGTTCGCTTATGACGATTTAGAGCTAGTTATCGCCAATGCAATCTGACATGCTAACAGCCCATTTCGTCACATTCGGTTAAGTCTCCGTTAACATTTAAATGTCGTGTCGCTTAAAGTTACATAAAAAAAACACATACTTTACATAATATTTCGACTTTTATTAGTCGTCGTTAGATAACAAAATGTTAATACAATAGTTGATTCAGTACCTACGTGTTCATGACTCAATGACATAAAAAATATAATTTTTTTTTTATCTGACGACGACTAAGAAAAGTCGAAATATTATGTAAAATATGTATTTTTTCAATTTATTGTGTTCAAAATATGTATTACAATAATCGAAAACCAAATATGGCGTAAATAAAACTATTTAATTCATACTTCTGATACAGTTCATGAAAGTTAATCGGCAGCGATATTTTCATGGGTAATTTTAGCTGAAGTTGGTGAGATCGGGCAGAAGTTATGAGCCGTAGCCTCAGCTAGTGGCCAAATTTTGTAAATATTGTTCGTCCAGAGAGACCTCTATTAGCAATTCTCATGACCCGTCTCACACACTCCAACCGGCTACTCCATGCGTCTATTGAGACAGGGCTGCGGCTATCGCTATTTTTGCTATAATCGCCCTGATAGAGAATAAGTAGGCTATTCTAAATATCGATTAATCGGATGAGCTGACCAGTTATTAGGATAGTGAATTATCCGGATAACGAGTTTAACGTTTAATTGACTGGATAACCGATTGTCCAGATAGCCGGATGCCATATTATCGTCGTTCTAACGTAGATAGAACACGGTGTTACGCTAGGCTTTGGATAAACTCGTTAGGCACAATTTAATTTAGTTGGATTCGAAGATTTAGACGCGTAGAAGTGGCATCAGTTTGTTCAGCATGTGAAAAGTTATTATAAACATGCCATTCATTACAGAGACAAAATTACTAATGCCTCTCAAGTATCTTTATCAACAATGTTGTTACGAACCGCCTCATCTAAATTATGTTGGGGTCACGGACGAAGTCATTTAAAATTAGTTTATAATTATTTAAGCGGCGGGTGGTCGAGTGGTTTGGGCATCGGCTTCTCATGCGAGAGGTCCGAGGTTCGAATCCGGTCGGCGTGCACCAATGAGTTTTTTCTGACGAAAAAAATTACGTACATATCTACACCTGCTGCTTCACCGTTCGGAACCGGTGTAAAACTGTAGGTCCCTTCCCTTGCCCCTTACTAGGTGGTATGCTCAAATTGTAGCCGACTGGGTTGGTACCACCGTACTGGATGTAAGATGGCCGCATAGCAGCCTCGGTTGTGTTCTCCTCTAGTCCAGTATAGCCAGCAATCCAGGGAAGTCGCCGGTATGGTACCTACCTTCTCGGAGGTGATATTTGCTGGTGCATGTGCTTTGGCCCCTCCGCCTCAGCAACTCATACCGGATTACATAAAAAAAATCTTAATTAACATTAAACGCTTTATATAATCACTATCTCCCTGAACTAGAGTTTTACAAGAGCATAATGCACAGGTTGTCTCATTTCGACCGGATTTGCTTAGCAACACAGGATTCCTAATTTAATAAGCTGAAAATAATGCTCAGTAGAATTTTTTCCTAATACTCGTATTTCCTCGACATAATCGAGGAACTAAACCATGTTCAACATCGGAAACTTACTTTTTAATGGCGTTATCTCGAAGAATACGATTGAATGGGCTATTTTATAAGTAGAACTCTGGCGCCTGAGGGGTCGTAACCCCAAAACAAATATTGTACAGAGCTTTTTATTAAGGCAACGAGGAATCTCGTGGTGGTAATCAAATACGGTAGACTGTATAATAGACATGAACACCTAGACGTTTTGCGCTCAACTTAAAAGAGTGTTTATTATTGTTACTATAGTTTAGTTTAGTTCAGTTATCATAGTTCGGTATAGTCACTATAGTTACTATAGTTAGAACATAAAAACATTTAATACGAAAATTGAATTTAAAAGTTAAATTCAATTCAATGTATGACAATAAGAATTATGTTCTTTTGAAGTGTTCTGGACGTACCGTGTGGGTTCGGTACTTAAAATAAAAAGAATAGCCCCAGTGCATGTCGTAAAAGGCGAATAAAGGATAAGGACAAGATGCCGTGCATAAGGGCGACAGGCTAGCCACCTCTCACCTTGGGACGGTCCTTCCACCGAGTCAAGCAGCCTTACTAAACTTGCTGGTTGATAGTTATCTTGTCGCAATACTTTGCTAAATGTGATGGTCGGTGTTGTGCTGTAATTTACAAGGGTACTTGCAGCACAACACCGACTACACTGCTTACCCCGACTGTCGGGATACAGCGTGTGGTATGTATGTATGTAACGATAAGAACTTTTTCCTTTTGAAGTGTTACGGATGGCCTCATTGCCTTCAAGCCTGGGAGCTCTACAGACTATCCAGTTTCTTTGGCTGCTCCAATTACGTGTGATACATCATTAGCTGTCGCTTTTTGCTTCTGTGCTAAATAGGATTGTTTTCGTCGGTCGATTGTTTCATTTTGTCTAGCGTCTTTTTTTTATGTAATGCGGTATGGGTGGCTGAGTCGGAGCGGCCAAAGCGCATGCTCCGACCAGCCAATACCACCTCCGAGAAGGTAGGCCCATACCGGAGACTTCCCTGGATTGCTGGCTATAATGGACTAGAGGAGAACACAACTGAGGCTGCTATGCGGCCATCTTACATCCAGTCTCCTGTTTGTCGCTGAAATTGGTTCAAGGCATGTTATTGTACATACATCGCGTCAAAGTATTGTGCCTACATAAATGTTCCTTGCCGAGAAACAAATAAAATAAATAAATTTTACATACCATCGACTTTTCGCAGTTTTCCTTACCTCCTCTTAAGCCTCGCCCGACATTTTTTGATCGGTTTAAGTGACGTGTTTCGTACATTTGACAATAATTAGGCAGCTATGGTTTAGCCAAAGGTGATGAAATCGGCCATTAATGCAAGAAAGTGCTTAAATTCAGCGCCGCACACTCCCAGCTCGGAGACGAGTGGGTGTGTAGCGGCAAAGGCTGCGTCTGTCCATTTTTAGGGTTCCGTATCTCGTACGGACTACTAAGCCTACGCCGTCTGTCTGTCTGTCTGTCCGTCCGTCCGTCTGTCCGACGCGGTATCTCTTGAACCGTAATAGGTAGCCCGTTGAAATTTTCACAGAATTTGTGTTATTATGGCGGATATAACAACAAATAATAAAAAATAGAAAACAGTTAAAAATTAAGGGGGTTCCCATACAAGAAACGTGTTTTTTTTTCATTGTTTTTTTTTGTGGTGCGGAAACCTCGGTTCCCGAGTCCGACTCGCACTTGACCGGTTTTTCTCTTTTAGTTTTCTTGTATCGCTTGTTATTTATTAAGGAATAGCTTTTGCCCGCGGCTTCGCTCGCGTGAAATTCATATTTAAAAATAAGAAAGTAAGAAAGCCCGCTACTGTACCATTATTTCGGCGCGCGGAACAATTCGGTTTGTATGAGAGCCACATCTGAGCGTAACCGGAACTGAATTTTAATTAGTCTATCCTGTGCCCCGTATAATCAAATGTGCTTGTACTAAGTTTCGTCGAATTTGGATGATCGGTTTAAGAGTTATGGAGGAACGTACATACTTAAATACATACATACAGAAAATATTTTTAAAAATCATAAATTTAGTTTTAGTATCATACATAGAGTCGCGTATCTCTATCTCATAAAAAAAAGTAACTTACTCCATGACAATCCCTTACAGATTTATTATTAGTAGTATTAATTTAAGGAAAATAAAAATAATGTCTTTCTTTCTTTCTTTCAAATTAATAAGGGTCGATTTCCCCACCTTTGTTTTAATTAAACTGTGGTTAACACCTGTCAAATGTATGAGAAATGTCACTACAAGAGGCAAATAACTGTTGTACGAAACTTAATCGGAGGTGGTAAAAACGTCCGACGAACGAAGAAATTGACTAAAACTAAATCGTATTCTGCAATAAGCCCGCGCCGCTACACAAAAGTAAGTACATACAAATAATACAAAAAATAGAAATACTTTGCTAAGCATGGTGTTCGGTATTGTGCTTTATTTTACCCGAGTTTTTGCAGCGCAACATCGATTACTCTGCTTACCATGATTGTCGGGATACAATTTAATGGTACGTGCTTGCCGTTCGAAGGACTCTTGTTACTTACTTTTGACTGTTATTGAAGCTGCAATTGGGCATGTTGAGAAAATAAAATCACCAAAAAATTCGGATAACATTATTTGGTTTGCTTTAAAAATTTCACAAAAGAATGAGATCTGCGAACTTTTTGAAATTCCACAAATTTCATGAAACTTTATATTTCTCCAATTTCGTCTCTATTCAGACAGCACAGAGCTGTTTGTTAAATACACATTTTCGCCAAAAGTTAATCCTCAAACTTCGAAGAGACATATTCAAACTGCGGTTGAATTTGTGAACTTAAATGAGAAAACTTGCTCGTCTCTAATGTTAGGTGTGGCCTGAAGCTAGGCGACCAAACAAAAGGAAGCGCGTATATGGCACTTCGTTCCGACAGGAAAGTGAAATACATTCTTTACTTAGATTTGAATACAGCATGTTCGTTTCGCTCTGTGGTTTGAACTTGTCTAAAACAAATGCGGCTATCTCGAAGAGCTGTGCACGAATTACTCTTTTCATAGCAAAAGAACCGATAAAATTTTACTGCCACCCCCATAAACCGACCGCTGCAGTATCCGCGACGCAGCCTGGAAATAGCTTTTCTTTGTAACTCACAGCTTGTTGGCTCGTTTTAGTTCTCGAAGGCTGTATATTGTCGCGTAAATGCCCAGAACCGCACTGGGCACCTTTTACTTTGTTACCAACGTTTGGTCGGCGTGCACACAATTTGCAGGAGATGCGTATACAGGGTGTTTCAGGATAGGGTTTCGTAACTTTAGGGTTCGAAAGGGATCCATATTTGAAGACGAAAAACTCTGAAAGTTTTTCCCAGATTCGGTCATTTTATAGTACTTTTTGGCGAAAATCGTTTCATCGAGCTTTGGTGGACGGTTAACGTCCAACTTTATTAAATAAAAATATAATTGTACTGCATGTAGGTAAATTCTAAAGATGTAAATTTGAATGACATCAAAAGAAAAAGGGGACTGGACTAGGCATGGATAGGACTAGGTCATTGCACTCCCTAGACCTAGACAGCACTGTTGCCAAATCTCTCTGTCCATTGAGTTTTATTACAATTTTAAATTTTCGTATGAAAAAAAATACGGAATTGCGATTTGAGTGATAAGGATTTGTTTCTTTTAATAATGAGTACTGTCTATTCCTGAATTTTCTCAAGCCTATCCTGAAACATCCTGTATAAAAGGTGATAGAGATAGCCATGCATTTGTAATTTCTTCTTTGTACACTTTTCTTTCATATTCTTGACAAGTTACACCGTACGTAAATCGGACGGAATTATTACAATGTAGTTTTTGAAATAAACAAATAACGAGTAAAACAGTATCTTTGGATAGGGGTTGACGCTTTTGAGCAATGGTTGCATTGTACGTTCTAGAAAAAATACCCGGCCCATCTGGGCCTTGCCTTTACATGTGCCTCTAAGAAATTGGGTTCGCCTATCGCGTATCACCTATCAGTGTTTTTCAATCTGTGGGTCGCGACCCCTGCCGGGGTCGCGAGGACTTACTCGGGGGGTCGCAGGCAAAAGGAAAAAGGCACTACAATAAAACACAATTTACACAATTTCAGAGAGAAGGATGGGCCTGTTTATTTCAAAAAAAAATTGTCAAATCGTGGTGCTATTCTTGAAAAGCTGGCATCCAAGTCAAAGCCGCACGCAACCTTACCAACTGACCTCGCGAGCCGCGAGAGCTTTCAAAGCTGCCACGTCTTATTGCAGGGTGTAGGTCTTATTAATGGATATAGGTACCAAAATAGACAAAATCTTAAACGTAGTGTTTTAAATTACTAACTTTTTTCTGTCTATGGCCCAAGGGGGTCGCGAGAATTTTTCAACCTGTAAAAGGGTCGAGTATTAAAAGATTGAAAAACACTAACCTATCAAGATGGTTTATGTAGAAGGCGTAAGAGACAAATCACCACTAATTATAAAACAATAAGGGGGTGAGTAAGTGCGTCTGTAATAAGAATTGTTCGCACAATTTTCCTTCAGTAATTTGTTTTACATTAATGAAACTATGTACGAAATTACCTGTTCGTCTGTCAGTCGTGATAATTGGTCGGGCATCACGCCAAAACCGTTGCGTCTATTCACATGCAGTCTTTACAAAGAAATTCAGCAATGTCTCTAAAGTGCACTTTCCAAAATAAATATCATCAGGTTCAATAATCAAGGGAGCTGAGCAGTGACGAAAGATTGTTGCCGACGTGTCGAGACGGCTGCGAAGAAAGTAAATCACTAAGGCAAAAGGCCGAGCTTCGTTCAGGAAAACGATAAGGTTTCTCAAAAAAAGTAAGTCAGTAGAGCCGAGGTCCGAGGCCGACCTACCTTCAGATAAAGTTACCAAGGGCGAGGCCGAAGGCCGAGGTGCGTTCACTTACTTGATATATGATATACATAATTCAGAAAATTATATCGTTTACTTACAACTCGAGAATAGTTTAACCGATTTGCGTGCGACTTAGCCCATTGAAATAGTACACATAAGACTATCTATGTAACATCACTATATCTGTACCGGGATGGAGCTGCGGGCAAAGGATAACGCCATCTATCATCCATTTAGCATTCTTGACACAGTTCAAAGTTCTAAATATTTTAATTAATTACCTATCTGTAATTTTTTACATATAACTGATGACGACAAAAGTCGAAATATATTAGATTAAAATATAGGAATGTGTGTTATGTAATATATATTTAAAACATATAATATATAAATATTAAACCCGAAAAACTGGTAGTAATAAAAAATATATTGGTGATAATAAAAAAGTTAAGGGCTGAAACTCTGGTAATTTATTTGATAAGTAAACCATTTGATAAGTAGACCTCTGGCGTCTGAGGGAATTTTGCCAATTAATTAAAGGAGGAATAAATCGTTATTTTTAATATTCGTAATTTCCTTGCAGCATTGCCGTCTTCATTATTTTGCGCATTTGTAATCGTTATCTTCACGTTTATTAACGAATACTTCAGCGTTATAAAACACAAATTAATGATTCGTTCAGGAAAGAATAATGGCGGACACCGGAGTCGGCGATAAACCGCAAAATGTAATAGACTTCACAGCGAGATTCCCTTTTTTAACCCCCGACGAAAAAAACGGAGGGGTGTTATAAGTTTGACGTGTGTGTGTGTGTGTGTGTGTGTGTGTGTGTGTGTCTGTCTGTGGCATCGTAGCTCCCAAACGGACGGACCGATTTGGATGCGGTTTTTTTTATTAGGAAGCTTGTTTAATCGGGATGGTTCTTAGCTATGTTTGTAATCAAGTAATCAAGTAATTAAGTAATAAAAAAATTAATTATGTTAAAAAGTGGACCGATTTTCATGCGGTTTTTTTAAAAAAGCTTTAAATAAAAGTTAAATTACAAATTTAAAAAACCCCCGACCCTTAAAAAGTCAAAAATAATTTTCGTTTACTCACTTAAAGGAGTCGGGGGACCGCTAAGTAAATAAAATATAATAACTCCGAGCTGCGCGGGAATTTACTTAGCGGTCTACCGACTCCTTTAAGTGAGTAAACGAAAATTATTTTTGACTTTTTAAGGGTCGGGGGTTTTTTATTAATTGAAATTAATTGGAAGGCTATTCGGCAATTTAATCAGAAAATCGGTCTCAGAGCGCCTGCAGCTACGCACATAATAGGATGAGGAATATTAGGCCAACTTTTAATAAGTTTTAGCTTGCCTTAACTTTATCTTGCTTCGAAGTACTTTTCAACGCTTTTCAACTAAGCAGAGAAGCTCCAACCTTCTAGTAATGTGGTTGGTTACATCACCTAAAACATCTGTGTTGTCAGTTCATAACACCTCTGGTGAATTAGGTGCCATGTCGTGCTTTCTTTTCGTCGTGAAGGACGAGACTGAACTGAACGGAAGTCACGAACTATCATAGCCGCTTCGACAGGCCTGCCACTCAGTGAGTTAGTACCGACCCGGGCGGGTTGAACCCTACCACCTAGTAAGGTAAGCAGGGATCTTCCAAGAATCTCTCTCTCATCATATTAATTCACAAAAACAAAGTCGAAAGGGAATCATATAAAAGCCCGTGCGTCTACTTTTGCTCTCTCATATTAAATCGAAGAGAGAATTTCTTGTAAATTTATTTTTATCTCTAGCTCCTCCCGGGAGCTGCCGTGGGATTACATTTTCGGTTGCCCTCAACTGTTTTACCGCAAAATACGAGACGCGGTTCGGGCGGGCGAGGCGAGACCCCTTCACAGAAGAGGTGCGATTAGCTACTCGCATATCTCTAGCTAGCGTATGTACGCGGGAGCTTTACATCAGCAGGTATTAAATAAATTTACCAAAAAGGCCTTGTTACTTTATTATAATGTTATATTAGATTTATTATACAGAGCGTCCCGGTTCGACTGGAACTGGCTTACCACCACGAGAATTATGTTGTTTTATTTGTATTGTTCAATTTAGAATTTTACATTTTGACTGTTTATTTATTTTAATCTAAAATTTTAAACTTTATTTTTACTTAATTAATATCCTTTATAATCTTCATTTTATTTAATTTATAATTTTACTTAAATATTTATTAATTATTTAGATAATGAATACCAATAAAATTTTCATCAATGTAAGCTCCAGGAAGTGTAATGAACTAATGAGAGTGAATGTGTAGGGGATTTTTGTATTAGGTTGTATGTGTCGTATGTGTAGAATCTAGGAATTGTAATAAGATCGTCATGCCCGTATAATCCTTGATGAAAAGCATTATGTACATTAAGTACATTTTCTATAAACAGCGGTCATCGGAAGATATTCTAGCATACGTCACGCATGCATGGGCTGAGAGATTTTAAACCACATTTCAAAGTGAACACATACGAATTCAAGACAGTAGGTAAGTCTATAAGGACTACTCAACCCTGAAGCGTGAAGGCGTGATAGTAAAAAGCGACTGAGTTCGAGCGAAGAGTGCCCACTATTCCGCTGAGTGGTAAAAGGGGAAGTATTATGTTACGTACGAATGACAAACTAGAGGGAGCTCGCCAGAATTCTTTCCCGTGACGCGACGAGGGTCGTGATTTGATAATTCGAATTATTGTTATAAAAATAAAAATAAAATGTATAGTCATCAAACAAATAAAAACATTTACAAAAAAATGTATTTAAATTATACGATAAATTTCCAATAACTATAAACAAAGAATAATAACTAAAGAAAACAACTTAAACCAATAGGTATTATTTATTTCTAAAAGAAATGACAAAGAATAATGAAATATAATTAAAAAAAAACAGTTTGTGTTATTGATGTTACATCTCTAAAAAAAGAGCGGACATTTACCTTGTTTTTAAAACACCTTCCTTCTCATCACTCTCTCATGGGGCCATGTAAATGGCTCTTCGGGCCAAACTATGGCCTATCTTCCTTAGCACTCCGTTAAGTCTTTGAAATATAGTTACACATCTGCAAAATTGCTCGTTGAAATGTTGAGAGAACTTTAAATATTGAAACGTTCATGTAGAACTGGAAGAGGCGACAGAGGTGTGTCAGGCAGGATCGTGGCACGCGGAGATCCTTTGTATCTGCCTACCCCACTGGAAAACAGGCGTGTCATTATAAATGTAGCTAGGTATTTTCTTGAAAATGGCTTATCTATCCTAAAAGTCGGCACCCACGAAGAATGCTTTGTTGTCACAACTCTGAGTTCTAGACCTTCTGAGAGGTGTGTTATAGGTAGAGTTATATGCATTATTTTCTACTGCTTCTGTTTTGTTTAGTTCAAAACTAATTATACAGTGTACACATATTTGTACACACGTGTACACAGTGCCCTTAGGTTGAAAAACAAGAAATTTTGCAAGCTTTCAGTTAATATGAAAATAACAACAGTGACCATATCAAGAGTACCGTGTCGGAGCCGGTAGGTACTTATAAAGAATAGGCCCGCTGCATCACTCCCCTCCTCTTCATGCCGAAAAAGGCGACTAAGGTATGTATGCCGTGCTAAAGGGCGACAGGGTTTGCAACCTTCGCACGGCCCTTCCACTAAGTATGCAGGTGGGCCTTCGTGCCTTTTTAAGGTTTCCGTATCCCGTACGGAAGCCTATATATTACTAAACCTACGCCGTCTGTCTGTCTGTCTGTCTGTCTGTCCGTCCGTCTGTCTGTCCGTCCGTCTGTCCGTCCGTCCGTCTGTCTGTCCGAGGGCCGATATAACAACAAATAATAAAAATAAGAAAAAGTAAAAAAATCACGGGGGTCCCCATAGAAGAAACCAAAAAGTGCATGCGCGTGCGCCATCTACCGAATAGATTATGAAGCATTTTAACTAATCATGACATTTAACTAATATGAAGCATTTCATAACACGCCATCTAGATGGCGTGAGTGGCGCTAGCCATGACATGGCGATACGGAAACCTCGGTGCGCGAGTTCGACTCGCACTTGTTTTCACCTAGTAAGTTAAGCTTGCATAATAATCATGCTTACTTGCAACCATAGAAATGCGACCGTGGAATTTTCACCGTTCTCGCTCACCTCGTATGGAGCCTCTTGTCAATCTGTATACAGGTTCATATGTTCAGTGAGGCGCTCACGCCCTGTCACTCCAATTTAACTTTGCCAACTAGCTGCGTCTAACTTGGTTGATGTGACACCAATAGAGGAGCAAGGCTATTGAGCAGACATGATGACGCGTTCGCTGCCTAGATATGCTTTAGTTCTGTGCCCCTTCCTGGAACGAAATATTCAACTCCCATACAAACGTAATTCGATTCAAAATCTAAGCAAAGAATTTAATTTATGTCGATTTTTCTACACTCTGCAGGAATTTTAATATTAAATAATTTAGTAAAATAAGTTTCATGTAAACTTATTTTGATAAAATTGTTCCTACAGAAACAAAGATATCGGGGGAAGAGTCGATACGAAAATGTTTACCCTAAATTAAAAAGTTTTGAAGTTATCGTTCGATTTCGCTAGTATGGGAACCGAGGCGCACACAGCGCGATTTAATGTTTTAGGGTTCCGTATCTGAAAAGGAAAAAACGAAACCCTTATAGTAACTTCCGTTCGTCCGTCTGTCCGCCTGTCAAGACCGTTTTTTCTCAGGAACGGGTAGAGGTAGGTATGAAGCCAAAGTCTACGGTCGCTTGGAGGTGTAAATAAAATTCAAGCTTCTAAGTCAACGCAATCCAAATATCTGGCCATTTATGTCACATATTATGATACCTACTCGTAAACTCACTAATCAAAACGTATAGTGTACTTTTTTATTTTTAACCTAGAATTCTAGAATGATGAAATTTGGCAAGAAGCAAGGTCTCACAGCACAAGTAAAGGAAAAATCCGAAAATCGTTAATTTTGTAGTTATATCACAAAACATATCGTGTTTTGTTTTCGGTCTATTGTAAAAACGGTAACACATGCAAGCGTCATACTTGGAGTGATTTTAGTGCAAACTAAAGTGAAACAACAAATAGTAAAACATAGGGTCGGTGCGCGAGTCTGACTCGCACTTAGCCGTTTTTTTTATATGAATTCCGGTATGGGTAGCTGAGTCAGAAGGGCCACAGAATAAGAAGGTGCCGTACCGGAGACTTTCCTTTGGATTGCTGGCTATACTGAACTAGAAAAGAACACAGTCGATTATATGCGGCCATGTTTCATCGAGACGGCGGCGGCGCCAACCCTGTCAGCTACAATTTCAGTCTATTGAATGTATGTCATTTATTAATGACAATTTTTTTATGTCAGAAGTCATAAAAACATCGGTTCTGCAGATCTTTCCTCCACAAAACTGGTAAACTCTGGGACGCTCTACTAGCTCACATATTTTCCCCCAACGTACAGTCTCGGGTCCTTCAAGAGAGGCATGAATAGTCAGATCTGCTAAGCCGGCATGGCATTCGCAACCTCCGCATGCGTCCGAATGTCCTTGGGCGTCGTTAGACCCCTTATGGGTGGCCCGGCGACACATGTCGCGCTTTCTATAAAAAAAAAACATTCTCCAACTCTACAGTTCACATTGTTTGTTTTCGGTTTATATATTATAGAGAGATCTAAAATGCTGAAAAGCGACAAGATTCTGTGGAATACAGCCTGAGATCTCACTCATACGCAGTTGCACTAATGAGACCCTGAAAATAATGACTCAACTCCTTCGTCCGTGCGACTGTATGTTTGTGTGTGTAGTGTGTTGTCAGCCTCGTTAGCTCGGTGGTGCGATCGGTCGACTGTCGTTTGTGATCTTATACACGCCTGGGCGCGGCCAGAACTTGGAAGACGTTTGACCGTTGTAAGCTGACTGTGGTACGGATTGGTACCTTCTTACGTGCCTACCTCTCGAAAAAATTAACATTCTAGACTGAAATGCACTTATCAAAAACATAATCTGGCAGTGGCTTGTAATATGACGCGCCGGCCAACATTACGAAAACAATAAAAGTTTAATATAAAAAAATAAATTTGGCTCAACATTGCAAATAATTTCTTACAGAAGCTATTCCCGAAATAAATCCCGATGCTAGAAAAACATCACGGGCATCAAATTGTGGTCCACGGCCGCAATTTGATGCCCGTCGGGCCGCGGCTTGCCCTCACGTGATCTAAAATATTACCGATTAATAAAATATTCCTGATGCTACGCGGGCCGCAATCTTATGTCCGGCGGGCCGCGGGTTGGCCACCCATGCCCCAAGTCTATACTATAAATTATAAGGCGACTATACCTGCTAGGTTATACGCATATACTCGTATACCCAGCAATTACCCAGCTTGGATAAGGCTACGCCAGGGAGGCGAGGCGCTCGACGTTAAAATGTCAAGTGCCGGCACCCAGAGAGAGAGAGCTCCGCCGCCGTGTGAGGCGGAGCGGCGGAGCGAGGCGGAGGCGACGACGACGCCGACTCCAAAGACATTCAAACTAGTAGCAACAGACCCGGACAAAGCGAACAAAATCGTAATCCATTAAATTTTGACACGCCCGCCTGACGTTCGATGCACGACCCATTGACGTTCGAGATTTCATTTTTACAGGAAAATCTAAATGAAAATCCTAAGCTTTAAAGTTCTCACGGAAATCGGAATGATATGGAACCTTCTCCACGTGAGTTCGAATCGCACTTTACCGCTTTTTTCAGTTAATTTTGCACTACCCTACTAAGGTAGATGCGGTGGTAATTAGGTGGTCCTACTTGAGTAGTGTTCTTTACCTTTTCATAATGTCCTGTACCCTTATCACGACATTTAACCTACAACGCGTACTACGCTACGCCGTGTTCTCGCCATCATTTTGTATGGAGAAACGGAGCGCTTCTAGTGATAGATTTGCGAGCTTCGTTTCTCCGTAGAAAATGATGCGGAGAACACGGCGTAGCGTAGTACGCGGTGTAGGTTAAATCTTGTGATAAGGGTACAGGTGTAAGAAAAACATTATGATGATGAAACAACGCTCAGTGAGAAACCATACGAGCAGATTTGCTGACTTCAGCTTGTTAATACGATGTTTGAAGCCTACCCGATGTTGAAAGTATCGTCGCCTGTAGACAATTCCACACCCTAGCGGTGCGACAGAGGAACGATTTTGAGGAACGACTGGTCCTCAAAAGCCCAAAGTTAACAACAAAGGGGTGTTCAGTTTCTCTGTGACGAGTGCTGAGGAGATAGATTGAATGGCAAGGAATAAGGGATGCAAGTTCCTCCATACATATAGTAGCTAACTTCACAACGTCGAAATAATGTAAGATGGGGTCTAGTGCGCACCGTAAATGGTCCAATCTGAAACACGCCTCGTTCCCGACTATACTGCCTCCCATTCTTCCAATAAAGTACAGTAAGGAGTGTCTTGGATGGCCATTATTGTCGCGATCTCATCTCTCTTGCGTCTTTGCTTTATTGTTTTAATGTGAAATACTTATAGATCGCTCTTATTACTATTAGCGTAAGGTTCATTTTCGTGAGGCATAAGTACATTATGGATCAGAATAAATGAAAAGCTCCCCTGCTTTTGATATTCGGTCTTCCTGCAAAAACGACACGTGGTTTTGTGGTGTTCCATTTTCGAATTTTGAGGGGTTACATTTTCGTTTGTAGCCTTCTGTACTGTAAGTAAGCAGCCAGGCAGAAAAGCTGTTTGTTCACGTCCGTCTGTGTGTCTGGCACAGTCTTCTAAGTACCAAAGGTTCTGATACATATATGTACATAAATATACATACATACATACCACAACCTGTATCCCGCCAATCGGGGTATGCAGAGAAGACGGTGTTGTGCTTTTATGGAAACTGACACGGTTGGCTACATCACCTACAACATCCGTGATGTCATCCCATAACACCGGGTGAACTAGGTGCCATGTCAGTGCTTCCCTTCGGTTGTACCGGCTACACTGAACTGGACGGAAAACACAAACTATTTACATAGCCGTTTCGACCGACGACGTTTTATTCAGCGCGGTGGTATAAACCCGGGCGGGTTGAACCCCAGCGCCTAGTAAGGTAAGAAGGGAAAGGACCTAAAGTTTTACGTGGAATCCGAACCACGGTCAAGGAAAGGTGCTTCAAGGAATTCGGTAAGTTACAGCACAACATCGGCCATCTCGTTTCCTAAAGTATTTAGACAAGATAACTGCTTGATAGCAGAAAGTAAGACACGGAGACAGCACAGAGCCTAGGTGAGAGGTGCCTAGCGTTTCGTACTTTACTTAGCTGAAATTACTTAAATGAAAACTTAAATGAAATTAAAATAACATTTTAAATAATATATTATATACTTTATTGCAGAATAAAAAGTGACAAAATGCGGACTTAAAGTCTAAAACCATTCTCTACCAGTCATGCTTGAGATCGTGGCTAAGGTAGATGTGTAGATTTATATCTACCTTGTAACTTATAAAAATACGGTAAGGAAAAGAAAAGAAAATCTTCAAATGGAATATCTCTAATGAAGAACATAAAACACAAAACAAACTGAAATCTAGACGAAGATTTCGAAAGCTTCAAAACGCACCAGCACACGCCTGAAGGAACAAGATAAAATAATGAGTTGTACGCCCTGTTAAACCCTCATAATAGCTCGCTTATCCATCCATGTATTCCTACCACAGAACATAAAAAACTCATAGAAGTAGCACGATCAATCGTGCGCATCACAAGTAAGCGTAGCTTCGCGCACTTGATCGCCGTCCTTACTACTTAGTTTATTAGTCGCCCGTCTAACTAAAAAAATATATAGTAAATGTCTTACTGCGCTAAACTGCAAAACGATGGCCTCACAAAGATTTTATCACAATCACATATACTCAAATATCTCTAAGGAATCGTTAATTAATGACAACTTAAATCCGTAACTCGATAAGTGAAACCACGACTTGTACGAAGACAAAATGCCCCGACTATAGGGACATAGCACGCCGACGAAAACGCTATCTGGTGTCATAAATACGAAGCTCCTAGTGCCTACGCAGTAAGGTGGGTGTCAACTGTCAAGTTGGCGGTAACAGCATTTGACAGTACTCAGTACCACAAAAAACCATTCTTAACCTAGTTTAATAACTTTTTATGCCACTGACTCTGCTGCCAAGTGTTGCCCTCTATCGTTTCAGCTAGGTCCATATAGCTAAGTTTATCTCTGTGAGTTTGTTTTCTTCAAATCATAAATTTCCACACGCTGGCAGCGTTCTATATCTGAACAACCAATGAACAATAATTTAGTGTCATCTCTATCTTCCAATGTTGAGAAGACAGAGATAAGAAGAGATAAGATAATAAGAAATACCTATTTATTTTTTCCTTCAGCATGACATTTACAACACACATTTAAACAACAACATTGCGTAATAAACCCATAATAATACCTAAAACAAACAGTTTTACATAGACAGACATAAACAAGGCATCGCGCTGTTTTTAGGGTTCCGTATCCGTATATTATTGTTCATATAACAACAAATAAGAAAAATAAGAAAAAGTAAAAAATTCACGGGGGTTCCGATAGAAGAAACTAAAAAGTATATGCGCACCATCTACCAAAAAGACTATGAAGCATTTTAACTAATCATGAATTTTAACTAATATGAAGCATTTCATAAACACGCCATAGATGGCGTGAGTGGCGCTGGCCATGACATGCCGATACGGAATCCTCGGTGCGCGAGTTCGACTCGCACTTGGGCGGTTTTTTTAATGGTAAAAAAAATTCTAATAGTTCTTCTAATAGTATTTTATGTTCTGTGGTTCCTACCATCTACATACAGCGGCGCCTATAGAATTTCACGTTTGGAGGGTTTCCGTAAAGAACTAGTAGAGTAGTTTTATCAAGTCATATATGGAAAGTGATCATCACTCATCACCATTTATGCCAACGATTTTCTCGTCCTACGTTAGATATAGGCCTCTCTCCCAAAATAAACAACATAAACGTATGCGCACAACATGCCACTTCTAAAGATGCTTTTAGGCTATAAATCACATTGATGTATATTTAGAGATATGCCCATCCCATACATTACTCCCGAAAAAATTTGTTCTCGACGAGAACTGCATAAATTGCAGATTTCACGGACAGCCGCTTCATACGGCGTGTGCAGCGCGTGTTGAGCGTAAGTCTTACTGTACCGAGTCTGTGGCGCAAAAGTGCGTGTGTTCAGCATGCCCGGTTGCTGTTACAAGTATTGTAACAGCTCAGATCGAAATTACGTAAAGAATGGCGTCTCCTTCCATCAGTAAGTATTTATTTTGCTGGTTTTTTTCTTTAATTTTATGTTAAACAGATTTTTGTATACGTAATTAATATAAAGAGCGAACGAGAAAGAGTAAAGCTGTGTTTTATGCAAGAGTAACAGTGACAAACGTTGTTGTTTGTTTCGCCTGAGCATATTATGACGTGTTAAGAAGCCATGCTGACATGTCACGGATTGTGTGACGTAGCTATCGCGTTCTCGTTCCCACTTGCCTACTGATCATAAGAGTGAGCGGAAATACGACAATCGCGCCGATGGGCGAGCGATGACAACTTTCTCGCTCACTCTTATCACCTGTAGGCAAGTGAAAACGCGACAGTAACGTCGTAGGGATCGCGTCACGTGACAGCATGGCGGCGTGTAAAATGCAAACACGAAAGTATCTCGTGGCAGGAGGCGCGGCGCGCTCCGATGCCCGCCGTTTACGGACATGAAACGACTATATGATGTAAGTGTGTGCTTGTGTGAGTATCACAATACTGTGTGTGAATGCACGCACACTTGTTAAGACGAAACATAGTACAGGTTAAATCGCGCGACGTTCGATCTATAAAATTAGACATCGATGATAAATCATAGCGCCACGTCATCGGTGGCCTGAGCTGTGAGCAAAAATAGTAGTAAAATGCTAGTATAATTAAACTGTTACTTCTATCTATGCTATATCGCGAGGTAGGTATCTTATTTCGTATAATCTGTCTTAGGTTTTATGTAATCCGGTATGGTTGTCCGAGTCGGAGGGGCCAAAGCGCATGCTCCGAGCAGCCAATATCACCTCTGAGAAGGCATGTGCCATACCGGAGACTTCCCTGGATCGCTGGCTATACTGGACTAGAGGAGAACACAACCGAGGCTGCTATGCGGCCATCTTACATCCATTACATTGGTACCAATCCAGTCGGCTACAATTTGAGCGTACTACCTAGTAAGGGGCAAGGGAAGGAACCTACAGTTTTACACCGGTTCCGAACGGTGAAGCAGCAGGTGTAGGTATGCACGTAAATTTTTTCGTCAGAAAAAACTCATTGGTACACGCCAACCGGATTCGAACCGCGGACCTCTCGCATGAGAAGCCGATGCCCAAACCAATCGACAACCCGCCGCTTGTGACTTTTTAAAATGTGAGTTTAAGGCGAGCGAAGCCTCGGGAAAAAGCTAGTTTTGTGTAAACTATGTTAGGTTTGCGTTATAGCACGTATATTATCGTTGTTCTGTCCCAACTTAACCACTCCCTTGATGCGCCACTGTTTTCTCTCTGGTATTATTATCTAACCCCGTCATATCTTAGCGCTTATTATACGAAACCAAGTTTCGTAAGCATGAAGATATGATTAACATATGTACTAGCTGTACCAGCGGCTCCGCTTGCGTTAAAGTTCAACTCAAGAGTTAATCTTGCTCTGATTTTCTCTAACTGAGCACTTCCGATACTAGTGAGGTCATGCGTGGAGTATTGCTCGCATCTTTGGGGTGGGGCTGCTCAGGTATCGACTTGGCTTGTTAGACTCGATCCAAAGACGTGCAGTTCGCCCAGTTAACGACTTTGAAGTGTCCTGCAAACTTGAACCTTTGTAGCTCCGTAGAGACATAGGTTCACTAAGTGTGTTCTATCGACTGTTCAACGGTGAATGCTCTGAGGAGCTGTTCGAAACGATTCCGATTTCACCATTTCACCATAGGTCCACGCGTAACAGACAGGGAATGCATCCCTATACTGTAGAGCTGCCTAAAGTGCGGACTAAGCGCTCCAGTATTTCTTTTATCTTCCGTACTGCGAAACTCTGGAATGCACTTCCTCCCGATGTGTTTCCTTCAGTGTATGACTTAGGATCATTCAAGAGACGCGTAAAAATGCATCTGTCACGCCGGCACGGCATTCGCACCCCCCGTTCTAAAACGAATGCTTTTGGGCGTCGTCGGCTCAACAATCCATGCTGACGGCGCCAAGTGTCTCGCGTATCAATAAAAAAAAAAAAACTACTGCTATTATGACCCTATTTACGGTAGTTTGATGGTGCCTATAAGATCGCTCCGAGTACATTTTTTCTCCCACCTCTTACTTAGTAAACGAAACAACCCACCTCACCACCTCACTCATCCCTTTCTCCCTAACCCAAGTCTTCTGGCGCGTCAATAAATTGGAGGACAAATTTTTGTCCGCCTTATAAATATTGTCCTGTAGGGCAAAAATATGAAATAGTCTTCTTGCGAGTGTGTTCCCTAGTTTCTATAACCTAGGGTCTTTAAAAGGTCTGTCAATACATTGGACAAGTTTTTGTCCGCCTTATAAATATTATCCTGTGGGGCGAAAAATGGTCTTCCTGCAAGTGTGCTTTGTAGTTCCTATAACCTGGGGGTCTTTAAAACGCCTGTCAATAAATTGGACAAGTTTTTATGGGCCTTATAAATGTTGCCCTGTAGGGCGTAAATATGGAATGGTTTTCCTACGAGTGTGTTCCCTAGTCCCTAATACCTGGGGTTCTTAAAAGGCCTGTCAATAAATTGGACAAGTTTTTGTCGGCTTTATAAATATTGCCCTGTAGGGCGAAAATATGGAATGGTCTTCCTACGAGTGTGTTCCGTAGTTCCTATAACCTGGGTTCTTTAAAACGCATGTCAATAAATTGGACAAGTTTTTGTCAGTCTTATAAATATTGCCCTGTAGATAGGGCGAAAATATGAAATGGACAAGTTTTTGTACGCCTTAAAAATTGTAGCGTGACCTCGTTGGGCGTGGTTTCGCGAGGTGTTGTGTTATTGGTGTTATTGGGTGTCGGACCCGTCCTGTAATAATTTTTAAGCGGTTTGCAGACGATGCGCAGTAACTGGCGCAAGTGCTGTTGTGTGTATACGATTTCATCGTGCGAACACTTGTTGCTTAATGAAAATGTGTGTGCGCAAGTTGCTTAGTTGTACTCACACCCCCACTACCAGTCCTTCACCCTTGCCTCTACCCCTTCTACACTGGCCCGCGCTACTTGCATCGTATTGCCGCTTCGTTGTTGGTACGCACGCACTCGGTACCGGGCGCGGCGCAAGTTCATTCCCCGTCGACCGTCGACATGGCTACTATGAACTAAGCACTTGGTAATGTGAAAGTGCGTTTTTAGGTTTCCGTATCCCGTACGGAAACCTATTACTAAGCCTATGCCGTCTGTCTGTCTGTCCGTCTGTCCGTCCGTCCGTCTGTCCGAGGGCAGTATCTCTTGAACCGTAAAAGGTAGCCCGTTGAAATTTTCACAGAATATGTGTTATTATGGCGGATATAACAAATAATAAAAAATTAAAAAAGTTAAAAATTAAGGTGGATTCCCATACAAGAAACGTGTTTTTTTTTTCAATGATTTTTTTTTTTGTGGTGCGGAAACCTTGCTGTGCGAGTCCGACTCGTACATGGCCGGTTTTTAGTATGAACCCTGGCGCGATTTATGCCCGGTTTACCGGAGTTAAGTAGCTAATGCCAGAGTATTTGTTATTAACACTAATACCTTGCGTGTAAACATGCTGAATTAGTGCTTAGTATTAGTGAAAGTTCCGGTGCAAGCACGGACAAGCACTAAACTGGTGTAAACTATGTATCACGCCAGTACTGGCACAGATTACTTAATAGTTACTTCGTAACAGTTAAATCACTCCATAGAAAATGTTCCTACCTTCGGGCTTTAATAGCCTACTGTTTCACATCGCCAATCGCTGCGTGCGAAAATGTACCTTAACGATCGAGTGTAAAGTGTTTATTGCTTTGCAGCTGCGCGCAGTTGCGTGGGCGTGCGTCTATGTATACTTCGCGCGGCTGACGAATTTGTACTGAAAAAGACCGCCGGCGGCCCGTCGGGCGATAGGTAGTTAGCGCGCGCAAGTACATATAGTGCGTGAGGCCTGGTACTGGCGCCCGTACTGATACTCGCTCCAGTTACTCGACTCGGCATCTCTCTGCAAGCAGCGGTCACGTAGAGAGGGAGCATGTTGCCTACTGGGGTATCAGTTACGCCGCTCCCGTAGGTAGGTAGGCACTCGCTAAATGTGGGCCACCCTCTTCATCCCCGGGTGACGTGGGTGAGGTGTTGGGTGGCTTCCGTCAAGTTTCACCTCGTGTTTGACATAACATATTATGTATGCTAGTAATGATGATGACTGATCACTGATGAGGTATATGTAATATTCGGTAAGCGATAGATTATATCGCACTGGCACCATCGCGACCGCAAAATTGTTGTTTTACGTTTCAGTTCAATCTAGCCGGCACGACGCGACGGCGCGTTATTTTACTGCGTGCACGGCACCTAGTTTACCAAGCTGTGATGGGCTGGCAACTCGAAAACGACTGCGCCGATTTACATCCAGTTTTCACTTACATTATGTTATCTTCATCATCAGTTATCATATCACTTATATGACGTAGCTTGAAATGGCTATAGGGTGCACCTTATTTAGTACCTATAAATGGTTCGTACGAAAATATGTATGATATTTGATTATTTATTGTGTATTGTATTGAAATTTAGTCAATGTGACCTTTGAGAAAAAAATGTATAGAGGCGCGGACTCATACAAAAAAGTCACAAATTCTGACACCGACGACCAGCATCGTTCGTGCGACAAATTTTAATGCCTACTCTAATCCCGCCTCTATTAAAATGTTCCTCATTAATAGCACATGCAGCATTTTTACTACATAATTATTAGGTATGTAGAAAAATAATCATTACTATTTATTTGCGTGTAATCTTGAATCAAGACACTTAACTCACTGGCAAAAGCTTTCAGTGAAACAGCCTTAACCCGAAGGTTTCTGAGGTTGGTGCCTTATTGAGCTTTGCGTCATACTGGGAGGGCTGCCTTGGACTAATTAAGGAGTTGGGGAGGGGGGGGGGGGGGGGGGGGGGAATTATATTAACCGCCCTCTTGCGCTCATAACGTGTACCAAATGTGTGTCATCTAAGGCGAACGGAGGGCTTAGTCACTTAAAGCCGATTTCATAAACACTTACTTAAATATCTCTTAATAACTGGTAAATTCTGGAACGCTCTTCCTGCCCACATATTTCCCCCCAAGTATTGTCTCGGGTCTTTCAAGAGTAGGCGTGAATAGGCACTTGTCAGGCCGGCATGGCAATCGCACCCCCCGCGTACGACCGAATGTCCGTGGGCGTCGTTAGACACCTTATGGGTGGCTCGGCGCCACGTCATGTCACACTTTCTATAAAAAAAACTAACTCTCATTCACGATACATGCAGCTCGTCTGTGGATCTCCGTCTCTTCTTCCATTCAAACGTTCGTAACTCTTCTAAAAAATCACTTTTTGTCCTCGTAACATTCTTTTCAGGCAACTGGCACGGTTGGGCTACCTAATCTAACACGATTATAGAAACCATAACTTTAATAGTACAACATTGAGAAAGGTTGGACTTAGTACCTACACGATTATAGAAACCATAACTTTAATAGTACAACATTGAGAAAGTTTGGACTTAGTACCTACACGATTATAGAAACCATAACTTTAATAGTACAACATTGAGAAAGGGTGGACTTAGTACCTACACGATTATAGAAACCATAACTTTAATAGTACAACATTGAGAAAGTTTGGACTTAGTACCTACACGATTATAGAAACCATAACTTTAATAGTACAACATTGAGAAAGGTTGGACTTAGTACCTACACGATTATAGAAACCATAACTTTAATAGTACAACATTGAGAAAGTTTGGACTTAGTACCTACACGATTATAGAAACCATAACTTTAATAGTACAACATTGAGAAAGGTTGGACTTAGTACCTACACGATTATAGAAACCATAACTTTAATAGTACAACATTGAGAAAGGGTGGACTTAGTACCTAGGTGTACGAGTATTTTAGACTAGTCTGAATAACAAGAGCGGATTCATCTGTATGTAAATATGTCCTCGGCTGTACACACCGCAGCGCGAGGACTTCGTGCGCTTCAATGAGCTTTTGAAGACGGCGCACACTGACGATTTACCGATATTTTAACATATCTGTGGTTTATTCACAATACATAATTTACGTCTGTACAAACTTCGAGGAAAATATCATTAAAGAGGCTTAAGCCATTGGGGTTCCTATTACATAGAATTCATGGGATTTAGGTCTGAAAAAGGAAAGACGAACTTAGTAGTGGCTAGTAGAACTACGAATACATAATTTATTGTTATTATTCGATAGATAGATAGATATAAATTGTTTATTGCACACCAAAACATTACGAAACGTACAGAAGAATATAAACACACATACCACACTCTGTATCCCGAAAATCGGGGTAAGCAGAGTAATCGGAGTTGTGCTGCGGGTACTTTTGTAAATTTTAGCGCCACACCGACCCCCATGTTTAGCAAAGTATTCGGACAAAATAAGTATCAAGCAGCAAGTAAGGCACCTGCTGCATGATTCGGTGGAAGGACCGTTCCAAGGTGAGAGGTGGCTAGCCTGCCGCCCTTTAGCGCAACATCAATAATTTTATTTATTATTGGTCGAAATAAATATCTGAATCTGAATACCGACACGCTATGCCATTTGCTTGGTACGAACGACAGCATTCATTCCTCACGCATTATTTCCCGCCAATTTGAATGTTTTTTGTAAGAGCGAGAGTTACCTGGCGTCGGCTCGGCCACGTATGCGTCTTGTCATTATTATTATATATTCATCTCTTTCCTTCCGGTTTCTTAGGTCACAGGTGACCTAAGAAACGGGAAGGTGGTTCTTAGGTGGTACAGGGTCAAAGCCCGCAATAGTGAGAAATGAGTGCCGTCGTCTGTACATTAGCTAGTTAGGTTATGTCCGACGCGATGAATGAAGTGTAATAAATAATAAGTTTTTTAATTAGTTATATTTGTCTTTAAATTTTATTTGATAGGTAGGTAGTTATAGTTTATTTAATAATTTTAATATATAAATTTTGAATAATATTATTAATAAATGAACTTAACCATTAATAAATAAGACTTATAATAAAATGTCTGCAAAGGAATCGGAAAGTGTGCCACAGCCCCGACGATGTGAATAGGCCGAAGGGCACCGCAGCAGGTGGCTCGAAATAACCTCGAATCAAGAATTCAAAAGGATAGAATTGTTACGAGTAAAATCACACATTGCGTACAATTTTTATCTCCAACATCATCTACGAAATGAATACAATTTACACCAAACAGCTCATAACACCGATTCATTTCTATGCACCTCACATTGTTGGCGATATCACCCACTATACCCCACCGAACTGAATACTCCAGAAGAGACAAACAGCGGTATACACACTTGTTTACCGGCAGGTTGTACCGCTGTCTGACTGTAGGTCTCTTACCTTTTTTTTTATGTAATCCGGTATGGGTGGCTGAATCCGAGGGGCCAAAGCGCATGCTCCGACCAGCCAATATCACCTCCGAGAAGGTAGGTGCCATACCGGAGACTTCCCTGGATTGCTGGCTATCCCTTGCCCCTTACTAGGTGGTAGGCTCAAATTGTAGCCAACTGGGTTGGTACCACCGTACTGGATGTCAGATGGCCGTATAGCAGCCTCGGCTGTGTTCTCCTCTAGTCCAGTAGTCCAGTATAGCCAGTTAAGCAATATACAATTTTTTTCCATAATGTCCGTAAAGAAGTATTATGTACTCGTTTCGTTCTTATATCGTCTAATTTGGGATTTTAATAAATTTATTTTATAAATTGAATTAACGCAGATTAGATACCTACCAATCACGAAGCAATGGCAAATATTCTAGAACTTTGCTCATCCCATTATTACTATACACAAAAAGCGTAAAAAATAGGGACGGTTATATTGGCGCGGGTGTACGTCACTAAGGGCGCCAGAGGACGCAATAAGCCGGCGAGAGCATATTAAAAATGAAAAGTCAATAAAAATGCACAGAGAGCACTGCTCATATAATACGTAACGTTAATTCTTCTTGTACATACTAACCACTTAATCGACTACGTTGGCTCGTTTTCTAAGGACACTGGCAGACTCAGCCAATAACGCCTGTCTTGAGCGTAACCACGCCTAGCGACTAGCGAGGTGTCATACCAGCGACAAGGTACTGTGTGGGGTCGGTACTTAATAAGAATAGTCCTACTGCATCTCTCCCCGTGCATGTCGTAAAAGGCGACTAAGGGATAAGCGGCCTGCAGACACCCCGGTCGACTTGTGGCTTTCGTGGAAGACATAGGCTGGCTGGGGTAGCTGGAGACTGCGGGGTTTTGCACGAAGGTCCCCAACCAAGCGGGATTAGTTTGCAGGCCTAGAGCCAACCCCAAACAAAAACAAAAAAACAACAACAAACAACCAGCGGCAAGATGAGCAAAAAGATTGTAGAATTTTTATTAATACGCCTTTGGAAGACCCCACCGTTATAGGAGCTAGACACTGACCGTTTTCAAAAGATCAACCGTTAGCAAGAAATTTACGAATGGGTTAATTTGTCTGCAAGTGGTAGCTGTGTTAAGGGTTAGCTCTCAGCAAGGGTTGGCTGTCAGCATAGGGTTGTAGGTCTTATAAGCAATTAAAATCATTAAAACAATTAAACAGAAATTCAATTCGTCCAACTGGATGAGTTCCGTGGCCTACGTGCCAAGGCTTTCTTCGTACGTCACATAAGCCTCGAAATTAAAGGAGGAAAAAGCCTTTAGGCGTAGGTTTTAAAATGTTTGGTTGTAAAATTGTAAAATTAATATCTGGTTAGTGCATTCAATAGATAGAGTTACGTATTATTATGAACGTGAGCATTGAGAATTGCAACCCTAATGAGCGTTCTAGGAATAAGAAGAGTTGTTGAAATGCTTGAAGTCTTGGTTCCATTTGAGTTGGTCCCTCGCGAAATGTTTTTATCTCTTTACATAAAAGATTGATGGTGAAAGTTAGTGACGTGAGAGCGAAGAGAAAGTTTAACTACATATTTGCATGGCTGCTTGCAACTTGGGGCTTTAACTTAAAGTACAATAAGTTTCTGCATTACTTCTCTCTATATCTACATTTATAAAAACTAACTGTTCTAATGACTTCGCTTCTCCGCCGAAATATAGTAATAATACACTTTATGCCGCTTAATGCGGGACAAGGGCGAGCTTATTGCCTAAGACAATTTCCTCCAGTCAACCCGGTGGATCTACATTTTACATGGAATCCGAACCATTGTGGCAATGGGTGCACGTAAACCTTTTCCAAATCTGAAAAAAAAATTGGTACACGCCGCGCCGCCGGTTGCATTCGAACCTCGGACATCTCGCAAGAGAAGCCGACGCCCAGACCAGCCGCTGAGCATATCACCATCCTTAGAAACACCAGAAAACGTCACTGAAAACTTCATGTGTATTGATAGAACATAGATCGTAGACGACGCGGCGCGTCGTCGTCGGTCGGTTGTTACAGACCGCTTTATTTATTAGAATTTTTTATGTAATCCGGTATGGGATAAGGACGAGATGCCGTGCGAAAGGGCGACAGGGTTGCCACCTCTCACCTTGGCACGTTTCTTCCACCGAGTCGTGCAGCAGGTGAGTCTTTGTGCTTTGTCTTGTGCTGCTTGATATTTATCTTCTCCGAATACTTTGCTAAACGTGGTGGTCAATGTTGTGTTGCAATTTTCCAGAGTTCTTGCAACACAACACCGATTACTCTGCTTACCCTGATTGTCGGGATACAGCGTGTGTGGTATGTATGTATGTGTATGTATCCGGAATGGGTGGCTGAGGCGGAGGGGCCAGCGCGCGCTCCGACCAACCAATATCACCTCCGAGAAAGATGGAAGGATACAACGTCTGTATTATTTGTGTATATGTATGTCTGCAGTGTAGAAAGTAGACTGTTTTTAATATTTCTAGTAAACCTTGTACATAATAACAAATGACAAAGTAAATATTAAGATAATTTTAAAATCTGCGATTCGAACCTTGAACTCTTGCGTAAAACACTTTAACCTTGTTGTGTGCCTAGTATAATTCACATTTCACCGACCTCTTAATTTAAATAAAATAAAATCTAATATATACTCTTATTGCAATTCTCAATTTCGCTGCTCCTATCACACCACTCGACGAATACTGTGGTAAAGACCGATCTCTTTTTATCATTTTGAAAAAGGTAGGGATAGCGCACGCTCAGGGCTACGGCAGGTCGCTGAAACGCTCCTAAAATTATGTAGAGTCCGTGCATCTTTACTTGTTGCGCCTATGGCAACCCGAACTTTTTCTAATGTCAGCATACATTTTCCTGTCAATAATTTTCTTCAAGCACTAGACACATTTCTTTCTAACATTCATCTTCAGTCACATTATAACCTCACACACACGTCTTTCTAGTTAGGATAGTTTTTCACTCTTCTTGATTTAAAATTACAAAAGTAACCGTCAGCCAGTCAGTAACATGCAATAAATATTAATTAGGGTTTCGTACCTCAAAAGAGAGAAAAACGGAACCCTTATAGGATCACTCTTGTGTCTGTCTGTCTGTCTGTATGTCTGTCCGTTTGTCACAGCTTTTTTCTCCGAATCTACTGAACGAAAAAAGTTGAAATTTGGTAAATATTTAGAGTTTGATGACCCAATCACGGACGTGTAGCGTAAATGAACGAATTTCGACATTGGAGGACAAATTACAATGTAAAAAAAAGTTTTTCAAGTGCATCATGTGGCTGACATAGCTATGAATGAAAAGGGTTTTTTTTATAATTTTAAAATGCATAGTTTAAAAGATAATTTTTTTTTTATGGAAACTGACACGATTGGCTACATCACCTACAACGCCCGTGATGTCATAACTAGGTGCCATGTCAGTGCTTCCCCCTTTGATCGTGCCGGCTACACTGAACTGGTCGGAAAACACAAACTATTTACATAGCCGTTTCGACCGACGTTTCATTCAGTGCGGTGGTACCAACCCGGGCGGGTTAAACCCTACCACCAAGTAAGATTAGGAGGGAAGTGTCCTACAGTTTTACGAGAAATCCGAACCTCGGTCAGCCTCCAACGGTCAGCGGTCACCCATCCAAATACTGACCGCACCCAGCGTTGCTTAACATTCAATAGCGACAGTTGACTGTCCGCACCACTGAGCTATCGAGGCTAATATGATAATAAAGAAAATATACAATTAAAAATGAGACATTCCACTCAGAAGTTTCAGAGATAAGGCCCTAATATCTCCGAAACTCTGAGTTTAATATTTCGAAAAAAATTGGGGATATAGCGCCTCTCTTATAGTTTACAAGAAAACCTAAACGACAATTCTAAGTCTTAAAGTTTCATGGAAACCGGAATGGCACGGAACCCTCTCCACGCGAGTTCGATTCGCACTTGACCGCTTTTTTTGTTCTTACAGAGAGCTTAACAACCACTCTACAAGGAGATTAAAAACTCGATCATCCAACTAAAACAACTCGAATAATTTTATTCTACTACATAATAAATAAATAATCAAACGAAAAAGTCTTAAAAGCAGTGCTTTTGTTTAAAACTCACAACTAAATTTAAAAGTAACTTTATATTATAAGAAAAAAATCGCTGAAATATGAAGTTTATTTTGTGCACAACTGTACAATTTCTGCCGTATAGCTAATCCGTCGAATCCAAGAATCTGCCCAATCCACAAATCTGTCGAGCAGCGAATCTGTCCAACACCGAACGAAGGACTATGATCAGTGTGACTAGACTTGAATTTTATAATTTAGCGTTGCAATATTATCTCGCACCAAGTTACGATGGTCGGACTCTATGCAACGTAATGGTGAATTAGCTATACGTAGATTATGCGAGTGCTAAAATAGGTCAATTGGAATTTAAAGCTGACCGCAACGAAATTACAGCTGTAACGTATTTTACGCAATATTCACGATGTTCTAGCAATATAAACAGTAAATAGGTACACTACAGAAGTATATATTAGAAATAACGTGTGGGGCCAGTACTTAAAAAGAATAACCCACTGCATCTCTCGCCGTGCATGTCGTAAAAGGCGATTAAGGGATAAGGACAAGACGCCGTGCTAAAGGGCTACAGGGTAGCCACCTCTCACTTTGGAACGGTCCTTCCACCGAGTCATTCACCGGGTTCCTTACTTTCTGCTCGATAGTTATCTTGTCCGAATACTTTTCTAAGCGTGGTGGTCGGTGTTGTGCTGTAATTTAAAAGAGTACCAGCAGCACAACTCCGATTACTCTGCTTACCCCGATTGTCGGGATCCAGCGTGTGCTATGTATGTATGTATGTATGCTACACTGCCTAGAAGGGCAGTGATGTTTTAACTTGACAAGGCATAAAGGATTTGCTTTCTATATAGCTGTAATCTATATCTCTATCTATATAGGTTGCCCCTTTCTGTAGATGTGCCCCTTTCCCCAAAGGGCACAGCGCCTTCAGTCCCCCTGAATACATAAAGGCGTACCGGCCGAACGTCCTATTCATAATTCAGTTAACGTTGTCCGGTCTCACCGTAGAGTTAAGAATTGGCCGGAAGTGCACCGTTCGTGCAAAGTCTTGCCTAGTTTGCGAAAGGTTGTGGGTTCGTTCGCTACCCGTCGCGGCCGTCTGCGTCTTCCTGAGTTTTACAAAGAGTTGCTTCATCGTTCCGATACCATATAAAACGTAGGTATTTTATCTTACTAGCGATAGGGTGCATGTCGTAAAAGGCGACTAAGGGATAAGGACAAAATGCCGTGCTAAAGGGCGACAGGTTCGCCACCTCTCACCTTGACACGGTACTACCAAGTCATGCAGCAGGTGGGTCTTCGTGCCTTACTTGCTGCTTGATCGATTGAATCTTGTTCGAATACTTTGCGAAACGTGGTGGTCGGTGTTGTGCTGTAATTTATCAGAGTTCTTGCAGCACAACGCCGATTACTCTGCTTACCCCGATTGTCGGGATTCAGCGTGTGTGATATTTATATGTATGTATGTACGATAGGGTTAAACTCGCCCGGATTGATACTGCCGTGTAATTTTTTTTTTGTGTAATCTGGTATACGGCTGTAATTTTTTTTAAATGTAATCCAGTATGGGTGGCTGAGTCGGAGGGGGCTCCGACCAGCCAATAACACCTTCGATACGGTAGGTGCCATACCGGAGACTTCCCTTTGGATTTCTGGCTATACTGGACTACTGGACTAGAGGAGAACACAACCGAGGCTGCTATGCGGCCATCTTACATCCAATACGGTCGTAACAACCCAGTGGGCTACAATTTGAGCCTACCACCAAGTAAGGGGCAGGAAGGGAGGGTAGGGAAGGGACCTACAGTTTTACACTGATTGAGCTTAAAACTGAACAAAAAGCCTGTGTTATCCGTGCGTACTGTAGCCAACATTGAGCGGTGCTGGATTTAAATCTAGATTTAAATCCGCTGGACTTCTTTTACTGGGGTTGCCTGAAAGACAAGGTTTATTCGAAACCCATACCAACAATTGGCGAACTACGTCGAGGAATCTTGGGGGCTGCCGAACAGATCAATTTACGAGGATATGCACGATTGGTGAAAAGGTCGTTTTTAAAGCGGTGTCGTGCGTGTATTATTGCCGGTGGCAGACAGTTCGAACATTTTATTTAGAGTAAGTAATAATTTTTTTTTAAATCTATCATTCGTTTCATTTAAACTTCTTTTCCTTTGAAAATTACGGAATGGCATCACTATGTACTGTGTGGGGTCGGTACTTAATAAGAATAGTCCCACTGCATCTCTCCTCGTGCATGTCGTAAAAGGCGACTAAGGGATAAGCGGCCTGCAGACACCCCGGTCGACTTGTGGCTTCCATGAAAGACATAGGCTGGCTGGGGTAGCTGGAGGCTGCGGGGTTTTGCACGAAGGTCCCCAACCAAGCGGGATTAGTTTGCAGGCCTAGAGCCAACCCCAAACCAAAGCAACAACAACAACAACAACAACATGGCATTACTATCTGTTACTATCTATCTAAATTCTTACATGCATCATGTCTCATAGGCAGTGAAGGCAATTTTCACTGAATAATGGAGAATCGGCGTTATACGAGATAGAAAATCTCATCCATGGGCACTGATGGCGGTCCCCAATTCCCCGGTACGGCCAGGCTAACGCGCTGGAGGAGGAGCAACCCGGCTCGGCTGTCCCCAGACGGTGCGTGCAGCCTCTTGCCCATCTCCCTTAAAATATTTCACTTGCTTAAATTAATGACGTTCTGGACTGTAATGGTACTTATTCTTGTAATTTCTTCACTCTGTGGTATATATTGTGTGACACGTTCCGGCGTCGTGCGTGACCGCAAGATTTACTAGTGCCGTCTCTTTTCCTCCTATTCAAAAAATTCAGGACCCAATCTGTGCGGTCTATCCTCAATGTATCCATCCCCGAGCATATCGTAAAAGGAGACTCGAACAAGATTAACAGGCGACAGGTATTAAGTTATTTACTAAAGACGTTATATCCTTATTTATCTAATTATAATTATATGTTATTATTTTTCTCCTCTTGTTAGTTTTTTTAATATCTTTAATAATTTGATTGATTTTTTACTTTTAGTTGCTGTCGGCAAGGAGCTCGTGTAGCATCTTCGGGGATTTCCCGTTAAGGTTTTTATATATTTATTTATTATTATTTCTTTTATAGTTTTAGTTTTAGGTAATTTTAATTTAGGTAGTTTTAGTTTTTATGTTGTTTGTTTTAAGTTTAGGTAGTTTTAGTTTATATTTGTAGTTTTTAAAATAAATTATGTCATCTACCTACTTACATTTTAAGAAATAAAGAAATATTATCATTTGATTAATTATTAATTCCTTATTATTTTAATTTATTTGCTGACACCTCCTATCAGACACACGAACCCGAATTTCGCGACAAAAGCTAGTTCGTTGAAATAAAAAATATTCTATTATATATAACCCGAACGGCAGTAGTTTGAAACCTCAAGCTTTTCAAGCCACTTGTATTATTTTTTATTTGATATTATCATAATTATTTTTCTTATATCATAATTTTGAAGTTACTCCAGTATATACAACGATCCAACACACATTGATGTTAATATACTTGGTGATAGCGATAATTCCTAAAAGCATTTTCAGCTACGTTCAGCTTTATTAGAGGCTACAAATAATCCATCAATGCCCCGGATAGGGTCTTGAAAAGAGCCAAGTGAGTGTGAAGTCATTACACTCTTCTGATGTGCAGATGATGTTTTTTATAGCATAATGTAATTTAATAATTTGTGTAAGAACACATCCCGTTTCCTCCTTCTTTCCACCTTACATTTATTTAATATGTTTTTAAGTTTACTCTGTTATTAATTATATTAATTTTTAAGTTTCCGGATTAACAGTCGTAACGAGAAACGAACGAAGTCGAAACGTCGACTTAATGTAAGTCTTTAAACCTACTGTTAATCCGGAAACTTAAAAATGAATATATTTAATATTGTGTTATTCAGTTATAAAATATGTTATCACAGTTAGTTATAATACTAAATAAGTATTTAATAGAGTAATATTGTACACAACAACGTGAAAACAGAATAAATGCTATGAAAAATACGTGCGTTGAGCACTATACAGTGAAAGATAGATTGAGAAAATAGTGTCGTGCGAGAGCGTTGTGTCCTGGTAAAAGATATAGTGACAAAGATTGAGAAATGAATGCTTCGTTGGTTTCGTCATGTTTGAAGAATGGATGATAGGACACTAACGAAAGAAATTTTTAGAGCGAATGTGAGTTAAATAGTTGGGAAGGATCGTCCCAAACGCTCGGGCATGTGCTCAAAAAAGGTCAAGTGCGTACTGTTCATAACCAACAATCCATTATGAGAGTGGAAGAGGCGGCAGAGGTGTGTCGTGACACGTTGAGATCCGTTGTCTCTGTCCGTTGTTCTTCGCGCTACTTTCATTCAAAGTAATTACGGATGTTTATGCACATTTATTCGAAAATTCCAAAATTAATTATGATTCGAATCTCCGGCTACCACTCATGTACCTTAACTTCTAGACAATTTTTAGTATATTTTTACATAGAACATCGCATTGAAGACCTATCCGGAACAATGATTCTCTAAAATTACTCTAAACGATATAGCGGGAGAGGCAGTTAACGCGCCTATGTAGAATCCACTTTATTACTTAAGAGTTAGAGTCTTAAGAGTTAAATTATCGTGACAAACAAGCTAGAGTACTTCATCAGGCTCCGCTCGCGTTAAAGTATATTACTCCTCATGCGAGTGAAATGAAATTAAATGAGATGAACTGAGATGAAATGAGATAAAATGAGATGAAATTAAATGATATGAAATGAAATAAAATTATATAAATCAAATCAAATTAAATGAAATCATGGGGATGATTAATCGATCTAAACAAATTACTTTCATTCAAAACGAACCCCATACCTAAGACTATTTTATGTATCATCTCATCATACTAGTTGTCCAAGGGACTGAGCAAAAAATGCGACAGCGCCATAAAAATCAACCAATGCTGGCTTCTCTCTGAGATGTATGAAAAATATAATGTACATATGAATATACATACCAATCAAGGTAATAACATTTTCATTTTAAATCATTTTATCCATGCGTAACTCCTATCAGACACTTTCAACCGAACCCTACAATTTCGCGACAGAAGCTAGTTTACTATATATTTTATTTTTATTCTGTGTATTAAAAGCCTTCCAATCTCTTAGTAAAATACATCTGAACTATACTGCATATGAAAAATGCAACGTGCAGTTTTCCATATATATTTACTGAAACATGCTTGCTTACATAAACCTTCTCCCGCCTTCACTTTACGCCTGTTGTTCCGGCTCGAATGTTTCCACCGGATCTCGATCTCTCTCTCTCTCTCTCCTTCCCTCTTTCTCCATGTATCTATCCCTTTCTCATTTCCTCTCTCCAGCTGTTATCTACACGTTGCACAATAACACTTTGTTAGCGAACGAATAGTCTCTCTACTATTGTAAAATACAATATCTGTCTGTCTGTAACGGGTAAACTGTAATGGGTAAACTATAACGGGTAAACGCAAAAACGGGTGAACCGATTTTGATGCAGTTTTCACTGATCTAGCATATTTTGGGATGCTCGTAGGTTACCATCGCGATATTTATCCAAAGGGCTGAGCAGTGAATGAAAACTTCATCGCGACCCGCGGGACACAATACGACCGCGCATAATTCGACGTACGCTGACGTAATTATCTCAATCTCACCACAGGATGTTGCTGCAGTCGGTAAAGCAACTTCGGGAGCAGATCATCATGTCATGATATATAGTGTACGATTTTTTTTTTCTGAATTCAGTCTGACTAAAAACATACAGTTTCCGTACAAAATAATTCACGAATTTATTGTGTGTACAAACAATCTAATTATTCTAACGTGATCTTACAACTTTCAAATACACAAGTGCTCATTTTAAGTGGGTGCGACACACCGTGCTTTACTTAAAGCTTAAAGTAAGTCGCGATGAGCGCCGCTCGACGCCGCGTAGATACCTACAATGAATATTCCGTAAACACTTACGTAAACATGCGTAAACGTAGACACTTTAGAGATATACTTTCCATAATGTTTCAGAAAACTACGAGAATTACCCTGTTAAAATTAATATAATTTATGGAAATTATTTGTGAAACAAATGTAGCATTTAGATAGTTATTTATCAACTCAATATATCCGCCTCCGAAGTTTGGTTTAGAAACAAAAACAATGCGCGCATCGTCTGGGAGCCGGGTCGTTCCTCCTCCAGCGCGTCGTCTGGCCGTGCAGAGGAGAACTCAGCGAGTGTTATGGGGGCCTCTATAACTCTATCTCTCTCGTCGCGTCGTCTCTATGCCCATGGATGAGATTTTCTATCGATTTTAATGGGCGCCGACGTCCTTGGTGGTTCCCCGCACCGCTGCAATCCCGGGTCGTATGAAGGAGGATGGTTTTGAATAAAAAAAATATATTTTACTTATTTATATAAGGTCTTTTTTAAACTATGCGTAAAGGGGGTGTTCTGTATAGAAAATATATCATATTAAAATTATAAAAAAGGGGGGTAATATTTTTATATTTTATTTTATAATAAAAAAACTTTAACACCTTTAATTTATTTTAACACCTTTTGCTAAAAAAGCTATGTTTCTATTTCTAATAATTACCGAGATAATAATTGTAAAAGTTTATTAAAGTTTGAATTCATAAGGAACACCGATACAGAACACCCCCTTTACGCATCGACATTTAAAAAAAAAGACCTTATACTATATGACCTTATACATATTATACATTACATAATATGTTGTTATAGTTAAGATGTAATTAAACAAATATTTTTATTTTGTTAGATTAGAAACTTTTCCCCAAATCCTACCGTTCCGCGCGCGGAGTCGCAGGCAGAAGCTAGTGGGCTCATAAATAAATATACAGTTGGCCTATAAATGGACAAACGCTTTAAGAACTATGACACATGTGCGTTCGCTCACAAAGTGGAGTGTTCAAAAGGGTGGGTAGAAATTAGAAGTGAATGCGGCAAGGTTCTAAAACTCAGCAGTTCCAAAGGTGCCTCACTGCTCTTTGTATTGCGTCACTAAAATAGAACACATGCAACAGCGGGCGGCCTAGTCTAGTATAGTTAATGCAGGCTTCTCTTGCGAGTAGCGCCGTCAGCTCCCATTTTGTACTTTAGAGAACTCGATGAATTAAAATAAAGTATCAAGGGTGAAAATATAGGACAACATTAAATTTTAAATAAAACTCAAAATGTTGAGCGCATGCTGGCTGACGAAGACGTTTCGGCGTCTGAGAAAGTCAGTAGAGAAAGTAAAAAGCATATTGATTTGATTAGCACCACTCACAAAAGTCTGTTGAAATTCTGGAAAATCGAAATCCTAAAAATATCTTCTTTCATCCGAAGAATAAAATACCCATTACTATATTCGTTCGTTCGTTCGTTCTTTCGTCGTTCGTTCGTCTTCTATGCGTTCGTAAACCGATCATCCGATTACGATGAAACTTTAGCGGGTGTTGAGCGCGCGCGCACGAAGGTTTCAAAAAAATCACGCGAGCGGAGCCGCTAACAAAAGCTTGTCTTTAATAAATATATGTTTAGCACTTATCTTTATTTAACAAAGTTAGCTTTTAATATATGTGAGGGGGGGGGGGGGGGGGGGCGGTTCCGAGGCCGTGTTTCAGATGGAGGAACTCAAATTCTCTTTGCGGAGAAGGCAATGAACCCGGCGAGCGGAATGGCCCACGGTTGTCACTGACTGTCACAAAGTCCCTAGTGGGGGAGGGGGGGGGGCAGGGCTCCGCTCCCATCGGTCCTGGCAGTCAAGTGAGTACACCCGCCCCTAGCGTAGGGATGATGGGGTGGCTGACGCGGATAGGGCGGTCGCCACCGCTGCCCGGACTGTATTTTCGGATTAGTTTCGGGCTGAGTTTGTGGTTTCCACAAATCTCGACGGTGGCGACAAGGAGAAAATAATTGTTTTTTATATAATTCCAATCAAATAACAATGCCAGCAAGGGCCACACAAGGTTTTCATGTTTCCAACACGTGAAAATGAATAAATATGCCTATTTCTAATGGAATATCGCCTAGAGAGAGTCTATCGAAAACACAGCTTGGGAGCAAGATTAACAAATTTACTGACAGTTCTAGACCTAGTACCGTGTGGTGCCGGTACTTAAAAAGAATAGCCTCACTGCATCTCTCCACGTGCATGTCGTAAAAGGCGACTAAGGGATAAGGACAAGATGCCGTGCTAAAGGGCGACAGGCTCGCCACCTCTCACCTTGGCATGGTACTTCCACTGAGTCATGCAGCAGGTGGGTTTTCGTGCCTTACTTGCTGCTTGATCGATTGAATCTTGTTCGAATACTTTGCGAAACGTGGTGGTCGGTGTTGTGCTGTAATTTACCAGAGTTCTTGCAGCACAACACCACAATTACTCTGCTTACCCCGATTGTCGGGATTCAGCGTGTGTGATATGTATGTATGTATGTTACTAAACACATTCGAACTAATAAAGAGCAAAATCTGTAACGAGCGACGCGCCGTCGCCGATTCTATGTTCGATTAGAACTCTAGAACTGCTCAATCAATTCATATGGGGTTTCCGTTTACGTTTTCCGGCACATCTAAGGATAATTTGCGGCGAAAAGGGCTAGTAAGTAATGCAATGAAGTATATATAGCCCATGTATTTCAAGTCCGTGCGTATTTCCCCCCAAGTGCAGTCTCGGGTCCTTCCATTCGCAACCCCCGCATGCGACCGAATGTCCATGGGTGTTGCTAGACACCTTATGGGTGGCCCGGCGCCACATGCAGCGCTTACTATTTATTTATTTATTTATTAAATTTTAACGAAATCAACAGCATTACATTAAAAATATAACTAACATTATTTATACAAAAAACAAATCAAATTATAGATTTCATTGATTAGAACAAAAATACATACAGACATATACATACTAAACAAAACAAAGGAAGAAATTAACACATTTTTAATATAATAAAAAATAAAATAAAAGAAAAAGCAAACGAACTCATTACCCTCCATAAATTATGCAGAGCCAATGACTCAGTCGCTCCGGATCTCCGATCGAGGACCTGTCAGAAATAATGAGTATATCGAAAAATTCTCTTCGACGGGACGAAAAAGCCTCCTCATTCGACGGAGCGAATAATCTCCGTTGGTCTTGGAAGTTCGCTGTACCTTGGCGCAGAGCCAGAACTTAAATTTATCGACGATTTCAGCCGCTTCCAGCCGTTTCAACCCAATATTCTAGGAAAACAAAACTAAGTTTGTCGACCCGGTCGTTCACCTCATACTTTAAGAATCATCAATACTCATCAATTCTAATAATAAATCTGTAAGGGATGGTCATGGAGTAAGTTACTTTGTTTTATGAGATACTGCGTTTGTAGACTCTATGTATGATACTAAAACTAAATTGACGATTTTTAGAAATCGTTTCCGTAGATATGTATGTATGTATGTTCATCCATAACTCTTAAACCGATCATCCGAATCACCGAACTCGATGAAACTTAGTAGAAGCACTTTTAACTATACGGGGCGGGGCGGGACACAGGATAGGCTAAATAAAATTCACTTCCGGTTACGATAAGATGTGATGTGGCTCTCATACAAACCGAATTGTTCCGCGCGCCGAAATAAAGGTACAGTAGCGGGCTTACTAACTTTCTTCTTTTTAATACGAATTTCACGCGAGCGAAGCCGCGGGCTAAAGCTATAAGTAAATAAAAGTATTTCCTGCTGTCGTTGAAACACTTGAAGCGAGTAATAGTAAAGTTACATAATTAAAAAGAAATGCCAGCCAATTCTCATATTAGAAAGGCCAAAAGTTCTGTGCATATCTCAGATTGCATTTATCAAGACGCAGAAGATGGAAGACCATCCGCCAGTGGGACGACGACATCAAGTGCGTCGGTAGAGTGCAGCGAGGACTGAGATATCCAGGCCAGCAGTGGACCAAATTTTTTTTTTGTATAATCCGGTTTGGGTTGCTGAATCCAAGGGGCCAAAGCACATACTCTGACCAGCCAATATCACCTCCGAGAAAGGTAGGAAGGCTTTCCTTTGGATTGCTGGCTATACTGGACTTTAGAAGAACACAGCCGAGGATGCCATGCGGCCATCTTACGTCCAGTACGATGGTATCAACCCAGTCAGCTACAATTTGAGCCTACCACCTAGTATTAGGCAAGGGAAGGGACCTAAGTACATAGTTTTACACCGGTTCCGAACGGTGAAGCAGCGGGTGTATGTATATCCATCAGAAAAACTCATTGGTACACGCCGACCAGATTCGAACCTCGGTGCCATGTCAGTGCTTCCCTTCATTTCATGTCGGCTACACTCAGTAATATATAAGTCAATGGCTACACTGAGGACGGAAAACACGAACTATTTACATAGCCGTTTCGACCGACGTTTCGTTCAGTGCGGTGGTATCAATCCGGGCGGGAGAAACCCTAGCACTTAGTAAGGTAAGAAGGAAAGGGACCTACCTACAGTTTTACATGGAATCCGAACCACGGCCAGCCTCCAACGGTAAAGCGGTCATCCTTCCAAGTACTTACCGTGACCAGGGTTGCTTAATAACAGTCGACCGACCACACCACTGAGCTACCGAGGCTGACTGCGAATACATTGAAAGAAATGAATGTCCAAAACCACAAATCTCACAAAAGTATCCCCGAAGGTTTAAAGACGCCCCACTGAATTATCAACCGGTAATTTTCTATTTGTCCGCTTTTCGTTTGGCCCAAAAAGGATATTTCATGTTCCGGCTCCGGACTTCGGACTTGTGAATTATAAATGTTGTTTGGAGCAAGAGCTGTATTTCTCGGAGTACGGAGAGGCCGGCTTGCATACTAAACAACTCTTGCAGTAGACATTTCGGCTGTTTTACTTTTCCAAGTTTATCTATCTTTACCTAGCAGCGGTTTAACGTGAAATCTGAACCACGGTCATCCTCTATCACGATTCTCTAAATCTTTCTTGTGCCGCACTGCAAAAGTGTGGAACGGGCTCCCAGGGAATATCTTTTCCCACTCCTAAAATCCACGGATCTTCAAATCGCGGGTTAATAGCCTTTCCCCAGCGATAATAGTCCACCTCCAAGCCAGACTGGCACCTCCTCGGCGGTGAAATTGGCTGCGCCTGAGGTTTCGACCTCGGGCGCAATGCCGGAAGCAATAAAAAAAACCCTCAACGGTCGGACGGCCACCTATCCAAAGTCTGGTCACACCGACCTGACGATCAAAGCAAAATGTGACGCGCCCCGGGGCACGTGAATATGGTTCACACTTAACTGGTTTTTTTATGTAATCCGGTATAGCTGGCTTAGTCAGAGGGACCGTAGCACATGCTCCGACCAGCCAATATCACCTCCAGGAAGGTAGGTGCCATACCGGAGAGTTCCCTTTGGATTGCTGGCTATAATGGGCTAGAGTATATGAGATCACAGCCGAGGCTGCTATGCGGCCATCTTACGTCAGTACGGTGGTATCAATCCAGTCGAGTACAGTTTGAGCCAACCGCCTAGTAAGATACAAGGGAAATTCTTTTGATAATAGGAGGCAAATGAAATTACTAACTTTAGACAAAATATATAGTGTTGTTCTAAGCTAAAAGCCAATTTTCCTACACGTTTCGGTAGGTTTTTTTCACAAGGAATTTCGTAAAAGTTATGAAAAAAGTTTCATTTCAGAACAACAAGCCGTTTATCAATATATCAAAAGTTTTTCCAATTTCGTATATTATCACACCACACAGGAGAGTTACTGGGGGGTAACCTCCGTTTCGGAGCTCCTCGCCCACCCGCCCAGACCTGCTTCCGAAGAACTCAAAAGATGAACTGCCATAGAGTACATACAATATTCTATTTTATGGAACCTGAAACGTTTGGCTACATCACCTACAACATCCGCGATTTCAGCCCATATCACCTTTGTGAACTAGGTGCCATGTCAGTCCTTCCCTTTGTTCGTCCCGGCTACACTGAACTGAACGTTTTGCATAGCTGTTTCCACCGATTTATCAATAATTGCGGTGGTACCAACCGGGCGGTTCAAACCCTACCACCTAGTAAGGTAAGATGTGAAGGGACCTATACAGTTTTGCGTGGAATACGAAACACGGTCAGCCTCCAACTGGCGAGCGGTCACCCATCCATCCAAGTACTGACAGCGCCCAGGTGTGCGAATACGATCGACAATCGACCGATCGCACCACTGAGCTATTGTACCGAGGCTGACTTCATCCCTAACATGATCTACAAATGCACACAATTTGCATCAGACGTTTCGTGACATGCGTGTAAATACATAAGTTAAGTGTAACAGAGATGACAATAAATATGTCAGCTTCGATAGCTCAGTGGTGCAGACAGTCGACTGTTGCTATTGATTGTTAGGCAACGCTGGGCGCGGTCCGTACTTGGATGGGTGACCGCTCGACCGTTGGAGGCTGACCGTGGTTCGGATTCCACGTAAAACTGTAGATCCCTTCCCTTCCTACCTTACTCGGTGGTAGGGTTCAACCCGCCCGGGTTGGTACCACCGCACTGAATGAAACGTCGGTCGAAACGGCTATGTAAATAGTTTGTGTTTTCCGTCCAGTTCAGTGTAGCCGGCACGATCGAAGGGAAGCACTGACATGGCACCTAGTTCACCCGGTGTTATGGGCTGACATCACGGATGTGGTAGATGATGTAGCCAACCGTGTCAGTTTCCATAAAAAAATATATAATTTTTGACCGTTGTGGACAATTTTTTTAATGGAGTGACGTCGTTACACTGCTGCGAGCAGGTCTGTAACGACGCCCATGGGGATTCTGTGATGCATGGGGAGCCTTTTATGCCCCTATTGTAAAACTCCAAGCTGTACTTGGGGGGAAATTTATTTACGTACAATGGTACGTAAATAAATTGTTGTTTATTTATTGTTTATTGATCATTCATGTGGCAGTAAAACTGCACTCGAAATTGTCACAATTTGTTCTACCCATCGATATCTATTTTATAGATTGGCCCATCCCATACATCACTCCCGAAAAAAATATGTTCTCGACGAGACCTGCATATAGTGCAGATTTCACGGACAGCCGCTTCATACGCACGCAAGTCTGTATCGAGTCGGTGACGCGTGTGTGCAGCATGCCCGGTTGCTGTTATAAAGAGTGACAGTGACAAACGTTGTTGTTTGTTTCGCCTGAGCATGTTATGGCGTGTTAAGAAGTCATGCTGTCACGGATAGGATCGTGTGACGGTGCGGTGGTATCGCGTTCTCGTTCTCGCTTGCCTGCTGGTGATGGGAGTGGGCGGAAAGACGGCAAACGCGCCGGTGGGCGAGCGATGACGTCTTTCTCGCTCGCTCTTGTCATCTGTGGGCGGGTGGGGGCGAGAGCGCGATAGCACCGTCGTAGGGATCGTGTCACGTATCACAATACTGCGTGTGCGTGCACGCACACTTGTACCGACGTCTAGCACAAGTTGCATCGTACGACGTTAGATCTATAAAATAGATATCGATGGTTCTACCCGGTTCGATTACACGTACGAAGAAGAACCGGCAAGAAACATCGCAGGGGATTTTTTTTTTATTAGATATTATTTACAAGTATTTTGGTGACTAGCCACATAATAATATCTCCCACAGTCTATCGATAACACAGCCAAAGAGTTTGTATTACGTCGCTGCGAAAGACCCTTTGTCAAAATGTCATACGTAATTTATATCAACTTAATTATGTTAGTAAATTAAACATAATACAATATGGTATAATTGTCAAAAAAAAAAAAATCATAATATATTTTTTTTTTTTTTTTATGGAAACTGTCACGGTTGGCTACATCACCTACAACGTCCGTGATGTCAGCCCATAACACCGGGTGAACTAGGTGCCATGTCAGTGCTTCCCCCTTTGATCGTGCCGGCTACACTGAACTGGTCGGAAAACACAGACTAATTATAGCCGTTTGGACCGACGTTTCATTCAGTGCGGTGGTACCAACCCGGGCGGGTTAAACCCTACCACCAAGTAAGATTAGGAGGGAAGGGACCTACAGTTTTACGAGGAATCCGAACCTCGGTCAGCCTCCAACGGTCAGCGGTCACCCATCCAAGTACTGACCGCGCGCAGCGTTGCTTAACATTCAATAGCGACAGTTGACTGTCTGCACCACTGAGCTATCGAGGCTGACATTATGTAAAGTTAAGAGACATGGGTTAATAAAATGGAGGTACCTATTAATCGTACCTAGTCAATTGTTAACTTATTTATTATGCAGTCAGGTAAGTAGTATATCTATAGTAGGTAACCATAGTTAGTATCGTCTTTATCCTCACACATTTATAACGACTTTTCACCTGCTCGACGTGTTCAAGCCTCTTCCATACTTTTCAATTGTTTTCGTAAATATACTTCTAAAGAAAACATCCGCTGGAAATGTTTTCATAAATGAAAGTATACCAAACATTATTGTGAATGCAAATAAACGTTTAATATAAAGAGGCTGTTAAGTTCGGCTCACGCATAGAGGGTTCAGTTTATAGATTTCTTTATTAATAATATATCAAAGAACATTACATTCACTTATAGATATATTACACATAGATATTTGCGGTTACATTATTCTAATATTATTTATTGCTTCTATTATACTTACTTATAGTGATATATAGTACGTACTTATTACTATTATATTTATAGACAGACGACGGACGGACATATACTTGTATTTACCTAATTTTGGGAATTTATAAAATATAATTTGGCAGCCCTTTTAAACATTTTATTGGATGTTATATTTTTAATTTCATTCGGAAGAGCGTTATAGATTTGTACTCCTTCAAATGTAATATTTTTCTTTCCATAATCAGTCCGGGCTGTAGGTATCCGTATATTACGCCCGTATAATACCGGTTCCGTAGCAATTTTCTTCCTTCACGCATAGCGAATGCGCGCAGCCATGACATGGTCGCACCCAAAGATTTAAATAGTTAGATACAGCTTCGCCATACCCGGCACGCTATCATTATCAAACACGTTAGCATTAAATGTATGGCATGCAACTCATTAATATTAGACAGCAACATACGCAATCCATTAGTGCGACAGAGATAGTTATTCGTTCGAGCGCTTTTATTGTTCGAATTTTTGGTGACGAGTGCTAGCGTTCTATTAGGAATCTAAACTATTTAAATCTTTGGTCGCACCGTCTCTCGCGCGCGGTGCCGCGCCTCCGCAGGCGCAGTCCAGTTGAATACTATTTTCATTAGTTTTCATACGTATGTAGGTATGAAAACTAATGACACACGCTGTATCTCGATAATCAGGGTGGGCAGGGTAGTCGGTGTTGTGCTGCAAGTACTCACGAGTAAAAATCACATTGGCCTCTTACTAAAGTACTCACAAAGCCTATTCCATCTTGTATTTTTTTATTCAGTGGGACGTAAATTTACTTTTACCTTAGAAGATACCTCTTTGCAGGATGAATAAAGTACCTAGAAATTCACTATTGGAAATTTTCATTTCCTTTTGGTTATTTCAGTTTGTGAGTGAGAGGGTCGCTCTCGCTCCCTCCACGACTCGCGCAATATTCAAAGGCTCGTGGAAATTAAAATCTAGACGGGGTATAAAATAGTTGGAGGAGGTTAAAGAATAAGTACTGAAAGTTCAAATTACAAATACGGGGTTATTTTGTGAATATCTGCAGCTCTCCAGGGAGTGATTATAGATTAAACATATTTTCCGAGAAAATTGTGAAAGAATAAAAAAAAATATCAATGGTGTGGTTTAGAAATGGATAAATAATTCGAACAATAATAAATAAGCCTAATAAAATGGGGAACAAATTAAAATAATTGAACCAATGAGAGTTTGTGAGCCTCGGTAGCTGAGCGCGGTCAGTACTTGGATGGGTGACCGCTCGGCCGTTGGAGGCTGACCGTGCTTCGGATTCCACGTAAAACTGTAGGTCCCTTCCCTTCTTACCTTACTAGATGGTAAGGTTCATCCCGCCCGGGTTAGTTCCACCGCACTGAACGAACCGTCGCGTCGGTCGAAACGGCTATGTAAATAGTTCGTGTTTTCCGTCCAGTTGAGTGTAACCGACATGAAATGAACAAAAGCACTGACAAGGCACCTAGTTCACCCGGTGTTATGGGCTGACATCACGGATGTTGTAGGTGGTGTCGCCAACCGTGTCAATTAAAAGTAAATAAATAAATACCTCAGTAGTCATGAGGACAAAATTAATATATCACATGGCTAATCTTACCGGTAACCGAGCCGGTAACAATGAGCTTCTATGGTCTTTGGTTGTATTACAAAGATTGTTTACTATACAGAATCGCGTACTGAACGCTGCAGGTATTCTTTATGTTCTGAACCAAGTGGAGTGCATTCAGGCCAAATGAATTGTACCGAGGTAAAATGTACGCAATCCCAACATTTCTGGCCTTTTATTTCCATACGATCGTGTCAGAATTGAAGAGCTGTTAATATTTGAGCAGAGAATGGCATTATTCATTCAGTTATTCAACGTTTGTATTCAACGGGAACCACTATGAATTGTTTCTCGTTGGGATTTCAATTCCGAATACCTATTTCAATAAATAAAATATTATTCTCGCGTGGTTTTAGGGTTGCCAACCGTACTTTAAACATTTGATAGCAATAAGAATGATAAATGTGTGATAATAAATAAAAAACTCATAACAGTAAAGCAAAATACAACTTGATACAGTGAGTAAAACTAATTAAATAAAATAAACCAAATAAATAATAAAAACTAAATAATTACATCCCTACTGTAAGTAAAACATTTCTTCCAACTCAGTGGACTCCGCCACAGTACCTAATACGTTGGCTGCGTTGCCCCTTTGAATGGCTAGGTCTATTCGCTGAAAGAAGAAAGACTTGGCACGTCGCGTCGGTCACCAGACTTATCAATAAGAAGGAGAAGGAGAATTTCCTAGGACGTTTCCGAAAGTCCTTGCGTCGGGTGACCACACGCCAAGTGTTTCCACAGCAAATGCCAGGAATTCGAAGTGGCATCGCAAGCCAGCATATTTTTTTAATTTACGTATTTTTTTTCTTTTTAATAGCAATAAAGTACGCGAAAATACTTAATTTCAACTTTAAGTTTAGACAATGCACGAAATGAAACGTAAACTGACTAGATAGCACCACAGTAATCGAATGGAAGCGTTCATACAGTTGCGTAAGTATTCATCGGTGTTACGTACTTCGATGTGTTTGCTTCTATGGAGCCAGTGTTTCCTTCCTTTCCTTCCTTCCTTCCTTATATTATATTATATATTATATTATACCTTTAATAAAATCCAACGTCTACTTTCTGTCTGTCTGTCTGTCCGTTTATAACTCGAGAACCACTGAAGCGATTTTATTAAAAAAAAATGTACGGATAGCTCGATTCTTCCCATCAACTATAGGCTACTCACTATCACGCTAAATGGCTAATGAGCAGACATCGGAATCCGCGGGGCACGAATACGACCTTGTTAGGGATTGACTACGGCGATCAATAAACAATCGACACTGTTATCGATACTCATATTTATTTGTTTATTGTATTTTATTCATTTCATATTTCAGACCTGAATACTTATATACCTACAGTACTTATATAAACATGTATACTTTATGTTAAGGATTAAGTAAATATAATACATATTTATATAAGGTCTTTCAAAATTAGTTCATAGTACGCTAAGGGGGGGTTCTGTATCATATAGGGAGTAATAAAAATTTTATTTTAATATAAAAATGTTTGGACCTTGGGCTTTTTTAAGTAAAAAATTTTTTTATGTAGGTATTTAAATAAAAAAATAGGTGGTTGATTTTTATAACCTAATCGATTCAGTTTCATAACAGTAACAAAAAAGTCTTCATGACCATTATGGTGTAACACGTGTAAGTTGGTAAAAAAAATTAAATTCTTTCTATTCCATACTAATAAAACTAAAATTGTGATTTTTCACAATTTCTGAAAGAAAGAGATATACGTGTTGGAAGACTTTTTTGTTCCTGGCATGAAACCGAAACGATTAAGAATTTTTTTTTTTTACATTTAAAATAAAAAAAAAAAAAAATTTGTAAAAAAAAAATTCTTTGTTCTTCAAAAGTGATCTATTTCCGATACAGAACCCCCCCTTAGCGTACTATGAACTAATTTCATAAGACAAATTTTTTTGGACCTTGGCCTTTTTTTTATGTAAAATATTTTTTATGTGTTTAAATAAAAAAATAGGTGGTTGATTTTTATAGCCTAATCGATTCAGTTTCACAACAGTAACAAAAAAGTCTTCAATATCATTATGATGTAACACGTGTAAGTTGGTAAAAAAAATCAAATTCTTTCTATTCCATACTAATAAAACTAATATTGTGGTTTGAACAGATTTGTATTGTACCTACAAAGTAAATACAACATTTGTTTATTATATTTTATTTTCTATAGAAATACTCTTAGTTTTAATAATCGACATTATTCCATATTATTCTAAAATAACGATCGATTTTCGATATTTGTGGATACATTGTCCCATCACTAAACAACCTTGAATCATTCGTGCCCCGCGGATTCCGATGTATGCTAATGAGGTTAACAGAGAAGTCAAATATGAGAGCGGGCGGAGCCGCGGGCACAGCTATTTGCTTTATATAATACTCGTAATAAGGTTACTCTGCAGCCTCCCGCCGCGATCTGTGGGCATTTCGTATGTAGTTACTATTGCTCTCACGCGCCACGCCATTCGCTCCATACATACTAAGTATATTGCTTCATACAGGCATGTACGGTACGAGTTAGAGTACATGCATACTTGTTGGCATATTTTGAGCTGGTCGACGCCACACGGGATTAATGCATTAAGCTTAAGGCAAATAGGTTCGATTCCCATTGGCGTGCACCACTTTTCTTCTCTTTCCGAGTTCGATAGTGAATTTCTTCCATGAAGTGGATCCATGGTTCGGATAGGTATTTGGTACACCCATACACTGAATGAAGATAGGTCGAGACGGCTATGGAAAATAGATCGTGTCTTCCAGCTAGTTCAGTGTAGCCAATTCGAATAAAGGGAAGCACTGACATAGCACCTAGTTATAGTGTATGATTTTACGACAATAATAATGTATTGTATGAATGTACCGTGTGGGGCCGGTACTTAAAAAGAATAGCCCCACTGCATCTCTCCCCGTGCATGTCGTAAGAGGCGACTAAGGGATAAGGACAAGATACTGCGCTAAAGGGCGACAGGCTAGCCACTTCTCACCTTGGCGCAGTCCTTTCACCTAGTCATGCAGCAGGTGGGTTCTTCGTGTCATACTTGCTGCTTGATAGTTGTCTTGTCCGTATACTGTGCTAAACGTGGTGGTCGGTGTTGTGATGTAATTTACCAGAGTCCTTATAGCACAACACCGATTACTCTGCTTACCCTGATTGTCGGGATACAGCGTGTGTTATGTGTGTGTGTGTGTAATAATGTATGATTGATCGTTGCAGTTTTTTAAAGAACATGTACAGTACGCCGCAATAAATAATGAACATCGAGCAATACGCATAGAGACGGTACGGGTATACGGTTGTAGAGCGTCGTCTTTGTCGCACGAACTCGCAAGTCTCTGTGCGACAAAGACGAATCTCTACAACCGGATTGTCTCTTTCTAAAGCTCGATGTTCATTATTTACTGTCCAGTACCACAGATTACTTAATAGTTACTTCGTAACAGATAAATCACTCCATAGAAAATGTTCCTACCTTCGGGCTTTAATAGCCTACTGCTTCACATCGCCAATCGCTGCGTGCGAAAATGTACCTTAACGATCGAGTGTAAAGTGGTTATTGCTTTGCAGCTGCGCGCAGTTGCTTGGGCGAGCGTCTATGTATACTTCGCGCGGATGACGAATTTCCACTGAAATAGACCGCCGGCGACCCGTCGGGCGGTAGGTAGTTAGCGCGCACAAGTACATAGAGTGCGTGAGGCCTGCCAGTACTGTAAGTATGTGTGTAGTGAATGTATTTATTTGTATGTTAAATATATAAATAATTATATTACGAGTACTATAACAATTTTTTATTTAACTTCACACAACACATTTTACCTTACCTACAATCCCAGGCATGACTTGTAGAGAATGCATCTAGACTTTAAGTCCGCCTTTTGTCACTTTGTAAAATAAGTGCAAGTTGACAGGAAGAAATCACTTGCAGTGATAATAAGTCTGCCTTTGCGCACTCCTGTATTTTTTGTTCCTACTGTTCTTGTTTCCATTTTGTGCAATAAAGAGTTTCTATTCTATTCTATTCTATTCTATAAAGTATATTTTTATTTCATTTCAACATCCAAGTAAACTTCAATTATTGAAAATTAACCCTACCACTTAACTCATACTGCGGTAAGAGCTAAAAAGGTCCCGCGTTGCAATCGGAAGTGAATTTTCTGCCTCAATAAACCTAGATCCTTCGAGCTGCCTTAAGGAAACGATCTATTTCCCAGTTCTATTGAATTTTCCCGCATTCACTCATGTATTTTTGGGAATAAGTCTTTACGAAGAGACTCGCGTTCGTTTACGGCTCCGCCCGCGACATCGCAAGTTATTCTTATGAGCTAGTTAATATACCTTCGCTATTGTGGACTTTTAGAACTAACTCAATTTCCCTAAAACCTTTTTTTTTTTTTTATGGAAACTGGTACGGTTGGCTACATCACCTACAACATCCGCGATGTGAGCCCATAACACCGGTTGAACTTGGTGCCACATCAGTGCTTCCCTTCGGTCGTGCCGGCTACACTGAACTGGACGGAAAACACAAACTATTTACATAGCCGTTTCGACCGACCTTTCATTCAGTGCGGTGGTATCAACCCGGGCGGGTTAAACCCTACTACCTAGTAAAATAAGAAGGGAGTCATATCCCTTAGTCGCCTTTTACGACATACACGGGGAGCGATGCAGTGGGGCTATTCTTTTAAAGTACCGGCCCCACACGGTACCTTTGTTTATGTAAGATAGTTCAAGACTTTGTAGGTATAATATATTTTGTTTATTTTGTTTTTGTAAATATTTAGTTTTCGTTTTAGCATATAATTTAGAGTGTTCGTAATAATATATCTTTAGGAGTCAGGCTTAAAATCAGTGTCTTCCCGGTTATGGGGAGATGTAAGCTGTGCCTGATACCCATCACTAAACATAAGTAAGACTTTAAGTTTATAATTATTTTTTATTTTATATAATTATTTTATTTCGTGTACATAATCTTTTATACTTATGTTTATTGTGTTATGTGAATAGATTTTTTTAAATTAAATTTGAAAACTTATTTTTCGTACATCAATCCCTGCCCAGTGCGCGTTGTGCGGAGGTGGAAAGAGGGAGCGGCAGGATCGCGTCAAATAGCTCCTCCGAGCACTATAAGCGTAAAGCGATAGAACACACTTACGGCGCAGACACACTATGAAGTTGCTGTAGTTCTAGATCGCGTGACACCTCGGGGTCGCCCGCCAGTTTCACGGCTCTATGATGGATTGAGTCCAGAGGTGAAAGCTAGTATTTAGTTGAGCCATCCTATAAGTGCGAGCAGTACTCCGAGTAGGACCTAATCTGCTTTTCATAAAAAAGCAGCCTTTGGCCCGGCGTAAATTACCGTCCCACTTTATTGAGTACGCCCAGTTTTCAACCGATTTCAAAAAAAGGAGGAGGTTATCAATTCGACTGTATTTTTTAGAAGCCAACTTAGCCTTGCCCTCAACAGGGGCCGATAGTCGACCTATCGTGCGACAGTTCGACTCCGTCTACTCTCTCTCTCTCTACTCTTTTACAGATAGAAGTTGCCATTTGCAACAGTAGATAAAATTATAACACAAAGGTGCCAAAAATTTCCTTTCCGAGATTACGACAAGATACTGTCTACTTATTATTCGACTCTTGTTCCATGAAGTTTTCCTCGAGCGCTGGCGACCTCTGTCCGTACACCGAACGCAAATAAAAAATCCTCTAAAACAGAAGCACGCAAAATTTTCAAAATGATAGAAAGGTCATCATCTCGTCGAGCCGATGAAATCATTGCTGGTGGTGTACAATGACGAAGCGCAAATCATCTTTCGCATAGGTATATCTTTTATTTTTATGTATTAGTTCTAATCTTGTAAATTATAATAATTTCTGTATTAGATAGATGCAAAGACGAAAATTAAGAGAAAAAAAACTTGAGAAAATGCGTTCCCTTTACGTGAGCGAGCCGGTTGAAATTTTCACAATAACAACAAATAATATTAAAAAAATAAAAATAATAACAACAAATAATACATACATACATATCACACACGCTGAATCCCGACAATCGGGGTAAGCAGAGTAATAGGTGTTGTGCTGCAAGAACTCTGTTAAATTACAGCACAACACCGACCACCACGTTTCGCAAAGTATTCGAACAAGATTCAATCGATCAAGAAGCAAGTAAGGCACGAAGACCCACCTGCTGCATGACTCGGTGGAAATACTGTGCCAAGGTGAGAGGTGGCGAGCCTGTCGCCCTTTAGCACGGCATCTTGTCCTTACTCCTTATCCCTTAGTCGCCTTTTACGACATGCACGGGAAGAGATGCAGTCGGGCTATTCTTTTTATGTACCGGCCCCACACGGTACTATGTTGAAATGTAATTTTAATTAGAAATATTATATTATGTTATGTGACGCGTATTTCCAAAAAAGGTAAATCAAATATTGTAAGACGTCAAAATGAATTATGTCAAACGCAAAATTTGTCGGTACATACCTTGTGGACTCATAAATGATTAATAGCGCGTGTTGTCGCGTCTGGTGGAAATTATGTGCTCATAGATGGTGTTCGGGATTAATTTAATTGTGTGCATTGAACTAACCCAAAATATTGATGATTGTATGCTAGGAGCTCTACGCTTTGAATTCTTCGGAAGCACGTGTACGGCCGGGAGGCGTCGTTATGCTGCTGTGTGACTAAAGATCAGTAGGTCAAATCGCTTTTATCGTACTCCCGGAAATTCAATTTTCTGCGAAAATTTGTCGCATTTGGAAAAAAAAAACATTGTAAAAAAATCCCCGAAGAATGCGATTCTGCTAAAAGCTGGGTTCCAGATTCCAGTAAAATACGTTTTAACTATACTTACATACCCTTATGCTTCAATCTACGATCGAAGCAGCCATGAAACATTTGATTTTTTATGTAATCTGACATGGTTGGCTACATTGTCAGCTCATAACACCTTGCTGAACTAGGTACCGTGTCAGTGCCTCCCTTTAGTCGTTCCGGCTACACTGAACTGTACGAAAATCACGAACTCTTTACATATTCGCTTCGACTGACCTTTTATTTAGTGCATTGGTTCCAATAAGTTCGGGTTAAACTCTACCATACCACTCTGCAGTTTTACTTGAATCCGAACCACGGTCAGCCTCAACGGTCGAACGGTCACACATCTAAGTTCCAGATCGCACGACGATATTTGCACTACCGACTTACCGTGGCTAACAAAATTGCTTATATACATAATATTGTCCTAATTCTTGATGCTTTGTAATAATTTCGCGTTTCTCAAAAAAGAGCTAGATTTCCTTAAGAGGCCTAAATCCAAAATGACAACTGAAGCGTCCGGAGATTGCTCTAAACAGATGTGTAATTTATTTCATTATGTCTGAAACAACAGCTTTGAAGAAATAAAAATTCCTAACGCCTTCAATTTCCAGTAGACAGAGCGTCCGACGCGACGTCGTCGACGCCTTTGTGAAATATCTACCAATTACCACTCAGAAAAGGACAAAACATTTTACTGCCACAAAAGAACACAATAGGGGAAAGGCGAGTAAAAAATTTGCTAAGTGCGCACTTTGTTCGTTTGACGATGATTCCGTTGGCTACGACGAACGAATTTGCTCAATTGAACAAAAAAAAATTGTTTTGCCAATACTTAAATAAAATATATTTTCATCTGCTCATAGAATTCATGTCCGTTCTATCCTATATAATAATACAGAAAATCTATAACGACAGACTGGCGCGCCGTCGTCGGCCATTCTAAATCTAAAGAAATAAAAAAGAAAGAAAACGTTAATTTTTCACAGTTTTCAAACACGTTACGTACACATAAATATAATGTAAGAGATGAACATTAAACAAATACATTTAAGGAAATAACAATTCTACAGACACAATTAATTTGCCAATAATGATTGTGAAAAAGAGAATGTGTGCGGAATTTAAAAAATGCCGAGACTCCAAGATGCTTAGTACTAAAAATTCAACTACCTCTTACTAGACCGGACAGCATGAACAAAATCGTAATCCTATAAGGTTACCTAGGTACCGTGTCGGGTCGGTACTTAAAAAGAATAGTTCCACTGAACTCCCCGTGCGCATATTTCCAAAGTCTATAGGGTGAGTTACTCTGATTGGTCGATGCTGGTCTGGCGGGAAATTTAAATTTCGCCTCCGGCACTCCTAGCGAACCTACTGAATCCGATATTTGTTAGGTCGTTTATGTGATTTGGTGGCTCAGTGGTATGGTGTAGGGTTTTTATTTTTTCGATCTCGACCATGGGTTCTAGTCCCGTTTGTCAAAATGTGTTTTGTTTTTTTAAGCAACGTTAGGGTGTTAAAATTAGGTTATGGTTTTTTTTTATATAAACACCTAAGAAAACTTTATTTTCGGAAATACAAACGTAACAAAAACGACATGCGCCGCCTCAACATTAGGTTAGGGTTAATTTTTTTGGTTATTTTTTTTTAAACCACCAACACGGAGAAAACTCGCATAGAGCAGTTCAAATACTTCCGAAATTTAAATTTCCCGCCAAACTGGCATCGACCAATCAGAGCAACTCACCCTAACTTTGGAAATATGCTCCCCATGCATGTCGTAAAAGGCTACTAAGGGATAAGGACAAGATGCCGTGCTCAATGGCGACAGGGTAGCCACCTCACCATCACCTTGGCACGGTCCTTCCAGCGAGTCATGCAGCAGGTGGGTATTCGTGCCTTGCTTGCTGCTTGATAGTTATCTTGTCCTAATACTTTGCTAAACGTGGTGGTCGGTGTTGTAATTTACAAGAGTACTTGCGGCACAACACCGACTACTGTGCTTACCCCGATTGTCGGGGCGTGTGGAACGTATATAAAAATGTTCCTAATGACCGCTTTATAACCTGGCTATATTTAATTCTCTCTGTTACTAATCAATTAATTCACATGTGATTCCGCTGACGCTTTCTGACACACATGTATAAAGATAAATTGCCGCTAAGCGTGTAGCCGCGGAAACATTACTAGGTGGTAGGGTTTAACCCGCCCGGGTTGGTACCACCGCACTGAATGAAAGGTCGGTCGAAACGGCTATGTAAATAGTTTGTGTTTTCCGTCCAGTTCAGTGTAGCCGGCACGACCGAAGGGAAGCACTGACGTGGCACCAAGTTCACCCGGTGTTATGGGCTGACATCACGGATGTTGTAGGTGATGTAGCCAACCGTGTCAGTTTCCATAAAAAAAATATATATATATATTGGCAACTCAATTCTAAACAACCTTGGATGAGTCTGACTGAACCCTTAGGCATTATTTTTGGTGATTATTTTCTTTTCATTTTCAGACATTTTTTCGATTACCCGGCGGCAGAAAACGCCAGGAGTAATCTCGCCAGGGACGGTTCAAGCTGGCGACGCCTGACATAATTTGTCAGACCAAGACGTTCGGAATCAAAAATAGTGTTTTTTTTTTTCAGAACACAATGCTTTTTATTCTTTCAATAAATTTGGGAGAATAGTCAAGTTATGTCAATATAGACATGATGTTTTTTATTGCACCCGAACTGGGTGGCTGTGCTCGAGGTCAAAGCACAGCCACCCAGCCACACAGGCACAGCCAAATTCACCCCCGAGGAGAAATTAACTGTCAGTTCGGCTGCAAGACGTTTTTTTTTATGGAACGGTTGGCTACATCACCTACAACATCCGTGATGTCAGCCCAATAACACCGGGTGAACTTGGTGCCACGTCAGTGCTTCCCTTCGGTCGTGCCGGCTACACTGAACTGCACGGAAAACACAAACTATTTACATAACCGTTTCGACCGACCTTTCATTCAGTGCGGTGGTATCAACCGGGGCGGGTTGAACCCTACCACTTAGTAATATAAGAAGGGAGTCATATCCCTTAGTCGCCTTTTACGACATACACGGGGAGAGATGTAGTTGAGCTATTATTTTAAAGTACCGCCCCCACACGGTACAAATTACTTGTTTTTTACTTGTTACTTGTTAAACGTTACTTGTGTTTTATTATATACTTTATTCAGCACCCTTAAATTTTTTGTATACATAGTTAATTTTACTTTATACTTTATACATAGTTAAGTTTCCGTTCCGACCCTGTTTCCCACTCTTTAGTCAGTGTTGTGTTATACCTACATATAAATAAGATTATAGCATCGTGATGTGATTACTATCCTCTAATATTCCGGTGACATGCCTAAATTGTTCTTCTTCTTCTTTTTTTAAATAGTGGCAACCAAACGAATAGAGCCTAAATTGTTTTGACGGCCGATTTCTTCAATATTTCTGTCAAACAGAAATAAAAATCAATGTCAAAGTGATTCATAACACTACAGAATAGATGGAGCTGTGCCTAAATAATGGAAAATAAATTATCAAATTATTCAAGAAGCCCAGCTAAATCTGCTGGATGGACATGTAATGGTGGGACATTTTCTAGAAATGGTTCGGTAAAAATGTAAATTTTTAGTTACCTATTATCTTTTGCATAGCAAGTAAGTTCCAATTTAGTTTCAAGAGTTATCTATTAATTTTTTGAGTGAATAAAGTTTACTTAAAAAATATAGACTGAACTTTAAATTACCTATACCTACAAGTAGTGATTAAAGTCTACGAATAGTATAGTTAATGCACCTAGGTGATTTGACCCAGGTGAATTAAGTAAACTCCACGAAAACTTTATGTATGTATGACTTAGGCTTATAATGAATTTGACTCTTCTAGTTTGTTTCACAGTCAGGAGACAGTGCGCAGCAGTGATACGTAGTTTGCTTAAAAACATCTTTTGAATATAAGAATAGCTTAGTACCCCCGGCCCCCATGACAGGAAAAGGATGTGGCACAGCATATGACTTCATATAGCTAACAAGCTACATGGAATCGCTGGTTTTAAGCCACACATAATAAAAAAAAAAAATCTTACAAAAAAACTTACCCCAGCCACTACAGCCCAAACGTGTTGCCCAATGAATGCAGCAAATAAAATGAATGCAGCAAATGCAATGCAGCAAATGCAATGAATGCAGCAAATGCAGCAAATACCCTAAATCGACACAATAAAAACCAAAAACACATAAAACCAATTCCTAACACAAATCTACCCAGACAGATGTCAAGTTCCACAAACATTAAAACACAACAAAACCAAAGGCCATAACACAGTAAGGACCAATCAAACACAAAAAAAAACCACAATAAAACAAAGCACAACACGCATTAAGTACTAACCAACACTCCATACCAATTCAAAGGATAGTTATAATATGTCAAAACTGACTACAAATAATTCAGTCCACCTTAAAATAAACCGACTTACCGCTTCACAAGGAGGCCGAGAATCCTTTATCCTATAACTGTATAACCGAATTTGGCAGGAAAATTCTAATTAATATTTTAATTCAACGGGTAGTCGACAGAGCCGACTCAATTTAGTGAGAAAAACATTTTGGTGTCTTGAATTTTCCTTTATTATTGCAAGTGATGTTTTGTGGAGAACCGGGCGATCCTTGAGCCTTTGTAACGACAAAGTTTAGTTTGTTGAAAGTAAGCCTTTATGTCGGTACAGAAAGGTTGAAAATTGATTCGGAATGTATTGTAGGAAACATTTATTTTGGAAATTGCTATAAAATGAGCAAGAGAATGATTATTTAGCGTAATAATTATTCTTGTTCCTAGTTAAATCCTTAGGTAAATGTAAATTACCTACGTAGTCACTACTTATGTATATGGTTCATGTTATGTCCATGTCTCAATATAGATTTAATAGTTTCTCTTTATTTCATACTATTGCTTCAATCTTCTTATTTGCATTCACATCACACGTACTAAAGGGCGACAGGTTAGCCAACTCTCACCTTGGTACGGTCCTTCCGCCGAGCTGCAGCGGGTGAGTCTTCGTGCCTTACTTGCTGCTTGATGTTTATCTTGTCTTAATACTTTGCTAAACATTGTGGTCGGTGTTGTGCTGTAATTTGCAAGAGTACTTACACTTACACTTACAGTACTTACACTCTGCTTACTCCGATTGTCGGGATACAGCGTGTGGTATGTATGTATACATCACATTCTAGACACGTGCTGTCAGCCTATGACACCTAGTTCTTATCGTAACTCGGTGCCTGCCATGCCAGTGCCTTAAACTTGAATGACTTTAAGGTTGCCTCTGGACTTGAATAGGGACTTTAAGGTAATGTCGGAAGTGATCAGAGTAAAGAAAAATGCTGTTGGAACTGCAGGCACAGGGCACAGCTAGTTTATTATTTTAAAATTCTAAAATTTTAAAGATTTAAGACAATAAATAAATAAATACATACATGCCTAATTAGCTCATTCTTCATTAACTCCTAAACGAATTACAGTATAAAGAAATGACGAATATAATAAAAATCGGTCCAGTGCGAATTTTACTCACGCACGAAGGGTTCCGTTGATCCGTTACACCATACCTGTTATGAAACCATATCCATCTATATTTAGTCTGTCTTCAAGCAAAGTACCTGTGGCGCTAACTATTATTTCTCAACGTGAATATTTAGTAATCGATTCTTGGCAAGTTTCTTGTATGGGGACCGCTTAACTTTTTACTTTTTCCTTTTTTTGTTGTTGGTATATCCGCCACAATAAATAACACATATTCTGTGACAATTTTAACCTAACCAGCTACCTGTTACGGTTTATAAGACAGCACTCAGAAGGACGGAGACAGACAGACATACAGACGACATATAGGCTTAGTAATAGGCTTCCGTATGCATACGGAACCCTAAAAACACAATGTGGTGGAAAATATTATATTTACATCGTCTCGCCTGGAGGAGGGTTACTAGTTCTCTTTTATAGGTTTATTAGTAGGTTTTATAGGTCTGTTAGTAGGTTTTATAAGTAGGTTTATTTAATTTTATTTATTTATTAAGTTTTAGATAGTTACATTTTAGATTTATTTTAGATTTAGGATAGTTTTTAATTTAATCTTATTATTTGTTAGTTGTTTGTATATTATTTTGAAAAGATGAAATACAGATAAAGTTTACATAATAACAACGTACATATTATATCTCTGTCGCACGAACCAAACGTTTGTTATCTCGAAAAGAGAATTAAGAAAGACGAAACCGCAATCAGAAATATCTCGTGCGTAAGGAGGCTTGTCGCTAGATAAAGGCTTCGCCGCACCTCGTTTTGCGGCTGTGTCGGCTGATAGCGGGTGGCTCGGCATCACTGGTAAAGCTCGAGGCGGGCGGCGAGGAATAAAGAAAAAAATCACCTACATTTATGTGAAATTTTTTGTTTGTATTTTTTTTCTGCCCTATCTTACCGCCCGATATAAACACATTCAAGACGCACAACCTTCATTGGCTTAAGCGCGGTAGAGGGAAAATGAGATGTTGTATATTGTATACTGTTGTATATTGTTTATTAAGCATTCATTAGACAGCATGACTGTACTCGAATTTGTTACAATTTGTTCTATCCGTTGCATCAGCTTCTGTTGGTTTGTTCCCTGTCTGTCTGTTACTCAGTAACTCACGTCAAGTCTCATCTTCTGGCATAGAAACTGAGGTTAGGTTAGGTTTTTTTTTCGTTCCAATAAAAAACACCTCGACTGTACTTGCCTTGTATATAACCTTCCGCTACGTTCCACCATCATTCAACCTCCTGCACCCTGGTTCCAGCAGAGGTGCAGGTTCCTTCTCTCTCAATTATAGTTTATTTTATATCTTTGTTTACACTTCCATTTTTGTTCCACTTATCTTACATACAATATCTTATACGACTTTACACAATTATTTATATACACTACCAACATTTTGTAAACCTATTCCTATATGCCTATTCTACAGTACCTATAACCTAATAACACGTATCACAAATAATCACAATCAGTTAGCAAAAATTTCCCTAATATACATACTATACTTACTCTAAGGCTAATAACTCTGTAGTCTGTACACTACTAATTTTACACAATAATTTATATACACTACCAAAAATTTTGTAAACCTATTCCTATATGCCTATTCTACAGTACCTATAACCTAATAAAACACGTATCACAAATAATCACAATCAGTTAGCAAAGATTTCCCTAATCTATATACTATACTTACTCTAAGGCTAATAACTCTGTACACTACTCACACTATACATTAACAATTTTACACAATAATTTATATACACTACCAAAAATTTGTAAATCTATTCCTATATGCCTATTCTACAGTACCTATAACCTAATAAAACACATATCACAAAACAATTGATCACAATCAGTTAGCAAAAGTTTCCCAAAATAACTCTATACACTGCTTACACTAGGACTAATGCTAAAAATTTATAAATTCACTTAATTACAATCACTCATTCATGGTCAAACTATCAAATATATGAGGGTGATGCTGGAGCGTCACCCTCCTGGGGGACATTTTTATTTATTTCCGCCGTCCACGCCACCACGTATATACAGTACGCTGCAAACTTCTCTGACGATGTCTTGTCGGCAAGGAGTACCTCCCAGTTTTCGGATTCCATTTTGGTGTTAAACTCAACCACGAGCTCGGATCTGCGGGCAGCGAACCTCGAGCAGTCGTTCATGAGGTGCGCTATCGTTTGCTCGGGTTCACCGCAGAAACCGCAATCCGGCGAGTCTTTTAGCTTAAACCTATGTAGGTACTGGGCTAGCCCTCCGTGTCCTGTCCATGCCTGTGATAGATAATAATTTGCAGGGATCGTTTGCAGCGTTCTGTATGCGCTTCAAACATTTGGGAAGAAAAGTTTCGTGATGGCGCCGGTCGCACTGTCATTGTAGCGACTTTGCCACTCCTCCAGGCTGTGCTCTCGGATGGTCCTCTTAGCGAAGGACATCGGGAAGTCGGAGTAGGCAGCGGCCGACTTTTTCTTTAGCGCCGCCTCTTTCGCTAGGAAAACTGCCCTCTCATTTCCAGCGGTGCCGACGTGGGCTCTGTGAGTATAGCTCAACACTGCCTCCCTGCTCAGTGATGCAATCCAGGTTGGACCTGATTGCGAACGCTAGGGGGTGGCAGTTACGAGGGTTCGCGATGACGTCAAGGGAAGATCGGGAGTCACTCAGGATTCGCACCGGTTTAGGTCCTCCGCGTTTGAGTATCGAGTCAGTGGCCTTGTGAATTGCAAGCAATTCTGACTGGAATGCCGTGCAAAAGTTCTCGAACGGAAGGTCCGATAGTCGATCTCCCGATCTCCCCCAGCAGGTTATGGCTGCGCCCACCCTGCCTTCGATTTTGCTTCCGTCTGTAAATATGGAGAGATCGTCCGTGGTGTCTTCTGCTGGTGCAGTGTCGTCATCGGTCGAGCTCTCCATTTTTACATACTCGAAACGCCGTCTATTGGCCGGATGGGGCAACCGGGTGAAAGAGACCCTCGTTTCTACCTCTCTGTCGGCCCCTTCGTACAGAAACCTGCCTCGCTTTGTCTCGTACAGCTCTTTCGATTCCTTGAGGCGAAGGTCAAGGGGGAGCAGGCTCGCCAGTGTAACGCTCAAGGTGTGTAGGAGACCGTTCTGTAAGCTCTGCCGATCTTAATAGCGAACATTCTCTGTAGAGAGTTTAACGTATTCTTGACATACACTTTTTCGGCGGCTTGCCCCCAGGCGCTGGCAGCGTAGAGCACAATGGGTTCGATCACCGAGATATATATTGTGCGGATTATCTCGGAGCTCAGGCCCGACGTTGCCTTAGCCGCACGGCAAAGCCCTTTGAATATGCGCAAGACTTTTGCTTTGGTCGCCTGAAGATGTAAGATGGCCTCGTCAGCCTCGATAGCTCAGTGGTGCAGACAGTCAACTGTCGCTATTGAATGTTAAGCAACGCTGGGTGCGGTCAGTACTTGGATGGGTGACCGCTGACCGTTGGAGGCTGACCGAGGTTCGGATTCCTCGTAAAACTGTAGGTCCCTTCCCTCCTAATCTTACTTGGTGGTAGGGTTTAACCCGCCCGGGTTGGTACCACTGCACTGAATGAAACGTCGGTCAAAACGGCTATGTAAATAGTTTGTGTTTTCCGACCAGTTCAGTGTAGCCGGCACGATCAAAGGGGGAAGCACTGGCATGGCACCTAGTTCACCCGGTGTTATGGGCTGACATCACGGACGTTGTAGGTAATGTAGCCAACCGTGTCAGTTTCCATAAAAAAAAAATGTGTTTTAAACGTGAGTGATTTGTCTATCGTTAGTCCCAACAGCTTAATTTGGTCGACCAGCGTTATTTCCGTCCCATTCATGGAGAGGATCGGTGGCTCCACTTTATGCTTCTTCGTGATCATCATGGCGTGAGTTTTTTGTGGCGCAAAGTTTAGCTTATTTAGCTTATAATCTCGAGGAGTTCGTTCCCTTTTGTCTCGATACAATCACTGTTGGCCCCCGATACCGCCGTCGTCAGCGAAAGCCTGAAAGTGAACCTCCGTACCCTGCCCGCTGCTGCCCTCGAGCGTGGATAGAAGGGAATCCAAGATGATGTTCCACATGAGTGTCCGCAGGTTGAGCCCTGGATGCAACCCTTACTCTTTGCCTTCTCAATCTCGGCCCCTGCGTACCTGATTTTGACTTTACGGTCATTGAGGTAGCTGCATACCAGACCGTATATGTTACTAGGGCACCTTTTCTTTAGCAGTTGTCCCAGTAAGGCGGGCCACCACGCGTTATCGAAGGCGCCCTCTATGTCCAGTGATACGAGTACGACTATTTGTTTCCGTCGTAGTCTGTCTCTGATTACCGTTACGATATCGTATAAAGCGTCTTCCGTGCTCCTCTGCGGCATAAATCCGTACTGGTTTGGGTTCAGGTATCCCCCTATTTTCGAGGATCCAGAGTAGCCTGGTGGCAAACATTTTTTCTAGGATCTTCCCCAGTACGGAAAGGAGGCCTATAGGTCGATAGGACCGCGCCATGCCGTAGTCCTCCTTGCCGGGTTTCCTTATGACACACTCCTTCCACGGACCCGGGAAGTACTTTGCTCTGAGGCATGTATTTAGTATTGCCAGGAACAGCTCTTTATCGTGATGTATGGCCGCCGAGCAAATGTCGGAGGTGAATCCATCGGGGCCCGGGGCCTTCTTTGGGTTCATGGATTGCAAGGTTGTCAGGAGCTCGGAGTCCGTGAAGGGAGGGTCGTCCGTCAGTCCCCGAGAGATCCGCCCGCTCTGCAAGTGCCCTTATGTGGCCGTGATAGGCATCTTCCCTTGTTCTGTCATCATCAGGAAAAAACGTGTCGGCCAGAAGGGTTGCCGAGCCAACCGGTGAGAGTGCTCGTCCATTGGTGTCCAGCAGGAGCTGGTCTTCCTGCCTCTTAGAAGTGGTCCGAAGAGCACGGTAAATTCCGCCCCACATGCTTTCGCGTTCTTGTGTGGAGCAAAACTCTTTCCAACTGGCCGTCTGTGTTTCCTGTCATGTCATGTCATGTCATGTCATGTCATGTCATGTCAGGTCAGGTCAGGTCAGGTCAGGTCAGGTCGGGTCGGGTCGGGTCGGGTCGGGTCGGGTCGGGTCGGGTCGGGTCGGGTCGGGTCGGGTCGGGTCGGGTCGGGTCAGGTCTGGTCAGGTCAGGCCAGGCCAGGCCAGGCCAGGCCAGGCCAGGCCAGGCCAGGCCAGGCCAGGTCAGGTCAGGTCAGGTCAGGTCAGGTACGGTAGCGGGCTTACTTACTTTCTTCTTTTTAAATATGAATTTATTGCGAGCGAAGCTGCGGGCAAATAGCTAGTGTTTCATAAAAAAAATCACCGATGTGGTAGGTAATGTAAGCCACCGGTAGATCCATAAAATGTAGATAAATCTTCCCCGCAATGGTTAGTAAAACGAGGGTTAAATCACTATTAAGGATCGTAAAATGCCGGAAACTCAGTTACGATTTCGGAGGGTTGCTGTACTGTGACTGAAACAAAGTAAAGTATAGAAAAAAGGGGTAGAATAAAAGGGCTGTGAAGGAAGTCGTAAATAAGGGAAGGTTGCGCCGCACATCACCAGGCTTTCATTCTGAGCTATCATCATCACTGTTGAGATAACTAGACGTCATAATATGCGTACATATGACAAGGTGATATACAAGGTGACAATGCCAGCCAATCACTGCCAAAACCATTATGATCTACCATCTGCCTAAACCTGTGCATGCCTGTGCTTTTGTGTGTGAGGGTGTGGTGATGTTTGTGTACCTAATAGAGGGTGTGTGTGTGTGTGAGGGTGTGTACGCATGTGTACCTGACTATTTATTTATTAAATTTTTAAATTTGTCCCTTTTGGTGATAGTCAAAGGTAATTTATCAAGCAAACAGCCTCTTCTGTTGTAATTTTTCTCGTCTGTTGTAATTCTTCTGGCTGCTAATATAATGTTGATTAGCGGCGCCGGCGCGCCATACAGATGCGCTCAACCGCCATTTTATTTTTTTTTTTTTTTTTTTTATGAAAACTTACACGGTTTTGCTACATCCCCTATAACATCCGTGATGTCGGCCTATAACACCGGGTGAACTAGGTGCCATGTCAGTGCTTCCCTTCATTTCATGTCGGCTACACTGAACTGGACGGAAAATACGACCATCTGGACCAAAAAGTGTGAAGTTGTTATTTATGTATGTGTATTATGTCTGTTTCGAAATACTAACATTTGTTGTGTTCTAATGTCAATATGAGTAAAAAAGTAAAAGTCTTGCACAGACTAGTCATGTCACTTGCGTGGAATTATTATTACATGGTAGTGCATATTACTTCTATGCCTGAAATACGAAGTAACAACAGTCCAGTTTAACACCTGGTGGCTGGCGGGAACATTCGTCTATCTGACTTTTTTGTTGACGGTACCGATAGCTGTTACGTCATAACGGTCAGCGGTGGCAAACTTGAAACACACGAGTAGTAATGTATGTGCGCCTAATTTACCGAATTTTACCAACCGTATTTTGATAGATACATAGATGCTCTTTCAACGATGTCAAAAATACGGTAGTATGCCTTACCAAACTCATAGTGTAAAATCAAATGTACAAGTGTCATTATTGGCAGTAGGGCCACAGATTACTTAATAGTTACTTCGTTACAGATAAATCACTCCATAGAAAAAGTTCCATACCTTCGGCTTTAATAGCATATTGTTTCACGTCGCCAATCGCTGCGTGCGAAAATGTACCTAAACGATCGAGTGTAAAGTGATTATTGCTTTGCAGCTGCGTGCAGTTGCGTGGGCGAGCGTGTAGGTATGCCTCGCGCGGCTGTCGAATCTCCACTGAATTAGATCGCCGGCGGTCCACCGAGCGGTAGGTATAATGCGCGGGGCGGATCCTGGGTGGCCGGCCGCCGCAGCGCCTCGTCAGTGTTCTCCCTCGCACCCGCACCGTACTTGTATAGTGTATGCGCGTGGCAGGTCGCCCGCTGCGACGACGACACGCCGAGATCCGTCCCGCGCATTATAGTTAGCGCGCGCAAGGCGCAAGTACATAGAGTGCGTGAGGCAACGAGACGCGCGAGTGGGTAACCAATTAATGCCGTCGCGAAATCACGACGATAATATCCTAAATGTGAAATCGGCTCAATAGTCCTGATTTATATTGCTCAACTTTTTTCGGATTTCATTGACAAAGTGCTTTTTGTCCAGCTCAATTGTTCCTCTCCTCCTATTCTCTAAACGTTTTCATGCCAAAAGGATAAGATGACAGTTCGCCAGATGCTCGGACAGACAGACAGAACGCTCGTGGCCATCCCTTTATTACTTATTGGGCTTAAGAAATGGTGACAGGAATTAATGATAGTCGCCTGAACTGCCCGGAACTATTTATAGTCACTGTAATTGAACATATATAAAAAAGCCGCCAAGTGCGAGTCGGACTCGCACACCGAGGGTTCCGTACCACCACACAATAATATATAAGTGTTTACAAAAATTATTGTATTTTCAAAAAAAACGAAACACCTAAATAAAAACTACGGCAATGGTTTGATTGACGGGCAAACCATTGCATCTTGTAGTTAATTTTTGTTTTTCAATTAAATAATTGTTTAATTAAAGTATAATTTTTTTTAGATTATCGAGCGAAGTTAATGAAATCGTGTTTCCAAACAGCAACCGATTTGCCCTGATAGATGAAGTCTGAGATAATATTAAAAGTGTCATATGTCAAAAAAATTTCAGGCGAGTAATATTGATGGTCACTGAGCTATATCTCTTAGTGTAACACACATATTTTAGCTCAGGTGTTTATGGTGTATCTCTCAGAAAGAGCGGAATTAATTATAAGCTTCAATACAGCCAAGGTAACTAGTGTGAGAGATAAATATTATATAAACCTACATATTTGTAATATCGTGAACCGAGTGTAGGTATTTAATCGAAATTCCACGACATGTTCGTTTCGTGATATTTGCGTCATGTTCGTGGCATGCCCCAATCGAGTCCGCGGTCTCGTTTCGGCATCCGACACGTGTAGGGCGCTTGAATTGATTGATTTATTGGGTCTGAGTTTATCCGCTACCTGAGTGCCGCTGTGATTGATTAATTGGTCGAACTGACGCGTCGCTACGTAGACAAATGACAATTCGATTTCAAATGTTAACTCAATATAACACTCCTTCATAAGAGAGGCGTGAACAGACACCTGTCAGGCCGCGGCCGGCATGGCATTCGCAACCCCGCGTGCGTCCGAATGTCCATGTGCGTCGTTAGACACCTTATGGGTGGCTTGGAGCCACATGACGCGCTTTCTATAAAAAAAATCTCTGTACAACAGAAGAAAGTCGCGAGAAGGGAAGAAAAAGTTGATCAGATAGTTTATCAGCATTTCTTGTCTAGACAGAACACTATTAGGGCTTCACATCGATTCCAAGTTCGGCCCGAGCCAGCACGGGGCAAATGAACGAACGCTCAGAGGGATCCGGGAGGGGGAATTTGAATTTGTATGACTTTAATTTGTCTGACTTTAAATTATTGGATTTATTTAAGTTTCTTTGGGTTTTATTTGGTTTCTATTCCGATTCATGTCTCTTTTAATAGCTAAACATAGTAGTGTGACTTGACTGTCCATCGTTCGCAACCTATTAATCAGTACGTAACATACTCAGTGGATTTGTCAAAAAATCTAATAAACTATTATATAAAAAAACTTAACAGCTCTCCTTTTGCTTGGCGTGATCTGGTAAAAAGGGCATTCGATTTTTTAAACACGAATATAAAAGGTCGAATATCCTACTGATAGAAAATATACTTTATTTATTGCCCTCTTAACAAAACATCGTCGTAAAGTTAATTCGTGCCTAACTTGAAGTGGTTCACTGGCCTAGAACTATTCGGACTCTCATCGCTACGCGCCCGAACTAGGCAGACACTCGGCTCACTAATCCGGCCTGATTTATATACGCCCAAAACATGACGGCTCTACTCCGGCCGGATTCGGGCCTCCTTCAGAGCTTTTACTTTTATTCCGCGATTTATTCTCGGGTAGAAATGGCATTTTCGTGAGTGGAAATGCTCATGTGGCAATAAAAACGCGTTTCTTAGTTTAGTAGAAGTTTAGTTTCATTTAGCTTTGTGTATTATTATAATAAGAATAGCGTCACTGCATCTCTCCCCGTGCATGTCGTAAAAGGCGACTAGGGGATAAGGACAAGATGCCGTGCTAAAGGGCGACAGGCTCGCCACCTCTCACCTTGGCACGGTACTTCCACCGAGTCATGCAGCAGGTTGGTCTTCGTGCCTTACTTGCTGATTGATCGATTGAATCTTGTTCGAATAATTTGCGAAACGTGGTGGTCGATGATGTGCTGTAATTTACCAGAGTTCTTGCAGCACAACACCGATTACTCAGCTTACCCCGATTGTCTGGATATATGTATATGTATATGTATGTATTATTTATTTGTTCATCATTTGTTAGTATGTACTTACAATAATCTTGAACTTGACGATATATTTTCTTAAGAATTCGTTTCGATTGCGATGAGTCGGCAAGAAACTTAGCGGTGTCTTTTTACGTAGCTCGGTAGCTCAGATGTGCGGTCGGTCTACTGTTGTTAAGCAACCCTGAGCGCGGTCAGTACTTTGAAGGGTGACCGCTTGACCGTTGGAGGCTGACCGTGGTTCGGATTCCACATTAAACTGTAACTCCCTTCCCTTCTTACCTTACTAGCTGGTAGGGTTTATCCCGCCCGGGTTGATACCACCGCACTGAATGAACGGCTATGTCAATAATTCGTGTTTTCCGTGCAGTTCAATGTAGCCGACATGAAATTAAAGGAAGCACTGACATGGCACCTAGTTCATCCGGTGTTATGGGCTGACATCACGGATGTAGTGGGTGAGGTAGCCAACCGTGTGAGTTTCCACAAAAAAAAAAAAATCAATAACAAAAAATAGGAATCGTCTATAAAGAAACAGTATCCGGGCGACGACGACGACGGTGCTTCGCTCGGCGTCTAAACCTATCTAGATAAACTTGAAAAAAAAAATTACATTATAAGCCTAAATACAAAATATCATCGACGTCACGAGTGTTATATGTGATGTAGCTAAAAGATCTCGTAACCGACGAGCATGCATGAAGAACATTATGAGAGTGCAAGAGGCGGCAGATGTGTGTCAGGATCGTCGCACGTGGAGATCCGTTGTCTCTGTCTACCCCAATGGGAAACAGGCGTGAGGCTATGTATGTATGTATGTAGATATGTCACGGGTGTTATAGGTGATATAGCTAGCCATGTCAGTTGCAAGTGAAGTTCCATTAAAAAAAGTTACTCACCTACATATACACCTTTATTCCAATTAGGTACTGTACCCTAATCACGAGATTTAACCTACTAAGCTACGCTACGCTACGCCGTGTTCTCCGCATCATTTTGTATGGAGAAACGGAGCAGCGTCTCTAGTGATAGATTAGCGAACTTCGTTTCTCGTAAGTTACTACTATTAATGTATTCTGTGGTAAAACTTATGGTACGTTGACACGATGCGAGGTTTCACGCACGAGAAGCATGCCGCCTTCTCGAACGAGAAAACTCGCATTCGTGAAGCGTTCGTGGAACTGTTTACACTATTCCACATCTCGTTCGAGCTCGTCTGTGTTTCTCTGTTTTGACAGTTGCAAAAATGGAGTCTGTAGACGAAGGTTTGGCGTGTATTGGTACAATTTTAGCGTTCATTATAACACGGCGTTTGATAAGAAACAAAATAAAGAAGAAAAAACAGAAAAGATCTTTAGAAACTGACACGGTTGGCTACATCACCTACAACATCCGTGATGTCAGCCCATAACACATTGGTGAACTAGGTGCCATGTCAGTGCTTCCCTTCGGTCGTGTCGGCTACACTGAACTGGACGGAAAATACAAACTATTTACATAGGTAGCCGTTTCGACTGACCTTTCATTCAGTGCGGTGGCACCAACCCGGGCGGGTTAAACCCTACCACCTAGTAATATAAGAAGGGAGTCATCTGAGATCTATGTGGATAAGGAAATGGATAAGTATATTATATAAAGATAACTCAATCATTTGCAACATCAGTCCACTTTGTCATGGTGCCGTAAACAACCAAAAACCACTAAGAAAACTTTTTTGCACCAACAAACTTCGTGCGAGACGCTCCTCTCGAACGCCAACTAATAAACATGCATGAACTCGTTCGCGCGCGAACGACGCTGCGTTCGTGCACGCATGCGAGTTTGCGAGAACTGTCTACACGGTGCGTGAATGCGTTCGAGAAGCATTTCTCGTGCGTGAACTCGCATCGTGTCAACCAGGCATTAGATTCTCACATTAAAAGTTTAAGAAGCAAATCTTGCGTTCAGGTTCAGTGGTAAAATGGCTTCAATTCACCTTTTACTCTCACGCGAAAAAAAAACACAGAGTGAAATTAAAACAAACATAAATTTTTTTTTTTTTAAATCCGGTATGGTTGGCTGAGTCGGAGGGTCCAGAGCACATGCTTCGAACTGCCAATATCACCGTGTGTTCACTTTGCTTGGTTCGTTCTTCACTGTTTTATTTGCTACCCTTAAATATTATGTTTATAAATAAGTCCGGTTGACTGGCAGAGAGTGCCTTAGGGAATAAGTCCGCCTTTTTGAAATATTAATATTTGAAAGCAATAAAGGGTATCTCTATTTATATTCTATCACCTCCGAGAACCGGTGGTGATAGAATAGAACCTCCGGTCCCATACGGGAGACTACCCTTTTATTTACGTTAATTTGTAGAACTCTGGACGACTGTCGTATGTACGATTTATTAATTTGTTACATGCGGAGTGCAGTTTTTTTCATACCTGCATGGACAAGGATGTATCTATATTTATATGTACTCAAAGAAATATCTGTAAGGAATACGTCCGCCTTTGCAACTCAGGTAAATGTTACAGTGTGCTTTATTTGTAATCGGTTTTTGGAGCAATAAATTATGTTCTATCCATCTATTTATATAATATCCACAAATTGTATACCTATATAATTATTATTATGTATACACTTACGTGTGATTAGACTCCTCTTAATTTAGCAGCTTCCAGCAGCATATCTACCTAACACTCACCACCAACAAAACACCGACAATAATAAACGCTAAAGTGCATTCACGAAACTTTCATTCATCACTTAACTTATTGTTTTGTCTGTACGTTTGCTACGCGCGCGCTACGAAAAATTATTGCTACGATTTCTCGTAGAGGGTCTACGCCGCGTCCGTAGCGGCGGAGAGAGCGTGTTACACTGAAGCGACCGAAAACTCTCGTTCGATACAGAGGGCAGTGAGGGTCTATACATACAGATGTACAGTTGATACACAACCTTGTCGTACGCACACTCACTCACTTTGAACAGTTCTATAAGGCTTTGAAGATATATAGGAAGTGTGAGAGGGTTCCGCAGGTATATGTGCACATTTAGAGATAGGCGAACGTGCATAGCGCCGCCTGATGAATAAAGCGAGAATTTTGGCGGACGGGCATCAGGATAGAATACCTTATGTTGATATTTTTTAGAGTAGGTAATTCATGCGAACAAGATGTAATTGTATGAGGGATGAACAATGTTACATACCAAAATGTTGGTTAAACTGACACAGTTGGATTAAGATGATGCTAATAGCTACGGCGAATTCAAAATTTATAGCCGCGAATTTTGAAGAAGTTTATGCAATAATGCGGTGTTTGTTCAAGCAAAATTAAAATTTGGAAAAATTACAACAATACCGTAATTCTAAATAATATTTATATATATTTTGGTTGTTTCCTAAGTCAAAATAGTGCTTGTGTACTTAGTAAAGCGAATAAAACGTTAAAAATAGGTGCCCCTTTAGGATTTTTTTTTTCGGATACTTATTCACCCAATTCGAAAAATTAAAACAATGTCGTCTAAGATTGAGTTCTCTAAGTATGCTATGATTAAGAACCTTTACATTTAAGCAGCTTTAAAAGAAGATATTATTTATTACAAAGTATTTGGTTTCATAAAAAATAACTAAATACCTTTTAAAAAAGGCTTTAGGAGCAATACTGTACTGAATGAAAAGATACTTGAAAAATTTACATTATTATTACAAATCCTGTTCAAACTGGTTGGCCCTTCTAATACAGGCACGTGCCCGTTTACGTAATTCTGTTCGAGTTATCCTCGCCGAAAAGTTTTCTCTCATTGTTGCAGCGGCTTCTTCAATACGCTGGATACGCCTTTTTTAAAGGGTATTTATTGATTATTTATGAAACCAAACGCTTAGTTGTAATAAATAATATCTTATTTTAAAGCTGCTTATATGCAAAGTTTTTTACACTGATTTGTATCTACACTTCACGTAATATAAATTTTTCGAAATAAAAATGGTACAAATAAGAAAGCAAGCTTTTATTTCTGGTATTTTCCATATTTAAACATGTACTGTTATTATTTGTGACAACCCATTTTATTAATTTTGTACAATTAATCATTACTACGCTATGCAGTTCACAAAATAATTACAATACAAAAAAAATTGCAATGATTTTTTTTTATTAAGAAAATATTGTAGCAAGGTTGACGTTTCCGAAAAAAACACAAAATTTTAAATAACTCGTAAACCAAGCATTTTCGGAAGAGGAATTATATGGTAAAAAAAAGACAAATTACCTCTACTATAGCCCCCTGAAAGGAATGCATCGAATTACCAGTAACCCTGTATATATTAATGCCGCAGGCGTCGTCGTCTCGGAGACGAGCAATTATTATTATTCAATAATTTTATCTATTTTTAAAATCCACTTAGCATATTGTATTAGTATTTTATTTTGATTATTTAGATAATTTTATGAGTATTATAATGGGCTATAATTTTTTGTTTCTTTTTATTGGGTTTGGTCTAAATAGTATTTTTAATGTTTGTGTGAGTTTACAGAACTTTTGCCTGATAGTATAAGCTATTTGATTTGATTTACATTTGCTTGCGACCGACCTTTCATTCAGTACGGTGTTACAAATCTGATTCCTAGCAACGTAAGAAGGGACCTATAGCTTTATGTGGAATCTGACCCATGGTCTGCCTCAACGGTTGAACGATCACCCATCCAAGTTCCCATTTAAGACCGCGCCCGAGGGTGCTCAACTTTCACGACCGGCGGTCGATCCATCGCATCACTGGGTTACCCAGACTGAAACGTCTACGATATAATGTCAAGCCGGTTTCCCAATGAGGTAGGATAGAGAACGGATCTTCAGGTGCCACGTCCATGCACACCCTGACGCGTCTCATTGTAGCCATAAGTTTACATCGAGGGATATAAAATGCATTCATTAATCTCTAGTAATTGTTTTTTTTTTCTATATAATAAAACGATGCTAATTTAATAAGCAAATAGTGACAATATAATAAAAACCGGCCAAGTGTGAGTCGGTCTCGCTCGCCGAGGTTTCTGCACCACAAAAAAAACTTGTATTCCCTTAATTGTTTACTTTTTCTATTTTTTATTATTTACATATTCTTATTCATATTCGAAAGTTTGAAGAAAATCATCAATATTAATGTACAGAATTACCCAAAACGTAATCAACTAAGCCTTAATTGCTCTTTTGGTGCTATTTCTGAATTTCGTCTAATTATGTACCCACGCGTACACCTACGTAAGTCTGCTTCATTTTACACTGGCAACATTGTAACTTCATTCCGAAAATAATTTTTCTCCAAAATTAATTTTCCTCTCGGAGCTTTTACCAGAGCGATGCTTTTCCTCCATCCAAAGAATTCGAAAATATTGAAGAGGCATACATTCGACCTCAAGCATGTTAAAAGCATAAATTGTGCGCAGAAAATTGAAATCACAATTAATATACTATAACTGTGTCACAAAGCTATATACAAAAATAAAATAGACTGCGTGAATGTTAAACGTTTTCATTCAAAGTGCTGGCTCTAAAAATCTATGGAAATTAATTTCTAGTTCACGATACCTCCCTGACGAAGTGAAGACAGTATTAGATCCTGTTATTCGACGTAATTCATGCTTCGTACATCCAGAAAATCTGTTGTTGGCAATGCTGACTGACGAAGAAAAACATGTGAGAGAACTAACTGCCAGAAGTTAATTAAGTAAAGCACGAAATAAATTGGACACTCAAAAACATCCTCTTATATTTGAGGTCCCGCAGATCAATCTCGAAGCTGGGTCATATATTGACAATAGACTGGCAGCAGACTCTGTAGTCTGTAAGACCCACCGATTCTGAAAAATGATACCCATGAAGACATAACCAAGATCATCGAAACTAAGGGCGACGACAGTCTGAAATTTATGAAGTTACCTTGTCATACACAATCCGTAGAGCGATCTGTGAAAATTGTGACGGAAGCAGCTGTGTCATTGTGTGATAAAAAGTCGAGAGAAGGCAGCAAAGATTTCCTCGAGAAAAATCATGAAAAATTCCAAAGTAAGAAGGATTTTAAACAGTGATTCAAATGACTTTTATTGAATATCTGTCTTCATTACTGTTTATTTTAAGTTACAGGATTTATGTTTCATGTTTATTTGTAAGTTTTATGTCACTTGTAATACATGGTTCATTGTAATTAATAGGTAAATTGTAAAAATTAAATTAAAAATTTATTAATGAAAATTTATCATTTCTTGAAGACCATGCGCGGGCTGAAGATGCAGGAAAAGTATTTTATTTTTTTTTTGCTTAATTTCATTTAACTAGACCAGTTACAACTTTTTAGAACTATATTACCATTCGATTAAAAAAAAATTTTTTTTTCTCCATACACGAGTGACCCACCCTAGTGAATGTATTATGGTGATTAAGGCAAATTCGGAGACGAGCATTTGTAAACGGTGTGCATTTATGTTTTTTTGTTTTTTTTTATGTGAACCAGCATGGGTGGCTGTGCCGAGGGACCAATGGTGCAGTCGACAGAGCCAAAATCACCTCTCCTCGCGAAACCACGCTCAGTTAGGTGCCATGCCAGCAGATTTGCGGACTGTTGCTAGGCTGTCTAGCCCGTTAATACGACGCTTGAAGACACCCAGGTTAAAGGATTCAGGAAATACACTCGCCGGAAGACAGTTCCACACTCTAGCGGTGCGACAAAGAAACGATTTAGAGAACCGATGGGTTCTCAAAAGCCCAATGTCAACAACAAAAGGGTGCTGAGTCTCTCTGCGACGAGTCATGCGGAGATAGGACGGGTGCCAGGGAATAAGGGATGCTAGTTCCGCAGAGCAGCGTCCGTGATAGTATCTGTAAAACAGACTAAGCGAGCCCACAAATCGTCTGTGACTCAGGGACTCCAGACCATCTGTAAGTTTCGGGTCACCAACAAGACGGATGGCTCGGCGCTGTATCGAGTCCAAGGATGCTAGCAGATAATGGGGACTACCCTCCCAGATGTGACTGCAGTACTCCATCACCGGCCTAATCTGTGTTTTGTACAACAGGAATAGTTGAGCCGGTGAGAAGAACCGCCGATTGCGGAAAAGTATTCCCAATTTTCTGGATGCAGTTTTGGCCTTAGACTCGATTAGTTGCCGGAAACCCACGTCTTTGGAAATAGTGGTGCCCAGGAGGTCCAGGTGTTCCGAGACAGGTACGACGCTGCCTTGGAAACTTGCTTGGAAAGGAAAGGGATCGACCTTAGCAGATAATGCGCAGCACTGAGTCTTGCTAACGTTGAAGGCGACAAGGTTCTCCTTTCCATTCCATTTGTTGGGGATGACGTAAATTGTATCAATGTACGACAATGTAAAACTGCTCTATACTTTCAAATTCTTTGCACTCGTCTCAAAAGGCCGAAATGAATTAAATATTTCGCGATTCTTCTAACATGTCCAGGGCAATTCCATTGCGACGTGTCACGTGATATTGCGTGAGGGGTGTAATAACAGGGTATAAGGAAGAGTGTATGTATATGTTTATACAAATAGTGTACAATAGGCGAGCTAAAATTCAAATTTCAATAAAATAAAAAAAAGACCTTAATGCCATGAGGTAACCTTTGGAATGTAGGAGAAGTACATGCAGGCGAACAAGAATATTTTGTGGTAATTATGTATTTTAATGTACAATATGTATTTTATATTTTTTTATGTTTGCTGTAAAGCCTTTCCACCTCCGCACCGGGCAGTGATTGCATCAATACACGCTGTGGACTTACCGCGGATGCGCGCGTACCAATCTGTTCCGCAGATATTTCCTCTACAGAACAACTACAGAACCAGTAAACTCTGGAACGCTTTCCCTGCCCCATAATATATTTTCCCACAAATTACTGTCTCGAGTCCTTCAAGGTAGGCACCTGTCAGGTAAATAATATTACCTATTTTTTCCTTTGGTCGTGTTGGCTACACTGAACTGGACGTAAAACACGATCATTAATCATGTAGCAAAATAGTATTTAATCTAGGTATTGTATATCTAACATGGGCAAAAGGTAACACAGCATGCTTCTAGGCATTTTCTGTCAGAATACCTTTGGGGTATGACTTTTATTTCTCGTTTATTTGGGAAATCAACAGCAGTTTTAAATAGATTTATTATTACAAGAGCCAATTATAGATTTCCACTGCTTAATCTAGTTATGCATATGTATATATTATATTATGCCTTCATAACTGCTAGGTGTGTGTAGTAAGATAGTTGGTAGTACCTACCTAGTAGGTATCTAGTTAAATCATGGAGCAACTCCAGTCTGTCACTTGGGAAAAAAAAAGCATGCTTGCGGACGTTTTAAATCGCTACGCCACGATCCGCTCGCATAGAGCTCTTTCAAAATTTTAACACTACGTACACTACACCTGTATTTCCTTCTTAGATCGCCGCGCGCGCAGTAAACACTATTATTGAAATAGGATTGGGCGGACCAACGATTAGGGAACTATTTGCGGTCGGCCATCGGCGGTTGTGTAGCGAAATCGGGGCTATTTCACCGAGTGACAACCGATTTTACCCCCACCACCACTACCCTGACATTGCCTAGGATTGTGAGGGACGTGATTAGCGGGTTTATTTCGAAATAGGCTGGAACTTGTAATTCCAACCTAAAGATGGCTGAAGAAATAAAACACAGTAAATTTTCTAAAACAGTTTATCATTCACACTTTGAGATTTTACATTTTTTAACAAATTAAGCCGATAATTTCCAGTAGTACAATGCAGGCACCACCAACTGCACGGAAGTAAAAACCCTAATTAGGTGAACAAACTTAACAGCTAAAATGTTGCTAGTTTTGATACATTTCAATAATGATGAGTAAAAGTCGATAATTCATTTTCGATATGTTTACTACACATGTAGATAAAATAAAAATAAAAGGGAAAATATAATGTATAGTCAGAAATTCTAAATAGTATTTACTTATACTGAACATTGAGTAATTAAAAGCTAAATAATATATTGAAGTAAATTTATTAATTTGATTTTAATGTTTCTATTTTTACAGTTTTCATTAATTGATTTCGAATACTTAATTAGTTTTGAATCTTGTGTAAATGTTTTTTTATGTTTGGTTCACTGAAAAAAATTTTTTTTAATTCAAACTTTTTTATTAAAATGTATGGCATTTTGTATGGTTAATGGAATGAATTTTTTTTTATTTTGTTTCAATATAAAAGTAAAAAACAACTATACAAACGAGTAGGTGCAGAACTTCTTCTACAATTTGGACGGAGAGTTAGGAAGAAACAGTATCTTAGACTAACCGTCATATTTTGTTATCTTATAATAATTTACAATAAAGGTGAAAACGCACTACGCGGCACAACACTAGCGGCGCGGCGCGACACGAATATTCTTTGTGTGAAATTGTGTGCAATAAACTGCAAGCAATCGGTATGCATTTCACCATGGACAATATTGCCGCTCCGTTGCCGCATAGTGCGGTTACAACTTAACACACTTTTATCAACATTGCTATCATTCGATGTAATAGTCGAATTTACATTGATGACAATACACAATCATATTTTATTATATTTATTTTCATCCCCCACTTTAGCCCCACTGCATCTCTCCCTGTGCATGTCGTAAAAGGCGACTAAAGGATATCGGCCAACATGCCGGCCTAAAGTGCGACAAGGTAGCCAACTCTCTTCTTGGCACTGTCCTTCTGACCTTGTTTCTGATAGATTGCATGTAACGTTACACCTGTCTTTACGCGGCTTTACCAGAACTCTTGCAGCACAACGCCGATTACTCTGCTCCCTCCTATTGTCGTGATAAAGTGTGATGGTACGTATGTATTTTCATAAAAGTAATTTTGGCTTTTAAGACAGTTTTTAAACACACAATTAAAAAAAATTCAGAAGAATTCCACACACAACTAAAGTTACATTAGTCTTAAAGATCGGTGAGTTTTTTTTTTTTCAAGATATGTTTTCAAATTATTTCATAGCACGTGAGATATGTGAAGCCTCTGAATTTAATACAGATTTTAATATTTTACAATTAAAAGCACTCAAATTAGTTCACAAAACATACATAATATCCAGTTTCGTCGCTCTAACATACCTTACAATACTGTTGCTTATAAATACTGAGAAAACAAATGTTACAAACAAATAAATAACTTCTGTGTCTGGCTTACCCTTTTTTTGTTGCTAAAAGTAACAAGTTAAATTCTGCTATAGAAATTGTACTAATAAAACAATGTACATGAAATTATGAGCCACAGTAATTTGTAGGTGCCGACCTTTATTTTTAAGCATCTTGTTTTCTCAGATCACCTTTTCATAGTAATTTACAGGGCAATTAATTTAGCTCAGAGGATAAAAAATAAATTCATGTGACTAACATAATATAATAATCTAAAAAAAATATAAAAATCTAAATATTAACAATCTTAAAATAGAAATTAATCACACCGCTCGATATGAGCCAGTCTCATCAACAAGATCATAAAAATAATTGTAAATATTAATTTATTTTTTATGTAAAAAAATGTTTAGGTAAATGCAAATCTATCTTTCAAGGCACTTGCGTTTTGTACTTCAGTAGTTGGTCATAAAGATCATCCCGTTTCTTCCTGTCAAATCATGGACAGTACGCTTTTGGTAGATAAATCTTATTTCAGTGAAAAATATAAAATTCTAAATGTAGGAATGATTTCACGGCAAACATTTGAGTATTATAAGCAGTACAGACGTTAAACATTTATTTTCGTAATAAAATATAATCTGTTACAAACCTAAATTACGTATATTTACATGGCACATTGTTGGCTTTAGTATGTCATCACTATTCTAGATATTGTCTACGTCACTGGAAGCGTAACAATTACTTACAATTAAGTTCAACCTAGGAACAGCTATAAAACATTTAACATTAAAATGTTAATAGGCACTGGCATTTCAGAACTATAGATGATTTACAAAACAATGCTAACTGCATTTATTTAATTGTATAAAATGGCAGGGGGTTAAATAGCTTACATTTTATCTATCAAGTTTATGCGTCAGTAAAATTAGTCAGGTAAAAAAAACATAAGCACCTTATTTGATGTGGACGTCATTTATGAACTTCTTAACCTAAAAATATTCAATTGTCTCCACAATATGGAAACAAAATGGTGTCAAATAGATTGTAAAATACTTCTATTAAGTATATGGTTAATTTCCGAGTTTGTGTTGTGAATTTTTTTTTTTTTTTTCATTTGAGCACTTTCGTTCTTGTTCACTAGAGAATTTATAACCACCAATTACACCATTAGCACTATTCAAATTGATTTGTCTCTTTTCTTGAACTATGGCGGTCAATTCACAACCGGCATTGAATTTGTTGGTCCGTTGCACTGTGTAGTTCATTCGTTCCCTTGAGTGAGTTCATCCGGTCCCTTGGACTAGTTCACCTGTTCCCTTTGAACTAGTTCATCAGTTCCCTTGAGTGAGTCCGTTTCTTTGAACTAGTTCATCATTCCCTTGAGTGAGTCCATTCCTTTGAACTAGTTCATCCATTCCCTTCAATAATTCGTCCATTCCCTAGAAATATGTAATTTTATTAAGTTCCCTTGAAAGAGTTCATCCATTCGCTTCACTGAGTTCATCCGTTCCCTTGAGTGAGTTCCCTTGAACTGCTTCATCCGTTTACTTCTAGTTCGTCTGTTTGAACTACGTTATCCCTTTCTATCGAATTTATACTTTATGGATGAAATTCGACATCGAAGACAGTCAGTAAAACTTCTCCTCATCCAATTCTAGGTTATTTTTATTATTCTGCTGGTTCGTCGAGTGTCGCTTGAGTGTTCCCATAGAGTCGTACTCGTTCGCTATCGCCTTGGGGTACAGTTTGGGTGTGGTCAGTGTGTTGTTGTGGTTGTTGGGATTGGATGAGAGGTTGTTGCTTTTAGAGAGCACTAGGCCACCGGACGTGTTGCATATTCCAGTGAACGATGGTTGCCGTTTCGCTTTGCGGGGCTGAAACAAGATGTAACATTAAAATTTGATGATTATCGTGATTTTTATATTAAAAAAAATTTTTTTTTTTTTTTACTCAGTGAAGCAAGTTAGCGGGTTGAGTTTCTGTATCTGTGCACCTTGGTGAAATTTTTTTTAAATTTTTTTTTATGGAAACTCACACTTTTGGCTACATCACCTACAACATCCGTGATGTCAGCCCATAACACCGGGTGAACTAGGTGCTATGTCAGTGATTCCCTTCGATCGTGCCGGCTACACTGCACTAACTAGGTGCCATATCAGTGCTTCCCTTTGGTCGTGCGAGGACAAATTTTGTGTGACAAGAATATATATTACAATCACTCCTGGAATGTCAATGGAGAGAACACAAAGACGCCGTACCACATCCTTCAAGGGCACCGTCACATAGCTGTTCTGCTTGGCGGTGATGTAGTGCGGACTGGAGGGCACCTTGGTCTTGCGGCTCCAGGGCAGCCGGTTCGAACCCCGATGTCGCGAGCAGTACACTGTTATCCCCAGGGTGAGCAAGCATCCTGTCCGACAAAGTTATTATTTTTAGTTGTAGTATACTACATGATACATTTTATAAATCGTGCTCATCCAAACAAAAACGGCTCATTATTGGTAGGTACCTATGTAAATTTTTTACTGATTCAGAATTGTTTTTTCTTTATTTTTTAAGCCCGTTTCGGTCTACTGCTGGACATAGGCCTCTCCCCAAGCATGCCACCACACACGGTCTTCCGGCTATTCATACATTTACTCGGGATTATCGAAGTAACTTTCGTTGAAGTTTTGGGCACAAATATAAAAACAAAACATTTTTACATAATCTCTCTTCCTCTAACCGAGGTGTTTCCCACGCTACGTTTGCTTGTATGTGGCCTCCATTCGAGCACCCATCTACCACAACTGTTATAGGGTCTGCGACAGATGTGTCCAGCCCACTGCCACTTCGGTTTGCTAATTTTTTTGCGCTTGTCGCTCGCCTACCTCCTTTGTCGTAAAAAAAAGGATACGTACCAATAATGAAAGCGGCAAGTACACAGCCCACGATGCTTCCCACACTCAGAGACTTGGTGTCAGAGGAGAAGTTCACGAACGAGGCCATCTCTATACTCTGACTGTAAGCCGGCAGTGGGTTCAGATCTGGTGAAACACAATCATGTTTAAGTTTATTCATCCATCAACACTGCATTTTCTTTGTGAAAACCAACATGGGTAGCTGTGCTGAGGGACCGATGGTGCAGTCGAAATAGCCAAGATCACCTCTCCTCGCCAAACCAAGCTCAGTGTGGCGCCATGCCAGCAGATTCACGGATTGCTGCTAGGCATACCTAACGCTGCTGCTAGACTGTTAACATTTGAAGACACCCAGATTAAAATATTCGAGAAACACACTCGCCGGAAGACAGTTCCACACTCTAGCGGTGCAACAAAGAAGCTATTTTAAAAACCGATGGGTGCTCAAAACCCCAAAGCTGAAATTGTCATAACACTGCTAAAGTCCTAAATCAAATTTGGGTAGGGTCGGTACCACCGTACTGGATGTATAGCAACCTCGGCTGTGTTCTCCTCTCCGTGATCCAACATATCCAGCGATCCAAAGGTAAGCCTCCGGTACGGCACCTATCTTTTCGTAGGTGACATGGGCTGGTCTGAATGAACTACGCTTATTAGATCCAGAAGGCAGCCCTGCTCGACACTGCGCGTATAGTTTGGAGGTTTCTCTCTTTGGGACCCGACCATCGGTAGCCTGGGCTCGCCCCGTCGCCGGTGGTGAAAACTCTATTTGTGTTATAATAATTTTATATATAAGGTCTTTCATTAGTAGGTAACGATTTGCTAAGGGGTGTATGTGTATCAGATACTGATCACGTTCCCATACCAATGTTTTTTTTTACCATATAAAAAACCTATTCACTCCTCAAATTTTATATGTGAAGTGCGCGTGTTTCACCTTAAAGTATGTTTTTTATATCGTAAAAAAAATGGTATGGGAACGTGATCAGTATCTGATACACATACACCCCTTAGCGTATCGTTACCTATTAATGACAGAACTTATATATAAAATTATTATAAAACAAATAGTTTCCACCACCGGCGACGGGGGGGGCCCAGGCTACCGATGGTCGGGTTCCTTAAGACCTTATATAATTTTTGTATATTTTAGGTATAATTGTATGTAAAATTATTGAAAATAGATGTTTAAATAAATGGATAAAATAATCGTGTACAATAAATAACAAAAAGAGCATTACCATTGTCCAAGTCGTTGTCATCACCGAGCGCGGCGGCGGAGTCGGCGCAGAGCGCGACCTGCATGATGGCGCCGGTGCAGGCGCCGCGCTCGCACGCGCGCCGCCGCACGCGCTCCCCGCCCGCGCACTCGCCCCACGCGCCCCACGCACCCCAGCCCGGACCCTCGCCTGTACATTAGCATTGGCATCATCGTTGGTTTTTTTTTTATGGAAACTGACACGGTTGGCTACATCACCTACAACATCCGTGATGTCAGCCCATAACACCGGGTGAACTTGGTGCGACGTCAGTGCTTCCCTTCGGTCGCGCCGGCTACACTGAACTGGACGGAAAACACAAACTATATTTACATAGCTGTTTCGACCGACCTTTCATTCAGTGCGGTGGTGCCAACCCGGGCGGGTTAAACCCTAAAACCTCGTAATATAAGAAGGGAGTCATATCCCTTACTGACTGTAAGACTGTATGTCAATGAAACACTACTACCGACGTACCTCCGCAAGAGTCCTTGAGACAGGTGCGCCGCTCGACGGCGGCGCCCGCGTCGGCGCAGCCCTCGGGCGACAGGCAGGTGCGCGTGCGCAGCCGCTGGCCCGCCGCCGGCGCTCCGTCCGTGCCGCACCCGCCCGAGCACTCGCTCCACTCGCTCCAGCACGACCATTCACCTGCAAGACAAGTGACATGTTTGTTATACAGATGTTTTATCTCACGAGCGCGGGTGAGCCATACTTGTAGTTGTAATGCGTATAGACACGCGCTCCTGTGTGCGTAAGTACAGGTAGCGTTAGCAAACTCACACACACACAGGAGCGCGCGGTCTATACGCATTACAACTACAAGTATGGCTCACCCGCGCTCGTGAGATAAAACATCTGTACCACACAACGGTAGATACGGTGCCAACGGCACAGCCCAAGGAAGCCACCGACTTAGCAGATAGGTCAGAGAGGACCAACTAGTATGGATGTAGCTGTGATGTAGTAGGTAACCACGTACATACATTTAACACACGCTGAATCCCGACAATCGGGGTAAGCAGAGTAATCGGTGTTGTGCTGCAAGAACTCTGTTAAATTACAGCACAACACCGACCACCACATTTCGCAAAGTATTCGAACAAGATTCAATCGATCAAGCAGCAAGTAAGGCACGAAGACCCACCTGCTGCATGAGTCGGTGGAAGTACCGTGCCAAGGTGAGAGGTGGCGAGCCTGTCGCCCTTTAGCACGGCATCTTGTCCTTATCCCTTAGTCGCCTTTTACGACATGCATGGGGGGAGATGCAGTGGGGCTATTCTTTTAAAGTACCGGCCCCACACGGTACATAATAATATGACCACGTCAAATAAAAAAAAAGTGGTCAAGTCCGAGTCGGACTCGTACCTAGGTATCCGCACCACCACGTAATTGGTCAGTTTTTATTAGTTAAGAGTTTGCACTATAATCACATCAAGTGTGACGCTTTTATGTATTACTTTTTTTACGATAGAGTAAAAACAAACAAAAAAAACTTTGAAAAAACGTGTTTCTTGTATGGGGATCCCCCTAATTTTTTTACTTTATGTTTTTTTTTTGTTATTATATCCACCATTTTAACACATATTCTGTGTAAATCTCAACTGGCTACCTATTACGGTTCAAAAGATACAGTCCTTGAAAGGTAGGACGGCGTAGGCTTTATTAATAGGCTGCCGTACGGGTACGGAAACCTGAGAAGAGCCATTTTTCAACAGCAAACTTGGTGTTGAACGGTTAGCTGTGTGGTCAACTGTGTTCTTTTTTTTATGGAAAACTGACACGGTTGCATCCGTGATGCCAGCCCATAACACCGGGTGAACTAGGTGCCATGTCATCCCTTCATTTAATGTCGGCTACACTGAACTAGACGGAAAACACGAACAATTTACATAACCGTTTCGACCGACGTTTCGCTCAGTGCGGTGGTATCAACTCGGCCGGGATAAACCCTACCACCTAGTAAGGTAAGAAGGGAAGGGACCTACAGTTTAACGTGGAATCCGAACCACAATCAGCCTCCAACGGTCTAGCGGTCACCCATCCAAGCCGATCAGGCGCCAGAGGTCTACTTATCAAATCGCCCATTTCTCATTTTGACTACTTCTCTATGTGACTACTCCGAAAATGACGTTACAGAAAAAAGTAGATGGTTTGCGAAGTAGGTAGTTCGAGAAATAGACAGAATGCGAAATCGGCTGTTTGCTAAGTGGGCCGATAGCGAAGTAGTCACCTAGAGAAGTAGTCAAAATGAGAAATGGGCTATTTGATAAGTAGACCTCTGGCGCCTGATCGATCCAAGCACAGACCGCGTTCAGCGTTGCTTAACAACAGTCGACTGTGGTTTTGTTGACCCGCAGTCGTGTAACTAGACACAAGCCTTAGATCTAGGTTCAGATTTTTTCACATTTTCAACTATGTAACTCCGCGATGCGACCAACTGCGTCATTCTTTTCACAGGCCGATCAACCTATCTACCTATTAACGCAGTGTCGTGGTATGTATATGAATGCGGTTCTGCATTGGGCGGGCGCGTACCGGTGCAGGCGTGAGTGTTGCAAGGCCGCAGCATGTCGCCGGTGCCCGGGCAGGGTTGCTGGCGACACTGCCGGCTGCGTATCTGCTGGCCGCCGCCGCAGGACGCGGAGCAGGCGCCCCACGCGCCCCACGCGCCCCACCCGCCCTCCTCCTCCTCCGGCGGCTCCGCTCCGCACGACCCTCGCACTGTGCAGTAGCGGTCCTCCTCCTTCGACAGAGTCAGCTGCAACAATTCACGCATTAAGCATACTGAACTGTTGAGAATGTACTCCTGTAAAACTTTTTTTTTCTAGAAACTGACACGTTTGGCTACATCACCTACATCATCCGTGATGTCAACACCGGGTGAACTAGGTGCCATGTCACTGCTCCCCTTCGGTCGTGCCGGCTATACTGAACTGGACGGAAAACACGAACTATTTACATAGCCGTTTCGACCGACGTTTCATTCAGTGCGGTGGTACCAACCCGGGCGGGTTGAACCCTACCACCTAGTAAGGTAAGAAGGGAAGGGACCTGCAGTTTCTTACTCTTACATAATCAGTAATGAAATGGTCAAAAGAGGTAGTGAAATCATACAGCCTCGGTAACTCTGTGGTGCGTTCGGTCGACTGTTACGACCCTGTCGACCCTGGGCGCGGTCAGTACTTGGATGGGTGACCGCTTGACCGTTGGAGGCTGACCGTGGTTCGAATTCCACGTTAAACTGTAGGTCCCTTCCATTCTTACCTTACTAGGTGGCAGGGTTTATCCCGGCCGGGGTGATACCACCGCACTGAACGAAACGTTGGTCGAAACGGTCCGTCCAGTTCAGTGTAGCCAACATGAAATGAAGGGAAGCACTGACATGGCACCTAGTTCACCCGGTGTTATGGGCTGACATCACAGATGTTGTAGGTGATGTAGCCAAGTCAGTTTCCATAAAAAGAAAGTTAGAAAGACTCACTTTAATTTGTTCCTGTGACTGGGCTTTGCAGACAAACTTGAATCTCTTCTCTGTGTAACTGCCGTCCGATGAGTTTCCTGCATAAAAGGTACACCACAATACGTTACTTTCCTACCAATTCCTCATTAAGTTTGCAAAACAGTATATAAAATTCAGATACAGATGTTTTATCTCACGAGCGCGGCTGAGCCACTCTTGTGTGTGTAAATACATGCACACTGTCTTTGTCTGCGTAAGCTCGGGAGCGCTCAGTGTTGGCTACTACACACACAGGAGCGCGTGTCTATACGCATTACAACTACAAGTATGGCTCACCCGCGCTTGTGAAATAAAACATCTGTAATCAAATTCGTTCTGCTTATCAAGAACTCACCAGCTATCTGAAGCCACGGCGTCCAGGCCGTAGCACGTTTATATTCGCACGGCCTCAGATCGCAAGTGTGCCGCTCGCTCGCGTCGCCTTCGCACTCGGCGCCGCCGTGCTGCGGCGCGGGAGTGTCGCACGCGCGGCGCCGCTCGCGCCGGCCCGCGCCCGCGCCGCACGCGCCCGCGTCGCCCGCGCACGCCGACCACGCGCCCCACGCCGACCACCCGCCGTCCACCGCGGCCTGAATTGAAGCTGTGACACAATTACAATAAGGTTAATCCCATGATCTGACATCACTCTTTTTTTTTTATGTAATCCGGTATGGGTGGCTGAGTCAGAGGGGCCAAAGCGCATGCTCCGACCAGCCAATATCACCTCCGAGAAGGTAGGTGCCATACCGGAGACTTCCCTGGATTGCTGGCTATACTGGACTAAAGGAGAACACAGCCGAGGCTGCTATGCGGCCATCTTACATCTAGTACGGTGGTACCAACCCAGTCGGCTGCAATTTGAGCATACCACCTAGTAAGGGGCAAGGGAAGGGACCTACAGTTTTACACCGGTTCCGAACGGTGAAGCAGCAGGTGTAGGTATGTACTTAAATTTTTTCGTCAGAAAAAACTCATTGGTGCACGCCGCCAACCGGATTCGAACCGCGGACCTCTCGCATGAGAAGCCAATGCCCAAACCACTCGGCCACCCGCCGCTTAAGACTGTGCGTTGTGTTAATTGCAAAACTTTCCGAGAGGAACGGAAAGGGTTGCCATGTCACTTGCTCCACATAAACAAGTAATGTGGAGAGAGGGTGCCTTGTCCGTTGTTAGCAACTATGATGCAGCATTTATTATTTATTTATTTATTTTTATTGCACCCAAACTGAGTAGCTGGGCCTCGGAGCCTCTGGGATCGGAGCCTCAGGCACAATCAATTTCGCCCCCGAGCAGGCGCCAGTCTGGCTTGAAGGAAGGGTAAAGTCGCAGGAGAAAGGCTATTAACCCGCCATTTGAAGGTCCGTGGATTGTGGGAGTTGGTAAAGATATTCCCCGGAAGCTCATTCAACACATTTGCAGTGCGACACAAGAACGATTTAGAGAATAGTGCCACTCTTATGTCAACTACAATAGGGTGTTCCTTGATAGTATGGCGGGTTTGGTGAATGCGAAGAGGAGGAAGAATGAGGGAAGCGAGTTCATAAGAGCAGCGGCAATAGTAGCATCAGCGCAATCTCTATGTGACGTACAATCTAGTCTTACCATCTAGTCCTACAATCCAGTTCAGTGTAGCCGGCACGACCGAAGGGAAGCACTAACGTGGCACAAAGTTCACCCGGTGTTATGGGCTGACATCATGGATGTTGTAGGTGATGTAGCCAACCGTGTCAGTTTCCATAAAAAAAAAGTCTTCATAACTGGCGCAACACCGGCACAACTCTCACCGGGACACGGCGGCAGACTGGTGCAGTATATCTCCTGCGAGTCCTGGCCCACGCACAGCCGCCCGCCGTGCTGCGGCGCCGGCGCGGTGCACGAGCGGCGCCGCGTCTTCACCGCGATGCCGCACGACGCGGAGCACTGCGACCAGCTCGACCACGACGACCAGCCCCCGTGCACGGTGCACCGTGACACAGCAACGCTCGCACCTGCAAATGTTAATACGTTCATCTCTAGCGCACCAACAAGTGCTTTTATTTATTTAGGCTCATGCGTAGGAAGTCTTAACTCAGCCGGGAAAACTAATTGCTACTTTACAAAGTATTCATCCATATGGAGTTATGGGATACAACTATGGGCAACAGCCCCAAATTCAAACAGAGGTACCTACTTCAAAGATTCCAATCCAAGATGTGATTGGAATCTTCATCGAATGATAAATGATAATCACTGCAGTATGTCACAAACTCCTGGATTCACAAAGATATGCCCACTATAGAAGGGGAAATCAAAATAACAACTTTAGAGAAACACAACAAGAGAATTGACAAACACTCAAATACTATAGGACTTATATGTCAACAGAAAAGACCTTCATCTGAAGAGTCAGACTGAAGAGGAGAGTGCCACAACACCCTATAACAACAGACGATTGTGTATAATAAAAATGGGTTTGTTAATGAGCCATCTCCATGCAAGACTTGACTCCATACGCACCTACTGATGTCAGCAAGACAGATAGCAGTACAAAATAGAAAAAAAAATCTTTGCTTTAGACAGACAAATCCAAGACCTTATATTCTTTTTCTTAGGGTGCCATCTTCTAAGATTGGCTAACATTAGGGCGATAACCACCTTCGAGGCTGCAGCCCGGAAAAGCGACAAGCTGCGTTTATACCATTGGAGCCAAGATATACAGCATCTTCCGGGCCTTCATTAACCTTATATTCAGTTAGTCATATAAAAAAGTATTAACCTGTGCAAGGCTGTCCTCCATTAGAAGGCTTTGGGTTGTTGCACTGCCTGGTGCGACACAGGCAATAGTCCGGTTTGTCGTGTCCTGGGTACGAAGCGTTGTTGTCTTGCACGCACGGCTCCCATTCCGACCACGATGACCAGCCTCCTTCAACTGGGGACAATAAAACAAATTTGTGATACAGACAGGACAAACACGGGAATAACAACAACATATTTCCAAGCGCCACGATCTTAACACACATCTGCCGCCTCTTCCAATGATTTTCCTTATACATGCTCGTCTTGAACAAAGCATGAGGCACTTTGGGCCAACACCAGGGATCCAGAGACGCGATAATGCTAAGAAGATTAGAATAATAACTCACTCAAAATGGGATGTACACTGAAGAACACTATTCAAACACCTAAAAGTTTTAACACACCCATGTCCGGAAACTCCATTTGATTTGTATAAATTTTTTATTTGAATCTTGTGTAAGATGTAAAATTTATATAAAAAGAAATTTGTGAATAAATGGATAACATAATAATAACATAACGCTGGGGAGTATAATTGCTTAGATCACCAATACTCAACTAGGCACAAGAGGAACATTCAGCTGAATTGCCGCAAAACAGAAAGATTTAAGAAAAGTGTTATGTTCAACAGCATTAATGTCTACAACAAATTACCAACAGAATTTCGAGAGAATAACAGTTAAGTTAAAGTTGTAGTTGATGGACAAGAGCTTCCTAAAAATCAATTCATACAAGGCATGTGATAAAGGCTACAAAGCTGCTGACAGATGGAGCACAGAGCTGCTCACCGGGCATGTCGAGCACGGGACAGTAGTCCGGCGACTGGGTGGAGTGAGCGTCGTGCAGGTGCGCGACGGCCCGACAGCGCTCGCGGCCGTCCTCCCAGCCGCAGTACGGGTCGGCGGCGCCCACGCAGGCCGCGCGCGACGTGTAGCGCCCGCAGCGGTGCGCGCTCAGCCGCAACACGCCCTCCCGACCGCCCATGTATACCGATGTCTGTCAGCAAAATCACATTTACTCACCGACATTGCTGCATCACAATTTTTCCTTTCACGTATCATTTCATCAAATAAAATAAACCACCAGTGAACATATTATATCTAGATATCAGCTTCAGCTACTCGTTAGTCGAATTAAATTATTAAAACATTTTAAGAGGATTATTCATCAATGTGGTGGAGAAATTAGCAACGGGCGACTAATGCCATTAGATCAGTAGGTTAGGTTAGTAGGAAAGATTTAAAAAAACATTCACTTCAAACTATGATGATAAAAGCAAGACACATCCCAAGTAAGAGCAATCGAGGAAGTGTTCGAGTGGAAGCGAGTTCGCCACTCGCAGTCACTTCCTCTTTGCTCTATTACAGCGCGCTAGACGTTTCGACTCGAGTCAAGCCTTCGTCAGCTAGTCTGCGTTGACTAGGACGTTGAGCAAAACTAGTCCTGTGCTTGACCACCCTCTCTCCACCGATCACAGTTCTGTATGAAGCTTCCAGTGCAACACGCGAAACACTTTCTATGTAGGAGCTTATAGCCAATCCAGGGAAACCAAGGTTTTTTTATTATTATTTTCATTTTTTATTATTTTATTTTGATGAACGAGCAGCTGAAGCCGGTGTGTTCACTGTTGGTTTATTTTATATTTCTTGTATAGAGCTTTTAAATGTTTATTTAGCATAATTTTGAATGAGTTTGCAGTGGGTTCTTGGATGACATCTCTGAGCAGTTCATTCCATATTTTGTCAACTATTTTGTTGCATAAGTGCTTTCGTGGATTTCTTGAACTTGACTATTTGCGTTCATTGTGAAGAGATCTTTTAGCTCAAAAGTTCAAATACTTGCTAAACTATATGATTAAATCAGGTAACTAATAACTAGCTGAATTAATAGCAGGTAGCTCCCAGCAATGCAAAACAATGACACTCACCGTATCCTCAACAAACTGCATGCTCTCGATGTTAAATTTATTCTTGCCGTCGTTGAGTCGCCACAGCTCGATGAGACACGCGCCGCTGAAACTCGGCAGCACCGCCAGCTTCATCACGTTGCTCTCGTCGGTCGCGACAAACAGAACGAACTGCGTTGGCGTGTTCTTGGTCGGCGTGATGTCGGCCGTGATGTGAGTGAACCTCTCGAGGGTGGAGGTGAAGAGGGGCCGCCCGTAGACCGGCTGGACTGACTGGTGCATCAGCTGGTAGCGATGGTACTCGATCGATTGGTGCGGCCTGAGATTGAAACAGTGAACGATGAAGTACGTCGTGATACGTTCGTTGAAGTGAGGGCAGGCCGCACTTTAGGTACGGAGCTACAAGTACATCGGCGGGCAAGTAATTCAGTTAAACGTACCATGTCAGAAGAGATAAAGTTACGCGATAGAAAGAGAAGAGTGTTGTAAGTGCATATAATTTTAGGCAAGCAGCACTGTGCGAGCAATTGCACTTTATTGCGTCGTTGTAAGAGTAGCTATTTATTTGTCTCTTTTTAGAGTGATCCTTCTGTACGTTAGTACTATTAATGTATTCTGTGGTGAGGGTCACAAAGAATGTGACTGATTTGAAATACCAGTCCTTGATCATCGATATATAATGCACTCCTTACTAGAGAGTGTATGCCATGTCCCACCGAGTCATCTAGCATCAACTAACAGATGGTCTGGAGTCTCTGAGTCACAGACGATTTGTAAGGTCCCTTTATCTGTTTTACAGATACTATCATAGACGCTGCTCTGAGGAACTTGCATCCCTTATTCCCTGCCATCTGTCCTATCTCCGCAGAACACTCCGCAGGGAGACTGAGCACCTTTTTGTTGTTGACATTGGGCTTTTGGAACCCATCGGTTATCAAAGCCGTTTCTTTGTCGCACCGCTAGGGTGTGATATCTTATCTTCCAGCGTGGGTGTCTTCAAACGTCGTATTAACAGGTTAGACAGCCTAGCAACATTCTGCAAATCTACTGGCATGGCGCCTCACTCACGTAATTTCGTGAGATGTGATTTTGGCTCTGTCGACTGCATCATTAGTCCTTCGGCACAGCCACCCATGTTGGTTTATATAAAAAACCAAAGCGAGCCACTAGTTGCTACACTCGCAGACCGAGCGCACTACCAGCCTAAAATCTACTTCCCCTCCTCCGCTCGCTCCTCACCCCAGCACCCCCTCTCTCCGCTCAGCCTCTGCGTTCCCTCAGCTCCGCACCACTGCTTCCTTCCCTCATACCTCAGTCATTGCGACATGATTTCTTTGAAACTTTCTTCATAGCGCTTCCTCTAGCTAGTACTAGTATCTCAATGTCCTTGCGCAACGTTTGGCAAAGGCAAAAATAGCAAAAAGCCCGTTACTAACCCGGTATCGGGCTGACAGCGGAAGTGCCTCCTGGCGGCGGGGGCCTGCGCTCGCGGCTCCCACGTGCTGCCGGGGTTGCTCCGCAGCTTGTACGCGCCGTCGAACGCCGCGTGTATCGCTGACATATTGTACGCGCACACCGCGCTGCCCGCTATGCTGTTGCTGCGGAACAACCTTGTGTTGAAATATTCATGCACATGAAAAATATCACACCGCAAATCAACAACAGAACCAACAACCGGAGAACAAATATAATACAGGGTGTTGTAACGGCCACTACATTAAATTTAGGAAATGATTATTGGGATCAATAGAAACAAAAACTTTTTTCTGAATTCCCTTTAAATAAAAAGTTACAGTGTTCATACAAACCAATTGATTTATTTAGTGTAAAAGGATCTAATGTTCCGCACGAACGTGGGAATGAAAGGCGCGCGGTGAGTGAGCGAAGAGGGATGAGTGCGCGGAGAGAGGAGATGTGTGGAAGCGGCGCAGTGTGAGTTTGTCGTCCCTAACCGTTCCCGCGCCAGCATCTTCCCCCCTCACGCGTGAAATTACACTAGACGAAAAAATAAATTTCAAAAATTTATATCTCCAAAACTTTTAGGACACTTTAGGGAAAAACTTTATTTACATTTATCTCTCGGAAAGACGTGAGGATTGCGCTGGCGAAATTAATGTACTGGCCATTACAACACCCTGTATAATAAGAGTTTATCCTTTTATGGCTCTTGGTTGCGTTTCAAGGGTGAAGACTATATACAACTCTTTTTATTAACTTGGCATCGCCTGAAGAGCTTTTTAATTTCCACAAAATATTTAATAAACAGTATATATTATCTGGATCGTAATGAAAAAATTAAACATAGTGACGAATATTGAGAACCTCCTCCATTTTGGAAGTCGGTTGAAAAGAAAACCCACTGGTGAAGTTATTCCTGGCTCTTCTTTGTGGGCGTAATCGAACCAGATATAAATAAAAGCATGTTAAATTAAAATTAATGATTATGTTAAAATCTCACCTTGGAACGGTCCTTCCACCGAGTCATGCAGCGGGTGGGTCTTTGTACCTAACTTGCTGCTTGATAATTATCTTGTCCGAATACTTTGCTAAATGTGGTAATCGGTGTTATGCTGTAATTTACGAGAGTACCTGCAGCACAACTCCGATTACTCTGCTTACCCTGATTGTCGGGATACAGCGTGTGGTATGTATGTATGTATGTTAAATTATGACAAGTTCGGGAGTAGTAAAACTACCTTATGAATATTCAATAAACATTATACAATATATAATAACAGTACAAAAATTTCTCAAATTGTGATTTTTGCTTCATAAACATAAGAATAAATAAATGAGTGCCAACCTAGGTGTAGTGAAGGTGGCAATCAGAAGCTTCTCGTGCTGCAGATACACGATGCTCTGGACCTCGTCGTAGTAGAAGGGGAAGTCCCCCGGCACCGAGCAGTTGAGCCGTGCCTTCAGGAACGTGCTCCAGTTGTCCTTGAGCACCAGATGACCGCCGGAGTCGTTCTTGCACACCCGCGCGATGCGCGAATAGATGATCTGTGTGGGAAGAACGTATCGTGACAGATTAATTAATAGTTACTTCGTAACAGATAAATCACTCCAAAGAAAATGTTCCTACCTTCGGGCTTTAATAGCCTACTGTTTCACGTCGCCAATCGCTGCGTGCGAAAATGTACCTTAACGATCGAGTGTACAGTGGTTATTGCTTTGCAGCTGCGCGCAGTTGCGTGGGCGAGCGTCTATGTATACTTCGCGCGGCTGACGAATTTCCACTGAAATAGACCGCCGGTGGCCCGTCGGGCGGTAGGTAGTTAGCGCGCGCAAGTAAATAGAGTGCGTGAGGCCTGGTATCGTTTACAAGTTGCAGTCTCGTGACCATCACCAGTTAGGTGTGAAGTGTTTTAGAATCCTAACGAATAGGGCGCATAATCTGTGACGAGTACTCAAGACAATACCACGGTCATTACAACCGGGGTTATGACGGGATGACAAATCGTTATTGGCGGAGTAATGATCGAACAGGTTGAGTAGTATGTATATCTTGGTGAAATTATGCGGCTTGTTAGACAAGATCTGCTTAGGGCTCGGCTTAGGGAGACGAATTCAACTACCTTCGGAAAGTTAAAATTCTCCCTTAGGTCTGACCTTCTGCAAAATTTATAATGACCCGTATATATGACCAGTGCGTCCTCCCAGATATGACGTACGGGTGTGAAACGTGAACTCTGACAATCGCTGTTATCCAGAAGTTGAAAGTTGCCTTGCGAAAAATGAAGCGAGCCACCCTGGGAATATCGATACGTGATATGGTGCGCAACGAGGCAATCCGCCGACGGACCGAAGTACATAGATGATATTGCACACTGGGTGGCTAAACTCAAGTGGCAATGGACTGGGCACGTCAACCGAAAAATGGACGACCTTTGGAGTAACCACGTCCTACACTGGCGGCCGTGGACAGGAAACTGAGTGTGAGAAGAACGCTCGCCAGGTGTGACGACGACATCAAGCACATAGGCGCTGACTGACTCAGGCAATACACTCATCATCTCACCTTCCCGCAGTTCATGAACTCCACAGCGACCTCCCGGAACACGAAGTAGACGAAGAGGTCGTCCTCGAAGCTCCCCACGAACTGCGGCTCGTTCAGCCAGTTGGGGTCGTACTGCGGAGTCCGAAGTGTCACTCCCTCTGATGAGGACGCGCCGCGACTTCTGTTTTAACAAGTATTAATTTTTAATGAAAATGTGCCGCCGATTCACCCATAAGGTGTCCAAGGTCGCCCATGGGCATTCGGCGGCATGCGGGTGTTGAGATCACGATGGAGAGAGCTTCGAAAACGTCACTGGATGCATCCTACAGAATATGGATAGGTAGAGAGAGGGAGGTCGAGAGCGGGACTGGTGGTTCCCCGCGTCCTAGTCAACGCAGACTAGCTGACGAGGGCTTGATGCGAGCCGAAACGTGAAGCATGCGCGGGAAATTTTGTGTGGCCACTCGCTAGTCCCGACCTCGATTAACACCCTCCTCTACTGCCGATGGCCCCGGATATGTTCGGTGAAGCCATCGCAAGCTTAGTTCCAGACCTTCCTTCAATGCCGGCCTGAAAAGTGCATATTCACGCGTCTCTTGAAGGACCTAAGACTGTACTTCGGGGGAAATGTGTGGGCAGGGCTATCCGCACTGAGAACTTATTCCACAGTCCATTGTTGGCAAACCATACAAAGAATACTAGGAAAACTCAAATCTGATCGATCCGATCGTGGGGTGTGAAAAGGCTCCTGTCAGGCCGGCACGGCATTCTCAATCCCCATACATTAATCAACTTCATAGTTCATAGTTCATTGGTGTAATTATAATTTTTTTTTAAGTGAAAACTTCTTCAGCGGCGCTTGGCACTTTTTTAGGTGGGTAAAAAATGTTAGACTCGCGACAGATCTCGAAAAGCGACAGATTTATTTTTATTATTTAAAATGCAACCTTAAGTCATTGCATTAAGGGTTAAGTTACGATGGCTCGGGATCAATTCTGTTCGTCTCTCAGTGACAGTAACGCCGAAAGCGAATCAAGGAAATCCGATATTCGTTTGGTCTTTTATGTGATTTCGTGGCTCCATGGTAAGAATGTAGGATTTGTATTTTTTGACCATGGGTTCGAATCCCTCAAATTTTTTTTTGTTTTTTTTTCTTTTGTATTCTTTTTTAAGCAATGTTACGGTGTTAAAATTTTTTTAGGGTGTTTAGTTTTTTTTATAACCACCTAAGAATTATTTTCGGAAATACAAAAAGTGTTCACTTCTGCCGGCACTCACACCGGGAGCAACTGTGGCTTTTTTTTCACTTATTCGATTTTGGTTCACTTACTTACTTCTTTATTTTATTCAGATGAGTGTCCAAACGGGTTTTAAATTGGTTTACGTTGTTTGCAATGATAATGTCCTCCGGAAGTTGGTTCCAATCTTCGACAACTCTGTTCCTTATGAAGTGCTTGCACGTGTTGGTCTCGTGCTCTGTTTTAGCACGAGACCAACACGTGCTAAAACAGATTAGTTTCAGAGAGTTTTGATTAAGATGCAAGTGCAACGGTTACTTTTTTTTAAAATAACTCCTATGGTGACAGTACCCAAACGAAAGTTGCATCTAGCGTGACAGTAAAATGGATGTTCGAGTTGTGTTGTGTCATCTTAGAAGGGGTCGAATGCTGTCATATAGCATTTTTATATTTAAAGTCGACGGACGTACGGCGGCTGGACGTGTTAAAGATCTGTCTCACAGACAGACACAATTAAACTTTTAAGATTAACAATAAACTATATTTACCATAGAAGTACCCCATTACATATATCCTTATATAAAAAACATACATACATACTTAAGGTGAAATACGCGCACTTCGCGTATTAAATTTGAGGAGTGAGTAGGTTTTTAAATCGTAAAAAAAAAATTGTATGGGAACGTGATCAGTATCTGATACACATACACCCCTCAGCGTATCGTTACCTACTAATGAAAGACCTTATATACAACTAGAAAAAAAAAACAAATTACCTATACACAGCTGTATCAGAGCCAGCAAAGTCCGTAGGCGTCCCCACATAGTACTCCCCGGCGGTGGTCAGTATGGCGGTGACATTGGAGCGAGGGTTGTGAGGACACTTGGCCTCACCGTGCACCCACTCCAGAACGCTGCCCACCGACTCAATCTGTAGTCAAGGAGTTTATACAATGATTGAGAAGGTGTTACCGGTACTTAAAAAGAATAGCCCCACTGCAACACTCACAGTTCGTAAAAGGTGACTAAGTGATAAGGAAAAGATGCCGTAATGAAGGGCGACAGACTAGCCACCCCTCACCTTGGCAAGGTCCTTCCACCGAGTCATGTAGCAGATGGGTGTTCGTGCCTACTTGCTGCTTGATAACTACATATCTTTTTCAGTGTTATTTATAATTATAGAGTACCTAAGTAGTTAAAGATTCCTACTCAGAAGTGAAGTTTCAGGTTAGATTGGGTTATAAGAGGTTCAACTAATAAACCAATCGAATGTCGGTAAAACACATTTAATATTAAAAATTAAACAATAATATTATATGCTAGAAAAAGTAGTTTTTCTGCTATATCTCCATCATCAGTCATCCATCACTACTACGTCAATAATATTATATACGCCCTGCTAGTTTGCTCGATAGGGAATTAAATAACAGGAATATATTTACACAATTATATTTAGGTAAATAGAAATTGCTTGTTTGGGTGATGTGTTGTGTTAAGAAGAAAGGTGCTCCATCCGGGGGAAAAAAACAGTTCCCTTCGGTCGTGTCAGCTACACTGAACTGGACGGAAAACACAAACTATTTACATAGCCATTTCGACCGGCTTTTCATTCAGTGCGGTGGTACCTATCCGGGCGGGTTAAACCCTACCACCTAAGTAATATAAGATAAGAAGGGAGTCATATTCCTTAGTCGCCTTTTACGACATCCACGGGGAGAGATGCAGTGGGGCTGGGCTATTCTTTTAAAGTACCGGCCCCACACGGTACAAATTTCTCCAAATATCTAACTGAAAAAGCTGTACCTACTACCATGCATTCCCACATTGACGGATATGGCACCTTCACGCCAACCTTCACTCAACACATCTAATAAAAGTCATCCGACTGATGGTAGATGAAAACAGAAGAGCTTGAACTTGAACTTGCAGCACCTCCCAGCCAGGAGGTCTCCCACAACGGTGTGAGACCGAAGACACCAGGAGGTGGGTTTATTTTTCAGGATTTTAGGAAGACACGCTCGAGGATGGGTGAGAAAGTGAAATAATCGACCGGCTTATGTTTCAGCCTGAAGCCAATATGGGAGTATGTGGAAAGAAGATAAAAATCTAATAACTACATGTAGAGGACAGCAGCTCACCTCTCGCCAGCTGCAGCGCGGGCTGAACGCGTTGGTGCCGCACGCGAACAGCTTGTTGTCGTGCGCGAGCAGTATCTTGATGTAGTTGTGGCAAGCGCTCTCCGTCTGCCCCTTGTCCTGGCACAGCTTGCTCTTGTCGGCGGGCGCGGGCCAACGGGCCGCCTCCAGGGGCCGGAGCCCGCGCAGGGACAGCCGGTAGAGAGCGTCCCTGCGTTAACTACATGTAGAGGACAGCTCACCTCTCGCCAGCTGCAGCGCGGGCTGAACGCGTTGGTTCCGCACGCGAAGAGCTTGTTGTCGTGCGCGAGCAGTATCTTGATGTAGTTGTGGCTAGCGCTCTCCGTCTGCCCCTTGTCCTGGCACAGCTTGCTCTTGTCGGCGGGCGCGGGCCAACGGGCCGCCTCCAGGGGCCGGAGCCCGCGCAGGGACAGCCGGTAGAGAGCGTCCCTGCGTTAACTACATGTAGAGGACAGCTCACCTCTCGCCAGCTGCAGCGCGGGCTGAACGCGTTGGTTCCGCACGCGAAGAGCTTGTTGTCGTGCGCGAGCAGTATCTTGATGTAGTTGTGGCAAGCGCTCTCCGTCTGCCCCTTGTCCTGGCACAGCTTGCTCTTGTCGGCGGGCGCCGGCCAACGGGCCGCCTCCAGGGGCCGGAGCCCGCGTAGGGACAGCCGGTAGAGAGCGTCCCTGCGTTAACTACATGTAGAGGACAGCAGCTCACCTCTCGCCAGCTGCAGCGCGGGCTGAACGCGTTGGTGCCGCACGCGAACAGCTTGTTGTCGTGCGCGAGCAGTATCTTGATGTAGTTGTGGCAAGCGCTCTCCGTCTGCCCCTTGTCCTGGCACAGCTTGCTCTTGTCGGCGGGCGCGGGCCAGCGGGCCGCCTCCAGGGGCCGGAGCCCGCGCAGGGACAGCCGGTAGAGAGCATCCCTGGTTAACACAGAATTCATTCAATGTAGGAAACATACAGGCCATACGCACGTACATATGTGCAATGTAATTATGTACAATAATTTACAGGTATCCAGCACCATCCGTGATATTAGCTCTTAAAACATTGGTGAACTAGGCGCCATGGCAGTTCTTCCCTTTGGTTGTGCCGGCGACACTGCACTGCGGGTCTACTGGCATTAAATCACTCGCTAACTCACACAAATACTCACAAATTTCAATCAATAGCCGCCGGGCCCGATGCCTCAGCGAACGCCTTCTGATTGGTTGAGTGAGATCGTTTCTCATACTCACATCGGCGAGTGAGTAACGCCGGTACAGAGGCTGGACTGATAACACAAACTATTTCTTTGATTTCAGAGCAAACATCCTCAAAAACCCGAGGGCACTCCAAGAGGCCAGCAAGGACGTCAGACGCCTGCAGGTCTTCTGGAAGGAGTTGGGCTGGTAGGAGCTGGGCTGGATGGAGTAGCATCCAGGGCGACATGCGCAATGGGTCTAAACAGCGACCTACTACTTCTACGCCTCTGGCTTCTACGCTCGATCACTGCAGCAGCCCTAACCTAGGGTGGACAAAATAACCGTCACTACGACTGCTCTAATTTTGAGTGGACCAAATGAAGCAGATTCCAGATTCGAAATCATCATTCAGTGCGGTAGTATCAATCTGGACGAGTTAAACACCTGCCTAACCTAGTAACGATGAAGACGATCGAACGCCGATGCACAGCACCACCGACCAAATGGAAGCGCCGACATGGCACCTAGTTCACCAAGGTGTTATGGGCTGACATTACGGACGTAGCAGTTGACGTACCTAACTTTGTCAATTTTCTATAATAATAAAAAAATCTCAGAAATATCAAAAATAGACTAGATAAATATCTAACAAATAAAATATAATCTCTAAAGAGTGCTCAAGAACATTAATAAAAAAATTATAATAAAAAATCTAAGATAATGACAAAAAACAACTTTTAACTGGATTTAGACGTATCAGCCTAGGCGGCCTGTCTAAAATAAATAAATAAATAAAGAACAGAATTTTACCTTGTGCGCCTGTTACCACAGTTACCTATTTATTAGTTTTTTTTTTTTAGATAAGCATGCGGTTTTAAGCCTGACCGCAAATACATTCTACCGCAATAATAAAACTGTTATCTTTCCCGGATGAGAAATAAGCATGTAGTAGGTATACCTATTTGCTTTACAATATTGTATGCAGAGCAAACTCAATTACATACAACTCACTGGCATGTATGAGTGATATGAAATTACAGAATACATATAATGCCGCAAGTATCAAATTACTCTTCAGATGAATTTTAAGAGGTTGCAATGTCGGCAGGTAATATCAATATAATTTACGATTACGCAGATACAATATCGGAATGCTATCTTAGGTGGTCATTGCGATTCCTGTCTTCAATACAAAAACATTTACAGGCATAATTTATCAGTGAGTGAATAAATGCAAAAGTAATTTGAACTAAACGTTGGATAAACTTTAGGCTTCTTATGTATTTATATAATAATATTCAATGTGAAAGCGACTTAACTTACTTTTACCTATAGGGGATCGGGCTTGGGGATCCTGGTGGCCCCACTGTATTGTGGGGATACCTACTATAACAATATTATTCTATATGTTCAATCACACACTTTTTTTCATATTTATTGTAGGTACATACACAATATATACAATGTATAAAAGGACTAAGATATATCTAAAATTAACCTGTTTACTTCCATGGTTATAATAATGCTTACCCCCTGACTTCCAGGTGTTTTCGGTTTTCGGAAGTGCAGATAATTAAAAAATTATAATAACGAAGAAAAATATTTTCTCGAATTTTTTTTTACTCGTAACCAAAGAGCATGAGATTGGAAGAGGCGGCAGATCGTGGCACGTGAGGATACGTTGTCTCTGCTTACCTCACTGGGAAACAGGTGTGCCGCTATGTATGTCTTCAGGTATATATATGTATGTGTATTCGCTTTAGTTCAAATAGAACAAAAAATCTATTTCTGATCAAATACGTTTTTAATAGTCCACGGTGATACACAATCTAATTTGCATCATCTCTAATCTAAGATAATCTAGAATCTAGACCATATATTACTCGAGGTTAGCTAAGCAATAAATCTCCTAAATGTTATCTAATCTAATGGTGAGTCAGCCACCAATGTAACTTGACACTTGAAGATCTGAAGAGCGAGATTGAAGTAAGCTGTTCTCTTAAGGCAGTTCACTCTACACAGAAAAGTTTACTTGAACCAAGAAAATTGTTAGGAAGACCGAAATTGTCTTGGTATTCATTTAAAGTAAGTAATAATTTTCTGGAAGCTCGAAAATTTTCTTAGCTAAAGAAAATTTTTACTTCGTCCAAGATAATTTTGGTCTTCCTCAATGTTTTCTTGAATCAAGAATACTACAGTCAAGAATTATTTTTTCTGTGTAATGTAGTAGGCTATTGCCAATCTGTTTTCCAAAAAATCCATAGGGAAGTCTTCGGTATGACACTACCCTCTCAGAGGTGATATTGGCTGGTCCGAGCACATGCTCTGGCCCCTCTGACTAAGCCACTCATACGCGAGTACATAAAAAATAAAAAAATTCAATATGTTTCAAAATTATTCCCTTCATTACCCTACAATCATCCTTAGATGTGCCAGAAAACGTCAGTAAAAACCCCATGTGTATTCATTGAGTCGTTTTCGACTTATAAGTGAACATAGAATCGACGACGGTGCGTCATTTGGTCGGTCGGACTGCATCTTTACAGATTCTCGGCTTTATTTATCAGGATTAGGTATGATCGTTTAAAAGTAGAGCTCGTCAAAGTTACATTGGAGAAAGATTAAGGAAAGATATTTATGCGGTGAATGTGAGTCGAAGAGTTGGGAATGGTCGCCCTAGACGCACGTACATATAAAAGATCGGGCATGTGCACAAAAAGGGTCAAGTGCGTACCCGGAACCGAAGAACATAAATGAACAGCATAAAGAATGTGGAAGAGGCGGCAGAGGTGTGTCAGGATCATGGCACATGGAGATCCGTTGTCTCTGCCTACCCCACCGGGAAACAGGCATGACGCTATGTACATATGTATGTTACATCAATATTGACATAGTTTACTCTCATTTCTAGCCAGATTGCATTAGTCACATACATGGATTATTCTTTTTATGGAAAGCGCAACATGTGGAATCATTACACCTACGAATAAGTGTCTAATGATGCCCATGGACATTATGTGATGCACGGGGTTTGCGAATGCCATGACAGCACAGGAGCCATTCTTTTTTTTTTATGGAAACTGACACGGTTGGCTACATCACATCGCTTACAACATCCGTGATGTCAGCCCATAACACCGGGTGAACTTGGTGCCACTTCAGTGCTTCCCTTCGGTCGTGCCGGCTACACTGAATTGGACGGAAAACACAAACTATTTACATAGTCGTTTTGTCCGACCTCTCATTCAATGAGGTGGTACCAACCCGGGCGGGTTAAACCCTACCACCTAGTAATATAAAAATGGAGTCATATCCCTTAGTCGCCTTTTACGACATACACGGGGAGACATGCAGTGGGGCTATTCTTTTAAAGTACAGGCCCCACACGGTACTTGGTGCAAATAGACAGGCAGCGAACGCATTAGACATTTTCCGCACAACGCCCGTTTACCAATAGATTGGCAGACACAACGGATATCTCTCTACCGGATTTCAGTAAAAATACTCACTTGGCCCCCACGACCACTTGATCGCGCCCGACGTCAAACAGGAGCTGCGAGAACGATTCCGTGTTGTTATCAACGAAGATATCGCTGTCCGATGCCAGCAAGTCTGCAAGTACAAACGTTTAGTTATTTACCGAGACGCGAAGGTCGACCGGCTGACGTTCTTATCGATATCACACACTTGGATTAAATAAAGTTTTTGTGTTGTGTAAACGGAAACTACATTTTTTGTTGTGGTTTATTTATATTTATGCCTACTTAAACCATATGCAAATATATTATTGAGTTTATTTATAGCATATTGATTAGCACTGATTTAAAGTAATATTGCATTTATTTATTCCATCAACAAAACAACTAAGTATACATATTATCATGCATAGGCGCCGACTACGTGGGTGCTCGGTGGCTCCAGCACCCACGAGGGGTGAGTAGTGGGTGCGGAGCACCCACGACGATAGATATAAAAACTGATCAGTAATAGGATTTGAGCTACGATAAAAGTGCCTTATTTACTTATAAGCCTTTGAGCGGCCACATATACACATTCGCACTAGTGGCGCGGCGAATAGCGAACGTTATATTATTCTATATCATTCAATAGAATATAGGAGCACTACATGCGTAGATACATCGTGCGAATGTGTAAATGCGGCAAATGCAAAATATTGTGCGAATGTTTTGCGAAACCTTAATGCCGGGTGCAGGGAGAATTAGTGAAAAATTGGAGAAGCATATGTCCAGCAGTAGACGGCAACCCATTGATGATGATGATGACTGTTCAATAAAAAAAAATTGCATGAGCACCCACGAGGATTTCTAAAAGTCGGCGCCCCTGTTATCATGATCAAAAAATTAAATCAAAAGTACTAGATGAGTCTCATACATCACTCCCGAAAAAAAATGTCATCGACCAAATCAGCTAGCAAGCTGAGTTCACAATGACGTTTTTTTTTTTATGGTAACTGACACGGTCGGCTACATCACCTACAACATTCGTGATGTCAGCCCATAACACACCCCGGGTGAACTTGGTGCCACGTCAGTGCTTCCCTTCGGTCGTTCCGGCTACACTGAACTGGACGGAAAACACAAACTATTTACATAGCCTTTTTGGACCGACCTTTCATTCAGTGCGGTGGTACCAACCCGGGCGGGTTAAACCCTACAACCTAGTAAAATAAGAAGGGAGTCATATATCCCTTAGTCGTCTTTTACGACATACACGGGGAGAGATGCAGTGGTGCTATTCTTTTAAAGTAAGTACCAGCCCCACACGATACGAGATGGTTTTTTTTATGGTAACTGACACGCTTGGCTACATCACCTACAACATCCGTGATGTCAGCCCATAACACCGGGTGAACGAACTAGGTCACTTTATCGTCTTATGTCCATGAGGAAGCTGGAGGAATCAGGAGCAAACAATATAAACCGGATAATGACGCGGTCGTAGGGAACCCTCGGTGCGCGAGTCTGACTCGCACTTAGCGGTTTTTAGCTCTATTTTAAGCTATACATGACAAATCAGAATAAAAATATTTTTAAAGTTTACATAAATCGGGACCATGATGATTGATGAATCACTTCAAGGGAAGGCAGACGTCCTGGCGAGTTTAATAGAAGAGATAAACAATTTGTTGTGTAAGACTTCTCTCGACGTTAACTACACTCCAAGTCTTCAAGATAAGACTTGAGTATAAACAAGACCTGAGGGCCCTCACCTAATTCTGAGAATCGAGATGTGTAAAGGGATAATAGCTTTGTTTATAATAAAGAGCGCGGTTGCTGCACCCCAGAGCCGATTGGACAATCAGACACAGCCAGTAACACCACTCCCTGCGAAACCAAGCACAGAGTTGCCATGCCAGAGATAAGGCGAACAGTTTATTTTATTGGCACGAAGACCCCAGACTAGGAAGCTAGCTTTAGATTATAGCCTTCCTGTTGATTATTCTAAAATCATCTTCCGGTATTATTATAGGCTAGGAAGCTAGCTTACCCTGCCTGTTGATTATTCTGAAATCATCTTCCGGTATTATTATAGACTAGGAAGCTAGCTTTACCCTGCCTGTTGATTATTCTGAAATCATCTTCCGGTATTATTATAGACTAGGAAGCTAGCTTACCCTGCCTGTTGATTATTCTGAAATCATCTTCCGGTATTATTATAGACTAGGAAGCTAGCTTACCCTGCCTGTTGATTATTCTGAAATAATTTTCCGGTATTATTATAGACTAGGAAGCTAGCTTACCCTGCCTGTTGATTATTCTGAAATCATCTTCCGATATATTATAGACTAGGAAGCTAGCTTACCCTGCCTGTTGATCATTCTGAAATCATCTTCCGGTATTATTATAGGCTAGGAAGTTAGCTTACCCTGCCTGTTGATTATTCTGAAATCATCTTCCGGCATATTTCCCTTGCAGAACGCAGTCAGCAGTATGAGCAAGGCTATGCTGCAGTGTCGAGATGTCATCTTGCATTAGTCTGAAATAAGCGAGAGAAGACATAAGAATCACATTAAGTATAGCCCTATGTAAATCAGTTGAGTATGTTTCCTTAAATCACATAAACGCAAACCCCACTGTTCAGCTCATATGAATAATGATGGCATGCAATATAAACTTATATGTTATTCTGAGATGTGCCCCATATTTATTTTTAAACTTCATCCGAATTGGGTCAGTAGTTTTTATGTGATGCATGCTCAAACAAATGTACAAACGGACAAAAATTCCAAAAATTCTCGTAATGCTTAAGGTAATTATTCATCCCCCATTTTTATTAGGTATTATTTTCAATGTACAGACACGCAAGTTTTATTATGTAAGTACCTATCTATTGATGATTACCTACTAGCTTTCACCAGCTTCTCTACTCATGGCATTGTCAGTATATAGGAATGGCATTAGAGTTATATAATTAAGCGGCATAGTCATATCCTTGCTTTAGGTATACAAGAGTGTGTTAACTGCTCACGTCCTTAGATCATGCAACATAGTCTAAGCATGTACCTATGTACTGTCATGACGGTATATACTTAGCCTATATAATCATCTAGACATATCTGGTGACAGATTCGATTTGAAACTGCATATGACACAGTTGAGACATTTTAGAATTCGCCTGTTCCAGAAGACAGTCTACAAATCTGCTGACATGGCACCTCTATGAGTGCGGTCTCGCGTGGAGAGGTGTGTTTTGCTCTGTCGACTGTACCATTGATCATTCGGCACAGCAATCCATGTTGGTTTAAAAAGGGTATATCAATTTTAATTAATAAATGTTATATAAAGTAGTAATAATTAGGTGTCGGCAAGGCACAAACAACCAAAGTACGCATGACAGATAACTAAAATTGAACATAACTCATGTTTACATCAAACATTCCTACTTCAGATAAGAGAAAATAAAATTAATTCTTCAAATCTATTTAAACAGCGGAATGTACTGCCTACTTCAATTGGTTTGACCCAGTTACGCTGCGGCTCATCTTACTGGAAAAGTAATTTTATGATTATAGAAAAAAGGTAAGTATGCAAACATACTCAAACGTTGACCAAATAAACACATACTTACCTAGATAAGTAATGTGTGTATACACATACCTACTGACTGAGGGGCTTAGGTGTAGAGATATAAGTGCGCCATGCATGAGTTGACCGATATCATTACATCAATATATCCATTCAGTTAAGAAAGCATAACCTGGCAAATTATTCTTAAGTAGGTAGGTACCTGTATTTCAACTACCACTTTGGGCTAGGAATAACGTTATAAGTACGTATGTCATTTCCTACTTAGGGCTTGGAAAAACAGTTAAAACTTCCTGCATGGCAACTCCCACTTAGTGCTCGGAATAACCATTAAAAGTGCCTATATGTCAACTCCCACTTAGGGCTAGGAATAACCATTAAAAGTACCTGTATTTCAACTCCCACTTTGAACTAGGAATAACATTACAGGTACCTGTACAATGTCATTTCCCACTTAGGGCTTGGAATAACTGTTAAAACTGCCTGCACCGCAACTCCCGCTTAGGGCTCTGAATAACCATTAAAAGTGCCTATATGCCAACTCCCACTTAGGGCTAGGAATTTCATGGAGAATCTGTCACATTATATGAAGGCTAAGTGGTACCAAGGCTTTCAATTAGGTTCAAAAATATGTTGATCAATACATACAATACATACGGTATGGTTGACTGAGTCAGAGAGGCCAAAGCACACGCTCAGACCAGCCAATATCACCTCCGAGAAGGTAGATGCCATACCGGAGACTTCCCTTTGGATTGCTGGCTATAGTGGACTAGAGATGTTGGCCATCTTACATTCAGTACGGTGGTGCCAACCCAGTCGGCTACAATTTGAGCCTAAGTACTATGTAATAAGGTGCCTTCCGACTACAGTTTTACACCGGTTTCGAACGGTGAAGCAGCAGGGTGTAGGTATGTAAATATTTCCATCAGAAAAAACTCATTCATGCATGTCGGCCGGAATTGTAGTAATAGTGTTAGATTTTATAATGAACTGTCTTCTAACATAAAACAATTAGATAATAATAATTTTAAACGACGGATTAAAATAATGTTAATTGAAAAGAGTTATTACACTATTAAGGATGCATTAACTGACCGTAATTTTATCTAAGAGTTTGACTACTGTTTTTCCCACTAACAAACTTTTACAATTAGGTACACTTTGTATCATTAGATTTTTAATACGACTTATTTATTACTTTTCTTTGTAATAAACGTAAACTAATTTTTTATTTTTTATTTGACTTGATATAATATGATATGAAGTATCAAAATTGACGATGGCACTATACACCAGATATAGGTAATTTAAATAGGCAGTGTGGTCAGATTCTTGAGTATTTATGTTTATGCTGTAAGTATTAATTTTCTTGGGAGCGGTAGTATGGATTAATTATTGGAGATTACTTTAATATAATACTTATAAGGTACTAACAAAGCATTGTGACTTGCGAAGTTTGTTTGTCAGTTCTTCTTCGCATTGAATTTAGAACTGGCCGAATTTTCGACATGTCCAAGCGTAGGTTACCTACCTATGGATGAAATTATACAATAAACAATAAACAACAATTGAAACTCGGACGTTGAACGAAAGAGTCCTAGCCAATACCGCGCCGACCACCCCAACGGCACTAACAGAATCTAAAGATTTGAATGCATTCATATCTCGCACAGGCTAGGATTATATCTATGGCCACTGATATCAATATTTATTTAGTAATCAAATTGTATTAGGACGAAGTAAGTGGGTGCACCTTAGACATCATTCGCCCCCTGACTGATAGTGGGAAAGGTCTTATAGAATATCTTGCCAATACCTTTCTACAAGGATATGACGTAATGTCTACCATCCATCTTTTTGTCGAGTTATAAGTCGAAATTAACTTTGTACCGTGTGGGGTCGGTACTTAAAAAGAATAGCCCCACTGCATCTCTCCCCGTCGCATGTCGTAAAAGTCGACTAAGGGATAAGGAATTTCATCAGCCTCAGTAGCTCAGTGGTGCGGTCATTCGACTGTTGTTAAGCAACGCTGAGTGCGGTCAGTACTTGGATGGGTGACGGCTCGACCGTTGGAGGCTGACCGTGGTTCGGATTCCACGTTAAACTGTATGTCCCTTCCTTTCTTACCTTACTAGGTGGTAGGGTTTATCCCGGCCGGGTTGGTACCACCGCACTGAGCGAAACGTCGGTCGAAACGGCTATGTAAATAGTTCGTGTTTTCCGTCCAGTTCAGTGTAGCCGACACGAAATGAAGGGAAGCACTGACATGGCACCTAGTTCACCGCGTAACTTATTTACATGTTACTGAAATAACATGTTAAATATGTTATTTCCAAAAATGCATTTTTATAGACTTGATGGCTATAGGCATAATCAGGCTATTGTTAGAAGGTGCTGAGCTGTAAGATCGGAAGAATAATTAATTACTGAATTGATTAATTAAACAAATTTATTTTACTATACATAAAATATCTGCAATAAATATCTATTCTTTATTGAACACCAATTCATACAAAGTTGGTACAACAACAGGCGAGCTGAAAAGCTAGAAATTGTCCACCTGAAGTATTGGAAAAAGCTTACCAAGAAAATGTAGACGTATTCCATTTAAATGATAGCGTGGTTTACATTTAAAATTGTCAACCAATGTAATCTGAGGTACTACAGATTAATCTGTTTTGATAAACAGACTAAATGCTCAAAAATACACTAATGATGTACTATTTTTAAATTAGCCCAGAGGCACGCCCTGTTACAAGACGTGATTCAAGCCTATATCAATAATATTTCAAAGATTCTACCGAATTTATCAAGTGCGCCTATACAGGTACTTTCCAATGGAATAACATACACAGCCAATAACATCACTCCTCGTGAAACCGTGGACGCAAAATAGGAACCTGACATGACAGCATGGCATTCGCAAGCTCTGAATGCAACCAAATGTCCATGAGCATCGTTAGACATCTTATGGGTGTGGCTCCCGGCGCCACATTTCGCGCATTCTATAAAAAAAAGGAGTGGGGTGTCGAAAGAGTAGCGGAGTCACAGGGGTTCACCTGGGGGAGTTAGTGACGTGACGACCCAAGCATATACAAGGTGTTATATTTTTTATTTTTTATTTTTACTTTTTGTATGTGATGAAAGTGAAAAAAGTTCTTGGTTCTTTATTCATCATTCATATGGTAGTACACTACGCTTGAATTTGTCCTGTTTAGTTTTTACAATCTGGTTCAATTAGACCCACAAAGAGCCAGCAAGAAACTTTGGCAGGGTTTTTTTAACGTCTTCGATTACAATACATTGTGACTAGCTACACAATAGACACCGCTTACAGTGTTAAGATACAGTTTGAGAGCTAGAATAACTATAATTTAAGCTTGATAATTCAGACCAAATAAAATCAAAAGTAAAAGTTTAAATAAAATCAGGTTTGTATGTAGTCTTTGGGGCTCGTACCCATACTATGTGACCGATTTTGCCCACTTTTTGAACAAAAGGAACACTGTATATACTCCAAAGCATAGGTAGTTCAGAAGTTATCAATCAAAATCGAGATTGTAGCGGGTGGAGCTGTGGGCTAAAGCTAGTTAGATGTTACACTTAACGTGCTGGCTCCCGCCTGGACCACGCGCAGCACAAATCTCTTAGTCCGCCGGCTCCTATCTGCTCCGCACGGAGCAGAGATTTGTACACATTATATGCTCGCACATTCTCGTCTAGCGCTATTTCAGTGAATTTTTTACTTAGAAGGAGAGAGTAGGTACTTTAGACAGTTAAAATTGAGAAAATAGATAAAAAGGATAAACATCAAACACATGTATCAATAATTGCGCTCTCAAACAGAAAAAAATATATATATTGACATCTTATAATTTTTTACTGAAAGTTCCATGTTTTTATTTAATATTTTGTGAATGGGATTCAATAGCCACATATTAGGTATGTACGTTGTTCGTTGTTCGGCGTTTTAGTAGCAGAGCTCTTCAGTTACAATTTGGTAAATGATTTGTAAAGGGAATTGTCACTGTTTTGTTTTTTCAGGAGTTCTAAAAATAAGTCTGTGCGTCTAAATAAGTGAATCCTCACTTGGTTTATATCGTTTGGTATATAATTTCATTGGTAATAATAAGTACGAATAAAGTTTGTTGACCTGACTTCATTATTTTACCAAATATTTGAGTTTATGTGGCCCGGGAGTCAGTGGAGATAAGCATTAGCTATAAGTTTGAATTTTGCATGAAAAATCAATTTTTTTTTCTCGAAAACTATGGTCTTCCCCAAAAATTATTTAACTAAAATTCGTCTTTTAACTCAGCCTACACATTAAGCTTACCAGCAATTTGCGACCTTGGCTCCCCAGTATATAGTCACACTCCATTATTATAACTGCGGGAGCCAACGGGTTCATAAATGGCCTTCGCAGTGAGGAACTTATATAAAATGCTTTCACAGCTAGCAGTTCTAAGTACCCTTGATGGTACAGGTTTCCATGCCCATCGTAAACACTGAATTTATTGGCAGATTTTATGACAATTATTATATTTAACGAGCTCCGTTTCGAAAGGAGTTCTCAAACATTCAGCTCAACAGACCAGAGAAGAGATATCGACGAAAACAGTGCCAGCCAGATCGGGCGACTCTGCTGAGTGTGTGGGCAATGTGTGGGCAACTCCGTTGCCTAATGGCCACATGTTTTTGCCATTACTGTCCTATTAACAAAAGTACTCAATTACTATGCTAATTCTATTCTTGATAAATCTTTAGAAATGTTACCCAATAGTTTATTTGAGAAATAAAATAAAAGGACTCACCGTGAACTTATTCGAATATTGTCAACATGGCATCGCAGAAAATTGTTCTAAAACTTCCCATCGTTTATCAATTATTCCTTCAGGTCCGTAAACACAGCAGTCCACTCGTAAAACTAACTTCATTCAACTTTCGTAAAAGTTATAAAGTTCAAAACTTGTTTACATCCAGGATGCGCATATAGGGCACACTTGTTTTTATAGCACTAATGATGTTTGGAAGCAGGTTAACGTCGGAGATGAACATATGACCGTCCAAACTTCACTTTGGCACGTCTACAAACTCCACAGAAGTCACTGCACGCACGCACACTGCACGCACGACGAAAAGTTTACAAAATAAAAGCAATGGCGCCCATAAAAGTAAGCGCGAAACACCTCGTCCTCGCCTCGCACACGGGTTCATCAACCAACGCGTTCGACATCGACAGAGAAATAAAAAAAAAAGTCAAACTGACATAAAAAGTCGTCCCGCGTATAGATGAACGTAGTTTATCGACCCGTACTCTAGCCGCACGGCACGACACAACACGAGCGTTTCGTTGGTGTTCGTTCAGTCAGCGTCTTGCTTGCTGGCGTCGCGGCTCGCGTCGCGTCGTCCGTCGTCGTTTTCTCAAAGACAGCTCGGCCCGCCGCGCCGCCCGCCCGAAGCGACGACGACGCGACGGGCGACGACGGTTTCATATACATGCGTTCTTCGTTATGGCATGATACGGACCGCTCTCACACACACATAAAATTTATCTCAGTTTGATTGGCGGGCGGGAGCACCGAGCAAGTAGTCGGCCCCCGCTCCCTCCCCGCTCAGCCCGCGCCACACGAACGTCCTTGCGGCCAGCGAACCGTGCAGGCAGGCTGGCAGGCAGGCAGTGCAGGCAGGTTTGGTTTTTTACTCACTCAACTCAAAACAGAAAGCAAAGCTACAATTTCAATGAAACTTCATCAAATACGTACGTTATGTATGATTTACGACGTACTTACTAGCGTAACGTATTGTGTGTTGTGATCCTTTTACTTACGTTAATAAACAAACTAATAAAGTGGGTTGGACAATTCGATCATAAAAAAAAAATATAAAAACCGCCTTCAAAAATGTATGAAATAAAAAAATAAAAATCGAACCCTAGAGTTGAAGGTGGTCGGTTATTTTTGCTTGCTTTAGCACCACCGCCTTCAACTCTAGGGTTCGACTTTTATTTTTTTATTTCATACATTTTTGAAGGCGGTTTTTATATTTTTTTAAATAGTTTTTTATTTCACAGTTTTTTTAGTAATTTTTATTTGCTATTAATGTACTCGGCGGAATCGCTCGGCCTTCGGCCTCGCGATTCCGCCTCGCTTTCCAATCCGATCTTGACCAAAAAAAAATGGGACCACCTTGGAGCTAGACTGAACCGAACACAAAAATAATCATCGAAATCGGTTCACAATTGGGGAAGATATTGCTGAACATACATAATAAAAAAAAATACATACAGCCGAACATAGAACCTCCTCCTTTTTTGAAGTCGGTTAAATAGTTCCACAACATCCACGCTGTAGATTTGTAAAGGAAGTAGGAATTTTAAAAACCGGCCAAGTTCGAGTCGAACTCGCGCACCGAGGGTTCCGTATCGCCATGTGATGGTCAGCGCCACTCACGTCATCTATGGCATGTTTATGAAATGCTTCATATTAGTTAAAATTCATGAATAGTTAAAATGCTTCATACTATCTTTGGTAGATGGCGCGCATACACTTTAGTTTCTTTTATGGGAACCCCTGTGATTTTTTTACGTTTTCTTATTTTTATTATTTTGTTATATCGGCCATAGTAAATAACACATATTCTGTGAAAATTTCAACGGGCTACCTATTACGGTTCAAGAGATACAGCCCTCGGACAGACAGAGAGAGTCCCGTACCGGGCACCCCAAAAATCTTAATGACAAAAACCTATAGGTATGTATTATATTTTACTGAGCCTGGGCCTCGATCGGCTCTGTCGTTCGGTGTTGGAATGCTTTTGAACCGGACATCAAAGATAATTAGGTAGGTATCCGGAATTCCGGACATCTTAGGTAATGTACTCATGTAGTCACGGTTATTTTACGATGAATATTATTTCCTATGGTATATGCCACTCCAATATATTATGTGTGTCCAATAATAGCGGCGGGTGGCCGAGTGGTTTGGGCATCGGCTCATGCGAGAGGTCCGCGATTCGAATCCCGTCGACGGCGTGTACCAATGAGTTTTTTCTGACGAAAAAATTTACGTGCATACCTACACCTGCTGCTTCACCGTTCGGAACCGGTGTAAAACTGTAGGTCCCTTCCCTTGCCCCTTACTAGGTAGGTGGTAGGCTCAAATTGTAGCCGACTGGGTTGATACCACCGTACTGGATGTAAGATGGCGGCATAGCAGCCTCGGTTGTGTTCTCCTCTAGTCCAGTATAGCCAGCAATCCAGGGAAGTCTCCGGTATGGCATCTACCTTCTCGGAGGTGATATTGGCTGGTCGGAGCATGCGCTTTAGCCCCTCCAACTCAGCCACCCATACCGGATTACATAAAAAAGAATTGAATTTGGCATTGAAATCTAGCAAGTGTGAATTTAAATCTTACCTTACTAGGTGGTAGGGTTTATCCCGGCCGGTTTGGTACCACCACCGCACTGAACGAAACGTTCCGTCGAAACGGCTATGTAAATAGTTCGTGTTTTCCGTCCAGTTCAGTGTAGCCGACATGAAATGAAGGGAAGCACTGACATGGCACCGGTGTTATGGGCTGACATCACGAATGTTGTATGCGATGTAGCCAACCGTTGAAACCGAGCCAGTGGTTTAATATTTTGAATACATATAAGTATATTTGAATACATATATATAAGGTGTTTCATTAGTCATGTCATTAACTTCGGGAGGGTTACATACACACTCAAATAAACACGTTAAGCAAAAAAAATTGTATGTTTATAGTATTACTTTTCGATAAATTTAACAAAACATGTTTGCTACCTAAACATTAACCTGTGTGTAACAGTAGCGAGAACAGTAGGTAACTTGCATTGTACGGGGTCAATGACCGTACTATGTTCAAACGCAGAACAGCTGTTTGTTGTAAGTAAGTCACAAGGTCACTATGATTGGTTTTTACAGCTACTTATTTGATTTTATATTTTTGTTAGGAGAAAAAATGCTCCTATAAACATATGTTTTTTTCTTACGTAAAGTGTTTATTTGAGTGTGTATGTAACCCTCCCGAAGTTAATGAAATGACTAACGAAACACCTTATATAGCCTCAACTACATAATATGTACTTTGTTTAAAATCGTTAAATACCTATGTCGACTAACGCATTTGCATGGTGAACCGGTCCAGCCCGCACAAATGTTAGCTGGTCTATATTTACCATTGTTATTTACGTAGGCGTTCAAATATTTACTTTGCATTAAATTATTCTTCACATTATAATGGCATGTAGATTTACCAGGGCATATTTCATAATGGTTGAGATAGAATTATCCAAAAGATAATGTTTTTGCTTTGGAGAAAAAAACATTGAAGTGTTTCAATTCAACCACTACAGTTAACGACATCCGAGACAATTTTTTTTTAAATTGTGTGTAAAACTTTCTCAATTCAGTTTAAATTCCCGAAGAATGTCTTCTTAAAAGGAAATCAGAAGGCAGAAAGAAATTACCTACCTACGAATGGCAAATATTTAAGTACCAACCCAGTCGGCTACAATTTGAGCCTACCACCTAGTAAGGGACAAGAGAACCTGTACATAATCCCCTATGCTTTTAGAGAAATATATCCAATAATTAGCAAGGAAAATTCTAATACTGGAATGAGCCTAGAAAATCTTCTAGGTGGTCGAACCGAACCATTGCATGCCTAGTTAGTGTGCAAAAAATGAATAAGTAATTAATATTGTACTTTAAAAAAATACACTTACAAAGCAAGTAATTTTTTTTCTTGACATTGATACACTGACTCGATCGATTCAAATCAATAAACAAACAGGTAACTACTATAGTATGAAAAATATTAAAAGTCGCGTGATCAATTTGATTCGCCGACGGATGGAGCCCAGTTTTGTGCTGCCTCACGCTTTTCTCCATGCTCGAAACGTTTCTAGGACATTCAAAATAGATGACCCACATGTCACTAAATGATTGCGTAATGAATGACATGACCCAGCGAATCTGGCGCCTCGGCAATAAACTCTAATAACGCCTCGTCGACAAAATGACGCCAATTTTGTCGCCATTCGCTTGTGCCAGTTTAATGCACGCGAAATTTTAACACGCATTCGGTTGATCAATCAAACGAGAGTAAATTGCCCGTTTATCATTCGCAAAATCTAAATAACTATCAACTTAAAACTTGAACCATTTTTAAATATTGATAAACTTCTTTTCATCGTTGTGGCTTTGGTAATTTGAAAATAATGTGAATCTTCCTATCTTCCTTCAATGATGATAAAACAATATTGGTGCCTTTTAACTTTTACTCCTCTTCCAAAGAGTTCGACATGGTTCGACGACCTCAATTACATAAAGCCGCGCCTCCTGCACATGTTTTTTCGAAACATTACACAAGAAACATTACACAAAAACATTTGTTTTTTTTATAAATGTGTATGGCCACGCCGCAATGTTTCGATGTTTCTGTGTAAAGGCCGGTTTACATTATCTTAGTGTTTAGGAGAGTGCTTTAGGAGAGTACTTTAGTAGAAACGTGTAAACGCTGCTTGCTTTAGTACGGTTCCACTTGCCTTTCAATTATAATGAAAATAGGATTGGTTTTTATTTTTGTTTCCAGTGACACCCCGGCGCGTCACTATCTGTGTGTGTCAACTGAGAATTTAGTCAGAACTTTAGGAGAGTGCACAAGTGGCCTCTCTAGTTGAACTAAGATAGGTAATGTAAACCGGCCTTAATGTTTCGAAAAAAACATTCGCAGGAGACGCGGCTTAACACAGTGCACGCTGCACGCTTATGTTCCGTTGCGTGTGATATAAATTGAGCTTTATTTTCAACCCATATGATGGATGATCTTTCACCTTAATTTTTGCGCATATAACCAAACGACCCATTTATTTCGCCGCAGTACGCTGCCTGCATCAATAATCGAAAGAAAAGACAAACAAACGCCGATTAGTCAGGTGAATACAAAAAAAATGTTTTTACGTTGACAACTTGACAGCAATTTGACAGCATTAAATTTACAAGCATGGCTTATTTAATTAGGTCAACATTTTTACGATAGATAAAAAAGTGGCGACTAGATTATAGGGTATACCTGAAAGAGTATTCCATGCGGAAGTACCCTGTTAGGCGGGAATCGGCGCATCGGACATGGCGCGAATTTCAAATTTCGCCCAGAAGAATGTAAAAACGAAACTTCAAAATTGTATAATTTTCCAAATTAAACTGTTCGTGCATTACCTAACGCATTTGATTAACTTTATATGTAACTAATTTATAATTAATTTTTTAACTTTAAAACTAGGTTATACATTTTAATAAATATTTTTTTTTTACTTTTTCTTGTTTTAATTGATTATGATTTCTTAACTAAAAGTACTTAACCCTTCGTTTTGGCTTCTACATAGTAGGCCAAATATCTCTTTGGTCGACTAAACTACCCACACAAGTAACATTAGTAGCTTTAGCATAGAAATATCTTATGAGTATGGTGGGAGTCCACGTGTAATTGATACTGACACCTCCCGCTTTCGTGTTACATATTCACACGGAAGGTGAATAGATAGGTAGGTAGAGGTAGGCAGGTACCAACCAACCTACCGTGTGCGTAAGAGTGGCCAATTGAGACCACTTTTCTATAACTGTCAATTTCCTGTAGCTCTCTCGAGACACCTTGTCTTAGTCCACTGTCCAGACTAACTTGATCAACTAGACTTTGGACGTGTGACAGGCGGACTATGTGTTGCATATTGGCTCATGGGATGGTTGTTTACATCACATAGTACTCTACCTGGTTATTAAAGAAAGGGATTGAAAATGGCGGCTTTCCTATTTGCCTCTAGCTCACACAGTGTTGCCGTCTAAAGAAAATAAAGCGAATATTGTTACAAGATAAAAATTTGCAAATAAAAAAATATAGGTACTTAAAAAATGTTGCATGCTGACTGTTCAGCTGTAAGACGCCGCCATTTTAAATCCCTTTCCTTAAATAACCTAATACACCAGTGCGTGATGTTAGCCCAATAAATATACCAAGCTCGTCGAACTAGTGAGTATTGGGTGAGTATGTCAGTCAGTCAGTCAGCGTGTAAGCGTCCACTGCTGGACATACGCCTCTCCAATTTTCCCCAGTCCTCCCGGCCTTCAGCGGTACGGAACCACTGCTTTCCGCCGACGTACTTGATGTCGTCGTCCCACCTGGCGGGTGGTCTTCCCGCACTCCGTTTTCCTGTCCACGGCCGCCAGTGTAGGACGCGGTTACTCCAACGGTCGTCGTCTCTTCGGCTGACGTGCCCAGCCCATTGCCACTTGAGCTTAGCCACCCGGTATCCAATATCGACTACTTTGGTGCGTCGGCGGATTGCCTCGTTACGCACCATATCACGTAGCGTTATTCCCAGCATGGCTCGCTCCATTGCTTGCTGGGCAACTTTCAACCTTTGGACAATACCGACCGTCAGCGTCCACGTTTCACACCCGTACGTCATAACCGGGAGGTACACTGGTCATATATACGGGTTTTTAAATTTTGCGGAAGATCAGACCGATTCAGACCTCAGGGCGAATTTTAACTTTCCGAAGGCAGCCCAACCCAGTTGAATTCTTCTCTCGACCTCCTTTAGCAGACCTTGTCTACCAAGCCGCAGAATTTGACCGAGATATACGTACTCTTCGACCTGTCCGATCACTTCTCCGTCAATAACGATTTGTCCTCCCGTCATAACCTCGGTCGCCATAACCTTGGTTTTGTCCCGGTTCATCTTCAGACCCACCTTCATCGACGCTGTATAGAGGTCTTCCAGCATGGTCTGAAGCTGATCTCGGGAATTTGACAGAAGGGTGAGTGCATCATGGAAAACACGAACTATTTCACAGCCCTAATTCAGTGCGGTGGTCCAACCAATCTAGTACCAAAGTTTACCTTTCACCTATTTATTTATTTATTGTTAAACCAACATACTAATATTTTACACATAATATTTTTTTTTATTTTACCGCCAGCCCGCTCTTGCTCTACATACAAATACATACCTACGTTTTTAGGTTTCCGTATCCCGTACGGAAGCCTATTACTAAGCCTCCGCTGTCTGTCTGTCCGTCCGTCCGTCTGTCCGTCCGTCCGCCCGTCTGTCTGTTCGAGGGCTTTATCTCTTGTTTATGTAATCCAGTATGGCTGGCTGAGTCAGAGAGGCCAGAGAGCATGCTCTGACCAGCCAATATCACCTCCGAGAAGATACAATACCGGAGACTTTCTTTGTATTGCTGGCTATACTGGACTAGAGGTGAACACAGCCATACACAGCCGAGGCTGTTATGCGCATCGATGGTTATGCGGCCATCCTACGTTCAGTTAGTACGGTGGTGCCAACCCAGTGGGCTACAATTTGAGCCTACCACCTAGTAAGGGGCATTCATAACCATACAAATATGTATACATACGTATACAAACATTGACTGGAGGAAGTTGCCTAAGGCAATAAGTCCGCCCTTGCCACACATTAGGTGGCATAAAGTATAACACAATTACGTATTGTCAGTATACATAATGTACGCCACGTATCCCGGCAATCGGGGCAAGCAGAGTAATCGATGCTGTGCTGCAAGAACTCGCGTATATTAGGGCATTATATTAGCAGCAAGTGAGGCAACAATACCGCAGTTACCTACTTCGTGACTGTGGATGGTTCTTGCCACGGTGAGAGGTGGCTATCCTGTTGCCCTTTAACACGGCACCATATTGTCCTTATCCCATAGTCGTCTTGTATGTACGACATGCACGGAAAGAGATGCAGTGGGCCTATTCCTTTGAAGTACACACACACACACACACACACACACACACACATATGCACTTTAAGATTTTGTAAAGTTGCAAAATGCATTCAATACACTTGCAAAGACATTGATGCCTTGTAAGTATGTATGTATTTGTCGGCGACGACGACAACGCAAGTACTAGTGGGCGGTTGACTGACTTCGGTTGGTACAACCAGTAAATCACAAATACCTTACTTATGTACAAACTACTCTAAAAGCGAAATCACATTTATGAAAATACCAACGCGACAATATACAGCGTGTTTTTATAACAGTCAATATGTTATGGACCAAGTGATTAATAGGACATTATACATAATGCCCGGGCATTTTGAAAAATGCCCAATATGAGAGGGCAATATGATGATTACTGTTGAAATAATTAAATTGCCCGAGCTTTATGAATAATGTCTATCTCGTATTGGGCAGGATAATAAAAATACGTGTTTTATTTAAGATTCTTTTAATGTCCGACAATGAAATGAAAATTCGTATTACGAGAATTACTTAAAATACTAATTCTTATTAGTTAGTACTTAAAAATCTAATTAAAAATATAGAAGAAATAAAATAAAAACTAAAAAAATTAAATAAACCGACTTCAAAAATACACAAAAGGTAATAAACATGGAAGTGTCTATTCGTATGTAACCTGCATGCAGGTAAACCTACAGCCCTCATGTCAAAACCTGCGCCGCCTCAACATTAGGTTAGGTTATAGGTTAGGTTAGGTTAGTAGGTTAGGTTAGGTTAGGTTAGGTTAGGTTAGGTTAGGTTAGGTTAGGTTAGGTTAGGTTAGGTTAGGTTAGGTTAATTTTTTTTTAAATCACCAAATCATTCACTCATACCACTTTCCTGTCAACCTTATACCTACGAACTAGGTCCAATAAACATAGACATGGTCTATCCCCGCGCCCGCGCCCGCGCCTTGCCGAATGTACCCAAATTATCAAATTGCCCGACGATAGCGTAGCAGTATTCATAATGACCAGACACTATGATAGATAAATAATGAAGTTTAGGTAACAATTCATCACTTGGCCCGATTGGACTTGTCATTATTCATAATGCCCGGGCATTATATATAATGCCCTCATTAATCACTTGGTCCATAACAAATACATTTCAACAGGGCAGACTCGTAGTTTTTAGAGAAAAAAAATATTACCTATGGAAAAAAACATGGCTAAAGTGTCGCTAGTTTCCGGAATATCAATTTTTAGGGTTTCGTAGCCAGCGACGACGCTGGCAGGCACCTTATAAAATCGGTCAGGTGTCTGTCCGTTCGTCTGACTGTCGGTGACAGGTTCCTGAACGGCTCCAGCTATCTTCTTGAAACTTCGCATGTTTATTGTTTCCCAGGAGGCAACAACATTTCATGTGAACTTTATTAATAGCGGCACCCAGAATTAACATGTTGAGTAGTATTTCGATGAAAAGGCATTTTAAAGTCTAGATTAAAATTAAAAAAAAACAATTAATTAATGTTATTTGTATAAAAAAGTAATACCTACATACATATACATCAATGCCTACTTAGAAATGTGTACGTTTTGCTATGTCCGAGGAGATTATTCAAGAATCTAAAAAAAAAAATAGAAAGTGCCTACTCAATGGTGTGCTTATTATGGCATGAAAACTTTTTTCAAGTAGGTAGGTATGACTGCATCTCTCCTCATGCATGTCGTAAAAGGCGACTAAGGGATAAGGACAAGATGCCGTGCTAAAGGGCGACAGGCTCGCCACCTCTCACCTTGGCACGGTACTTCCACCGAGTCTTGCAGCGGGTCAAGGTCAAGGGTCAGCGGGCAAGTGGGTCTTAGTGCCTTACTTGCTGCTTGATCGATTGAATCTTGTTTGAATACTTTGCGAAACGTGGTGGTCGGTATTGTGCTGTAATTTAGCAGAGTGCTTGCAGCACAACACCGATTACTCTGCTTAGTTGCTTACCCCGATTGTCGGGATTCAGCGTGTGTGATATGTATGTTTGTACATATGTATCTTAGAGTTTTATAAAGAATTGTTTTTTATTATGAGCCGAATTTTACGCGGCCGCGGCGCGGCGATACGCTGCAGTCGTGCGGGTGACGAAGCACGTATGCACGCTCGAGGGAATCGCTACGGAATTAATATATAAGTCAATGGCTACGGAACCATTTGTATGCGCGTGAAGAACGTTCACACTTAACAGTTTATTTTTTTCATTTACGTTTTCGTCTAATGTGATATAGGACCGCGCGGCCCTGACGGCGAGCGACGCTCACGGTGACCTACTACGCACGGTGACAGACAGCCATAATAGGCATGTTGCAAAAGCGAACCACATTTATATAAACACCCATACTAAGTAGGTAAGGAGGACACAAGCACGAGGACAAGTATGAAATTAATTGCATACCTACATACAACACGCAAAGAAGGTAGGTCCTACCTATAGTTTGACACAGGTAGTGCTTAGTACAGGTTCCGATTTGCGTGAGCGTGATAATGATAAATGATAATCGTACATTGACTGAATGACCAACATTTGTACCGTGTGGGGCCGGTACTTTAAAAGAATAGCCCCACTGCATCTCTCCCCGTGTATGTCGTAAAAGGCGACTAAGGGATATGATATGACCCTTTCTTATATTACTAGGTGGTAGGGTTTCACCCGCCCGGGTTGGTACCACCGCACTGAATGAAAGGTCGGTCGAAACGGCTATGTAAATAGTCTGTGTTTTCCGTCCAGTTCAGTGTAGCCGGCACGACCGAAGGGAAGCACTGACGTGGCACCAAGTTCACCCGGTGTTATGGGCTGACATCACGGATGTTGTAGGTGATGTAGCCAACCGTGTCAGTTTCCATAAAAAAAAAATGAATACAAGACGGCGCGTTCAATTTTATGTGTACCTGTATTTACCAAAATAGTCCATATTAGACACCGGGTGGCTAAGCTCAAGTGGCAGTGGGCTGGGCACGTCAGCCGAAGAGATGACGAGCGTTGAAGTAACAGTGTCCTACATTGACAGTCATGGACAGGAAAACGGAGTGTGGAAAGACCACCCGCCAGGTGGTACGACGATATCAAGTGCGTCGGCGGAAAGCAGTGGTTCCGTACCGCTGAAGGCCGGGAGGACTGGAGGAAAATTGGAGAGGCGTATGTACAGCAGTGGACGCTTACACGCTGACGGACTGATACCAAATCGATTGTTGTTGTTGATCGATGATGATAAGACTATACATACTGAAATGGACAGGTTCGCATCAATCCGTAGCTACGAGTACCTCGACCGCGCTCGCAGGTAGGCAAAGGTGTGCAAATGACAGGTGAACAGGACAGGCAGGTATCTATTAACTATGCTTTATCTCGGCATGCGGCTAGAGTCTAGCTAGAGTTGGGTAAATGTTGTCTACCCACGTGCGAGCTATACTGGCGCCAGTAGTAGAACCACACGGGCAAGACCGGGACGTACGTAAGTACCTAGCTAGATAGATAGAGTTTGGAAAAATTTTAAGGTTGCGCTTGCGTGCAGGCAGAGCGATAAATTATGGAAAGAAGCGAGGAAAAATAAATATAGCCGGGGAGTTCCACGGAATTGTTACCGATTGGCATACTGCATGCACATCAGTTTTTAACCCCCGACGAAAAAAACGGAGGGGTGTTATAAGTTTGACGTGTGTGTGTGTGTGTGTGTGTGAGTGTGTGTGTGTGTGTGTGTGTGTCTGTCTGTGGCATCGTAGCTCCCAAACGGATGGACCGATTTGGATGCGGTTTTTTTTATTAGGAAGCCTGTTTAATCGGGATGGTTCTTAGCTATGTTTGTAATCAAGTAATAAAGTAATTAAGTAATAAAAAAAATTATTATCTTAAAAAATGGACCGATTTGCATGCGGTTTTTTTTTAAAAAGCTTGAAATAAAAGTTAAATTACAAATTTAAAAACCCCCGACTCTTAAAAAGTCAAAAATAATTTCCGTTTACTTACTTAAAGGAGTCGGGGGACCGCTAAGTAAATTAAATATAAAGACTCAAAAGTTGCGCGGGAATTTACTTAGCGGTCTACCGACTCCTTTAAGTAAGTAAACGGAAATTATTTTTGACTTTTTAAGAGTCGGGGGTTTTTTAAATTTGTAATTTAACTTTTTGTATGTGACTGGTAATTTCTTGTGTCAGAATTATGAGATATCGCACCCCTATTAATTTTTTTCCTTGAAGTTTTTACTTACTCCAAACAAACACCGATTACTCTGCTTACCCCGATTGTCGGGATACAGCGTGATGGTATGTGTTTATGTATTTATGTATATAATAATAATATCCCTAAGCCCTAATGTTCCCTTCCGTCTCCGCACCGCACCACGCGCACTGGGCATGGATTGCATCGGTTCTGCAGATCTTTCCTCCACAGAACTGGTAAACTCTGGAACGCTCTCCCTACCCCACATATTTCCGCACAAGTACAATCTTTAAGTCCTTCAAGAGAGGCGTGACCTGTCAGGCCGGCATTTAATTCACAACACCCGCGTGCGGCCGAATGTCCATGGGTGTCGTCGGCTAGGCGTAACATGTCGCGCTTTCTGTAAAAAAATATGGCCCTAGTTGGCTGTAATAAAGTAATAAAAATAATAATAATATCGCAAGAGCTTGGTAAATGTGGTCTGTCTGCCCACGCTCAGGGTTTACCGGCGCCAGTTGAACGAGACTGAGTCAAGGTAACAGCGCCGTAGCTAGTGTCTTTTCGCTGAGGGCGGGAGGGGGCCAGCGACTCTGACTGTGTTCTCATCTCATGTCATTTATTAGCCAACATTCCAAAGAGAAGTCTCCGATATGGGATAATGTGTAAATTATCGGAACGATATCCGTTATCGTTCCGATAATTTAATTATATCTACCTAATAATTTTATAATTTAAATAATATTTTATATTTTAGAGATGTGACGTATAAAACTGTAATTTATTGATTCTATCACCCACATATTTATAGAAAATACTGTATTAATCAAATCTAAAAATTAAATATACTACTTGAGTGGTAATACAAAAACGTGATTACATTTAAATAAAGGATTTTATTTGAACCAAAAAAAAAACGAAAAAAAACGACCCCTTCCCTTAATTTTATAACCTCATGGGATTGCGTACACGCATCTCGTGCCCATATTTGTTTGTGCCGTAAGATAGACGCATGACTTCATTCTCGTATTCTCCACTTGCAGATGAGATAGCGAAGACAATGCCTATTGATGAGTAAATATGCAGTAAGTACATGCGATTCAATTGGTAGCATGGAGTCATAACACGATAATGCAAACAAACCAATATTCGTGTGGGTTGTGGTTGGGCCAATATTATTAACCTAACCTAAGAATTGGATATTTATCTGTAAATAGAGGTTTTGGAATAAATAAATAAATAATAGACCTGGACCATCCCCGAAAAAAAATCCTAGATACGTCCTTGGACTGCCAGACTAATGTCAGTACTTACTTCCATACCCACACATACAACGTCAAATAGCCGATTTCAAACGTACCAGTGTCCTTAAAATAAGTCCATTTAGACCCAATCACAGAGTACATGGACCCAATCGAGCCGGCGAAGAAGTCAGCAGTATGTACCAATTAGTTCGGCCTCAGGCAGGCAGGCCTCATAGTTTTTGCGACAGGATTCCTTTGGCGTTTACAGTTAGCGTGTGGAGCTGCCCGCGCATCCGGCCGGCCGACATGTCATGCTCATGCATGTCACATGCATGACTGCCGTATAAGGAAGGAGCTACTCGCGGAATTATAAAGAAGAGAAGAGGCATCAGCTGAAAGTTCCTACTCTTACCGTACTACGGTATACACCGTAATACGGTGGCCGTGGTTTGGGCATCGGCTTCTCATGCGAGAGGTCCGAGGTTCGAATCCCTTCGGCGTGTACCAATGAGTTTTTCCTGACGAAAAAATTTAGGTGCATACCTACACCTGCTGCTTCACCGTTCGGAACCGGTGTAAAACTGTAGGTCCCTTCCCTTGCCCCTTACTAGGTGGTAGGCTAAAATTGTATCGGACTGGGTTGGTAACACTGTACTGGATGTAAGAAAGCCGCATAGCAGCCTCGGCTGTGTTCTCCTCTAGCCCAGTATAGCCAGCAATCCAGGGAATTCTCCGGTATGGCACCTACCTTCTCGGAGTTGATATTGGCTGGCATGCGCTTTGGCCCCTCCGACTCAGCCAGCCATATCGGATTACATAAAAAAAAAGTAGGGTTTATCCCGTCCGGATCTGTACGGGTACCTTCGTACCAATGAAGGCATAGATGAAGGTCAGTCGGAACAGCCAATATGTGTTTTCCGTCCTGTAGCCGGCACGACTAAAAGTGAAGCACTGCCATAGAACAGAACTGGTTTGTTTACCATAAGTTGTGTTGTGACTTACGGGCTGACATCAGCGGTACACAACACTGGGGGCGGAAACAATTTATATAACACTAGCTTTTGCCCGCGGCTTCGCTCGCGTGAAATTTGTATTTCAAAGGAAGAAAGTAAGTAACTAAGGGCGAGCTGGGTTCAGGTAAACGATAAACCGTCTCGAAGAAAGTGAGTAACTTTTTGAGGCCGAAGGCGGAGTTGCGTTCAGGAAGACGATAAACCTTCTCGAAGACAGTAAGTAACTATGGGCGAGGCCGAAGGCCGAGCTGCGTTCAGGAAGAGGACAAACCATCTATAAGAAAGTAAGTAACAAAGGGCGAGGCCGAAGGCCGAGCTGCGTTCAGGAAGAGGATAACCTTTTCGAAGAAAGTAAGTAACTATGGGCGAGGCCGAAGGCCGAGCTTCGTTCAGGATGAGGGTAAACTTTTCGAAGAAAGTATGTAACAGAGGGCGAGGCCGAAGGCCGAGCTGCGTTCAGGAAAACTGAACCTTCTCGAAGACAGTAAGTAACTATGGGCGAGGCCGAAGGCCGAGCTGCGTTCAGTAAGAGGATAACATTTTCTAAGAAAGTAAGTAACAGAGGGCGAGGCCGAAGGCCGAGCTGCGTTCAGGAAGACGATAAAACTTTTCGAAGACAGTAAGTAACTATGGGCGACGCCGAAGGCCGAGCTGCGTTCAGGAAGAGGATAAACCATCTTTAAAAAGTAAGTAACAAAGGGCGAGGCCGAAGGCCGAGCTGCGTTCAGGAAGAGGATAACCTTTTCGAAGAATGTTAGTAACCGAGGGCGAGTCCGAAGGCCGAGCTGCGTTCAGGAAGACCATAAATCTTCTCGAAGAAAGTAACTTCTTTGTTACTTACTTTCTTCGAAAAGGATCCTCTTCCTGAACACATCTCGGCCTTCGGCCTTGCCCATAGTTACTTACTGTCTTCGAGAATTTATCGTCTTCCTGAACGCAGCTCGGCCTTCGGCCTCGCCTATAGTTACTTACTGTCTTCGAAAAGGTTTATCGTCTTCCTGAACGAAGCTCGGCCTTCGGCCTCGCCCTCTGTTACTTAATTTCTTCGAACAGGTCATCCTCTTCCTGAACGCAGCTCGGCCTTCGGCCTCGCCCATAGTTACTTACTGTCTTCGAGAAGGTTTATCGTTTTCCTGAACGCAGCTCGGCCTTCGGCCTCGCCCTCTGTTACTTACTTTCTTCGAAAAGTTTACCCGCATGCTGAATGCAGCTCGGCCTTCGGCCTCGCCCATAGTTACTTACTGTCTTCGAAAAGGTTTATCGTCTTCCTGAACGCAGCTCGGCCTTCGGCCTCGCCCTCTGTTACTTACTTTATTCGAAAAGGTTATCCTCTTCCTGAACGCAGCTCGGCCTTCGGCCTCGCCCATAGTTACTTACTGTCTTCGAGAAGGTTTATCGTTTTCCTGAACGCAGCTCCGCCATCAGCCTCGCCCTCTGTTACTTACTTTCTTCGAAAAGTTTACCCTCATCCTGAACGCAGCTCGGCCTTCGGCCTCGCCCATAATTACTTACTTTCTTCGAAAAGGTTATCCTCTTCCTGAACGCAGCTCGGCCTTCGGCCTCGCCCTTTGTTACTTACTTTCTTAAAGATGGTTTATCCTCTTCCTGAACGCAGCTCGGCCTTCGGCCTCGCCCATAGTTACTTACTGTCTTCGAGAAGGTTTATCGTCTTCCTGAACGCAGCTCGGCCTTCGGCCTCGCCCTCTGTTACTTACTTTATTCGAAAAGGTTATCCTCTTCCTGAACGCAGCTCGGCCTTCGGCCTCGCCCATAGTTACTTACTGTCTTCGAGAAGGTTTATCGTTTTCCTGAACGCAGCTCCGCCATCAGCCTCGCCCTCTGTTACTTACTTTCTTCGAAAAGTTTACCCTCATCCTGAACGCAGCTCGGCCTTCGGCCTCGCCCATAATTACTTACTTTCTTCGAAAAGGTTATCCTCTTCCTGAACGCAGCTCGGCCTTCGGCCTCGCCCTTTGTTACTTACTTTCTTAAAGATGGTTTATCCTCTTCCTGAACGCAGCTCGGCCTTCGGCCTCGCCCATAGTTACTTACTGTCTTCGAGAAGGTTTATCGTCTTCCTGAACTTCGCCTTCGGCCTCAAAAAGTTACTCACTTTCTTCGAGACGGTTTATCGTTTACCTGAACCCAGCTCGCCCTTAGTTATTTACTTTCTTCCTTTGAAATACGAATTTCACGCGAGCGAAGCCGCGGGCAATTTTTTATCATTACTTATGTCCTCTAGAGGGCGCCATATCCTATAGCCTATAGACGTTGGATGCGTCTTGACGACCAGCGTACGGTCAAGACGCATCCAACGATACCTCATTTGTCAAATTATGATAAGTAGTGTCGAAGTTATTATGAGGGAACAGTTGAACATACATACATACGTACATACCGGTCAAAAACATAACACTCCTTTTCGCTTCGCCGTAATCGGGTAAAAATAAGAATCTCTTCGCTAATATGCCGCGCATACTACACTACGTACAATATAATAAACATACGATCAATTAACTTAAATCAAATAGGAACTTCAGTTAAATAAATATCCGCTAACATCGACTCGCAATAACACTTTTACATAGGTTTGCACCTAAAATTAATCAAATAGATACCTAACGAAGTTAACCTACATAATATTATGAATCGAATTAAAATATAAGAAACTCTGCCGAGACAATGCATACACACACACACAGCGCTCCGCCAGACCGTACCCCGCGCCGCGTCCGCGCCTTCGCCGCCGCCGGGCTGCCAGTCTCCGCGAGACGCGCTACTAACCCCCGCCGCGCCGCGCCGCCCATTATTTCGGCGCTTGGAACAATTCGATTTGTATGGGAGCCACATCTTAGCGTAGCCGGAAGTGAATTTTAGTAAGCCTATCCTGTGTCCCGTATAGTAAAATGGGTTTGTACTAAGTTTCATCAAATTCAGATTATGGATTTAAGAGTTATGGAGGAACATACATACATACATACATACATACATACAGAAAAGATTTCTAAAAATCGTCAATTTAGCTTTAGTATCATACATAGAGGCTACAAACTCAATATTTCCTAAAACAAAGTAACTTACTCCATGACCATCCCTTACAGATTTATTATTAGTATTGATTGATTGATGATGAAAACAATCTTACACCTATTTCATAAAATTGTTAACACAAGTCAGTGTGTTTCAGTTTTATGAATTTCATTCACGCCTTTCTTGAAGGACTGACTGACTGACAGACAACTCAACCTAAACCGGTGGGTCTGACGTACGTAAGTATATGAATGACATTTTGCAATGGTGTTCCTAATATAACGTGACCAGGTGAGCACTAAGAAACGATTTTTGAAAGTGCATACCCTAGGTTAAATACAGAAATAATATCTATACATATAATAAAATCGTAGAGGTAAGAAAGTCTGTACATTGAATGTATTCGGAAAAAAACTAACCAGGGTGGCTTAAAATGAGATACTGTACATGTTAGAACAGTTTTTAAAATTTTTGTTTGTTTGTTTGTTTGTTTGTCTGTACGCGCATCACGCAAAAACCACTGAACGGAATTATACGAAACTTTGTATAGTGGCAGTTTATATGCCGGGATAACATAATACGTAAAAAAAATTAACAAAAATAAAAAAAAATTAACAATTATAAACATTATTGCGCGTTTAAAATCACGTAGTCCAAAGTAAAGGTAAAAACAATTTTAAATGTCATGTTGACAACGGAGAACTGTCATCTCGACGTGAGCTGGCCGGTGACAAATTGTTTGATAAATAAAAATAATAATTGAAAGTAGAAGTTATGTCGCTGTCATTGGTGCAATAAAATTTATATATCTGTTGCCCGCGGCTTCGCTCGCGTGAAATTCGTATTTAAAAAAAAGAAAGTAAGTAACTAAAGGCGGGCCCGAAGGCGGATCTGCGCTCACGTAAACGATATTCTTTCTCGATGAAAGTAACTAAGGGCGAGGCGAAAGGCGGAGCTGATTTCAGGAAGAAGAAAAACATTCTTGAAGAAAATAAGTAACTAAGGGCGAGGCCGAAGGCCGAGCTCTATTCTGGAAGACCATAAACCTTCTCGAAGAAAGTAAGTAACTAGGGGCGAGGCCGAAGGCCGAGCTGCGTTCAGGAAGAAGCTAAACCATCTTGAAGAAAGTAAGCAACTAAGGCGAGGCCGAAGGCCGAGCTACGTTCTGACAAATGATAAACCATCTCGAAGAAAGCAAGTAACTAAGGGCGAGGCCGAAGGCCGAGCTGCGTTCAGGAAGAAGCTAAACCATCTCGAATTTATTTATTTATTTATTTATTTATTATAGAATCAACATCTTTACAGTTACAATCAATTAAGTAGTAAAAACTTGTACAATATTAAAGACAATAACAGATTCAAGCAATATTGATATAGTATGGTTTAAACCACAGTATAGACGGAGAACATTTGAGTTGCATTGCAAGAAAGAGAGATATGTAATTATAATGCTAGATTGGTGGTGAAAAATAACAATCTAATGCAATGATTAAGTAAAGGAGCACTAAGCAATGCGTAGATATCTTATAGATTAAGCAAGTCCACAATTCACTTCATTTAGGTAAAAAACGCATTAAAATTTTTAGGTTTATAATAAACCAGTGTTAAAGCTAAAGTTAAAGTTCGAGTTCGCTCTTCACAGCACTGCCATCGTAAGTATAAATAATTTTACAAAAGTATGGTAATACGTAATAGGTAGAATAATTTGTATGACTTTATATCTAAATAGAAAAAATGTGTGGGAGATATTGAGGAATACGGTATTATATGTGTATATGTCTAATCTATCTATAAAGTGTTTAGTGTTGTTTTGATTTGGTTTCTATATGCTGTTCTGCTTAGATGGAAGATGTCCACATCTCGAAATAAGTTGTTAAATGTGTAAAATAACATTAAGATTGAGTTAATTTAATTTAAATTTTATTATAAAGTCCACGCTTCTAACGGCAAATATACCGTGCATCCTAGAACCTCGCGGTTATTCCCGGCTGGATGGCAAGAGGCCCGATGCTAGAGACCTTAGTGCCATGGACTAAGGGTAGTTCTTTGATGTGGGACGCCACTTTGGTTCTCACATTGGCTCCAAGTCACGTTAGGACATAGCGGCTGGCGCGGCCGAGGCTGGGGCGGAGAGCCTCCAACGCAGCAAATATAGAAATATAATTCAAGATTTCGAATTTGTTGCGTTTGCGGTTGAAACCCTCGGTCCGTGGAGCAGTGAAGCCAAAAGAGGCTTGAGCTGGTTGACGCAACTGGTGTCCCGTCATCAAGGGCTTATGTACTTCATTCAAAGGGTAAGCCTTGCCATCCAGCGGGGTAATGCCGCAAGTGCTCTAAGAACATTTGAAAATGCCCGTTTTGATAGTTATTTTAATGTTTGTTAGGTAGGTTTAATTCTTTAGTTATTAATGTTACTTTTTTATTTATATGAAATAAATAGATTGAGTAAACGATATTATATTCTATCGAAGAAAGGAAGTCTTTAAGGGCGAGGCCCGAAGGCGGAAGAGGGTTTTTGGTTTACCTGAACGCAGCTCGGCCTTCGGCCTCGCACTTAGTTCCTTCCTTTCTTCCAGAAGGTTTGTCGTCTTCCTGAACGCAGCTCGGCCTTCGGCCTCGCCCTTACTTACTTCCTTTATTTGAGAAAGGTTTATCGTTTACCTGAAAGCAGCTCGGCCTTCGGCCTCGCCCTTAGTTAGTTACTTTATTTAAGAAGGTTTATCGATTACCTGAACGCAGCTCGGCCTTCGGCCTCGCCCTGAGTTACTTACATTCTTCTTTGGAATACGAATTTCACGCGAGCGGAGCCGCGGGCTCAGCTAGTAAAGTAATAAAGTTTGTATTGAAGTTACACATTATGGAAATTGGTGTTTAGGCTGCGTTTATAAATAAAACTCAGTCGTATCAGCTTTCTTCGAAATTCATGCCCTAAGAGGGAGTGAAATGGAGGGAGGAAGAGGAAGAGAGAAAGAGAGAGAATATAGTACGTAACTACATTAGTATACACCACACTTGTTTACTCGGGAACTTTCTCACTTCTTCTTGATGCAAATGGAGTGCATGCCGACCAAGTGCTAGTAGCAAGGTAAAATGTATGCAATGTATTACAATACCTTTTCTGGCATATGAATGCCTCTGGCTGCCGGTTAAGGAGCTACTCTTACTTGTGCCTGCATCAATGCAGCAATATTGTGCGTTCCGTCCGTCCGATGATGCGCACTTTCTTGCGTTTCGAGTTGGACATTGATATTATAACCCTTTTTTTTATGTAAACCAACATGGGTGGATGTGCCGACAGACCGATGGTGCAGTCGAGAGAGCCAAAAACACCTCTCCTCGCGAAACCACGCTCAGTTAGGTGCCATGCCAGCAGATTAGCGGCCTGTTGCTAGGCTGCCTAGCCTGTTAATACGACGTTTGAAGACACCCAGGTTAAAGGATTTGGGAAACACATTCGCCGGAAGACAGTTCCACACCCTAGCGGTGCGACAAAGAAACGATTTAGAGAACCGACGACGGGCTCTCAAAAGCCCAACAACGTCAACAACATGTGTCTGGAAAATTATGTGTGTATGAATGTATTCATATGAGTTATTATTTCAGTTCAAAATTAAGCCCTGGGCGACCGACCTTCGCTCGGCGTCGAACAGATGACACTTTCATGACATATTACACCTCAATATTCCATTAGATGGCGTTAGAAAAAACAATTGTTTTTGTTTGAAAACGAATTTTCTCAGCGATGAAACTTATATAATCGCCGACGATGTCCACTTCCGGTTGGTCGTGTCCACAGATCAGAGACTGTGGTCGTGTCCGTCTCGTCTCCTTCTCTAGCCTCCGTGTCCGTCGCAGTAGAGCGCCACGCTCTGGAGAGTGTAAGAGATCCGCTTATTGAATCGTTTCCTGAGCAGTAACATGTTTTCAGACTCCTACAATGAAATTCTCTATTCGTCTAATTTCCAACAACTATTTCGTGTTCATTATGTTCCTAACGCTTACTTAACAACATCGCACACTCGGAACGCAAACGCCGCCGCCCGCGCCGTCTTTGAAAAACGCAACGAACACGGTTCATACTATATATCCATTGAACCAGGTAGCCATCTTGCGAAGGAGTGACCGGGTTCGCTTGTTGATAACACCTTGATGGAGGACGTAATAGGGACGACTGGACTGACCACGTAAAAGGGACAGCAGGGATTTGACTGGGGACGTAATTGGATTACTGTGACTGAACTGTGAACGTAATAGGAAAAACTGTTGCTGAACTGGGGACATAATAGGAACAACTTAGACTAGACTGGGGAGATAATGGGAACAACTGGTACTGGACTGATGACGTAATAGGAACAACTGGAACTGGACTCGGGACGCAATAGGAATAACTGGGACTGAACTGGGAACTTAATAGGAACAACTGCCACTGGACTATGGACGTAATGGGAACAACCTGGGACTGGCTATTTGTGCCCTTATATATTTTCCTTATTAAAACAAATCACCCGCAATACTGACTGTCAGATGTCTGGATTGCTAAGTTCTGAGAAAATCGGGAGTCTTATTTTTTATAGATTATTTTTTCTGATTCATTCATTATACAAGTTACACAGAAAGTTCCGTTGGGAAGTACCTGTAAAATTGGATACAATTTAAGAAAAATAATTAATACTATAAACTACAAAATAATAAACTACGTATTATACTAAGCAGCGATTAATAATAAGTGCGTAAATTTCTATGCACGTTTTACTACAGCGGTATTCTATCAATAATTTAATAAAAAGAGAAGAAAATGCTGAGTATGACAGTATTGAATTGGGGGTGGGAATTATTAGTAAAATGCTAAACTACAAAAAAAACCCCGACCCTTAAAAAGTCAAAAATAATTTAGACCGCTAAGTAAATTCCCGCGCAGCTCTGAGTTTTTATATTTTATTTACTTAGCGGTCCCCCGACTCCTTTAAGTAAGTAAATGGAAATTATTTTTGACTTTTTAAGGGTCGGGGTATTTTAAATTTGTAATTTTACTTTTATTTCAACCTTTTAAAAAAAAAACGCACGAAAATCGGTCCACTTCTTAACATAATTTTTTTTTATTATTTAACTAGCTGAGCCCGCGGCTCCGCTCGCGTGAAATTCGTATTCCAAAGAAGAATGTAAGTAACTCAGGGCGAGGCCGAAGGCCGAGCTGCGTTCAGGTAATCGATAAACCTTCTTAAATAAAGTAACTAACTAAGGGCGAGGCCGAAGGCCGAGCTGCTTTCAGGTAAACGATAAACCTTTCTCAAATAAAGGAAGTAAGTAAGGGCGAGGCCGAAGGCCGAGCTGCGTTCAGGAAGACGACAAACCTTCTGGAAGAAAGGAAGGAACTAAGTGCGAGGCCGAAGGCCGAGCTGCGTTCAGGTAAACCAAAAACCCTCTTCCGCCTTCGGGCCTCGCCCTTAAAGACTTCCTTTCTTCGATAGAATATAATATCGTTTACTCAATCTATTTATTTCATATAAATAAAAAAGTAACATTAATAACTAAAGAATTAAACCTACCCAACAAACATTAAAATAACTATCAAAACGGGCATTTTCAAATGTTCTTAGAGCACTTGCGGCATTACCCCGCTGGATGGCAAGGCTTACCCTTTGAATGAAGTACATAAGCCCTTGATGACGGGACACCAGTTGCGTCAACCAGCTCAAGCCTCTTTTGGCTTCACTGCTCCACGGACCGAGGGTTTCAACCGCAAACGCAACAAATTCGAAATCTTGAATTATATTTCTATATTTGCTGCGTTGGAGGCTCTCCGCCCCAGCCTCGGCCGCGCCAGCCGCTATGTCCTAACGTGACTTGGAGCCAATGTGAGAACCAAAGTGGCGTCCCACATCAAAGAACTACCCTTAGTCCATGGCACTAAGGTCTCTAGCATCGGGCCTCTTGCCATCCAGCCGGGAATAACCGCGAGGTTCTAGGATGCACGGTATATTTGCCGTTAGAAGCGTGGACTTTATAATAAAATTTAAATTAAATTAACTCAATCTTAATGTTATTCGAGATGGTTTAGCTTCTTCCTGAACGCAGCTCGGCCTTCGGCCTCGCCCTTAGTTACTTGCTTTCTTCGAGATGGTTTATCATTTGTCAGAACGTAGCTCGGCCTTCGGCCTCGCCTTAGTTGCTTACTTTCTTCAAGATGGTTTAGCTTCTTCCTGAACGCAGCTCGGCCTTCGGCCTCGCCCCTAGTTACTTGCTTTCTTCGAGATGGTTTTTCAATTATCCGAACGTAGCTCGGCCTTCGGCCTCGCCTTAGTTACTTACTTTCTTCAAGATGGTTTAGCTTCTTCCTGAACGCAGCTCGGCCTGCGGCCTCGCCCATAGTTACTTACTTTCTTCGAGAAGGTTTATGGTCTTCCAGAATAGAGCTCGGCCTTCGGCCTCGCCCTTAGTTACTTATTTTCTTCAAGAATGTTTTTCTTCTTCCTGAAATCAGCTCCGCCTTTCGCCTCGCCCTTAGTTACTTTCATCGAGAAAGAATATCGTTTACGTGAGCGCAGATCCGCCTTCGGGCCCGCCTTTAGTTACTTACTTTCTTTTTTTTAAATACGAATTTCACGCGAGCGAAGCCGCGGGCAACAGATATATAAATTTTATTGCACCAATGACAGCGACATAACTTCTACTTTCAATTATTATTTTTATTTATCAAACAATTTGTCACCGGCCAGCTCACGTCGAGATGACAGTTCTCCGTTGTCAACATGACATTTAAAATTGTTTTTACCTTTACTTTGGACTACGTGATTTTAAACGCGCAATAATGTTTATAATTGTTAATTTTTTTTATTTTTGTTAATTTTTTTTACGTATTATGTTAACCCGGCATATAAACTGCCACTATACAAAGTTTCGTATAATTCCGTTCAGTGGTTTTTGCGTGATGCGCGTACAGACAAACAAACAAACAAACAAACAAAAATTTTAAAAACTGTTCTAACATGTACAGTATCTCATTTTAAGCCACCCTGGTTAGTTTTTTTCCGAATACATTCAATGTACAGACTTTCTTACCTCTACGATTTTATTATATGTATAGATTACTCGATCACTTGATTTCAAACATAGCTAAGAGCCAACCCGATTAAACAAGCTTCCTAAAAAAAAACCGCATCCAAGTCGGTCCATCCGTTTGGGAGCTACGATGCCACAGACAGACACACACACACACACACACTCACACACACACACACACACCCTCACACCCTCACACACGTCAAACTTATAACACCCCTCCGTTTTTTTCGTCGGACGTTAAAATATACACTTATGTACCTAGCTCGTATTCTTCTAACCACACCGGTACTTACTCATATCTATCTAGTGCGATGCTATGTACTCATTGTATTTAACGAGTACTTATGTACATATTGTTGTGTACACTATGTACACACGAGCCGGTGAGTAATGTAGCAATTACATCACTGCACATCACTAATGAAATGATAAGCGAAATCGTGAACTCAGTGGCTTGAGCGCGGTACCTACATATATTCTTGTTCGTGATTTGTGTGCTAAGTCTGTACCTAGTCAAATGTGAAGTTAGCAAATTAATAAAGAACGAAGAACAATAAATTAATAAAACCATTAATAACAATTCATATGTATATACATATATTATATGCTTTATTGAACACCAATTTATACAAATTCTGGAATATACAATACAAACACTGGAAGGGTAGAGAGGCCTCAGCAGCAAACGCGAGACGCGAAACTGTTGCTCGGGTTGAACTGGTTCTCGATAAAGTATTCTCTTGGGGGAAGGAGAACTTGGTCAACTTCAACCACCGTAGCTAAGACGCAAGCTTGTGCCTTCTCCATTAAGGTTGATCCGTTTCCTCTCCAAGCCACTTTCCAGGGCAGCCAAGTCCCCACATTGACTTATATATTACTAACGTAATATATAAGTCATAGCATATCACATATCACTGAGTCCCCAATGATGGTAGTCTGGGCGTCCTGGGTATGGAGGTGTCCAGGGACGTTGGATTTCGATCGTTCATAGAGTCCAAGGCGAAACTAGCGTCTCGATAATTAGGGATACTCTACCGATGTCGGCTCTTTTTCAAATGTGAATTGAAAAGAGTTGTTACACTGTTTATAAGGATGCTATAGCTAACCAAAATTTTATCTAAGAATCTGACTACTATTTTTCCCACTAAATAACTTGACAATTGGATACACTTTGTATCTTTAGATTTTTTATATAACTTATTTATTACATTTCTTTGTAATACACTTTTACTAGGTAATTGCTGTTGAATTGACTTGATATATTTAAGTATGTATCAAATTGACGATGGCACTATACACCAGATATGTGTAGGTAAAGTAAATAGGCAGAGTGGTCAGATTCAGGTTTATGCTGTAAGTATGCTCTTGTAAGCGTGAGGGGTAGTATGGGATAAGTAATTATTGTTAAGTTAAAAAAAACCTACTATAATATAATACTTATTATAAGGTACTAACAAAGCATTGTGACTTGCGAAATTTGTTTGTCAGTTCTTCTTCGAATTGAATTTAGAACTGGCGGAATTTTCGACATGTCCGTGCGTAGGTTACCTATGTACTTATGGATGAAATTATACAATAAACAAAAAACAATTCTAACTAACCTTTGAGATGTGGGAGAAGTGCATGCAGGTGAACAAGAATACAAACAACATCTTATTATTTGCAAAAGATTTGAACTATTTTATTTTTATATATTTTATAATTAGAAAATGCAAATCGAAAATAATTTATTTGTAAGTAAAATAAAATTTGAAAAATTAACCGTCCAGGCGCAGACGGGTTTGCAGCAGTGGCGGAGCCCACCAACGACATCGGCGCCAATTAAACGAGATAGAAAATCTCATCCATGGGCACCGACGAATAAAATTGTGTTTCAGTCTCTACCTACCCCTACTGCATGTGTACGCTATGATAGCCCAGCCCGCACGCGCTCCTATCAGTGGCTGCCAATTTCGGCCTTGCTTTACAATATAGTTATTCATTGGAATAGCAAGCTATAGTTTATGCTGTGGTGTGGGCGGCTCTATATCTCTTCCTGTGGCCCTATTCTGGACATGTTATTAGTTATTAGTGATTATTAGGTAGATTTAATGTAATCCGGTTTAGGTGGCTGAGCCAAAGGTGCCAAACGGTGGTACCAAAGCACATGCTTTGACAAGTCAATATCACCTCCGAGAAGGTAGGTGCCATACCACACAGGCAGCTGCAGCAGTCGAGTGACTGCGGAACGCGCCAGCAGCAGTAGGTGGCAGTAGCGGCTTCGATGCCGCTCGCCCCTAGCCAGCAGTCGGTCACTTCACTACGCCCGCCCTTGGTTTTTAATGCCATGGTTTTTAATTGAATTGTGTACTAAATTAGAACTTAATATTGCATTTTTTTTTATGGAAAACACGTAAAATGGCGCTCGCCAGACTAACGAAGAAGTAATCCGACGGTGCGCGACGACCACGGGCATTCGGATATTCACGGGGCCTGCGAATACCACCTCGGCCGGCTAATTGAACCTTCACATTATGTTAGAAGGACCCCAGACTGTACATTGCATTAAATATATATATTTCATTTGAATTTAGAATCAGTGCAATTCACAATATCTATAAAATTATTTAATCACAGTGTTAACAAATACATTCAATCATTACAGAATGACACTAATCGGTCGCCAAGCATTCCAAAACCACATAATGTACTTTAATTTTCGATTAGCAGCACACTGTTTTATGAAAAGTTAGTTATCAGACGGAACTGCACGTCCGCTTCGAAACTAATCTAACTTTTGAATTGTCCGTTTTAAATTTATAATGCTCTGTGAGCAATTGTGAAACGCCTGGACGTACAGAGTCATGGAGAGAATATTCTTGTTTTCTGTGGTGATAGTTTCAGTGGTCGGTTTGGGATTTTGTGATGGTTATCTAGGTATGTAAGTTAATTTTGAAATAAGTGTTACTGTTTACATAAAAACAAAATACTATTATTATTAAGTATTTAATACCTACTAGCAATTAAATACATGGAACGAAACCTTCGGTCCGTGGAGCAGTGAAGTCAAAAAAAAGCCTCTTGAAAAGGTAAACCCTCTGCTGGTGGACGCGACTGTCCGGTAATTAAGGCCTACTTTCTGCCCTTGCAACTCAATGGGCTAATGCACTCGCGTGTTCTTGGAACTTTCGAAAGCACCCCTTTTCACCCGAATATGGTGAAGCCAAAAGGAGGATAATGTGTTCAACCTGAATATGTTTGATTACTGTAACTCCAAAACGACTCACCCGATTTTGATAATTCTGGTGTTATTTGGTTTGCCACAACGGTGTAAGGTGTGTAGATAATTTGTGTGAAGATATTTTTTAGAAATTTCAATAAATGCTTGAAAAGGATATTTCAAAAATATACTACACTTTATGGTTGAAAATTAATAATAATTAAATAAAAAATGTAAATTTTATAAAACACGACTATGAAAAAAGACGAAAGCAAGGCAAGGTAAAGAACTGTGGTATAAAATGCAGTAGTCGTGCGTTTAAATGAACTAAAATGAACAGAGAGTCCGACTCTATACTTTATACTCTTAAATTTCCCCGTTTTCTTCGTTTTTCATAGTTGGGTTTCATAACAAGTTTTTATAGTTATTCTCGTTTTTGTTAGGTAGTTTTTGCTCACTATTTTTTTCTCCTGGTTTCACAGCAATATACAGGGTGTCCCAGAAACCGACGATAATCCTTTGACAGCTGATAGGGCTGCTAATTACCTCTCAGAATATCTAACTTTAGGTTTAGTAAAAATGGCTTAGTTTTTGAGATATTGTCATTTTTGTAAAAATCCAAAATTTTCTCCCTCAGCTCATTTTTTTAAATGCCACAAGTACAAAGGCAAGATTTTCTTAAATCTAGTTTTTGTCAAATATTCCTGAAAGGTAAGGCTTTCACACGGTATAATTTATTTTTTCATGTTTAATCCTGCTTAGCTGAAAAACGACTTAAGAGCCACATGTAAATTTTTTTTCAGCTTAATACCTTGATTTTGGCCCTTCGCGGTGAAAAAAAAAATTACTACACTAAAGTGGCATTATGCAACAGAAATACGCCCATCTAATGTAGTTTTTAAAATGGCACATCATTTACCGATTTGCCCAATAATTTATGAGATATTGTTATTTAACTTCAAAAGGACCTCGGAATTTGATAACTGTTCTACCAACTACGAATTGGAATAAAAAAAACCCTTGAAGTAATTGGTCCTTATTAACCTTTTAAAGTAGATGTTCAAATTGTTTACCACCTGCATGAATGCTCGACAACTTCTCACAAATACCCGTTGATGCGTCGAGCAAGTACTCGATGCAAGTGCAGATACGTCCACCTGAGCAAAGAGTTTGTATTACGGCGACGTAATACAAACTCTTTGCACCTGAGCTACGGCCGTAATTCTTTCTTTGAGCTCTATCAAGTTTTCCACTAGTTTCCCGTAAACTTTTTCTTTGAAATAGATAAATAAATCTAACGGATTTAAATCTGGTGATCTAGACGTAGCTCAAGTGGCAGTGGGCTGGGCACATTAGCCGAAGAGACGATGACCGTTGGAGTAACCGTGTCCTACAATGGCGGCCGTGGACAGGAAAACGGAGTGTGGAAAGACCACCCGGCAGGTGGGACGACGACATCAAGTACGTCGGCGGAAAGCAGTGGTTCCGTACCGGTGAAGACCGGGAGGACTGGAAGAAAATTGGAGAGCCGTATGTCCAGCAGTGGACGCTTACACGCTGACTGACACTTCGTCACTGCCGGCTGCGTATCTGTTATTATTATTTATTTATTTATTTTTATTGCACCCAAACTGAGTAGCTGGGCCTCGGAGCCTCTGGGATCGGAGCCTCAGGCACAAATAGTGATGCAAAGGCCGTCAATTACCGACGTTGACCAAACGGAAAACTTCCAAAAAATGGAAAACGTCCGTCAATGACCGGTCATTGACGGCTCTTATGCGACGCCGCAAGCTCGGCACGACGACGCCGCGCGACGCCTTCCATAAGGAGTGAGCCAGGCGTTCTTGACGCGCCGCGCGTGTGCAGAAGGGTGGATCTTCTTTTAAATTTTTATTAGTTTTTCTTGATATAATGTAGGTACCTACCTAGGTGATTAAATAAAAAACTATAAAAGAAATCGTAATATTCTATGTTGAAAAAAATAGAGCGAGCTACACTCCAATAACTTATATATATATATATATATAATCAATCATACCTACCCTACCTACCTCGGACTTTTTCCAGCGCTAACAGGGTAGGTAGCACTCAATCACTAACAACATACCTATAACACGGAAATTCACTCGTGGGCATGCATGAGTGCGGTGCGAATAGTCTACCCTACACGTATTTCTATAAGGAAATATTAAATTAAATTTATTATAAAACTAACCTAACCAACCCAACCCGAAAGGACTTGCAATGGAATACTCTAGACTCTAGATTGACAATTGAACAGAGTGGCGGCGTAAACTTTGTACCTATCTCCTTTTATTTAGTGTAGGTAGGTTGATTATTTGAATCGTAGTTGTAGGTAACCAACGTTTGTAGGTAGGTACCTACTATATTGCGCTGCACAACACACATCGCGCGTGCGTGTGTGTGCAACGTGCGACCTTGAACGACGACGAAAATGTCGATGTTTACCTACTTATTTACGCACTGTATTGGACGCAACGCATGCAAGCAACACATGAGCTAAGTAGGTAGGCAGCTGCGCGGCGCACAGACATCAAAGGGCCGCCGCCCCGGCGGCGTCGCTTTGATGTCTGTGCTGCACCGGCCGCGCGCGCGACGCGCTATCACGCCACGCAGTACGCTGTGCGCTGTCTCTCTTTTACCTGTAATAATTGCAAACGAGTGAAACAAATGAATATAGTTAGGGTTAAAAGCAAATCGTTGGCGATGGCGACAAATTGTTTAAAAAATGAACTATATTATTGTAAATGGACGTAAGGAGCCGCGCGGCGCGGAGATGGGCGCGGGGGAGCGGAGGCGGCGCGCGGCAGATTCGCGCGCAGCTCCCGAGCCGCCTCCCCCCCCCCCCCCCCCGCCCACCTCTGCGCCGCGCCGCCGCCGCCGCGCAGCTCCGTCCTTATTAATTTTATAATAATTATTTTCTTGGAAACCATTACGAATAGATGCATAGTTTCTTGGCAAAAGTTGTTTATAATACTGGGAAAATTTATTTTCTCGTTTTCTCTTAAAGTTAAAACAGAAACAAACAAAAAATTTCACATAGTAAAAGTAGGTATGTAACGTTATTTTAAAAACACTATATTAAAAGTTTGATAATTAATTAGTTTTTAACACTAATAGATCAATACACAATTAAACACTTATTTATCTATTTCCCTTTGATTTTTACAGATTATTTAGGGCAACCTACTTTATTAGCAAACGTAAAAGTAGGTATGTAACGTTATTTTAAAAACACTCCATATTAAAAGTTTGCTAATTAATTAGTTTTTTTAATTAATTATCGTATTCTGTTAGTTCGAAGAAATGCCTGCTTTTTGCCTCCAAAAGCAGGTATTTTTTCGAACTAACAGAATACACACACACAACTAACAAGTCGCTGACTAACACGTGGTGCAAATGGTGCAATGCAAATGCTAAGCGTGCGTGCGCAGCAAACTTAAGTCCGACCGAGTGAGTGCGAGCGACGTCACGTCTCACGTGTCGACGCGAAACGGCAACGTCGTCGTCGCGTGCGTGCGGGCGGCGGCGGCACGCGCGGTCGACAACGCCGAGGAAACATTCCACTGGCATGTTCTGCTGGCATAATACCTACCAGTGGACAGAGAAGGCAAGTAGAAAGCTATCTTGCTGGACTGCTATCAAAATATTGTTTATTGCTTCGTCGATCTTATTTATTAAGCTTACAATATTTAGAATGTTTTTTAGTTTTAAGTACATTCGTTACTCACCAATACTTATCTGCTTATGAAATTTCCATTGCGGTAGTGAAATGAAGAAAAAATGATGTTCAAATGTGATATGATATGATAGGAAAAATTCAAAATGTTGCTGGCCGCATTGTATGCAAGTATCAAACAAGATAATGTAACATGCATGCTGCACGTAACTTGCACACTTGCTTGCATGTCAACTTGTCCGTCTGAACGGTTCGCGTCATGGATGCCGCTCGCTCGCTCAAACGAACACGAAAACGGAATGAGAGTTGGTCATCCATGGAGTTGCTAGATACAATTTAAAATAAAAATTTTGCTCCAAGGTACCTACGAGTAGTTTTGTTTTTCTGATTTCAAATAGTTTTCATTTAATAATTATTTATTATATGCTATGAGGATTTAAATCACCTGTCTTATCCAGTATATTGTATACTATTAGTGTAGGTTCTTAGTTAAAAGGTTAATTAATTTTATTAGGTGGGCATTTTATAATACTGCAAAGTAGATATTTACACTTTCTAACATTAACTTTAAAAAATAGTTATAAGTCTTGTTTAATTAAAGTTTTATTTTATAACACTACCTATTTGTATTTCTTAAGTAATTTTTTATTCACATTAAGCTATGTTGAGTATAATAATGAAATGATACAAGTACATACAGCACACTTATTTTATATTTATATACGCGCGCTAAAATATTGCGACTCCACAACGTATTTTGTTCTCAGAAGTTGTCGATGGACGTTGCCCGAGCAGCAGTGCGGCAACGTTTCAATTTCGGCGTCGGTAGCGGACAACGTCTTGATGACAACGGTCAACGTCGCTCGACGACGCCGAGGCGACGACTTTTTAGGACGTTGACGGTCATTGACCGCTTTTTAGTGGTCATTGACGGGACTTTTTGGCAGGGACCGAAACCGGTTGTGAAACTACCGGTTATTAAACGGTTGTTATGGGTTTTGTTAGTACCGGCTGTAAAAATAACCCCTAAGACTCAAAACCCTTTTCTTTAAAGGTTATTTTACAACAGGTTGTGAAAAAACAACCGTTAAGCAAAAACCTCCATGTTATGGGTTATTATGAAACAATAACCCGATAAATAAAGGTTTTTTACCCGTATCGCCCTTAAAAGGTTGTAGGTAAGTAAATTGCTAGATAAATGCGTTTAGTTAGCCGTATTTCGGGAGAATGCGGAGAATACAACACGTCACATTAAGAATAAATAAGATATCACTTTATTGCAAAATAAAGAGTACACAATAGGAACAATACTACAGTTTGTACCGTGTGGGGTCGGTACTTAAAAAGAATAGTCCCACTGCATCTCTCCCCGTCGCATGTCGTAAAAGTCGACTAAGGGATCGTCAGCCTCGGCAGCTTAATGGTGCGGTCAGTTATTGGATGGATGACCGCCCGACTGTTGGAGGCTGACCGTGGTTCGGATACCACGTTAAACTGTAGGTCCCTTCCCTTCTTACCTTACTAGGTGGTAGGGTTTATCCCGGCCGGGTTGGTACCACCGCACTGAGCGAAACGTCGGTCGAAACGGCTATGTAAATAGTTCGTGTTTTCCGTCCAGTTCAGTGTAGCCGGCGCGAAATGAAGGGAAGCACTGACATGGCACCTAGTTCACCCGGTGTTATGGGCTGACATCACGGATGTTGTAGGTGATGTAGCCAACCGTGTCAAGTTTCCATAAAAAAAAAAAAAAAACAGTAAACCAGAAATGTTTTGATGAAATTCACACAAGATGAGTTTTTTTTTACGTTTTTTCTATTTTAATAAAACTAACGAAAAACTCGATTATAACTTTTTAGGGTTAAGTATCCGGTACGGGGACTTTTTTTAAAATAACAAAAACAATAATTTTCGGTCGATTTTATTGTGACTTTTTTCAAAGAATCTAAAATTTCTGAAATCTAAAAGTTTTTAAAATTTTTACAAAACCACTATTAGATGAGTATGAGTACTATCTATCATTATTATCTATCGTTTGAGCCTATAATCACAAAAATCGGTGAATATTAATGGTACTTTTGTGGTCCCTCCCTTATGAAGGTAAATACTTTTTACACAAAAAAAAAAATAAAGTCAGATTACGATCAGTGCGTACGATTTCACAAAAGGTATGATACGTATAAGAGAAGTTTATGATATGTATAATGTATATGGTCTTTAAAAAGTGGCCGCCATTTTGAACTTTTTAGTTACTGGACCGATTGCTTTCAAAATCGATATCTGGGTGTCTGTATGGCCTCTGAATACGAATCTGTAGTCAAAATTTAAAAAAGTGGTCGCCATTTTGAACTTTTTAGTTACTGGACCGATTGCTTTCAAAATCTATATCTGGGTGTCTGTGTGCTGTGAATACGATTCCGTTGTGAAAATTGAAAAAAGTGGCCGCCATTTTGAACTTTTTAGTTACTGGACCGATTGCTTTGAAAATCGATATCTGGGTGTCTGTGTGGGCTCTAAATACGAATCTGTTGTCACTGTTGTCACGTCCTGACTACATCATCAGACCCTCGTCACCAAGTGTATTGGTGGAAGTATGGAGCACTCGTCCGAACCAACCAAATGAGCCCAAACTCGAGGGAGTTACTAGTAACGGTTGAAGAGTTCCATCCACTACCCACCTCCTGATTCCATCATCAGACCCTCGTCCCCAAGTGTATTAGTAGAAGTATGGAGCACTCGTCCGAACCAACCAAATGAGCTCAAACTTGAGACGGTTACTAGTAACGGTTGAAGAGTTCCACTGTCCACCTAATGACTCCATCATCAGACCCTCGTCACCAAGTGTATTGGTAGAAGTATGGGACACTCGTTCAAACCCACCAAATGAGTCTAAACTCGAGGGGTTACTAGTAACGGTTGAAGAGTTACACTACCCACCTCCTGATTCCACCATTAGAACCTCGTCACCAAGTGTATTAGTAGAAGTATGGGACACTCGTCCAAACCATCCAAATGAACCCAAACTCGAGGGAGTTACTAGTAACGGTTGAAGAGTCCCACTGTCCACGTTCTGACTACACCATCAGACCTTCGTCACCAAGTGTATTGGTGGAAGTATGGGGCACTCGTCCGAACCAACCAAATGAGCCCAAACTTGAGGGAGTTACTAGTAATGGTTGAAGAGTTCCACTACCCACCTCCTGATTCCATCATCAAACCCTCGTCCCCAAGTGTATTAGTAGAAGTATAGAACACTCTTCAAACCCAACCAAATGAACCCAAACTCGAGGGGGTTACTAGTAACGGTTGAAGAGTTCCACTGTCCACCTCCAGTCTCCATTAGACCGTCGTCACCAAGTGTATTGGTGGAAGTATGGGACACTCGTCCAAACCCACCAAATGAGCCCAACTCGAGGGGTTACTAGAAACGGTTGAAGAGTTCTACTGTCAACCTTATGACTCCATCATCAGACCCTCGTCACCAAGTGTATTGGTAGATGTATGGGAGACTCGTCCAAACCCACCAAATAAGTCCAAACTCGAGGGGTTACTAGTAACGGTTGAAGAGTTCCACTACCCACCTTCTGATTCCTTCATCAGACCCTCGTCACCAAGTGTATTAGTAGAAGTATGGGACACTCGTCCAAACCATCCAAATGAGCTCAAACTCGAGGGGGTTACTAGTAACGGTTGAAGAGTTCCACTACCCACCTCCTGATTCCATGATCAGACCCTCGTCACTAAGTGTATTAATAGAAGTATGGGACACTCGTCCAAACCAACCAAATGAGCCCAAACTCGAGGGGGTTATTAATAACGGTTGAAGAGTTCCACTGTCCACCTCCAGTCTCCATCATCAGACCCTCGTCACCAAGTGTATTGGTGGAAGTATGGAGCACTCGTCCGAACCAACCAAATGAGCCTAAACTCGAGAGGGTTACTAGTAATGGTTGAAGAGTTCCACTGTCCACCTCCTGTCTCCATCATCAGACCCTCATCACCAAGTGTATTGGTGGAAGTATGGGACACTCGTCCAAACCCACCAAATGAGTACCAACCCGGACGGGTTAAACCCTACCACCTAGTAATATAAGAACGGAGTCATATCCCTTAGTCGCCTTTTACGACATACACGGGGAGAGATGCAGTTGGGCTATTCTTTTAAAGTACCGGCCCCACACGGTACACCAGTTTCTCTGGCGTTTTGATAGACATTTCGGCACAATTCAAGTTGAGTCGAACTCGCTTGGTTTCTTCTATGGGAACCCCCGTGAATATTTGACTTTTTCGTATATTTGTTGCTATATCGGCCATAATAACACATATTCTGTGAAAATTTCAACGGGCTACCTATTACGGTTCAAGAGATACAGCCCTCGACGAATGAGTGCGCGTTGGCTGGCTAGCGCGAGTGCGCGGGTCTTGATTACAGTGACGTCACGCGTAGCCGCGGCGCACTGAGTTTTAGCGGCAGAAACGGCTTATGTTTATTGTTAATATCTCCATAACTAATGGTCCGATTTGGATAATTCAAAAAGATATGACATTCTTATGCCATAAGGAACAACTTCTATAAGGAACAACAAGAAATGGATATAACTTCTATTGAATTTGCTGTTACTTTACTGATCCTCATTCCAAATAATGGTATAAGATTCCGTTCGAATTGTATTAGATACGTCACTGTCAACTCAACAAACACATGCACACCATTGGAATGACGGACAGCCCACTCTGCAGAGCCTGCCTGGAGGCGGAAGAGACACCAACACACATAGTCATGGACTGTAGACAACTGGAGACATTCCGTTTGCGGACCTTTAACTATAAAAAGGGGGACCCAGAGACCCGAAAGGGCTGCTACGCTTTGTGGAAGAACTCGGCTGGCTAAAATGAGCCTACAACCGGGTTGCTGAACACAACAGCCTCGTGTCAGTCAAGTGCGTTCAACAACAACTAGGAACTCCAATATAATTCAGTATTTATTTAATAACCTCGTTCATCCTGTCTTTACTTTACTGACAACTAGTGACGACCACTTTTTTTTTAATGTTCACCACAGATTCGTATTCAGGGCCCACACAGACACCCAGATACCGATTTTGAAAGCTATCGGTCCATTAACTAAAAAGTTCAAAATGTCGGCCACTTTTTTTTAATGTTCACTACAGATTCGTATTCAGAGTCCACACAGACACCCAGATATCGATTTTGAAAGCAATCGGTCCAGTAACAAAAACATTTAAATTGGCAGCCACTTTTTTTAAATTTTGACAACAGATTCGTATTTAGAGCCCACACAGACACCCAGATATCAAATTTTGAAAGCAATCAGAACAGTAACTAAAAAGTTCAAAATGGCGGCCACTTTTTTACCACAATGTTACATCAATCACGAAATTAAAACACCATGAATATTATTTTCGTACCCAGGAACGAAAATAATATTTGTTGTATTTTAATTTCGTTCCTGGGTGCGAAATTAAAATCATTCACATTTTAACTCCACACCCAGGAGCGAAATGTTTAATGTTTCGTTTCTGATACCATCCCTGACACACACACAATTACATTTTTTTTTTTTGGAAACTGACACTGTTGGCTACATCACCTACACATCCATGATGTCAGCCCATAACACCGGATGAACTTGGTGCCACGTCAATTCAGTCGTGCCGGCTACACTGACTGAAAACACAAACTATTTACACAGCCGCTTCGACCGACCTTTCATTCAGTGCGATGGTACCAACCCGGGCGAGTTGAACCCTACCACCTAGTAATATATTATCACCACCATTATGATCTAACACGTGTAAGTTGGTAAAAAAAATCAAATTCTTTCTATTCCATACTAATAAAACTAAACTTGTGGTTTTTCACCATTTCTGAAAGAAAGAGATCTATGTGTTGGAAGACTTTTTTGTTCCTGGCATGAAACTGAAACGATTACTAAAAATTTTTTTGTTATGTTTTAAATTAAAAAAAATTTTTTTTGTAAAAAAAAAAATATTCACGTTGTTTCTCTCTCACAATTTGACTGAATAACCGTCTAATAATAGTCTGTTCTACGCGCGGTCGCAGGGCAGCGAGCGGGGAGCGGCGGAGGCGCGGAGGCGCGGCGGAGTCGCGGCGGCGCGGCACGTAGACTCCGTTGGCGGCGCGAGTGGCGGCGCTATCAAAGGCTTTGACAGCCCCGCCACTCGTACCGCCGCCGCCGCGACACAAAACCCCTATGTAAAAACAACCGGTTGCGGTAACAGGTTATTCTTGGCGGTTTTTCGTTAAAGGTTATGATTTTGGATAACAACCGTTAGCTTAAAGGTTTTTAAAGGGTTTTTTAAACGGTTGTTGTTATTTCATAACCGGTATAGTGCCTGGGGTTTTTACCTAAAAGGTTGTTTTGTAACCGGTTATGTCAAAACCTTTAAGCATTTTAACCTGTTTTCGGTCCCTGCTTTTTGGTCATTGACGGTCAATTTACAACACTAGGCACAAACAATTTCGCCCCCGAGCAGGCGCCAGTCTGGCTTGAAGGAAGACTGAAGTCGCAGGGGTAAGGCTATTAACCCGCCATTTGAAGATACGTGGATTGTGGGCGATGGTAAAGATATTCCCCGGAAGCTCATTCAACACATTTGCAGTGCGACACAAGAACGATTTAGAGAATAGTGCCACTCTTATGTCAACTACAATAGGGTGTTCCTTGATAGTATGGCGGGTTTGGTGAATGCGAAGAGGAGGAGGAAGAATGAGGGAAGCGAGTTCATAAGAGCAGCGGCAATAGTAGCATCAGCGCAATCTCTATGTGACGTACAATCTAGTCTTACCATCTAATCCTACAATCCAGTTCAGTGTAGCCGGCACGACCGAAGGGAAGCACTAACGTGGCACAAAGTTCACCCGGTGTTATGGGCTGACATCATGGATGTTGTAGGTGATGTAGCCTTAAGTCGTTTTTTACATATGGCTCTTAAGTCGTTTTTCGGCTAAGAAGAATTAAACATGAAAAAATAAATTATACCGTGTGAAAGCCTTACCTTTCAGGAATATTTGACAAAAACTACATTTAAGAAAATCTTGCATTTGTACTTGTGGCATTTAAAAAAATGAGCTGAGGGAGAAAATTTTGGATTTTTACAAAAATGACAATATCTCAAAAACTAAGCCATTTTTACTAAACCTAAAATTAGATATTCTGAGAGGTAATTAGCAGCCCTATCACCTGTCAAAGGATTATCGTCGGTTTCTGGGACACCCTGTATATATGTATATAACCTTTAGTTCTCATCCTTATAAAAAGTAATTTGGAAATCGACTTAGAGCTTAAATTTTATTTTTATTGAAAGCGCGACGTATATGGCGCCGAGCCACCCATAAGGTGTTCAACGACGCCCATGGGCATTCGGTCGTATGCGGGGTTTGCGAATGCCATGCCGTTAATGAGCGTTTTTGTATCGCGTTCCGGTTAGTGTTTATATTATGTATAGATGATTGATTGATTTACTGATTCATTGATCATGTATCTAGCAACGGTTGCCCCAAAATCTAGACAGGTAAGAGAACATTAATGTTGTATGCTTTAGCGGGGGTACTAACACGAAAGAAAAGGCTGCCATCTGAACTCATCAGGGACAAGAGATTCGTGCAGCTTGAAGAGGGACAAGATGTAAGTACTATAGTATTCTCCCTCTAAATCCAGCCAAATGCCATAAAAACATTACCCCATTGTTGCCGGTAAAATTAACCATTTTTAGGTTTCCGTATCCCGTACGGAAGCCTATTACTAAGCCTTCGCCGTCTGTCCGTCCGTCCGTCTGTCCGAGGGCTGTATCTCTTGAACCGTAATAGGTAGCCCGTTGAAATTGTTTTTATATATTTTGTCTTTATGTTTAAGCCGCGGGCACAGCTAATAAAAACATGTTTTTCTCATATTGTAAAAATAGGATCTTGGGAAAGACTCTAAATCTTATCTTTCTGACCACTACTAATGTGAAATGGAATTGTCTGTGTATAGGTGAGGGTGTTTCCAGTTTCCATAAACTTTAAACCTGGCTTCTTCGATCGTCGTATTAGCAGGCTGGAAGACCCTGCAATTAGTCCGGGAAATTCTGCTGGTACCTCACTGAGCATGGTTTCGCAAGATCCGGTGAATTTAGCTATCGACTCCACCTGCGTGGTTTTCACAGAGCTTTCATTTTTTATGGCAAGGCAATCTACAACATCCGCGATGTCAGCCCGTAACACCAGGTGAACTAGGTGCCATGTCAGTGCTTCCCTTCATTTCATGTCGGCTACACTGAACTGGACGGAAAACACGAACTATTTGAACCTACCTCACTCAATGAAACGTCTGTCGAAACGGCTATGTCGTTTCGACAGACGTTTCATTGAGTGAGGTGGTATCAACCCGGGCGGGATAAACCCTACCACCTAGTAAGGTAGAAGGGAAGGGACCTACAGTTCAACGTGGAATCCGAACCACGGTCGGTCAGCCTCTAACGGTCGAGCGGTCAGCCATCCAAGTACTGACCGCGCTCAGGGTTGCTTAACAACAGTCGACCGACCGCACCACTGAGCTACTGCGGTTACGGCTATTTTTTGCAATATTCGCTAATGGATAATAGGTAGATTGCAGGCCCTATTCTCTATCAGCGATCAACTCAAAAACAGCGGTAGCCGCAGCTTTGTCACATAAGACGCACAGAGAAGCCGGTTGGAGCGTGTCAGATGGATCGTGAGAAATTGCTAGTAACGATGAATTGCTAATAGAGACTAGCCCCGCTGATCCTGCGACACAGCCATCCGTGCCTCTTGCCTCTTCATTATATATTTTTTTTTAATGGAAACACTCGGTTGGCTACATCACCTACAACATCCGTGATGTCAGCCCATAACGCCGGGTGAACCTGGTGCCACGTTAGTGCTTCCCTTCGGTCGTGCCGGCTACACTGAACTGGACGGAGAACACAAACTATTTACACAGCCGTTTCGACCGACCTTTCATTCAGTGCGGTGGTATCAACCCGGGCGGGTTAAACCCTACCACCTAGTAATATAAGAAGGGAAGCTAATCTGTTTGAGTCAATTTTTTTACTGAGATAGATTAGGTATTGTCGAGTAATATGCATAAACCACTATGTAGGCATAAACAAAAGCTCATCTATTATCGTCTGACTCGTGAGTCGTGACTCAAATAGTATAGTCTTTGTAGTTTTGCATCCGGGCCTCTTGTCTCTTCATTATTCCTGCCGTTTGAGAAATAATATGGTCTACGTGAGAATCCTCACATGAGCAGTAGATAACAATAATAATTGTTATAAACTTTGCCGGTGTAATCTTCAAGTCGTCACAGGCTCCGCCTTACTTGGTAAGATAAGAATAAACTGTTCTTGTGTTATCAGGACCACGACTGCTGCATGCAGCTGCACACTTCATTAAAATTTGCACGTGCTCTATTTATCTCCTTATTGTTTAGTCACATTTGACGCCCGTACTTAATATTTCTATGATATTATGTATAGGAATTGTCATATTTACAAAATTAGTAGTGGTTAAGACGAGACGGAAGTTAACTTTCTCCATACATAATCGTTTTTCGGCATTTATGTTTTTTAGCCCCGATAGAAAAATAAAATTGTAAAAATCTGATAAGGTTTAGCCTTATCCGATTTTTACAAAAAAAAATCTTGTCGTAAAGACAGCCCAATCTACGTTCCTGTCTTTTTCGTTTTTGTTTAAATGAAATATACAACACCGGAGCTAAAAATTTGTATTTAGACCGATACATTTTATTTTTTTATTTTTTGATGTCATGATGTTCATTAAGCTTTGAGTCATCCATCACTTTAGATATTCAAAAAGGACAGGAACGTAGATTCGACTGTCCTTATTACAACAAAACAAGAATTGTAAAAATCGGATAAGGTTTACACTCCGTTCATCATAGCAACTAATGCCGAGCGGTTTCTCTTTCTCTGTACTTCTCACTCTCGCAAAGGTGAAGTGACTGTGAACTGAGGTTATGAATATAGTTTAATTTAAAAAATTTATTGAATTATTGTTTATTTATTTGATGAATGAAAATATTGCAATAAACCTGTTTATTTTAATTTTTTGCTTGGAATCAAGTTAAATATTTATATTTTCACTGTAAATTATTTAATATTAAAATTATATATTGTTTCAATTTTATGCCTAATCTGCTTACTTCAGCTGATCGTTCTATTGTAGGTGGATAAGTTAACCCACCAACACAAATAATATACAAAACTTCAAAATAACACGTGAAAAATGTGCAAAACAATTAATACGTTATTATTATGACGCGTAGGAAAGGCTACTGATTGTAATGCGTCAAATGACCGGCCGACTGCACCTGGCTACCTGAAACCTTCTCAGAATAAAAACGCAAAAGTAACTCCAGGCGCAGCGGCGCACGCGCCGTTATGGTTTTGAGATGACTTTCGCATAAACCTATGACTATGACTCACACACACAACCTTGTGTCCTGTGTAAAGAAGAGTAATAACCGTTGCGAGAGCGAGAAACCGCTCGGAATTTGTTCCTAGGATGAACGGAGTATAGGGGGGTAAAAAACATAAACCCAAAAGACGATTTTGTATGGAGAAAGTTAACTTCCGTCTCGTCTTAGGCGCCCTCTCGGGCGCCCTGTTACCCCCGAACCCCACACACCATACAAAAAGACAGCTGTCGCGCCGTGTGGTCGGCTTTAACATTAATAAAAATGTTTAGACACATTTTTTATGGACAACCGGCACGGGTTGCTTTGCCCCAGAGTTCAAAATAAGATTAGGCACAGCCAATATCACCACTCGTCGTGAAACCACGCTCATAGATAGAGGCGCCATGCCAGCTACAAGGCGGACAAAAAGGTCGTTGTCTAATTTATTCAACATCGATTTTTCTTAGGTTTTCATAAAAAAAAATTGTCTTTAAAATATCCCTGATCCCTGATCCCTGAACGCAGCTCGGCCTTCGGCCTCGCCCCTAGTTAGTTACTTTCTTTGAGAAGGTTTATCGATTACCTGAACGCAGTTCGGCCTTCGGCCTCGCCCTTAGTTACTTACATTCTTTTTTTTTATTTTTTTTTATGGGGAGCACGACAAATGGCGCGCGCCAGCCTAACGCAGAGGTGTAGTCCGACGGCGCCCACGGGCATTCGAATATTTACGGGGGCTGCGAATACCTTGTCGGCCGGCTAGGTGCACCTTCACATTATGTACATTAGAGGAAAGGATGCAGGTGGGAGTGAATTCCACATGTTAGCAACCCTGTAAATAAAAATTCTTCTTTGGAATACGAATTTCACGCGAGCGAAGCCGCGGGCAACAGCTAGTAATATAATAAAATTGTAAAGTTAGCCTGTCTGTACATTCAGATATTTGCAAAATAAAGATATAATCGGGGTATGAAGGATAAGTAATAGAGTGCATTGAGATAATTTGGCATCGTAGCTCCTAAACGGATGGACCGATTTGGATGCGGTTTTTTTTAATTATAAAACTGGTTTAATTGAAATTGTTCTTAGCTTATGTTTTTAATTAAGTAATCACGTAATTGAGTAATAAAAGAATTTATTATCTTCAAAAAAGTCGACCGATTTGCATGCGGTTTTTTTAAAAAAGCTTGAAATCATAATTAAATTGAAAATTAAAAAAAAACCCGACCCTAAAATGTCAAAAATAATAACCGTTCACTTACTTAAAGGAGTCGGGGGACCGCTAAGTAAATAAAAAAAAATCAGAACTGGGCGGGTATTACAGTTAAGAGAGAAATAAGTAGGGGGATAGAGAGAGAGAGAGAGAGAGGCCACCCTTAAAACTTTTAGCCAAAACTATGTAGTAACAATAAGATGGCATGTATACCCAACAGGAAGCCCCATCCTACCAGAGTTGCGTCCTACCCAGCGGTCAAGCGGGGCGATGTCGAAACATGCAGAGCTGCGTCCACGACCAGTACAGGAACGACTTCCTCAAGTATACGCAGTACTTATGCGTCATCAATGGCACGTGAGTATTAAGACAATATAGCATAACATATCGGAGGCGCGCAAGGGACCAGGTGGGTCTGGAAACAGGGACCACATGGGTAGGGGATCAAGTGGGTAGGGGATCAGGGACCAGGTGGGTTGTGACATTCTGTGATCTGTATATTTTCAGTCAAAAAAATAGGTGCATGTGCGCTCGTTTGAAGTTATACTTCTTTGGTGTGATTTTCTCCCCTCCCCGTCCTCCCCTCCCCCTTGGATCGCTATTTCGCGCTGCTTGCCGCAGTTTGCCGCATTTTTCCGCAGTTTCCCGCTGTTTACCCCTGCTTCTACCTCCACCTCCCTAAATGAGTTCAATTTATTTCATAACATTCGTTAAGAAGTATTACTTCAAAATACTTCATCGATTCCATCTAAAACTAATAGGCTTTAATATTTCTTTATTTACTTGGTACACCACGCTCATGGAAACTGATATGAAAAAGTTCATATTACCTGTCCAAAATCCATATGGGTCATAAAATGTGAAGATATAATAAATCACCCGACGCAAGGACTTTCGGAAACGTCCTAGGAAAGCTCCATAATGATAAGTCTGGTGACCGACGTGCCAAGTCTTTCTTCTTTCAGCGGATAGGGCTAGCCATTGTCGGAGTCGGAGGAGTTAGACGAAATTTTTTACTTACAGTAAGACTTGCATATTAGTATTTAGTTTTTATTTATTTATTAGGTTAATTTTATTTACACAAATTCTAGTAAAAGTATGTAAAGAAAAACATTTATAAATAAATCTAATAGGTGATAATGTCAATGATGTGAAAAAGTAAAATGAATGAGACCATCATTCTTTAGTTAATTGTGCAAGTAGTTTATTGTGAAATGATTGCTTTCGCTGTGGAAACTCTCTGCAAGGATTTAGGCAGACGTCTGATAGAAGTGTCCGGGGAGGCCCGAGCTGGGGCCTACCTCTCTCAGCGCATTAGCCTGGCCATACAGAGGGCTAATGCGCTGAGTGTCTTGGGAACTTTCCCGGGATCGGTCGGTATGGATGAGATTTTTTATTTATCAACCTGATTACTATCAATAGTAGTTTACTTAATTAGATCTGGTCAACCCTGGCCAGGTCCATCGGAACGTGTTGCCCTGAGGACCCGCTACTGGCAGAGCGCTCCAACAACGGCCTCGCCGGGGACCTGCCGCAAACTGCATTCGCCTCTGAAGATTCCGACACTCTGCTGAGGATCACTTCGGGCGCTTTGAAGACCAGAGGTGTGTGAGGTGCATTTGATTAAGCCTCTACTCCTCGGGTCATCTGTACCGTAGGATTGATGCAGACATATGAAGAGTTAAAGATAAGTATAGGGAATGTTCTAGGTTTTCAATCTACAGGATTATCTTTAGTGAACAAAAACGTTGAAACAGCAAGTTTTTTAACTTCGCTCGATAGAAAAAAAATTCAAATATTTCTCTATTTTTATAGCAATTTCTATTGTAAAAATATAAAGAATTAATTTACATTTTTTATCATTTTTCTCCAAATACAATGTTATATTCTTTAGTGAACTATAATTTAAAAAAGTCACAAAGTTAAAATTGTTCATACTTAATAAAATAAAAAAGATTTGCGCGTTATTCGCCTTCGCTTTGTTTTATCGTAAGCGCCTTGTGGCGATTCCATCCCGCTCTAGTTGTGAGGAAACTGCCTAAAGAGGAAACGGGGTGGCGGCGCCCCTGTCCCCGCTTCCCATTCCGCTGAGCGCATGACGTCACTATGAGTGGAAGAGGCTTAAATACTTAGCGGAAAAGTGTACGCAACCCGCGTCTAATTCTATGGTCAAAGTTCTTGCCTCTGGTATCGACCGCAACTGACCATGAATGTCCGTTTGTCGTAACAGTCATATCATAAGCCAAGAATAAAACAAAAATTACGAATTGTCTGCACACGAAATTTTAATTGTAAAGTACGACAGTCTGACAGACAAGCGGACGAACAAAGAAGTATCATCACTATACCTCTTCAACATTGTAATATTTTGGTGCGGAAATCACAGAAGTATTCATACTGCATCTTAGAGCATTTATTAGCATTTTTAGCCCTAATGATGACTGGCAGTAAATGTGCAGTATATTCAAGTCCACCTAAAACCATCGAACAAACAGTGATTTGGTACTAACTCAGCATAAAATGCTGCCAGAAAATCTGCTACCGGTTACCAGCGTGACTTTGCATCAAGCTATAGAGAAATCTGCACCATAATGATGATTAATGGTAAGGTAACGTACCTGAGAACACTTACTTAATCTGTGTGATTAACGATATTCAGCTTGGTTGAAACGTGTGTCTTGCTTGACAAACAAAGAACTAAATGAGATAAGAAACATCTTAAAATATGAAATATGAGATTTAATAAAATCAATGGATTTAACTAATGATTTTTTTTTTAATAGAAAGCTCGACATGTGGCTCCGGCCTCCGAGCCACCCTTAAGGTGTCTAACGACCGACGCCCACGGACATTCTGTCGTATGCGAGGTTTGCGAATGCCATGGCGGCCTGACAGGTGCCTATTCACGCCTGTCTTGAAGGACACGAGACTATACTTGGGGGGAAATATGTGGGCAGGGAGAGCGTTCCAGAGATTACCAGTTCTGTGGAGGAAGGATCTGCATTGCAGAACCGACTGGTACGCATCCGCGGTAACTCCAGCGTATAGGGATGCAATCCCTGCCCAGTGCGCGTTTTGCGGAGGTGGAAAGGGGACGGTAAGATCGCGCCAAACAGCTCCTCCGAGCATCCCCATGAAATAAATAAGCGAAAGAACACACTAAGGACGCCGACATTCCTACGAAGTTGCAGTGGTACTTTCAGTTTGAAAGACATAATTCTATAACTTGTAGCACTTGAGCACACGATCTTTTGTGATTAACTTGTTAAGGCTTGTTTTTTTGAGTCTACGAGTAAATCAGTTTTTTTATGGATAGCGCGACATGTGGCATCGTTTCATCTACAAGTAGATGTCTAACGATGCCCATGGACATTATGTGATGCACGGGGATTGCGAATGCCATTCGGGCCTGACAGGAGCCTTTTCACGCCCCTTTTGAAAAACCCCAGGCCGTACTTGGGAGGAAATAGATGGACATTTTTTTTTTTTTATGGAACCTGACACGGTTGGCTACATCACCTACAACATCCGTGATGTCAGCCCATAACACAGGGTGAACTAGGTGCCATATCAGTGCTTCCCTTCATTTCATGTCGGCTACACTAAACTGGACGGAAAACGCGAACTATTTACATAGCCGACCGACGTTTCGTTCAGTGCGGTGGTACCAACCCGGCCGGGATAAACCCTACCACCTAGTAAGGTAAGAAGGGAAGGGACCTACAGTTTAACGTGGAATCCGAACCACGGTCAGCCTCCAACGGTCGAGCGGTCACCCATCCAATTACTGACCGCGCTCAGCGTTGCTTAATAACAGTTGACTAACCAACCGCGCCACTGAGCTACCGAGGCTGACGAATTTTCTTATCCCTTAGTCGACTTTTACGACATGCGACGGGGAGAGATGCAGTGGGGCTATTCTTTTTAAGTACCGACCCCACACGGTACATGCAGGGAGTGCGTCCCACACTTTCCTGGTTCTGTGAATAAAAGACCTACAGAACCGGTTGGTGGTAGGTCGATTGAATAAGGGTGCCTCCACTGCCCAGTACGCGTAGTGCGGAGGTGGAATGGGGACGACGACGGAATAGCTTTAAACAGCTCCTCCGAACAGCTATTAGTGGTCTAGGCGGCAAAGTGTTTCATTTGTCCATAAGTGGTCTGACTTAAAACCAAGAGTCACACTCTCTCTGCTCCTCGCTGGGTTCAGTCTGTCTCATCAGTGCAGTGGCTTTTTTATGTAATCTGGCATGGTTGGCTGAGTCAGAGGAGTCAGAGCAGATGCTCCGTCCAGCCAATATCGCCTCCGAGAGGTGCCATACCGGAGACTTCCTTTTAGATCACTGGTTATACGGGACTTTAGGAGAATAAAGCCGAGGCAGCAATTCCGCCATCTTACGTCCGGTGCGGTGGTATCAACCCAGTCGGCTACAGGAAAGTGACCTAGAGTTTTACACCGGTTCCGAACAGTGAAGCAGCAGGTGTAATATTCTCGAATTTATGTTTGCAAGTAAATTCTTCCTCAGAAAACTCATTGGTGCATGTCGGCCGGAATCAGACCTTGAGAGAGAATACTCCGAGCCAATACTTTTTTTTAATGGAAACTGACACGGTTCGCTACACCACCTACAACAGACGTGATGTCAGCTCATAACACCGGGTGAACTTGGTGCCACGTCAGTGTTTCCCTTCGGTCGTGCCGGCTGCACTGAACTGGACGAAAAACACAAACTATTTACATAGCCGTCTCGGCCGACCTTTCATTCAGTGCGGTGATACCAACCCGGCCGGGTTATAATACCCTACCACCTAATAATATAAGAAGGGAGTCATTATCCCTTAGTCCCTTATAATGTGACATGAAATGAAGGGAAGCACTGACATAGCATCTAATTCACTCCGTGTTATGGGCTGACATCTCGGATGTTGTAGGTGAGGTAGCCAACCGTGTCAGTTTCCATAAAAAAAAAAACTGTGCCGAGCGAGCACCCGCCCACCGCTCAAGTAGCGAGTGGTGCTACGTTGTCTCTGCTTACGCCTTTGGGAAGCAGGTGTGACGTTACGTATGTACTTATCTCCTGTGACGCCAGGTTGCGGAGTGAGCACAGCTGCAAGGCACCGCCTGATCGGCGCGCGCCCGGCCAACCCGCGCGAGTGGCCCTGGATCGCGGCGGTGATGGCGGACGGCAGGGAGCAGTACTGCGGCGGCGCTCTCATCACCGACAGACACGTGCTGACCGCTGCGCACTGCACTAGGAGGTATGTCAGCCTCGGTAGCTCAGTGGTGCGGTCGGTCGACTGCCGGTCGGATCATAAGCACGCCTGGGCGCTGTCAGTGGATCTGGATGGATGGGTGACCGCTCGACCGGTTGGAAGCTGACCGTGTTTCATATTCCACGTAAAACTTTAGTTCCCTTCCCTTCTTACCTTCCCTTCTTATACCACATGATAAACCCACCGTGTTTGCGCTGCTCGTTGCATTTGTCTTCACGACCGAGGTTCGGATTCCTCGTAAAACTGTAGGTCCCTTCCCTCCTAATCTTACTTGGTGGTAGGGTTTAACCCGCCCGAGTTGGTACCACCGCACTGAATGAAAGGTTGGTTGAAAGGGCTATTAAAATAGGTAGTGTTTTCCATCCAGTTCAGTGTAGCCGGCACGACCGAAGGGAAGCACTGGCATAGCACCTAGTTAACCAGGGTATTATCGGCTGACATCACGGATGTAGTAGGTGATGTAACCAACCGTGTCATTTTACATAAAAAAAAATACAATTCTTCGTCATCTAAACCCAGCTAAAAGCGTCGACATCTATCTATAGACTGGTCTTTCCACATAGTTACATCATTCCCGAAGAAGAATGTTGTGTTGAAAGACGACCAAATGATCTCATAAGCTCTTTTCACAAGACAGCAGCTTCACAAGACGTCTCACACGCGTGTTGAGCGCACGCGTCTATTTGTAATTTGTAATTTATTATTGTGGAGAGCGAACGATAAAGAATAAAGTTCTGTTTTGTCCAAGAGTGACATTGACAAACGGTGTTGCTTATTCATTGCCTTTGCATCTTGTCGCGTGTTCAGCCGATTATTGTCAACCGTCCGCGACCGATGACGGCTTTATTTACGCTCTATATAAAAAATATTATATCATCGATTTATTAACCCGTAAAAAATTAGAACGCTGTAAGTTCCATTCCGTTGAATTGGTAATTCATCAGTGAATTAGTTGCAAGCAATACTTGCAATGCATGCTATCAACGCGACACATGGTAGTTGCTAACTAGTAAAATTATTGTTTAAATTTATTCTACTACGCGCCGATTTTTCCAGCTACGGTTAAAATATAGCAGCCAGTTAACTACTCTCAACTGTATGAGGAAAGTTACTTTTGTTTTTTATGTAAACTGACACGGTTGGCTACATCACCAACAACATCCGTGATGTCAGCCCATAACACCGGGTGAACCTGGTGCCACGTCAGTGCTTCCCTTCGGTCGCGCCGGCTACACTGAACTGGACGGAAAACACAAACTATTTACATAGCCGTTTCGCTGACCTTTCATTCAGTGCAGTGGTACCGACCCGGGCGGGTTAAACCCTACCTCCTAGTAATATAAGAAGGGAGTCATATCCCTTAGTCGCCTTTTACGACATACACGGGGAGAGATGCAGTGGGGCTATTCTTTTAAAGTACCGCCCCACTTTAACGGGCAGTTAAATGTTTAACCGAGACTTAACCAGAGGTGGTTAACTATATGGGTAACACCTCTTAGGAGTCTCACTCAGCGGCGCGCGGCGCCAGCGGCGCGGCGACACGGCGCGGCGGCGCGGCGCCCCGCGCGGTTAGAAACCTGCTCGGTATAATAATACCAGTATTATAATTACGGCCCAATAAATATTACATGCAAACCGCTGTATTACAATATCATTACAATAAGGATCGAGACACAGGGGCGGCTTTCACATTGTGGTTGCATTAATAAGAAAATAACTTTTCAAAGATTAAAAAATGTAATAGTGAAAATCCGTTGTCTCTGCCTACCCCACTGGGAAACAGACATGAGGCTATATATGCATGTATGTAGAAAAAAGAAATAATAATTATTATAATAATAGTTTAGATTGTAATTATTACAATCTACTTGATTAACGTGCATACACCTGCTGCTTCACCGTTCGAAACCTGTGTAAAACTGTAGGTCTCTTCCCTTCACTCTTACTAGGTGGTAGGCTCAAATTGTAGCCCTCTGGGTTGATACCACCGTATTGAATGTAAGATGGACGCATAACAGGCTCGGTTGTGTTCTCCTCTAGTCCAGTATAGCCAGCAATCCAAAGGGAGTCTCCGGTATGGCACCTTCAAGCAGGTTATAATGGATCACCTTTTTTTGGCATAGAAACCTTCCCCGACAACGCATAGAAGACGAACAAACAAATATTCATTTTTAGGGTTCCCTATCCGTCGCACGGGCGGGACCCTATTACCAAGCCTACGACGTCTGTCTGTCCGTCTAGTCTGTCCGAGGGCTGTATCTCTTGACCCGAAATAGGTAGCCCGTTGAAATTTTCAGGATATGTGTTATTATGGCCGATATACAACAAATAATAAAAATAAGAAAAAGTAAAAAATGTACGGGGTCCCCATACAAGAAATTAAAAAGTGTATGCGCGCCATCTACCGAAAAGAGTATGAACCATTTTAACTCATACATAGATGGTGTGAGTGTCGGCGGTGACCATGACATGGCGATACGGAACCCTCGGTGCGCGAGTTCGATTCGCACTTGGCCGGCTTTATACATTAAACTAGCTGAGCCCGCGGCTCCGCTCGCGGTAAAGAAATTGGTAGATTTTTTCCGACATCTGCAGCGTTCACTTCTTATAAGCAAGTGGGGACTTTTATATGTATAAGGTGCTTCGTTATTTATGTCAAAAATTTCGGGAGGGTTACATGCGCACTCAAATAAACACTTTACGTAAGAAAAAAAAAACATGGTATGCTTATGGGTGCATTTTTTCTCCTAACAAAAAAATAAAATCAAATAAGTAGCTGTAAAAACAATCATAGTGACCTGACCTTGTGACTTACTTACAACAAACAGCTGTTCTGCGTTTGAACATAGAACGGTCATTGACCCCTTACAATGCAAGTTACCTACTGTTACACACAGGTTAATGTTTAAATAGGTAGCAAACATGTTTTGTTAAATTTCTCGAAAAGTAATGCCAAAAACATATAATTTTTTTTTGCGTAACGTGTTTATTTGATTGTCTATGTAACCGAAATTTTTGACATAAATAACGAAGCACCAAGCAGGAGAAATGTCGCATTACGTAGACATAAACAGCAAGCGAATCGGTTGAGCTGTTCTTGAGCTATAAGCGAACATACATACATACACGCAGACGGCATCCGTTTAAACTTATGACATGGGATGACAAAATTGCTCTTGTATCTTCTTACTACCTAACAATAAGTAGGTATGGATCGGGTGACTGGTAAAATGTGCCTAGAGAGCCTTCCAACTAAAAGTTCCCTTCGCCGTTATGTTGGCTCCACTGTCTATCTGTCAAAACAGCGTTGAGGGTTGCTACGTGTACAGATTTACCCGTAATTATCAGTATTTACCGTATTTTTTGTACGGTAAATACCGATTACATTATTATGTAATATAATCTTCACAATCTGGCAGCACGAATTTAAGCACTGACAGTGACACTGACAGAGGAGCCAACATAACGGCGAAGGGAACTTTTAGTTGGAACGCTCTATAGTACTAAGACACATATTTATGGGCGTAAGAATGTAAGCACATTACAATAGTGTACACCAAACAATGATTCGGTATTCGTGTCACGGTACATTGATCGAAAGGGCTCACGTCACGTCCCATCGCGTCGCGTTATTAGTACGCTATTTAGGGTTCCGTACCTAGGTTCCCTAGCCCCTTACTAGGTGGTAGGCTCAAATTGTAGCCGACTGGGTTGCTACCACCGTACTGGATGTAAGATGGCCGCATAGCAGCCTCGGTTGTGTTCTCCTCTAGTCCAGTATAGCCAGCAATCCAGGGAAGTCTCCGGTATGGCATCTACCTTCTCGGAGGTGATATTGGCTGGTCGGAGTATGCGCTTTGTCCCCTCCGACTCAGTCACCTATACCGGATAGCATATAAAAAAAAAAAAAAAGAAAGAGGAAAAAACTTTTTTTTTTTTTTTTATGGATACTGACACGGTTGGCTACATCACCTACAACATCCGCGATGTAAGCCCATAACACCGGGTGAACTTGGTGCCACGTCAGTGCTTCCCTTCGGTCGTGCCGGCTAAACTGAACTGGACGGAAAACACAAACTATTTACATAGCCGTTTCGACCGACCTTTTATTCAGTGCGGTGGTACCAACCCGGGCGGGTTAAACCCTACCACCTAGTAATATAAGAAGGGAGTCATATCCCTTAGTCGCCTTTTACGACATACACGGGGAGAGATGCAGTGGGGCTATTCTTTTAAAGTACCGGCCCCACACGGTACGAACTTATAGGACCAGTCTCGTGTCTGTATGTCCGTCTGTCGCAGCTTATTTTCTCCGAATATACTGAACGAAAAAGTTTTATTTTATACATAGATATATAGAGTTTGATGACCCAATCACGGACGTAAGCGTGAATGAACGAATTTAGATTTTGGAGGACAAATAAAAATACAATAATATTTAATTCATCGTGTGGCGTATCAATGGAAAGGGCTCTAGGAAAAAGAAGACGAGGGGAAGAAGAAGGGATTTTTTTTTTTACATTTTAAAATGCATAGTTTTAAAGTTAATGATAGGAAAATATGCGAAAATGAGTATTTGAACATCGGCTCAAACCGCAAACTCAAAAAATATAAATATCGAATTTGTTGCGAATATAGTCAAAACTCTCGGTCCGTGGAGCAGTGAAGCCAAAAGCTTCTTGAAGAGGCTGGCTCTCTGCTGGTGGACGCAAATGGCTTCCCGCAATCAAGGGTCTACTTTATTCAAAGTCTGTCTGTCCGCCTGTCCGAGTGCTGTATACTTTGAACCGTAATAGATAGCCGGTTAAAAGAATGTATTATTACGGCGAATATGCGAACAAATAATAAAAAAATAAAAAATTAAAAAATTAAGGAGGGTCCCCATTCAGTTACCATAATATGTGGAACACCGCCGAATAATCATTTAATTAAAAATTAACTACAAAAGTATGAACAGTCACCGTTAGATGGCTTGAGGGATACGAAGGGTCCAACGTATCATACAAAATAAGCTGTTTAATAATACGTGAGATACGTGCGAGTGCGACCACGTGATTGCTGCGCGCACACTCGCTATATACGCGCAAGAAAGAATATGTGGCTACGGAACCCTCTGTGTGTGAACAACGCACGCTCTCACAATCTCACATAACAGGTTTTTAGTTAGATATTTGTATTAATATTATGAGTGTCTTATTATAATCTCTATCTCTATCTCTACTCTCTACTTCTTATAAAAAGGAAACGTCTGTATATATGTATGTATGTATGTTTGAGGTATACTCGGGACCTACTGAACAGATTTTGATGCGGTTTTCACCAATGTAAAGGTAGTTCTTGAGGCTCACTATAGCCTATATACATACCATCGCGCTAAGCAGTTATCGGGCCGAGCAGTATCAAAGAAAGTATAGTATGAATGGAATTTAGTGTCGAATGATGCACCGGATGGAGTGGTGATAGAAGGGCGGAGGGGAGGAGGCGAGGGGGGTACGAGAGGGAGGGATGGGAAGGGAGGGAGTGGGAGGTAGGGAGAGGGAGGGATGGGAATGGAGGGGGAGGGGAGGGAGGGATGGGGAGGGAGGGAGGGAGGGGAAGGGGGAGATAGGGACATGAAGGGAGGGGAGGGATTGAGGGAGGGAGAGAGAAATAATATAAGAAAATATGTAGTAAATGGTTATAAACTGTAGTTGCTCCTCCATGGTTCAATTTCCTTGTATAACTAACCATTTCCTCCAAGGCCTAACCACACATACATAAGTGTGTAGATTGCTTCACTTGCATTTCTATGTTGAAATGTTAAACACGCGCGGATAGATAGGTACAACCGCACTGAATGAACTTCGTCATTAATTACACAAAATAATGAATCAACAGTGCTAAGAAATCGAACACCAGAGTCGGCAAATGTTTATTTTGGCGAAAGGTGCGATGCGATGTTTCTGTGGAATTATGCTAACGAGTGATCTCAGTGGAGGAAAATCTGTGCGTTCATTCTATCTAACGTCCTACAAGTTCTGACCACGCCCGGGCGTGTAAGTTGCTCTATCATAAGGACTTCTACAGAAACAAGGTTTCATTGCCAGGCAGGTCCATCACCGGCTTAGCAGGCCACCGCCATAGTTCTAGAAGGCTAGAAAGAGGTTGCGACTTCAACCTACCACGACGTGGTTCGGATTCCGAATAAATAAATTGTTGTTGTACACAATACAATAGTTGTTGTACCGTGTGGGGCCGGTACTTTAAAAGAATAGCCCCACTACATCTCTCCCCGTGTATGTCGTAAAAGGCGACTAAGGGGTATGACTCCCTTCTTATATTACTAGGTGGTAGGGTTTAACCCGCCCGGGTTGGTTTGGTATCACCACACTGAATGAAAGGTCGGTCGAAACGGCTATGTAAATAGTTTGTGTTTTCCGTCCAGTGTAGCCGGCACGACCGAAGGGAAGCACTGACGTGGCACTAAGTTCACCCGGTGTTATGGGCTGATATCACGGATGTTGTTAGGTGATGTAGTCAACCGTGTCAGTTTCCATAAAAAAAATCACTGATATGGCACCTAGTTCATCAAGGTGTTATGGGCTAGCATCACGAGTGTTGTAGATGGTGTACATAGAAAAAGCGGGGTTCCGCCGGTTGAGCGTCGGGGGTGCGTTGGGAGCGCTAGGAAAGAACGTAAATCTCCTCCAGTTCTGCCAAATCCCTTGCAATACATAGGACACTTGCGTACCTACTTGTCCATTGTTTCTTTCTTTCTGCGCAGGTGGAAAGCGGAAGACCTGAAAGTTCGCCTCGGAGAGTACGACTTCAAGAGAAGGAACGACACACGCTCGTACGACTTCCAAGTGGTCGAAATCCGCCAACACATGGACTTCCAACTGTCGAACTATAGACACGACATAAGTATCCTGAAGCTTCATCGCCCTGTCGTCTTCAACACCTACGTGTGGCCTATATGCCTCCCACCTGTGGGCAGGGAGTTTGTCAATCACACTTTGACTGTCATTGGTTAGTAGGTACATCGCCCTGTCGTCTTCAACAAGGCGTGTCCCTCCCCCCCCCCCCCCCCCCCCCACAAGCAGTCAGTCGGTCAGTCAGTCAGCGTGTATGCGTCCACTGCTGGACATACGCCTCTCCAATTTTCCTTCAGTCCTACCGGTCTTCACCGCTACAGCACCCCTGCTTTCTGCCGACGTACTTGATGTCTTCGTACTCGTACCTCCCACACTCAGTTTTTCTGTCCACGGCACTCAGTGTAGGACACGATTACTCCAACCGTCGTCGTCGTTTCTTCGGCTGACGTGCCCAGCCCGACTAGCCCAGCCCAGCTTCGACTACTTTGGTGCCTTGGCGGGTTGCGATATTCCCAAACCATAATGTTCTTGTTCCCAGCATAGCGCGCTCCATTTCACGCTGGACAACTTTCAACCTTGCCCCCCATAGTATATCCTTAGTAGATGTAAATATACCTATTGCATGTATGTTTTTAAATTGCGAATTAAAAAAAACTGAAGCTGAAGAACGACGGGTGGCGGGCGCGGTCTTGGCTCGGACTTTTGATGTAAAAGTTCGAGGTTAAATTCCGGCCAATATTTTTTTTTTCATTAATTCAAAAAAACATAGTGTACATAGCATTTGCATCCTGCACTCGATAAATCGGTCTTGCAGGAGTGCATTCTTTAACAATATACATCAAAAAATCATAATCATGCGCTCATTAAAATTATCATGCAGTTGGTTATTTATTATATTAAAAAAATAATGGAACACAAACAATTAATAAAATGAATGGGTAATGATTCATTCAATGATAATTCCCATCTGATAAAAAAAAATACATTTCAAAAATATTTTTATATACTTAAATCTACGTAAATTTCTTAAATTCTAAATTTAAAATCTAAACATTGTGTAATCATTGCAAATATATAGTTGTGTAAAATTATTAAAATAAAAATAAAATTTAATAATAAAAGCAATCAATTTATAATTTGATAATAAATAAATAAAAAATAAACTAATTAATATACATATACACAACTAACAAATAACATTAAATTAAAAACTATAGGTACCTAACCGTCCCTTCCCTTGCCCCTTACTAGGTGGTAGGCTCAAATTGTAGCCGACTGGGTGGATACCACTGTAGCAACCACGGTTGTGTTCTCCTCTAGTCCAGTAAAGCCAGCAATTTCAAAGGGAAGTTACAAGGGCTAGCTGCGATTTTGGTCATTTTCAAAAATAAAGAAAAAAAATCGTATCTTTATACCACGTGACATCTGACAAAAGGTATCACAGGTCAAAACGTTGCAAATGACCCCACTTACCTACAAAAAAAATTTGTCGGTCGATCGATGTGCCTTGGGATAGGCCTATGTCCAGTAGTGGACCGAAACGGGCTGATGATGATGATGATGGTGGCTCAAGCCAGAGTTTCAGGTTCGAGTCCTGGTCGGGATATATCTTTTCCATTCATTTTTCGGCTTTGTATTTATGTAGTCAACACATAAAAAAGCAAGGTACATGCTTAGTACTAACAAATAAAAAAATAAAACGTAAAACAATGTTAGATTTTGCCACAATGACCACGAATGAAAAAAAAAGGTAACGGCGCGCCAGGGGCGGCGTGGCGCGGCATGGGCGCAGAGGAGGGGAAAATGCCGCGTCTCTCGCCTCCCGCGGCCGGCCGCTCCTCTGCGCACCGAGCCCGTCTTGGCCCGCTTGTTTTTTAACCCCCGACGAAAAAAACGGAGGGGTGTTATAAGTTTGACGTGTGTGTGTGTGTGTGTGTGTGTGTGTGTGTGTGTCTGTCTGTGGCATCGTAGCTCCCAAACGGACGGACCGATTTGGATGCGGTTTTTTTTATTAGGAAGCTTGTTTAATCGGGATGGTTCTTAGCTATGTTTGTAATCAAGTAATCAAGTAATTAAGTAATAAAAAAATTAATTATGTTAAAAAGTGGACCGATTTTCATGCGGTTTTTTTAAAAAAGCTTTAAATAAAAGTTAAATTACAAATTTAAAAAACCCCCGACCCTTAAAAAGTCAAAAATAATTTTCGTTTACTCACTTAAAGGAGTCGGGGGACCGCTAAGTAAATAAAATATAATAACTCCGAGCTGCGCGGGAATTTACTTAGCGGTCTACCGACTCCTTTAAGTGAGTAAACGAAAATTATTTTTGACTTTTTAAGGGTCGGGGGTTTTTTAAATTTGTAATTTAACTTTTTAAACTTGCCGATGGATTTTTTTTATTATTATTAAACGGTTTTATTTAGCTTGACTTCGTATATTTGTTTGTTTCTATCTTTGTTTCAAATCTTGCGACAACTTTTTCAACTACTTCTACTGAACCGCTTTTTATGAAACTTTGCACACACATTGAGTTCTCGTGACAATACAATATTTTTTATGATAATTTCAACTTGGTAACGAGGGTCTGATGATGGAGTCAGGAGGTGGACAGTGGAACTCTTCAACCGTTACTAGTAACCCCATCGAGTTTGGGCTCATTTGGTTGGTTTGGACGAGTGTCCCATACTTCTACCAATACACTTGGTGACGAGGGTCTGATGATGGAGTCAGAAGGTGTACAGTGGAACTCTTCAACCGTTACTAGTAACCCCCTCGAGTTTGGGCTCATATGTTTGGTTTGGACGAGTATCCCATACTTCTACCAATACACTTGGTGACGAGGGTCTGATGATGGAGTTAGGAGGTGTACAGTAGAACTCTTCAACCGTTACTAGTAACCCCCTCGAGTTTGGGCTCATTTGGTTGGTTTGGACGAGTGTCACATACTTCTACCAATACACTTGGTGACGAGGGTCTGATGATGGAGTCAGAAGGTGTACAGTGGAACTCTTCAACCGTTACTAGTAACCCCCTCGAGTTTGGGCTCATTTGGTTTGTTTGGACGAGTGTCCCATACTTCTACCAATACACTTGGTGACGAGGGTCTGATGATGGAGTCAGGAGGTGTACAGTGGAACTCTTCAACCGTTACTAGTAACCCCTTCGAGTTTGGGCTCATATGGTTGGTTTGGACGAGTGTCCCATACTTCTACCAATACACTTGGTGACGAGGGTCTGATGATGGAGTCAGGAGGTGTACAGTGGAACTTTTCAACCGTTACTAGTAACCCCCTCGAGTTTGGGCTCATTTGGTTTGTTTGGATGAGTGTCCCATACTTCTACCAATACACTTGGTGACGAGGGTCTGATGATGGAGTCAGGAGGTGTACAGTGGAACTCTTCAACTGTTACTAGTAACCCCCTCGAGTTTGGGCTCATTTCGTTGGTTTGGACGAGTGTCCCATACTTCTCCCAATACACTTGGTGACGAGGGTCTGATGATGGAGTCAGGAGGTGTACAGTGGAACTCTTCAACCGTTACTAGTAACCCCCTCGAGTTTGGGCTCTTTTGGTTGGTTTGGACGAGTGTCCCATACTTCTATCAATACACTTGGTGACGAGGGTCTGATGATGGAGTCAGGAGGTGTACAGTGGAACTCTTCAACCATTACTAGTAACCCCCTCGAGTTTGGGCTCATTTGGTTTGTTTGGACGAGTGTCCCATACTTCTACAAATACACTTGGTGACGAGGGTCTGATGATGGAGTCAGGAGGTGCACAGTGGAACTCTTCAACTGATACTAGTAACCCCCTCGAGTTTGGGCTCATTTGGTTGGTTTGGACGAGTGTCTCATACTTCTACCAATTCACTTGGTGACGAGGGTCTGATGATGGAGTCAGGAGGTGCACAGGGGAACTCTTCAACTGTTACTAGTAACCCCCTCGAGTTTGGGCTCATTTGGTTGGTTTGGACGAGTGTCCCATACTTCTCTCAATACACTTGGTGACGAGGGTCTGATGATGGAGTCAGGAGGTGTACAGTGGAACTCTTCAACCGTTACTAGTAACCCCCTCGAGTTTGGGCTCTTTTGGTTGGTTTGGACGAGTGTCCCATACTTCTATCAATACACTTGGTGACGAGGGTCTGATGATGGAGTCAGGAGGTGTACAGTAGAACTCTTCAACCGTTACTAGTAACCCCTCGAGTTTGGGCTCATTTGGTTTGTTTGGACGAGTGTCCCATACTTCTACCAATACACTTAGTGACGAGGGTCTGATGATGGAGTCAGGAGGTGCACAGTGGAACTCTTCAACTGTTACTAGTAACCCCCTCGAGTTTGGGCTCAATTGGTTGGTTTGGACGAGTGTCCCATACTTCTACCAATACACTTGGTGACGAGGGTCTGATGATGGAGTCAGAAGGTGTACAGTGGAACTCTTCAACTGTTACTAGTAACCCCTTCGAATTTGGGCTCATTTGGTTGGTTTGGACGAGTGACCTATACTTCTACCAATACACTTGGTGACGAGGATCTGATTATGGAGGCAGGAGGTGGACTGTTGAACTTAAATAAAACAAAAATAAGGATCAGGATATTTGTTTGAATCCACCCAAGTTAAGGTTTCTGTATTGTCCCGAGAACTGTGTTGCGTTAGGGTGGCTAAAAATGATACGTTGTTAGCGATACACCACCCAAGTCAACGTTTGAAACGTGCCGAGGACTGTGTGGCATTAGGGTGGATAAAAATTATACGTCGTTAGCGTTTCAACTTCAAGGCTGGCCACATCTTGTTGTATGAGAGCCTTGCGCCACTACATGGACCTCAGGGAGGGGGTTGTCTGTTATTGGTCTAATACTCGTGGGAACAACATGAAAGAAAAAAATTATAAAAAAAATCAAACTAAAAACGAGTAAATAAAAAAATTGGTAAAAAAACTTTTAAGTTAAACGGTTTTATTAAAAAAAAATCAGCTATACAAAAACTAGAAAATAATAAGGACACAAACCTGGGCCTTCTTAAGATTTTACGTCTGGGTAAGAAATCGTCAATACTAGCGTGCTGTCTTCTCATGTCGGATGCCAAAGGGCACTTTGTGTCGCTGCGTCAGCGGAATAAGTAATAAATTGAGACTTTTAACAGACTAATATAAAAACGTGGGGCGGATAGTAACATGCGCCCCACGTTTTTGTATTAGTCTGTTAAAAGTCTCAATAAAAACGGACGGAGGAATTTTCCGGAACAGAGTTTCGGTCGTCACCTTGAAAAAAAATGATGCGAATAAAAAAGTTGTTGGATTCTTATGCTTATTGATGTACATAATAATACTAAGGTATATTCAGATTAAAGAACCGACTGAGCAATTTTGCCGAGAAAAATATAGTAAAATGTTTTTTTACTATATTCTTCTCAATATAGTAAAAAAACACATTTTGTTTTTAATTCACTATTTCCATATACAAAAAATGTTGGATTTTTTACGTACGTATTCAAATAAATAATACCTACCCTATGGCGAAGTAACTTTGGACGGAGCAATTTGTCTATAGGAGTTATATTAAATTTTCACTTTTCTTTGAATATACCCAACTTCCCGTAAAAAAAAATGTTGGATTATTTGTCAGTCGTAATTCCGAACATTACTCCAAGATATTATCAAAGTTTCATTGACTGAGGAATTAATGTATGGGTCTCCATACATCAAAACTCCTGGTTGACTAGTGTAATAGTCTAAAATGTAAATTGTATCCTAACAAAATAAAAGTTGCCTGTCGCCATCTAGCGGATACTGATTGCACTAGCAAGTCGCGCGCCTTTCAGAACTCCACGTGCTGAAAGCTTCGATGAAAGCTATTGCGCATTCATTGCGCATACAATATCATGTACGTGGTCTACAATAATGGGATAAACAGGCAATATTATTACAAACATTAACAGTCGCCGTTGAAATGTATTGTGCCTTAGTACGAGTAGTAATATGAAAACGTTATATGAAACTATAATATATACTTTATTTATTTCTGTAAAGGCGCTATCTTGACAAATTAGTAATGCTGAACATGAGATAAATATTACGATGAAAGTTAAATGTCATCGGACATTTGCCCCAAAATTTATGAATTTTTATTAAAATTCAATTCTATGCTATTTAGCAGACCCAACGGAAGCGCTGCTGGCACGGCACCTGGATACGCGGGTTCTATTTCAGAGTGTTTCTATTTCTATTTTAGATTAGGTGTTTTTTTATTCCCCTCTTGCGAAAGGCTCAAGATTGTACTTGGCGGGAGAGCGTTCCACAGGTTCCTTAAAAACAACTTCCTGTCTAAGATGTGTGAGGGTGTTTACAGGATGGGGCACGCAGTTCTACGGAGGTCCATCCAGTGAGGTTCTCATGGAGGTTTCCATTCCCGTCTGGCCCCACAAGCAGTGCGAGGATTCATTCACGGATCAGATCTTCGACACGGTCATATGCGCTGGAGGGTACAATGGTGGGCAGGACTCTTGCCAGGTTGGTTGGCTTCAAATATTTGGGAAAGAATTTCGTTGTTGAAATTAAACAGCTTTGTAGCCAAGTGAATTCCTTTATCATGTACACCGGTATGGCTGATGCTCCGTCGAATATTGAAGGCTGGAATCCCACTGGATTGCCGGCTATACTGAACTAGAGGAGAACACAGCCGAGGTTGTTATGCGGCCATCTTTCGTTTATTACGGTGGTGTAGGGTGGTACTAACCCAGTCGACTGCATTTGGAGCCTACCACCTAATAAAGAGCACGAAGGGACCTACAGTTTTACACCGGTTTCGAATAGTCGCATGGGTAGGTGTGCATTTTAATTGTTCTATCTGAAAAGACTCATTTGTTGGTGCATGACTAGCTCAAGTAAATATTTGTCAATAAAATTATTGCCATACAAATATTTAGTTGACCACGTTATTTGTAAGCGAAGAAATTAAAAAAAATAATCGCATGCATGACCGAGCCTCTGTACTAGTCTTTCAGACTTGTTCTGTCTTATCCACCTCAGGGTGACAGCGGAGGTCCGCTGATGTACCAGATGGAGAGCGGTCGCTGGGCTCTCGTTGGAGTGGTATCCTGGGGCATCCGATGCGGAGAGCCCGGTCATCCTGGTATTTACACGGACGTGCAGAAGTATCTCCGCTGGATAGTGGAGAATGTACAATTTTGATGATCATTTTTGTAGTTCCTTCATACTTTCGATCGAAAACCGCGAGACAGCAGAGGTTTTTAGTTTCGTCTTTTTCGAATTTCTCCGTTTAGAGCAAGATGGCACTAATTAAACCTCAGACTGTCTCTGAATGGTGTGGAGGTATCAGAATAAAAGGGATTAGTCCCTAATGTTTATTGGCAAAAACACACAGGACGAGCTTATAGTGGGGAGAGAGTTTTCGACAAATTGTTCTTTGATTGCTATCACGCAAAAATGTGTTGGTGCCCAGTGGTTAAGGCTCTGCTTCTTATGCGAGGTCGAGGTTCGAATCCCGCGTGTGCACCTAAGAGATATTGGAATTTTCTCAGAATTTAAGCGCACAAAACATATGTACAATCAAGCAATAACCAAAGAACGAAGAATTTGTAAGAATGGAGAACTATTAATTTGAATTTTTAATTAGTTTAAATTTTAGATATAAATGCTTAAGCCTTCTAGTCTAGCTTCAACTGTTGAATTTGAACTTTGAACTTCAACTTCAGTACCTAGACCAGGAGGTGTGTTAATTTTTTAAGATTGAAAAAAGACACGCACCATGATGGGTGGGAAAGTGAGATTAATCGAGCAGGCTAGCCCCAAACCTTAGTACATAATTATTCAAGTTCTGTCTCAGTGGTGTCTAAAATTTTGTCAATATGATAACAGCTGTCATGGTGCCCTCGTCAGGCTTCAATGCTCGGAAAAAGGAACTTAGTAATAGATCTGAGTATTTATGGGGGGAACCACTCACACTCTCACTCAACCAAAAACTCGCTAGATTTCAACCAATCAGAGGCAATGCGCTAAAAATTCAACATTATATCGTTAAAAAAATGGAATACGTCGCATTAGCATCCTGCACTAGAATAAATCTGTCTGGCAGTTAGGTTCATTAATTACATTACTTTACATTATGTAAAATATATTAAAAATTAGGGAACACAAAAAATTATTCTGTAGAGCGAATTCCCATCTGATGTAATTTTTTTTTATATTTTCCTATATATCTATGTAAATCTAAAAATTGTACTATCATTTGAAAAATTATGTGTGTAAAATTATTAAAAAATAAAAAATATAATAATAAAAATAACTCGACACGGGTATTGGTTGAAATCGATCGAGTTTTTGAATGAGTGAGCGTGCGAATGGTTCCCGGTAGACTCGCATTATTGATATAACGAATTGCCAAATCTATGTAAATATAATTCCTGTGTAATATTTTGTAAACATTCCTTTTTATGTTTTTAGAAACAAGACAATGTCAGCACAAACTCAGTATATGCTTTAGCACTTTACATAAAAAATAAAATATAATGTTTTTTTAATATCTTCAGAAAATTTATTTTCGTTTCATATACACGTTATTTCTCTTATCTATTCTCAAATAAATTTACCAATAAATATTTACATCGACGTTTTCAGATTGGCGTCAAAACATTTAACAAATGTAACAGTTAATATTTTACAAAAAAATATGTGTTCAGCCCGAATAATATAAACACACATCAAACATGATCACAACATCACAGCATATCGGCAGTAACGGTCTCGCCGCACTCCTCGATGGCGTGTATGGCACCTAGGACATCCTGCTCGGAGGCCGACGGATGGCAGGTCATAGCCATCCGAAAGAAGTTCTTATGTTGCCTCAATGGTGAGTAGCACACCATTAGTCGCGCGGACATAATTAGCAGCTCCTTGATTTTTGGGGTGATCTGTAAATATCGGAAGGATGGGGTAATTTTTAGGTTTCCGTATCCCGTACGGAAGCCTACTATTACAAAGCCTCCGATGTCCGTCCGTCTGTCCGAGGGCTGTTACAGCCCTCGGACAGACGGACGGACTATTATGGTTCAAGAGATGCAGTATCTCTTGAACCGTAATAGGTAGCCCGTTGAAATTTTCACAGAATATGTGCCGGATATATCAATAAATAAGAAAAATAAGAAAATGTTAAAAATTAAGGGGGGCTTCCATACAACAAACGTCCGAAAAATCGATTAGCCACACTATTGAATAATAGATGGCGCCAGCGGCTTTCATACATTGCATTGTTGAAAGACAAAAGATAGGCCGATAATAGTGGATAGATACGGAAACCTCCGTGCGCGAGTAAAACTCGCACTTAACAGATTTTTTAGAGTTCCGAACAAAAATGGCAAAAGAGGAATCCTTCCTTATAGCATCACTTCGTTGTTGATCTGTCCTTCTGTCTGTATGTCACAGCCCGTTAACTTCTAAAGGGCTAGTCCTAGGAAATTGAAACTTTGCATCAAAAAAGGTTATTTTGTATAGTGAAAATAAGAAAAGAAAAATTATTCGGCATTTTGGCAAAAATATTTTTTATAATTTTCTTGGATGACATATTATATGGTAATTTTTATTAATTATACGGTAATATCACTTTCGGTGATAAGGGGGGGGGGGGAATATTTTCTCAAACTCAGAAAGAAAGACTAGTGTCAAAATTACACGAATAGTATAGCGAAGTTCAAAATGTTAATAGTTTCTGAGATAGCGCGAAAAAACTGAACTCCTATATCGTAGAAAATTTGTTCAAACTGCTTCAGTAGGCATTTTTCTAATCTGTGATAGGTACTGGGTACAAACGAACATTTCGACAGAAACTTTATTCTTTTACATTTTTAATTATGGAACCTGACATCCCACTACACTCGTGATGTCAGCCCATACATAACACCTTGATTGGACGAAAAATAGAAACTATTTACATAGCCGCTTCGATCGACCTTTCATTCAATGCGGTGGTACCAACCCGGACGGGCTTAACACCTTCACTGTCCGGGGACCCCCGGCGGGTCCCGCATTACTAGTGCGAAACGTCCGGCACCCTTATTACGATAATGGTGCTGATGTTGCGACTGGTGTTGATGTTGCGACTGCGACGGACAAAATTGGTATTACGTTATTGCGACCGGTCCCGCGGACCGACATCAAAGGTTGGTTGTTGGTTCAGGTAAGGTGCCAAATTTTGAAAGAAACTTGTAAAATGTTACTACGAATGGTAAAAGTATATATTAAAATCAATAATAAATAACGTATGTTACTTTTAACATGCCAAATATAGGAACATAAAGCAATGATAATTAATACAAGCGATTGAACAAATTATTTATTGTGTTACGGATTGCTTAGGAAAGGCGTTTCTGCCTGCACGGCGCGGCGGTCTGTCGGGCGGTGTATGTATACATACTGATATATACACATAAAGATATGATGGCGGCCGCTTTCATGCTATCTCACTCATATCGTGTGCTTGAATTCAATGCAGGAGGTTGTGGGTTGTAATCGCGAGTGTGGTATGCTACAAAGTTATTTCTGATATAAAAATATTTTGTCTCGAAAAAAACATTTCTGTTACAAAAGTTATTTAGCTTCACATACAGAATAACCTCCTGATGGCAGTTAAAAATATTGAGTGGGCATTTGCAACACCGTATATTGTCACTTGTATTATAATTTCTATGACGCAGAAGACCAAAATGTGTTATCAACTAAAACTTCTAAATTTTTTGTTATTCCTATTACAATATAGATAATTCTACATATAGATGATAAATATGGGCGTCGTCGGCTCAACAATCCATGCTGACGGCGCCAAGTGTCTCGCGTACCAATAATTAAGAAGGAGGGAGGGAGGGAGGGAGGGAGGGAGGGAGGGAGGTAGGGAGGGAGGGAGGGAGAGAGGTAGGGAGGGAGGGAGGGAGAGAGGGAGAGAGGGAGAGAGGGAGGGAGGGAGGGAGGGAGAGAGGGAGGGAGGGAGGGAGAGAGGGAGAGAGGGAGAGAGGGAGAGAGGGAGAGAGGGAGAGAGGGAGAGAGGGAGAGAGGGAGAGAGAGAGAGAGAGAGAGAGAGATATTTTCTTTATCATTCCCATTATATATTCTATAATATATATGATATAAATTATTCAAGACCAAGTTAAAATTATATACATTTCATAAATACTATTAAAATACAACATTTACTACAACAACATAATTCAAACAATATAAATAAACATACGTTACTTATTTTACCCACTATAAATAAACCTATACGATGTCACCACCAAAAACACAGAAAAGATCGTCGCTCGTTAGCCGTGAATGGTGCTATGATGCTGCTCAGGAGGAGCATCACGGATGACAGCTCGCGGGCTGCGGTCGGTCGCAAGTTTGACAGTTGTGCGACTGCAAATGCGATCGTAATACCAATATGCAGTAAAATGTATGACACATCTGCGGACTGATACCGCAATACCAGTTGCACGGACTGGTTGCATTCCAAAATCGCATAAAACAGTCGCCGAACTGTCAGATTTGGAGCTACGGACCGGTCCGGCGGACCGGTTGCATTATCGTAATAAGGGTGCGGGACCCGCCGCCGGCGGCGTCCCAGGCGACGAACACTTTAGATGATCAAAAATATTATTGGACTGGCTTCGGATTTTATTTGGACTGCCCAAGAAGGTATCAAATAAACAAATCCTCGAAAAAAATGTATTTATTAATCTATCTCCAGGTAACTTATTAATGAACCATGATACAATCTTATTTAATTTTAATTTTAGGATTTGTATGGTGGACAGTGCAACGACATTCTACTTTCTTTTTAATTCGTTGGGACAGTGAAGGTGTTAAGCCGACCATCAAGTAAGTTCAGTTATTTACCTTATGCATCTGCTCCCACCACTCTTCTGTCTCCTCCAAACCCCTCATAAACTTGGGGATGTACCAGAAGCAGACATTAGGACATTGCATCTGGTCCACAACCAGTCTGAACCCTGCTCTACTGGCCAGCAGATTATTACAGTACACGGCCATTTCCATTGCGCGATCCACCAGAGAACCAAAACCAGCGTCCCCGCGGGCCTTCCACATCACCCACAACTTGAACGAGTCCATCTAGAAAGAGAAAAGAAGTATTACTTTTTTATGAAAACTGACACGGTTGGCTACATCACCTACTACATCCGTGATGTCAGCCCATTAAAACTTGTTCATATTGGAACAGTCTTTGGTCGAGTCTGCAGTGTGGTGTGCTATTGTCAGTTTTGGGAGTAACTGTGTAAACCACAGCTATGATCTGTGGTGTAAACACATGTGAACTGAACACTGGCTTGGTGCCTTACTTAAGTATTATATATTTTAATCATGCATGTCTAGTCAGCCTCGATAGCTCAGTGGTGCAGACAGTCAACTGTCGCTATTGAATGTTAAGCAACGCTGGGTGCGGTCAGTAGTTGGATGGGTGACCGCTGACCGTTGGAGGCTGACCGAGGTTCGGATTCCTCGTAAAACTGTAGGTCCCTTCCCTCCTAATCTTACTTGGTGGTAGGGTTTAACCCGCCCGGGTTGGTACCACCGCACTGAATGAAACGTCGGTTTAAACGGCTATGTAAATAGTTTGTGTTTTTCGACCAGTTCAGTGTAGCTTGCACGATCAAAGGGGGAAGCACTGACATGGCACCTAGTTCACCCGGTGTTATGGGCTGACATCACGGATGTTGTAGGTGATGTAGCCAACTGTGACAGTTTCCATAAAAAAAAAAATCTATTCATACCTATTTATATATGGAATTTCTTACTATTCTCTCACATTATCCGTGCGCCTAATTAGACACTCCTTTACCACATCCCAAAGGTTTGCTTGAATATAATGCAGATCTGCATTAAGCCGACATTTTGTAACTTATTTTGTAGTAAAATGGTATACAATAAATGCAAATACCCACTTTCTGCTCCATAGTTATTCGTTCAGGCAATTTCACCCCCGATGGAGGAGGTGCCAATTCGGTTTGAATGCGGAGTAATGTCACTGGGGAAAGACTATTAACCCGCGATTTGAAGATCCGTGGATTGTAGGAATAGGGAGATATTCCTCGGATATAATATATGATATGATGATGGTATGTTATATGAGAGAAAAAGCAAAAATTTACAGATGATGCTCACCTTTCTTCCACACTGCACGCTCTTGTCTCCCGTGTCGTAATGGACGTCATAGAACTTGTCCTGCTGGAAGAGGTAACGAGCATTGGAGCTGTTCGCCGCATGCAGCAGCTGAGGGATCCTGATGAGGAAAGGGGAGCACTGCAGGGGCGCTCCAAGCATCTTGTGGGGGTTCCAGGCGATGGAGTGTGCTCTGGAATTCATCAATAAGCATATTTAGAGTTATGTGAGTGAGCTATATCAAGAAACCTATCAGTCCTGCTAAAAAGTATATGTTCGTTCGTCCGTTAGTCACGACCATCAAACTTATCAACACTCAATAGTAGCAGCTACAATTGATTATTGTTGTAATTGGTACATTCGTCCAATTCGGTCTTAAGACACATTCACCGGAATTTCTGACCGCATATTCCAGCTGGAAGTAAATTGTATAGGGCGTGAATCGGCAATCGGTACAAGTGTATCACCTCGCGTAGACCCCTTATTCAGCTTCGGCTGGGGAATCTGGAGCCGAATTTCCGTTGTCTGCGCTTCGTTAAAACCTGGGGTACGGGGAGAACCATTAACCTTGTGTACTTACGGGAATTTCAAATATCATGCTGGATTGACAGGCCCTTAAAAGTATCCAAGTTCTACTTGATGGAAGGAAACCCATATACTTAGAGGGCAGGAATTTTATTCCGATGTTTCCTGCTGCCATAAGTAAATAAAAATTCCCCTAAATATTAATGCGAGTTTGAAGTAAAGATGGATGTTTAATAAGATTAGGTAAGTAAGTGTCCTTACTTTTCAATGCCACGAAGTTTGTGTTTGTGCTTTTCCGAAAGAATCAAGCTGCCGCCCCAACACGCCTGAAAATAATGTTTTACTAACATTGAAATTTACTACAATCCTCTAATTCCTCTGTCAGTCAGACAGCGTGTTTGCTTCCACTGCTGGACATTTTTTCAATCTTCCTGCAATATGCCAGCCTGACAGGAGCCATTCACGCCCTTGTGAAAAACTCCAAGTTGTACTTAGGAGGAAATAGATGGGCAGGGAGTGCGTTTTGCGTATATGCTCGTAATTTCTATAATATCTGATAATAAACACAAATTCAATAATGCAACAAAACACTCACATCCACATGCATCCAAACATTATGCTTTTCACAAATATCTGCAATTCCTTCCAGCTCGTCAATAGCCCCAAGTACCGTGGTGCCAGCGGTCGCGTTGACTATCAAGGGGAACTTTCCTTCGTCCAAGCTCCTCTGGATGGCCTGGTCGAGTTCGCTGATGATCATTTGTCCAAGGTCGTTGGCTTTGACGAGGACGATATTGTCAGTGCCAATACCGAGCCAATGGGCGCCCTTCTTAACTGAGTAGTGACTCTGCAAATAATACATGGTGTTCATTCGGTGGGTCCTAATGGAATTTTTTTTTTATGGATACGCGAGACACTTGACGCCGCCGTCAGCGTGCTTTGTTGAGCCGACGACGCCCTGAGCCGAAAAGCATTCGGCTTAGAACTGGGGCTGCGGATGCCGAGCCGGCGTGACAGATGCATTTTACGCTTCTCTTGGAAGATCCTCCTAGAATCAACGACATTCTACTTTCTGGACAGGCCCCGTCATACATTTTACCGGTAGAAAGGTGCGATTCGAGTTCTGCTATATATTGCCAATATTTAAAACAGCGTAAGTGCGCGAGCGCCTCATACATCACGTTACGTTTCCGCTCTGTGAACGTCGATAGAGTAGGACGCTTAAATGGCAATTTGATGCGTATAAGAGAGACAACGATTGGAGAGTGTGCTGAATGCTCACCAATAGCGCGCCTCAATTCGGTGCATTGTATGCCACTTGGCGATACTTTTTAATTCGTTGCCTAGAATCATGAAATTTGGTAAGAAGCAAAGTCTCACAGCACAAGCAAAGAAAAAATCAGAAAATTGTAAATTTGTAGTTAAGATGTCTTATAAAAAATATATTTTCGAATGCCTGACAGTCAAACCATTGCTGTAGTGTTTATTTAGGCGTTTCGTGAATTTACAAAACACAATTATTGTTGTCCATACATAACATAAATATGTTGAGTACGGAACCCTCGGTGTGTGAGTCCAACTCGCACTTGTCGACGTTTTTAGTATATTTTGTTATTATATCGGTCATAATATTAATAACACATATTCTGTGAAAATTTCAACGCGATACCTATTACGGTTCTAGAGATACAGCCCTCGGACAGACGGACGGATGGACGGACAGACAGACAGACAGACGGCGTAGGCTTAGCAATAGGGTCCCGTACCGGATACGGAACCCTAAAAATATAAGTACCACATACATCGACCGAAGTATAAATGACCAGCGTAGGCAGGCAACCCATCCCCTTAGCCTTGATATCCGGAAAGGCTCTATATCTGGCAGCAACTATGGCGTACATGTTGGACAAACTTCCACCAGGACTGAAGATGCCGTCACCGTCCGACGGGAACCCGAACACCCGCAGCATGTGGCCGATGAGCGTCTGCTCTACCAGCGTGAACGCTGGTGCCACTTCGTACGTATACCTGCAATCAAGTGTACCACAGTTATACAGGATGTTTCAGGGTAGGGTTTCGTAACTTCAGGGTTCGAAAGAGGTCCATATTTGAAGACGAAAAGCTCTGAAACTTTTTCCCAGATTCGGTCATTTTATAGTATTCTTTGGTGAAAATCGTTTAATCGAGATTTGGTGGACGGTTAACGTCCACGTTTATTAAATAAAAATACGAGTAGAATGATTAAATGTAAGTTAATCATTCTATCTCTTCTAACGATATCTAAGTCCGCGTGGTAAAAAGTTCAAAATGCGGCAATTTTTTTTTCTTTTGACCACAGGTTCTTGACCGGAAGCAATCGGTCCAATAACTAAAAAGTTCAAAATGGCGGCCACTTTTTTTCATTTTTATCATGAATTCTTATTCAGAGACCACATGGACCCTCACATATCGATTTTCAAAGCAAGCAGCCCAGTTACAAAATTAGTATATTATATTTATTAAATTATTTTAAAAAATTGTGTCTGAATATTATGTTTATATTTAAGCGTTTTGTACCATACATACCCCCAACTTACTTAAGGGATCCAAGTGGACTAGCTAGTGTTTTATAATCCATTATCGCAGAATCCTTCCACAAGGGATTCAAGTGCACTAGAAAGTCCACTTCGATCCATTGATGGATCCTACCAAGGGAGCTAAGTGTACGGAGCGGTAAACGTTTTTCCATTTTGAGGTACAAATTAGATCTGGTGGAGATGGGGGAGATGGAGTGTTTTCAAGAGCATCATGTGTCCTATCAACAAAGAACTCATTGCATGAAACACAAATATATTTGTTTTATTATTTAAAAATGCATAGACACCAAAGAAAATAATTAAAAAAATCGAGCATCCCCACTCGTCTTATCTCCGAAACTACTGATTTTAAATTTTCAATAAAAAATAGAGAATATAGGGCCTCTCTTGAAAACCTAAACGAAAATCCTAAGTCTCCACGCGAGTTCGATTCTCACTTGACCGTTTTTTTTTGTATGGAATCTAAACTGATAATAGGTACATCACGTACTCCACCCGAGACGTCTCTTAAGCGTCACCTGAGTTATATTAGACCCTGTTCATAGGTGCCAGTGCTTCCCTTGATTGATTGTGCTGGTTACACGGGTTTGAACCTATCCCTATCAGCGTCGTGGCCTACGGAGCCCTAAAAATTGTGTAACTTACTGACTAGTGTTAAAGGCTTCGGCCAGCCAGGCCCCAGCCACGCCGTAAGGATCTGTAGCTCCGAACAACTGGTTCTTGAAGGTGAACTTGTTCGTCTTGACAGAATACTTCAGGACTTGTCGAACGCAACGCTCCAGTTCTTCGTCGTTCACGGCGTTGGTCACGTCCAGGTTGAGGATTTTCTGAAACAGCCATCGGAGCGGGTTGACAGATATGTACTGAACGACGCGTTAGAAACCTCCTTCAACCTTGACCAAGGTTGTAATACTCTCGACGGCACTCTCTTTTCGTCGTCATCACCTGTTCTTTGAACTACGCGAGTACGAAGATAAGAGAATCTTCAATGTGTCGCAATGCTAAGGTGTGGGATAGGCTTCCGGAGAATATGTTTCCCTGCTCCTACAATTGAGGTATAATTAAATCGCGAATAAATGGCCTTTCCCCAGAAACTTTAGTACACCTGCAAGCCGAACTGGCACTTCGTCTGGGATGATATTGGCTGCACGGGCGCCAACTTTTAGAAATCTCCGTGGGTGCTCATGCAATTTTAACATTGAAAATGTTTTTTCGATCGCTCCGGTAGGGCCACATTTTCGCTGAAAGTGTGTTTGTCCCGTGGTATATAGTGGTTTAGGGCCACGAGGACGTATGAGAGTTCAAAAGACGCAGAATTTTAATGGCATTTAGATGGTGAAAAAAAAATTTGGAAAAGTCGGAATCTTTTTTCGAAAATTGAAAAAAAACAAAAAAAACCTTGATTTTTAACACCTTCCCTCGGAATATCTTCGATATCTCCTGAACGAGGTCGAAAATCGAAAAACTGGGAGAGATGATATTGAGACGGGGAACATTTTATGTCATTAGTCATTACACTTTTTTCGATATTGGTGACGGTTGAGGCTGTAGAGGTGCCCTTAGCCGCGAGTTTTGCGCGGCGCGAGGTGCGATATCACGCGGCGGGCGGCTCGCGTGCGGCCAAGAGGAAGTATGAGTGCTCAAAAGACGCGGAATTCGAAGGGATTTAAGATGATGTAAAAATATTTTGGAAAAGTTGGTTTTGAAAAAAAAAATTGGTTTTGAAATAATTTTTTTTTTTTAATCGAAAAAAATTTAAAATTTTCGACCGAAAAATTACGCGTTCAGTTGAATCAAGGAAATGTCAGAACTGTGCGCGTTGACACCTGTTAGATTTCACTAATCATCATCTTGTAGTAGCCCTTCGAATTCCACCGTCTTTTGTGCCCTGGTGGGCCCTCGTACCTCAAACCTGCGACGCCATAGGTTGTAGAGGTACCTAGGCGGCGCATGTGCGCCGCCTAGGTACCTCTACAACCTAAGACGTCGTACCATCTTAAAGCCCTTAGAATTCCGCGTCTTTTGAGCCCTAATAGATCCTCGTATCTCAAACCTGCGAAGTTCCATGGGGCTGTAACACTTTCAGCGAAAATAGGGCCCTACTGAAGCGATCGAAAAAATTGTAACATTAAATTAGTGAAATCTAACATGGGGCCCTACTGAAGCGATCGAGCAAAATTGTAACATTAAATTAGAGAAATCTAACAGAGTGTCAACGCGCACAGTTCTGCCATTTCCTTGATTCAACTGAACGCATAATTTTTCGGTCGATTTTAATTTTTTTTCGATTTCCAAAAAAAAAAAATTTCAAAACCAATTTTTTTTTTTCAAAACCAACTTTTCCAAAATATTTTTACATCCTCTTAAATCCCTTCGAATTCCGCGTCTTATGAGCCTTCATACATCCTCGTGGCCCTAAACCTCAGGGTATCAATTTTCAATGTTAAAAACAGCTTTGACATATTATTATAGACGTCTGTAGAATATGATGAGATGATGTATCCTCAGGATGTAACCTAACCTCTTTCTTTTTTTTTTTTTTTTTTTATCTAATCCGGTATGTGTGGCTGAGTTGGAGGGGCTAAAGCGCATTCTCCGACCAGCCAATATCACCTCCGAGAAGGTAGGTGCCATACCGGAGACTTCCCTGGATTGCTGGCTATACTGGACTAGAGGAGAACACAATCGAGGCTGCTATGCGGCCATCTTACATCCAGTACGGTGGTACCAACCCAGTCGGCTACAATTTGAGCCTACCACCTAGTAAGGGGCAAGGGAAGGGACCTACAGTTTTACACCGGTTCCGAACGGTGAAGCAGCAGGTGTAGGTATGCACGTAAATTTTTTCGTCAGAAAAAACTCATTGGTACACGCCGACGGGATTCGAACAGCGGACCTCTCGCATGAGAAGCCGATGCCCAAATCACTCGGCCACCCGCCGCAGCGTTCCTTGGCGTTTATATCAATTTTTGCCACAGTAATGAAAGTTCGGTTGAAACGGCTATGTAAATAGTTCGTGTTTTCCGTCCAGTACAGTTTAGCCACGACACGACCAAAGGGAAGCACTGACTGTGCACTTAGTTGACCAACGTGTTATGGGCTGACATCATGGATGTAGTAGGGGATGTATTGATATAGCCAACCATGTCAGTTTCCATAATAAAAAATAAAAAAAAATCACAGATCTCGTGCTCTACACGACTTGAAGGAGCATTGAAAATGAACCTAGCTATTTTTAGATAGATAGAAATACTTTATTGCTCCAAAAACATTTAACATAAACAAACAATAAGAAATTTACATGAGGGGCAAAGGCGGACTTATCCCTTACAGGGATTGCTCCCAGTCAACCTTTGGATGTTTGAGAGTCGTATGTTGCGAGATATAAGTAGGTAGTAGCAAAAGACTTGAGTGTGGGAATGTAAAATATAATATAAGGAAAATAACATCTTTATGATTATTCAGAAAATAAAATAAAAAATCACGTTTGTAATATATTTTATTTCCCATCACCGTACAATATTTCTCACAAAAAGCACATACATTTCATTTTTAACCCCCGACCCAAAAAACGGAGGGGTGTTATAAGTTTGACGTGTGTGTGTGTGTGTGTGTGTGTGTGTGTGTGTGTGTGTGATTGTGTGTGAGGGTGTGTGTGTGTCTGTGTGTTTGTCTGTGGCATCGTAGCTCCCAAGCGGATGGACTGATTTGGATGTGTTTTTTTTTTATTTTACATTTACTTTTTAATTTTTAACATTTGACAATCTTAAATCTAAAATCTCAGTTAAATTCGTACGCGGGGCGCTTCTGGGACCGAGAATCGTCCTCTTCGTCGGTGGAGACGGATTCGTTACTGAGAAACGAACAGTTGATGAAATTTTTAGGTTGCGCTGCGGCACCCTCGTTGATCGTCTGAAGTTCAGAAGGCACGTTATTGTACGCCATGAACTCCAGGTCCGTGTCCAGAGATATTCCCGAGCGAGTGAGTTTGAATCCTCCGACGGAAATAACAGCGAACGCGTGAATATACTTCGGCTCCATCACGAGCCGTTTCCATTTGCCGCTAACACACTGCATCTTGTCATTTACGAACTCCATCAATTGGATAGGAACGGTACTCGGCATGGTCTGCGTATTTTGAACCTTCACATTCCACACTCCTGGGGACATATTGGTACCTTTACTGTTCGGCTTTTTCGAAGTCAACAGTTTATCTTTCAAATTGGCCCATGCCTGCACAGGATCGATTTGAAACTTGTACACAGCCTCGTTGAAGTCATCCTTCGACGCCACAGACTTCAAATCGTGAGCCAATTTATTCGTCAGGAACGAGTGCATCAATTTCTTGCTCGTTTCATGCCACCAGTATTCCGATGACGATACCAACATCGACAGTCGATGCTTCGGTTCTAGATGCGCGATATCCAAAATCTTCTTGCGCTCATTGAATTCCTCGGCCGTGTTCACGAACACTCCGTACATATTTACGACGACTGCCAACCGTATCGGGGCCTTGTACAAGAATTGACAGAAATGTGTAGATTTCTTAGGGATCTTGTTCAGTTTGACACGAAGGCCGTTGACGTCACTCGCATCTCGAACTATCGGCGGCACATCCGGACGAACGGAGTTCAAATTTGTCACAATCTCGTCGATGAAGTGTTCCAACTTGGTCGCGTCCGCAAACACACCGCGGATCGGTCTAGCTTGATACACACTCGTCACATTCTGCTGGCTGGCATCTTCCGCAGTGTCGTCCTCGTCTGATGAAGCCGAAATCTTCCGCTTTGATTTCTTCTCGGGCGGTACAGGAGTAGTCTCGCGAGAGGATATGCTCGACGAAGTGCTGACTCGAGGTTTAGCGGTTCGCTTGCCTTTCTGCATGATTTTTTCCAGCGCGGTCGACGCAGCCTCAACCGCGCTAGGCTCTTTCTTCCCACTATCCATCGTCGACGCAAGATTGATCCTGATCGTGTAACGATTCGAAAAAATGTATTTACTGTCGATCTTCCGTACGACGAAACACCACCGCACGACCGATCGTGGCGCAAGCTGTGTGCGAGAATGAACCATCCACTCGCTAGTGTAACAGAAAGCGGGTCAAGCAAGGTCCGGGTGGCATAAGTGCTTTCAGTTCGAAAGTTACCTACAATTAGTCTAACCCGACTCATTCCTCCTAACATAACATGTTCTCTATAGTATTACTCACTAGTTCACTACATACACAATCAAAGCTCTGTGTCGCATAGCATGATGCGAGGCAGCCTTGGTAGGTCCATTACTATCAACAAACTACTCTACGCGTCACCCATTGAATTCGGAGAATCACAAGTAAGTAGGTAGGGTGAAAGCACCAAAAGTCGGCCACCATTGTCAGTTTCCAGGGTTTTAGCGATTGTAGAAATTTAACGAATTACTATATACAAATTTATTTTGCATCAACAGCATTCACATGTTATCCAGATCATTTGTAGAAAATTAATTTTTATTGTCAGTGTGTACATTTAGAACAAAACTGGTTTATTTCAGAATTTGCCGATTTTTCCTAAAGTCGGCATATCATTTCCCTAACGTCGGCCTTTCGATACCCCAAAGTCGGCAGAGGTAAATTTAGGGTAACCATAATATTTTTTCATGTATGTCTATTCCCTAGCACAGGTGCAAGCCTAGTTGGGTGACGTCGTTATCTACACTTTAACTTTTAATTAATTTTCTACTGTCTCTGCCTACCCCTCCGGGGAAGGGGCGTGATGGTATGCATGTATATATAAATAGATATAAAGTATACTATACTACATATAAATGTACTATATTAAATTTATTAACTTATTCGCTAAATAATGTTCATAATTTTACCCAGTTTTTTTTTTACTTTTATCTTTTTTCCCTACAAAATTTAGGACTTTAGGTCGTTTGAATATATGTTTGGCTTGTTTCGATAAAAAATAAAGTATTAGTACATATTATGAAAGCCATAGTAGGTATTAATATATTACTTTATTTATTTACTAGCTGTTACCCGCGGCTTCGCTCGCGTGAAATTCGTATTCCAAAGAAGAATGTAAGTAACTAAGGGCGAGGCCGAAGGCCGAGCTGCGTTCAGGTAATCGATAAACCTTCTCAAAGAAAGTAACTAACTAAGGGCGAGGCCGAAGGCCGAGCTGCTTTCAGGTAAACGTTAAACCTTTCTCAAATAAAGGAAGTAAGTAAGGGCGAGGCCGAAGGCCGAGCTGCGTTCAGGAAGACGATAAACCTTCTGGAAGAAAGGAAGGAACTAAGTGCGAGGCCGAAAGCCGAGCTGCGTTCAGGTAAACCAAAAACACTCTTCCGCCTTCGGGCCTCGCCCTTAAAGACTTCTTTTCTTCGATAGAATATAATATCGTTTACTCAATCTATTTATTTCATAAACATAAAAAAGTAATATTAATAACTAAAGAATTAAAACCTAACTAACAAACATTAAAATAACTATCAAAACGGGCATTTTCAAATGTTCTTAGAGCACTTGCGGCATTACCCCGCTGGATGGCAAGGCTTACCCTTTGAATGAAGTACATAAGCCCTTGATGGCGGGACACCAGTTGCGTCAACCAGCAGAGGCCCAAGCCTCTTTTGGCTTCACTGCTCCACGGACCGAGGGGTTCCACCGCAAACGCAACAAATTCGAAATCTTGAATTATATTTCTATATTTGTTGCGTTTGAGGCTTTCCGCCCCAGCCTCGGCCGCGCCAGCCGCTCTTGAAGATGTCCTAACGTGGCTTGGAGCCAATGTGAGAACACAAGTGGCGTCCCACCCCATAGAACTACCCTTAGTCCATGGCACTAAGGTGATAGCATCGGGCCTCTTGCCATCCAGCCGGGAATAACCGCGAGGTTCTAGGATGCACGGTATATTTGCCGTCAGAAGCGTGGACTTTATAATAAAATTTAAATTAAATTAACTCAATCTTAATATTAATTAACTGTATTCGAGGTGGTTTAGCTTCTTCCTGAACGCAGCTCGGCCTTCGGCCTCGCCCTTAGTTTTTCTTTGAGATGGTTTATCATTTGTCAGAACGTAGCTCGGCCTTCGGCCTCGCCTTAGTTACTTACTTTCTTCAAAAATGTTTACCTTCTTCCTGAACGCAGCTCGGCCTACGGCCTCGCCCTTAGTTACTTGCTTTCTTCGAGATGGTTTATGGTCTTCCCGAATAGAGCACGGCCTTCGGCCTCGCCCTTAGTTACTTACTTTCTTCAAGATGGTTTAGCTTCTTCCTGAACGCAGCTCGGCCTTCGGCCTCGCCCTTAGTTACTTGCTTTCTTCGAGATGGTTTTTCAATTATCAGAACGTAGCTCGGCCTTCGGCCTCGCCTTAGTTACTTACTTTCTTCAAGATGGTTTAGCTTCTTCCTGAACGCAGCTCGGCCTTCGGTCTCGCCCTTAGTTACTTGATTTCTTCGAGATGGTTTTTCAATTATCCGAACTTAGCTCGGCCTTCGGGCTCGCCTTAGTTACTTACTTTCTTCAAGATGGTTTAGCTTCTTCCTGAACGCAGCTCGGCCTGCGGCCTCGCCCATAGTTACTTACTTTCTTCGAGAAGGTTTATGGTCTTTCAGAATAGAGCTCGGCCTTCGGCCTCGCCCTTAGTTACTTACTTTCTTCAAGAATGTTTTTCTTCTTCCTGAACTCAGCTCCGCCTTCCGCCTCGCCTTTAGTTACTTTCATCGAGAAAGAATATCGTTTACGTGAGCGCAGATCCGCCTTCGGGCCCGCCTTTAGTTGCTTACTTTCTTTTTTTGAAATACGAATTTCACGCGAGCGAAGCCGCGCGCAACAGATATATAAATTTTATTGCACCAATGACAGCAACATAACTTCGACTTTCAATTATTTTTTTTATTTATCAATCAATTTGTCACCGCCCAGCTCACGTCGAGATGATAATTCTCCGTTGTCAACATGACATTTGTTTTTTACCTTTACTTTGGATTACGTGATTTTTATTATATTTTTTAATTATTAGGTTAATCCGGGATATAGGTACACTGTCACTATAAAAAAGTTTCGTCAAATTCCGTTCTGTGGTTTTTGCGAGATGCGCGTACAAATAGACATTTTTGCATTTACGATTTTATTATATGTATAGAAAGAATTACATGTATAGCCTATGTCCAGCAGTGGACCGATACAGGCTGATGATGATGATGATGATGATGATAGAAAGAATAGATATGTATAGACTATTGTGTTCAAGTTATAAAAAAGAAGAACTGTCATTTTCGTTGTATCTACTTATTTTTAAATTTCGAATGAACATTTTATTCAAATTGTATTTGCTGCCAGTTCTCAAGATATAATTATGTATTGGACTACGTGATTTTAAACGCGCAATAATGTTTATAATTGTGTAATTTTTTTTTATTTTTGATATTTTTTTTTACGTATCATCCTAACCCGGCATATAAACTGCCACTATACAAAGTTTCGTCTAATTCCGTTCAGTGGTTTTTGCTTGATGCGCGTACAGACAAACAAACAAACAAACAAAAATTTTAAAAACTGTTCTAACATGTTCAGTATCTCATTTTAAGCCACCCTGGTTAGTTTTTTTCCGAATAAATTCAATGTCAGACTTTCTTACCTTTACGATTTTATTATATGTATAGATAGTACATTGTCATATTAGTGAATGTAGAATAACAGATGAACTCAATGAATTAATAGGTACAATAATTAAAATACAGATTAAAATATACCGTGTTCGACAGTATGGCCACCCTTGGTAAATTTTTAATATAGGCGGCCGATATTAGAATTCAATGAGTTATCCTAAATTCGGCCACCATCACAGACAGAACCGAAGCTAGAAGGAAATCAGGCGGCCGTCTTTTGGTCTTCATAATGATGATTGTTTGAAGCCTTTAGGTGTAAAAACCTCATAGCCAATAGAATTTGAGCATTCACTAAAAAGATTATCGCACCTCGCCCAGGCACACTCACACAGGCACTTAGATCTAGCTGACTGACCTCTTAGACACATCAATCTAAGAGCAAAATTGTAACATTAAATTAGTGAAATCTAATTCTACACCTGTACAGCCTCAACCGTCACCAATATCGAAAAAGTGTAATGACCTAAAATGTTCCTTGGTTCAATACCGAGGTGCTTTTTTCAGATTTTTTAAATTCGGCCCCGTTCTCGTGATATCGGAAATGTTGTGTTTCACACACGATTTTTCGGTCGAAAAAAGTCGTTTTTTTTTTCAATTTCCAAAAAAAGTTTTTGACTTTTCCAAAAATTTTTTTTGGAAAATCTCTTCGAATTCCGCGTCTTTTGAGCCCTCATACATCCTCGTGGCCCTAAACCTCAGGGTATCACGGGCGAGTCACACTTTCAGCGAAAATGGGGGCCTACTGGAGCGATCGAAAAAACATTTTCAGTGTTAAAATATCTAAGTCGCCATGCCCGTCGTGTCGCGGAAGGATTGCGATTATTATAGGGGTCAGTTCAAAGTCACTAATGTCGCGGGCGAACCTGCTGAGTAGTCAAGCAATATTTAGAATTCCTATAAAACAACATTCTCTATCAAGTGATCGCTGGATAGACTGATTATACCTGTCCTGTAAGCAGTTGGCCTTGTAAAACTGCACTTTGACTTTATAACATTCTAGAGTTTACAAATCCATTGCCTGCACGCCAATTACTAGTTATTTTCGCGCGTTCGCTTTTGATCCTAACGACAAACTTGTTTCCAAAAATACTCGGCCAAGTGCGAGTCTGTACGGCGCACCGAGGTTTTCGCGCCACAAAAAAAAAAAAACATTGAAAAAACGCGTTTTATGTGTGGAAACCACCCTTGATTTTTTTTTTTTTTTATATACTAAGCGCGACATGTGGCGCCGAGTCACCCATAAGGTGTCTAGCGACGCCCATGGACATTCGGACGCAGGCGGGGGCTGCGAATGCCATGCCGGCCTGACAGGTGCCCATTCACGCCTCTCTTGAAGGACCCGAGACTATACTTGGGGGGAAATATGTGGGCAGGTAGAGCGTTCCAGAGTTTGCCGGTTCTGTGGAGAAAGGATCTGCAGAACCGATTTGTACGCATCCGCGGTAAGTCCAGCGTATAGGGATGCAATCCCTGCCCAGTGCGCGTTGTACGGAGGTGGAAAGGGGACGCCGGAATCGCGTTAAACAGCTCCTCCGAGCACTCCCCGTGGAATAAGCGATAGAACACGCTTAGGGCGCCGACATCCCTACGAAGTTGCAGCGGTTCTAGATCGCGGGACACGTCGGGGTCATCCACTAGTCGCACGACTCGACGCTGGATCGAGTCCAAAGGCGCAAGCTGGTATTTGGCTGAGCCATCCCACAGGTGCGAGCAGTACTCCAAGCAGGACCTAATCTGCGATTTATACAGAAGCAGCCTTTGGCCCGGCGTGAAGTACCGTCGAACCTTATTGAGTACGCCTAGCTTTTTTGAGGCCAGCTTGGCCTTGCCCTCGATATGGCGCCGGTAATTTAGGTCGTGCGACAGTTCGACTCCGAGGACCCCGAGGTGGTCGCTTAATTTAAGCGACGTGCCTTGGAAGGAAGGAGCTGGTGTGAACGCCGCTCTCTTCGCACTGAACGCGCAAACTTGTGTTTTTGAAGCGTTGAACTCGACCAAATTGCTACGGCCCCATTCGGAAATAGACCGAAGCGTTTGTTCGAGTTCAGACACAAGTCTTCGCCTCTTTTCATCCACAACTTCTCGTCTGGCTGAAGGGTGACTGGTATAGGATCCGTGTGCTGTACTGTCATCCGCATAACAATGTATGTTGCCGAGTGGCAGCATGTCATTGATATGCAGAAGAAACAGTGTGGGTGACAGCACAGATCCCTGCGGTACGCCGGCATTCACTGACATGGCGTCCGACGAGCAACCGTTCACTAGGACCTGAATGCTACGCCCATGTAGGAAGTCGGCGACCCAGTCGCAGAGGCCAGAAGGAAGTCCGTACGCCGGAAGCTTGCCCAGGAGCGATTTGTGCCAAACCCTATCGAATGCCTTGGCAATATCGAGGCCAATTGCCAAGGATTCACCATGTCCTTCAAGCGATTCCCCCCAAAGGTGAGTGACGTACGCTAGGAGATCACCAGCGGATCGGTTTGGCCGAAAGCCATATTGCCGATCGCTGATGAGGTTATTTGTCTCCAGGTACGCCATGAGCTGGGCGTTGATAATACGCTCCATCACCTTGCAGAGTAGGGAGGTAATCGCTATAGGTCGGTAGTTCGAAGGGTTTGAGCGGTCGCCCTTTTTGGGGACCGATTCTTCACTTTTTAAAAATAACGCCTATTCTGTGAAAATTTCAATCGGGTACCTATTATTACGGTTCCAAAGATACAGCCATCGGACGGACGACCGGACAGACAAACCGACTGACAGATAGACAGACGTACAGATAGACAAACCGATTTTATAGGCTTAGTAATAATAGGTTTCCGTACGGGGTACGTAAACCTAAAAAGTGTCAAAGTGTGTTTGCCGACACTTTGGCTAGCGTTTCAATAGCCGCAAATCTGCTGGCATGGCGCCCCACTGAGCGTGGTTTCACGAGGAGAGGTGATTTAGGCTCTCTCGATTGCACCATATTGGTTCCTCGCTTCACCCATGTTGGTTTACGTAAAAAAACCCAAATAATTACTTGTTCACGCTACTTGGTACGTCGAATTGTAAAAAAAAAATCATAATCGAGCCTACATACATACATACCACACGCTGTATCCCGACAATCAGGGCGAGTAGAGTGATCGGTGTTGTGCTGCAAGGAGTCTTATAAAATTACAGCACAACACCGACCACGTTTAGCAAAGTATTCGGACAAGATCAAGCATCAAGTAAGGTACGAAGACCCACCTGCTGCATGAATCGGTGGAAGGACCGTGCCGAGGTGAGAGGTCGCTATCCCGTCGCTCTTTAGCACGGCATCTTGTCCTTATCGCCCTTAGTTGCATTTTACGACATGCACGGGGAGAGATGGAGTTGTTTTCTTCTCTAGTTCAGTATAGCCAGCAACCCAAAGGGAAGTCTCCGGTATGGCACCTTCTTGGAAATTGTCTGGTCGGAGCATGTGCTCTGACCCCTCTAACCCAGCCACCCTTATCGAATTTCATGATTGAGAGAGGACAAAATAAAACCCACAGGGTGGCGCGGAGGCGGCGGGGGTAAGTTTCAAATATAGTTTATCTACCTAGGTATACCCTAGTACCGTAGGTATACTGTGTGGGGCCAGTACTTAATAAGAATAGCCCCACTGCATATCTCCCCGTCCATGTCGTAAAAGGCGACTAAGGGATAAGGACAAGATACCGTGCAAGGGCGACTGGGCTAGCCACCTCTCACCTTGGCATGGTGTTTCCAGCGAGTCTTGCATCAGGCGGGCGTTCATGCTTTACTTCCTGCCTGATCTGAGTTATCTTGTCCGATTACTTTGCTAAACTAAACGTGGTGGTCGGTGTTGTGCTGTAATTTACCAGAATACTTGTAGCACAATACCGATTACTCTCGTTACCCCGATTGCCGGGATACGGCGTGTGGTGTGTATGTATGTATGTATGTATGTATGTATGTATACCGTAGAAGAAAAAACCCAGTCGAGGCTATACTGCGCTGTAATAGAATAGAATAGAATAGAATAGAATAGAATAGAATAGAATAGAATAGAATAGAATAGAATAGAATAGAATAGAATAGAATAGAATAGAATAGAATAGAATAGCATGGAATAGAATGGAATGGAATGGAATGGAATGGAATGGAATGGAATGGAATGGAATGGAATGGAATGGAATGGAACGGAATAGAATAGAATGGAACGGAATGGAACGGAATGGAACGGAATGGAACGGAATGGAACGGAATGGAACGGAATGGAACGGAATGGAACGGAATGGAACGGAATGGAACGGAATGGAACGGAATGGGACGGAATGGGACGGATTGGGACGGAACGGGACGGGACGGGACGGGACGGGACGGGACGGGACGGGACGGGACGGGACGGAACGGGACGGGACGGGACGGGACGGAACGGGACGGAACGGGACGGAACGGGACGGAACGGGACGGAACGGGACGGGACGGGACGGGACGGGACGGGACGGGACGGGACGGAACGGGACGGGACGGGACGGGACGGGACGGGAAGGGACGGAACGGGACGGAACGGGACGGAACGTGACGGAACGGGACGGGACGGGACGGTACGGGACGGGACGGGACGGGACGGGACGGGACGGGACGGGACGGTACGGGACGGGACGGGACGGGACGGGACGGAATAGAATAGTGTTTATTTCCTCTTCACATCAGTATTACAGTAATACAGTACATTATACACATGGCCTTGGAGGAAAAGGGCTGCGGCTGTAACTTTCGTACAGCAGCAGCAGCTTTGAAGGAAATATACAGCGGTTACAGTAAGTGGCAGTAAATAATGTACATCGACCTTTAGAAGGTGACAATCCGGTTGAATAGCGTCGTCGTCCCAGTCGCACGAACACGCACGCCTCTGTGCGACAAGGACGACGCTCTACAACCGGACTGTGTCTTTCTGAAACTCGATGTACGTTATTTACTGGCGCGTACTGTCCAGTCTTACATACTAACATATATCGTGCCGTGTAGGTATGGGCCGGTACTTTAAAGGAATAGCCCCACTGCATCTCTCCCCGTGAATGTCGTAAAAGGCGACTAAGGGATATGACTCCATTCTTATATTACTAGGTGGTAGAGATTAACCCGCCCGGGTTGGTACCACCGCACTTAATGAAAGGTCGGTCGAAACAGCTATGTAAATAGTTTGTGTTTTTCGTCCAGTTCAGTGTAGCCGGCACGACCGAAGGGAAGGCTGACGTGGCACCAAGTTCACCCGGTGTTATGGGCTGACATCACGGATGTTGTGGGTGAAGTAGCCAACCGTGTCAGTTTCCAAAAAATATATATAAAAATAAAGTATGAAGGAATAGTTTTAAATAAGAAGATTATCTATTCCGACTGCAGCTAGGTGCCATGACAAGCTGTCTATCAAAACACCGACGAAAATGAAAACTCAACTAACCTCCAGATCCTTTGGATGCTCAAACCTCATCAGAGGTTGTTCTGCAGAATTCTCGTCTTTCGTAATCTGAAGCACTTTGTCCAAAAATGGCTTTCCGTTTGACTCCATTTTTTTTATATCCTAAATACTTCGCCCGAACCACTTGATTCTAACAATTTTATAATGTTTTTAGAAGTATTTGAAAATAATAATAATATTTAAAAAATTTAAGCCCTGAAATAGTTTATAATTAAAATTAAAGCGTATTTTCCATAAAAAAAAATTTTCAAAATAAAGAAATAAAAAATTAGAGAGAGCTAACGAAAGGAATGTGCACGCTTTAAAGGTTGCACCAAGACTGAAGATAATGCGATTTCATCATTTCAAATGAGACGTGTGGTAATTAATATGCAGTAGTAAGTATGAGTAGTACCTACTGCTAGTAAGTACAGTCCGATCAAATTGTCATCACAGAATGATAAACGATAGAAGTGACCTGACCCGACTCGTTGAGCTGGTTCATTTCTGCCACGTTGAAAGCGGGCTTATTGCCGAACGTAATTTATGCATTCGTATGCGAGACAGATTACTAGTAGGTAGGTACAGAGGATCCGCTTTATAATTTGTGAAGCTTGAAAATCTGGAAGAAAGGATATTTGATTTGATTCTGCTTGACTGTTAGCGGTACAATTTGAGGTTTTGTTACGAACATTCTTCGATAAAACTAACTACGAAAGCATCACATGTTTATTTTTTTTTATTTTGCTTTTAACAATAATTTCTTAATATCAGCCCCATAGTACTCATCTTCTCCATAACTTAGGGCCCAGAGTCCCTAAGGGATAGAGAACGCTCCACGAAATCCACATACCGTGTGGGGCCGGTACTTTAAAAGAATAGCCCCACTGCATCTCTTCCCGTGTATGTCGTAAAAGGCGACTAAGGGATATGACTCCCTTCTTATATTACTAGGTGGTAGGGTTTAACCCGCCCGGGTTGGTACCACCGCACTGAATGAAAGGTCGGTCGAAACGGCTATGTAAATAGTTTGTGTTTTCCGTCCAGTTCAGTGTAGCCGGCACGACCGAAGGGAAGCGCTGACGTGGCACCAAGTTCATCCGGTGTTATGGGCTGACATCACGGATGTTGTAGGTGATATAGCCACCGGTGTCAGTTTCCATAAAAAAAAAAAAAAAAAAGCACAGTAGTGTAATTTTTTCTTTTGCACACACATTATAAACTCTCGATTTCTCTCGCCTACGTGGAAAGCCGGCCGACTGTGGTTACGAGTACGAGGTAAAAATTTCGCAAATAGATTCCTCTTTCTTGACAACTGGGCGTTCCCGCGGCTCCGTTTCGCGATGCCATATGACGCAGCTCGATGATGACAGTAGCTCTCAAATGCATGAACCGATTTGGATGCGGGTTTTTTTATTAGAAAGCTCGTTTAATCGGGATGGCTCTTAGCTATATTTGTAATTGTTTATTGTTTAAATTGTTTATTGTATAATTTCATCCATAGGTAGGTAACCTACGCTTGGACATGTCGAAAATTCCGCCAGTTCTAAATTCAATGCGAAGAAGAACTGACAAACAAACTTCGCAAGTCACAATGTTTTGTTAGTACCTTATATGTAATCAAGTAATTATGTGTCTAATCAAAAAAAATATTATCTTAAAAAGTGGACCGATTTGCATGCGGTTTTTTTTTCTTCTACGAACAGGTGAACCGGTGTTACACTTTGCACTTCCTATGTAAAACCAGATAACGGAATATCCCTGAAACTATGTCGAGTTCACTGACCATTACCATGAACCAGGAAAGATAAGACGGGTTAAAGTGTCAAGACTCATTACGAGGGCACTTGAGCAATCACGGCTGTAGATAATTGGCTCATCCATCATTGTAATAACCTTACTAATAAGCTAATGATTACGTAGACAGTCCCCATTACTTACGCATGACCTACATAATGGTTGTTGTTTAATGTTTATTGACCATTCCTATGGCAGTAGCGACAGCGACTGTGACGGTCGCTGTTGTCCAAAGGTTGAAAGTTGCCCATGTAATACGATATGGGTGGCTGAGTCGAAGGGGCCAAAGCGCATTCTCCGACCAGCCAATATCACCTCCGAGAAGGTAGGTGTTTTACTGGAGACTTCCCTGGATTGCTGGCTGTACTGGACTAGAGGAGAACACAGCCGAGGCTGCTATGCGGCCATCTTACATCCAGTACGGTGGTACCAACCCAGTCGGTTACAATTTGAGCCTACCACTCCCACCTAGTAAGGGGCAAGGGAAGGGACCTAAAGTTTTACACCGGTTCCGAACGGTGAATCAGCAGGTGTAGGTATGCACGTAAATTTTTTCGTCAGAAAAAACTCATTGGTACCCGCCGACCGGATTCGAACCGCGGACCTCTCGCATGAGAAGCCGATGCCCAAACCACTCGACCACCAGCCGCTTAACCGCACTCGACCACCCACCGCTTAAACTTTTTTTTTATTAGAGGACACAGCAGCAGAGGCTGCTATGCGGCCATCTTACGCTCAATACGGTGGTACCAATCCAGTCGGCTGCAATTTGAGCCTAACACAACACCTAGTAAGGGACAAGGGAAGGGACCTAAAGAGCTTTACCATTACTTTATTAAACGTGAATTCATGTTGGTGAAACGTGATGTTAGAAAATGATTTAGGAAAAAAATGTTTTTACGGATAGGTGGACAGACGACACCTAAAAAAGGTAGCCGGGGGCGGATGAATGAGAAGAGCGAAAGACCGCCGCGTGTGGTGGCGCGCCTTGGGAGAGGCCTCTGTCCAGCAGTGGAGCGATACAGGTTGATGATGATGTATTTTATTGGGCTGAAAAAAAAACCGCACTTTCAATCCAACCCGGCAATATCGCGAGCGGAACTGCGAGCGAAAGCTAGTAAGGTAGAGTAGAGTCGGTATTCCGTTATCGCTTATCTAAGTTATCTATCAAGGAAGGCGGTAAGTTTTGATCATATCAATATTCACTTCCTATAATAAACAGCTATAATCTTAATCGTATAACTATTGCTTTAATTCACACTCACGAAAGAGATAAAATGACTCAGGTAGGTATGGGCAAAATATTTTTATCGCCAGAATCGCGGTATGTTTCAATGAAGAACATGTTCTTGGTTTCAATGATACGCCGAGCTAGGTAACAAAGATTATCTGGGTATTGTCGGCATTATATGTATATAGAGTTTTACTTAAATATTGATGAATCAGATCTACAATGAATAAACAGGGTGTTCGGCACATGGACCGACAAAATTTTTTTGTAGGTAAGTGGGGTCATTTGCAAGGTTTTGACCTATGACACCTTTTGTCTTATATCACGTGGTATCGAGATACGATTTTTTTTTCTTTATTTTTGAAAATTACCGAAATCTCAGCTTTAACTCCTTGTAACTTTTTTGTTTATGATTATATCTGCACGAAATAAAATGTATTTGGTTGTACGATGTATCCTTGTTCTAGGAAAAATATCATTTGATAAAGTTAATACCATGAAAAGGACTTAGGACCTCCCAAAGTCCCAAAGACGAATAAAAATATGACAGAATCTTAATTTCTTAATTCATTTAAAAAAAAACAGCAATTGAGAGCATTTTCCTTTAAAAAGTTCGCTAGTTTACGCCCTTTCCAACGGTATACCACATGTCATACAAACCTTTCACCATTTGGCCAAAATTAGGAACAGAGACCTGCAGAACAGAACGACAATAACTTTGTAACAGGGCCGCCCTAGCGATAGTCGCTTCACATATTGAGAGCGTTTTCAGGAGCATTTTCAAATTTAGAACATGTAGCGGTCGCGCGGGTACTGTTCAATTTAAATTCCAACTACTACTGCTTCCATTGTTAATGTTTAGACTCTTGCAAATTATCCCTAATTTTGGCCACATAGTGAATGATTTGTATGACATGTGGTATATCGTTGGAAAGGGCACAAACTAGCGAACTTTTTAAATGAAAATGAAGCTCTCAATTGCTGTCTGTTTTTTTTTAATGAATTAAGAAATTAACATTCTATCCTAAGACTTTGGGAGGTAATAAGTCCTTTTAACGGTATTAACTTCATCAAATGATATTTTTTCTAAAACAAGGATACATCGTTAAATCAAATACATTTTATTTCGAGCAGATATAATCATAAACAAAAAAGTTACAAGGGGTTAAAGCTAAGATTTTGGTAATTTTCAAAAATAAAGAAAAAAAAATCGTATCTCGATACCATGTGACACCAGACAAAAGGTGTCATAGGTCAAAACCTTGCAAATGACCCCACTTACCTACAAAACAAATTTGTCGGTCCATGTGCCGAACATCCTGTATAACACCGTGTAGGTACTTACAATGCTGATAATACCTAGCTAGAACATTTTCGTATAACTAGGTACTATATTCTGTGGTTATTTTTTTATCTGGTTAATTTTGCATACACCGAACAATTTACATACTCTGTAATTTTAAATATCAATACACATGTAAGTAGAATAGAATAGAAAGTCTTGATTGCACACAGTTGAAAGAAAAACAATGATTAATTATGTAAATACATGAAAAGAAACAAGTTAAAAATAAAAATTTTAAACCCGACTGCTAATAAAAATGAAAGAGCAGTGGAACATGTTGTAGTCCGGCTCATTGTCGGCCTACGCCGTATGTCTGTCTGTCCGTCCCAGGGTTGTATCTGCTGAACCGTAATAGGTAAAAAAAAAGGTAGCCGGTTGAAATGTTCGCAGAATATGCCTCATTATGGCGCTTCCTAACAAATAATTAAAAAAACAAAAAAATATAAATTAAGAGGGTCCCCATACAAGAAACATGTTTTTTTCAACGCCATCTACCGAATGTTAAACATTTTAATTACAAAAGTATGAAAAATCACCGATAGATGGCGTGATGTAAGTAATTAGGTTGCCATCTTACTTGTTAGATATACCTATACGAAGGACTCAATATATCAATACAAAATAAGCTGTGCCGAATACACCAGATACGCGCGAGTGCGACCACGAGAACGTGATTGCTACGCACACGCACACTCGCTATGTGCGTTGGACACCTCATTCTTCAAAATTTGTACATTCAGCCGTTTTGGAGTTATGAAAAAATAAAGAATTACGAGGGGAACTCTACAAATACTGTAGAGCGCGCGGAAATGATAACAATAGTATTACCTTATCGCACGCACATGGGAAACGCTCAACTCGCTCGCTCCTCAACTCTATCTACGGAAACGCTGGAATGTTGGAATTCGTCTGTGAAAACGTTAAATCTTCACGACGTTCTTTTATTTTTTCTAGAATGCAGGTATTAAATGTTTTCTATAGTGCAACACAGGTTTACAATTAAGGCAACATTTTTGACAAAATATTGCCAATATTAAAAAATATGTCATTTTGCTTAGCTTTTTATGTGTACCTAATGAAATAATGATTTCCAACAAGGTATAAGAAATTTAACTATATTTCAATTTTATCATCACAAAAAAATATATATTTGTTTACCGGCAAAAATAGTTTTAAATTATTTTAGCAAAATCAAAGAATTTACTGAATACTGAGATTATTATTATAGTAGTATGGTAACACCAGCTGCCTGCCATTTTCCGTATCTCATTCATTGCCACGGACGAATTCTCGTGAATTTTATAAACATTATTCTCACAGGCGTGGGTGTTTAGAATTAGAACGGAGTCCCCTGGGACGTGCGCGGTAAGTTCTGACTCACCACGGCCTCAGTGAGTGCGCGAAGTGCGTTGAGCGAGTCGAAAGTGCGCCCACAGTCCAGTGTTTTGTGTGTGTATTTCTATTCCTATAATGCTCTCCTGCTTGGAGCGCGGGACCAATTTGCAGTGACTCATACTATTTTTATAACCAAGAAGGGTAACCGGCCAACTGGGCGAAGGCCTGGCCGACCTGATACAAGATAGGGCTTTGAACTCTACCCGGGCTATGAACTCTGAACTGGCAGTTGAAATATTTCCTGTTGATGTCCTGTCCTTACTATTGCTGTATCGTTACTGATGCCTTTGAATCGCGATGACGATGGTCATCATCAGTTTCCATGTGTCATAGTTTAAATCTACTCGGTACATATGAAGTTGTGCCTTTGAAATGTGAACAAAACATTGCATCCTGCAAAAGTAGAAATAGGCCTTTCTAAGGATACCAGATTCAGACTTAGGTCGCCAAGCTGCATCTCTTCCCTTGAATATCGACTAAGGGATAAGGACAAGATGCCGTGCTAAAGGGCGACAGGAAGGCCACCTCTCACTTGGGCATTTTCCTGCCACCGAGTAATGCAGCGGATGAGTCTTCGTGCCTTACTTGCTGCTTGATAGGTATCTTGTCCGAATAAAGGCTTAAGCAAATCCTGGCAATGCCAGCCCCATAGTAACTACAGGCAAACCCGCTTAACCCTTTCGTCGCCGGGACCGCTAGGGCCCAGTCATGCGCCCAGGCCAAGGCTTTACGAAACTTCCACCGTACTACTACTACAATTAAACCTATTTTTGAAAGCACTTTTCAAAATCACATATGTGTGCGCCTGGCCTCGCAAAATTACTATAGGCGCACACAAATATTTGCGACTGGCGCCACCTATTTATATGAAAGCACTTTTTCTAAATCACATATGTGTGCGCCTGGCCTCACAAAATGACTATAGGTGCACACAAATATGTGCGACTGGCGCCGAAAGGGTTAATACGATCCCGGTTAATACGATTTCCCGCATAATACGATCTTTTGTGCTGGTCCCTTCATTTTACGAACAAATTTTTTCCGCTTAATACGACCCCATCCCGCTTAAAACGATCTTTTGGTGACGAAGGTCGCCGCGCGCGGCGCGACCGCCTGGAGCTCGCTCCTAGCGCCGCGCGCCGAGCGAGCTCTGTGTAGCACATCGTCACCCGCCACGAACTGTCGAACTGTATCGAAATTAACACATCTGTGTATCCTTCTTCGTGCCATGACGGTCAATATTAAACGACAAGCACTCTCACTTAGTGATAGAAGATGTTGTCCAACTAAGGTGATATCTTTGTTCGATTGATTCCAGTGATGATGCTCTTAACAAACTAAATTGCATAGAAAGCTCTTCATTTCTTAACATGTAAACGATTGCGAAGATTGATTTATGTCAGAAATACAATAAACATATTTTAAAGTGTTTACTTTGCATGATTTTAACTCTTCCCGCTTAAGACGATTTTTGCGCCCATCCCCTTGAGAATTGTGTTAAACGGGTTTTACTGTATATTGATATTTTAATGTGCTTCAGCACGATTCAATGCCTGTGACTTTACAAAAAAACTTAGTATGAATTCAAACTCCTCCTGAGCTCGCCTCAAGGCTTCATGTACTTTAAACTTAAGTCTCTCAATAGCTTCTGCCTATATAATTTTATATGGATATAGTTTTGTATGTGGACTGGTGAGCAGAGAGAGTGTGATGCGACGGGGAGCATGCGGCTAGCGCGACACTGCATCAGGCGCCCCTACACAACCGCTGAGTATAATGGTCGGCTTGTCCGGCGGACATCTCTTCATACCGGGAGCTAGAGAAGGTGTTTATATATATATATATAGGGTGTTGTACGGGTGTTGTAATGACCACTACATTAAATTTAGGAAATGATTATTGGGATCAATAGCAAAGAGGCGTGGCGAGAGATGCGCGATGCGGCGTGAGTTTTTGGATCCCGATCGTTCATGCACCGGCTGTGGAATTGTCTACGGGCGAGTCAGTCTTCCGATACTTTCAACCCAGGAGTCTTCGAACGTCGTATTAACAACTGGGTACCGCTTCTACAGTCAGCAAATCGGCTTATATGGTGTCACACTGACTATATGGGATAAGGATGAGATGCCGTGCTAAAGTATTTCTTAAATGTAATAAAAATCCCTGTTTATCGAATTAATAAAATAAATTACTCCCAAAAAAAATTCTTTATATAAAATCTGGTAAGTATTGGGGTTAATAGCGGCGGGTGGTCGAGTGGTCTGGGCGTCGGCCTCTCTTGCGAGAGGTCCGAGGTTCAAATCCAACCGGCGTGTACCAATGAGTTTTTTCTGATATGAAAAAATTTACGTGCATACCCACCGCTCCATGGTTTGGATTCCATGTAAAAATGTAGGTCCACCGGGTTGACTGGAGGAAATTGCCCAAGGCAATAAGCCCGCCCTTGCCACACATTAGTGGCATAAAGTGTATTATTATTATGGGTTGCTGACTCAGAGGGTGCAGAGCACTTGCTCCGAGCAGCTAATCACTGCCAACCGGCCGGCCAAATCACCTCCGTAAGGGTCCCATACCGGAGCCTTCCCTTTGCATTGTTGGCTATACTGGACTAGAGGAGAACGCAGCCAACCTAGTTTGTTGCCTCGGATGTTGGAGCGTTTTCATAAAAGTCAGGTTGGCTGGCAGAGATTGCCTTAGGTAATAAGTGCGCCTTTTGTAAAATCGTATTGGAAAACAATATAGCATATCGCTGGTGATCTGGCAGAAAGTCCTATCAAATTTTTGCCAAATTCAGATTTTGGTGGTAATATGTCCTATATAATTTTTTCCACAATGTCAGGACAAAATTCAGGCGACTTTATTCTAAAATAAACTAAAATAAAATAAAATTGTACGTGTTTTTTTTTACATTGTATGACCCTAAGTTCTGAACAAAACAGTTTCACGTCTCTTGAAAAATTTACATTTTTGAGATAGGACTTCTGCCAGATCACCAACGATATTCTATTCTATTATATGTTTGAAACGTGCACGGTTATCACAGCGGACGCCGAGATGAATCCGATACCGACGAACGCGCCGACGTCGGCCGACGCCTGCCTCAGCATCGTGCACTCGCTGATGTGCCACCGGCAGGGCGGCGAGAGCGAGGGCTTCGCCAAGCGTGCCATCGAGAGCCTCGTGAAGAAGCTCAAGGAGAAGCGGGACGAGCTGGACTCTCTCATCACCGCCATCACAACCAACGGCGCTCATCCGAGCAAGTGCGTCACCATACAGCGCACCCTCGACGGCCGCTTACAGGTATGATTAACTATTTTTCTAAATTATTTTGCAGCGGGGCATATGACCAGTCCACCGCAATTTAAGTTGGTCCATGCGTGGTCTTATGCTCCGCTGCAAGAAGGAAAAGTGGAGTAATCTGGTGACAGTATGGTACCCAAGGGGCAACACAAGGAGCCGAGGTCGTAAAGCAATAAGATGGGAGGATGACCTAAAAATGACCTTAGGACCACTTTGGCGGCAGACAGAAAACAATGAAGAGAGTTGGAGGAGGCCTTTGCCGTAAGGCAAACCGAATTAAGAGATATTTTATGATATAAGTGCATTTTTAGTCTTAAAATTTTTTTATTTTTCTTTAAATTACTTTTACAGTTTTATTTTTATCTAAAAATTTCATTTAAGACACAAAGTTTAAAAATGCAAATATTTCGGAAATAAAGGCTTTATTACTATTATTATAAAATGAAAAATCATTTTAAGGATTAATGAATCGAGGGATCCGGTCATACTCATATTTCAATATTGAGCATTGTGTTTGTCGTCTTTCTAACCCCTCAAGCGTCAATGGCTCAAACCTCGCGCGTCACCGCAAGGTGACAGAAACGCCGGCGGTGCAGAGTATGGAGCCATTTATACACGTGTTTAACTTTTTTCGCGACATTTCACTTTTAATACTGAATAAAAAAACCATTAGGTCTACTGATTATTTTGTGGTAGGTACTTAAAAATAAAATCTAAAATAGTTTAAAAAAAATTTGCATATTTTATTCAAAATTTTACCTCAGTGACAATTTCTCTTGGAATGGTGTAGCGAGCGTCGAGCGCCGCCGCGCGCCTGCGACCATGTGTACCCAGCTGCCTGACGACGTGTCACGCGCTAGCTGTTGTATCGTGTCGATATGAATGTGATCTTTTTTATTTTTTTGAAAAAATACCCAGCTTTCGATTTTTTTGGTAATGCAGTGCGATTCATATTACGAAATACCATGTTTTTATACCAAATATAGAAATTGAAAATTTTAAAACCAAAGCTCAAAATAAAAAATTACGACCTTTTTCGGCATCAGTATGTGACCCAGAATAACCCCCTTTCGAAAATCGGAAAAAATTTAGGACATAATATATGAACGGCCCCTATGTTCTAATGGCGCAGCCGTCTTTCGGCATTAAAATACACGCTCTTTGAATATGGGCATATAAGGCTCAATTATAGTTCTGAAAAAAGGTGAAAATATGCCTTTCTTGATACGGTTCACTTTGTTGCCAACTTTGAAGGAAAGATTAGGTATAAAACTTTCCAGTTTCCAGAGCAGTATTTTTTTGCATAAAGTGCTTGACATACGCCTCAAATCTTCCTCCAATCCATCCATGCTTTATCGGTTATAAGTACAGCCTCAAAAGGGGCGTGAAAAGGCTCCTGTCAGACCGGCATGGCATTCGCAATCCCTGTGCATCACAGAATGTCCATGGGCAGCGTTAGACATCTACGGGCTACGTTAGGTGAAACGATGCCACATGCCGCGCTATCCATAAAAAAAAACACTGCTTGCCTTTGATGTACTCAATATCGTCCTCCTCACAGTTCACATTCCTGTGCATAGGTGCCAGCCCACTACCACTTGGTCTCCCAACAGTTACAGATATAATATAAACTTTTGGCCAACTCTGTTCATTTTACTATGACAATTTTTTTAGTTCACATTCCGTTTGAACTCAGGTTATGGTTAAAATATTTACCTTTAACATTTTAATTTATAATTTCTTTAAGGTTTTGGTTTTGGTGAAAAAACCTCAAAGGTGAATTTCTGCCGCAGGTGGCGGGAAGGAAGGGCTTCCCGCACGTGATCTACGCCCGGATATGGCGCTGGCCGGACCTTCACAAGAACGAGTTGAAGCATGTCAAGTTCTGCCAGTACGCGTTCGACCTCAAGTGCGATTCGGTGTGCGTCAACCCTTATCACTATGAGAGGGTTGTCTCGCCGGGCATTGGTGAGTGATGTCAATTTATCCTTACGGCCTCTCCGAATTTCCTCCAGTCGTCCCGGCCTTCAGCGGTACGGAGCCAGAGCTTTTCCCCGACGTACTTGATGTCGTCGTCCCACCTGGCCGTGTGGTCTTCTCCCACTCAGCTTTCCTGTCCACAGCCGCCAGTTTAGGACATAGTTATTGAAACGGTCGTTGTCTCTTTGGCTGACGTGCCGAGCCCACTGCCGCTGTAGCTTAACCACTCTAATATGCAATATCAACTACTGTGGTCATATTGGTTGGTAATTAATTACATATATGACATAGCTGTCACATTAGGAAATATGATTTACGACATGACATTACGACGACGATGACATTACGAGTACTAAATATATATTAGAACCTAATAAGTGACTGATACGATGGACAAACAACATTGTTGCCTATGTAAAACAACCATATGAAATTTGTTTTATTTAAACATTTTACTCAGGGATACTTGGGTCTCAGAAAATTATCTTAGGGGTACCGATTAAAATATAGTTGGGAACCGCTGCTTTAGAGAATTTCGTCTTGTCAGCCTCGGTAGCTCAGTGGTGCGGTCGGTCGACTGTTGTTAAGCAACGCTGAGCGCGGTCAGTACTGGGATGGGTGACCGCTCGACCGTTGGAGGCTGACTGTGGTTCGGATTCCACGATAAACTGTAGGTCCCTTCCCTTCTTACCTTATTAGGTGGTAGGGTTTATCCCGGCCGGGTTGGTATCACCGCACTGAGCGAAACGTCGGTCGAAACTGCTATAGTTCGTGTTTTCCGTCCAGTTCAGTTTAGCCGACATGAAATGAAGGGAAGCGTTGACATGGCACCTAGTTCACCCGGTGTTATGGGCTGATATCACGGATGTTGTAGGTGATGAAGCAAACCCTGTCAGTTTTCACAAAAAAAAAAAAAAAAATATTTCGTTCTCTCTACACACCCCGTATATTATAATAACTCTATGACTTTAACACAATTAGGCGGGGGCGTCGCATTGATGGATGTGGCACCTTCACGACAACCTTCACACATCAAATCTAATAAAAGTCATCCGACTGCTTGTAGATGAAAACTAAGGACTTTAACAAACCTCCAACTTTTTTGTCCAGATCTCTCCGGCCTAACCCTGCAGTCTGGACCGAGCCGCCTGGTCAAGGACGAGTACACGGCCGGGCTGAGTGGCGGCTCCATGGAGATGGATACGTCGGAGCTGGTCACCATACAGCACCACGCCACCAGCCCGCGCCACCACCACACCCCGCTGCCGCACCACCATCAGCAGTATCAACCTACTAGTATTGTCATGAGTCAGGGGCAGGGTACGTTTTTTTCCCCTCGTATTGTCTATTTTGTGTATTTTGATGGATCAGAGTTGATTAGAAAGTTTTGTCTTTTTTTTATGTTTCATTGTTTTTCTTACTTTTTTTTTTCATCATGTCATATTTTGACCAATCAAAGTTGACTATGTCTTATAATTTTTTTTTTCTTTGAAATGTCTTTGTCTAAATTTTTCTGTACTAGACCTATAATATAATTTCATACCATTTTATTGTTTGTGAATTTGACGTTTTCAGCATCAAGCATATTCCTATAGATGCGTCGAAATGGGGTGTGATACTGCCTAGATTGCCTTACTTCTGGAAGAGTGTATGAAAATAGTAAATTCATTCATAAAAAAAAAAGTAAAAGGAATATTGAAAAGTCCTTCTTTGAGACTGTAGTGCACCTATAACATTCTAGAATGCAAATGTTCCCAAAATACTGTTACCTCCCTACCACTACCTAAAACAGCGGTTCCTAAATAGTGATACGCGTACCCCAGGGATACGCGGGCTCAAGAGAAGGGGTACACGTGGGTGCACATAATGGCCAAGTTTACCTATACGATAGAGAAAGGGACTTCACTTATCTCATTAGTGAAAATTATCTCAACTGATGTATGGTTGAATGGAACCTATTTCGTATTATTTTTTGATTACTAAGTAGATATTAGAACCTAATATATGGCTGATACGATGGATAAACATTACCTATGAAAAAATTACACCCATATGAAATTTGTTTTATTTAAACATTTCACTCAAGGGTACTGCCCTAAAACATAGCTAGGCCACCAGGCTTTAATCTCAAAGAGAGTTCCAATATTTCTTTAAATGTTTTTTAAATAAATTAATTTGCTGCTTTACACGCACTTTCAAAACAGCTGGCAGCGGAGCTGATAACGGTCAACAAAGTCTTCAAGAGACTAAACAGGAAAGCCCCTCGAGATCTACTCGGGTATTAGAAGACTACGGGAAAAGATAAAGGAAGTGTCACTGGACACAACTTCTTCAAATCACTCACCTATGATCAATGACAAAAAAAAAACATGCTCTTCCAGATGTAAGGCGAGCCAGTCAGTATCCGACCCTTAAGCATGAAAGTATGAGCCGTCCGTTGTCTGTACTGTTATATTATTTAAAGCTTATGATTATTTTGCCGCTACAGTGTTGTTGTTTTGCTATCCACTAGCCCCAGAGGGTGTTCCTGGTATGTTTTCACCGTCGGGACCGCCGCGAATGCCACAACGGCCCCCAATCCAGGTGCCCCCGCCGATGAGCCAGGGGCCTTCCCCTTTGGGCCCGGGACCACCGGCGATGGGGCAGGGACCTCCGCAGCAGTCGCATGGACCTCCCCAGATGGGCCCCGGTCCCCAAGCGATGGTACAGCCGCCGCGTCCCCAACAGATGGTACAACCGCCGCGTCCCCAACCGATGGTACAGCCGCCGCGGATGGCACAACCGCCGCAGATGGTTCGGTCGCCGCAAATGGCGCCCGGGCCGCCGCAAATGGCGTCGGGACCGCCGCAAATGCAATCGAGTCCCCAGCAAATGGGTCTGACAATGTCGATGGCGAGCCCCCCGCAAATGGCGATGGCAAACTCTAGGCCGAACGTTGCGCCCAAGATTGAGCCGCCAGATACGATGGACGCTCGCGCGATGTGGCTGCCCAACAGAATGAGTCATTGTAAGATTATTCGTATTTATTTTGTGTTCATTAATTTCGGTTATGTACTATATTTTGTATGGATCACAGTGACTGGCAACTTTTTTAAACCTTTCAAAATAATCAGTCTGTCAGCGTGTTCGCGTCCACTGCTAGACATACTCCTCTCCAATTTTCCTCCAGGTCTAGAGGCCTTCAGCGATACGAAACCACAGCTTTCCGCCGACGTACTTGATGTCGTTGTCCCACTTAGCAGGTTGCCTTACCACACGCCCTCAAGCTGATTTTGTAAATAGTTAGTGTTTTCCTTCCAGTTCAGTGTAGCCGGCACGACCGAAGGGAAGCACTGACAATGATACCTAGTTCACCAAGGTGTTATGGGCTGACATCACAGATCTTGTAGGTGTGTGTTTGGGTTTAAAAAAAACCAACCATATACTTTTCATAGCAATGGGAGATGTGTTGCACATCTGAGAGACAATAAAATCTAGTATTCACGTGATCAGCCATTTGGGGTAAACAAAATTGGGTCAGTCACTGTGATCCAGTATTTTTAGTTTTAATATTTTTTTTACACTAGATTGTTTTACCTTTATTTACTTTCACAGCGTCAGTGGATGCATCGGCAAAATTTGCACGGCTCCAGGTTTCGTGCGCTTATAAGCACGGTTTATTTAATACTTATCACACGCAAGGCATGTTTCAATAAAAAAAATATGAATTTTTCACTTGACCTGAAATTATGAACCTCAGATAAAGAGTGTAATGCTGAAAAGACCAAAGCCGAATGTATTGAACCTAATTTGACACTTCTTTTGCACTTCTAAACAACATTTCATCGACCTCTTGTCAGTCTCGGTGGCTCGGTGGTGCAGTGGATCGACGTCAATGATCAAAACACGCAATTAAAGTGTAAACTTTGCGTGTCTGTATATTGAAAATATTTGCAAAAACAAAAATAACCGGCCAAGTGCAAGTCAGACTCGAGCACCGAGGTTTCCGCACCACAAAAAAAAACATTGAAAAAAAAACACATTTCTGGTACCCCCTTAATTTTTGACTTTTTCTATTTTTTATTATTTGTTGTTAAATCCGCCATAATAACACATATTCTGTAAAAATTTCAACCGGCTACCTATTACGGTTCCAAAGATACATCAGTAGGACAGACAGACAGACGGCGTAGGCTTAGTAATAGGCTTCCGGACGGGATACGGAAACCTAAAAATCATGGACGATCATGGATCGAAGGATCGATGAAGGATGAGTAATAAAATGATTTCAGAATTTTTTTATTCCTTGTCTGTTTGTTGTTTGTCATGCATGACTCATCAGTTCATCACATAATAACTAGTAAGTCAATTCGAAAGGAGTGTTTTAGAAAAATAAAGGACATAACTTGGTGCAACATGGTCTTCTGTATAATTTAATTTTTTCCTTGTATTTGTTCAATAAATATATTCTACATTTGCACAAAAATTTGTGTTATCTCGACCTATTATGGGTCGGAAGTGACAGAGAAAATTCGCCAGTTCGATTTGCGCTCATGTGAAAAACACTCAACCGATTTAGGTTTCGAGTATATCTGATGTTTTGCAATTATTCACATTTTTGTAACATCACACCATCTCTTATAGGGACAGATAAACAGACAAAGGACCTGTGATCCCTTTTTTCGCATTTTACGAAGGGACCCTCAAAAAACCGGCCAAGTGATAGTCGGACTCGCGCATCATGGTTTCCGTACCACCACATGATTGGTCTGTTTTATTATTTGTTGTTTTACTTTAGAGTTTGCACTATAATCACATCAAGTTTGACGCTTGTATGTGTAACCGTTTTTACGATAGATCAAAAACAAAAAAACTTTGAAAAACTTGTATGGTCGCCATAAATTTTTTACTTTTTGTTTGTTTGTTCTTTTTTATATTTGTTAGCATATCCGCGATTATAACACATATTTCGTGCAAGCGTACAATACGTACAAGCAAACGTAGTGTGGGACGCCCCCCGGCTAGGTGGACAGAATGACCTAAAAAAAAGGTAGCCGGGAGTGGATGGATGAGAAGAGCGGAAGACCGCGTGTGGTGGCGTGCCTTGGGAGAGGCCTATGTCCAGCAGTGGACCGATGCAGGCTGATGATGATGATGATGATCAACACATATTTTGTGAAAATTTCAACCTACTACCTATTACAGTTTAATAGATACATCCTTTAAACGTAGGATAGACAGACGGACAGACGAACGGCGTGGACTTAGAATAGGTTTCCGCACGGGTATGGAAATCTGAAAAGAGTGTGATTTATTCTGTGCATTGAGCGGAACTGGTGTTTGCAGCTGGCATGTCGCACTCTGTGAGTATGTCGCCCGGAGGCACGACACCGCTGATAGAGAGCTCCACCACCGCGTTCTTCCCGACGGAGCACGCTTCCACCGACGCCCAAATGCCTCAGTCTATGCCTGGTGAGATGATCATGATTTTCATATGAAATGAAATGAAATATTTATTTACACAAAGTGTTTGTTAAAATTTTTTTTCTATTGAATCTGACACATTTGGCTACATCACCTACAATCCGTGATGTCAGCCTATAACACCGGGTGAACCTGGTGCCACGTCAGTGCTTCCCTTCGGTCGTGCCGGCTACACCGAACTGGACGGAAAACACAAACTATTCACATAGCCGTTTCGACCGACATTTCATTCACTTTCGTTCATTACACTGCAATAAACTAGTCTCCTGCACTAGAAAATGTCCGTCTCGCAGAAAGACTTTTATAATATACAAAGTGACATATTAATTTTGTGCTCACTAGTAATATCAAATAAATGTTTGCGAAATTTTAATGAAATTGGTCATTTAACTCATACAGGCCACTTTTCTTTTTATTTTATTGAAAGCCTGAAATCTGGAAACCAGCCACCCATAAGGTAGCTAACGACGCCGTTCGTATGCAGGGGCTGCGAATGCCATGCCGGCCTGACAGGCGCCTATTCAATCTCCTCTGGACCCGAGACTGTACGTGGGGGGAAAGATATGGGCAGAGAGAGCGTTCCAGAGTTTACCGATTCTGTAGAGCAGTGGTTTCCAAATAATGATACGCGTACCCCCTGGGGTACGCAAGCTTAAGAGATGGGGTACTTTGGGATGAGGGTTTTTTTTTATTTCACACAATCGCGAATCGACAAAATCCTCCAATAATAACATGCATTAACTTCATGAATGCATGCATTCTTTCGAATTTATACACAACAAACTAATGTCTAAAAACACCAAAAATCTTTTTTATTTGCGGCAGTGGCGCGCTGAGTTCGCGCGTGAACATGTTTGCGACGCCAAGTGTCGAAATCAACTATAAAATTCTTAAATTTTTTGCTCTAGTTTGGCGACAAAGTGAATCAGATTGAGAAGAGCATATCTACACCTTTATTTGGAAGTATAATTGAGCCTTATCGCAGTTCCTTCAATGTTTCAAGTTATACAAGAAGCGCATGCTTCACACAGACTTTAGAGTTATTTGAACGTGTGTTGAACGGCAGTTGGAACGGTAGGCGTCGCGTCGCCTGTGTCGGGAGCGGGCGCGGTGGTGGGGGCGGGGCGAACGGATGCTGCGGGCGCGGGGCAGCATCAGAACGGCTTCTCGGGAAGCAGCACGCCCCTCACGAGTCCCGCGGCCCCTCTCAACAGCCCGGCGCCGCCGGCCATGCAGTCCCCACAGCAGCAGGGTATGTAGGCCTAGTCGCGTTTCATTCCCATACGAGATTGGCTATTTCACAGTATATATAGCCTTTCACACCTATTAATATTTTTACCTTTCACACCTATACGACTATGAATATTTCAGCCTTTCACACCTATATGACTTTTTGCCTTTTACGCTCATACGACATAGGACATTTCATGCCTTTCAAACCTATTTGATATTGAACATTTAATCTTTTTGCCTTTCACACCTATCCAAAATTGGGTGTTTTAATGTTATCTCCTCTTGCGCCTTGCAGGTACGTGGACGGGCAGCAACACGCTGACTTACACGCAGAGCCTGGCTCCGCCCCCGGCCGCACCCAACTCGGTGGATCCGCCTCAGCACCATCACCACTACTGTGAGTGAAGAAATCATGTATTAACATGGAAGCACGCAAAAAGACAAATTAATAAAAACCGATTAAGATCAGTTTACAGTTAGCATTTATCTGTTGAATAAAATGTTTGTCACCTTTAGCTCAGTGGTGCAGACAGTCAACTGTCGCTATTGAATGTTAAGCAACGCTGGGTGCGGTCAGTACTTGGATGGGTGACCGCTCGCCCGTTGGAGGCTGACCGTGATTCGGATTTGATGTAAAACCGTAGGTATCTAGGTATATAGGTATGGCACGTAGTTGACCAAGGTGTTATGGGCTGACATCACGGATGTTGTAGGTCATGTATTGTTTTGTGTTTGGCAGACAACGGCAACCCCGGTGGACTGTTGTCGTCGCAGCCGGCGCCCGAGTACTGGTGTTCGGTGGCCTACTTCGAGCTGGACACGCAGGTCGGGGAGACCTTCAAGGTGCCATCCAGCAGGCCCAATGTTACCGTGAGTACGACTCGTCCCTCACAGAATTTAATGTTCGTTGAAATTTTGCACGATCGTGAACTTGAATGCGAGTTTTCCAAATTCACATAATTTTTTATTAATATTTTGTTTTTTTAGTACAGCACATTCGGGACTAATCCCGAATGTTCAACTACGTTCCAAAACCAACTGACCTCTGTCCAACTTCCACTCAAAGAGAATCTGGTTATGAATTTTGAGAGTATTGAAGAGGCTGGAATTTTCATTTTAAAGTGTAAAAACATTGTAATTGAATTGTAATTGGTGTGTCAACCACTAGGCTTACGCACACCACCACTTGAAATTAATTCTTTCAGTAATATTATACTCGACGCCACCATATACAAGATGAGAAACAAATAATTTTGTATTTCTTCATTAAATAAATGCAAGGCCGAAAATTAAGAGAAAAAATATGTCCCGACCAGGCGAAAAAGCGAGTACATGCGTAGAACATATAAAAAATAAAAACATAATAATTTAATGTTTCTTTTTTCTTTTTGCAGGTGGACGGCTACGTAGACCCTTCGGGCGGCAACAGATTTTGCCTGGGAGCCCTCAGCAACGTGCACAGAACAGAACAGAGTGAACGGGCGAGGTGTGAACATGCGCAATTATCTATCTAACGACATATTATTTAAGAGGCAGTGTTATGCTTAGATACTGCCGGAAGATGTTGTTACTGTCGTTGGTACTTTCAAACCAATAACCACTGAGACTAGGGACCACACATCACCGCGTCCTCCGCCGTTAAAAATAAAACTCAATGTGTGAGCGCCGCGTTCGATTGGCCATCGCTAGGGTCGCACCCTCCACGACTGTCCCGCTTCATTCTGCACACGTTCCATTTTTGGCTCAGTCGGTTTCAATATTGGAAAGATGCTTTGTTGTGTCCCCAAGCTCAGTGGTCGGTGATTCAAGTCAAGTTGTAAAATGTATTGTATTCGTATTCGATGTAAAACCGTAGGTATCTAGGTATATAGGTATGGCACCTAGTTGACCAAGGTGTTATGGGCTGACATCACGGATGTTGTAGGTCATGTATTGTTTTGTGTTTGGGTAAACTCGTATATACATACATATCAAACACGCTGAATCCCAACAATCGGGGTAAGCAGAGTAATCGGTGTTGTGCTGCAAGTACTCTGGTAAATTACAGCACAACACTGACCACCACATTTAGCAAAGTATTCGGACAAGATAACTATCAGGCAGCAAGTAAGGCACGAAGGCCCACCTGCTGCATGAATAGGTGGAAAGACCGCGCCAAGGTGAGCGGTGGCTATCCTGTCGCCCTTGGTTCAAGTAATCTAAGAAAAAATAGTCATGAGAAATGATGTTGTTACAGACTGCACATAGGCAAAGGAGTGCAGTTGGACCTGCGCGGGGAGGGCGACGTGTGGCTACGCTGCCTCTCGGACCACTCGGTGTTCGTGCAGTCGTACTACCTGGACCGCGAGGCGGGCCGCGCGCCCGGCGACGCCGTGCACAAGATATACCCCGCCGCCTGCATCAAGGTACGCAGGGTTCCGTCCCTTCTTACCTTACTAGGTGGTAGGGTTCAACCCGGGTTACTACCACCGCACTGAATGAAAGGCCCATTGGCAGTAGAGGAGAGAGAGGAGGAGACTCGCATCAAACCCTCGTCAGCTAGTCTGCGATGACTGGGCGTGGAGGACCACCTGTCCCGCTCTCGACCTTCCTTTTTTTATGAAAATCGACACGGTTGGCTACATAACCTACTTGTTTATTGTTTATTGTATAATTTCATCCATAGGTAGGTAACCTACGCTTGGATACGTCGGAAATTCCGCCAGTTCTAAATTCAATGCGAAGAAGAACTGACAAACAAACTTCGCAAGTCACAATGTTTTGTAAGTACCTTATAAGTATTATATTAAAGTAATTTAACTACATCCGTGATGTCAGCCCATAATACCTTAGTGCACTAGGTGCCATGTCAGTGCTTTCCTTCGATCGTCCCTCTCTCTACCTATCCATATTCTGTAGGATGCCTCCAGTGACGTATGTAATAATATACATTGTATATGTGTATGTTTGTATGGCAGGTGTTTGACCTGCGGCAGTGTCACCGGCAGATGCAGTCTCAGGCGGCGACGGCGCAGGCGGCGGCCGCGGCGCAGGCTGCCGCGGTCGCCGGTCACATTCAACCTCACAACCATCATCCTAATATGAACAAATGTTAGTACACATCGATGGTTCCGGCAACAAAGGTCGTAATTTTGACGAAATGGCTTTTACGACCTTTGTTGCCGGAAACGAAATGGCTTTTACGACCTTTGTTGCCGGAACCATCTACATGTCTACCTCTATTTTTACTTATATCATTTTAATTCCTTCTGTGTTTTAGGTTTCCTTATCCCGTACGGAAGCCTATTACTAAGCCTCCGCCGTCCGTCCGTCCGTCTTTCCGAGGGCTGTATCTCTTGAACCGTAATAGGTAGCCTGTTGAAATTTTCACAGAATATGTGTTACTGTGGCGGATATAACAACAAATAAGAAAAGAGTTAAAAATTAAGGGGGGCTCCCATACAACAAACGTCCGAAAAATCTATTAGTTACACTATTGAATAATAGATGGGGCCACAGGCTTTTATACATTGCATTGTTGAAAGACAAAAGATAGGCGGATAATAGGGAATAGATACGGAAACCCCCGTGCGCGAGTAAAACTCGCACTAACAGATTTTTTTTTATTCTCCTTATGAGATTAAGTTGACTTGCACGGATATTAGTATCCATTGATTACACCCGTATTTATATTAGTGTCTTTTCAATAGAGTAGATCTTGTTAAGTATTTCTCTTTAGTCTATTGAAGGTATTCCATAAATTCACTAGCCAGTTCGTTGGGATGGTTCGTATTCTCACTATGTGAAATAAAAACATTAACAAAGTCCTATCAGAAAAGGATCGAGCTACATCCCAACGAGCTAGCCAAGAATTTGATGAGAAGAATTTGAATAGCCAAGAATTTTATGAAACAGGGAGATACCCCGGAGACTGAAAAATAGGCTGCCGCGCTACGTTGCTCCCTAACACATTAAACAAACTCGAGGTGTCCCAGTTTCAGTGAAGGCGGTTTTTTATACATTTTATTATAGATAGATAGATAGATCAGGCAATAAGTCCGCCATTTGTTATATAGAATTTATTAAACAATAAAGCATATTAATAAAAAAATAAATAAATAAAAAATAAAATACATTAAATAACCATTAAACAGTAATAAGTACATTAGAAAATTTAAATAAAGTGCGAAGGCGCACTTATCACTTACAGAGATTTCTTCATAATATTGAACCTTTGGATTTTTGGTTAATTATTGTGTTGTATTTTTAAATTGTAATCCGAAATGGCGACAAATAAACGTTTTATTTCATTTATTTCATATTTCATTTTAAAAATGTAAATGTATGACAGGTCTAAACGCAGCGGCCGGCATAGGCGTGGACGACCTGCGGAGGCTGTGCATCGTGCGGCTGTCGTTCGTGAAGGGCTGGGGGCCCGACTACCCGCGCCAGTCCATCAAGGAGACACCCTGTTGGGTCGAGGTGCACCTTCACAGGTCTGTATACTCCTTTTTATGGAATGTGATATGTTTGGCTGCATGCTCATAAGGGAACGTTCCCATACCACGTGACCAATTTAGGGGGGGAGGGGGTGTTCACCCTGTCACATGGTATTTCAAAATTACTAATTACAAAAATAAACACTTGTTCATACATATTTTTATTAGAAAAATGCAAAGCGAAAATCATTGGAAAAAATACATCCCGGCCAGGATTCGAACCTGGGTCTCTGGCTTGAGCCCTGGCTTGAGAGTTCACACACACATTCAAAACAACATTTAAATATTCATTTTGTTTCATTCTCGCTAATTTTCCCCAAGAACTCGCACTGTTCAATTACAAGAAAAAGTATTCGCCTTGTCACATTCAAGCATACACGTTCCCTAACACCTTGGTGAACTAGAGTGTCTCGTGCCAGCTTATGGAACGCCATTTTAAAGCGACTGAAATGTCGCGTGCCATAAGCTGGCATGGTGGGAAGGCCGACTTCGGCATTAAAATACACGCTCTTTGAACATGGGGGATAAGACTCATTATACTTCTAATTAAAGGTGAAGATATGCCCTACTTGATCTCATTTACTGTCTCGCCAACCTACAGCAAAAAAATTACGAACTTTTTAGTTGTTTCCGGACTTGGTTTGCGCACATGTTCGCGCGCAAAAATGAGTGCATTGTGAGGTATAGATAAATTTGTACGAAATTTTGTAACGATTACAACCATGCTTTTTTTTTTTTTTTATGGAAACTGACACGATTGGCTACCATCACCTACAACATCCGTGATGTCAGCCCATAACACCGGGTGAACTTGGTGCCACGTCAGTGCTTCCCTTCGGTCGTGCCGGCTACACTGAACTGGACGGAAAACACAAACTATTTACATAGCCGTTTCGACCGACCTTTCATTCAGTGCGGTGGTACCAACCCGGGCGGGTTAAACCCTACCACCTAGTAATATAAGAAGGGAGTCATATCCCTTAGTCGCCTTTTACGACATACACGGGGAGAGATGCAGTGGGGCTATTCTTTTAAAATACCGGCCCCACACGGTACGACATGCTTAATTTTCTCTGGGTGTTTGTATATTTTGTAACTAATCGCAGTCATGAATATCTCCGATTTTTGACGAAGTCGGAAGTCGCGCGCCCGGATGTGTGAGCGGTTAAATGGAAACCGAATGATGGATCAACACGAGTTTGCGTTTGAAACTCATCAAACTCACTTTTCATTTCACAGAATCTCATGTTTAACGTATGTTTCCTTCCGCAGGGCTCTCCAGCTGCTGGACGAAGTGCTGCACACGATGCCGATAGACGGCCCTCGCGCAAACATCGAGTAGGAATTAATCGGCTTCTTTTGAGGCCTTACCCGAGAACGCAGCCCAGAGACTATAGTGTCCGTTCTCAGACTGTCTAGAGTGCCGGCCTCCAGACTAGTGCTACCCTGTGCATCCGCTTCCGTTTCCGCTTCCGTGATGTGTTGTCGCGTTTGTTCTATTCCGTGCTGACACCAAATTATGTTGATACGGTGTTGTGTTGATACAGTGTTGTGTTGATACAGTGTCGTGTTGATAAAGTATCATGTTGATAGAGTGTCGCGTTGGTATTGTATCATGTTTATACAGTGTCGTGTTGTTACTGTGTCATCTTGATACGGTAGCATGTCTATACAGTGTCGTGTTGATACAGTATCACCTTGATGCAGTGTCGTGATGGTACTGTATCATGTTGATACAGTAGTGCCGTGTTAAAACTGTATGATGTTGATATGGTAGCATCTGGACACAGTATGTGTCGGCACGTATTGATACAGTGTCATGTTGTTGTGTTAATACACTATCGTGTTAATGCGGTATTGTGTTGATCAATATTATGTTGATGTTGTATGGTGTACTGTCGTTAATGGGATACCGTTTTGATGCTATATCATATGTTGACAAGATCAGTAATTGACCGCTAGAAATGTCTTATCTAGCTATCTCTAGAGATCTATTTTATTTTATTTTAGCGACAATTGCTGATACACTACCGACTTTCTGCGTGCTGTTGATTTGATCTCGTGTCTACATGATACGATTAACATATTGCGGTTGCGCTGTACGATTCAATGCTGACATCAATGTGAATCCCAACATTGCTTTGGGAAGTTGTTATTGATACTTCGTCTGTCGTGTATTATGATTTTAAAGTTGGCACAATTTAATTTTTTTATATTCACATACTTGTCTGTGACATAATTTTTAAGATATTGTGCAGTAATATAGTACCGTGGCCAGCTTCCGGCCAGTGAGAGTAATTGAAAATTTGGTTTTCTATTTTTCATAATATTTTTATGAAACCTGTCATTCATCGTCTGTTACTCGAACTCAGTGCCATGCCAGGGCTCCCTTTTGATCGTGCCGGCTACATTAAAATGGACAGCGGTCACGGTACTATTACATACTCTTAAAATGTATCTATTACATTCTCCCCACTTCATGCTTCAGCTAAATATATATTAAAATTGTAGCTCACGGATAAGTTTTCTCTATAGAATACTTACTTTGTACGGATGGAATAACAAAATGGCAGTGTAGCAAGCTGGTAGGCCGGTGACCAATGAGGTGAACCGTCGTGGTCTTGTGTAATTATTTTTTTTTGTGTTGTGACTGCGAAACTAGAATGTATTTTGCGAAAGGACTAGAATTTTGTAAGAGCGATTTGAGTGGCGTTTCAGTTACTGTGAGCGTTTAGAATGAGGGTTCGAAGACCTATCCTTGGGGTCTACCGGCGTTAACTCACTCCCTGACTACTCGCATATTTCAACCAATAGCCGGGCTGGATGCCTCGCCGTACGCCTTCTGATTGGTTGAGTGAGATCGTTTCTCATACTCACATCGGCGAGTGAGTAACGCCGGTACAGGGGCTTGTCTTTTAAATATTATTAGACAGAGGCAGGTCTTCACTAGTGCCTTTGTAGCGCTCAGAGGGGTGTGAGAGAGTTAATGACGGTGGTCGGTGAAACGCACTATAAAGCTAGTGTGGAATTCTAGACAACTATACTATGATAATGGATCTCAAGCAGTCGACACGAGTTTTGTTTTTTTTTTGTTTCAACGTAGTGACGTTTTTTACGTGATACTTAAGAGCAATAATTTTTTCGTTATGTAAAATTATTTTCAAGACCAAGACCCGCACGGTTCAACTCGAAAGAAGCCAAATGAAGAAAAATATTGTAGGGCATACTATTATAAAGTAATTTCTAAGTATTTAATTTAATTTGTTGACCTCTTAACAAACAACATATTAGATATAAGCCGAACTGCAGTTTAACGAATTTATGTAAGTGAACATAAAACAAACATTTGCAAAAAAAAAATACATTCAGACAAGTTGAAAAGGAGAAGGCTCTCACCTTTTACCTACTATGTTCATAAAAACCAGATCAATGCCCAATCAAGTATTGATGTTAAAAAACGTCAACATGGACACACTCGTGTTACAAAATTAGTAAATGTGAACATACACATGTCACAAAATGATTCATCGTGGTCATACTCTCGTTACAAAACGAGTCAACATGGTCATACTGTTGTTACAAAATGAGTCAACATGGTCATACTCTTGTTACAAAACGAGTCAACATGGTCATACTGTTGTTACAAAATGAGTCAACATGGTCATACTCTTGTTACAAAACGTGTCAACATGGTCATGCTCCTGTTACAAAACGAGTCAATGTGCATATTCTCTTGTTACAAAATGAGTCAAAGTCGACATAATATGCTTATGAAACATGTTGTTTGTTGAGGGATTAGAAGTTTGTTGCATTAGGGAGGGTAAGTATTGGTATGGGTTGGGCTGTGGGATAAGGTTTGGTTAGATTTTGTGCCTCGAAGCAGCCTTGTTGCACTTGGTGTTGGTAGAAATTTACAATTTTGCTTTCTTGTAATTGTGTGAAATTTATCGGTATTATTCTAGCATAAACTGTACCGAATCTGTAGACATTTTACTAGTTGTATGTAATTTTTATGTATTCAACACTGACAATAATTTAATTTTCTTTATTGTAACATACACACCACCACACGCTGTATCCCGACTATCGGGGTAAGCAGAGTAATCGGTGTTGCGCTGCAGGTACTCTTGTAATTACAGCACAACACCGACCGGCACGTTTAGCAAAGTATTCAGAAAAGATAACTATCAAGCAGCAAGTAATGCACAAAGACCCATGACTCAGTGGAAGGACCGTTCCAAGGTGAGAGGTGGCTGGCCTGTCGCCCTTTAGCACGGCGTCTTGTCCTTATCTCTTAGTCGTCTTTTACGACACGCACGGGGAGAGATGCAGTGGGGCTATTTCAAGTACCGGCCCCACACGGTGCCATCTTATTTATTGTAACCTACAACATATTTCTGAACGTTTGAATAAAAAGATTAACATGTAAATTGGTTGCGTTCCATTGGGTCCGTCGGACCACAGACCATTTGAGCAGGCTAGACGGGAAAAGGTGGTGTGGTCGGTTAGCTTATTTCATACTAGGCGAAAGATCGCAAGACTCAGTGCATACGATCGGCTGCAGTAGAGCGCCGTCCCTTTCGCACGAACTCGCACGCCTCTTGCGCGACAGGGACGACGCTCGACTACCGGAATGTCTGTTTCTAAAGCTCGACACGCATTGTTTGCTGCAGGGAACTGTACAAAGCTAAGTTTAAAAAAAAACAGCTGTTGTCCTTTTTTTTTGTAATAAATAATTTGTTTACACTTATGGTTTTTACAATGTCTTCTATTCGACATTGTGTCGACAGTGTAAAATGTATAATGAGCATGGACCGTGTGAAAGTAAATTTAAAATCATTAATGTATTTTTCGTTAATAATAAAATTTCAAAAAGTATTAGCCAAGTGCGCAGGGCTGCGAATGTATGTAATCTGTGATTGATGAGCTATTGAAGTATGTTGGTGTTACGTGTTGGTCTTTAGCCACGGTGTAATTGTGTTTGAAATCATATGAACATTCATTATTGTTTTTTTAGGATTCCGTATCGTCTTACGGGACCCCATTACTAAGCCTACGCTGTCTGTCTGTCTGTCCGTCTGTCTGTCCGAGGGCCGTCTCTTGAACCGTAATAGGTAGCTCATTGAAATTTTCACAGAATTTGTGTTGTTATGGCCGATATAACAACAAATAATAAAAATAAGAACAAGTAAAAAATAGAAGGGACGGGGTCCCCATACAAGAAACTAAAAAGTGTATGCGCGCCATCTACCGAAAACAGTATGAAGCATTTTAACTAATCATGAATTTTAACGAAGCATTTCATAAAACACGCCATAGATGGCGTGAGTGGCGCTGACCATGACATAGCGATACGGAACCCTCATTGCGCGAGTTCGACTCGCACATGGCCGGTTTTTTTTATTATTTGATTTTAGAAAGACAGAGTGGGCTGATATTGTGTTGTTTTTTCATATATGTTACACAATTAAATATATTTATTCATAATTTTTTACTTTTTGTACCTTCTTTTGTGTGATTTCCAGCATACTACTGTACTCTTGCTGGACCAATGCAGATGAAAATTTGTCGGAAACGGTTTTGTTATGACTAGAATGAAGGTAGTACTATGTTTGGTTTTGTGTCTGCAATATTTTTGTAAAATTTCAGAAATTATTTACCGCCGTTTCGTCACAAATATAGTACTCGGCCGGCACTAAATAATGAACATTGAGTTTTAGAAGGAGGCAATCCGGTTGTAGAGCTTCGTCCCTGTCGCACGAACTCGCGACACGACGCTCTGCAACCGGATTGTCTCTTTCTAAAGCTCAAATGTTCATTATTTACTGTCCGGTACTGTACTTATATAAGGTGTTTCGTTAGTCATGTCATTAACTTCGGGAGGGTTACATACACACTCAAATAAACACGTTACGCAAAAAAATAATTATATGTTTATAGTATTACTTTTCGAGAAATTTAACAAAACATGTTTGCTACCTAAACATTAACCTGTGTGTAAAAATAGGTAACTTGCATTGTACGGGGTCAATGACTGTACTATGTTCAAACGCAGAACAGCTGTTTGTTGTAAGTAAGTCACAAGGTCACTATGATTGGTTTTTACACCTACTTATTTGATTTCATTTTTTTGTTAGGAGAAAAAATGCTCCTATAAACATATGTTTTTTCTTCCGTAAAGTGTTTAATTGAGTGTGTATGTAACCCTCCCGAAGTTAATGACATGACTAACGAAACACCTTATATAGTAAAAATTTGTATTTCTTACAAAACAAATAAATGTTTTAAACAGTTTAAAACATGTTTAGAACATAACATATTTTTCATATAAAACAGTAAGTAATGGTTTTTTTTTTGTCAACGCTGGTTAGTCTGCCCGTACTACCTTCAATCCTTTCATGTCGCCTGTAACTTAACAAGTGTAGGTTAAGTCTGAGTATAGTTTTTTAAGAATAAATGACAGTTACTATATCTAATTGACATTAAGGCCTCAGCGAATAGGTGCGAACAAACTTTCATTCGTATCGTGCATTTTTAATGTAAAATTTTACAATATGTTTTGTACAATGATGGTGGCTTGAGGTGTACCACATAGGTATACTTATGTACGTTATTTTATTTTTTTAATGCCAATAATTTCTTATGTCTTGTAGAGAGCTGCCTAAACTTTATGTGCTCGTTAATATGTTTGAGCGATTTAAGGAAAACAGTACATACTTTATGAAACAGAAAAGTACAGGAATACAATTGTTTTATGTGTGTGTAAGAAAACATACATATGTACAATAAGCACCCTTTCGATTGCGAGTTGCTAGCTTTGGTTCGATGATCGTCCGAATGCAAGAATTATATGATCGATTTAAATGCCTAAATAACTCTCTAGTGGTGCTGGCATCTTTCCCCGTACATTCTATTGAGTGCGGGCTACAGAACAAAGATTGGCTGCTTGGGCCGCGCGCGGGCGACCCTTATAGAAACGAAAGAAATAATAATGCTCAGCCGGCAGTTCGGAATATTCTACTAGTTAATGTCGCGTAAGTCTCAACACTCTATGGAGAATAAGCTAATACAAAACCTCGCATTCCAAAACCTATTTGGTCATACAACATACAACAGTGGGACACTGCAGCAAACTCAAATCTTGAGATACTACAACGATTCCAATCAAAGACTGCGCATTATTGCAGACGCTCCTTGGTATGTCACAAACTTCAGGCTACATCGAGACCTTAAAGGAATCCCTACCGTAAAGGAGGAAGCAAAAGATAGAACAAAGGCCAAAAAGAATTGAAACCCATCCAAATCAACTGGCAGCGTAGCTGATGAAAACCAACAAAGTGTTCCAAGAGATTGAAGAGGAAAGCCGCTCAAAACCTACTCTGGCAGTAAAAAACTGCAGGAAAAGATAAAGGAAGTGTCACTGGACACTTGCCGCGCACGACTCCCCCAAATCACTCACCTACTGCTGTATGTCAAGAAGCTGCATAAGGGCCCTAAAGGCCGATAGCTACCCGATAGCTAACCGATGAGCGGTTTGTTTGCGCTGCGTGATCAGCAGTTGTTGCATCCTACTCACAGTATCGCGCATATATTCAGCCCACCCTACTAAGCGGTTACAACGGTTTGTATGAACATCGAGTGCTTGGCGAAGGATGAAACGGCAGTGTACTTGACATGACAACCAACGAAGGGACATACTTCGTTCCCAATCTTCCATTGCAGAGGTATGCAGACACCCCTGTCGTCTTGTGGCCTTCATGTAGGACGTAGGCTGGCTGGGGTGGCTGGAGATCGTGGGGTTTTGCACGAAGGTTCCCAAACAAGCGGGACTAGTTTGCAGGCCTTGAGTCAACCTCAAAAACAAACAATAATAACATGAGAATTGGGTAACAAGGCATATCTAGTAGGGACTGGGGAAACAACAAAATTTCAAAGCTCTGGCGCGGGCGATCGTCGGAACGGACGATAACAGCTCGTAATCAACGTGCAGGTGCGGGGCATGTCTCCCGACTCAAATTTGGGGGATTTCAAAATGTACTGTATGGGAGGGTCGTTTGCATCCATTCGCTGCTCTCCCGGCTTAACATAGGACGTCATCACACATATTATATAGAAGGGTAGGTGCAGGAGACGAGTGACCTATAGATTGTATTTTTCCATCGTAGGTTATAATGTTGTAAAATAAGTCTAAGGGATGATTGTCGTGTAGTTTGCTTTAATTGCGGTAGATTTCTTTTTATTTGCTTAGAGTCGATATTTGACATTATTAGGAAGCGACTTAGATTTTTTAAGCGTATTCTGTACATAAAAATATTGTTGGAAGTATCTGAGACGACGGATACAGTTATAAGTAAATGAACAAACACCGTTGTGTACAAAGATTCGCATGTAGAGTTTACATATTTTTTTTGTATTTTGTTCATTAGTTTTTTCTTTGAATTTTTAACAGTGCGTCAAAATGTTTATAATTGTGTTATTGTTGGAAACAGATATTTTAGTTTGCGATGTAAAATTTCAACCAACTCCAACTTGATGCAACGCTTCAATTTCAATCTTTGGTTTGAAGATACGAAACGTACATAATTGTTAAGCCTAACGCCACACTTGGCGTAATTTCTGCTGCGTCAATTGTGTCGCATAAAAATTTGTACTTTGTTATAACAACGTATTTTGCTCTCAATATGGCGTGCAGTCGAAATTTTTAAGTAGGCGCAATGTAGGCGCGCGCGTAACGCGACGCAATATAGACGGCAGAAATTACGCTAGGATAGACCCGGTTACACATGTGCAACACAACATGCAATGCAACGCGAACATCAGTGGACGGTCTGCACGCACGCTACGCGCTTCAACTGCGAACACCCGTTCCCGGCAGTCTTCCGTGATAGCCATGGAGTCGCCTGACTGAAGTGTATGTGACTACTATTTATGGTGTATATTTTGTTCTTTCGCGGCGCTCGCCTCCGCCGCGAATGACGTTCTGCGCGCCTTTGAACGTAACAACTTTGTGCTCGTCCGAAATACCGACAAACGATGGATCAAAGCGCGCGCGCTACGAATGCTCGTGACGATTATTTTTAGTGTGTTCACGAACACACTATTAAAATGTATGGGTAATGTTGCATTGCACGTTGCAGTGCATGTTGTGTTGCACGTAATCTGTACGCGGCCTAGTATCGCACTTTGACTAAAACATAAAGTAGGTAAGTCGAATATATAATTTTTTTATTAGAACCAAAAAATAAACGCACCAAGAAAATAGATTGTTATAACTTTTCTACTATTTTCTCTGCTATTATAGTATTAGGTATCATCTGTTTGTCAGATTAAACTCTAAAACAGTTGAACCAATTTACATAAAGTTTCCAATGTTTAATGCCGATTCTTTCTGTATCCAAATTATATAATTTTATTATGTAGGTACCCAATATTTTTGTGGTTTTTGATTTAGCAATTTTGGCCAAAGTGTGATATTTTCTGATTAATATGTCTTTCAAACTGGTATCTGGTGTCTCTAATAAAGTAAATACCTCCCCGTAGTGATGAAGGATGGAAAGGGTTTTTATGATATTAATAATGCGTAAGTTTTTTAATGTTGAAAAATTTTGAAAATTAATATAGAGAGACTATACAAAATTCTACAAACAGATGTTACACAAAGATATGCTTTATCGTTTCGAATATAGGCATTTTAGTAATGTGCACATTTTTGCATGCTTTTATTGAGTTGATTTTATGTTTTATAAGTAGTTTATACATATTGTAGAGTTTTATACTTTTTTTTATTAAATATTTCTGTACTGTGTGCACATTACTTGAATATTTGATCGCGAGCGAGGACCCGTGTACAACTAATGCATCAAAACATTGCCGGGTTTTAATAAGTTGACAAATTTTGATAAAAGTCACGACTGTACAAGGTTTTTTGGCATTGGACAAAATACATTATAGTTGTAATGAAAAGAAAAAATCAATGTTATTCTAGTAATGGTTAGTGTTGATGAGGACTTAAAAATATGTCGAAAGGACGCAAATGAAAAATGTAAGGTTTCAATGAACATTGGGAGTATTACCTCATTATTATAAATTAACTAGTGATCAAAGAAATATTAAATAATGAAAATTAATATTAATCATGTTATCAATAAGTATTTGAGGACTTGTTGCGTACCGTTTAAATTTTCGCAAAAATGTCGCAAGTTTTTTTTTTTCTTCTGTATTTTATTAATTTTATAAACGGCCGGTTTGACCGCGCTGGATGTTTTTTTATTTGCTTATTTCTAAATATTTCACCGTATGACGAATAAGACATTGTCTTCGCCTCGGAGCATTTCTTGATCTGTTGCAGTTTTGAGAAGGCACTGTTGAACTTTGAGCCGGCAACAAAATGGTGAATGTGTCGCGTCTATCTAGCGTTAAGTATAGAATACTGAGTGAACCTTTTATGCTGAGATCAATATAAAGATTATTCCTCTAAATTGTGTTTTATTTACTTACCCGTTTCTGAACATTTTGCAAAGGTCAGTCAGTGTGTATTTTTTATTAATTTTTAACCGACTTCTTTTAATGGAAACTGACACGTTTGGCTGCATTGGCTACATAACCTACAACATCCGTGATGTCAGCCCATAACACCGGGTGAATTAGGTGCCATGTCAGTGCTTCCCTTCGGTCGTGCCGGCTACACTGAACTGGACGGAAAACACAAACTATTTACATAGCTCTTTCGACCGCCGTTTCATTCAGTGCGGTGGTACCAACCCGAGCTGGTTGAACCCTACCACCTAGTAAGGTAAGAACGGAAGGCACCTACAGTTTTACGTGGAATCCGAACTACGGTCAGCCTCCAACGGTCGAGCGGTCACCCATCCAAGTACTGACCGCGCCCAGCGTTGCTTAACAATCAATAGCAACAGTCAACAGCTTGGATGAACAACTTGGATGGGTGACAGCTCGACCGTTGGGAGCATCGGTTGGGCGGCTGACCGTGGTTCCGATTCCTCGTAAAACTAGGTCCATTCCCTACTTACGTTAGAAGGTGGTAGGGTGTAACCCGCCCGGGTTGGTACTACCGCATTAAATGAACGGTCGGTCGAAAGGCTATGTAAATAGTTCTAAGTGCCATATCAGTGCTTCCCTTTGGTCGTACCGGCTGCACTGGACTGGACGGAAAACACGAACTGTTTTAGTCGCTTCGGCCAACCTTTCATTCAGTGGGGTGGTTCAACCTATAAAAAGGTCATTTTTAATTTCGCACAAATTGTGGAGCCATTTTTCCCTCAAAAGATAATCCAAGGGTCACGCAACTCGTGCGGCACAACAAAATATGTCTTGTAATCCCTCTATAAATAGCTGTCGTACTCATTTCGTCCGTCGGCAGTCTTCCAACATTTCGCGCGATCTATTTTGACGCGCGACCACCACGCCGCCTCTGCCGCCGCCGCCGCTCCACCCACGAGCGACCGCGACGCGTGCTCGCGTTGCGTTGGTACGAACAAACGAACCCGTCATTTCCCGTGCCTTCGAGGGAAAAATAATATATGCGGGGTTAGGACCTAACCGGGGGCAAGCCTACCTTTTTTTTTTTTTATGGAACCTGACACGGGTGGCTACATCACCTACAACATCCGTGATGTCAGCCCATAACACAGGATGAACTAGGTGCCATGTCAGTGCTTCCCTTCATTTCATGTCGGCTACACTAAACTGGACGGAAAACACGAACTATTTACATAGCCGTTTCGACCGACGTTTCGTTCAGTGCGGTGGTATCAACCCGGCCGGGATAAACCCTACCACCTAGTAAGGTAAGAAGGGAAGGGACCTACAGTTTAACATGGAATCCGAACCACGGTCAGCCTTCAACGGTCGAGCGGTCACCCATCCAATCACTGACCGCGCTCAGCGTTGCTTAATAACAGTTGACTAACCAACCGCGCCACTGAGCTACCGAGGCTGACGAATTTTCTTATCCCTTAGTCGACTTTTACGACATGCGACGGGGAGAGATGCAGTGGGGCTATTCTTTTTAAGTACCGACCCCACACGGTACCTGGTAGGCTTGCCATACGTCCGGAATTGGGCCGGACTGTCCGGCATTTTGACGGCCCGTCCGGAATTGCGTCCGATTTGTCCGGCATATTTGCAAGATGTAAAGTTTAATATTACGCTACAGATGTATGTAAGTATGTACGCACTTTTTGTGTGTGCATATTTAAGTAAATTGTGAACAAAATCCATTATAGTCATTATTATACACAAATATTATATACATAATCATTATTTTACACAAAAACTCTAGCTTTTTATTTCTGGAAAACTGGATGGAGGCGGATGACTGCCTACCTACAGCGTCAATTTCATTCACAACAATCTTTTGCCGTCGGCTCCGCTCGGAGTATTTTCGCTACTGTGCGAACCGCTGATGAGAGGTTATGGCTAGGGTTATGTTTAGTCTATAAATAAATATTCGTCGTATACAATATAAATAAATAATCAATATAATTTTTTATGTTGTTTAGGTTAGTTTATTATTAGTCTTAGTAGTTATTTGTTAATTTCATATTGTGCAATAAATAAAGTATTTATATAAATAAATAAATAATGTCGATAAGTAGGTAAAGCCAGTAAAACTGAGCGTTCGGCGTTGCGTTTCCCATAAAAAAAAAGAAATTTTAATATACCTACATAATGTTTTTGAGGTTTGGTGTGTCGTCCGGCATTAAGCCTAAAAAATTATGGCAAACCTAGGTTAGGGTATCTTTTTCCCAAGTACTATCAATTTTCATTACATCGTCAGTTTATATGATTCGTCGTACTTCGTACTCGATGATGTATGTAGGTAATTGGTAACTTTCGTGAGAAAATTAGTTAATTATTTTGCACGAGACCGCGCCCCTTCAGTCAACCTTGTCTGTGAAGTTAGTGGAATGCAAAGACATTCAAACTAACCGCTAGACCGGTCAAAGCGAATAAAATCGTAATCTACTACTTTTTACCCAGGTAACAAGTCGCTCATGCTCGTACAGTTCCAGGCAGAAAATAATGCGTGTCGAGCTTTAGAAAGAGTTCATCCGGTTGTAGAGTGTCGTCCCAGTCGCACGAATACGCACGTCTCTGTGCGACAGGGACGGCGCTCTACAGCCGGATTGTCTCTTTCTAAAGCTCGACACGCATTATTTTCTGCCGGGTACTGTACTAGAATGACACGCACGCCCTGACGTTCTATCTATGCACTACGACGCATTGACGTTCGAAATTTTTTCCTTTATGGAAACTGACACGGTTGCCTGCAACACCTAACAACATCCGTGATGTCAGCCCATAACACCGGATGAACTAGGTGCCATGTCAGTGCTTCCCTTCATTTCATGTCGGCTGCATTGATCAAAGTGTTTGTATGAAAATGTCCCCAATGCCCACTTTATAACCGATTCAATATTTGATTTCGTGGAATGCGTTCATAAATTCAAAAAGAGAAGCCGAACGTGTCCAATATAACTCATACTCATAACTCATATCCCGTTTGATAAGTCAATCAACGTTGACTGTGAACGTGAAAATGCAAAACACAATTCTTGAAATTATTTCCGCGAGTATTTGCCTATTTATTAATATGAAATATTAGTATTTTTTCGTTCTTTTCTTTCACTCCAGCCAGTCTCATTTTTAGGTTTCCGTATCCCGTACGGAAGCCTATTACTAAGCCTACGCCGTCTGTCTGTCCGAAGGCTGTATCTCTTAAACTGTAATAGGTAGTATTTGTGTTATGCTATATGTGTTATTGTGGCCGTTATAGCAATAAATAATAAAAAGTAAAAAAATCATGGGTCCCCATACAAGAAACTAAAAAGTTATGCGCCCCATCTGCCGCAAACAGTATGAAGCAGTGCTGACCATGACATGGCGATACGGAACCCTCGGTGCGCGAGTTCGACTCGCACTTGGCCGTTTTTTTTCTACTGCACTCTGTCTCGATAGTATAGAAGACAGTGTTTACTAGAGCGACGAAACGTACAGGTAGGTAATTTAGTATTGCTGGCAGGTAGAAATCTGTGGCGCGTTTGCCAAATTCGAGGCCAAATCTCTATTATTTTTGTCCTACACCTTGGAACTAAAAACCTCTAGAGCACAGCTAAGAATATCCATATGTACAAAATATGTATTTTTAATGGAAACTGACACGGTTGCCTACATCACCTACTACATCCGTGATGTCAGTTCATAACACTAGTGACCTAGGTGCCATGTCAGTGCTTTCCTTCGGTCGTGCCAGCTACACTGAACTGGAAGGAAAACACGGACTATTTAAATAGCCGTTTCAACCGACCTCTCATTTAGTGCGGTGGTAACAACCCTACCACCTATTAACGTAAGAAGGGAAGGGACCTACAGGTTTACGTGGAATCCGAACCACGGTCAGCCCCCAACGGTCAATCGGTCACCCATCTATTCACTGACCGCGCCCAGGTATGCTTATGATCCGACCGACAGTCGACCGACCGCACCACTGAGCTCCGAGGCTGTCATCACAGATGTAAATACCCAAAAATATGGTTTTATAATAAATGCATACTAATTTATATCTACTTACTTGCTTGCTTGTAGACCCACAAACGGATACTCTATTTTAGCATTTTCAGTGCGGACTGTCCCAACCCAACCTGAGTGGATTGGCACCACTGCACTGAGTGAAAGTTGATAATGCTATGAAAATATTTCGTGTTTCAGTTCCAATTATAGCAACAAGTACTGCAACCTAGTAGACCGGATAGTGAGAAACGGATTTGAGACTGATCTCTTCGCTGTGGAATTCGGAGCATGAGGACTACAGGGACGACACGGTCTACAACCTTGATTGTCTCTTTCTAAGGCTCCATGTAAAAGATACGGATCTTCAAATCGCGGGTTAAAAGGCTTTCCCCAGCGACATTGATGGGGCAGTTCTATGGCAAAAACATTCGAACCAGTCTGCCTTCAAGAAGGCACCTCCTCGAGGGTGAAATTGGCTGCGCCCGAGGCTTCGACCTCGAGCAAAGCCAGGCAGTTCGGAAGCAATAAAAAAAAATTATTTCCGGGTACTGTGACACCGATTGTTTTTTTAAGGATACGCGAGACATTTGGCGGCATCAGAGTGGATTGTTGAGCCGACGACGCCCAAAAGCATTCGGTTAAAACGGGGGCTGCGAATGCCGTGCCGGCGGCGTGACAGACGTTGTACACTGAAGGAAACACATCGGGAGAAAGTGCATTCCAGAGTTTCGCAGTGCGGAAGATAAAAGAAATACTGGAGCGCTCAGTCCGCACTTTAGGCAGCTTTTTTTTTATGGAAACTGACATGGTTGGCTACATCACCTACAACATCCGTGATGTCAGCCCATAACATCGGGTGAACTTGGTGCCACGTCAGTACTTCCCTTCGGTCGTGCCGGCTACACTGAACTGGACGGAAAACACAAACTATTTACATAGCCGTTTCGACCGACCTTTCATTCAATGCGGTTGAACCATACCACCTAGTAATATAAGAAGGGAGTCTATCCTTTAGTCGCCTTTTACGACATACACGGGGAGAGATGCAGTGGGGATATTATTTTAAAGTACCGGCCCCACACGGTTCACAGTAAAGGGATGCATAGCGTTAATGCTAATTCCCGTCGCTACGCAGTCCGCGTTAAAAACAAGCTGTGGATGAGTCTCATACGTTGTGATGACGACACTCCAGTAGCATTTCGACCGAACAGAGTAGTCAGAGAACTCTGGGGTACCTGATTTTGGCAGGCCGTCCTGATTTCATTGTGCGATAAAAATATTCAGTCTACGAGTAAAATATATATTTTTTATAGAAACTGACACGGTTGGCTGCATCACCTACAACATCCGTGATGTCAGCCCATAACACCGGGTGAACTAGGTGCCATGTCAGGTATTCCCTTCATTTCATTCAGGTAGATGTATAGGTAGGTACGTAAAAACACCGGTGTGGCACCATTATGACCTAGTTCACCAAGGTGTTATGGGCTGATATAGCGGGTGTAAAAACCTACATAATACAGGTTGTTGTAACGGCCAGTACATTAATTTCGCCAGCGCAATCCTCATGTTTTTCCGAGACAAAAAAGTACAAAAAGTTTTTCTCTAAAGTCTCTAGTTTTGGAGATATAAATTTTTGAAATTTATGCCGTCGTCTAGTGTAATTTGACGTGCGCGGCGGTGCGCCTCCGCGCATCTCCTCTCTCCGCGCACTAGTCGTCCCTCCTCGCTCACTCACCGCGCGCCTTTAATTCCCACGTTCGTGCGGAACATTAGATCCTTTTACACTAAATAAATAAATTAGTGTTGTATGAAAACAGTAACTTTTCATTTAAAGGGAATTCAGAAAAAACGTTATTTGGCTTTTTTGTTACTATTGATCCCAATAATCATTCCTAAATTTAATGTAGTCGCCGTTACAACACCCTGTGTACGCATGGAGTTACGCACCTTTGTATTAATGCAATTACGGCTGCCTTGTGTTGAAACACTCGTGTATGTAAATGCACACGTTGTAATAAATGACTCCGCTCAGTGCCAAGTTCTCAATTTGGAAGCTTACACATCTTAGCCAGCGGAGCGTGGGTTGTAACCTCACGAATTCTCATGAAAATTGAAAATGCAGAACGTTATTGCAGTAAACACATTACCTAAGGCTATAATGTTTTATGGTTCCGTACCTTAAAAGGAAAAAACGGAACCATTATAAGATCACTCCCCGGTGCCCTCCTTCCGTCTGTCACAGAGGTTTTTCTCGAAAACTCTGTAACGTAGAAAGTTGCAATTTGTCATAATGATAGATCTTGATGACCCGCACATATATCACTATAATATCAAAAACTAGATAAAACATTATTTTACATTAATATGGGGGGCTAATTTGATACCAATAAAAAAAGTTTAAACTAACATATCGTGTGGGGTTATTGATCGTGAGGGTTGAAACAGCTAAATCTAAAAAGGATAAGGATTCTAAAGCTATTGTTTGTACAATTTTAAGTTCAGTGGTCAATGATATGTATATACGTAAAAACACAGATATATGATATGTGTAAAAATTACCGTTCCCCTACGCTGTTCTCCTAGGTTTCTAAAACTAAAATTTTGACTTTCAGAGGGTTAGTAGATATTCAGCCATAGATTACAGGAGCTTTTTTCGACTATGTAATACTTTCGAGGAAAACACATATTTTTGTTTTAGTACGGAACCATAATTTGTGCGAGCCTGACTGGCTCTTGACCGCTTTTTTTATGTCAGGCCGACATGGCATTCGCAAACCCCGCATGCGACCGAATGTCCATGGGCGTCGGTAGACACCTTATGGGTGTGCTCGCTTAGGCTTTTACCGCTGTTACACATTATAGTATTGCTTTCGGTTATAGAGTTGACATCGACTGGGGGTCCTCCAGGTCGTCGCAGCTCCGCGAGTCCTGTACGATGTCACAGATTACTAATAATAGCTACTTCGGATGTCCCCGGAGCGAGTTACGAAACCTTAATTAGTCGTTCTCATTAATATAGCGCGGTTTTCTCAACCGTTCATTTCGAAAGAATGCGGCGCGCACCCTCCGCTCTTCGCCCCCACCGCAATTGCCCGTCAGTACGGTGGGGGCGGAGAGCGGAGGGTGCGCGCCGCATTCTTTCGAAGTGAACGGTTGAGAAAACCGCGCTATATACCGCATAACCGAAATCAGTACCTACAATAAACTTATTAAGTTATTAAACAAAGGCTCGCAGCCACATGTCAAGCTTTCAATAAAAAAACAACTTTTTTCAGTTTTGGACAACATTTTTACAAACGTGTTTCAATCATCCACTTTCCAGCCTGTCATGTGATGTTTTTTTTTGTGTAATCCGGTATGGGTGGCTGAGTCAGAGGGGACAAAGCACATGCTCCGACCAGCCAATATCACCTCTGAGATGGTGCCATATCGGAGATTTCCCTTTGGATTGCTGAGAACATAGCCGAGGCTGCTATGCGGCCATCTTACATCCAGTACGGTGGTACCAACCCAATCGGCTACAATTTGAGCATACTACCTAGAAAGCGGCAAGGGAAGGGACCCACAGTTTTACACCGGTTCCGAACGGTGAAGCAGCGCGTGTAGGTATGTACGTAAATTTTTCCATCAGAAAAACTCATTAGTACACGCCGACTGGATTAGAACCTCGGACCTCTCGCATGAGAAGCCGACGCCCAGGCTACTCGGCTATCCGTCGCTTGATGTACGTATGTATTTTGTTTTTGTTTTTTTTTTTTATGGAAACTGACACGGTTGGCTACATCACCTACAACATCCGTGATGTCAGCCCATAACACTGGGTGAAGTAGGTGCCATGTCAGTGCTTCCCTTCATTTCATGTCGGCTACACTACTGGGACGGAAAACACGAACTATTTACATAGCCGTCTCGACCGACGTTTCGCTCAGTGCGGTGGTACCAACTCGGCCGGAATAAACCCTACCACCTAGTAAGGTAAGAAGGGAAGGTACTGACGGTCAGCCTCCAACGGTCGAACGGTCACCCATCCAAGTACTGACCGCGCTCAGCGTTGCTTAACACCAGTCGACCGACCGCACCACTGAGCTACCAAGACTGACAACGCAAGTATGTCCTGCATGGATAATGACTGTATGTCCTATTATATGGCCATTTCAATTAAAAGCCAGTCCCTGAATACGTGAACTTGAAAGCTCCATCCATATCGGAGCTTTGCCGATCATTCATCGCCGCCATTTTGTTCCCCGGCTAACCCTCACCTCGCAGCTTGCCTCCTACACTTAACCTGCTCCACTCTACACTCGCCGAGAGGCGAGTCCGCACCGCTCAATCAGCTTGGAGGAATGTGATGAGTGTGCCCGAACATCATTCGATCTGGTGTGCCCATACCGTGCGAACTGTTCGAATTGAAACCTGGGCAAATTGTTCGGATAGAAACCTGTGCGAACAGAGTGCACCGGGAACCACTCACGGGTTTACTCATCCAAAAACTCGGTCGATTTCAACCAATCAGAAATAATTAGCTAGTGCATTCGACACGGCTGTTGGTTGAAATCGGCTAGTTTTTGGGTGAGTGTAGACATGTTCCCAGTAGACCACTGACCGGATTGCGACCTAACTCATGATGTCCAGACTGCGACGTGCTACCATCTGTGTGAACAGATCTGAGAGGATATGGGGTGCGCTAATTAAATTTTCAGATTGTATCTGTATTTATATAGGTACTCCAACGAAAGAAAACACCGCGAGGTAATCTATACACTAACCATGCTAATGTATTGTTGTAAGTATACAAAGTTAATTGAAAGAACTGAGGACTCTGCAATACGTATTGCAAAAAACTTTGCACCGGAAATTTTTTATAAACTACAATAAAATACTAAATTATTAATATCTCATAAATTATGACAGTGGGGGAGACTCCACAGGTGTGTCAAGCACGTAGAGGTTTGTTGTAAGCCTACCCCACTAGAAAACAGGTGTAAAGCTGTGTATAAAATAATTGGGAAGTGAAGATATTGTTAACACATTTTATGTTCGGGTTTTCCAATAAATTAATGTAGTTAAATATAGAATCTTGGCTCACATATGTTCGTAAATCACATTTTAAACTGTTCTACTACACGCGCAAGTGGTGCCACTTGCGCGTGTGTAGAATAAAACGTAGCGTAACGATTATACAAGTTTTTAAGAATCGTTTGCATGTAAGACGCGTGTGGACGCACCGCGTTGAGTCGTCCGATGAAAATAATCCGCCCGCCCGAGAACAACCACAAGTGATGGACAAAGCTCTGTTGCCGGCCTCATTTTATCGATATTCATCAAAGTTTCTGCGTTTTATCGATATTTCTTCATTGCTATCCTTGAATTCTTTGAACTTATTATATCACCATTATTATGTAGGTAGATACTTCTGTACTTAAAATGTAGAGTCGGTAAATGTAAATGAATAGCCCCACTGCATCTTACTTAATGTCGTAAATGGCGACTAAGGGATAATGACAAGGGAGATGCCGTGCATAAGGGCGACAGGATAGCCACCTCTCACCTTGGTACAGATCTTCCACCGTGTCACGCAGCAGGTGGATCTTTGTGCCTTTGTGCTTTGCTGAAAAATGAAATTTGAACATTATTATCAGTTTAAGTAGTTGATCGATCGCTTTAGTCTTTTCATATGAAAACATATGAAAAGACTAAAGCGTATGGGAAACTAGTTGTGCCACTCAGTTGGTCCACGGGGAACACCTCATTTCCATAAAATGTTTTAGGCATAGAGAAATAATACGTCTATGTTTTTAGGAAATACATACGAGTATGCTTACTCAATCGTCTTGATATTATAATTGTTCGGTATATTCGATAGTTATTTCACCTCACTATCTCTCAAGGAGTACCTGCATACATATTTTTTTTAATTGGATAGATACCTACTTCAAAGTTTCAAAATCTCAAAAGCATTTTGACATTTCAACATTTAAAAGATTTAATCTATAGATGATTATGGCCCCACCCTAGCCCTCGAGAGATCTAGATTACGTGCGAACTTCTCCGCCGAAGTGTTGTGCCTAGCTGCGCGCGCAGTATCGATAAGACCGCAGATTCGATATTTCCCGGCGCTGCCCAGTCGTCGCCTCCCGCGCACCGACAGACGAACGAACGAACAGTGCTGTTATAGTATTATTTTATATTTTAAGTTTATTTTTTATTTAATAGTTAGATTTATTGAGTGAGTCTGTTGTGCTATCGAATTGGATTTTGTCTGAAATATAAAAGGTAAGATTTATTTGTTTTCACTACAACAAATAACACATAATTTTAATAATATTGTCGCAAGTGCATTTTCGTTATATCATTATTATAATTGTTTAATACATTACTGTATTTTAAAGGTATGTAAATATTATATTTCGAAATCGAAATACTCATAAATTTCGTTCACATCTTTTTCATTATTTTCTTAATATCATTACAAATATTATTAGGTCAAAGATGATTTTAACAATGGCATACTAACCATATTTTTATTCCTCCGTGCCAAATTTCCTGACCAATGTGAGAATTTTGAAACTTATTTTTATGTAGGACCGAATGAAGTGGGTAAACTAAGGTTCGATCGAGTCGGTTTGCAGGCTGACGTAAATCTTTAGAATAAACCTGTTTTAATTTTGAAAATGTTGTCGCTTTGCTTAAATTATTTTTACATGTTCCTCTTTTATCAAATGTATTGTAAGTGACATGTATGACAACGTCGTATTCATCCTTATGCTTTTACAGAAAGCAGACGTTGGATTTTATTAAAGGTAAGGCCTTTAATAAAATCCAACGTCTGTTTTCTGTCTGTATATATGATAGATAGATCGATAGAAAATTCTTTATTGCTCCAGTAAACATTAAACAGTAACAAATGCATTAGAAAATTTACATAAGGTGCAAAGGCGGACTTATCCCTTACAGAGATTTCTTACAGTCAACCTTTTTATGTCTGTCTGTCCGCTTATAACTTGAGAACCACTGAACCCATTTTAATACAGTTTGCTTCTACGGATAGCTTGTTTCTTCCCATCAATTATAGGCTACTTTTCATCACGTTAAATGGCTTATGAGGTAAGCAGAGAAGTCAAATATGAGAGCGGGCGGAGCCGCGGGCACAGCTAGTTATTCTTATTTAGCTTGACAAACATTTTAAATTCCTTGTAAATCATGCTTTCACATTGTACCCACGAGTCGGTTTCGTCGTATTTCGCGTCTACGAGGTTGAGTCTAAATTTACTCGCGTGTTTAGATTCCTGACTTCCGGAAAGGCGCGCTCGTCCACCAACCAGGCTATGTAGGTTCGCTTGCGGTTTTCTGTTCATTTGTTTTGTTAGATGTGGAGGTCATCATCGAATGTTCTGTCTCTTGCATGAGTCACGTGGATAGCCCACGAGCCGGACTGACATCTTCTCGGGAAGGAGGTGTAATTGGCTGTGCCTGAGATACCAACCTCGGGTTGCTAAGGCTGGCATTTAAATACGGAACCTTAGGTTCGGTTTTTCATCTACAGAGCCGGCCAGCTATGGATTACTCTACCTGCTGGTGCATTTCTTCCCAAGTACAGTCTTGAGTCTTTAAAGTCAGGTCGGTTCGGCATTCGCAACCCCGCAATTCGAATGTATATGCCGCTATAGTACTGTACAAAGGAAATGCAGTATAATTGTTATTGTTTGCATCATTACATGCATTGAGCACAGCTTGTAGATAACTGATTTCTTCAAAGTTTACACCGGTGATGTACTCGTATAAAGACCGCGGTACTTTCCGCAGGGCATTTCCCTCCCAGATGCTTTGGAGTAAAAACTATGGATAAAATTTTTCTCCATTTTGAATTTTTTCGACCGTTGGAGGCTGACTGCCGCGCCGCCACCGGATTCTATTTAAAACTGTAGGCCCTTCCCGTCTAATACAACTAGGTGGTAGGGTTTTACCCGCCCGGGTTGGTACTACCGCACTGAATGAAAAGTCGGTCGAAACGGCTATGTTAATAGTTCACCGAGGTGTTATGGGCTGTCATCAGTCATCACAGATGTACTATGGTGATGTTTGCTACATCCTGCTACACCGTGTCAGTTTCCATAAAAAGAAAATCCGCCTCACTCCAACCGCGGGCTTCTCAATGCGTCTAGTGAGACATAAGCCATACATTTGTACCGTGTGGGGTCGGTACTTAAAAAGAATAGCCCCACTGCATCTCTCCCCGTCGCATGTCGTAAAAGTCGACTATGGGATAAGAAAATTCGTCAGCCGTTGGAGGCTACCGTGGTTCGGATTCCACGTTAAACTGTAGATCCCTTCCCTTCTTACCTTACTAGGTGGTAGGGTTTATCCCGGCCGGGTTGGTACCACCGCACTGAACGAAACGTCGTCGGTCGAAATGGCTATGTAAATAGTTCGTGTTTTCCGTCCAGTTTAGTGTAGCCGACATGAAATGAAGGGAAGCACTGACATGGCACCTAGTTCACCCTGTGGTATGGGCTGACATCACGGATGTTGTAGGTGATGTAGCCAACATTGTCAGGTTCCATAAAAAAAAAAAAACATAGCTGACGCTATTTTTTCGATAATAGATAATTGCACTGCACTGCAACTCCGTAGGGATGTCGGCTCCCTAAGTGTGTTCCATCGCTTATTCCATGGAGAGTACTCACGCGTTTCGCGTGTTTGAGTACTCACACGAGTACGCAAACACGCGAAACGCGACGTTGGGCTCGGCGGGAGCGCACAGATACGCACGGCGTGATTGTCCGTTTTCCGACGCGGGAGAGCACGGCTCGTCGTTCCCGGACGCCGGTTGATGGAGATCTGTTTAACGCGATCCCGCCGTCCTCTTTCCACCTCCGCACCACGCGCACTGGGCAGGGATTGCATCCCTACACACTGGACTTACCGCGGATGCGTACCAATCGATTCTGCAGAACCAGTAAACTCTGGAACGCTCGCCCTTCTCATATATTCCCCCCCCCCCCCCCCCCCCCCCCCCGGGTGGCTCGGCGCCATACGTCGCGCGTTCAATAAAACAAAATAAAAAATTGGCAGGCCGGTCAGCCGTCGAGCTCTCGCGACGAAGGAGCCGGCCACGTGTAGTCCTGGCCAAACTGCAGCGGATTCGCTTATACTCGTGTTTGTTTAAGTTTTCTAACATTTTACGTAACTTAATTTTTTCGTAGCATTGTTTTTTTTTAAACTTTGGTTCGGTCATGTTGGAAGAATGTATGGTAGGAGACTAACGAAAGAGATTTTTCGAGTGAAGGTGAGTGAAAGAATTGAGAAGTGTCGCCTTAAACGCACGTACACAGGTACTATCATGGACGCTGCTCGGAGGATCTCCGTATCATCCTATCGTCGCAGACAAACTGAACACATTACAAAATGTCAGCCTCGATAGCTCAGTGGTGCAGACAGTCGACTGTCGCTATTGATGGTTAAGCAACGCTGGGCCAGTCAGTACTTGGATGGGTGACCGCTCGACCGTTGGAGGCTGACCGTGGTTCGGATTCCACGTAAAACTGTAGGTCCCTTCCCTTCTTTCTTACCTTACTAGGTGGTAGGGTTCAGCCCGCCCGGGTTGGTACCACCGCACTGAATGAAACGTCGGTCGAAACGGCTATGTAAATAGTTTGTGTTTTTCGTCCAGTTCAGTGTAGCCGGCACGACCGAAGGGAAGCACTGACATGGCACCAAGTTCACCCGGTGTTATGGGCTGATATCACGGATGTTGTAGGTGATGTAGCTAACAGTATCAGTTTCCATAAAATAAAAAAAATAAAAAAACAACAACACATAGTTGTTGACATTTGTATTTTGAGGACCAATCATCGTTTCACGAAATCGGTCCTCTGTCACACCGCTACTCTCAACCTGGGAATCTTCAAAGCTGGATATAGCGCTTCTGTAGTATGCCAATCTGCTGGCATGGTGTCTCGTTGAGCGTGGTTTCGCGAGGTGAGGTCGATTTTGCATATCACTGAGGTGAGCTGAATGTGGCTGTTTCGAGTACTTCTGATCCCTCGGCACAGGCACCCATAATGGTTTTAATAAAAAAACGTAGCTATACCAGATCAGGCACGTGCTTAAAAAGGGTCAAGTGAGTAGTACCTTAGATTGAAAATAGTACATGTAAGTTTTTTTATATAATCCGGTATGGGTGACTGCGTCAGAGGGGACAAAGCACATGATCCGACCAGGCATTGATATCACCTCCGCGAAGGTAGGTGCCATACTGCGTACAATTTGAGCCTACCACCTAGTCAGGGGTAAGGGATGGGACGCACAGTTCTACGCCGTTTCCGAACAGCGAAGGAGCAGCAGGAAAAACTCATTGGTACACGCCGACCGTATTCGAACCTCGGACCTCTCGCAATAGAAGCCGATGCCCAGACCACTCAGGCACCCGTCGTCCATAATCCACCCTAACCAACAAGGATGTATGAAGAACATAATGAAAGTGGAAGAGGCGGCAGAGGTGCGTCAGGATCGTGGCACGTGGAGATCCGTTGTCTCTGCCTACCCCACCGGGAAACAGACGTGACGCTAGGATGGTAGTCTGGGCGTCCTGGGTATGGAGGTGACCAGGGACGTTGGATTTCGATCGTTTATAGAAGCCAAGGCGAAACTAGCGTCTCGAAAATTAGGGATTCTCTACCGATGTCGGCGATTTTTCACGCCAGTCCAACTGCTTACACTCTATAAAGCACAAGTAAGAACGGTGATGGAATATTGCAGTCATCTTTGGGAGGGTTCCCCTGAGTACCTTCTTTCAGCCTTGGATTCTATTCAACGACGAGCCATTCGCCTCATTGGCGACTCTGTACTCACAAAGAACCTTCAACCTCTAAAGCACAGACGTATTGTTGGATCATTGAGCCTGTTTTATCGACTACTACGACTACGACTACGACTACGACTACGACTACTATGGCCGCTGCTTTGACGAAATTGCTTCCCTTATCCCGCCCCGCCTCCTCCTGTTCGCCTTCGCCAGACCCGCCATACTCTCGCGGAACACCCCTTTGTAGTGGACAGAAGAGTACTTCGAACTGCACGATTCTCCAAATCGTTCTTGTGCCGCACTGCAAAGGTGTGGAACGGGCTTCCGGGGAATATCTTTCCCCACTCCTACAATCCACGGATCTTCAAATCGCGGGTAAATAGCCTTTCCCCAGCAACATTAGTCCACCTCCAAGCCGGACTGGCACCTCCTCGGGGGTGATATTGGCTGCGCCTGAGGCTTCGACCTCGGGCACAGCCACCTAGTTCGGAAACAATAAAAAAAAAATAATAAAAAAGTATATATGTAGTTACTTTCACAAACAATTAAGTACCACAATCGAAAACCAGTTGATCCATTCTTGAGTTATTTAAGTGAACATATCACATCACATACAGACAGTCGGGACACGTTTGCTTTTATACTAATGTAGTGAAAACATCGACGTAGAGGTTTTCTTATGTAAAATTCTAAACAAATCTACTTCAAAGTGTTGCTGAAACTACCCACGTCCGCTCGCACTGCAACGGTCTGCATACATACATCATACATACATACATACATACAGACGAACCCGACAGCGTCACCTCGCAATCCAGCACACTCACCACTGAGTCAGACGACCTTTGCATATGCAATACACTTTCGAGCTTTTCGTTCCGACAAATTAATGACGTGATTCGATTTTTTTTTTTACTATTCGCACTGAACATTAAGTAGGCTGTTTACGTGTACGATTTTTTATGGTTCCGTACGTCAAAAGAGAACAAATCGGAACCCTTATTGGATCACTCTTGTGTTTGTCCATCTGTCACAGCTTTTTTTCTCCCAATCCACTGAACGAAAAAAGTTGAAGTTTGGTACATATATACAGTTTGATTGAGTGATGAGTGATTGATGACTCAATCACGGGCGTATATATTATTAAGATTTATAATTATGTTGCTAAAACCCGTCTCGCTAAAATGTCTGTCACAACACCTTCTCACAGTAAACTACTTCATATTTTTATTACTTAGATAGATAGATAGAAATACTTTATTGCTCCAAAACATTTAACAGTAACAAACGATAAGTAATTTACATGAGGGGCAAAGGCGGACTTATCCCTTACAGGGATTTCTCCCAGTCAACCTTTGGATGTTTGAGAGTCGTATGTTGTGAGATATAAGTAGGTAGTAGCAAAAGACTTGAGTGTGGGAATGTAAAATATAATATATGGAAAATAACTATGATAAACTATAATATACTTGCACTACATAATATAAGTACATACCAGTTTAAACGTAGAAATCGCAAATTATAAATTAAATTAAATACATAAAACTATAAATTAAATACATATGTATTAAAGATTATATAATACATAATACCTAAATATATACATACATACATACTTGTCCATTCAGAATTAAAGGATTTTTTAGCTATTGACTTCACACTGACGGAGATAGTACAACTTTAAGTGTTTTTTGAATAACGGAAGCGACTTGCAGTGCCGTATACAGTGAGGTAGTTGATTCCACAGACGAGCTGCGTGCACAGAAAATGAGTTTGTGTAAAATCCTGTTTTATGAGTGGAAATGGCTAAGATATTGTCATCACTTGAACGAAGCGTGACACCGTGGGAAGATAAGTATTGAAAACGTGAAGATAGGTACTCGGGAGCTTATGTTCATATAAAAGAGAGAGTTTTTATTTTATACAGTTGAAAAATTTAAATTATGTAGTGAAGTTAAGACGAGACGGAAGTTAACTTTCTCCATACAAAATCGTCTTTTTCGGCATTTATGTTTTCTAGCCCCCTAAACGTTATCCGATTAAAAAAAAAATTCTTGTCTTACGGACAGTCCAATATTAGTTCCTGTCATTTTTTTCTTTAGATGAAATGTACCTACAACACTGGAGCTAAAAATTTGTATTTGGACCGAAAAAAATTTAATTTTGAAGTTCATTAAGCTTTATTGAGTAATCACTTTAGATATTCAAAAAATAAAGATTAGGCAGGAACGTAGATTCGACTGTCCTTACTACAACAACAACAACAAAATTTAAAAATCGGATAAGGCTTAGGGGGATAAAAATAATAATAATGTTCCATAGGAAATAAACGAAATCACTGAACTCAAACTATTTAAAAATGCTCTATTTAAATGGTTATTAGACAAATGTTTTTATAAAGTGAACGAGTTTGTGCAAATTTTCGAATAGGTTATATTGTTTTATTTTTAGTTATTTTTTATTTTTATGGATACATTGTAAAATTTATATTTGTAAAGCCAGCCTTGCATGGCTCTATGCATGTGAAGGCTGTATTGTACGCCCATTCAGGCATTTTGCATACTCAAAAAACCCGTAATGGAAGAAACTGTAAAAAAGCTGCAAAAAAAGCAATAAAGATTTAGAATGACTTTATTTATTGCACAATATGAAATTAACAAATAACTACTAAGACTAATAATAAACTAACCTAAACAACATAAAAAATTTCACTCAAATTTTGGTCACTCTCTCCTCGTAGGGTGCCCAAAACGCTCGCAGCATTCCCGCGCTGGATAGCGATTGCTATCCGCTGTTTAAGGTATTGCCCTGCCTTAAGATTGCCTGACAGGTCAATTAATTTTTGGCTTAAAACGGAGGTTAATGACTTTGCCTCTTTGCTCCAAACACCTAAAGTCTCGACGGCAAAGGCCACGAAATCGTGATTGGTCTTAATTGTCGAGTACTTTAGGTGCTTCGAGCGAGCTGCTGATTCCGCGGCGGCGCCAGCATGGCGAGATGTGGCAGACACATGAGAATCTGCCAAAGTGTCTGCACACGTCGCATCCCAAACAATGGCTCTGCCTCTTGACCAAGGAATCAAAGACATTCCGTCTGGCCTCTTCCCGTCTTCCCTACTTAGGCCAACAGGTTCTCGAATAGATGGAACATGAATTGAATTGAAGGCTCTCTTTATAATTTCATTCAGCGCGGCGTGCCGAGAGAACCTACCTGCGCTTTTGCAACAGCTTAGGCCGTGGCGGCCTTTCGAGTTCACCGAATTTCCACAAACACATAAATGGGGTTGGCAAACGTCACAACCTAAGCGTAATGCTATTGCTATGCGGAGTGTGTTGCTATCCAAAAGTGTGCCGGTCTGAGGAGACGGGATAGCATGTAGCCAGCATCCTGATTCAGGAGTGGAGACTGCTTTTATCCGAGCTAGTTCGACGGGGGAGACCGATTCTTGAAGAGATTCATGTAAAGCTTTAACTACGGGCAGGTCCCATACCTTTTGGCTAATTTTGGCGAGTGGTAAGTCCTCATTTGGGCACAGAGACTTCCAGACGTTTATGGCCTCATCTAGGAAGCAAATCACAGGCTTGTCACTAGTTTGTGGTAATATGGCTGTGACAAGTTCTGTGACTCCGAAAGCCGAGCCCAGAAACGCCGGGACTCCAACGTCCTCGATACGACGCACACCAATCCCTCCGCTGCGAACGGGTAAAGATTTTGATTTTGATTTTGAAAAACATAAATGCCGAAAGACGATTTTGTATGGAGAAAGTTAACTTCCGTCTTGTCTTAAAAAATCTCGTAACTACATTATAAAGCACAGCATTTGTATAGTAACGAGTTTGAATAGCCCCCGCCCCCCGCGTCGCGTGTACATCGCGGTAGTGCGGTGTGAGTGAGAGCGGCCGGAGGGTTACGATCTCTGTGTGGTAATCCCTTTTTCCTCTGTGGTGGTAACAAGTAACAACTGACGCACCAACGCGATCGACGACGTGCTTTCGTCGATTCTCTGTATCATTTTTAACGGCTCCACCTGTTAATTTAAATAATCTTATGTCAGCACCAATTTTTATATGGTACTTAAAATAAAGCGTGATTCTATTGTGTACATGTGCATATTTACTCGGATGAATGAGAGGGCGGAGGAGAGGTTGAGAGTGAGAGAGATACAGAGGTACAAATTGGGGAGGGAGTGAGAAAGGGGGGGGGGGGGGGGGGGGAGGGGGGGAGATACCCAGCAATAGGGAACAAAAGAAGAACACGAGATAAAGAGGGAAACTTTGAGAGACATGCACCGCAACATGTTGGTGATTTACGCGAGCTCGCGGCCCATTACCTTGTCCTCCAAATCCAAGAGCTCTTCGTCATGTCTCCAACTCTCAAAACATACAATTGTTAACATTATTTTAAATCAATCAGCTTTACTCACGGTTTCACTCCGAGCTATGTGGCTCGACGTTTCGGGCCAAGCGTATGGCCCATCTTCATGGAGCACTCTGCCTTGTGCGACAGTTCGCAGAGACTTCCAGATTCGCACTAATGAAACTCGCACGTGGCTAACGATGCTCATGGACATGCTGCGATGCAACTCTGTAGTTTTAGTAACTCTTATAGTTTTCGAGATCTAAGTCGCCAAAAGTATATAATTTTCGTAACGCAACTTTTTGTAAAAAACCTCCGGCAGCAGGATAAAGACGTTTGATCAAATTCACGTCAAAAGTTAAATGAGCTGCCGTGTTGGTCTTAGATTCCTTAGAAAATGCATTACCTAGAGATCTTATAGAGATTAGATAGATCTTGGGGAAAACTGTGTTTGTTTAAATAAAACAAAATATAAAAATTATCAATATAATGTAGAGGCTATTTTTAACCACCAATATAACCTATACTTCTATCTCTATAACTATATTACTCATCACCCAAAGGTTCTAATTAAATTATTAGTTCAAATTATTGTTAGCTTCCATTCTTCTTCTGTATGTTATCTTCTGTCTTGTGTATCTCTGTGTTTTTGTGTGCAATAAAGGATTTCTATTCTATTCTATTCTATTCACTGGATTAAATCACTCGCAACGATAAGTCCGCCTTTGCGCACTCCTATATTTCTTCTTTCTTTTCGTGTACTTTCTTCTTTCAATTGTACCCAGTAAAACAGTTTCAGATCTATTCTGTAGTCAGCTCTTTTTATTTTTTTTATAGTAAGCGCGAAATGTGGGGCCGATCCACCCATAAGGTGTCTAGCGACGCCCATCCACATTCGGTCGCATGCGGGTGCTGCGAATGCCATGCCGGCACCATGAAAAGTTAAAACCCTTCTTACCTTATCGACAATGTTTTATCCTCGGCCCACATATCGAGGTTCGCCGCGCGGCCGCCTGCACGGAAATAGTCCCCCAATAAAATGTGTCATGCCACTAAGTCGGGACGTGGCGGCTATTTATACAGCAGTTACGTGGAGGAATATTTTGTCTCTTCGTTTTGCACTGGGCGATTGCTGTGGGAAATTTCGCTACACTAATCCATTTCAGTTTAGCCGTACCAGTATGTTAATTTATCTTATCTGGACCGTGCATACTAGAAACTTGCGGTTATTCCCGCCTGGATGAATTTATAAATCTATACATATAATAAAATCGTAAAGGTAAGAAAGTCTGTACATTGAATGTATTCGGAAAAAAACTAACCAGGGTGGCTTAAAATGAGATGCTGAACATGATAAAACAGTTTTTAAAATTTTTGTTTGTTTGTTTGTTTGTCTGTACGCGCATCACGCAAAAACCACTTAACTGTATTTGACGAAACTTTGTATAGTGACAGTGTATATCCCGGAGTAACATAATAAATAAAAAAAAAATATCAAAAATTAAAATTAATATAAAAATTATTGCGCATTTAAAATCACGTAATCCAAAGTAAAGGTTTCTTGACAGTTGTTTTTGGTGTCAGCTGGCCGGTGACGAATATATTTTGATTCATGAAATGCAAAAAAAATAAAAAATATTAAGTTGACAACCGAGATCTGTCATCTCGACCTCTTATGCCGGCACTTCACTTGGCTTAGCGTGTTCGTGTTTGTTGCAAACATTTTAGTTTTATCTCGCTCTAACCAAGCCATTAGGGAGACGAAACGGAAATTTTTGCCAAATACACGAATACGCTAAGCCAAGTGAAGTGCCGGCATTAGAGCTGGCCGTGACAAATTTTTTTATTAATGGAAAAAAAATATTAAGTTCACGTTTTGTCGATGTCATACATACCTATGATGTCATTGGTGCAATTTATACTTCTGTTGCCTGCGGCTTCGCTCGCGTGAAATCGAATTTCAAAAGAAGAAAGTATGTAACTGAGGGCGGGGCCGAAGGTGGATCTGCGTTCACGTAAACGATATACTTTCTCGATGAAAGTAACTAAGGGCGAGTCGAAGGCCGAGCTGCTTTCAGAATGAAGAAAAACATTCTTGAAGAAAATAAGTAACTAAGACCGAGGCCGAAGGCCGAGCTGCGTTCTAAAAGACCATAAACCTTCTCGAAAAAAGTAAGTCTTGAAGACCATCTTGAAGAAAGTAAGCAACTAAAGCGACGCCGAAGGCCGAGCTACGTGCAAATAAATAATAAACCATCTGCTCATAAGCTGCGTATAGCTAAACCATATACTTTCTCAAACGAAGTAACTAAGAACGATGTCGAAGGCCGAACTACGTTAAAGTAAACAATAAACCTTCGCGAAAAAATTAAGTGACTAAGGGTGAGGCCACAGGCCGAGCTTCGTTTGCGTAAATGTTTATTATTTAACTGAACGCAGCTCGACCTTCGGCCTCGCACTATGTTACTTCCTTTCTTTGGGAAGGTTTATTGTTTACCTAAACGCAGCTCGGCCTTCGGCCTCGCACTTAGTTACTTCCTTTCTTCGAGATGGTTTATCGTCTTCCTGAACGCAGCTCGGCCTTCGGCCTCGCCCATAGTTACTGACTTTATTCGAGAAGGATTATCGTCTTCCTGAACGCAGCTCGGCCTTCGGCCTCGCCCATAGTTACTGACTTTCTTTGAGAACGTTTATCGTCTTACAGAATACAGCTCGGTCTTCGGCCTCGCCCTTAGTTACTTACTTCTTTAAAAAAGGTTTATCGTCTTCCTGAACGAAGCTCGGCCTTCGGCCTCGCCCATAGTTACTGACTTTCTTTGGTAAGGTGTATTTGTTACCTAAACGCAGCTCGGCCTTCGGCCGCGCTTTAGTTACTTCCTTTCTTCGAGAAGGTTTATCGTCTTCCTGAACGCAGCTCGGCCTTCGGCCTCGCACTTAGTTACTTCCTTTCTTCGAGATGGTTTATCGTCTTCCTGAACGCAGCTCGGCCTTCGGCCTCGCCCATAGTTACTGACTTTATTCGAGAAGGATTATCGTCTTCCTGAACGCAGCTCGGCCTTCGGCCTCGCCCATAGTTACTGACTTTCTTTGAGAACGTTTATCGTCTTACAGAATACAGCTCGGCCTTCGGCCTCGCCCTTAGTTACTTACTTCTTTAAAAAAGGTTTATCGTCTTCCTGAACGAAGCTCGGCCTTCGGCCTCGCCCATAGTTACTGACTTTCTTTGGTAAGGTGTATTTGTTACCTAAACGCAGCTCGGCCTTCGGCCGCGCTTTAGTTACTTCCTTTCTTCGAGAAGGTTTATCGTCTTCCTGAACGCAGCTCGGCCTTCGGCCTCGCCCATAGTTACTGACTTTCTTTGAGAACGTTTATCGTCTTACAGAATACAGCTCGGCCTTCGGCCTCGCCCTTAGTTACTTACTTCTTTAAAAAAGGGTTATCGTCTTCCTGAACGCAGCTCGGCCTTCGGCCTCGCCCATAGTTACTGACTTTCTTTGAGAACGTTTATCGTCTTACAGAATACAGCTGGGCCTTCGGCCTCGCCCTTAGTTACTTACTTCTTTAAAAACGGTTTATCTTCTTCCTGAACGCAGCTCGGCCTTCGGCCTCGCCCTTAGTTACCTACATTCTTCTTTGAAATACGAATTTCACGCGAGCGAAGTCGCGGGCAACAGCTAGTAACAAATAAACAGACATTTCAACATCACAACTTTAATTCTGAAAATGACATTATAACTTTTTCTTCTGTTCTACACAGGGTGTTTGAGGATAGGGTTTCGTAACTTCAGGGTTCGAAAGGGTTTCATATTTGAAGAGGAAAAGCTCTGAAACTTTTTTCCAGATTCGGTCATTTTATATTACTTTTTAGTGAAAATAGTTTCATCGAGATTAAATGACTAACTTTCATGCTTAACTAGTAGAATTTAACAGCATGTAGGTAAATTCCAAACACTTCAATTTGAATGACATAAAAAGAAAAATGGGACTGGACTAAGTCATTGCACTCCCTAGACCTAAACAACACTTTTGCAAATCTCCTTAAACTCACTGTTCATCGAGTTTTTATTCCAATTTAAAATTTTTGTATGAAAAAAAAATACGTAATTTCGATTTGAGTGATAAGGATTTTTTTCTTATAATAATGAGTACTTTCCTGAAGTTTCTCAAGCCTATCCTGAAACATCCTGTATAATATCAACTTACCTTGGCTTCTTGCTTTTTCATGTATTCGGGTTTTATCAAATTTTCATTTTTATTTGTTCACTCCATTAATTTTGCCTAACAATTTATTAAATTGTAAAAAATTGCCAATACCCTTTTCCAACTTTAAGTCTGGATCAACTATGTTTCTATATCTTACTCATCTAACGCACACAAAATGGTTTGTTTACAGAAATCATTACAACGCTGATCTCATTAGTTCCGCAGATAACTCCGCCGACTTGCTCTCATCACCTAGTCATACACAACATTCGGCGCTACACGTCGATGGGCGGGAGTGGAGTGAAGTGAAGTGGATATAAAAAGTTCAATATGACTGAAAGTGGGTAAGTGTACTTGATTGAAAAAAAATCTAAAACGTTTATTGTTATAAGAGTGAGTGTACAGATAGAGAAAATTTATTAAAAATAGTTGTATTAGAGACCCCTGCGTCACAGTATTTCCTACAACCTTAACTAACCTTAATGCTGTATCATAGGTAGGCAGTTTGACAGTAAGTACATCGTGCTAAAGTGGGTTGCTCGTTAAATAATTAATTACTAAAATTTTGCTTACATATTAAATGACCAATATTTACATATTTAAATGGTATAAATTTGGATCAATCAATATGAGTATCGATATTTTTTTATGGTTATAGTATATATCTATGAGTGGGTAGTTGCATTGTAACGTTAGGCCGTGACTCTACCCGCAAATAAAAATAGTACTAGCCCAATGATTGATTTTTTAAAGAAATATACTCACATTTAAATTTGAGCTCCACTTTAACGCGGGTGGAGCCAGATATTTCGCAGCCTACCGAGACGATGTGACTTAGTGTACCGCTCAAAAGTATAATGTATGTATGTTTCCATGTATGTGCGTTAATTACCTGCAATTTTACTTCTGCGTATCAAAATATGTTGGTGTGTGATAACCTCTGAGTTGAGATAACATTCTGTTTATCCCAATGACGTATCATAAAAGCTCTTTGGTTTGTCCACCTATTTTATTGTCTATCACATCATTTGGCTTAATGCTCATTGATGATCACACACAACCACGGTCTGACTATTCCGTTATCACAACACAACCCACTAGCTCTGCACAATACCAGGGTGTGGGTTCTCCAATTTGGCGTACGAAAAGGCGTATCCGTTACGCAAATAGAAATTTTATGAAAAATGTCTTCTACGAAACAAGGACTTCCTTCCAGGAATGTGCGTAGTAAATTTCTTTTTTTATAACGAAAATTTGAACATAATACATAACCAAGCCGAATCCAGATGGATTATTAATCTTTGTATTGTAATAATGATAACGTTGTTTCCGAGTGTTGAAAAAACGTCAGATACATTTATGAATCGTTTAATGTTATACTAGTATAGAAACGTCCTTCCTTCCTTATCCTTCCTTCCTTACCTTTAATAAAATCCAACGTCTGCTTTCTGTATGTATGTATGTATGTCTGTCTGTCCGCTTATAACTCGAGAACCACTGAACCGATTGTAATAAAAAAAAATTCTACGGATAGCTTGATTCTTCCCATTAACTATAGGCTACTTACCATCACGTTAATGGCTTATGAGGTTAGCAGAGACGTCCAATATGAGAGCGGGCGGAGCCGCGGGCACAGCTATCCTTACCTTTACTAAAATTCAACGTCCGCTTTCTGTCTGAGTGTCTGAGTGTATGTCTGTCTGTCCGCTTATAACTCGAGAACCAATGAACCGATTTTAATAAAAAAAAAATCTACGGATAGCTTGATTCTTCCCATCAACTATAGGCTACTTACTATCACGCTAAATGGCTTATGATGTTAGCAGTGAAGTGAAATATGAGAGCGGGCGGAGCCGCGGGCACAGCTTTCCACCTATACAATGCAAACACTGTGAGCTTCAGGTCTGTCCATGGTTCTAGATTTTTTATTTGAATGGCGCTTAAAGTATCTGGAACCAATCTGGAGTGAAATATGTCTTTCAACATTGCCATTATAAAATGCTTATGGATTATTATTCAAAATATTACCAATTGTCAGACGAGCATTGTTCAAATGCTTCCCTCGGGCTGGAGCAAGTGTTTACACAACTCTCGTATCGGGAATGTTAAAAATAATGGTGTGAATTGGCCGCGTTCCAGGTACGGGCACCTCGGCCGCATCCCGCACTACGGCGGCAGGGGACAGCCAGACGTGAGTGTTGCGCCTTCTTCTGTTGCGTGCGCCACTTGTTGGCCCCGACTCTTTGTTTCTCGTGGTGAAAAAAAAACACCTGTAGTGCACGAAAATTCTAGTTAATAGCTCTAAAATAATGGCCTGGAACCACCGCACCATTGATAAAATTTGAACTATCTTCGAAATAATCCTTGTCTACAACAGTGAGGAACGTTTAACCCTGAACGAACGAGAAAAGTCGGTACGCAATTTCGTAACCGGATTGTTTATTTCAGTCTCGAGCCATGGCGGAGCCACCGGCTTGCATCCAGAACGCGATGATGACTAAAGACAAGAAACCGTTCACCTACACGCCCGGAGGTCTCGACCTCTCCCAGATCAAAACCCCCAGCATGGCGCGCCGACTCGCTCGCCAACGCTCACAAGAGGAGCATGACCAGGCCTATGCCGCCCAACAGACCGTTGCCAACGGCGGCCAACAACCTCCCAGAGGCGGCGGCGGACCTCCACCTCCACCGCCGTTCCAGGGAGGACCACCCCCGCCACCTCCTCCGCCACCCCTAGTCATTCAGACCCCGGCTCCCGGCGCAGCCAAGCCCGAAACCGTCATCAGACCCATCGGCGAGCGACCAGAAATCGTCATCCCGGAAAATCCGATCGGCATGCTCCGAAAGACCAACAGCCCATACCACTGGGAGCAGGAGAAGGCCGACAAGGAGAGGCTCGGTGCAGTTCCGAAATTCGTCGAGAAGGCTCCAAGTCCTGTCATGCAGCAGAATCCACTTATGTCGTTTTCGCAGCAGCCACCGGCGACGTACACGCCACAAATACCCAACAATATAGCCCGACAGAACTATCCCTACGGTAGTGCTGCAAATCAGTCGCCAGAAAGCCCTCTTCACAAGCCGGAACCGCAGTACCCTGCCAAACCGTCGATACCTTCTCCGGGGGCGAACGTACAGACGCCGACTAGAGACCTGCTTCAAAGGCAGGACTCGCAGTTCAACAAAAGTCCGACTCCGTTTGGACCACACGGAATCAACTCGTCTCCTCCGGTGACCTCCAACGGTTCACCAATTTCGCCGAATCCAAACAATCCATGGCGGCAACAAGAGCGGCGGGAGTCTCCGACGGTTTCTGCTTCACCGCAACAAAGAGGTCCGTTTTCGCCGACAAACAGTAACAGATCTCCGCAGTTCACGCCTTCGGCGAATAATCAATCGCCACTTTACCAAAACGAGAGTCCTTCTCCATCGGTCTATCACACTCTACCTAGGGCTTCACCCAGGGTGCAAGACAATTATACAAATAATTTAAGGCAGAGTCCTCCGAGAAACCTATATAACAACACGATTTACAACAATGTACGAAACGAGCCCAGACCCGAAAGTCCCAAGGTCGACCCGAGTAATCCTGCCCCGTGGCGATCCAACACTCTTAACCGAAACCAACGAGAAGTGGATAATAACAATTACTATCAGCCATCGAGCAATCAAACCTTCGGTAGCCCACCATTTGGCAGGCCGAACGAGCCTTCGGCGCAACAGAACAACATTCAACAAAACCCATGGAAGACAAATAATCAAAATGAGTCAAATCAGTGGAAACAGAGCCAACAACCTGAACCAAATCCATGGAGAGCCAATCCGCAAAGCGAAAATACTGCATCACCAGCCATGCTGGGTCAACTACCGGGCGAAGTACGCTATCAAACTCACATGTCTATTCCAGTAACGCCGCGGAAAACACAGCAAGAGCAGGAGCGGCCGCAGCCGCAGCAGACGCACGCACAACCGCAATCACAGCAGCAATCGCAGCAGCAGCCGCACCCGCATCCCAATAAGGAAGTTGTATTCGTCACCCAAGAGCCGGTCTATTACCACAAACCTGAAAGTCCCAAATCTGTGCCTCCATGGGTGAAGACCCAAAAAGAGAAGACTCCTCCTCCAGAGTGGTGCCAGAGGCCGTTAGATGGCCGCAAGAGCTTGACCAGGGAGCTGGTCAGTCCTCCGAGGGAGAGGCAGGTTGAGCCGGAATGGGTTCAAAAGAGCAATGAGCTGAGAGGAGCTCCGCGCGACCTGTCCAGTCCGCCGCTCGTTCAGCAAACCGTCCAGCCGAAGTGGTCGACGAAACCATCGGAGAACCGCAAGAGTCTGCCACGCGACTCGCAACCGACCTTCGACCACGGTTCGTCGCAGAACGGGCACGCTAGTCGCGTGATTCCCGTTCAGATGGAAGTGTCGAGTAAGGAATTCCAGGAAGGTCATCGACGCGGTGGTGATCAGCAACCTCAGCTGCGTATAATCATCGATATGCAGCAAAATCCCCAGGGACAGCCGCAGGCGCAGCCGCCCTACTCGCAGCCGACTCAGCGCATCATGAGGGTGTTGTCTCCGCAGTTAGTTCGACTGGATCAGCAGGAGGGGCCGACTCAGCAAGATCTGCCCGCGCTCAACAACAGTCAGCCCAGGACGAGAATCATTCCCATCCAACTGGAGGGTGGAGGCAATGAGGCGACAAACAGAAGGTGAATACCTACTATATAATATACATGTTTTGAATATTATGTGTGTATATATTGATATATTTTTACACTTACACACTTCCGAGTAAAAACTTTTGAGACAGTTAAGTTTTTGACGTTGGTTACTTGATCTATTCAAGTCTTTGGTTCTTCTCTTCTTGACGGTTCACTGGCTCTGAATAATTTACACCTATTCTATAAGATCTGCTATGGTGCTTTCAAATTGATCAAATTAATAGAGTTCATTACTTTCTTTTTACGCAAAATTATGGGTCCTTTGATACCAATCTTACCTAAAATTTTCCCTAACCAAACAGGAACCTATAAGATATTTTCCCGAATATAATACGTAACCTTCTCAGAAACACAGAACACAACAGACATGTAAAGGCTAAATTACTTTATTTCAGCGTCGGCGGGCGGTACTAAGGGGCAGTATGCACAGTTCGACGTAATAAACCAAACATATATTAATTGCACTGCTTATTATGTGTTGCTTCTGCAGCCTTCCTATCTAATTCAGTAGGCTTTATTCTTTAGTCAGAATCACGTGGCAGATGACTCTTCTCCTTGAGAGAGAGATAAATATATTTGTAGTTTTCTAGTTCAACTTCTCTTACTTCTTTCTTACTTAGGTAGGTAACTCCTGAACGGAACATCTTAACTGGATTATTTAAAAAAAAAAGGGTATACCTACATAGACTGGCAAAAAATGCCATATGAATTAGGTTTTAACATTTGTACTATCTATGTGCAATAAACGTTTTTTTATTTGATTTGAACTAAATACAATCAAATAATACTCATAGTATTTATTAACTATTAATTAGTAGTAATAATTTTATTAAACTGGAGAAAACTGCCACTTAATTCTGATGCGTAAATAAGCAGGCCAGAATAAAAAAACTTGCTTTGAAAAATGTTTGCTTTATTTTCTCAAAGACAACAAAATGTTTTGTTATATTTTGTTATATTCCATTTGAATTTTATTTCACAGCAAAAAATACAGCATGTTGCAATTTTTTATGTCAGCTAGTTTTTATTCATTTGTCTGTAAATGACCTTACTTTCGAATGATTTATGCTTTCAGCAAATTTGGAGTACCTGCAAATTTCATTTCATAAACCGAACACATATTCGCATCGCACGCACGGGACGGACCGCACGTATCGGAGCGTCGGCAATGCCGACATACCGATGACGTCATGAAAATCCGAATGCAAAGGGTGGTCGCGGCGCCCATCGTCGGCATTACGATTGCTGAGGATACAGTGGACGCAGTACTTGTTAAAATCCGTTTGATCGATTATTCTTTATTCTTTATTCATCGTCATCCATAGACGGAGGTTACACGCTAGGTTTGGCATCAGTTCAGTCTATCAGTCTGGTTAAACCATGGTCCAGACTGACCGTTTAATCTACTTTGATGGATGGATGGATTGGAATGATGGACCAGACTGATGGATTTTAAAATATTTTGATACTAGACTGATGGCAGACTGATAGTGCGAATGCATTTTACGTCTGGCGTCAGTCTGGCGTCAATCTGGTCGTGACTAAGGTCACGGACTGAACTGATGCCAAACCTAGGGTGTAACCTCCGTCATAGACTGCAATCGGGTTCGTCATATTTTAACATTACACATTTTGCATTTTTCGTTCTATGATGATCGTGCGATCATCAGTATCCTTATCACGAGATTTAACCTATACCGCGTACTACGCTACGCCGTGTTCTCCGCATCATTTTGTATGGAGAAACGGAGCAACGCCTCTAGTGATAGATTTACGAACTTCGTTTCTCCATACAAAAGGATGCGGAAAACGCGGCGTAGCGTAGTACGCGGTCTAGATTAAATCTCGTGATAAGGATACAGATCGATCCGATGCGTACAATGCGGGCATGTGGACGCTCACCTTTATTGTGCAACTGTTTTCAGATTTAATTATAATTATTTATGGTAGAGTTAAAAGTGTGCGTAGTTCACTATTGTAGGAAGTTACATCTTTGCAACATCGCTTCAGTAAAAAACCATCATTTCACAGCTTTTTTATTTATAGATTGTCGGCCTCGCAAGTGCATATTGTATAGATTTCTACAAGTATTTTTAGTCTGGTTTCATTACTGTTATTTAGAACTATTTTAATCAAAGGTTGAAACATGGAATTAAGAGAACACGAAATATCTTAAAATGCTAAAGTTTTCATTATTATTGTATATATTAGATATCTAATTATAAAGAATAAAACAATTTATGTAATTAGTAAAGTTGCAAGAGGAATTTAAAAGAAAATAAAACTTTTTTTCTTTTAAATTCCTTTTCCAAGTACTACAATATTTTTTTTTTTTACTAATTACTGTAAATGTTACTATTGACATAGCTTTTTAAATATTTCGCAAAACATATAAATGTACCTAGACCTTCTGTTGCGCGTTCAAAAACAAATAATAAACACAATAATAATATCATAACAAAATATCTGATTGCAGAGTCATCTACCACCACTTCGCTAGTGAGGCTCCGCCGCGTCAGTCGAAGGCTTTCAGGGTCCTGCAGACCATCACCGGCACCCTGGAGTCTGACATCCTGGACTTACAGAATTTACAGGGCTTCTCTGATTTATAACAGTATTTATTATTTATATTTCGTATATAATTTAATCGTTGAAAGATGATTGACAAGAAAATCAACCTTAAAATATGACTTATACAAATAGGTTTATTTATTTCATAAATATTATAAAACTCAACATCTGCCGTCTGTGTGTTAACTTTTAACTGGAAAACGCCCCACCGGATTTAGATGCGGTTCTCATCAATGCAATCACTAATATTTCTGGATGGTTAAATAAGGCGTATAATCTGAAATAACTAGGTGAATAGAGTTAAATTTTTTTAGAACCTGTTATTGTCTTTTAAATTTTAATGAATATAATGTGTAACTATGGAGTTTGTTTAGTAAGTTATTGTGTTTAATTTGTCATTAATATGCCATAATTCGCAACCCCCGCACACGACCGAATGTACATGGGCGTCGTTAGACACCTTATAGTATAGGTAGCTCGGCGCCACATTAGGCGCCTTTAATAAAAAAAATAATAATATTGTCAATGCAATATAAGTACGAATTGAACGACCGGCTGGGAAGACATCTTGTGAATTGTATTAATGCAAGTATATTGCTAATTGTTTTAGATAGTTATATTAGGAAAACACAGCTAACGAGCCAAAGAATGTAAATAAAATTATCCTTATTTATTTTCATAGAACATTTAAGTATTAAGCGAATATTGTATACCTAATAATGTTGACTCGCTACCAGAGCGCAGCGCATACAAACAAATTATGTTTGTTTCGGCCCGATTGATTATGATTACACTAACAGTTAACTTGCACAATATAAAACATTTTAAATGTTATTATATTGTTCACAAATAATTAGAAACTTAAAATTATACGGCGATTCTGCACTTATTACAATATTGAATTTAAAAAAATTATAAAACATACCCAGCAGTCAGATTGTAACTTTTTTTATAATATTTTATAGATTAAATTATGTGAAAAACATTTAGTTCGTAAGCAACTAAATGTAATTTTAACATTGAATGTGTGATTATGATAAAATATTTTGTTGGTAGGTACCTACGAAAACAATGTGTTAATAAAATTTATTGTGAATAACTATTTACGTACCATCAATTATTGTATAATGTGAATATAATATAAAGAACATTTTACATATCGTTCTATAAATATATTTATTGTAGGTAGATAGATAATGTTTAGTTTTAATGCAAAAACAATGCCGCATAGAGCCAGTACACAATTACAGATTTATTTTGTAAACATTTTATATTAATAAGAATCTAATAAATCATTTATATTTCTGTTAATAAAAATACACGGACATAAATTATAAATGCAATATACCTATTTCTTCATTTCATATATCTTACATATTTTTTGCATACAAGTAGGTATTTTAGAACCAAAATTCTATACAGACTTTTAGTTTATACGAGTACATATCGTGGTAATGAAAATATTATAATGTATATTAAATATAAGTACATAAATTGTATTTACTTTTTTGTTCATTTTCGTTTTATTTTATGTCTAAAGAATAATTGTTTGCAATATTGTGAATAATATATACTTTTCATACTTGAAAGAGCTTCGTTGGCAAACATTTTATATTATTTACAAAATGGCTACAAAATGATTCTAGACCATGATGGGTGTGTATATCTAGTCATTGTGCCAAGCTTACTTTATTTAAGTAATTTAAGTTTGTTATATTTAAGCTTATTTTCTTTCTTATTTTCACATAATTTGACTTGATTTATCTATTAGATTTAATTATTCGAAATTCAACTATATGTTATGTTATGTATAAGTATATGTATATATGTATACATATCTTTTAATAAATTAATAATACAATTCTTTTTTTATAAATTTATTCTTACCAAATTTAATTATATAAACAAAAATGTATGCAATTTTCTTAAATTAATACAAAAGTTGTTTTATTTTAAAATATTGCTCCTTCATTTATCTTCATCCACTTGTAAGAAATCTATATAAAAATTATTTTATGTAATCCGGTATGGGTGGCTGAGTCAGAGGGGCTAGAGCACATGCTCCTGCCAGCTAATATCACCTCCGAGAAGGTAGGTGCCATACCGGAGTATTCCCTTTGGATTGCTGGCTATTACTGGAAAACACTTTGTTGGTAAAACTGGCCTCTGAAACTCACTCACTTTTATAAACCACTTTTTTGGTAAAGCTGGCCTTTGGAACTGACTCAAGTTTATAAGCCACTTTGTTGGTAAAGCTGGCCTCTGGAACTGACTCACGTTTATAAACCACTTTGTCGGTAAAGCTAGCCTCTGCAACTGATTCACGTTTATAAACCAATTTGTTGGTAAAGCTTGGCCTCTGGAACTGACTCACGTTTATAAACCACTTTGTTGGTAAAGCTAACCTCTGGAACTGACTCACGTATATAAACCACTTTATTGTTAAAGCTTGGCCTCTAGAACTGACTCACGTTTATAAATAAAAAAATCACATATCATTTGTCACTTAACGTAAAACACTAATAGAATTAAATAAGTTCAGACAACATAATTAAGTAAAGCATTTCAGCTTAAATAACACAACAAGCCAAACCAACAAGACCAAAGGGAAGCACTATCATGGCACCTAATTCACCAAGGTATTATGGGCAAATCACGTATATTGTATTGTAGGTGATGTAGCCAACCCTGTTAATTTCCATAACAAAAAAAATCCTCAGCTGTGGGAAGACGGCTGTCAATCGCTGTTCTGTGGGAGCTAGAAAGGTGTGAAAAACAGACAGTAAATTGGGGAGAGAGAGGTTCGATTTCTCTTAAAATTGCTTGCAGCTCAACAGATCATATTGGAAATTCTGGCATTTGAAATACGCTTGTGAATAGGTCATTTTGTTATTACAGCAAAACAGGCGCCATCTAGTGAAATAGCAGATAATCAAAATTTTCAGTGGAAAGTTCACTTGAAAATAGATTCGCAAAGCAAAGACTGAACAGGCGAAAAGTAATAACTTCACTGCCAATCATGATCATAGAGGGCGCTGAAAAAGAAAATTTAAAATCGGAACTAGAATCGGCCTTCTTTAACTGTGTACTAGGTAATGACTACATTAAAACATTGAAGAAAAAAAATATCTTGTGAAATATCTAAGCGAAAAAGGTTCCCGAAAGGCTACAGTAGACTATGCAAAATTTTGCCTATGCAAAGATAGAATAATATAATAGAATATGCAAAGAAGGGAAAGGTAAAACTTTAATGTTGTTCAAAGTCCGACATCCGAGAAGACAAGACAGGCATTGAAGCTCCGATGTTTTCAACTAAGCGTAATAATGCGAGTTCAAGCGTGCAAACAATACCAACATCAACATTCTACGCGATCGGCCAACTGCGCACTTTGACACACAATGGTTACGTGATTATGATTGATATAATCATCATCATTCTATGAATGACGTATGAGGTCGTATTGCTTATGTCAATTTTCTGTGTATCACAGAAAATTGACATAAGCAATACGACCTCATACGACCGAATGACCATGGGCTTCGTTAGACACATGTGGGCTCTACCGCCCACATGTCGCGTCTTCAATAAAAATAAATGGTAGGGTAATACCCCACTGACTTTCTCGCTTGTTTGGCGAACTCAACGTTTGTTATGTTCGAAATTCAAAATATACTGACAGGGCAGTTCCGTTGAATTAATTAGGCGATCGCAACAAACATTTTGTATGCAATATTTTAATAGAAAGAAACCTTCGTTTGTATGGCAGCCACCTTTTTTTGAGTTTTCCTGGAAAACAGATAATGGCATCTTTTTAGACTAGTAAAAGGGTTTCTATGTGGAAAATATAATAAAAATCGTTAGAGCCATTTTTGAGAAAATCGCCCCCATCGAAATAATTTGTATGACAGCTACCCTTATTTTTTGAATTAAAAAAAACTAAAAAAAGGTACCCCTAGATAATCGTTTCTTACTTTAAACTACTAAATATGAATTTTAAACGAAATCGGTTGAGCGGTTGAGGCGCAACGTCGCTGGACACATTGTATGACAGCTAGACCTTATTTTTTCGAATTTTGAAAAACTAAAAAAAGGTACCCCTAGATTATCGTTTCAAACAGAAAATACGAATTTTGAACGAAATCGGTTGAGCGGTTTAGGCGCAAGGTCGCTGGACGGACATACACACACACACTCACCCTCACTCACACACACACACACACACTCACATACATGTTTCTCAAAACCACTTTTTTGGGATCGTTGAATGATATATAGCCCAAATCAGTTTAAATCTCAACTTCGAAATTTTGGACGATCACAATACTTCCTTTCTCCTTACAGTCGCTCGAAAGTAAAAATCAAGAGGGTCTAAGATGGGTGTGTATTGACAAGATTTTCGTATAAGATAGATTAGCATAAGCGTGCCGAGGGAGAGTGAGAGGGGGGGTTTAGGGGTACAAGCTCCCCCCCCCCCCCCCCCCCACCCCACCGGCTAAATAAAACACTTTAGGCATGTAATGGTCTAACCTTACCTAGAAACATTTCTAGGCTCATTCCTGTACCTTAACTAATTTCCGAACTTTAACGAGCTAAAATCCTGATGTTAAGTGTTCTGGGCAGCTATTCAACAACGAAGCAGCAGATTTTAAAGTTTAAATTAAAGTGATCCATCGAAACCCTGGCCGACGGGCAGACGGAAGGCCGCCTCTAAACAATTTTACAGCTAATTTTATGATTCCTGAAATACGACTTGTGTTTTGATAGAGGCAGCCCGATGCCTAGATCCAATGCCAACTTTCTTTCGAAACGAATCGAGCTGAAGAGGCGCGAAGTAGATATTTACAGATCCGGCGACTACCGATACGTTCAACTGACTGAACAGAGAATTCAAAATCATAGAACAATCTGTCCGATGCTACAGTTCGTAAAATATTGCTTGATACGCGTGACATATGTCAGAGTGGCTCTAGTAGTGCTCATTTAGTTATCGTAATATTGACCAAATCGAAATTATTGTTTTATAAGTAGGAAATATGTATTTGGATAATTACTTACAAAATGTATGTTATCAATTTATAAATTAAAATTAACTATAAATAAAATAAACTATAACTACCTTTCAAATTACACTTAAAGTTGTACTATCTCCGTCAGTGTGAAGTCAATAATACATACATAAATAGCGTCACGCCTGTTTCCCGGTGGGGTAGGCAGAGACAACGGATCTCCACGTGCCACGATCCTGACACACCTCTGCCGCCTCTTCCACTCCCATAATGTTCTTCATGCATGCTCGTCGGTTACGGGTACTAAGCACTTGCCCCTTTTTGAGCACATGCCCGATCTGGTCCAGTTTATCATTTTATATTCCTTATATTATATTTTACATTCACACATTCAAGTATTTTGCTACTACCTACTAATATTTTACAACATACAACACTCAAACGTCCAAAGGTTGACTGGGAGAAATCCCTGTAAGGGATAAATCCGCATTTGCCCCTCATGTTACTGTTAATGTTACTGTTAATGTTACTTTCGTTTTTTTTCTGTAAAATGTTTTTGGAGCAATAAAGTATTTCTGTCTATCTATAAATTATTCGCGTCATTCTGACATATGTCACGCGTATCGAGCTATATTTTATGAACTATAGGTGCGCTCATTTATTGACATTACACGAAGTACACAGAAGTACTTACTTCAGTTGTATGCAATAAACTGTTTATCCCTGTTATTTTTTAAAGATTGCGTTGCTTAACTGGACAAAACAAAAATGACAACGAATGATAATGTGCGAAATAATGATGTGCGTCCGCGTGAAAAAATATTGTAAACATAACATACCATTTGAGTAACGTCATTGGGTTAAACGGGATTTTATTTTATTTGTTTGTTTTATTCAATTCAAATTAACATAGTTATAAAATAATTAACTAATCTAAAAATTATATAAACTAACTTAGGAAATAAACTAACTTAAAAAATAAATTTCATTTAGTGCTTTTGTCCCCGGGATTGTGCCGAAGATGCCAGCCGCGTTACCCCTCTGAATTGCCAGGCTTATTCTTTGGCGGAAGAAGGTGAGGCAAGAGGGGTGACCTATGGCAGCAGACATCCTCGACCCTATCTCGTGGACAAAAGCTATCGCCTCCTCAGACCAGGAGCCGAAGGTTTCGACCGCGAAAGCCACAAACCAATAATTTAGGCTGATGTTTTCATATTTTTTGTGCTTTCTTTTGGCTGCAGACTCCGCAGCCGAACCTGGCTTCATGGCCGATAGGGCGAGGTTGCTGGCACAGATGGTATCGATCGACGCATGTTGCGTCCCAGACTAGTTTTATTTAGTTTATTTTATTTGAAATGAAGGGAAGCTCTGACATGGCACGTAGATCATCCGGTGTTTTGGGCTGACATCACGGATGTTGTAGGTAATGTAGCTAACCATGTCAGTTTCCATAAAAAACAAAAAAAAAAACAATAAAAAATTTTTTTTTCAAAATTTTTCACGTTCCGCAAAGTATTCGGACAAGTTAACTATCAAGCAGCAAGTAAGGCACGAAGACCCATCTGCTGCATGATTCGGTGAAAGGACCGCGCCAATGTGAGAGATGGCTACCCTGTCGCCCTTTAGTACGGCATCCTGTCCCCATCCCTTCCCTTAGTCTCCTTTTACGACATTCACGGAGAGAGATGCAGTGGGCTATTATTTTTAAATACCGGCCCCGGTACTGAATTTGCATGACAATAGCAGTTCTGTGCTTTTGAAATGTTGGTTTAGCCTAACGCGTGTTAATAGCGTGTCCGTCCAGTGCATTTGAAAGTTTGCTCACAGATTTAACTAATCGAATATTCAGATATTACTCACACAAAAGCAAGCTGATAACCGTGATGTCGTGTTGACAAATACCTATAAATTACTAATGAAAACGAATCGATAATTAGCGTTTGGCGCGTGTGAGAATGTGATATTGCCAGTAATTAGTTAGACAAACAAGGCATAGGTTGGTACCCACCCACCCACCCCACGCCCCATACTCCGCTTATTATTATAGTCATTCTGGTGTGAAATTTAAAATAGCAGAATCTAAATTAAATTTAGAATGGCCATTGTAGACAAAAATTATGATCGAACAAAAGCATGACCATCGCCACGGTTGAAGTATTCATTGTCAGCCCGTATCGGTCCACTGCTGGGCATAGGTCTCTCCTAAGACACGCCACGACTCGCGGTCCTCAGCTCTTCTCATCCATCCACTCCGGGAACTCTCAGAATATTGGGTGAAGTCATAAGTGAAGTCATAAATGAAGAAAAACTGACTGGTAGTCGAGAGTGGTTTCCTTCAAAACAATAAACAAAACAAAATTGAAAATATAAGCTTCATAGTACGCAAAAAATATTGCATAAATATTCAATCATTTCCAATCAGTAAGCAATGGCTTATCTAAAGTGACGAGTCATCGTCGTTATAGTGAGAAGTGTGACTATAGTGAGAACACCAATTATCGCGTTCAGATTGCTCGAGGGGGGAGGGGGGGGGGGGGGGGGGGTGGGGGGGCTTCGACTTTTGATGTGCGAACTGTGCAAATTATTTATGCTTTCATGTGGGATATTTGGGGGGGGCAGAATTTGGATAAGTGTGCACATCGGGGTAGCTATCTATAGAAATTAGACTTGTATAATTTTCCAAAAAGTAGGAAAGCTGAATTGATTGTCGATTGTCACGGTAAGCTTGTTTATAACAGATCGACCAAGAATCACGAAATTAGGTGGCGACGAAGCCAACGTTGAATGCGGGTTAATAGGTATAATTATTTCCCCTAACTTCGGGGAACTTCACATCTAAAAAATGTGGCATTTCTTGCCATAAATCAATTCCAATACCATGAAGTCATCGGTAGCACAGTGGTGCGGTCGATCGACTGTTGTTAAGCACACCTGGGCGCGGCCAGTACTTGGATGGGTGACCGCTCGACCGTTGGAGGCTGACCGTGGTTGGAATTCCACGTAAAACTGTATAGGTCACTTCCTTTCTTACCTTACTACGTGGTAGGGTTTATCCCGCCCGGGTTAGTACAACCGCACTGAATGAAACCTTGCTCGAAACGGCTATGTAAATAGTTCGTTTTTTTCGTCCAGTTCAGTGTAGCCGACCTTGGCACGGTCCTTCCACCGAGTCATGGGTCTTCGTGCCTTACTTGCTGCGTGACAGTTATATTGCTAAACGTGGTGGTCGGCGTTGCGCTGTAATTTACAAGAGTTGGCGGCTCAAGCCGCCGTTCCACTTTTGTATCATGTTGCTTCGATTTGCCGCAGTCATTTCTGAACTATGAAGTTATGATTTATTATCTTCGCAATAAACTGATCCATTTGTAATTTAATTTCATATTTCCCCAAGGGCCTGAGAAAGAACGAAGCTCGTGCGGTTAGGACGGAAAAAATGCGACTGCGTCACATTTAATCCTCGTACGATTGCTTTTTCGTACAATGCATGAAGAATCTATTTATCTTTGAAGAAATAGAAAATTCACAGAACAGAGATCAGCGGCCATCTTCAACTAGTCGTCTGTGGTACGTGTTCCTTACTCGGTGATATAATATCCATAAGCTGGATGTAAGATGGCCGCATAGCAGGCTCGGTTGTATTCTCTAGAGGAGTATCCAGTAGTCCAGTATAGCTAGCAATCCAGGGAAGTCTCCGTTATGGCACCTACCTTCTCGGAGGTGATATTGGCTGGACGGAGTATGTGCTTTGGGCCCTCCGACTCAGCCACCCATACCGGATTAAAAAAAAAAATCGGGGTGTGGCTGTGTCGTGGACACGGCCGTGTGTTTTACGTGAATACGTGTACGTATTTTTGATCCTTTACCTATCGAGTGGTGTAATTAAATTTTGCATGTAGATGCTAGATATGAAGCTGCAACGCCAAACTGTATACCCCGATTTTGTTATCATCAGTTTTCTGGATTGGCTCCCACTATGGAAGCAAATTTAAAGACGTATTCACGTCAAAAATTAAGCTGTTTATAATTACAAAAATTCTAAACATAAGTAGATCAGAAATGTTCGCACACACGACAATGTCGCGGACAAGAGCATGATAGAAACACACATTTGTTTTGGCCGAGCAACAAGGCGGACATGTAAACGGTTGTCAGATCGAAATTTCGAAAATCGAACGAAAATTTTCCTGGCACGTTGCATAAGCGGCCGCACGGAAATAGCGCTAGCGAGCTCTCTACCAAACGTCTGGATGTGTTGTCTCTGCGGAGCGTGCGGTCGATCTTGCAACGTGCTCCTTCATATTTTTCGTTGAGTTTCATTTTACAGTGTTGAAAAACACTGAAAATTATTATATAGGATATAAATTCTGCATGCGGAACGAACTTTACGCAATTAACATAATGCATTCAGAATTTGTTGAAAAATTCATATAATTACCTATTTGGCTGATGAATGCGATGCCAAATTATTTTAATGTCGAAAAAAACTATACTAAAATTTGTGTATTGCTTACAATCAATGTTATTTCTAAAATTTGGCCCGTCTGCTAAAAAGGTTGGCCACGCGTGTTTTGGATGCTACTATTTCATCGAAAACCGATTCTGTATGCGAAACTCGTTCAAGTAACATGACTGAAAAAACAAATTAATAATAGTGCCAAGATGCATGCGCAGGAGTGTAGCGACATTAGCGGCACCATTCACACAGCGGGGACCTTGATGACGACGCGGATAGATCGCGCGAGTGTCGAACGGATGCGGTCGACACACTTCAGGTGGCCCCTTGACTTATGTAGGATATATAAATAAATTGAAAGAAGCCTACTCACGTCCCTAAATCTAAGGGAATATCGGAGGCATTGGTGAGGAACGCCATAGATCGCTTCCTAGATCAGCAGATGTATGTGTAGGGAAATCGGCAGAAAATACTTAATTGCTCCAGAAACACTCCAACAAAAATAAGCTCAATATAACATTAACATAAGGTGCAAAGGCGGACTTATACCTTACAGAGATTTCTTCCAGTATTATTATTGAAATCGGAACAGGTGAACTCATTCATAGGTGATTAACGGTCGGTCTGAACCGGTTTCGCCGGTTTCGGCATGGGTTTAGTTAGAGTAACACCCGATTTTACCGCCACCAGCAATGCCCGTAGGCATATCGGCTGTGATATTATATAGCCTGATTATGTTCTCTTTTCGTCCGCTGAAAACCGGACACGAAATTCAAAACAAAACTGTTCGGAACCGGTAAAAACTTGGTGGTAGGGATTAACCCGCCCGGGTTGGTACCACCGCACTGAATGAAACGTCGGTCGAAACGGCTATGTAAATAGTTTGTGTTTTCCGACCAGTTCAGTGTAGCCGGCACGATCAAAAGGGGGAAGCACTGACATGGCACCTAGTTCACCCGGTGTTATGGGCTGACATCACGGACGTTGTGGGTGATGTAGCCAATCGTGTCAGTTTCCATAAAAAAAAACAAAAAAAAATTGTAGGTCCTTTCCCCTGCTACTTACTAGCTAGGTGGTAAGCTCGAATTGCAGTCGACAGGGTCGGTACCACCGTACTGGTGTTAAGATGGCGGCATAGCAGCCTGGACTGTGTTCTCCTCTAGTCCAGCATAGTCGCAGCAATCCAAACGGAAGTATCCGGTATAGCGTCTGCTCGGAGGTGATGACGATAACATAAAAAAAAATTGCTATTTCAAAACGAGTTCTCATCAGAAGGTTTATGGTACGTACATTGATAAACAAGGATGAGTTCAGAAGTGTGACAGATATCAATTATAAAATTAATACCTGCTCAAAGGGTAGAAACCCTCCTATCTTTGTGCTTTATTGGGACACGGTAGTGGCGCACCAAGTTCGAGCGCTCGCACTTGCCGTAACTTAAAACCACTTCCGGACCCACTGTTCCTTTGCATTGGATTACAAGTGTTTATGTGTAGGATTTGACAAGCTAACATATTCTATGGACCTGTTGTGTTACAAATGTGTTGGTTTACTTTAGCCATCTTCCCCCGATAATGTGACCCGACAACCTACATATACCTCAGCAATTATGCCAAGGAAATTGGTATGTTATATGAAAAGGTTTTAAAACGGGTTTACGATGTTTCGTGGCAGAATTTATAACTTTCTCTTTTGATCTTTTTTTTTTTTTTTTTTTTTTATGGAACCTGACACGGTTGGCTACATCACCTACAACATCCGTGATGTCAGCCCATAACACAGGGTGAACTAGGTGCCATGTCAGTGCTTCCCTTCATTTCATGTCGGCTACACTAAACTGGACGGAAAACACGAACTATTTACATAGCCGTTTCGACCGACGTTTCGTTCAGTGCGGTGGTACCAACCCGGCCGGGATAAACCCTACCACCTAGTAAGGTAAGAAGGGAAGGGACCTACAGTTTAACGTGGAATCCGAACCACGGTCAGCCTCCAACGGTCGAGCGGTCACCCATCCAATCACTGACCGCGCTCAGCGTTGCTTAATAGTTAATGCTTAATAGTTGTTCCTTACTCGGTGATATAATATCCATAAGCTGGATGTAAGATGGCCGCATAGCAGGCTCGGTTGTATTCTCTAGAGGAGTATCCAGTAGTCCAGTATAGCTAGCAATCCAGGGAAGTCTCCGTTATGGCACCTACCTTCTCGGAGGTGATATTGGCTGGACGGAGTATGTGCTTTGGGCCCTCCGACTCAGCCACCCATACCGGATTAAAAAAAAAAATCGGGGTGTGGCTGTGTCGTGGACACGGCCGTGTGTTTTACGTGAATACGTGTACGTATTTTTGATCCTTTACCTATCGAGTGGTGTAATTAAATTTTGCATGTAGATGCTAGATATGAAGCTGCAACGCCAAACTGTATACCCCGATTTTGTTATCATCAGTTTTCTGGATTGGCTCCCACTATGGAAGCAAATTTAAAGACGTATTCACGTCAAAAATTAAGCTGTTTATAATTACAAAAATTCTAAACATAAGTAGATCAGAAATGTTCGCACACACGACAATGTCGCGGACAAGAGCATGATAGAAACACACATTTGTTTTGGCCGAGCAACAAGGCGGACATGTAAACGGTTGTCAGATCGAAATTTCGAAAATCGAACGAAAATTTTCCTGGCACGTTGCATAAGCGGCCGCACGGAAATAGCGCTAGCGAGCTCTCTACCAAACGTCTGGATGTGTTGTCTCTGCGGAGCGTGCGGTCGATCTTGCAACGTGCTCCTTCATATTTTTCGTTGAGTTTCATTTTACAGTGTTGAAAAACACTGAAAATTATTATATAGGATATAAATTCTGCATGCGGAACGAACTTTACGCAATTAACATAATGCATTCAGAATTTGTTGAAAAATTCATATAATTACCTATTTGGCTGATGAATGCGATGCCAAATTATTTTAATGTCGAAAAAAACTATACTAAAATTTGTGTATTGCTTACAATCAATGTTATTTCTAAAATTTGGCCCGTCTGCTAAAAAGGTTGGCCACGCGTGTTTTGGATGCTACTATTTCATCGAAAACCGATTCTGTATGCGAAACTCGTTCAAGTAACATGACTGAAAAAACAAATTAATAATAGTGCCAAGATGCATGCGCAGGAGTGTAGCGACATTAGCGGCACCATTCACACAGCGGGGACCTTGATGACGACGCGGATAGATCGCGCGAGTGTCGAACGGATGCGGTCGACACACTTCAGGTGGCCCCTTGACTTATGTAGGATATATAAATAAATTGAAAGAAGCCTACTCACGTCCCTAAATCTAAGGGAATATCGGAGGCATTGGTGAGGAACGCCATAGATCGCTTCCTAGATCAGCAGATGTATGTGTAGGGAAATCGGCAGAAAATACTTAATTGCTCCAGAAACACTCCAACAAAAATAAGCTCAATATAACATTAACATAAGGTGCAAAGGCGGACTTATACCTTACAGAGATTTCTTCCAGTATTATTATTGAAATCGGAACAGGTGAACTCATTCATAGGTGATTAACGGTCGGTCTGAACCGGTTTCGCCGAGCGGCAGGCATGGGTTTAGTTAGAGTAACACCCGATTTTACCGCCACCAGCAATGCCCGTAGGCATATCGGCTGTGATATTATATAGCCTGATTATGTTCTCTTTTCGTCCGCTGAAAACCGGACACGAAATTCAAAACAAAACTGTTCGGAACCGGTAAAAACTTGGTGGTAGGGATTAACCCGCCCGGGTTGGTACCACCGCACTGAATGAAACGTCGGTCGAAACGGCTATGTAAATAGTTTGTGTTTTCCGACCAGTTCAGTGTAGCCGGCACGATCAAAAGGGGGAAGCACTGACATGGCACCTAGTTCACCCGGTGTTATGGGCTGACATCACGGACGTTGTGGGTGATGTAGCCAATCGTGTCAGTTTCCATAAAAAAAAACAAAAAAAAATTGTAGGTCCTTTCCCCTGCTACTTACTAGCTAGGTGGTAAGCTCGAATTGCAGTCGACAGGGTCGGTACCACCGTACTGGTGTTAAGATGGCGGCATAGCAGCCTGGACTGTGTTCTCCTCTAGTCCAGCATAGTCGCAGCAATCCAAACGGAAGTATCCGGTATAGCGTCTGCTCGGAGGTGATGACGATAACATAAAAAAAAATTGCTATTTCAAAACGAGTTCTCATCAGAAGGTTTATGGTACGTACATTGATAAACAAGGATGAGTTCAGAAGTGTGACAGATATCAATTATAAAATTAATACCTGCTCAAAGGGTAGAAACCCTCCTATCTTTGTGCTTTATTGGGACACGGTAGTGGCGCACCAAGTTCGAGCGCTCGCACTTGCCGTAACTTAAAACCACTTCCGGACCCACTGTTCCTTTGCATTGGATTACAAGTGTTTATGTGTAGGATTTGACAAGCTAACATATTCTATGGACCTGTTGTGTTACAAATGTGTTGGTTTACTTTAGCCATCTTCCCCCGATAATGTGACCCGACAACCTACATATACCTCAGCAATTATGCCAAGGAAATTGGTATGTTATATGAAAAGGTTTTAAAACGGGTTTACGATGTTTCGTGGCAGAATTTATAACTTTCTCTTTTGATCTTTTTTTTTTTTTTTTTTTTTTATGGAACCTGACACGGTTGGCTACATCACCTACAACATCCGTGATGTCAGCCCATAACACAGGGTGAACTAGGTGCCATGTCAGTGCTTCCCTTCATTTCATGTCGGCTACACTAAACTGGACGGAAAACACGAACTATTTACATAGCCGTTTCGACCGACGTTTCGTTCAGTGCGGTGGTACCAACCCGGCCGGGATAAACCCTACCACCTAGTAAGGTAAGAAGGGAAGGGACCTACAGTTTAACGTGGAATCCGAACCACGGTCAGCCTCCAACGGTCGAGCGGTCACCCATCCAATCACTGACCGCGCTCAGCGTTGCTTAATAACAGTTGACTAACCAACCGCGCCACTGAGCTACCGAGGCTGACGAATTTTCTTATCCCTTAGTCGACTTTTACGACATGCGACGGGGAGAGATGCAGTGGGGCTATTCTTTTTAAGTACCGACCCCACACGGTACAAATCTCTAGATCTACAAAGATCTAGTTCTTGTGACCTCCCTGAAAAAAAGCGATAACATTTTGAGTTTCTCTCAACCCGTTGACGTATTGATTAGCGAATGTGGGCTAACCGAGGAAATAAATAGGTACTTAGAAGGGACACCAAGTCGACGAGGAGTTGTTTTAGATTTTTGATTATTAATTATGTTTTGGTTTGGTTTTTTTTTAAATTGAAATGTATGTTAGGATATTTATCCTAATTTGCCATTTAATTGTAATTTCACTGGTAATTTGGAAATGGGTTAATTTAATGGAATAAATTTAATTGTTTATATAATTTAATGGACTATAAATTGTTCAACATTTGTGTGTATTTGTTGAATTTACTTTTTAGTTGTTTTAGTTTAACGGTTCTGTAGAAGAAATACCTGCAGAACCGATTGGCACGCATCCGCGGTAAGTCCAGCGTGTAGGGTTGCAATTCCTGCCCAGTGCGCGTGGTGCGGAGGTGGAAAGGGGGCGGCGGGATCGTGTTAAACAGCTGCTTCGAGTACTCCGCATGAAATAAGCGATGGAACCCACTTAGGGAGCCGTCACCCCTACGGAGTTGCAGTGGGTCTAGATCGCGGGACACTTCGGGGCCACCCATTAGTCGCACGGCTCGACGCTGGATCGAGTCCAGAGGCGCAAGCTGGTATTTGGCTGAGCAATCCCACAGATGCGAGCAGTACTCCAAGCAGGACCTGAACTGATATAAACGAAAATTCTGGCTACGTATTACCACGGAACTGACGTTGAATATTTCCAGCCTTTGAAGGTTTAGTATTCATTAGAAATTTCCTTAATTGATTGAGATTGATGATGCGAAGAAATAAGTAAATTTGCGAGGAGGAAACGTATGTAATGCCTTACTCCAAGCATTGCTAAAACAAACATTATGTAAGTACATCTTTCACACATTAGCATTTCTGGGTGTAATTTTGTGTGTATGCAATAAGAATAAGAAAATTTGAATGGAAACCATTTTTTTTTTTTTTTATGTAACCTGACACGGTTGGCTACATCACCTACAACATCCGTGATGTCAGCGCATAACACAGGGTGAACTAGGTGCCATGTCAGTGCTTCCCTTAATTTCATGTCACCATTATAATATTGTAAGTAATTTTTTTTATATATTATTGTATCTGTCCACCTAGCCGGGGGGCGTCCCACGCTACGTTTGCTTGTACGTGGCCTCCATTCGAGCACCCGTCTACCCCATCGGTTGTCGGGTCTACGACAGATGTGCCCAGCCCACTGCCGCGTGCTGACCGCGTGTGGTGGCGTGCCTTGGGAGAGGCCTATGTCCAGCAGTGGATCGATACAGGCTGATGATGATGATGATGATGATATTATTGTATATGCTCATTCATTACATATGTCCATATGACAATATTGGCGTATACTATATGCAAGTTTCTGTTCAATTTAAATAGGTAAATAATACAACCGACACGACAACCGGCGAGTATGTTTCCCGATACTTCAACCTGAGAGTCTTCAGACGTTGTAATAACAAGCTGCATAGCGCTTCTCTCGTAGTACAGGCTCTGTACTCTGAGACACTTCTGTAGTCCGCAAACCTGCTGGTATGTTGTCTCGCTGAGCGTGGTTTCGCTAGGTGAGGTGAATTTGGCAATTTCGGGTACCTCTGGTCCCTGGGCAGAGCGACCCATACTGGATTTCATAAAAAAAAAAAACATTAAAAATCTCCTCCATTTCTGCCGAGGCTGTCGTGGTCGCCAGTACGCTTATAGTTATAGTGTTCCCTCCTTCGGAAGATTTATCTACTAGCAAGTTGCCGGTGGTTTTGACAAAAACCAGTGCGTCCGGTGATAACGCACCGAGAGTTTCCACGGCATTAATTACACATAACTTATCAAACTGCAAAAAAAACTGTTTTCCGGCGGTAATAACATTCTTTAACAATGCTCAGGCGAAGGAGTATTTTTATATATCTATATATATTATTTTTTATTTGGATTAATGTTTACTAGTTATATATATAGGTTTTAGTAATTTTCGTTTAGGCTTACTAGCGTAGCAATTTTGTCTTCACTCTACATTCTATATGAGTAGTGAACGCTCAACTTAGGTGAAGCTGACATTTTCAGAAACGTTTTCGTATTTTACCTATTGAAAAAAATTATATAATACAAACATAGATGAAAATATGCTTAAATTAAAATAATTAAACTTTGATTATATTTTACTTGCCTACCTACTAAAAGTAAAATATTTAAATAACTGAATTAAATTTACTATTAGCTTTACTAAAAACATAGTTTTGAGATCAATAATATTTGCGAAAACGTGTTTCTTTCTTTTCAGGCACAGCGTTTTCATATGCGAAACTCATGAGAGGATCTAATCCTAGCGCATAAGCAAACATCAAAGTTCAGCAGCGTAATCTAAGCGTTAGGTAACCGCACGCTCAGAAACCGCGAAAGCCTCGCGCTTCCCGCGACAGCCTCGCGCTTCCCGCGACTTTATCCGCCCACGTAATTTTCCGCCCAGTTGTTGTGACCCGTCATTCATTTCATAAGCACTCTGGCCCTAAACTGACGTCTCCAATTCGATATTCAAATTCTCGCTTGGCCGTGCGCCGGGCGGCGCCCGATCGCGAATTCGAAAAAAAAAGCCGCGCGCGTCGGATTCCCGGCTCTCCGCCATTATAACCCGCGCGGTGGGAGCGCGCACTAGTCTCTCGTGCAACAACAATCAAATTAATAAGAGAGTGCTCAAAATAGCTTATTTGCTTCGTGGCTCTCGGCTGGAGATTCTGGAGACGGTGGGCGACAGCGCGGGCCGCTGACGGCTGGGCAAGCACTGCGGGCGACTGCGACAGCGCAACAGGTATTACGTCCGGCCACTCACCTGGCGATACGCGCTCATTCATTATCGCATTCATAACTCTACCAATACACACAAGCTTTACGTTGCTATGCGTGTGGCATAACACTAACAAGCAAAGGTTTAGTGCGGAAATAGGATATGATTGTAGTGGTGAAAATCTATATGTTGAATAAGTCATCATAATTGGTTATAAATCGGTGAATTGAATTAATTCGATATTTGAATGGATCACGTTAAAAAGTGGATTAGAAACATTTTATACTTTTAAAGTTAAGTGGATAATTTTAATCTTAGGATTTGTTTCCAGTTATTGTTAGCTTTTAAATATTATTTTATAAACAAGTCCTGAATATGAGCGTCTCCAGATATTCGCCATCTTTGATCCAGTCTTCCGCACTAATTTTCAGTGTTTTTTTTTAGTTAGTGCTTTCGAAAATTTTACTCAGTAAGGGTTTTTTGAGAAAATATTTACGGGCCCATTATATTAGTCAACTAAGAGGAAAGAGCCTCCCTTATTATTATAAGAACTAGTCCAGCTCAACAGTAACCAAATTATTTGGGGCAGTTTATAGTTGAGATTTTAATGAATTTTATTTGGATAGAAATTGGACTTATTTCAGAATGTATGGACGTATATAATGAATAGACTTATTGTAATGTTCATCCTATTCAAATGTTTCAGTACCTATAAACGCAAAAAGAAACATATTTTAATCATTCCCCACAAATACAATGTCAGTTTGTTTGTTGTTCACAAAGGAGTGTTTTTTTAAATGGTTCAATAAAATCTGAAATAAATTGCATAATTTCTTCACGATATTTTCCTTCACCGCAGTCGAATAATATGTTTCGTCAAAATGTTAATCTATCGAAAATTGGTTGGAATATTTGCGCGACTCCAAAAATAAACAAGCATATACCTAATAACCCAAAGTCGCGAGCGGCGACTGTTCCCGCGGGACGGTGGCGCGGCGCGTGCGGCGGCGGCGGCGCGCCGGCGCGGGCGCACGCTGTGACGCAGTTGGCCAGGCTACATTCGATAGCGTAGCGGCTATTTTGGCACTCATGGTCTCGTCGTGGCACTTTTCAATTTATTTCAAAGTTTTGCCTCGCGTGTATATAAAATTATAACAAATCAACCTAATTACGTGTTTCCCAGCCATTTCAGTGGAGCCGACGCGAGGGGAGTAACTGACATGGCAACTAGTTCAGAAAAAAACAAGGTGTGATTGGTCTACGATATTTAGATTAATCGTATAATCCAATACATTCTATAAACTTAAAATACATACATACCGCATGGCTACGGAGCCCTAAAAATGGTATTATCGCCGGCGGCGGCGGTGGGGGTTTCCCCCAAACTCGCCGGCGGGTGCAGTCCGTGGCTACGGAGCTCTCCGAGACGACGCGAGACTAGCGACGAGCGATGGGTGGTGGTACTAGACACGTAGGCCACCACCACCCCCCAGAATATTAGATTATTGGATGATGAGAAAATTATTCCTAGCCCTTAAGTGGAAGTTAAAATAGCGGCCGAAATAAATAAAAAGAGCGCTTCTTTCATATTTACAAATAACGTTTGCTTATAACATTTCCCATTCCCCCCGAGCTATCGTCGTATTATCATTCTAGTTCACTTTAACTTCACACATTCAGTTACACGAATACACATCTCCCCGCGAGCACTGACCATTACTAGGTGGTAGGCTCAAAATATAGCCGACTTGAATTGAACCGCCACGCGCACTGGACAGGGGTTGCATCCCTATACTCTGGACTTACCACGGATGCGTACCAATCGGTTCTGCAGATCTTTCCTCCACAGAACTGGTAAACTCTGGAACGCTCTCCCTGCCCACACATTTCCCCCCAAGTACAGTCTCGGGTCCATCAAGATAGGCGTGAATAGGAACCTGTCAGGCCGGCATGGCATTCGCAACCCTCGCGTACGACCGAATATCCATGGGCGTCGTTAGACATCTTATGGGTGGCTCGGAGCCACGACACATGCCGCGCTTACTATAAAAATTTTTTTTACCACAGAGTAAGCACCCTGTGATTTTTTTTTTGAAATTAAACCGTTCCAAAAACTCAACAAATACGATCGAACAACCACCGTATTCACCGGATATGGCTCCGGCCGACATTTTAGTTATAAGTATTACTTTTTTATATTTTATGAAAATAAACGCTCGTTTATGTACACGGCGGACGGTTGGGAGGAGGTGGACACCTCCTCCCAACGGCTACGGTGGGGCCCCCACCGTAGCCGCCCCCCTCCTGCAGATGTAAAATCGGCTGTTTTCCCCTAGTCCAGTATAGCCATAGCAATCCAACGGTATGCCACCTGTCTTGTCGGAGGCGATATTGGCTGGTTTGAGCATGCGCTTTAGACCCTCTGACTCAGCCACCCATACCCGATCACATAGAAAAACTGCATTGACAGGTGAATGACGCGCCGTGATTGGTTGGAGTGGTTGGTGGTGGCATCGACCAGAGGAGTGATTCTCGATCCTGTTAGGCGTCGCATACTTCTGGAAGAGCGAATAATTAGCAAAAACAAAGATTCACAATCACGCAGCGAGATGGCGCTGACGACCAAAACGTCAGATGCAACACGTTTCTACAACACATTCTCGAAATAATAAATACGCTCTGTATCTTTATTTATTTATTTTAAAATTTTTGGAAAACGTACAGTTCCACATTATATTACTATAACGTACGATAAATTACTTAACCTAAAGGCCTATAAATAGACCTAGACCGGTAAAAGCTTCCACATTTATTTACACACTTATACATAACTTATCAACTAACTAAAACTACATAATGAAATAAATTAAAAATAAAGATAAATAAATTAGAAATAAAGAAAGCGAATGAAGTATATAAACAAAAAGTACAATTAAACAATACTATACAATATACAATATATACAATTAGCTCACTGAGAGCATCGGGTAGTAGCCCACCAAACAGCAACCGCGGAGACAGAGGGCGCTGCTGACATCTCTCCACACTTTTACCATCGCCCGGTACAGTAGCATCAAGGCGGCCGGTGATTGAACAATTAGATTGGTCAAACAAAACACCACCATGCCTTACCTACATGCAAACAACATGGATCGAAGGTGCATACAACCTTGGATACACTAGGGGGCAATGCTGTCGAGAGTATGTTACGGGGGAAACACCAGTAGATATATGGCCGGCACGTGTGGCAAAGGTATTTGCTCCCTAGTGTATCCAAGGCCGCGTGCCTTGACAGAGGCCTATGCCCAGCAGTGAACCGATACAGGCTGATGATGATGATGATGATGTATCCAAGGATTGCGCCATCTAGTCCCTAACTAACACAAAAATAGTTTCTAGAACGCAAAAAAGGCGATGGACAGGAAATATGTTAAGAGAGAAACAAGAGAAATGGACCAAAAAATTACAGAATAAAGGAACGGTAATAGGAAGAAAAGGGCGACAAACGAAACGTTGTGAAAGATGACGTCAAAAAAGTAGCTGGTCCAGAGTGGATCCGAATGGTAAAAGATAGAGACATGTGGAAATCTTTCTACAGGCGAGAATTTTTTACGAGGCAGGATCTTAGAGAATTTTCTAAGAGAGGCCTCTGTAGCCGCACTTACATTAACCAGGTATAAATTCAGTACTACCATCTCAATTTCTTTACCAATTCTATCATTCCTTTATGAATTAATTTCAGTTCTAATAGAACCGCCTCGATTTGTACCATCTTTAGAACTGCGAATTGTTCCCTTTTGACCTATATCGGATCAGTGAAATGAAATAACACACCCTCTTTTAATGCTAAATTATATCAGTTTCTGTAGACAGAAACTGATATAATTCCTTTTCTTGTACTTTGGGATACACAATAAAGAATAAACAAAAAAAAATGTGTATGTCATGTGTGTATCAAAAAAATAAGCAATAAAGTTAAATTAAATCCGGGGCACACGTTGAAAAATAAACAGATGTGTGGGGCTAGAAGACGGCGCTGACTCATTTTCTACCGAAGAACAATAAGACCTGAAAACTGAAGAAGAAAAGCGAGGAGAGAGATTAGGTGAAGAGGTGGCTGCGTGCAACTTCATATTATTAGGTATCGTGTGCAGATATGCACGCTGACCTGCACGCCCACTACATATTACTTTTACAGCTTTTACCTTACACAATAAAAAAAAATCAATCTGAGGTATGAATAAAATAAAATATAATGCCATATAAAATAAAATAAAATAATAAATAAAGTGAAATTTTTAAAGGTTAAACAAAATAAACTAATTTGATTTTTTTATTTATATTTGGATCAAAATGGGACAGCCGAGCTTTTAGTGATGAAATCGCGATTATGACACAAACAGCCGCAAAAAATCCAAATAAATCCGTCTTATCTCGCGACAATCTGCGGCGGGTTCGCTCACCTGCTCGATCACGTGGATCTATTTACCGTCTGCAGCTTGTCGGTCATTGGCCCGCCCGCCCTGCGCGGCCGGCTCGTGCGCAGGTGCGCCAGGTGCGGGCGGCGCCGGCGCCGCCCGCCCACCCCGCGCGCGCGACAATCACGTGACGTCACGTCACATCTGCATCGGGCGCGTGGGCGCTGTCTAACTATATCACGGCTATATAGCTGTGAAAGGAATACTTTTAGTGATGAATAAATCTCAGTAATATAGAAAATAATAATATTAATAAATTTATTGGTGAAATTATTTTCTTTCAATTTTTACTTCAACTTCGAACAACATTTTGCTTTTGCTCCTTTAATCAATGACACGCACAGAATAGCGATTGGCGGCCGTCTAGAGTCGCGGCGCGTCTTCCTTTCTTTTTTATACTGTAGTTTCACTTGAAATATTTTATTTAAGAACATTTTTTTTAATACTATTATGTTATTCTCTACATTGTGTAGAAGAATGATGTAGTTTCTTCCTGAATAGGAGCGCTGGTAATTTAATCAATACTTTTCAGGATTCCATATCCGTCGTACGGAACCCTATTCCTAATCCTACGTCGTCTGTCTGTCTGTATGTCCGTCTGTCCGAGGGCTGTATCTCTTGAACCGTAATAGGCAGCCCGTTGAAATTTTCACAGAATATGTGTTTATTATGGCCGATTTAACAAATAATAAAAATAAGAAAAAGTAAAAAATTCACGGGGGTCTCCATATAAGAAAATAAAAAGTGTATGCGCGCCATCTACCGAAAAGAGTTTTTTTTAAACTGACACGTTTGGCTACATTACCTACAACATCCGTAATGTCAGCCCATAACACCGGGTGAACTTGGTGCCACGTCAGGAAGCACTGACGTGCCGGCTACACGGCTACTAAGCGGCGGGTGGCCGAGTGGTTTGGGCATCGGCTTCTCATGCGAGAGGTCGGCGTTTCGAATCCGGTCGCCGTGTACAAATGAGTTTTTTCTGATGAAACAATTTACGTGCATACCTACACCTGCTGCTTCACCGTTCGGAACCGGTGTAAAACTGAAGGTCCCTTCCCTTGCCTCTTACTAGGTGGTAGGCTCAAATTGTAGCCGACTGGGTTGGTACCACCGTACTGGATGTAAGATGGCCGCATAGCAGCCTCGGCTGTGTTCTCCTCTAGTCCAGTATAGCCAGCAATCCAGGGAACTCTCCGGTATTGCACCTACCTTCTCTGAGGTGATATTGGCTGGTCGGAGCATGCGCTTTGGCCCCTCCGACTCAGCCACCTATACCGGATAACATAAAAAAAAACACTGAACTGGACGGAAAATACAAACTATCTACATAGCCGTTTCGACCGACCTTTAATTCAGTGCGGTGGTATCAGCCCGGGCGGGTTAAACCCTACCACCTAGAAATATAAGAAGGGAGTCATATCCCTTAGTCGCCTTTTACGACATACACATGAAGCATTTTAACTAATCAGGAATTTTAACTAAGAAGAAGCATTTCATAAAACACGCCATAGATGGTGTGATTGGCGCTGACCATGACATGGCGATACGGAACTCTCGGTGCGCGAGTTGGACTCGCACTTGGCCGATTTTAATACCTACCTAGGTACGAGTACATATGGCATTTCACTTTTGAATTAATTGAATTACTTATTATTTAAGAATAAGAAAAAAAAAAACAAAAAAAAAACAAAAAAAAAACAAAAAAAAAGAATAAGAATAAAATATTTTTATTTACACGCATACACTTTTTACATTATACTTACATTAAAATACATTTAATCTTATGAGTACAACCATAGCCGACTATCATTGGTCTCCCTCTACCGAGATCGTAGAGGGAGACAATGATAGTCGGCTATGGTACAACCTAAGTGCAGTATGTAAATAGATAGCGGCTCAGCATATGCCTAGCTAGGATTGCGCCCAGCTGACGCAGTTTTTTAGCTGCTGACGCTATTTAATAGTTTATTTGTATGTAAGTACTTTGCATGTACTCGTTTTATATATTTTCTTCCTGTACCATCGACGGAACTGTCGACGCGTTACCAATTTTGTCACTGGGTCGATGACTTAATTCTCTCTAAATTTCGAACAATTGCATCTTCTCTAGTGTGTCACGCGTTCTGTTAACTTGCACAATTCCATATTGAATATTATTTTATAATTTTTTTTTCTTTAATGACCTACATTTGATTTGTCTCTTTATTTCGGCTTTGCATCTATCTAATGAAGAAATAATTATTAACATATATGTATATTTTGAGTCGTTAAATTAGTTAAAAACAAAAAACCAAAAATGTTCCCCAATGTTATTCACGCAACGATTGTATGCAACAATTAACAGCTCAGATATCTCGCGCGCTTCGGCACCCGGCCAAAAATGTTAAAATTGCTTCGTACTGCTTAAAATACTGAAACGTCGCTAAATAACTTCAAGTGCCTACACGACTCAATTACAAACGTATATCTGTCGCACTCGTTTACTTACGTGAATACCTGCAGCAAGAACGTTAGACCTGCAGCAAGAACGTAAGAACTGCAGCAAGAACGTTAGAACTGCAGCAAGAACGTTAGAACTGCAGCAAGAACGTTAGAACTGCAGCAAGAATGTTAGAACTGCAGCAAGAACGTTAGAAATGCAGCTAGAAAATATAAGAACAGCAGCAAGAACGTTATAACTGCTGCAAGAACGTTAGAACTGCTACAAGAACGTTAGAACTGCAGCAAGAACGTTAGAACTGCAGCAAGAACGTTAGAACTGCAATAAGAACTTAAGAACTGCAGAAAGAACGTTAGAACTGCAGCAGGAACGTTAGAAATGCAGCAAGAACGTTAGAACTGCAGCAAGAACGTTAGAACTGCAATAAGAACTTAAGAACTGCAGCAAGAACGTTAGATCTTCAGCAAGAACGTTAGAACTGCAGCAGGAACGTTAGAAATGCAACAAGAACGTAAGAACAGCAGCAAGAACGTTATAACTGCTGCAAGTACGTTAGAATTGCAACAAGAACGTAAGAACTGCAGCAAGAACGTTAGAACTGCAGCAAGAACGTTAGACTGCAGCAAGAACATTAGAACTTCAGCAAGAACGTTAGACTGCAGCAAGAACATTAGAACTTCAGCAAGAACGTTAGAACTGCAGCAAGAACGTTAGAACGTAGAACTGCACTATAGACGTAATGTTTTTTCATTTAATTGCTCTCAAACGTTGTTAATTTATTTCATTATGCTTGTTATTTAATACATAATATATAGCGAAAGGAATTTCGTTAGAACCAGGTGTCTCACGAGTGCTTTCGTCTTTTTTATTTATTAATTTTTATTTATTAAATTGGAATAAGTACAGAGACAGGAATAGAGTTAAGCATAAATTTGTGAACAATATGATTTCTGACCTGCTCCGCCATACAAGAGTTCTATAACAGTTATTGAAGTGAGATTTCTCATACATTTTACATGAGTTCACCGGCAGTTAGACTGTAACCAAAGGTGGTGAAATCGGAAGTAAGTAAAAGGGAAGGCACCTACAGTTTTACGTTGAAACCGAACCACGGTTAGCCTCAACGGTCTAACGGCCACCCAACCAAGTTCTGACCGCGCTCAGATTTTGTTTAATCTTCACGAGCACGTACACGCCAGAGGGACCTACAGTTTTATGTGGAATGCTAATAACGGTCAACCTCCAACGGTCACCCATCCAAATTGTGACCGCGGCAGTCGACCGATCGCACCACTGAGCTCCCGAGGCTGACATATTTTCCTGGTAGACCCTTCTTGACGAAACTGGGTACCATGCCAGTGCTTCTGCTAAAGAGGCCATGTCGGTTACACTGAAATGACCTAAAACACACTAATAGTTCTTCATAGCCGTTTAGACAGACCTCGTCCAGTGTGGTGGTATCAATCCGGACGAGCGAACCTCTGAGGTCAGCCTACTTGGCTCAACCCATCTCGCTATAGCATTGTTTGAAGCTTACTTGCAATGTTCTTTTAAACAAACGAACGAACGTCCGAGCGGCCGACGGCAGTTTAACTTCTCAGAAGATTCCTAATGGTTTTACGGGGCGCTATAAAAATTACAAGACGCTGAAAATATTCAAAGTCGTAACACTTGATGGAATAAACAACTTGTTTCGTTAACCTACCATCGCAGCCTTGGCACGTTTCGAAGGAATATCACACAGGCAAGTAATTCTGCTGTGTTAGTTTTGATTATATTACGCATAAGGACTTAGGGCCTGGGCGACCTAGCTTCGCTCGGCGACGCCTACACCCACCGAGCACAGATGGACTCTGTATCCTCCTTGCCTACACCTATCTAGATAAGCTTGAAAAAAAAAATACATTTACTAAATACAAAATTTCATCCAAATCGTTAGAGCCGTTCAGCTCACTTAAAGTAATAGGATGTATATGTACTGTACATATACATACGACCGATATGGGTGTCGTTAGACACCTTGCATTGCAGGTGTCTCGGCGTCACAATATGTCGCGCTATCAATTTAAAAAAATGTATGAATATCAGAAACTTTTGCTCAAATCCAAAAATTCGAGCCGATCCACCGAAAAAAACTAATAAAATTAATATACATCAACAGATACTTACAAGGAAAATTACAAGATATCATTGTAAAATAAAAGTGAATAGTTGGCTTATTAAAATAAACTACGAAGCTACTGAACTACAACTCTCGGTTGTGGCCTAAAGGCAAAACAAGATGTACTCAACATAACTAAACTCACAGTACACACCACACTACACTACACGCTACACTACACCACATCACACCACAATACACCACCACACACCACCACACAGCACACCATATCTCACATTTCTATAGAATGTATAATACCCAAGTGAAATACACCTTACTGAATACCTCTCCTTCATATTACAGCCATGAAGCTAGTTTAGAGGAGAGGGAATGCAAATTGTATGTAAAATGGTATTAATAAACATTTCATTTCATTTCATTTCATTTCTGTTCATACTAGTAATAATGTATTTTTTTTTTATGGAAACTGACACGGTAGGCTACATCACCTACAACATCCGTGATGTCAGCCCATAACACCGGGTGAACTTGGTGCCACGTCAGCGCTTCCCTTCGGTCGTGCCGGCTACACTGAACTGGACGGAAAACACAAACTATTTACATAGCCGTTTCGACCGACCTTTCATTCAGTGCGGTGGTACCAACCCGGGCGGGTTAAACCCTACCACCTAGTAATATAAGAAGGGAGTCATATCCCTTAGTCGCCTTTTACGACATACACGGGTAGAGATGCAGTGGGGCTATTCTTTTAAAGTACCGGCTCACACGGTACATGTCTATGTATGTATGTATAGAGCAGCAACGACGCGTACTCACATTAAAAACGAAGATGCAACGTAGTCCCGTGTACCGTGTGGGGTCGGTACTTAAAAAGAATAGCCCCACTGCATCTCTCCCCGTCGCATGTCGTAAAAGTCGACTAAGGGATAAGAAAATTCGTCAGCCTCGGTAGCTCAGTGGCGCGGTTGGTTAGTCAACTGTTTTTAAGCAACGCTGAGCGCGGTCAGTGATTGGATGGGTGACCGCTCGACCGTTGGAGGCTGACCGTGGTTCGGATTCCACGTTAAACTGTAGGTCCCTTCCCTTCTTACCTTACTAGGTGGTAGGGTTTATCCCGGCCGGGTTGGTACCACCGCACTGAACGAAACGTCGGTCGAAACGGCTATGTAAATAGTTCGTGTTTTCCGTCCAGTTTAGTGTAGCCGACATGAAATGAAGGGAAGCACTGACATGGCACCTAGTTCACCCTGTGTTATGGGCTGACATCACGGATGTTGTAGGTGATGTAGCCAACCGTGTCAGGTTCCATAAAAAAAAAAAAAAAAAAAAAAAAAAGTCACACTCCATAGATTCCTAGAGTCTGGCCATCTTTAGTTGCTGCGCATGGCAACATCTGGTTAGTTAGACACTGATCATGATCATACATCATGATCATGGAAAAAGTCAAAATTGATTTACAATTGTGTTAGGCTTTATAAATGAAAGCACTGTTTAATGACTTTTTCATTTAATTAATTATTGTGTGATAAAAACATTTACTTAATTAATCTTTTTAGGGTTTTTTGAGTTGGAGATTCGAGTTATTTATTCTCACAGTCGCAAGCAGGTGTCATCTAAGTTCTTTATAAGAAAATGCATACTTATTACCTTTGTAATTGTGTGTCATGAAGAATTAAAAACTACCATAAATTTAAAGTATCAAGATGTGTCTAGTGAGATTACCTGCCATAACATAACCCATTTACATAAAATCTTGCTGTCATTTAAACATTTGGGTTGCCATATTCGCACCAAGTAACAATGGCCAGACTATACGCACAATACAAACAATCCACGTTATGTCTCGGTTGACAAGGTTCTATAAACATATCTCCGCTTCTCATAACCTAGGTCACGCAGGCTGATCACCTCGAAAGTTAGAATATAGGTTAACGACATAAAAGCAGCGCCTATAATGACGAGGTGGCTTGCCAAATTGTTTCGCGAGAACTTGCACTTTTCTATGAAGCGACATAATCTGTGGAGCTTTTTGTCTTCCACTTCTCGGTTGGAAACTAGGCTGAAAAGCGTAAAAGTCGGTCTTGTTTAAAATTCGCGGCGAAAAAACGGCCATCTCGGAACTCTGTAGGATTGCTTAAGAGATTATAATATACTAGCTTTTGCCCGCGGCTTCGCTCGCGTGAAATTCATATTTAAAAGGAAGAAAGTAAGTAAGCCCGCTACCGTACCTTTATTTCGGCGCGAGGAACAATTTGTACGGGATACACACACACATCTTAGCGTAACCGAAACTGAATTTTATTATAGCCTATCCTGTGTCACGTAATGGTAGTTAAATGTGCTTGTACTAAGTTTCATCAAATTCGGATGATCGGTTTAAGAGTTATGGACGTACATACATAAAGAAAACATTTCTAAAAATCACCAATTTAGTTTTAGTATCATACATAGAATCTACAAACGAAGTATTTCATAAAACAAAGTAACTTACTCCATGGCCATCCCTTACAGATTTATTATTAGTATTGATTGATTGATAAACTATCACGGACGATGATCCTCGCGGCGAAAGCCGCCGATTGTGCTATAAATGGGCATATTTATTAGTTTTTCGCGTCGGAAACGGGAAAACACAAAACTAAAAAGGGGCCATCCATATACTAAAACGTTTACTAGGTGGTAGGCTCAAATTGTAGCCGACTTGGTTGGTACTGACATAAACTGTAACTTCTCAAAGGAATCATCTTAAATCGTGACCGTATTTAAAAAAAGTTTCAAAGCCGTTCCAGCTTTTCAAAACATTTCTTACTGACTGCAATGTTCCAGCAAAAAAATGTTTCACAGACACATGTTGCTTTTCTATCTTTCGACATCGTTTAAGTTATTTTGACACGTTTCCAACGACTCACTCATACTAAAACATACGATTTAGCGCGTTGTGTGCTTGTCGAGAAAACGTATACTCGCTCTCCGCCTCCACATATTTTCACGAGTCTCTTGTCCGACCTTCTGCTAATTTCGTCGATCGTTTTGTGTTTTTGTTTATTTTCTCATTTCAATATTTTTGGTATAATGATGTAATAATTGTACACGCACTCCTCACGGATCCGATGTGTCGATGGTTTTAAAATAAAATATATCGCTGTATGTTTAGCGGTAGCGTTTATGCAAATATATCATTTATGTTTCAATGTTTAACGTCAGTTTTATGTTTATGATAAAAAACAAGCGAAAGGAATCGTTGCCAGAACAAAGAAACCGCTGTTTTAAACAAATATGTTGTTAGATATAAAGTAGGTGTTCATATTCTTTGAATGTGGATTTTGTTTGTTCTTTCCAAGGCAGTAAGAATGCACTCGAACTTGTCACAATTTGTTTTATCCGCTTCGATTACACCCACGAAGTGTTTTTGTTTTTTGTTTTCATACTCATTATTACAAGATTGATTAAAAGTACGTATTTAGCGACTATCCACATAATAACATCGCCCACAGTCTTTCGAAAACACAGTTTGAGAGCAAGATTACCAATTTTAATGAGGTTTCTGACTACAAAGATTTATTAATTAAGTGTATCAGGTGTAAAGAGCTCTTTGCTCTTTCTCTTTGATACGTAATTTGTATCAACTGAATAATATTAGTACATTAGTACATTACACATACTCTCACTCCAACGAACGGCGTATTCAATCACGTTTCTGGTAACATTTATTTATTATTATTATTTATTTAGTTATTTCCGTCTAAAATATTTAATGTTGATTTTAAAGAATCCCTTATTGCAATCCTTATTTTGCCTTTACTTTCGGATGTTTTGCTTTCATGAAAAAGCAGGGCAAAATCAACAAGAATTTATCATGAAAACTGAATGATAATATTGTTGATAATCCAAGTTACCGATAAAGACTTTTCCACTTCCCATAATTTAAGAAAACTCTAATTTAGTTTCTGTCGCAAAATATCAACTGGCGAAGTTTTGAATGTTCTTGGCAGTATCACACGTACTCGTGCGGTGCATTTATAGGGGATTCATACCATATTCTGAAAAATATTCAAAATAAAAAGTGTAAATTAAATACGAATATTGTCCCACAGAATGTTTTTTCTTACTATTTCTTATCTTTCGCTTTCACTGTCTCAAACATCCAAAAGGTTGACTGGAAGAAATGTCTATAAGGGATAACTCCGCGCTTTCAACGCGTGTCATTGTTTTCGCTGGATGTTATGTAAAACGTTTACGGAGTAATAAAGAATTTTTATCTTTCAACTTTTTTTTAATAAGTACCTATTTCAAATTAAATTACGTACGGGCTCATTTTCTATTACTAGACTAGTGCTTAGTAATTTGTTCCTTCGCTTTTATAGATTAGAAGTTTATTTTTAACTCGAAATACTTATGCATACATATTGCACATACTTATGGGACATACATTTTGATGATATATTTCCTTACATTTTTAAGAATTACACCACAATTATTAACATTTGTTCAGTAGTTTACAGGAGCTACATAAATACATTAATACATACACATATATGACAAAATTATAACATTTGGTTCCGCAGTCAATCAATTCCATTAATCAAATCACAAAAATCTTAGAACAGCACGTCTGGCAAGTTTCCAGACGCCAGCTTGTCGTCTGGATTGCACATCTCTTCCCGCCACAGACGGATGTTCTCGTATTCTAGAAATCTTCTCGAAGCCGACTCTGATTTATAGCCCAGTGACATTTGCGACTTCTTACTTCGCCTGCTCAGCGTCTCACGTGGGCCGCAGTCGAATTAGCAATCATCTGTCTGCCGCACATGCTAATGTACTCTAGGGTTTCGCAAATGTACGTTAAATTTTAATTTATAACTAGATTTTGAAGACTGAATTGTTGGTAATAAAACGACTATTACGTTTGTAATTTTGGATAATTTACAGCAAATTATGCATGCATGTAAAGCTAATTATAACACTGTTCTAAATTAATGTCTGTATCTTCTATTCTATTATAAAACACAAAAGTACAGTCTCGGGTCCTTCGTTAGTAGGCACCTGTCAGGCCGGCATGGCATTCGCAACCCCCGCATGGGACCGAATGTCCTTGGGTGTCGTTGGACACGGTATGGGTTACTCGGTGCCACATATATTTTTATAAATAAACAAGTTTGCTCTATCTCTCTTTAAAACTTAAAAGATCTGAACCGATGTACATGCAGTTTTAATAATGTAATGTAAAAATAGTATTAATTAATACAATCATTAATAAAGATTGGTAAAATAATTAGTAATTAATCAATATATTTTTATGGAACATGCCGTGGTTGGCAACCTCACCTAATACACCCGTGTTGCCGTGGTTCGGATTCCACGTAAAACTGTTTTCCTGTAAACTATAAGAGATTAATTAAATTGGAATATAGATTCCCAATTTTAATAGTTAATTAAAAGTAATCCCAATAATAAATTAACTAAAAAATTTGGAATATTGATAACCATTTTTTTTTTATTTTAGACTATTAGTATTTCTTATAACGAGTCATTTCATTTGATGCACTTGAAAAAAAAAATTTTATCTTTCTAATTTGTCTCTCAAAATTTACCTCCAAAATCTTACGCTTACGCTATACGTCCGCGATTGGGTCATCAAATCAAACTCTATATACTATGTAGAAAATGTCAGCTTTTCCCGTCCAGTAGATTCGGAGAAAATAAGCTGTGACAGGCGGACAGACAGACACGAGAGCGATCCTATAAGGATTTTTTTTTCCTCTTTTGAGGTACGCCCCCAGAAAAAAACAATAACAACTACCTATTAGACAAAATTAAAAAAAAATGTGGAATGCACTCCCTGCCCATCTATTTCCTCCCAAGTACAGCCTGGGGTTTTTCAAAAGGGGCGTGAAAAGGCTCCTTCCAGGCCGGCGTGGCTTTTGCAATCCCCGTGCATCACTGAATGTCCATGGGCATCGTTAGACACCTACTTGTAGGTGAAACGATGCCACATGTCGCGCTATCCATAAAAAAAAGACCATACTTACTGCCCCCAGTGAAAAGTCTTCAAAGGAAAGTTCGCCCTGAATCTCGGATAATATTTATCCACCATCTTTTAAAAAGTGAATAAAAAGGACATGGTAAATGGGTGATCGTCCCCAGCGCTATAATATATCGGCTTAAGCCCGTGTGGCTTCGCTCCCGTGTTGGTTGGTATCCATCCTTTTGGATGTTGATGACTTCTTAACCTAACTTGACACAAATCCTGTTTGGTGTGTTGGTTTTATTTTATTAGTTACACTTACAGCGCATAAATATTAACTTAAAATAAAAAAATATAAAAACATACATACACAACTGATAAGAAAACCAGACACCAATGAAAAGTTGGGTCATAAATTTTCCAAAAATAAAACTTCTTAGCTAGCATAACTTTAAGCCAAATTATGCAAACTTTTAATAGGTATCTTGGAAGCTGCGTAAGGTCTAAAATCATTAACGTATAACTTACCGCTAAGTAACTTTTTTTTTTCTTTTTTTTTTTTATTGAAACTGACACGGTTGGCTACATCACCTACAACATCCATGATGTCGGCCCATAACACCGGATGAACTTGGTGCCACGTCAGCCTTCCCTTCGGTCGTGCCGGCTACACTGAACTGGACGGAAAACACAAACCATTTACATAGCCATTTCGACCGACCTTTCATTCAGTGCGGTGGTACCAACCCGGGTAAGTTATATAAGGTGTTAATAATTAACTTACCGCTATATATAGCGGTAAGTTACTTAGCGGTAAGTTATACGTATAAGGTGTTTCGTTAGTCATGTCAATAACTCCGGGAGGGTTACATACGCACTCAAACAAACACTTTACGCAAAAAAAATACATATTTTTATAGGAGCATTTTTTCTCCTAACAAAAAAATTAAATCAAATAAGTAGCTGTAAAAACCAATCATAGTGACCTTATGACTCACTTACAACAAACAGCTGTTCGGCGTTTGTACATAGTACGGTCATTGACCCCGTACAATGCATGTTACCTACTGTTACACACAGGTTAATGTTTAGTCAGCAAACATGTTTTGTAAAATTTCTCGAAAAGTAATGCTAAAAACCTTTTTTTTTTGCGTAACCTGTTTATTTGAGTGTGTATGTAACCCTCCCGAAGTTATTGACATGACTAACGAAACACCTTATATAACTTACCGAAAAATACCTCTCCGTCGCCCGCGTTGCGCCGCCGGCGCGGCGGTGGCGGCGGCGGCGGCAACGTTTAAATATAGGTAGCCAATTGTATCAATATAATTAATTGAATATAAAAGTAATGTAAAAGAAAGTGTAAAAAAAGTAAAGTGTGTGAATAAATGATATACATAAGTATATATAATATTACCTTTTAGACCACTTTATGTGTAGCAAGTTCGGACTTATTGCCTTAGGCGGTTTCCTCCAGTACCGAATAATTTTCTCTTTACTTACTAACGTTAGATTCAAATATAATCCTTTATTCAACTTTACACACGTATAAGTTGTTAGTGCAGTAAGTGCATGGGTCAACACGCCCGATATACGAGTATTCTCGTCCAAGCGGTCAGCCGTTATATGAACAGATAGTTCACTTGTCATATAGATTTAGTTTTTCCTAACACAAGCAATATATATTTATTGTTTATCTCGGTTACACTTTTTAGGGTTCCGTATCCGTCGTACGGGGCCCTATTACTAAGCCTATATGCCGTCTGTCTGTCCGAGGGCTGTATCTCTTGAACTGTAATAGGTAGCCCGTTGAAATTTTCACAGAATATGTGTTATTATGGCCTATATAACAGCAAATAATAAAATTAAGACATAGTAAAAAATTCACGGGGGTCCCCATACAAGAAACTTAAAAGTGTATGCGCGCCATCTACCGAAAACAGTACGAAGCAGCGCTGACCATGAAATGGCGATACGGAACCCTCGGTGCGCGAGTTCGACTCGCACTTGTTTTGTTTTTATATTGTACTGACGTATCAGTTTGAACGGCCGGGCCGTCTGATGCTTTATCCACGTGCGCATCTGTAGATAGTATTCGAGACAAAGTAAATTGTATACGATGTATGACAATTTTGGGGATGATTTGAGTACCTATATGTTGTTTTAATCTTTATTTTATGTTGGGGCTTTGGAACACACAGCGGCCATGTCTGTCCTTTTGGTAGGCACACAGTTTCACAAATGTACTCGTACATACAAACAGATATACAATAATTTAAACTCCGTTGCATGCATTATAATAAATTTTATTAATGGATGTCTATTCCAAAATTAAATTAAGCTGTCTAAGTAGTTTATCTCATACTTTATTTGTTTTTCCAAACAAACTCATACTTTGGCATCCTAATAAATCTACTTGACTGAAGTGACAACTCTTGTGTAGCAGTTTCGTTGATTCTCTGTCGTCTCTCTTGCGGTCTATTTTTACATCTTGCAAAAAAATAGTTTATTGTGACAAGAGCCTCGCATTAACACTGGCTGTGGGTGGATGCTTCGTCGCCTCCCTCTCTCTTATTTTCTCGCTGTATACCTCTCTCTCCCTCTTATGCATGGGCAGTGTTCTAAATTGTATTAAAATTCACTGATTTCATGCATTACATGACCTTCGGGTACATTGAAAATTACTTTTAGGGCGTATTCAAATATAGAAAATATGGCAATTTTGAAAAATTTACAAAAATTTTCAAAAATAAAAATTAACATTCTTAATTTTCAAGTATATGCATACACTAAATTGTTTACTACTCACACTGCAAAATAAAGACGACTCGTAACTCGCGTAAGGGAAAATATAAAAAATCATAACAATGTCAGCCTCGATAGCTCAGTGGTACAGACAGTTGACTGTTGCTATTGATTGTTAAGCAACGCTGGGCTCGGTCAGTCCTTGGATGGGTGACCGCTCGACCATTGGAGGCTGACCGTGGTTCGGATTCCACGTAAAACTCTAGGTCCCTTCCCTTCTTACCTTACTAAGTGGTAGGGTTTAACCCGCCCGGGTTCGTACCACCGCACTGAATAAAACGGCGGTCGAAACGGCTATGTAAATAGTTTGTCTTTTCCGTCCAGTTCAGTGTAGGCGGCACGACCGAAGGGAAGCACTGACATGGCATCTATTTCACCCGGTGTTATGGGCTGACATCACGGATGTTGTAAGGTGATGTAGCCAACCGTGTCAGTTTCAATAAAAAAAAACCAAAGTTTTCACTTAAAAAAAACCCAGATATTGAGTCTATCTACAATATAGAAATATAATAGTTTAAAATATATATTTAGAAATATGTTTAAAAGTGCCCTTTGTAAACCCCCTAAATCGGCATTTTAAGCGGTTTTTTTTGCGATTTTCTCAAAAACTCACCTTCTTGTAGCCCTCGTCCACACGCGTCAATAACACCCTAAATATTTACGTAGCCTCACGACTCCAGGGCGAATTCGCACTCTCGCTGGAAATCGGGGACTATACTGAAGCGATCGAAAATACATTTTCAATGTCAAAATAATACGTTCACCCTTTAGGACATCGTTTGCATACGTTTGTCTTCTGCAACGTGCTTTCTGGAACAAAACGCACTTTTTTAACCGACTTCAAAAAAAGGAGGTGGTTCTCAATTCGACTGTATTTGTTTTTTATTATTTTAATTTTTTTTGTATGTTTGTTACCTCAGTAGGTACTTTCGACTGGGTGAACCGATTTTGAAAATTCTTTTTATTTGAAAGCTGGTGCTTCCCGTGTGGTCCCATTTTTATTTGGTCAAGATCGGATTGGAACGTGAGGCGGAATCGCGAGGCCGAAGGCCGAGCGATTCCGCCGAGTACATTAATAGCAAAAAAATACAAAAAAAAAAACTTTGAAATAAAAAACTATTTAAAAAAATATAAAAACCGCCTTCAAAAATGTATGAAATAAAAAAAATCGAACCCTAGAGTTAAAGGCGGTGCTAAAGAAGGCTACACAAATCACAACACCGCCTTCAACTCTAGGGTTGGATTTTTTTTATTTCATACATTTTATTCAGGACGAGCTATTTGTCTAAGTGGCGACTCTTGTACTCACGAAGGACCTTCACTAACTGAAGCACAGACGCATCTTTGGAGAACTCTCCTTTTCAAACCCGTCAAACCCGACGTAGGTACCCGCGGAACGTTTGTAGTTGGAAGAAGAGTTCTTCGAACGACACAATTATCTACGAGTATATCGTTCTTGTGTCGCACTGTGTATGGAATGGTATTCCGGTTAATATATATCCCTAATCCTACAATTGAGGCATCTTTAAATCACGGGTTAATAACATTTCCCCGCCAAACTTTAGTCCGCCTACAAGCCAAACTGACACCTTCTTGGGGTTTGAAACTGGCTGTGCATGAGACTCGGACCTCCAGCACAGCCATCCATTTCGGATGCAATTGAAAATTACTTAACAATAGAAAATACGAACACGTAAAATTTAGAACATCCTCCACTTTCACGGATTTGCTCCGAAGTCTCTGAAAAAATTGTGCCTACCGCTGATGCACCCATCATGGGTAACCCATGCGGAAATTCCGAACCAGAAAGGACCTGATTGACTCGTTTAAGAGTGACAAACGGACATACATTGGACACAGTTTGAACGCTATAATAGTAGGTACCTATGGATTGAAAAAGACTCCGGGAACAATAAGTCATTCCCCTGCCGTGGAGAGTATTTTCAGAAATAAATTTGACTAAACCAGTAGAGGTCGATATTCTTATAAATCGGTTTAATCACCCTGTTTGTCCGCGGATAGAGCACAACGTTGGCATCGAATAGCATTTTAATACTCTGAATTTAGCGCGGGGTTGTTGATCTGTAAATTCGTAAAGTAATCTCTAAAAAAATACACACGTACACCTATATACTTGTCGAAGAAAGTTTCAAGTATGCGAGAATTATCTTGGACTGTAAATCAGACTAAGAATAAATGTTATTGTCTGTGTGACCGCAACCCGTCTCGTTTTCTCTCAACGTTTAGTTTATTTTATCTTTTAGTTTTATAGTTTTTTTATTTTTTTATGGAATGCGCCACATTTGCCATCTTTAAACCTACGAGTAGGTGTGTAACGATGCCCATGGACATTGTGTGATGCACGGGGATTGCGAATGCCATGGTGGCCTGACAGGAGCCTTTTCACGTGACTTTAGAAAAATCCCAGGCTGTATTTGGAAGGAAATAGACGTGCAGGGAGTGAGTTAAACATTTTCTTTTTCTTAATTATTCTTAAGGCCTCGATTTAATGTTTCAAACGTTTATTGTGGAAATATATCTTAGCGTGGAATTCAAAATTTGGTTGTTCTTAAAACATGTTCTTCCTTTTTTGAAAGTTTTGACGTCACTGTGTTTTAACGTATATTTTCGTGACACATGTCCATTTATAAACCGTAAATAAATTATTTAATTAACTAGTCATTCACAAACATTTAAACAATTTATTGTTATTTAGGGAAACACAAGTTATAAAAATATTTTCTTTTTCTGTACAGGATGGCGACCGAGTCGAAGAAAGCCAACGGTGAAGTAATAGTAAGTTTTATTTATTTATATATTTTATTTATTTTTCACACAATAATGAAATAACATTACATTAATTGTTGATAGTGTTCCAAAGCAGGTAAGACACACCATAATACATGAAAATATAAATAATATTTTAAAACTAACATCTATAAACTTTCCAATTGATTTAACATATTAAAAGTATCTATGAAAATAATATATGTATTTTACTTCAAGTACTAATAGATTTTTTTTATGAAAACTGATACGGTTGGCTAAATCACCTGCAACGATTACTAGGTGTCATGTCAATGCTTCAATATGGTCGTGCCGGTTACACTGAACTAGACTGAAAAAAACAACTATTTACATAGCCGCTTCGACGGACCTTTCATTTAGTGTGGTGACACCATCCCGATAGGTTAAACCTTACCACCTAGTAAGGTAAGAAGGGAACAGACCTACAGTTTTACCTGGAATCCGAACCACGATCAGCGGTCGAACGGTCACCCATCCAAGTAAGTGATTTTGGCAGATTAGCCGGCAGGTGCACCAGCGAGCTGGCGAACCAAAGTTATAAACCGCCAATGGATCACCTTCGCATCGGCGCGCCGATGCGAAGGTGATAGAACCCCACGAATAATATTCTCTACAACTTTGATATTATACACTTTTTACCAATTCTCAATCGTTGTCGAGATATAAGGTCCGAAAAAAGACAGTTTTTCCTATGATGTACCGTTTTCGAGATATAAGCGAAAAACCGAAAAATGGGACCTTCTTTGTGCCCCCCAAAGGACGCACCCCTAAATGGTGGGGACTTTTAGTATGTTTACCTCCTAACTAGTCAGAACAAAGTTCCGAAGTGTCAAACTTTCTGCTTTCGAGCTTTCCGGCTACATCCATTATTTGAGCACTCATTTACTACGCTAGTAGTCGACCGAGCGCACGACTATGCTACCGAGGCTGACTTCAATTTAAAACTGACAGAATTTAATTTTCGTCCCAATAATTACAAACATTTCTTCTTTTCCAAAGACCTAATTTTCTGGGTCCGTTCAGTATTTTTTTACCTTTAAATATTCAATTTGGGAGTGCTCTTAACAGAACTAAAGAACAATATAGGCTTAGTTGGCAATATAAATTTAATTGAAGACTTTTAATGCTATTGGAAAAGTATCCGCGCCTCGAGCTAGGCAGGCGGCAGGCGACTGAAGAAATCATTCATTGATCGAATTTGAACAAAGAATTCAAAGCGATAGAAGCGGTATCAGCTCATCGAGGAAGTCTAAAGTGATCCTAAATTGTGTGCACGCAGACAAAATTACAAATACATATCTGTCTCGGTCGCACTTGTACACTTATGAATCTTTGTCAACACGCGTGCCACTATGTGTCAGATAGAAATTGTGTGCGTCTATAGATTATGTGAGGGACGAGACAAATTGTATGCAATATACAGGATGTTCGGCATATCGACCGACAATTATTTTTATAGGTATGTGGAGTAAAAAAAAACTAGCAAACTTTTTAAAAGAAAACGAATCTCTCAATTGCTGTCAGTTTTTTTTATGAATTAAGAAATTAAGATTCTGTCATATTTTTACTTCGTGCTGATACAATCATAACCAAAATGTTACAAGGGTTTAAAGCTGGAATTTTGGTAATTTTCAAAAATTTAGAAAAAAAAATCGTATCTTGATACCACGTTATACCTGACAAAAGGTATCATGGGTCAAAACCTTGCAAATTACCCCACTTACCTACAAAACAAATTTGTCGGTCGATGTGCCGAACCCTGTATGTATATACCAATAGAGCTCTATCCGTTGTAATACTTTGTAGACGCGCGGACGGAGCAACGGTTGTGCGTTGCTTCGTCCCACAGCTGTCGTTGTCTGTAACGAAACGAAATGCTTGACATCTTCCCTATCTACATACATTGTAAATTAACTCTTTCGTAATAAGATTATGTATTATATTTATGTTAGTGTGTTATTTGTTGTGGAAAACAATATTGCACTCTTCCAGAAAAAAGTTGTGAGTATACGCGATACCAGATCAGACAATGTATTTTTTAGTATCATCGGGGAAGTCAAAAGTCATACTAAATTGTGTGCACACAGACAAAATTACAAATACATATATGTCTCGGTCGCACTTGTACACTTATGTACCTTTGTCAACACAACGTGTAAATTTGTGATTTAACTTATATTTCAATTTAAAAAAACGTATGCAAATCTGTCCACTTTTAAGGATAATTAATTTTTTTATTACTTGATTACAAACATAGCTAAGAACCATCCCGATTAAACCAGCTTTCTAATAAAAAAAACCACGTCCAAATCGGTCCATCTGTTTGGGAGCTACGATGCCACAGACAGACACACCCATACACACACACAAATACACACACACGTTAAACTTATAACACCCCTCTTTTTGCGTCGGGGGTCAATAAATAGTGTCTGCCAACTTGTGGTACTTACAGAATTCGATGAAGAGATTCCTGAAATATTCACTTCCAATCCTACATACTAAATGTATCGAGAAACAAATGTGGATTAATAAACATACCTACAATGTATACCACGGTATGTACCTACATATATTATAATATATCAATATACAGGCTGTTCGGCACATCGACCGACAAAATTTTTTTATAGGCAAGTGGGGTCATTTGCAACGTTTTGACCTTACCTTTGGTCAGATGTCACGTGGTATCGAGATACGATTTTTTTTGTTTATTTTTGAAAATTACCAAAATCCCAGCTATAAACCTTCGTAACTTTTTTGTTTATGATTGTATCAGCACAAATTGAATTTATTGAATTTTAGGATGTATCCTTGTTCTAGAAAACATATTATTTGATTATGTTAATACCACGAAAAGGTTTTATGACCTCCCAAAGACCCGAGAACGAGTAAAAATGTGACAGAATCTTAATTTCTTAATTCATAAAAAAAAAAACTAACAGCAATTGAGTGCTTCATTTTCTTTTAAAAAGTTCGCTAGTTTACGCCCTTTCCAACGGTATACGACATGTCATATAAATAATTCACTATGTGGTGAAAATTATGGACAGAGACAGAACAGAACGACAACACGGGCACTAATCGGTGGTCGCTTCCCGTATTGAGAGCGTTTTCGGGAGCATTTTCAAATTTAGAACATGTACCGGTCGCGCGGGCCCTCTTGCAAATTATCCCTAATTTTGTCGTTCTGTTCTGTCTCTGTGCCTAATTTTGGCCACATAGTGAATTATTTGTATGACATGTTGTGGTATACCGTTCGAAATGACCCCACTTAGCTACAAAACAATTTTGTTGGTCGATATACCGAACACCCTGTAGAACGAACCTACAGTGCCGGTCCACAAAGTATACGTAATTAATTGGGCAGTAAACTGACATTTTGCTAAGTGTTTCGCACTAGATAATCGCTTGTCTACTTTATACATTGCCTTGGGCAAGTTGTCAACATAAATAAGTCAATCTAAACATATTTAACACACCTAAATAAACATATTGGCAAACAATGCAGTTGTATGCTCGAGTACGTGGCAGATTGCCCACTAAATTACATTCTGGCGTTTCGCGGTTTTGCCACTCTGAATGGCATGCAGTCAGTAGTGTAACTCATAGCAGCTACTCCTATCAGTTAGCTATGCACGATAGGGTTGCCATTCGTCCCGGTAGACCGGGACTTGTCACCGGTTTAGAATCTCAGTCCCGGTCGTCCCGCCCGCCTGACCACCAAATGTCCCGGTCGGGCACTAAAAGCCAGTTAGTTTTATTCATACTAATATTTCTTATTTCCTAACACTCCTTACAGAGCGTTTCAGGCATCATAAGTCCGCAGATTTCAGTCGCAGATGTCAATTATATGTATACATAGACAGCGAACGTTCAGTGGAGACTTTTGGCTAACTATCTGTGAGCTTACAGAGCTGCGTGGATCGTTCTGAATCGGACACTTTTCTGGGGCCTATAGTTTATTACGAGTAGCTATGACATTTAAAACCATTGCCTACCTAATAGAATTTATGCATAATCTATCTTTAAATGTAAAAGATATCTATCATCTAAAATTTAATTAAATATTCATAGAACAGGTGCTGCATTTCCGCGCTCAAAGACAACAACTTTCCTTAGGTTTTGATATAGTTTACCGGTCAGTATCTGCACCTTTATGGCAACCCTAGCCCGAGCAGTCGAGGCTAATGCATTTCATTGATGATATACTGGCATTTCTTAATAATGTGCTCCTGTTATGTATCGTGTAGAGTCGGTACTTAAAAAGAATAGCCCCACAGCATCTCTCCCCGTGCATGTCGTAAAAGGCTACTAAGGGATAAGGACGAGATGCCGTGCTAAAGGGCGGCAGGCTAACCACCACTCACCACCTTGGCACGGTCATTCCACCGAGTCTTGTAGCAGATGGGTCTTCGTTACTTGCTGCTTGATAGTTTTCTTGTCCTAATATTTTGCTAAACGTGGTGGTCGGTGTTGTAATTCACGAGAGTACTTGTGGCACAACACCGACCACTCTGCTTACCCTGATTGTCGGGATATAGCGTGTGGTATATACCTATATATGTAATGTACTCTCATAAAATCTAACTAATAAAACAATTGAAGTACACTTTATTTTGAAATAAAATGTATAGGTACAAGCAATTCTACATTTCAATAAACATTTTTCGACATTTAAGTGTCCGCCAAATGTCGCACTTCCAATAATAAAATATGAACATACAAAAAAACTACATTTCATTATCTAAAATTAAGAATACAATTATATTTTACAATTTGTCATACATAAGTCTAAATAATGTAGAATGCAGATGTTATACTTTCTTACATAAGTCTAAATTTACTAATATCGACAAATAGTTCTCCGACTAGGTGAGTGTGCGTGCATGGACCCACACTTGAAAGATCTCCTCAAATCCTAAACCTCATCACTTTCTTCTGTGTCCCTAGTTTCTGAATTGGCTTCGTATATTCAACGTAGTTTTATTTCATTTTACGTCTCATATACATTTTATTATTTTATTATATGTATTTATTGTCAAATTGTTCATACTACTTACTTATTTATATTAATTCGATGCAATTATACAATAAAAATGGATGTTCTCTATCCCCTATGAACTCTGGGCTCTAAGTGTTAGGAATATACTGCTTGGTTTACTGTCAAGTACTACACCAAAAACATACGCGAACTACGCAGTACATGTACGATGCTTCGATCAATGTTATTTCGCAGCACAGCGTTTATAATATCTTTAAAACTGGTCATAAATCAGAGATTTACTACTAGGAAGCACTAAATGCTTCGTGCAATATCGATATATGCCAATCACTTCCGTACTAGATTCATTACACGCTGGTCGGTCGAGCCAACATTCAGTCGGCTGCCAATCTCTGCATCGTGTCGCATGTAAATCGTCTTTGAAACGATATTTCGACTTTCGACTTCAGTCTGAAGAACTTGTTATTTTTTTAGGTAATATTTTGAGGGCATATGTGTGGCACTGGCCACTTAAAGTTTCTGGTTGAAATGAATTGTGGTCGGAGACAAATTGTTCTATTTATTTCTGGCTTTTTATTTATCTAAAATAATCTACAATTGTAAGCGGGGTACTTTGCTTTGTGAGAGAAAATAAAAAAAATACCATTCAAATGATAATTCAGTAAAATCTAACAAAAATTCAAAAAGTTTAATAATACATTAAATCGTCTATTTCGACTAATAAATCGCAAAATCGTAACAACCTATGCTTGCACCGTCGCGTCGTCAATTCTATGTTCGCTTATAACTCGACAAGTACCTACTCAATCGATTCAAATGGGGTCTTCACTGGCGTTTTCTGCAACATCTAATGATGATTTATAGGATATATTGCCACGAAGCGAAGATGCGGGAACAGCTAGTTTCCTATATGTAAGTAAATATTCGACGTCATCATACGACAAAACGTTACAGGAAGTATGTTTATTTTCAGCGAAGTAGCGTCGTCCCTCGGCTTCGGCGTCGGCGTCGCCGCGTCCGCGTCCGCCTCACGTAAAACTATCTGACCGCGAACTTTTATAGATCATTACATCTTATTTATTTCTGTGAATTCCTCAATAATGCGAAGGTCGCTGAAAGATTTAGCGTTTCTATATTTCAGTGCAGCTGCCGCGGTTATAATATTGGCATTGGTCTTAGTCAGGAGTTCAACAACGCCTAAAAAAATATTTTGCACTTCTATATCTCATGTTAATACTTCGTTATTGAAATTACTTCAGGAATTATGATGTAATTCCTTTAACAAATATTTTCTGAAAATCCTTGTTGAAATTATTGTTTCGATCCTTTCTTTATCGTTTTAACTCTCTGTAATTTTAAATCACCATTATGCCTACTATCGAAAAAGTCTTGATTTTGGTAATATTTGACCAATATATTGTCCTTTCACCTACAAAACTACACTGATGTTAGCTTGTCACAACTTGGTGAATTCTATGGTGCCATGTCAGTGATTCCCTTTGGCCTTGTCGGCCTCAATAAACTGGACTGAAAACAAGAACTACTTTTATAGCCGTTTCGACCGACCCTTCATTCAGTTCAGTAGTACTTACCAGTTCGGACGGGTTAACTTTACATTATACCTAGAGCCCTACCACCAAGTAAGGTAAATTTAGGGTTCTAAATTTGCATGTGGATTCCGAACCACGGCCATCCTCAACGGTCGGACGGCCACCGATCCAAAGTCCGACCCATACTTCATTCCATACTTTGACCGCACACCATCAAGCAACTGAAGCTGACAAGCAACACATCTATAAACACTCTGCTGGAATCATGCTGGAATATTTCAAAGAGAATGATCTGAAGTCAAAATTCTAAATGTTATTTCTTTTCGTCATTTAAAATGTTTTTTTTTTTTTTCATTATAATTTTGCGAATTTTCATAATTATAATATAAATGACTGTAAATAAAAAAAAAACTGACAGGTGACAGGTCGAAATAGTTTATTTGTATTTTATCAAAATATTTATATAAGTAAGTTGGAAAAACTTCTAAGAACGAGTCGTGCTCGCGAGTGCTGCACGAGGAAGAAGGCCTGCCGGCCGTCATTGATATTTTCACGCGACCAGATCTAGCAGAATCCCGATTACGCCCAGTGACCTGGCGCACATCATCGGGTACTGTAGATCAACTTTGGCGAGGAGCTGAATGCCAAGGCGGATGCAGTATTAGTAGGCCTGCCTGGACCCTGGACGGACGTACTGTATGCGAGCTGAGCGCGGACGAGGCTGCCTTTATGTGTAAGATCATGCAAGAAGTGACTAGTTCAGGGACTACTGGAAGAAGAGATTGCCTTTGAAGAGCCTTGGAAGAGAACGAACAACAGCCCGATTAAGCTCAGTGACCTGTCGCGGTCTTTTGGTGACATCATCGGACAGCTTTCCGAGCCGGTGTAGACGGAAAAAAATATTTTCTATTTTTTAATAATTACTTATTATTAATAATTGTTAGTTGCTATACGTTTCTTTATTTTATAAGTTTTACCATTGCATTTAATAATTGTTAGTTGCTATACGTTTCTTTATTTTATAAGTTTTTCAGTTACATTTAATAACATTTATCAGTATAAGCATTACTACCAGGTGTATCTCATATAATATACTGATGCATGGATGCCCCCCCGATCTCTCAATCGCCTCCTTCTCATCGGTTGGTCCCCTGCCATATCTGTTCCGACGGCAAACTCTTCAAGGGCGCCAGAGGTCTGCAAATTCACACGGCGCGAAAACACCGCGCTGCTGCAGCGGACTGCTCGTCAAGTCAGGTCCCCATCTCGGGATCTACTATACAATGTTTCACCGATCTCATCCTTTACCACAAATATCACACTCCCGTCATCAGACGAATTCCGCGAGCAGCTCGCGAGTCTGTAGCCAGAAAACTTGCTTCAACTCTTGACAACTGTTGGAATGATAATAACATAGCCGCTTGGCAGGAGTTGTTCCTCTTTGCCTATAATTATCTTCATGTTGATACGAAAGCTAAAGGTTCCTTAGCAACCAAAATTAAAAATAATATTAATCATAATAATATTTGCACAGATGTTCCCAGGCAGCCATCTTCACGTCTAAAACACGGCTCCGTTTATAAGCTGGCAGAGAGGAAAGTCTTTGACGGTGACGTCCGTGGTGCCGTCAGGGTACTATCTTCATCCGACTCCTCTGCTCCACCGAATCAGGAAACCCTATCGGCGCTCAGACTAAAACATCCTCGGCCATCTCGAATCCTTACCATACCTGACGCCCCTGGAGTGAACGATGAACATTTGGTCGCATCTGAAGAGTCAGTGCTGGGTGCCATAATATCTTTTCCGTGTGGTTCAGCAGCTGGTATAGATGGGCTGTCCCCACAACACTGATTTAGTATTCACAAGTAGAATCCACAAACAGGATTTAGTTTCCTCCACCGTTGGCGATGCTGGTAAAAAATTGGTAGAATCCCTCACAAAATGCACAAACATCATGCTTGCTGGTCAGGTTGTTGAAGCATTTTGCCCATTCATATATGGTGCATCGCTCATCGCTTTAAACAAAAAAGATGGAGGTATCAGGCCGATTGCGGTCGGTTGCACAGTTCGTCGGATAGTCTCCAAATTAGTTTGCGCTTCAGTGAAAAATAATTTATCACAATTATTCTGTCCGATCCAACTCGGTTTTGGCACAAAAGGCGGCGCAGAGACCGCAGTTCATGCAGTTCGTACATACATAAACTCGAGTTCTTTCGATTGCCTCGTCAAAATTGATTTAAAAAATGCCTTTAACTGTATGGAAAGGGACAGTCTTCTCTTATCAGTTAAGGAGCACATACCCACAGCTTTCCCATACTTATATCAGTGTTATTCTCAAAGTTCTAATCTATTTTTCAATGATTCCATAATCGACTCAGTCGTCGGTTGCCAACAAGGAGACCCACTTGGACCAGCTGTTTTCAGCCTCGGAATTCATGAAATAATAAAGAATCTTACTTCAGAACTAAACATCTGGTACCAGGAAAATGGCACCCTGGCAGGAGACCCCAGCACTGTTCTCGAGGATTTAAAAGTTTTAATAGAAAAATTCAAACAAATAGGTTTGGAATTTAATACATCAAAATGCGAATTATTTCTCAATCCAAATTTAGACGAATTTGAAAAACAATCGATTTCATCAAGATTAGAGTCGCTGCTACCCAACATACATATTGTTGTCAATGACGATCTGTTCTTATTAGGCGCACCCCTTTGCTCCGAGAGCATGGAAGCTTTAATAGATAAAAAATCTAATAATTTGGAACTATTTAGTGATAAATTACAACATATTAACCCTCATGTAGCTCTTCATCTCCTTCCGTTCTGTTTCGGTATCCCGCGCCTTGTGTATTTCTTGCGATGTGCCCCTTTTTTCTTAAAATCCGAGTGTCTTAATTTTTTTGATAATCATTTGAAATCATGTTTGGAAGTAATTTTGAACTAAAATTTTCAAAATTCACAATGGACTCATGCGTCTCTGCCCACACGTCTTGGCGGAATAGGTATCAGACGGGCGTCGGACATAGCACTTCCAGCCTTCATATCGTCCACTCACGCATGCGTCGGGCTCACGTGTAAGATCTTGCATCCATCACTAGGCGACAACGTTGAGGTCGACAACATGACTGTAGCAGTGGAGAGCTGGAAGTCGCTGTGTCCAGACATTGACGAGCCGTCCGAAAAAAATAAACACCTCCAGCGTTTATGGGATGAGCCTTTGGTAGTAAGAAGTCGTGACGGCCTTTTATCTGAGGCAAACACGATACATCGGGCGCGCATCCTTGCATCAATGGAGGAGGAATCGGGGGCATGGCTTAAGGCCTACCCGTCACCTAATCTGGGTACGCTCCTAGACGGAGTCACGGTCAGTATTGCTGTTGCTCTGCGTCTGGGTGCGAGGGTGTGTCAACCACACGTCTGCGTTTGCGGTGAGAACGTAGACTCCTCCGGAATTCATGGCTTGTCTTGTCAGAGGAGTGCCGGCAGGTTCTCCCGTCACTGCGGTTTAAATAACATCATAAAGCGAGCGTTGGCTTCAGTCAATATTCCGTCCATGCTGGAGCCACCTGGCCTTAGCCGCGGTGACCATAAGAGACCTGACGGCGTGACCCTACTGCCGTGGAGCCGGGGGAGGGCTCTAGTGTGGGACGCCACATGCGTGGACACCCTGGCCCCCAGCCATGTTCCCGTTACCTCCTTGTCTGCCGGGGCCGCGGCAAACAAGGCTGCCGCCGCCAAGACGAGATTGTATAGCTCGCTGCGTGACCGCTTTGAGTTTCAACCTTTCGCCGTGGAGACTTTGGGACCATGGTCGTCTGAAACCAAGGTTTTCACGGAGAAGCTGGGAAAGCTTCTCGCGGAGAGGACTGGCGACCGTCGTTCCAAAGCATTCCTTAAACGGCGGATTAGTATTGAGATTCAGAGGGGTAACGCGGCGAGCGTACTGGGTACACTTGGCGTTGGCAGAGACGGGGCTTCGGCGGACTTTTCAGAAATTTATTTTTTGTAGGTTTTCTGGATATTAATTTTAGATTAGTTTTAGTTTTAGTGTATTAATGTACTTATAGTTGTATTTTGTAGGCTGTTGTGTATTGTGTATATTTTAGTCAAATAAATTTAATGACAGTGTTGTAAATAAGAATTCTGTTGACAGTTGCTTCTTCGTCAAAGAGTAAAGTAATATATTCTTCGTGCTTTCGTCTGGCTAACTAGACAACTGTCAACTGTGATGATTATTGAACATTGTAACGTCTATAAAAATCATTCTTTTCATCTTCTGCTTCTTGGCCAGTTCCAATTTGACATGTTAGCTCTTCCCTGTTCTACATCAGCGAAGGACTTCTACGTACTTTTGGTTGGTAATTCTCTTTCACTCCTTCACCTAACTTCTTCTTTTCTACCACCCCCTTACTTTCTCTTCTACGGTCTGTCCAACGCGTGTGAAATTTGGTTTTTCATACATCTCAATAACTGTAAAATCAACATCGCTGGGATCATCATTTTATTTTTTTGCCGTTCTAAATCACATCCAAAATTTCGTTAACTGTCGATTTTTCATATTTATATCATTTTTTTGCCAACATATCACTTCAGTTTTAAGATTCTATAATAGGTACCTCACATTGATTCGCTTGATCCGCTGTTATATCAACAATACTTGAAACAAACACTCGATAATAAATATATGGTTAAGTTGAGTACTAACGCTAGTTATTATAGGTGGAAAAACACGATTTCATTGAATTTTTTCGTTAACAAAAAATTTCAAAATTACCTCCAAACCGTCAATAAAATCGCTACCTATTATTACATAAATACTTTTAATTAGATCATGAAACTTTGCATAATAACATATCTCAATATAAAGCATTTTTATAGGTTTCACAGTTTAAAAATAAAAAAATTTATCATTCAAAACTCTACATGCAAAAACTACTAAATTTACATAATCGAGTACGACTGTCCCATTCGTTCTTTCGCCGATTATCTACCGCCCTATCCTAGATGTTTAGACTCATAAGGCGGAAATAAGACTCAAACCGTGCTAACCCAGCACTGATGATTGAAACACGAACCGTTTGCAGATGTAATAGGTGCGAGATTCGTTCTACTCGTGCGGTGGCTAATACGTCGCGCCGACGAAGAACGTTTGCGCGAAAATCACACTAAGTATATATAATATTAAATTTCACGTGTTAGAAAGATGGAAAAGAATATTTTTTTCGCTACGATTGTAGGGAAAAATATTATCTATATTTCTATGAGGGTCTTCTATTGAAACAATTGATGTTTCTCAAGATAATTTAACTTGAAAGTAAAATTTTCGTACTTTTCGTTATTTTTTGGAAATTTAGAGTGGCCACTCGCTAGTCCCGACCTCGATTATCATCCTCTACTGCCGATGGGCCCGGATATGTTCGGTGAAGCCATCGCAAGCTTAGTCCCACACCCCACACCTTTCCAAAGTAGTATAATATATTTTTTTCGCTATGTTTGTTAATTAAAGATCAATACATAAAACATATTTTTTACAGATTTTTCATCTTTACCAATAGCGCAATAATTTCGTTTAAAGTTGACCTTTTGAGTCTTATTTGCGCCTTAAAATTAATTGTATCCAACACTCAACTGTATTGTTGTTTATTGTTTATTTTGCATCTATTGGCAGTACACTGCGCTCAGATTTGTCATATTTACATTGTAACATTCCGTCGATTATCACAGCGAAGAAGAACTGACAAGAAATTGCACTTGAAATTTTTTCAATGTACACTTAGTATACTTTACAAAAATGTTTGCCACTGCTTAAATACGCATGTGCTGATTTGTGACAGATGCAGCAATTCATGACAAAGTGAAAACATTCATGTATGTAACACTCTTAGCGATACAAAGGCGCGTGCAAACGCGGACTGCCTTCGCACTCTGATATCGAAGAATTAAGAAATCGTGAGTGGTTTGTCATTGTGTACTCGGGGATCCAAGTGGATAATCGCCGCCCTATCGGAAGTAAAGTATGTGTTTGTTTTGACGATTTGTTCGAGACAAATTGAAGACACGGCGCCGTTATTGAGGTCGTGGACGGAAATACATGGCGTAGCGGCAGGAGCGGGTGTGAGCGGTGCGGCCGGCGGCGCGGCGCGGCAGTACGCGGCCGCTCGCCGCGCGCCGGGCTCGCTCTCCCATACATCTTCTCTCCTCCGCATTTATTTCTAAATTCAAATGAAACCTCTCGCAACCGACCGTCTGCTCTATCTTTAGACCCGCGATAACAATAATTTAATTTTCGAAACTCCATCGAACCTCAAAACGAGTGACGTTCTCTCAGTGAAGTGAATTTTGACAGCCGTAGACTCAGTGAGAGGCTCGAATTATAGTGATGTAACTCATGCAGTTGGTGCCTCGTCATCTGAACCCTGGGACGAGAGGGCCGTATTAAATTTATTGCGGCGACTAAAAGCTTGTAAGTATCCGAAGTTTATCCCGTGCAGTTCTGTCAAATTGCCAATTCGCGATGTAGCGTGCGTGCTTCCGAATTGTTTTTGAGAAAGATGTTTTTTTCTGAAACACGCTTGAACTAAATCTGTGCGGCTAGGAAGACGCGAGGCGGCGATAACTGCCCGAAGTTTTCGTCGTTTTCACTCTTAAGAGATGGACGCTACATAGGTTTTTGAAATTTATTGCAGTGAACGATGAATCCGCCGGCCGCGATTCAGAACGCTATGGGGAGGGAGCGAAAGCCCTTCACGTATACGCCGGGGGGGCTGGATTTGTCCGAGATCAAGTCGGAGCGCATGGCGCGTCGGCTCATGCGCAACGCCATGAGCCCAGGCGTTCAGGAAGTTACGTCACCGTCGGCGCAGTCGCCGACCGCGCCGCCGGCGGCCTTCCCGCAGTCAGCCCACTACAACAACCTGCCGGTCCAGGTGTTCCCGGCCTTTCAACTGCCGGCCAATCCCAAGACCCTGCTGAGGACGCGAAGTACTACGAACCAACCGCGCGAAAGTTCCATCGACCGAGTCCAGCCGCAGTATGCGTATGCGCCGCTTAATGGGGCAGAACTCATAAGGGAGACTCCATTGACGATCTTACCGCCGCTTCCGAGAAGAAATAGTTCTGAACTGTCTCCCTTGGCCACGGCGAACCTCGGCTTCAACTTCCCTCCGCGCGTGTCGACACCGCCTGCGCCCCACCAGACGCCACAGGTGGCATCTCCGTTCGTCACTGTGCCGACTCACGCGCAGGCGGGGCAGCCCTGGACGAACGGCGCCGAGGATGCGGAGAGACTCACTCCGAGCATCCTTCTTGAACCGTCTCTTAAGATGCCCTCTCAGATACTACAGGTTCCTTTGAGTTTTACGATTTGTTTTTGTTTGTTGTTAGTGTGACTTTAGTGAAATCAAATGAAAAAAAATTACGTTATTTTTCACGGTCCAAAATAAATAGAGACACTCATATGATCGGTTATTCGCATAAGGTGATGTGATTACATTAGACGGAAATAGATCGGTCGGACGTATTTAGGTTACGCGGATTTTCGAATTTTATTTCAACATCATTGCTAGATCTCGAGCGCTCGCTTCGATCTTATAATCGCTGTAAGCCGTACATTCAGTAGCAGTTTATGCGTTGTTTTAAAATTGTCCCTTCTTTATATGTCACTCTGCACCTAATTTGGTAATTTTAATATAGTATGTAATGTATGCTTAGTAGTTCTAATCACCCAATATACAATTAGGAATCATGTTAAATATTTCAACGAATTTAATTATCAATCCTGTTACTTTAAGTGAGCTTAACTTGTATATATATATTTAATTGGTTTCTCGGAAACGGCTCTGGATCAAACGATTTCGATCAAAATTTAGAAAAAGTTATTTTTTCAAGTTTCTCTAGATAGGTAGGCAGATAGGTAGACGCCGAGCGAAGCTCGGTCACCCAGGTACTGACCATTAATACATGCATTTATTTTAAATTTCAGAGCAACACCGAGGACAAAAAAGTTAAATCGAAAAAGAAATCTCCATCAAAAGATTCGAGCGCGGAAGAAAATGTAGAGGTGGAAGCAACAATTAAAGTAACAAAACCTAAGAAGACCATTTCTACTGCAGTTGAAATTGAAAGGAAGATTCTCCCTGACGGTACAGTAGAAGAAACCAAAACTACCACAACAAATACGATAATTAATGGAAAGGTGGAAGACTCCAAAGTTCAAAAAGAGACAAGAATCCTTTCTAAGGAAGAAGCCAAAGCAGTTATCCAGGAAGAAAGCGAAGAAGAAGAGGAAGAGGTAGAAGAGCAGGAAGAAAGTTCTAAAACAACTTCCGTTCAACAAAACGGAGAGAAACAATCTAAAACGTCTTCGTCTGAATCTAAAACGGTGACTGAGAAAACTACAACAAAAACCGAAACGAAAGAGGAAACCAAAATTACAAAACCAGTAGAGGTAAAAAAAACCGCTGTAAAAGAAGCTTCTCCAAGTGAAGAAGAAGAAGAGGAAGAAGAGGCTGAAGAAGAAGAACGCGTAGAAGAAGTTGTGATACAAAAATCCAAACAACCAGAACCGCCTAAAGCACAAAACAAACCCGCAAAAGAAGAATCTGAAGAAGAAGAGGAAGAGGAAGAGGAGGTTGAAGATGAAGTTGTAGAAGAGAAAGTAGTGAAAGAAAAAGTGGTAGAAGAAAAAGTTGTACAAGAAAAAGTGGTAGAAGAAACAAAAACAAAAACAGCTCAAGTGAACGGCGTGTCGCAAGAATCCGAAGAGGAAGAGGAGGAATCCGAAGAAGAGGAAGAGGAAGTATCTGAAAAAGTAGAACCTAAAAAGCCGGAGCCGGAGAGAGAAGTGGCCTCTCCTGTACCTGCTGAAAAGACTGATACGAGTGCAAGAGAAGAAGTAGAAGAACCCGAAGAGACCGAGGAACCCGAAGAGACCGAAGAACCCGAAGAAACCGAGGAACCTGAAGCTGAACCTGAGAAGCCCGTAGCCAAACCGGAACAACCAAAAGAACAACAAGATGAAAAAGAAAACGTGCATATCAAAACAGAGAAATCTGAAACTACTAAAGAGACCATCACGTCGACCCCCGTACCGGAAGTACACACTACCAGTAAAACGGAAACTACAGAGATTACATCTAGTGTATCCGATGATACTTACGGACGACCCGTGAGTACTCAGACTGAGTTGCATCGGGTTGAAAATGTGGTAACTGTTAATAGAACGACGAAGTCACTGGACAATTCGTACGAACAATTGACCCAACACGGCGTACCAACAGTGAGAACTTATTTTGCTCCTCCAACCAGAGAGAGAATCTCGACATCTCCTCAGCCCGCCAAACCCTATACTCCGACCTTCACCCAAGAGCGGAAACCTGAACGAAGGCATAGCCTGCTATTAGACAGACTAAGCACTGAACGTCAAGTCGCACCGCCTGAAAGTTACCAAAACACATACAACTATCAGTCTAACCAAAGCTACGAAACCGTTACCAGCAACCAATACAATCAGGAACCACAATCTGAAGTAGTGAACGTTAGCAACGTGAAGCCTAGTTCCATCAGTAATTCGCAGTGGTATCAAACTCCACAGCCAACCAGTAACGTCCTTTACAATAACGTAAAACCTACAACACCACAACCACAACAACAACAATCGTGGCAGCAACCGGCCTACAGTGACAACGCACCTTACTCCGCTCCTACTTACCAGCCTGAAGCTCCAAGTTATGCCCCGAAACCCAGCGCCTGGGGTTCTAGCAATCTAGGCAATCTCGACCGCCTTCCGAGCATTAATGCCCAATCTAACCAGTACTCATTCATGAGCAATAAAAATACAACTGAGAGTTACACTCAACAGTCGACTGTGCCGCAGCAGTACTCCACTGGATATGTGCCACCACCCTGGGAGAGCCAACCATCTCCATATTATCAGGCGCCGTCGACTGCGCCCGCTGCCGCTCCCAGCGCAGCGCCAGCGTGGAATCCCCCACCGCAGCAAAATTACTCAAAACCGCCCCCCGTGTCGTATCAACCCCCTGCACCGAATGCATCCTTTGTAAAACAAGTAACTCCGGGTCCGAAACAAACGCCTGGCCGCAAAACCTATTACAGCGAGTACGAAAGACGATACATCTCCGTGCCCGAATCTACTTACATCCCAGCGGAATCCAAAATTCAGCCTCAATGGGATGCTTCTCCTCAATATTACTACGACAACGTGGAGCCCGTCGAGGAGGTTGAACCCCCGTGGCGTAAGGAATTGCGCGAGTTCACTGAAAAGAGTACAAAGGTCGAGGAGACGACCGTCATCCAACCGCCTTGGACCGACGAGACAAAGTATCCCAAAAACCCTTCCGCAACCTACACTCCGCAGCCCACGTGGAGTCAGACACTCCGCCCGCGCTCCTGGAGGGAGAGAAGCTTTGATTCAGAATCGTTGCAGCAACAGACGACACAGGATTGGAGCAAAACCAGCACGCTTAACAGAAGACCTGTGAGCGCTTTCGTCAAGACGCGTCTCGACTCCCCTAATTTGGACAGGGCTCGCGGTGTATCCGTTGATAGGTACAACGCCAATAGCTACCAGTCTCCGGCGTCTTACGCTCCCGCCAACAATAATGGATACACCCTACCATGGGAAACCCAGGAGCAGCCACAGGTGATTTCACCCGCCCCTCAGCATTACAGCGAGGCGCCCGCCCCCCAGACTGCAGCTCAGCCGTCCAAGACTTATCACAACCCTCAAGTGCCGGCTTATCACGTCCGCTCTCCCACTGAACCTCGGTGAGTAGCCTCGCTTCTCATTCATTGTTTATAACTTGTTTTGCGTAACAAACGGCGTTTATGTGGCTTCACCCACGTCTGACTCGATTTGTTTGGCGCAGGTCCAAGAGAGTTCAGTGCTTCTGACTTCATCGGAGATTCTATCTTTCCAGGAAGACTAAACTGTGTCGTTACGTCTTGTTGGTTTTGCTGCTTTAGGGTTTCTCTCAGTTTTAGTTTTTTTTTAATTCAAATCACGTGTGAATGTAATTTCAATATTACCCCTTATCAATCAGTGAATAGTGACCAATAATTTATGTATGGAAGTAAGCCGCAATGAGTAAAGGTTCAAACATACTCTTAAAGAAAAGAACACACTAATACTAATTTGACGAAATATACAGGCCGCCATATTTCTTTATATATTCTGTCTAGCAGGCCTCTTCCAGGTCTACATTGAACCTAACCTTTCAGTATATTCGTATTGGGACTTTCGTTTTGAGCACAAAAATACCCATGGATTCTTAGAACTTCCCTGCCACGATACGATATTTTCAGCAGTTCTGTACTCTTAGTAATCCTCAGTTTCTCTTCATGCAGGGAGTACCAGATCAGCTATCAGCCGCGCTGGAGTGGTCAGGGCCGCGAGCGTCCGGTCCAGTCTCGTTCCTTCAAGTATCTTCAGATGCTGACAGGAACGGAAGACGGCGTCGAGCAACCTGAGCCTTTCGTGATCCAGCAACCTCACCATGCTGCCCCGAGACCACGTCGTGTATAATCTCCTTAATATATCATCACCCGGTTTGCGATTGCGTTTCATGACAACGAAACACATACAAAACAATGATTTCATTGCAATCGAATTCCCTTCAATGCATAATTACGGGGGTTTCAAATATACGCGGAGATGCTTCCAATAAAAGGTAATGCGGCAGTGCGCAGCGTCACCAGAACCTTTAACTAAAGTTTGCTGTGCTCTATATTATATCAATTCTAGAACGTGGTTCAAAGTCCCTTTTTCTTTTGAAATCTCGGTTCTATAAAGATTAAAGATTAAAATGTTATTTAAAACTTTCGACTTTACATTGCCGTCTGAAAAGACCATAAGGATACCTTGGCTTGCTAAAACGTAAGTCTTCATATAGTGTTAAGGTGCACACATACCTATCTCATTGAATACATGGCGAAATATTATGAAATATTATTGCAAACTGGGTATCAGAGCGGATGAAGGTTTTGTACATTATCGCTTATATACATATCTTTAACTGCATGATCGACAATAACATGTAGGTTTAACTTTACAAGATAGGTTTCAATATGGCGGACAATTTTATGTGTTTTTATGTAAGTGGTCAAGATGTGTCGTTTTGTTTTCGCCCTTTATCATTACCAGGTTGCGTCGAACGAAATATTTAATTTTCATATATGAATTTTAAATTTTGTAATTGTATGTTAAATTGCACGCGCATTTGCTAACAATGTAGGTTTTTAATGTGTAAAAGTTAATATGGTCATAAACGAAAAAAATTTAGGTAAGTCGCAATGAACGAAGGGACATTAGCACTACGTTTTTGATTACAAACATGGAGCGTTAGAAAATTGTTTTCGTATTTGTCGAAGTGAACACTGATGATATCATTTAGATAAGGAAAACATGCTTTTAGCAGGTGCAGCAATAAGTGGTTTCTTTTTACTGTACAGATATACAGGATCTTTCAGGATAGGCTTGAGAAACTTCAGGAATAGAAAGTACTCATTATTAGAAGAAAAAAATCCTTATCACTCAAATCGAAATTCCGTTTTTTTAACAAAAATTGAAAATTGTAATAAAAACTCGATGGACAGTGAGTATGGGATGGATTGGCAACAGTGCTGTCTAGGGAGTGTAATGATCGTGGTAATGACCTATCCAGCCAGTTTTCTTTTGATGTAATTCAAATTTAAGTGTTTGGAATTTACCTACATCCGTTCAATTCTACCAGTTAAGCATGTAAGTTAGTCTTTTTATTTTTATTTATTAAAGGCGGCCGTCAACCGTCCACCAAAAAATGTCCGAATCTGGGAAAAAGTTTAAGAGCTTTTCGTCTTCAATATGGACCCGTTTCGAACACTGAAGTTACGACACCCTATCCTAAAACACCCTGTATAATACGCTCGGTTGGCTTAAAAATATAAGAGTCTCTAAAGAGCTTATCTAATCTAATCAAAATCGTAGTGATGTAAGCTGATTGTGTTTAGGGAAGTGATACACGATGTTATGTTATATATAACTAGTCATTTGAGACAAAACAATTTTGTCGCTAGTCTTAGACGTTTGGTTGCACAAAATTTTTTTTTAGTGCTATGAACATCACGTCCGTTTGAATTAATTTCTATGTATCTATATTACTTGTGCATTTCATTCTAAGTTAAACGTTTTATTTATTATTTTACTAACTCTAAGATAACAATTCTGCTATTCAAAATGGTTCAATAAAGACAGCAACTCAGTATAAAAAGTATAAAATAAAAACAATATATTTTTTAATTTATACTAAGAGTACTTTCGCTTGAAGCGCGTCTTATTTTGCCATTGCATGACTAACATTTTTGGACGACTGCTACAGGGTTCTTTCAAAAGAAAAGAAATACAAAAACAGTACTAGGGTTTTTCTCGAATTTTGTGAAATTAGTAAAACTCGATGAAGAATTATTTTGTACCAATCGCTTTTTTTATGTATATTTACGTATAAATTATCAAAACTGCTTATTATCCGTTCTATGTACGTACATTATAAAAATACATTATTTAATTTATTGCTTGGAAATTATTTAAGTTTAAATTAAGCATTTTTAATTTTATTTAATACCCATTTTATAATTTATTTAAGTAGCGTTGATGTTATTATTTCATTGTTGAGTTTTAATTAATAAATATTATAAAAAATTTTACTGTACATTTTATTTACCAAGGGATATTAAACTAGCAACTATCAACTAGGGTTGATAAATTAATTAAATTGTAATAAAATAAAAAAATAATTTGTATTTACTATAGGAGCTAAATATTATTTCATCATAATATGTAACATGGGACACACTATAAATAATTGTCTGGGAAACCCATAGAGGTAATAATGCCCTCGTCATGGTTCGATAGGGAAAACAGATATGCATGAATGAAAATTACAATAGAAAATCTCTTACAAAAAAGTCACGTGGAAGAATATATGAAACCGTACGAATTAAAACAGACCTTTTCAAATATTAATATATCCACCCTCGCCCACCCTCCCGAGCGTGCGCGGTTAACGCCGTGCGGTGTCTGAAAGCATTCTTCTGTACCTGCAGAATACACTGGCCAGGCACTGTGCTGTCCACTTTGCCGCGATGAGTAGGTGCCGTACCTACCCACTCGGTATAAAGTATTTCTTTTAGCTGCAGACACAAGATGCTCGTTTGTGCGAATGGAAAATATTAAAATAAGCATTAGTGCATTACACGATACTTCTATCTATGGTTATTTGTTGTGAACTCAGGTACCCTATTAGTATTGATTTATTATAGTTTTCTTCATAGACAGCTGGCACGAGTGTATGTGCCCAAAACTTCAACGGAATATCCGACACAGCCAATAACACCACTCCTCGCGAAGCCACGCTCAGAGAGGCGCCATGCCAGCTATAAGGCGGACAAAAAAGTGATAGCCACCTGTGCCAGCTATCTACGGGTATTTCAGGATAGGCTTGAGAAACTTCACGAATGGAAAGTACTCATTATTAGAATCACTTCAATCGAAATTCCGTAATTTTTTTTTGCATACAAAAATTTAAAATTGTATTAAAAACTTGAGAGAGTGAAAAAACAGTGAGATTTGCAAAACTTCTTACGACTTTAGAAGCGCATATTGACCTATAAATAAAAAAAGTTAATAAAAAAAATTTAACTTCTATAAAAATTATAGAACTATGAACTCTTGAAGCAGGTGAAAAGTCGGTTCTACCCTTTGTATTACACTGGCTCTACACTTTCCCTTCGGCTACTAGTTGTGTTTTTCGTCGCTGAACAAATTATTTTCATTTCAAAATGGGTACAAAAAGGTAATTTTCAAAATGAAAGGAACCGTCAAAATCCCTCAGACACTTAATTAGAAAATCGAGTAAGCGTCGCACGGCATAATTAGCTGTGGGGATTCAATTAATTTTCCAATCTCCTTCTATTTAAGCTACACCTATTTAAATAAGTACCTATATCTAGTTGGTTAGTTAGTTTGCATAGACCTAGTATAATTATTACTAAAGCCTCTGAACTCTCTGAGTCACAGACGATTTTTAGAGTCACTCAGTCTGTTCTCCATGGACGCTGCTCGGAGGAACTTGGTTCTGTTATTTATTACTTGCCACCCAATCTATCTTCGCAGCACACGCCGCAGAGAAACTGACACTTTGTTTGTTGTCATTGGGCTTTTGAAAACCCATCGGTTCTCAAAATCGTTCCTCTCTCGTACCGCTAGGTTGTGGAACTGTCTTCCGGCGAGTGTGTTTCCCGAATCCTTTAACCTGGGTGTCTTCAAACGTCGTATTAACATATTAACATACAGCAAATGTGCTGGCATGGCGCCTCACTGAGCGTGGTTTCGCGAGGAGTTGTGTTTTTAGCTCTATCGACTGTACCACAGGTTCCTCGGCACAGCCACCCAGGTTGGTTTACATAAAAAAGTACACCGGCAGCTTAAAGCTGTAGGTACCTACACCGTCGTTGGCAATTGGCGGTGCAGTGCAATATATTGGTAATCTGTGGTGCAGTGGTATTTTTGTTTTAAACGGTTTTATATATTTTTATTTTAGAAAAAGAAAAATGCATATTACATCAAATTCGAATTCAAATTATTTATTCAGTATCATATTCCATATTCATACACAGTATACTTTCAACTAAATTAAATAACGATAATGCATACTATAGATATTGTCAATACTTTTTACGTAAAGGTTATTTTAAATAATAAGTCTGAAATATGTTGGATCATAAAAGTGTTTACTTTCCGACCATTTTTAACCCCCGACGAAAAAAACGGAGGGGTGTTATAAGTTTGACGTGTGTGTGTGTGTGTGTGTGTGTGTGTGTGTGTGTCTGTCTGTGGCATCGTAGCTCCCAAACGGACGGACCGATTTGGATGCGGTTTTTTTTATTAGGAAGCTTGTTTAATCGGGATGGTTCTTAGCTATGTTTGTAATCAAGTAATCAAGTAATTAAGTAATAAAAAAATTAATTATGTTAAAAAGTGGACCGATTTTCATGCGGTTTTTTTAAAAAAGCTTTAAATAAAAGTTAAATTACAAATTTAAAAAACCCCCGACCCTTAAAAAGTCAAAAATAATTTTCGTTTACTCACTTAAAGGAGTCGGGGGACCGCTAAGTAAATAAAATATAATAACTCCGAGCTGCGCGGGAATTTACTTAGCGGTCTACCGACTCCTTTAAGTGAGTAAACGAAAATTATTTTTGACTTTTTAAGGGTCGGGGGTTTTTTAAATTTGTAATTTAACTTTTATTAGTATGATCTTAAATACATTTTTATTTTCAACATTTAGTATTTTTTCAGGCAGTTTGTTAATTATGTTGATGCTGTTGAAATATATGAACATATAGGTATAAATAATTGTGTTCTAAAGTTTGTGGTTTGTGGTTTTACAAACATCAAGTCTGCTTTTGAAACTGTTCACTGAAGTAGCACTAATCAATTCCTGTGGGAGTCTGGTTCACGAGTCAACTATCCGGTTAGCAATAAAGACGTGTTTCCTTGGGTTTGCTTTGCTTGAGGTTAGTGTCCGCACGTAAAATTCATTCGTATTCATTGTGTACATAAATTTGAGATGTATAAATAATATATATACATTATCCCACAAAAAATTTACATAGAAATCCGTGAATAGAATGTATATGCGGTGCAATGACATACTCCATAAAAAAATTTCTTCCAGTCAAGATGAAATTGTAATTAGAGCAGGAAAAGATTTTTTTTTGTGGAACGCTAATATATTTGACTCCATCGCCTATAACTACAGCCTTGGTAAACTAGGTGCCATTTCAGTGCTTCCCTTAGGTCGTGACGGCTTCTGGACGGTAATATAAAAAATCATATGAGAATTTGAAATGTATACTTACCTACATACTTATATTACAATTTGTACCTAAGCATGTGCTCGTATTATGTACCTACGACACTATTTTATTTTATTTTATTTTCAGACATTTGTACTCACTAGTGGAACAAGTTTGAGTCTTTTGATAAAAAAATGAATTTAAAGATACACCGGCGTTCTTTCATATTAATTGTACAATTTCTTTTTTCATTCAAATCCTTCCACTTGCCAAAACTTTCCAACGACTCAGCCGGAGAGATTTAAGCAACCTTTTTGCGAACTTCCAAAACAGGGCGCTCTTTTTATTTATTTCTCCCGTATATTTCACACAGCCATCTCAGATAGGTATGACTTATAAGCCAACAAGAACAAAAAACTTTTATGATGAGAACAAAAAAACTCATTAGAAAAGTGAAGCCTCGTAGTACAGGGGTAGGCTCGCATAAACTTTGATTATAATCTAGAGAAAGAGTTTCTGAGCCCCGCAATTTATGTGCGCCAAGTTTTGTTTAAGGTGTGAAGAGCCCAGATCAATACCTACCTATGACAGATTGCTAATAAATAATTTAAAGTGACATTTTGGTCGTACTTTTGTGTAACCTAACATGACGCACCAAAGTAGTAGTAAATAGTTTAACGGGTACCTAAGCTCAGATGGTAATGGGCTGGGCACGTCAGCCGACGAGACGACGACCGTTGGCGTAACCGTGGGCATAAACATGGAGTGCGAGAACATCGCCCGCCAGATGGGGCTACATTATGTACGTAGGCGGAAAGAAGGAGTTTCGTACCGCTGAAGGCCAGGAGGATTTGAGAAATATGGGAGAGGCGCATTTCTAGCATGAACCAAAAAAAATGTTGCTATTGCAATGTCTGGCATGGTTGAATTTACCCCCTGTGAGGTCAGGCCATAACACCTTGCTGAACTATGTGCCATGTCGGTGCTTCTCTTTGGAAGTGGCGCTACACTGACTGGACGGAAAATTTACATAGTAGCTGCTTCGACCGATCTTTATACAGTATCAATCAGCAATTTAAATTAATTTATCGAATGATTTGAAAGTTAATTATTATGCTATCCTAATATTTATTTAATTTTATTTAACTCATTTCACATAACACTTAGCTATATTCAAACAGAACACAGAGTAGTGAAGTAGCGCGCGCTATTCGATGCTCTGTGAAGCATAATTTCTCGGTTATGTATATCGCGGGGTTTATTTCGTCTAACTGTTTTAAGTTTTACTCTGCGCCAGTGTTTATAAATTAGCAGAACTTGTTGTGAGTTGTAATTTTGTCGTTATGTAACCTTTTCTCAGACTGAATGGAATGTTGTTATACTGTTTTGAGTTTGTTATTTATTATTCTTTCATCTAAGAGCTCTAGTTCTTTTGCTTCGGGATGTTTTTATTCGATTGTTTGTAATACTTTGAATTACCTAGTTTGGTTTAAGAATTATAATTTTTAAATACTAACAATATATGTATAAATATAAAATTTTATAATATATAAAAATTGTAGTTATTATAATGTAACAAAAATAGAAATATATTTTTATGAACATATATTTATTTACAAATTTATCAAATATGTTGCGGCGGATAGTCGACGCACTCTCGGCTTGTTCTCTTGATCTCAGGTTCCGAGGTTCGAATCCGGCACCAGTGAGTTTTTTTTACTAAAAAATTTAAAATGCCCTTAAATAAAGCCGTTAAATGTTGTAATAATGCTTAAAAAAAGATACTCAGTTTCACGTATACAATCCAAAACCTTGCCCATAATCCCAGACATGACTAGTAGAAAAGCTTAGATGCATTAAGTCCACCTTTTGTATTAGTGGCGGGTGGCCGAGTGGTCTGGGCGCGTCGGATTCTCGTGCGAGAGGTCCGAGGTTCGATTCCGGTCGGAGTGTACCAATGAGTTTTTTCTGACGAAAACAATTATATCTACCTACACCTGCTGCTTCACCGTTCGGAACCGGTGTAAAATTGTAGGTCCCTTCCCTTGCCCCTTACTAGGTGGTAGGCTCCAATTGTAGCCTCGGCTGTGTTCTCCTCTAGTCCAATATAGCAAAGGAATTCTCCGATATGGCACCTACCTTCTCGGAGGTGATATTGGCTGGTCGGAGCATGTGCTTTGGCCCCTCCAATCAATTTTTATTTCGTTTCATCGCTCCTTTCAGTATTCCATACCTTACTGCGGACATTCTGTATACGAGAGACAGACAAACAGACAACATAAATGTACGTATATACAATAAAAAAAAGCTAAAGTACTTCACACTGCCAAATCTTCCGCAAAACCTTCAAAAATGTAACCCACTTCAATAATTTCCTTCAGTCAAAAAATATACCATACTAGTGTCAATTTTCATATTCTCAGCCACTATCCGCTGTCAACCTTTTTCATCGGAAATAGCAAGCAAGTTAAAGAAATAGAACAGCTCCAACCAAACGGGTCAACTTTTCTTTGAAGAAAAGTATAAATAAAAAGAGAGGGAGGTATATGCACAGAGGTGGCGGAAGATTGCGGGCACGTCCAGGTGTGTGTCGGGGCCGCCGCTGGTTCTTCGTGTGTATATTATTGATGGATGCAAGTTGGGTCTAGACGTTGCTAATAGGCTCGATATTGTGACTAGTGAGGGGCTCTATAAGTTGGAAACTAAATTATTAGTCGTTTATTTATTGTCTGGCAAGAAATTAGGATAATTTCAGTATTTTAGGGTACAGTACCTCAAAAGAGGAATAAAAACGGTTATCAGATCACTCTGCTATCTGTCTGTCCGTCATCTTATTTCATGGTAAGCCAAACACCAACAATATGAATATTCATGGTAGACTAAAAGTATTTACAACTTATTTCCTCCGAATCTACTGGACGAAAAAAGTTGTTTGGTACATGTAGAGTTTCGCAATAACGAACGTATAGCGTAAATAAATGAATTTCGATTTTGGGGGTCAAATTTGGGGAACAAAATGAGAAAGTTAATTTTTTTATCATGTGACCTATCAATGGAAAGGCCTCGTAATAAGGACACAAATATATATTATATTTTTATATTTACATACGCCCCTGCCTAAACCTGTCTAAACACTACCCCCTAAATTAGCCCGAAGACTGTATTATAGGAGGCAGTACTTCCACAGAAACACACTAAGCCATATACCATGCGGTAACTTATAAGTATATTAGATATTTAATTTATTATTATTTATATAATTTTATCTATCTGCGATCTTCCGACTATAAACAGGTGTGTCGTTATTTATGAGTCAACCAAGCTTCGTTCAGTGCGGTGGTAGTAATCCGGGCTAATTTTGCGCTACCTTCTAATAACCCTGCCAAGTGGTCCGGTAGATACTTTCGGCGTCGACCACCCAAGGCAAGAAACGGCGTTGCAGTTGGCCTGTATTAGCCACTTTTGTTTTCAGTCAAATAAACCGTTACAAATTTGGTTGTATTACTTTATCGACTTTCGATCAAATATCGCTCATCACTAGTCGGCAGCGCGCGGCGTAGTGAAATAACATCGAAGGCAGCAGCAACTGAATAAGTTATACCTCCCTTCATTACATTTGCAAGGGGCATCGATGATGTGCGACCCACTTCATGCAAGCGCGGAGTGCGGCTCTACACTACGTCGACACATAGAAATTGTCTAAGAAATGTTGGTCCTCCCTTAGACTTCATTCTTGCACAATTGGCGTTCTGCGATGATTATTGTACGAATTGTTGTACAGAAGGGTCAATGTTGCTTAGATAATTAATTCAAGATATAAAGAGACCTATGATACTGCCCAGTGGCACTCCGTAATTAATATTAAAGAATCCAGTCGTATAGGTTCCACCTCTGAACCTTTGCTAACTATTGGACGGGTAGCTCTTGAAACATGTTAATCAGCACAACTTTGACACCTATACTCCAATGCATTGAGCATCAATGCATTAGGAAGCCGGGTCGAAAGTTTTGGTTTGGTCAGGAATATTGTCTTTATGAATATTCGATTATTTCTCGGAAAATTAATAATAAAGATAAGTTCACACAGTGTATGTATTTCTCGGCCCCCATTTCAGTTTTCCAGGTGTTCTCTTATCAGTGCCACTGTATAGTCAGGCTGTATATAGGCTGGCACGCCAGGTGTGCATCCATTCTGGAAAATTACTCAACTGAATCATTAAAAGCTATAATGCGGCATTGCGGCTGGGTCATTTAGACCATTAGACTTCAAACAGCGCTCTAGCGATCGCTGTTTCTTTTACTCGTTTACTTTGTTGCCTTTGTAGAAACTGATATACTTACCTATGTTTTAGAAGAGAATATAAACTATTCTTGTTTTTACCCTCGACCAACTTAGAAACTGACACGGTTCGCTACATCACCTACAAAATCCGTGATGTCAGCCAACAACACCTCGGTGAATACTCTTTATTCTTTAGGTTTTAAAATAATATTTCAAATAAATAATGTTTTATCTTACGAACCATGAAAATAAGTGTAGTGTATTAATACATTTCTTAGGGGCTAGCTTGTCAAACAACTAGATCGATATCTGATGATTACATTTTGTATAGGACAAGCTGGTGTTCCAAGCTGGTGTTGCCAATAGTGAAAAGCACAATACTTTGTATTGCCCACCAACGAATCGAAAAAAAATTATATCAGGAAAAAAAAACTTTAACCACCTTTCTTAAACTTATTTATTGGACAAAGAATCAAAAAGCTCGAGTTCAATTCCTTCATTAAACAAGTTCCGAAGAAGATAGATCAACGAAAAGCAACTTCCCTGTTAGACAGTTATAATTTATACCAATAGAAAAAAGCAATACTGCGTACTCTATGTGCTTGCCAGTTTAATAAATGCGACTACGAAACTGCCAAACTGGAGAATTACGTTGTGTACATCTCGATTAAGCACTAGAATTATAGCTATGCAGAGCCTAGTTAAAAGTCGGATATCGGAAATCTCATATTATAAGGAACCATAAAAGTTCATCAAAAATATATATGTACATGGAACCTGACATGATTCTAATTACACATCTTCCATTGTAACTCCACACATACCTACTCCTCAACGAACGCATTTCCACAGAATTTATCCTGCTCTCATACTTCGTCTGCCATGCCTAACTTTCACTGTAGGTAGGGCCCAGCCCAGCATTCCACCATAAACAGCCAAATGTTCCCCAAGCCTCAAGCAGTTCAAGAATATATCCGAATATCCTCTGAACTTTAAGAGTATGCTTACGAAGAAGGTTGCGGCGCTCACAACACAAAGCAGATGCCATTATCATTATCGACTGTAATTAAGTTAATATCCTGATCGCACATCCCCAGTCATTATTTAACTAAGTAGCAAAACAAACGTATAGCTACGAGTATTGTTAATGCGAACGTATATGTATAATTACTGAAAACAAAGCATAAACAGTTGTAAATATTTTGTTTATTGTTTATTGTTGACGTCGTTTATCGTAAATTTTGTTTATTGCTGATGTTGTTAAATGTTTATGTTATTATTGTTGATGTTGTTTATTGTTTATAGTTTCATAAATATAAACTCCAATGTAGCTTATCTATCACATATTTATTCACTTGTCTCGGTTAATCAATTCTACAAACAATATCTAGGTACACTATCGTCTTCTTCGTCGATCCGTCCACATGACCGCCTGCCACTATCATCCCTCTCTCCCCGCTCCCCTTCACTCCTCGCTATCCACTTCTGCATCCTCTCTTCTTACACTTACACTTTCGTTCGTTACACTTCACAAATTCAAACCAACAAATTAGAAGCGACCATGAGTGTTGACTTTTTGTTACTCAAGTACTGCTGGAAATGAAATATTAAAATTAAAAATTATACGAATCATGACAATAGTTAATATTATTTGTTGTTTATCGTTGGTGTTGTTTATTGCAAATTCAATTCGATACGAGGCATGGACTCGTCGTGGAAATGAAAGTAATTATAAATGTATATCACGTAATTTATTTTTTCTATCTACCCGTCACTCTCCTGAAGTCCCATATAGCTAGCAATCAAAAGGGAAGTATCCGGTATGGCACCTACTTTCTCGGAGGTAATATTGGCTGGTCGTAGCGTGTGCTTTGGCCCCTCTGACTCAGCCAACCATACGTATTACATAAAAAACACTTCGCGTAAATTATTGCAGCAGGTAATTTATTCTACTTCATCCTACAGTTTTATATGAAATCCGGACCACGGAACAGCTGGTGATGGTATTCACGTAAATTTTTCAAACCAGAAACGCTGTTAATTTAAATGCTCTATTAATTTTATAATTACAAGCTAGCCTCGATAGCTCAGTGGTGCGGTCGGTCGACTGTTAGCGCGGTCAATACTTGGATGGGTGACCGCTCGCCTGTTGGAAGCTAACTGGTCCCTTCCCTTCTTACCTTACTACGTGGTAAGGTTTATCCCGGCCGGGTTGGTACCACTCCATTGAGCAGGACGTCGCGACGTCGCTCGAAACGGCTATGTAAATAGTTCGTGTTTTCCGTCCAGTTCAGTGTAGTCGACACGAAATGAAAGGAAACACTGACACGGCACCAAGTTCACCCGGTGTTATGGGCTGACATCACGGATGTTGTAGGTGATGAAGCCAACCGTGTCAGTTTCCATAGCATATACTGACGGATTTGCTTACCACCACGGGATCTTCGTTGAATAAGCATAAAAAGGATGGTTTCTTTTTTCTTGGATTCGTATTTTTCGAGATAATCGCCTTTAAAAGTCCAGTTTCCGATGTTGGATCCAACCCTCGATATCGAAAAATACGACTACTAGGAAAAAAAATGCTACGGAGATATTTTTTTAAGCTGAGGAGAATCCTGTGTTGGTAAGCGTATCCGGTCGAACTGGGACAGCCTGTATAGAGAAATACAGAGATAACTAGAGCGAATGAAAACTGTAACGCTACTGAGTGACAATAGACGTGGGGCGGCGGGGGCGGGGGTGGGGCGGGACCGTGTCGTGCGGGGGCGGACAAATGTTTCGTTAGTGTGCATTATTAAAGCTTAGCCCGCTGACTGCACAGAGGCGAGGTAATGAACGATACTGTGCGCGTCTGTTAGTGTTCAGTGTGTTGCGGCCGCAGCTCCGCTCGCATTAAAGTCGGTTTTCAAAATCCACTAGTTTATTCTAACACCAAAACTTAGGTGTACCTACATTTTCTAAAATACTCATTATATTTGCGTGTCTTAAAATACGTCTAAGGGATGTGGACGAGATGCCGTGCTAAAGGGCGACAGGCTAGCCACCTCTCACCTCGGAACGGTCCTTCGACCGAGTCATGCAGCAGGTGGATCTTCTTAATAGTCGTCTTGTCCTAATACTTTGCTAAATGTGGTGGTCGGTATTGTGCTGTAATTTACAAGAGTATCTTCTAGCAGCACAACACCGATTATTATGCTTACCCCGATTGTCGGGATACAGCGTGTGGTATGTATGTATATACGTACTTTCGATTGTACTGGAGATTTATATTATTGACGCGATTTACATATACCTATGTAAATTAACAATTCCGAAACATCACAGATTGTATGAGTGAAACCGTACCTTAATCGGTTGAGTCGTTATCGAATGTACAGTACAAGTAAACGAAATGCTCACCCCTGTTAACGTACAGGCTATAATTATCCGGAGACTAGTTAGATTACGCAAACTGCACATTAATCGGATGAGCCGTTCTACAGTAATATATATATATATTTTATATTTTCAATTATTTTTATCCTTACAATGGCTTTGATGATTTAAACCTTTTTAATGTTCACTGGTTTTAATGTTTCTAATAAAATCAAAATAGTTTATTTGGTCAGGCACAAGTCCCTGAAACACAACAATCATGCATGCCACAAAACCCAGTAAACAATAAAAAATAAAATAAAAACTAAATTAATACTCATAAGTTTGTATGTTATAAAATTGTATATGGTTTTTGCTATATGAAATTGGGTCTGAAATAAATACTCTAACAGAGAAATGGCAGTACTTAATTGTATGTTATGTTTATAAGTTAGTACTGAGCATGTACTCGCTTTATATATATTTTTAGAATTAAAAAAATATAATAACCGCCTTCAAAAATGTATGAAATAAAAAAATAAAAATCGAACCCTAGAGTTGAAGGCGGTCGGTTATTTTTGCTTGCTTTAGCACCACCGCCTTCAACTCTAGGGTTCGATTTTTATTTTTTTATTTCATACATTTTTGAAGGCGGTTTTTATATTTTTTTAAATAGTTTTTTATTTCACAGTTTTTTTAGTAATTTTTATTTGCTATTAATGTACTCGGCGGAATCGCTCGGCCTTCGGCCTCGCGATTCCGCCTCGCTTTCCAATCCGATCTTGACCAAAAAAAAATGGGACCACCTTGGAGCTAGACTGAACCGAACACAAAAATAATCATCGAAATCGGTTCACAATTGGGGGAGATATTGCTGAACATACATAAAAAAAATACATACAGCCGAACATAGAACCTCCTCCTTTTATGAAGTCGGTTAAAAATGCAAATCGAAAATCATTGGAAAAAATACATCCCGACCAGGACTTAACTGCTTTTTTTTTACTATGTATAGGTACTTTATGAGGTACAGAAGAAAATAGCTAGTTATCCGCGGCTTAGATCGTGAGTTTAGCCACCAGGAATTCACCTATGCAAAAGTTAGGTCCTGAATTCGTGCAGTCCACCAAACTGCGTTACATTATTTCGTACCTCTATATTTCAAGCGCGTGTATATCGATCTAACAAACCGTTTGTTTAACAAAGTTGATCTGTTGACCAAACACACGTTTATACCAGTTTTAGTTTACGTTTACTTTCAGTTCATACGTTGCTAAACTCACTGGCCGGTAAAGCATGTGTGAAATAACGTGGCGAGTGCTGCACACTCGCCCATGCATAGCTAGAGCACTTAATATGTAATTAGGTTGGCTGGGCTCATCGAGATTATATTACTAGAGGTGCCAAGACAGAAATTTCAAATAAATCATGTCCCAATAACTGAGGTATAGCATGCACCCAAATGTATTTCTCTAATACAAATGCTTGACATGCACCTATATATGGCCTGAGCACTACTACACTCGCAGAATTTTATGCTCTTTTATGTGAATGTTTTTGTACGCCACAGGTTAGAACGAACGACCTATATGAGGGAACAGGGAATGAGAGCCGAGCGGTAGAGGGGAAGAGTTTGAGGCGGGTGGTGCGCGTGAGCAGGGTACAGATCGATGGAATGTAACATGCAATCCAAGAATTTGCCGTAGACATAGCTGCAATGTAACATGCAAGGATACACATTTTAACAAATTCCCAATAGTCTGAACGTCTTGCGCGCACTAACCGTGCCTTTGCCGCGTACTCTACGAGCTGTACCCTAATCACGAGTTTTAACCTACTACGCTACGCCGTGTTCTCCGCATCATTTTGTATGGAGAAACGGAGCAGGTTCGTAGTAAATGCGCGGTTCATAGGCGCGATGCGTCCAGACTGGTGTAACACGTGTGGAATGTTACATTGCATGTTACATTGCACCAGGCTGTTCCCTGCATGGTAACGTCGGCGGATCTCGACCGACTATGTCAGGTGTGCTGGATGGCTTCAACTCGTTGGAACATGGTGCGCAGTTCGAATGCACTCTCTACTGACAAGTGCATACCTACATAATATGTCTCGATGGCTGGGCTGGTTTTCCTTCTGGATTAGCATGTCAGCGACCTGTGAATGACCAGTAGCGAATATATTTGTGCTTTGTTATTCATACGTCTGCAAAAGCCTTCCTTATTCGGGGAAGCATTGGATTGTTCGCACTTTATTAAATTTGTGTTGTGTGTATACAAAGTGTCCCAAAAGTCTACGTCAAGCCGGAACCAGGCAGTGGACCAGTTTATGATGACGCAGAGAAAAATAATAAAAAAATCGGAGTATTTTTTTTTATTTATTAAATCTAACCTGCATCTTGTCTTAATAGGCACTGAAAACCATTTTAACTGAGTAAAGGTAAGTTAAAGTAAGTTTAGTTAGTAAAGTAAGTTAAGTAAAGTAAGTTTGCTCATGTTTAGAAATGTACAAAGTATTTTTTAAGGCATGACGTAAGAGGTGTTATACCATTTTGAAATCTTGATTAGTTGCTCTAACTTTTGTGACAACTTGCCATAGTAGTGTAGTGTAGTAAGTGTCAAAGTAAACTCAAAATTTGAAGAAAAAATTTCAACTCAACGTAAGCAATAATGTTTTCCCTACAGATCGTTATCTATCTATATCCATCATTGAAGGTCATCTAACATCGTTGATACGTTGAAATCCGTTGCCTTTCCGTAACCCAATGGGAAACAGGGGCGTGAAAGTGGCGGTCTTTCTTTGATTTTAAATTGATTCGAAAATTATGTTGCATGTAGAAAAGTAGGTAACTCAATAAAATTACATAAATATTCTCTTAAAGATTTTTCTCCTTCTTCTCTTGCAGACGCCGGAAAAGGGCGAAGGTCCCCGTAAAATTCCAAGGCAGCCTTAACGGCCCACCTGTTGCCTGTATCAATTAATTTAATGGACCAAATAGCTCGCTTTGTAGGGATAACGGTCTTCTTTCGTATACATGGAAGGACGAATGGGCTCCGCTTCGTTCGGATGAAACGAAGACATGTTTTCACATTTACATGTGAACACTTTTTTCTCTTGTGTACACCGACCCTAGCTTCTAGGAGTAGCTCACTTCAATTATGTTTATTATGCGTTAGTCTTTTCAATCTTCTTTGTATTTTGCATAAAGATGGCATTATTGTGTCAGTAAGTCAGTCGTTGCCGTAAAGTGCGGTACGGGTACTTTGCGTACGGTGCCAACGAGTACAAAGTAATCGGTGTTGTGCTGCAAGTACTCTTGTAAATTACAGAGCACAACACCGAACACGACGTTTAGCAATGTATTAGGACAAGATAACTATCAAGCAGCAAGTAAGGTACGAAGACCCACCCGCCCCATGACTCGGTGGAAGGACCGTGCCAAGGTGATAGGTGGCTAGTCTGTTGCCCTTTAGCACGACACCTTGAAGGGATGACAACCGTTGGAGTAACCGTGTCCTACACTGGCGCCCGTGGACGGGAAAACGGAATGTGGGAAGACCACCCGCAAGGTGGGACGACGACATCGAGTACGTCGGCGGAAAGCAGTGGTTCCGCTGAAGGCCGGGAGGACTGGAGGAAAATTGGAGAGGCTATGTCCAGCAGTGGTCGCTTACACGCTGGCTGACTGAATGACTGAAGACACCTTGTCTCTACCCCCTTAGTCGCCTTTTACGACATGCACGGGGAGGGATGCAGTGGGGCTATTATTTTAGTAGAGTACCGGCCCCACGCGGTACCAGGTATAAGGTTTTATAAAGCAATCTAGCGATAGGTCTAACATCGCGAAGAACCCATCAAGGACTGCCGCCAGTGAGGGTTGGTGTTTGTCCAGCGTTCGCCATTAGTCTGGTACGTGTGACGCCGGCTGGTGTCAGGACAGGTAGGACGCGGGCGAATTAAACAACAAATTGATATTTACTGCTGAACGCTGACTGCGCCTGGAGTGCCGCTGTAGTACTGCTGTAGAAACACAGGCGGAGTAAGAGGGGGCGGGCCCGCACCCCTGCACACCCCCCTCTCCCTGCCCTCTCTCCGAGGTTTTTGACAAGCCAGCATATTTTATTTCCGCGAGAGTAGCTGTTTGCAAATAATCCAAAAGGATACAAGCGTGTGTACTTAACATACCAATAGCCACGGCAAATTTCAAATTCACAGCAGCGAATTTTGTAGATTTTTTTACAATATGTCGGCGTATTGTTCAAGAAAAAATTAAATTTTGAAAAATAACAACTAACATACCGTCATGCTAAATAATACAAGGTACATTTTGGTTGTTTTCCTGAATCAAAATAATGCTTTTGTAAGTAGTAAAGCGAATAAAAATTATTCAAAAATTAGGTGCCACTTTACGTTTTTTTTTTTCGGATACTTATTCACACAAATTCGAAAAAATAAAACCATGACGTCCAAGATTGGGTTCTCTATTTAATGCTATGATTTTTAAGGTAGTGTATTTTAAAATTCTTATAACACAACTGGCCTACGAAAGTTTGAACAAAATCATCGATATTATGTACAGAATTACACAACCAACGTACCTATATCAACTAAGGGTACTGCCTTAAAAAGAATAGCCCACTGCATCTCTCCCCGCGCATCTCGTAAAATGCGACTAAATTTCTAAATGTAGTGGGCGGTGTTGTGCTGTAATTTTCAAGAGTACTTGCAGCACAACACCGACTACTCTGCTTACCCCAATTGTCGGGGTACAGCGTGTGGTATATATGAATACAAGCAATAAAATAAACTAAAGTTTTATTTAAGTTAATATGATACAAGGCGCTATGGTCGATCAGGTGAAAAGTAGTAAAGACAACACGCGAACTACCCCCATGTGAAATTTCAGATCGATAAGCGTCCGGCAAGACGTATTTAATAATAACTGACAACAGACATATTGCCACGACCAATAGATGATCGACGTTAAGATAGGCGTTTCAAATGCAAGAGGGGGCAAGTGTCATTTCTAGTTCCCTTCAATGGCGAAGTGAGAAGCACACTCGAACGAGTGTTTGATCATTGATCAATGGCAAATTTTTTATTATTTCTTTATACAGTTCATCTCGTAAAATCAAATTTCAGACTAAAGTAAATTAAATTAACTTTAGTCTGAAATTTGATTGACGATTGTTTTTGTAAATCATCAAATTTTGATTATTTACAAAAGCAATCGTAAAACTTAAATATATTTTTTTTTCAAGTAGGTATTTGTGCCACGTTTCAGTACTAGTGTAAGTTAGGCTAATTACAAAATAAAATATAAACCTATAACTAATACAATACTTAATAACCCTCCTCCAGGTGTGACGATGTGTGCACTCGTTCCGAGGACGCTAGCGGCGTTTCCTCGCTCGATGGCCACACTGAAACGCTGTCTCAGGATCTCGAGCGAACGTTGTCAAAATATTGTGTTTTGTGAAGTTGACACTGTTGGTTCCTAACATGAATTCCTAGATTTGTGACGTACTTTCCATATTCCTGCGGTGAATAAGTGCCACGACCAGGGCCGTCTTAGGCCATCCTGAATGACCTAAGGTTCTTGAGCACATTTGGGACCCCTTTTAGAACGTAAAAAAACTGAATGAAAAATGATAAAGTTATATAAATATTCGTACACATTTTATAGAATTCATTAAGAAATTTAACGCTATGTATTTTTCACGTTTTTTTTAAAGATATCTCATCGGGTTTCCGATTTACATTCAAATTTGAAAATTTTAACGTAAAATGCACCAAAAAAACTAGCTTCTTTTCAGTGTAAACGACGCGTCGTTTGACTGAAAACAAGCTAGTTTAGAAGTGCCGACGTCGCGACGTCGGCACTTTGGGGCCCTCATCGATCCGGGGGGCCCTGAAAGACTTCCCCGGCCACGCAATATACTTTTTAAGATGAAAACTGAATGGTATACCTATGTATGTACTCGTATATACTACTTACATGGCTGCATAATAAGTTAACGCTTGACTAGGTACGATTAGTACCTCAATTTTATCAACCCACTGACAACTTAATACTTCAAGTATCTCATTTTTATATATTTTTTTGGCAATTATACTACATTGCAGTAATTATACGACCTGTGTATACGACAGTGTGCGACCGTCCTAACTCCCTAATTGGCGTTCTTTCGCGTTTCCCGCTCAATAATACAATGTGGCAGAACAAAGGAAGAATGTTGACAGATTTATAATTCCGTTAATTGAAGGATCGGCGCATGGGTCTGCGCAAATTAATAATTTATTAAGTAAAAAACCGTGCTAAGTGCGAACTTTGTTCACATACAGAGGGTTCCGTGCTATTTACTTACTGCATAACGAGCACGTGCGCGATCGCTTCGTGCCCTGTGCTTCGTGCACGGTTGTTGCCCCGTATCGCCGCTGCTCTCCCCGAGACCACCTTTACCTAGAATGCTATTAACTAAGATGTACTTCAAATAATGTTCGTGCCGTAAGGAGTTTTTTTTTAGATTTTATTGTTAGATTTATTTAGTTCTACGCTCTGGAATTACAGCCTTGGACAAAGCATTTACATATTTTTAACCACAATTTTATGCAAGAAAACAAAATATAGGTTTTGTAATACTTTTCATCGATAAATTAAACTTTAATTCCACTTTTAATCATATTATTAACTGGTGGCGGTGGCGGTCGGCGTTGTGCTGTAATTTATCAGAGTTCTTACAGCACAACACCTGCTTACCCCGATTGTCGGGATTCAGCGTATGTAATATGTATGTATGTATGTATGTATATTTTTAACTTCAACTGAGTATTTGCTGCCCCTATAAATAATATACCTCGTTGGTGATCCCTGAAAATGGCAACACGTGAAATTGTGTGGCCTCCATGGAACCTATTCAAACCATCGAATTTTCTAGAAGATCGCTCAAACGGTTTAGGACCTAGAGAATGTGACAGATAGATGGACTGACAGACAGATGGACGGACAGACAGACACCCGACATACTTTATAAGGGTCCCTGCCTGTATCGCTGGCTACGGGACTCGAAAAATGGTAGAAAGCCTAAACCAACAACGTTTTAGGGCTCTCACAAAAATTACACAATGGACCTTGTGTTTTCTTTTACGAAACCTGACGTCGTTGGCTCGCTGTATCTGTGATATCAGCTAGGGTATATAACTTAAAAAATTGTTGTCTGTCTGTAATACAAAGTACCTGTTCCGCCTTCTATTATTTAAGTAGAGTGAATATATACTAATCTTTTCTTAGCACGTTCCTTGCGGGGAGGGAGACCCCTTAATGTTTTACTTTTTAATATTTTTATTATTTGTTGGTATATACATCCGCCATAATGAATAACACATACGAGTATAACGGTTCAAAAGATACAGCCCTCGGACGGACGGACAGACAGACAGACGGCGTAGGCTTAGTAATAGGCTTCCGCACTGATACGGAATCCTAATAAACTTTTCTCAGGTTCGATAGCTCAGTCGTGCGATCAGTCAACTGTCTGCCGTGATGATAAGCACACCTGGGCGCGATACCTTGGATGGGTGACCGTTCGACCGTTAGAGGCCGACTGTTGTTCGGATTCCACGTAAAACTGTAGGTTCATTCCGTTCTTACCTTATTGCGTGGTAGGGTTTAACCCGCCCGGGTTGGTACCACCTCACTGAAAGGTCTGTTGAAATGTTGAATGAGTTTTGTTTGCCGTCCAGTTGAGTGCAGCCGGCACGACCGAAGAGTAGCACTGACATGGCACCTTGTTCACTAAGGTGTTGTGGACTGCCATCACGGATGTAGTAGGGGATGTAGCCAACTGTGTCAGCTTTCATAAAAAAATATAATAATAATAAAAACTGTCATATTCCATTAGCAGTGTGGCCATCTGCGATACAAAATGTGACATTATTTTCAGGTAAACGAAAGTTACTACTGGTGCATTATGATTATCTGCCTAGTGATAGTCGGTGTTGTGCTGTAATTTTTCAGAATACTTGCAGCACAACACCGATTACTCTGCTGACCCCGATTGTCCGGTTACGGCGTGTGTATCGAACGATGCATGAAAATGTGTTTGTATCGAAATGAGTGAAAAAGAAACATTTCCTCTTTCAAAGACAAACGGAGCCATTAGCCCTTGCCCCTGTTGTCATTTCTTATCGGACCAGTTCCGAGTATAACGGAAGCTTGAAAACTGTCCGATGTCCGCATGCATAGGGTTTCGTTGTTGTTTGCTTACTTAGTTAGCATATTAGGTTACTCGAGGTAGGGTTACGTGAAGCGACGAGCGAGCAAGTCGGCAGTCCCTAAGGCTTTATGCAACACTGACTTTGGTAAACCCACAGATATTTGAAGTTAAACTGCCTGCGCGCGTAAGCAGCCGATCTTTAATATGTGGGCGTACAGTACGGTACGCTGCAGTAATTAATGAACATCGAGCTTTAGAAAGAGAATATCCGGTTGTAGAGCGTCGTCCCTGTCGCACAGAGACGTGCGAGTTAGTGCAACAGAGACGACGCTGTACAACCAGATCGTCTCTTTCTAAAGCCCGATGTACATAATTTACTGCTGCGTACTGTACAAGAGTTTTATGTGTCAAAGTGTGAAGTTTTACAATAAACTACCGCCCGAACTGAAAATATGCGAGGATAAATATTTTAAGAATAAACTTAAGAGCATGTTAGTAAAGAAGCCTCACTATTCAATAGAAGAGTATCTCCAACAAGTAGTTGATTGAGACAACAATGTGATTAATGAATTAGCCTGTTTTAATAATTACATTTTGGTTTTATTTCTTGTGCTGGTTGTTTTTAATTTTGTTTTCTAACAAATAAATAATAATCAATACTAATAATAAATCTGTAATGAATGGTCATGGAGTAAGTTACTTTGGAAATATTTTCTGTATGTATGTATGTTCCTCCATAACTCTTAAACCGATCATCCGAATTCTATTAAACTTAGTAAAAGCACATTTAACTATACGGGACAGAGGATAGGCTAAATAAAATTCACTTCCGGTTACGCTAAGATGTGGCTCTCATACAAACCGAATTATTCCGCGCGTCGAAATAAAGGTACAGTAGCGGGCTTACTTTTTTTTTATTGATAGCGCGACATGTGGCATCGTTTCACATACAAGTAGGTGTCTAACGATGCCCTTGAAAATTCTGTGATGCAGGGGATTGCCAATGCACCTCTCCGGGGTGATTACTCGGAGAGTAGGCTAAAAAAGCTGAATAAAATATAAATATATGTTGGAGAATTCAAGAAAGGGAAATATTCACGACTCGGCATGGGTTGGTCAACTACAAGAGTATTCAATATAGTGTCACAGTCAGCCAGACAGTGGTTTGTTTTGGACACACATTCATTGTGTCTAGAGCAGCCTGTGAGTGCCGCAGCGTGCATACTGACAAGGGCCGACGACTACAAGGAAAACTCTTCAATCTCCAAAATATATATATAAAGTAGTATATTATTCAGTTCTTACGGCATGAAAACTATTTAGAGGTTTATGTCTTAAAATGTAATTGAGAAAATTCTATTCTGGTGGGCTGCGGCTTGGCGACCGCGAGATCGCTGCGCGCGCTAGAAAACAATGGCTACGGAATGAGGAATCCTCCGTGTGTTAACAACGTTCGCAATTAACATATTTAGAGTTAAAAAGTATCGATCAGTGGGTCAATGCACTACCAGACAGATCGTACGCTGTATACGCAATTTCTAGTAAATATAATATTACATTCCCATTCCATGGCGACAAATTCAATTTGTGGAAGTAAATGGCTAGCCAAATCTAGAAATAGCGCCTATTCTCTATTTAAATGACTTAACTTTAATTCTAGTTCTGAGTGAGGTGGTGCGCGGATCCGAGTAAATGAGAAAATGTTTTTTTCTGTTAGCCTACCTCGATTCACACGTATACGGCGCGGCTAGGTCGCGGCTGTGTGCAGCACGAACCGTGCTGTGTACGCGTCAACACTCTTATAAGTATTAGCCTATAGGTATACCACAGCTTGTGCGCGGCACGGCGTTCGTGCCGTGATTTCAGTAAATATGATATTGAAATCGGGATGGACGTACCCACGATTAAAGCGGGTGATTGGGATTCGCCGTCGGCGTGTCTGAATAGCGAACGTGTGTAGCGAAATCGAGGGATTCCGCCGAGCGAAAGGGACGTGTGACGTGAGTATCTCCCGATTTTACTTCCACCACCAATATCTCGAAATCGGATCTGATTTTAGGGACTTGAGTAGCCCGCTTATTCGTGAAACGGGGCTAGGTGGAATCGACGACCCAAAACCACGCCCCGTCCGGCTCACGCATGCTCTGCCACACTAGGTCCGCCAGTGGTTGTATACAGTAGCGGGCTTCACGACTCACGATGAATATGCACTTCACCGCCAGCCATTCACTATCTGCTCCGACGACGGCAAAAACAACCCTTTCCTTACCGACCACGATGTAGGTCAGGAGCGTGCGACATTATAATCATGTTCGAAGAATTCAAAGGTATAATTTATCCCCAACATCCTAACTATCCCGTCGCAGACAGGCTCAGCACCCTTTTGATGTTTAAATTGTTTTATTTCAATTTCAATTTATTTATTATATAAAAATGGTTTACATTTACAAGTTATATGTCACTTCCCACCCTAAACTAAGTTTTCTGTGGGAAGTAACCTATCATAAAGCATACATATTGATATTGGGCGAAGTCGAAACTACTCAATCAATTCACATGGGATTTTCACTCACGCTTTCTGGCACTTCTATGGATGGTCGTAGGATATTTGTAACGTGTGCTGACGTGCGTGTGCCGACGTACATTTGTGCTGACGTGACGTGTGCCAGTGCCGACAAAGCAAAGCGTACTAACAGCATACACAATATAAAGTATGTGTGTCAATTAAACTGTTCATGACGTTATAGTAAGTAACATTATCTCCCGAGCACACTTGACGACTTGTCCACTCTATAGTTTTTGTCAGCGATTTCCTTTCCGTTTGTTTTGTTCCCACGTCCGCCGCGCCGTCTCGTCGCGTCGTCCCCTCGCTACAAAGCCTCATGTACTACTGATAGTAATAGTAATTCAGCTTACATATATACGGCGTATATCGTTTTAGTTATTTGATAGAACGCAACCGTACCTGAAAAGAGGAAAAGCAGAACCCTTATAGGTTCACCCTCGGGTTATTAGAGTAAATTTTGGGGGATAAATTAGAGAGTTAAAATGCTTTTTTCAAGAGCATCATGTGACTCATTAATTGTACCTACCCCTGTTGGGAAAATGCGTGATGTTATGTATGTATTTTCATGGAAGCTGACCCGTGATGTCAACTCACTTATTTCCTTTCTAAACTAGATGCCATGTCTATGCTGTAATCCCTTTAAACCATACAACCAGATGGTAAAAACAGTTTTACTCTAACTAAACCTCCACTAAAAACACGAAAATAGTTTGTTAATTTCTGAATAGAAATTCGTCCACAATGTCGGTCTGGCTGGAGTCAGACACTGAACCGGAAGTAATATCCCATAGGATTAGTGGCGTGCCTCCCCGCCACGGGAGACGGCCTCCGAACAGGAGTGCCCGGGACGCGGCCTCGAACCTGACGCCTGGCTAAATTAAAAACTAGACAAAAGAAAAACCGACGGTGCACACGCGAGCCTGCCAACTACGCGCGCTGTCCTCGTTCCTGAATTGTGTGTAAGAGCGATGCTTTTCTTGTTGGCAACTTGTTTTTTTATTTTCTTCTCGTTTTACGGACACAGCCAGCAGCCACGGCATTAGGTACCGGACGTCCGCGACTGGCTGAACATTGGCCAATTGGAAAACAGTCTGACCTCAAATTGGGTTATATTTACGCGAGTACTATTTAATTTGGCGCAAATTATCTTTGCAACCGGTTTATAAATGTTAAAAATATGTACGACCATCTGCTCGAAAAATTTAAACCAATTAGGTCATGGTCGCAGGCCGAGAATTACTCAACGAAAATAGTCTATATAAGGCCTTTCAATAGTAGGTAACGATACGCTAAGGGGTGTATGTGTATCAGATACTGATCACGTTCCCATACCAATTTTTTTCTTTTACGATATAAAAACATACTTATTAATGTGAAATACGCGCACTTCACGTATCAAATTTGAGGAGTGAGTAGGTTTTTTATATCGTAAAAAAAATTTCGTATGGGAACGTGATCAGTATCTGATACTCATACACCCCTTAGCGTATCGTTACCTATACTAATGAAAGACCTTATATAATCTAGTTTAGTAAAACAAATTATGAATAAAACCGTACTTCTTTTCGTACACGTCAATATTGATAACCGTATAAGAGTAAGGTCGAAGACCGAACGCCCGTATCAGATATTACAATAAGGGTAAAGCCGTCTCTCGGTATGGAAACAAGACCAAGGCCGAAGGCCGAGCTTGCTATAGCTAAACGATGTGGTGGTACAAAGTAAGTAGGTGTTCTAATTATGTAATAAAATGTCCCTGTACCTCCCTATAGCCTACTTTTCAGCAGGGGAAGTAAGGGACACTCCACGCGGAGCTGAACGGTGTACCTACCACCGTGGCTGCACTAATGAACGCTCCGGCGGCGACGGCGACGACTCTGCCTGGCTGCTCTCAAATTAAAATAACTCCAACTAATAATTCATAGATTTCAGCGCAACGAGCACCGGAGAATTAAATAGAGATCGGTTTATTGATTTACAGAAATAAAACAGAATTGTTTTTATTTTATGCAATTTTCTAATTATTTTGCGGGAAAGTAATTTCTAGTTAAATTGATAAGAATAACAAAACTAAACTTCTTATTTTTTATGTAAACCAACATGGCTGGCTGTGCCGAGAGACCAATGGTGCAGTCGACATAGCCAAAATCACCTCTCCTCGCGAAACCACGTTCAGTCATACATAGGCGCCATGCCAGCAGATTTGGGGACTGTTGCTAGGCTGTCTAGCCTGACAACACGACGTTTGAAGATACCCAGGTTTCGGGAATACCACCGCCGCCGGAAGACCGTTCCACACCCTAGCGGTGCGACAAATTATTTTGAAAACAAAGAATGTCGACCACAAAACGGCACTCGTCGCAGTCTCTCTGCGACGAGTGATGCATAGATAATAATAATACAATGTATGCCACTTAATCGTGGCAAGGGCGGGCTTATTGCCTTAGGCAATTTACTCCAGTCAACCCGGTGGACCTACATTTTTAAATGGAATCCAACACATGGAGCAGTGGGTGAAGTATGCATGTACATTTTTTCAAATCATAAAAAAACTCATTGGTACACGCCGCCCGCGCTGCCGCCTCCGCGCCGCCGCCGGTTGGATTAGAAAATAGGAGATAGGACAAGTGGCAGAGAATAAGGGATGATAGTTACTCAGAGCAGCGCCAGTGATAGTACCAACCCATAAAACAGACTAATTTGTCGTGTATGCGCTGTTTGATAGTACCTATAAAACTTCTAATTTTATGAGACAAAATTACTTTGGGATAAGTCCGCATATGTATCGCATCTACTAAGTTCTATTCACTATACTTATAGGTCGGAATACATTTTTGAGAAAATGTCATAATCTGGGAATGTAATAAATTTTTGAAACTAAAATATCGCAATTTGTTATACCTAAGCCTGTGCAAACATTTGCGAAATATCGCAATTGTTTGCAGGTACGTACTTTTGGTGCCTACATATATATATATATATATATATAACCTTAAATATTATATGTCGAACAATAAATAATTTTTGTGTATCTATCAACATCGAACGATGTACTGTGTGGGGTCGATACTTAATAAGAATAGTCCCACTGCATCTCTCCCCGTGCATGTCGTAAAAGGCGACTAAGGGATAAGGACAAGATGGCGTGCATAAGAGCGACAGGCTAGACCTCACACCTTGGCGCGGTCTTTCCACCAAGTAATGCAGCAGGTGGGCCTTCGTGCCTTACTTGCTGCCTTGTCTGTACTTGATCTTGTCCGAATACTTTGCTAAACGTGATAGTCGGTGTTGTGCTGTAATTTTTCAGAATACTTGCAGCACAACACCGATTACTCTGCTGACCCCGATTGTCCGGTTACGGCGTGTGTATCGAACGATGCATGAAAATGTGTTTGTATCGAAATGAGTGAAAAAGAAACATTTCCTCTTTCAAAGACAAACGGAGCCATTAGCCCTTGCCCCTGTTGTCATTTCTTATCGGACCAGTTCCGAGTATAACGGAAGCTTGAAAACTGTCCGATGTCCGCATGCATAGGGTTTCGTTGTTGTTTGCTTACTTAGTTAGCATATTAGGTTACTCGAGGTAGGGTTACGTGAAGCGACGAGCGAGCAAGTCGGCAGTCCCTAAGGCTTTATGCAACACTGACTTTGGTAAACCCACAGATATTTGAAGTTAAACTGCCTGCGCGCGTAAGCAGCCGATCTTTAATATGTGGGCGTACAGTACGGTACGCTGCAGTAATTAATGAACATCGAGCTTTAGAAAGAGAATATCCGGTTGTAGAGCGTCGTCCCTGTCGCACAGAGACGTGCGAGTTAGTGCAACAGAGACGACGCTGTACAACCAGATCGTCTCTTTCTAAAGCCCGATGTACATAATTTACTGCTGCGTACTGTACAAGAGTTTTATGTGTCAAAGTGTGAAGTTTTACAATAAACTACCGCCCGAACTGAAAATATGCGAGGATAAATATTTTAAGAATAAACTTAAGAGCATGTTAGTAAAGAAGCCTCACTATTCAATAGAAGAGTATCTCCAACAAGTAGTTGATTGAGACAACAATGTGATTAATGAATTAGCCTGTTTTAATAATTACATTTTGGTTTTATTTCTTGTGCTGGTTGTTTTTAATTTTGTTTTCTAACAAATAAATAATAATCAATACTAATAATAAATCTGTAATGAATGGTCATGGAGTAAGTTACTTTGGAAATATTTTCTGTATGTATGTATGTTCCTCCATAACTCTTAAACCGATCATCCGAATTCTATTAAACTTAGTAAAAGCACATTTAACTATACGGGACAGAGGATAGGCTAAATAAAATTCACTTCCGGTTACGCTAAGATGTGGCTCTCATACAAACCGAATTATTCCGCGCGTCGAAATAAAGGTACAGTAGCGGGCTTACTTTTTTTTTATTGATAGCGCGACATGTGGCATCGTTTCACATACAAGTAGGTGTCTAACGATGCCCTTGAAAATTCTGTGATGCAGGGGATTGCCAATGCCATGCCGGCCTGACAGGAGCCTTTTTACGCCCCTTTTGAAAAACCCCAGGCTGTACTTGGGAGGAAATAGATGGGCAGGGAGTGCGTTCCACATTTTCCCGGTTCTGTGAATAAAAGACCTACAGAACCGGTTGGAACATACTTTCTTCTTTTTAATATGAATTTCACGCGAGCGAAGCCGCGGGCAAAAGCTAGTAAATAATAAAAACAGTTTCTGATAGCCAACACAATACAAACTATGTAGCCACACAGTGGGAGATAGAGGAAGGATGCACGACTCTTAGAAACGCCCCGAACGCTGCAAAAATTCAAATGACAGGCCAGTAACCGGAGCGGATTCGGAGAAAAATCTCGAACATTCTCGGGCTCGGGCTTCGGCCTCGCTCGAATTCCGCGAGCATTCCAGACGTCGTCGGTCGTCGCGTTCAGGCGACACTGGCGCGGTCCACTTTCTAATTATCCTCAGCTAGGATACTTTGTAATCACGGAGCTTTCGAAATTACACTCTCCAAACAAACCGACCTGAGCAAGCCGGCCTCCGCCGACCGGACACCGACATGTTGGCTTAAGAAGGGGTAAAGTATTGGTCTGCTAATGTGCATGTTATGTACTACCTGGTTATTTAAATAAATGGATTGAAAATGACGGCGTTCTTATTTGCCTCTCTCGCGCACACAGTATTTCCGTCTAAAAAAATAAAGCAATTGTTCGAAGACAAAAATTGCAAATAAAAAAATATACTATGCAAAAAAAAAATTTGCATGCCGACTGTACAGCTATAAAACGTCGCCATTTTCAATCCCTTTCTTTAAATAACTAGATTATACATACATACAATACATAACGTTGAACTGTGTCACAAATATCCATCTTTGTATGTATCTTTGGATGCCCACCAACCGGTTCTGCAGGTCTTTTATTCACAGAACCAGGTAAATGTGGTACGCACTCCCTGCCCATCTATTTCATCCTAAGAACACCTGTCAGGCCGGTATGGCATTCGCAGTACCCGTGAATGTCCATGGGCATCGTTAAACACCTACTTGTAGGTGAAACGAGGCTACATACATGTCGAGCTATCCATAAAAATAAAAATAAAGTGGAATTGTTGGATATACGACCCTTCGGCTGAGAAGAAATGTACAGTTACTTATGCATTTCATCCTCTTACTGAATAGTCGCATAGACAATCCATCCGTCCTCCGTATGATATCGCTGCATGTCCCGAATAAATATATCTGCGTGCAAGGAGTCACTTGCTGTTTGCGGAACGTCCGTCGCGGACGTTCCACTATGGCCATACTCCGATTCACCGGGCACTGGCCGCACTCAAGCGAATGTTGGTAATTTTTTTTTTATGGACTACCGGCACGGGTGGCTGTGCCCAAAAGTTCAAAGAACGATTAAGACACAGCCAATAACCCCACTCCTCGCGAAACCACGCTCAGAGAGGCGCCATGCCAGCTACAAGGCGGACAAAGAGGTTGTTGTCTAATTTATTAACACGCCTTTTGAAGATGTTTCCGGATCTAGACGTCTTCAACTGCAATACGAAATTCTTTCAAAAGTACGCGGCGAGATACGTTGAGCTAACTTGGAGATTCTACATTGTAAAATTTTGGTCTTGCCCTGTACTTATAGTGGCGGCTGGTGACTTCAGTGACCGGTAGTGCGCTAAATACCTACCTACTTAAATACAAAATTTCCCAACACATTCCCGTCATGTTATTTTAAGATCGGGACTTCCGAATTTCTTAAACGCCTGCGTTTTAATATGTACGTACCTAGTATGAATATTCTCAAGACACTCAATCAGTTGCAAAAAATAAGAAAAAAAATCCAAACAAGTTGTTTTACTTATTTTTACTACCTTTATGAATACACCCCATAGACCACAACACTACTGCAGCTTTCAAAAAGAAAACAGTCCAAAAATACTTCAAAAAAATATATAAAAATAAAAGCATTAGAAAAGTAGAAATTGAACCCGGGATCACCTGATTGTAAAGCCTTACCTTTAACCAACGCTTAGGCAAATATCGGCACCACTTAATTCACAGTATCACGTGACAGAAAGCACAAAACCTAACCATATCCCATTTTAAATATACGGGCGCTAACGGGTATGTGACATCAGCATCACATGACAGCGCGCTGACTCTAGGTAGACGGCAAAGAGTTTGTAAGACGGACTCGTGCAAAACGAATCGCTCGCGACGCGACGTGTCGCACGCGCGGGTATTCGCGATATAGCGTCTTTGTTTGGCGCTCGTGCGCCGCACGCAGAACTCCTTTCGGCCCATACTGTTGCTATGAAGTATCTTCTGTCTCACGCGCCAGCGGTGTTTTGCCGATCCCCATACATTCAGTATGGGAGATCCGCGTGCGATTTATATTCCGCACGGCGCGCGCGTTTACTCGCAAAAACGTGCCTTGTGATCTATAAAATAAGGTCGAATTCACATTCGTATTTATTTGGAGTACGATCTTTATGGTTTTAATGTACGAGTAGAATGTTGTAACTTGTAAGGTATTATTTATTTTGAGTGAAGTGAAGACTTCTCGTGGTATGGTAGTGCGGCGCACGAGCGCACTTTAGAACCAGCCGCCAGTGCTTATAATGTAATATATATAAATAAATAAATACATACATAAGTAGTCGATATTGAACACCGGGTCACTCTCGATAGAGTCACATAAGCACCTAGGCTAACTTGAAATGGGTGATTTGAATCATCTCTAGCATTTTCGCAAGACTACGACTGAGACGGTTTTGCTTCGTTTTAAAAAGGGCGTAGAAGGCATTATTACAGATTGTGTTCTCTCAGTGCCGTGTGGGTCCGCTCCGTCGTCGTGTCCCTGTAATTTTCACTCCAGACTTGTTTTGGTCCGTTTTTATTTTTATTGAAAATGAGGATGCCTGAAAGGGGTGTTCATTGTTGTTTTTAGATTTTGTTAGGAGTTTAGTATAGAAAATTATTTATTGCTTCAAAAATATTATCATAAGAAAATCAAATCAAATCAAAGCATATTTATTGTACCAAAACAAGATTTTACGTAGGTAAATTTAGGACAAATGTAGACAAAAAAATAATAAATCTAAGACAATTTTCTTAAATCAAACTTATCATTACTTAAAAGCTACTTATCTGCACCAATTTACAGAAGAAACAGTACATGAAGTTAGATACAAAAGAAAACACAGTATGAATAATAAATGAAAAATAACACAATGAATTCAGGTACAGTCCGCGCGCGAGCTCCGAGGAATCGGTATTTGTGGAAAATAATTTATTATAGAATTTGTATAGAATTTTTATGGAGATTCACATTTTGTGATGATTATACTATACTAGGCGAGTAATATTATACAAATGTATAATATTAAAATTCTATACAAATTCTATAATAAATTAATTTCCGCAAACACCGATTCCTCGGAGCTCGCGCGCGGACTGTACATGAGGTGCAAAGGCGAACTGATTGAAGATCGAGCCAACCTTTGTTTCTCTAGGAGTAGAGAACATTATGGCAATTAAATGTATGTATGTCTTTTAATAATATAACACTAATACATTTTATGCCACTTAATGTGCGGCAATGGTGGGCTTATTGCCTATGGTAATTTCCTCCAGTCAACTCGGTGGACCTGCATTTTTACATGGAATCCGAACCAAAGGTATGCACGTAACTATTTTCAAATAAAAAAAAACTGGTGAACTGCGGTTGGATTCGAACCTAGGACATCTCGCAAGAGAAGCCGACGCCCAGAACATTCGGCCACCCGCCGCTTGAAAAAATAAACAGGCTGTATTGGAAGGAAATACATCGATGGGCATGGAGTGCGTTCCCATAAATATAAACATTACTTATAAACATTGTAAAAATAACTTTAATATTTGTAAATTGCTACTTTCATTCAAATCACCTAGACTAGATCATACTAGTATCAAAATTATCAAAAATATATCAGCCATACATATATTTTTCTTAGTGATTGCTTTATTTACTTCGATGTTCTATGATGGCAAGTGTTAAAGTGCGTCGCATCATTTATTATGACTTACTCCTATAATGATTTTCATTTCCTCGAAATGTTAATGACCCTCTATACTTTCAAATTCTATGGGTTTACCATAACGGTGCGACAGTAGACTGCAGCGCAAGTGTGCCCATGTGAACTATTACGTAAAAGTACAGCACCGACTGGAAAAACACAGCAACCGGTTGCTGTCAAATGATATGTTTAAAAATCATAGAATCGAAGCATTCCTGTAAACCTCCGCACATTGACAAAAAAGGTTAAACATTTTACTTTTATCTCTCTCATACTAAACAATTAAACGAAGACGAAACTAAAATGTTTGCCTATTTTGCCAATGTCTTGACATGACATGAACGAATGAACGCTACCAACACCTTTGACTTAATAACATAATTACATAGGTTATTGAACCTAGATATTCCCAATGGTGCGAGTGTTGTTTCTTTCACTCGCCGGAGTTAACGATAAATTAAACGTCTTGATTCTTCTGGGAAACAGTGAACAAAACCAGAATTTACATATGCAAATTTTTCGAAATTCGAACAACTGATTGGCGCATACACGGGGCTCGTTTCTCCGACCCCTCGGCTCCATACAAGGTAAGAAAACGGTGCGAGAATTCGGCGGGTGCAAGCACGGTAGTGACACGTAGTTTTTTCGGATTGTAGTAAATTGAGAACGCACGGAAGCCTTAGCGAAAATTCGATTTTTATTTTTTTAGTGCAAAACTGCGAATTGAAACAAAAAAGTAAAAAGCTACAGACATAGATATTTAATCAACGAATAACAACACCTGACTGAATATTTAGTTAACACTTGACTAGGTATGATTAGTACCTCAACTTTATTAATCCATTGACAACTTGATACTTCAACTTAATATTTACATATAATTTTTAATGTTTTTACAATTATACTACTTTGTAGTATGTATAGTTTTACTGCTATATGAACGATCAATAAACAATAAACAACAATAATTATTATTTTTTTGTAAAACGTAGCTTTCATGACGTTATGCCCAATACGTTTTTATAAGTAAATTTAGTGTAATTTCATGATTCTTTTATATAATGAAGTTAATCAAATCGTGTTTACAAAATGTCTATAAAAACTATCTGCCCGTATAGATGTAGTTTTACATAATGTTAGATGAGTAATATTGGTGGTACGTCTCTCTGAAAGAGCAAAATTTTAGCTCGTACGCAGCGCTATGCTGCCCGCGACGTTTCCTGTTTTACAGAGTTTGACAGCAACCAGGTTTAGTTTCACATTTATACAATCTAGCGCAAAAATTTTACATAATGTACAGCTGTTGTCTAATAGTATGGAGAGTTTAAATCCGGCGGCGCAGAGATTTAGCGCGAACTAAATCTAATCCTACGAAACTGAAACGCGGCACGAACACCTCTCTAACTTCAGCGGGAGTCGACACAGAGAAAACGTTCCCTTAGACAGGGTAATACAACTGCGCTGCTAAACCAGCTAAATTGACTCTCATTCAGAAGAACTGATAGATAGAATTTGGTAAAATGTTCTACCTGCATAGATGTCAAATTATAATGTACCTGAATAATATACCGAATACCTACTTATATCTATTTTTTATACACCGAAAACTAATTGTTTGTTTTAGTTATAGGGAAGTTGTCAGCCCTTAACACGAGGTGAACTAGGTGCCATTTCAGTGCTTCCCTTCATTTCATGTCGGCTGACACTGAACTGGACGGAAAACACGAACTATTTACATAACCGTTTTGACCGACGTTTCATTCAGTGCGGTGGTACCAACCCGGGCAGAAAGACCCTACCACGTAATAAGGTAAGGTAACAGTTTTACGTGGAATCCGAACGACGCGACGGTCAGCCTCTAACGGTCGAGCGGCCACCCATCCAAGTACTGACCGCGCTCAGCGTTACTCAACAACCACGCACCACTGAGCTACCGAGGCTGACATCCAACATAAGAGATCGACAAAGATCCAAGGTAATCGAATTTTCCAAGAAAATTAGCAATCTGAAGTGGCAGTGGGCTGAGCACATCTTTCGCAGACACGATAACCGCTCGGGCAGACGCGTGCTCCAATGGAGGCCACGTACAAGCTTGGGGACACCCTCCCGGCTAGGTGAACAGACAATCAAAAAAGATAGCCAATAGTGGATGGGTGAGAAGAGCGGAAGACCGCGTACGGTGGCGTGCTTGGGAGAGGCCTATGTCCAGCAGTGGACCGATACGGTCCTATAATTGATTGATCCACATAGTAGGTACCGCTTTGATCTAGCTAGACCTAAATCACACAAGTCAACGCACGCTCTCCTATCCCGCAAATCCAATATTAACCAGCCTTACACCATCAGTCATCGAGCGTCAGTGGGCGTTAGGGCCGCTGCACACTACGCAACGAGCCCCCGGACCGCTCCGTACGGCCTGCCGGCGGAGCGGCGTCCACTCACGAGGGGCATGATAAATGAGGGTCGAATATCATTCATGCGGTGCGGTCACCTGATAAATTGATTGTCATTCCAGTTTACAGGCGGCCAGGCCGATTCATAAATACACAACGCGCCTGGGATGCTCGGGCGATAGGTAGTTAGAAATTTTGTCGAATTTGGAGACATGGATCAAAGAGTGCCCCTAGCGTTCGACCTATTTCATATTGATCGTGCTACTTGAGGCTGCTATGCGGCCATCTTACATCCAGTACGGTGGTACCAACACAGTAGGCCAGAATTTGAGCCTGATGCAAGGGGCAAGGGAACTATCTTGCAAAACTTTGAGAAATGATAGGGCCTTACAAACTTTGGCACGACTTAATACTAAGAGAGGGCAACTGCCAAGAGATGGCGTTACTACTTAGGCTGCTCGGATGGAGGGGGGAGGAGAATATAAGGAAGGAGAGGAAGAAGGAAATAGGGAGATCGAGCAGAAGGAAGAGAAAAATGAGAGGTAGAGTGGGATGGAAGAGGGAGAGCGAGGTGAAAAATGGGAGACGGGGAGGGAGAGTGTATGCAGATAGAGAAGAAGAGTAAAAGTATGAGGAGAGTAAGAGGGAGAGAGTGTAGGAGAAGGAGATGGAAAGAGAGAGAGAGATGAAGTGGGATGGAGCGTGGGGAGAAGAAGAATAATTATTATGTAGGGAACGAAGTTCTAGCTTGAATTCCATACATCCTTTTGTCCCTGTGACACTGTGTCGAAACTGAACACGGTGAACCAACGCAAGTATAGGTCGTTGACTCTAACTTCTTCTAACTATCATGTGAATCCCACAATACATTATAGGTATGTATGTCTCACAACGTTATATGTATATATCTATACCGTCCAAACAGTTTCATCCACGGTCCATTTAACATATTTAATTGACGGAAATATGTCGAGTTAGCGCGCAGGCCCTCCGGCAAATTGTTATTCGCTTCAGCAACCCCCTGCCCCAACACACGCCACTATTCAAAAAATATCTGCCTAAAAGAAAATGTGTTTTTATGTAATCCGGTATTGGTGGCTAAGTCAAAAAGGCCAGAGCACATGCTCCGGCCAGCCAATAGCCAACATCACACCCGAAAAGGTGCCATACCATACCGGAGACTTTCCTTAGGATAGGAGGCACCAAGCCAGTCGGCTACAATTTATGCCTACCACCTAAAAAGGAACCTTCCGTTTTTCGGAGGTTTCAAACGGTGAAGCAGCATGTATAGGTATGCACGTACATTTTTCCGTCGGAAAAACTCGTATCTGGGTTTGTACCACTGTACTGAATGTACGTCAAGTTCGTCGGCGGAAAGCAGTGGTTCCGTACCACTGAAGGCCGGGAGGACTGGAGGAAAATTGGAGAGGCGTATGTCCAGCAGTGGACGCTTACACGCTGATTGACTGACAGGGCAGATCGTTTTTTAGACTGTATGTAAGATGGCCGCATAGCAGCCTCGGCTGGGTTCCCCTCTAGTCCAGCATAGCCAGTAATCCATATGGAAGTCTCCGGTATGACACTTACTCGGAGGTGATATTGGCTGGTCGGAACATGTGCTCTGAACCCTCTGACTCTACCACCCATACCGTATTACTATAAAAAAAGGGCATTCGACTTCGCGTTTCAATGTTGTGTGGGTGTGCGACCCTGCAGGATACAACGTTAATTTTATTACAATTTATTTTATAAAAAACCACCTCATTTGCGGAATTAATGATCACTAATTGCTTAACGACCAAAACGTCCTTGGGATCAAATTTGGAACGCCAGTTCTTTGAATCAATACATGCTAATAATAAATATGGAAATGTTAAAAATGAACTTGTGTTATTATATTATGATATTTGAATGAAATATTTTACCGCGATATTTTACACAACTACGCCGAATGACGTGGACAAACTGTAATGGTTTTTTTTATTTCTTTCAAAAAATCACACATCCGGTCAGGCGCCCGCTGTCAGTTGAACACGCCCACTCGTGTTGTGTGCCCCTATTATTTTTTTTACGCACCGTGCGCTCTTATTTTACGTAAATTTTCAAATATATTTTATTTCATTAGAACATAAGCATTTTCATACAGAGCTTGAAAAATCTGTCTCGCAGAGGCAATTGTTTTTATTTATAGGTAGTATTGGTTTAGCTATCAATATCAATATCATCAATCAATCAATCAATATCATCATCAATCATCAATCATCATCAATCAATCATCATCATCATCAATACTAATAATAAATCTGTAAGGGATGGTCATGGAGTAAGTTACTTTGTTTTAGGAAAATATTGAGTTTGTAGCCTCTATGTATGATACTAAAGCTAAATTGACGATTTTTAGAAATCTTTTCTGTATGTATGTATGTATGTATGTATGTTCCTCCATAACTCTTAAAGCCATCATCCGAATTTGATGAAACTTAGTACAAGCCCATTTTACTATACGGGACACAGGATAGGCTAACTAAAATTCACTTCCGGTTACGCTAAGATGTGGCTCCCATACAAACCGATTTGTTCCGCGCGCCGAAATAAAGATAACGCAGGAACGCAGCTCGGCCTTCTTTCTTACTTACTAACTTTCTTCTTTTTAAATACGAATTTCACGCGAGCAAAGTCGCGGGCAAAAGCTAGTTGTTTTATAAACGTGTTAACAAAGCTACGTAATAAACAAAAGACGATAAATAAACATAACCTGAATAAAAAAATTGGCTACATATTCAGCTCAAGTACTACACAGCTCTCATAAAAATAAAGAATATTTATTATACAAAACCCACAAACTAAATTATTCTACCATACAGGTCCGATTTTAAGGCGAGGGAAGTCGCACGTGAAAGGTATAAATAAATAAACCGTAGCACGCCATTTTGAATGCAATTGCATTACAGTACGCATTACCAAAAGGCTTTGTGCACGCCGGCCGGCTGGTAGGACACGGCCGCCGATCGCTGTTCTGTGGTGCAGCCCTGTGCACTGTCAACTTCTTGTTAATTTGCTACATTTTACTACATTGTAGTATGTTTAATGCACTAACATAATTAAGTTGTTACAAATTACGTAGGTATGTTACGTATTAGTCGTTCCCCGACTCCTTTAAGTAAGTAAACGGAAATTATTTTTGACTTTTTAAGGGTCGGGCGTTTTATTCATCGAAATGTCAACTTTCATTCAGTCTACGCGAAACAATAATATCGTGCAACTGAAAATTGTCAAAATTCGCTTACAGCGAGACGGCGCGCAACTCAAAACTAGTGAGTAATAGGCTGGAAGTTACAACCACAATAGTCTGAAATAACGACTTGGCTCTCATCCAATCCGTGAAATACGCTCGCTGGCACGGCCATATTTGAAGAGTTAGATGGGCCCATGGAAATAACAGCTAGAAACACCATTGTCATAATAAATTGTAAATAAAATTAAATTGTTACATAATTTAATTAGGCATGTAAACCGCACAGCGTTATTATATTATAGCATATCTTTAGCAGCAGCATTAATTAATTAACAACTACCTACCTATATAATATTCCTCGTCATCCATCCAACCACTTAATGGCTATATATACTACAATGTTCAAATATTAAGTACATTTTAATTTAAAATAGGAAATATAACTACATAATGAACTTTTTAACTTGCTACTTTTTAGAATATAATAAAGTAGAAGCTCTTTTACTAATAATAAATCTGTAAGGGATGGTCATGGAGTAAGTTACTTTGTTTTAGGAAAATATTGAGTTTGTAGCCTCTATGTATGATACTAAAGCTAAATTGACGATTTTTAGAAATCTTTTCTGTATGTATGTATGTATGTATGTATGTTCCTCCATAACTCTTAAAGCCATCATCCGAATTTGATGAAACTTAGTACAAGCCCATTTTACTATACGGGACACAGGATAGGCTAACTAAAATTCACTTCCGGTTACGCTAAGATGTGGCTCCCATACAAACCGATTTGTTCCGCGCGCCGAAATAAAGATAACGCAGGAACGCAGCTCGGCCTTCTTTCTTACTTACTAACTTTCTTCTTTTTAAATACGAATTTCACGCGAGCAAAGTCGCGGGCAAAAGCTAGTTGTTTTATAAACGTGTTAACAAAGCTACGTAATAAACACAAGACGATAAATAAACATAACCTGAATAAAAAAATTGGCTACATATTCAACTCAAGTACTACACAGCTCTCATAAAAATAAAATAAGAATATTTATTATACAAAACCCACAAACTAAATTATTCTACCATACAGGTCCGATTTTAAGGCGAGGGAAGTCGCACGTGAAAGGTATAAATAAATAAACCGTAGCACGCCATTTTGAATGCAATTGCATTACAGTACGCATTACCAAAAGGCTTTGTGCACGCCGGCCGGCTGGTAGGACACGGCCGCCGATCGCTGTTCTGTGGTGCAGCCCTGTGCACTGTCAACTTCTTGTTAATTTGCTACATTTTACTACATTGTAGTATGTTTAATGCACTAACATAATTTGTTACAAATTACGTAGGTATGTTACGTATTAGTCGTTCCCCGACTCCTTTAAGTAAGTAAACGGAAATTATTTTTGACTTTTTAAGGGTCGGGCGTTTTATTCATCGAAATGTCAACTTTCATTCAGTCTACGCGAAACAATAATATCGTGCAACTGAAAATTGTCAAAATTCGCTTACAGCGAGACGGCGCGGCGCGCAACTCAAAACTAGTGAGTAATAGGCTGGAAGTTACAACCACAATAGTCTGAAATAACGACTTGGCTCTCATCCAATCCGTGAAATACGCTCGCTGGCACGGCCATATTTGAAGAGTTAGATGGGCCCATGGAAATAACAGCTAGAAACACCATTGTCATAATAAATTGTAAATAAAATTAAATTGTTACATAATTTAATTAGGCATGTAAACCGCACAGCGTTATTATATTATAGCATATCTTTAGCAGCAGCATTAATTAATTAACAACTACCTACCTATATAATATTCCTCGTCATCCATCCAACCACTTAATGGCTATATATACTACAATGTTCAAATATTAAGTACATTTTAATTTAAAATAGGAAATATAACTACATAATGAACTTTTTAACTTGCTACTTTTTAGAATATAATAAAGTAGAAGCTCTTTAGGACTTTAACATTCGAATACACTTTCTGGCGTTTTCCGTTATCGGGTTTCTTATCAAATTTTCGTTGGATTATTATTTTTAGTTCTTACTACGAGTAGGTGTGGGTATTTTTTTTTATATTTATGAAATCGCTCTTGACAAGGATACCCAACCGAATCTATGGGGTTAATTTTTTTTTCACACTGAATCTGGTTACTAAACTGAATTGTTTCACTACCGAGGTCGCTATTCGGCCTAAGCAGAATTTCAGGTCAACTGACCTGTCTACCCGCAGTTGGTACTAAGTGTGGCTCGTTCATTCACTTTGCGCACGATAATGCCATCTAAATATTATTTACGTGCAAAATTTGCGAGAAGCGATGTGGCCCGAACGGAGTTATGGATATGAACTGTTATTGGTGGGTGATTCTTGAACTCTGCCGTATTCGGAATTTATCCGGCGTTTATACTGATCATTTGTGAAGGCTTTTAGCTTTCTATGGAAGTATTATAGCAGGTTTTGAGTGTAAGTGTAATAATTTATCAAATTAAATTAAGAATATTGATTCAGATAATTCCTCCTTATAAATAAAGCGAAGTCTCTACGGGCAATCGGCGGCCTTGTAACGTACGTTAATATATTAATATTCTTATAACCACCGAGAACAACATTATCGATTTACATACAGTTTTCACTGTTACATTTTGTCAATTCTCAAGATGTTTTAGGCACTAAATTATAACGCTAGGTCATCGGCGGCCTGAGCTGTTAGTAAAAAGTTAAAGCGAAGCCGCGGGCAAAAGTTAGTATGTATAAAGAGCAGTCAAAAGCCACATTTTAGATAACTGTTAAATTCTTCTCCATTTCTATGTTAAGTTCTACTTAAGCCCCACCTTGCTGCACTGTCATGAAATGTGTAATGTGCCCAATGAGTCACCGCCACAGAGTCATACCTATCCCTTGCCTATATTTGATAGGGCAACTGTCAAAATCTGTGTAATGAAATACGGCTCGCACAGCACGGAACCGCATCGTCGCGCTCCTCTCTCGCACTTGCCACTGTCTGGAGTCTGGACTCGCCCATAACGATCTGCCCAATTACAAGAGGTTCCTTGGGGGGTGCGACAGATCAGCTGCCGCTGAACGCGTCGCCAGCCCTCGTCGGCCCACTCCGGGTAAGCCACATTCACATTCGGCAGGTTTGGTGTGGCCATGGATGGATGAATAAGAAATTCTTATTCATCCATGGGTGTGGGCCATAGTGTGGGCCCTCTCCATGTACGTATATACATATGTATCTGTAAGTCGTCAGTCAGTCAGCGTGTATGCATCCACTGCTGGACATACGCCTCTCAAATTTTCCTCCAGTCCCCCCGGCCTTCAGTGGCGCGGAACCACTGCTTTCCGCCGACGTACTTGATGTCGTCGTCCAACCTGGCGGGTGGTCCTACCACACTCCCTGTGCCCTGCCCACTGCCACTTGAGCTAAGCCACCCGGTGTCCAATATCGACTAATTTAATTATCTGTGAATTGAAACGAAACTAATTCTTCTGTCATGATCTAAAGCTAGAGATTCTTCGCGGAAATTATATTCCCATTTTTTACGACCTGGTATCATGTTTTGATTACGACCACCAGACGTGTAAAGTCAACAATATTTTCATTTAATAAAAAAAAAATCCAGCCACATTTATCCCTGAAGGGCGGGCTCAACGGCAAATTTATCGTACACCAACTTAAACTAACGCCCATAATACTGTGAAAAATATTCCTAAATGCATAATGTATTTTAAAGCCCAGCATAAATACTATGAAAAATTGGGTCCGATTCCGGGGGGCGCAAGGCGGTGATGACGCACATTTGTATCGCCGTGTTGACCGTCAGATCTGCGTCACTGGGTCGTCAGTCGACCGTCAGTGGGTCGTCAGTCTGCCGTCATTCGCCCTACGCTTCGGATTTAGAATAATGGCGCCGTCCGAAATATCCGTATAACAAATTACCCATCGTTGCTGGCAAAACGCGCTGCTCGCTGCGGCTATATAAAAGTGCGTTTCATGTTATAGGGACGAATTTATTAATCAGAATATATTTTTTTTCACATTTTGCGATTTTCATAATCGTGTGTATGTAAATTTTTTTTAGGACACTGACACGGTTGGCTACATCACTTACAATATCCGTGATGCAGCCCTTAAGAACTTGGTGAACTAGGTGTCATGCCATGTCAGTGCTTCCCTTCGGTCGTGCCGGCTACACTGAACTGGGCGGAAAACACGATCTATTTTACATAGCCGTTTCAACCGACCTTTCATTCAGTGCGGTACCAACCCGATGGTAATGATGTACTTGTGTCCAGTGTGTTAACTGTTGGAAGTGAATAATAAAATAACAGACTGTCTATCTAAAACAAGTTACATACAACTAGTTACTGTGGAAAAAAAGAAAAAGAAAATTTAAAAATGTTTTGTAATGTAATGTTTTAGAAATCAATAATAAAAAACTTTTTACTTTGACATAGTTGGCTTCATCACCATACTGCAAACGTTAAGTCAGCCCATAACTTCTTGGTGAACCAGGTGCCATGTCAGTACTTCTCTTTGGTCGTGTCGACTACATTGAACTGTACAAAAACACAAACTAATAACACAACCGTTACGACCAACATTTCATTCAGTGCGATGGCACCAATCCGGACGGGGGGGGGGGTGAGCTTTTGCAGATTAATAAAGGGCCTAGCCTCCTGAAACTTCCTACACACGCCGTGATGGGAACTCATAAAATGACTTGTCACTGGCATGAGCTGGTGCGATCCTGCGTAATCCTCCCGTGTCCCCACCTGCCGTGTCCCCAGAGGCGCTCCCATCTCCGCTATCACCGACCCCGACGGAATGGCACCCATCGAAAGGTACCCCGCCTGAGAATAAGCTGAATTTTATTTTACGCCTGTCTAGATGCTTTATGTTGTAAATATCTATTCAAACTGAGAAGCGTGTTAGTTCCGTCGAGCCTCAAATAGCTCAGCGTGCATTGTACTGCCTCATATTTCACCTATTTTCCGTATTCGCAATTTCATCGAACTGCCATAAACAGAAATAACACAAATCTGTTCCTCGTGATGATGGAAAGCCGTTCACGTACGTCTTCATATTATGTAATGCGTTTATAAAGGACCTGGCTGGTGTTGATTTAGATTTTGTATAGTGATAAACAGAAGGAATAATAGAAGACTGCAATTAATTACAGTAACGTTTCAACCAACAGCCTCTGCTATTGCAAATGCGCGGTTTTTGCGTTCGCCGGAATCCGGATTTACTCCGTACTCCGGCGAACGAGTAATAAGTAAGATAATGTTGTAATAAGCTCTTTACGCAAATCAACTATCAAATGAAAGCTGGCCGTGGTACTGTAACGATCTCTCCCTTTATTTTATTTAAGCGCTTCTCGCGCATACTAAGAGTTTCAGTTAGCACATCCTTCTAAAATCCTCCAATCTCTCTCACAAGACGCGCTATAACTACTGAGTTATCCGCTTCTAATGCTACTTAGAATAAGTCTGTATTATTCACTTTAACTTCAAAATTCAAACCTGTTTTCCCTCCATCCTAGTCTTTGTATCCGCACATAAAGAGGGTAAGTCGTCGTGCGGGTTATTCTGCAGCAGCTCACATTAGCCTTCGAATAGAACGCGACTGCGGTCGAGACATCTTTATACAATATTGCTATTCTCTAGAGGCCGCGAACGAGACCGACGAATCCAATGCACGCGTACTGATAAATGCTGAATTCTTGTGAATTGTTGTTGTCTTGCCGGATAGGCATGCTTGTAATATCGGTCTTAAATATATTTTTTAATTACTAGTTTTTTTTTTCAGAGTGACAAAATATACGAAATGCTCGTTTTCGGAACTATGTTCTATTGACATAGAACCTAAAATATCTACAGACGCACAGGGATATCAGAATTTCTAAAAAATAATAAAAAAAACTTCCATCATCAACATCATATTTCCATTTCAGGAACATTTGTTTCTAGCATGGTAGCATCCTAGCTTCGATATGGCATCACACGTTGATAGAATATCTCAACACATTATTGGCCCTTTTTAATTAATGCATACATTATCCTGCGAAGTTTCTTGCCGGTTCTTCTTCGTGGGTGTAATCGACCCGGATATAACAAATTGTTACAAGTTTAAGTGTAGTCTTACTGCCATAAGAATGCTCAATAAACAATAAACAACTTAATAAAGCCTTCGATTGGATGAGACGGAAGATAATTTCATAACATATTTTCCCACTCGCCCTTGTAAGTTTTAGAATAATCGTATATTTTCCCCAATAGGAACAACATTTGCTTCGATGTTGAAGATGATTTTTATCAGAATTAAATGACAGCTACCTACCTGAGTACCGCAAGCATTCAACCCTCCTTTAACTTGCCTTTACCTGTACGTACACCAGTCGACGTATGTATCCGTGTTGATTATACTTACAATAGTAGTTGAACAACTAATTTTGTTCACGGCGACGAGGAATCGTACGTCAGATAATCTATACATATAATAAAATCGTAAAGGTAAGAAAGTCTGTACATTGAATATATTCGGAAAAAAACTAACCAGGGTGGCTTAAAATGAGATACTGAACATGTTAGAACAGTTTTTAAAATTTTTGTTTGTTTGTTTGTTTGTTTGTTTGTCTGTACGCGCATCACGCAAAAACCACTGAACGGAATTAGACGAAACTTTGTATAGTGGCAATTTATACGACGGGTTAACATAATACGTAAAAAAAAATAAAAAAAATTAAACAATTATAAACATTATTGCGCGTTTAAAATCACGTAGTCCAAAGTACATTTATATCTTGAGAACTGGCAGCAAATACAATTTGAATAAAATATTCATTCGAAATTTAAAAATAAGTAGATACAACGAAAATGACAGTTCTACTTTTTTATAACTTGAACACAATAGTCTATACATATCTATTCTTTCTATACATATAATAAAATCGTAAATGCAAAAATGTCTATTTGTACGCGCATCTCGCAAAAACCACTGAACGGAATTTGACGAAATTTTTTATAGTGACAGTGTATATCCCGGATTAACATAATAATAAAAAAATATAATAAAAATCACGTAATCCAAAGTAAAGGTAAAAAACAATTTTAAATGTCATGTTGACAACGGAGAACTGTCATCTCGACGCGAGCTGGCCGGTGACAAATTGTTTGATAAATAGAAAAAATAATTGAAAGTCAAAGTTATGTCGCTGTCATTGGTGCAATAAAATTTATATATCTGTTGCCCGCGGCTTCGCTCGCGTGAAATTCGTATTTCAAAAAAGAAAGTAAGTAACTAAAGGCGGGCCCGAAGGCGGATCTGCGCTCACGTAAACGATATTCTTTCTCGATGAAAGTAACTAAGGGCGAGGCGGAAGGCGGAGCTGAGTTCAGGAAGAAGAAAAACATTCTTGAAGAAAGTAAGTAACTAAGGGCGAGGCCGAAGGCCTAGCTCTATTCTGGAAGACCATAAACTTTCTCGAAGAAAGTAAGTAACTATGGGCGAGGCCGCAGGCCGAGCTGCGTTCAGGAAGTAGCTAAACCATCTTGAAGAAAGTAAGTAACTAAGGCGAGGCCGAAGGCCGAGCTACGTTCGAATAATTGAAAAACCATCTCGAAGAAAGCAAGTAACTAAGGGAGAGGCCGAAGGCCGAGCTGCGTTCAGCAAGAAGCTAAACCATCTTGAAGAAAGTAAGTAACTAAGGCGAGGCCGAAGGCCGAGCTACGTTCTGATAATTGAAAAACCATCTTGAAGAAAGCAAGTAACTAAGGGCGAGGCCGAAGGCCGAGCTACGTTCTGACAAATGATAAACCATCTCGAAGAAAGCAAGTAACTAAGGGCGAGGCCGAAGGCCGAGCTGCGTTCAGGAAGAAGCTAAACCATCTCGAATACAGTTAATTAATATTAAGATTGGTTAATTTAATTTAAATTGTATTATAAAGTCCACGCTTCTGACAGCAAATATACCGTGCATCCTAGAACCTCGTGGTTATTCCCGGCTGGATGGCAAGAGGCCCGATGCTATCACCTTAGTGCCATGGACTAAGGGTAGTTCTTTGATGTGGGACGCCACTTGTGTTCTCACATTGGCTCCAAGTCACGTTAGGACATCTTCAAGAGTGGCTGGCGCGGCCGAGGCTGGGGCGGAGAGCCTCAAACGCAACAAATATAGAAATATAATTCAAGATTTCGAATTTGTTGCGTTTGCGGTTGAAACCCTCGGTCCGTGGAGCAGTGAAGCCAAAAGAGGCTTGGGCCTCTGCTGGTTGACGCAACTGGTGTCCCGCCATCAAGGGCTTATGTACTTCATTCAAAGGGTAAGCCTTGCCATCTAGCGGGGTAATGCCGCAAGTGCTCTAGGAACATTTGAAAATGCCCGTTTTGATAGTTATTTTAATGATTGTTAGGTAGGTTTTAATTCTTTAGTTATTAATATTACTTTTTTATTTTTATGAAATAAATAGATTAAGTAAACGATATTATATTCTATCGAAAAAGGAAGTCTTTAAGGGCGAGGCCCGAAGGCGAAAGAGGATTTTTGGTTTACCTGAACGCAGGCCTCCCCCTTAGTTACTTACATTCTTCTTTGGAATACGAATTTCACGCGAGCGAAGCCGCGGGCAACAGCTAGTATGTGTATAAAATACAAAGATGCAAGTCCTAAATTTTGCGTGCAACGCTGCCGGGTAATCCGTCAAAGGCAATTTACATTTAAGATGAGCGTGTCAATTTAACGAAAATAGAAAAACTGCGACCTACCGTTGGGATAGCTAAGATATTCAAGAAACAGTTTCATAGTTACTAAAACTAAATTCAAAATACTACTATCAAATTTATCAAATACCTAAAACAAAAAGAGTTCCACCTATGACATCCTTCACCTTTGGGCGAAAGAAAATGTTTCACTTACAGGTAGAAGATGTCTCCCAGTTTGGCCGTTGTCCCGGCGTTACCCAACACGCTGATTGCGTTGGCCTTCTGAATTTCGAGACTAATTCGCCGAAAGAGAAGAGTATCCTGAGGCCATTATAAACATATAAAATCATGCCATATTCAAAACCATAATTTATCTTCAATCGGGCATAGTTTTTTCATTATACAAGTGTTTGGCTTTGTTGGACACATTTCAATAATACATACTCGTATGTATGTCTACTAGCTAAGTCTACTAAGACGTATTTGATTAAATTTACATATTTAACAAGAATAGCAACGTATAAATTGTTGTTAATTTCAACAATGGCTATGTCTACAAAGGCATCTTTGATAACATTGGTTTTAATAACATTGATATGTAAATTTGTGAATGAAATGTGCTCTCTAATCGCTCCCATGGTCGTTGCCACGCACACTAATATTCCGGAGTAGTGCGACGGCGGCGCGGCGGTGCATCGGCAGTACTTCGGGGAAATCTATGGGTTATGAATAAATCATAGCGCAGCTATATACTAAGTAAGCACTAGGAACACCTCGGCCCGTATTGTCGGATATCCGGATAATGCGCCGGGCATTCTCGTGGGGTGTTCCTCAGGGATCGGTTCGAGGGTCAGCGGTTAATGCTTTGAGTTAAACCTATTGCTAAACTCAATTTACTAGGGATATGGCCATGCTAGTATGACGATCTAACTAATTAGGTTTGCCTGAGGCTTCGCTCGCATGAAATTTTGAGTTTGCTGAAGTTAATAAGCGGCCTTGATGGTAAGTTTAAGAGTAACAAACAGACGTCAAACATAGAAAAAGAGTGAGAGACAAAATACTAGGAAGTAATAGAGTAAAAATAATGATAATAATGATAGTCTCGCGTCGTCGTCCCGATAGCTCCGTAGCCAGGGCCTGCACCCGCCGCCGCCGCCGCGCCGGCGCGCTTGGGGCTTGTCTCCCGCCGTCGCGCGTCGGCGGAACTTTACCGTTTTCTTTTATAATTTGTTTGTCTGTTTGTATTAATTTTGTATGTATTTTTAAAATTGTATAGTATAATATAAATATGTACACGATTAAGAAAATTGATAGAAAGATAATGAAAATTAATATAATAATCTCACAATTTTTTTTTTTTTTTTTGTAAGTATTATTTAGGGTTTGTATTTGTCAATTTAGATAGTTTTAAGTTATTTTTATTAGTCGTTAATGTTGTTTTAATATTTTAACAATAGAAATAGTAACATCATTATCATCTTAATGCAGTCTTTCGAAACGTAATTTTGTGTTTTTCGGCCCTCGTCCTATATTCAATTTTATATAACTGAAGATATACTCTAAAAAATTCAGTAAAATTACCATCTCCATTTTGATTGATCAATTGAGTTAGTTAGAACAGTTCGAGAAACTTCAAGCAATCGAACCAATTTCAGAACAATATCAGAAAAACTTCAAAGCGCGGTTCGACGCAGATATTGGAGCAAAGCAAGGGGGTGTAGGTACTGAATCGACAGTGTCAAATGATTCTGTAAAAGTTTGATAGCCAGTCGACATGCATTGAGAAAGTTATTTTTGTTTCGATATTTGTACTAGTTCACGAACTTATTTATCGTTGTAGCGTGTCATGACTGTGTATAGATAGGTAATGAAAATACAAAGTTCAGCAAACTTTCCACAATGCTTGTCATTTGCATTTTCCAAGGATCTAGGATAGGCCCTGTAAGTTACTTCAGGTAAATTTCGTGAATTTGAATAATTACCTGAATCATCATAATCGACTTTTTTAAGCGAAGTTTCTATAGCATCGCCGCGTACTTGGCCGCCGCGCCGCCGCCGGGGAGTAAACAGAGAAAAAAATGTAACCGTCATCGTTAACTCTTTTGAACACAAAGGTGTTCAAAACATAGGTAAGCATTCACTACCCATATATTTCACACTAACCATCAACCTTTAGCCACAATTCCAGGTATGACTGTAGATACGCGTTCAGGCGTCAGTCAAGGTAGCAACTTATGACCCTTACTTTTTCTTCTTTTTATTAACGATCTTCCAAATTTTGTTTTCTTGGCGCTATGCCTTTTGTTCGCTGACGACATTAAACTAATCCTAGAAATATCAAAACCTTCAGATTGTGAGCTGCTCCAATCCGATATCGATATTGTTCACCGATGGAGTATCGAGAATAAGCTTCTATTCAATGAGGCCAAATGTGCAGTGATGACATACCTACACCAAGTCGTTGGCCACTGTTGTATACGACTACACGCTGTCCGGTGCCAAATTAACAACTGTTACATCAGTCAAAGACCTCGGTGTGACTATGGATCTCAAATTAAACTTCCATTCTCACATGAATAAACTTTGCAAGGCTTCTTTTAGGAACCTTGGATTTGTCCTCAGACAATCGGGCGACTTTCGTACAATAGAAGTAATAAAACTTCTTTATAATTCATTTGTACGTACTAAATTGGAGTCGAATGCAAATGTTTGGTCACCCTATGAAAGTACTTATACTCTCATGGTGGAGAAAGTCCAGAGACGATTTCTAAGAGTCCTCTTTAAAAAACAGTATGGTTACTATCCCTTTCTATATCCCTCACTATATGTCCTAGGCATGGCGGGTTATGACACCTTGGAAGTCTTCTTGTTCACGTGTACAAACTACTGAACGGCTCCATTCACAACCCTTCGGTGCTTGGTCCTGTATCAGTGTTCGTGCCTGACAACTACCGCCCGGCGAAGACTCATCCATTGTTTCTAGTGCCCAAGACGCGGACAAACTTACTACGCCACTCACCAGTTAGTCGTGCCTTGAAACTGCTCAATGAATTGACTGCACAGGTTCCGGAGTTGGACATATTTGCCTACTCAGTTCGGGAGTTCGCAAATACTGTCATGAAGCACCTGAATCGGTAATTGCTATATATTATGATGTTTTGGGTAACTCTGTAAGGTCATGTATAATAATTATAAATAAATAAATAAATAAATATATAAATAATGCTTTTAGGCTTTAAGTCAGCCTTTTGCCACTTCTTATATTGACAAATGAAGAATATTTTAACTTAATTTAATTTCATATAAATTTTTACTCATCAATAAACAATAAATACCTACATATTATGTACATTAAATAAAGAAAAGAAATGGGGCTAATATAATATAGAAAGAGGTAGGTACTCCACCTATGTATCTTTCTGGCTAGTGATCAAAGCAAGCCGGTAATATGCTCATGTTTGCCGGCGGGCAATTCCCTACGGACTTACTATATTTGCCGGAAGGTTTAATTACTACAGCGCATTTGTCATTTCGATGCCGTAATCTGAGTTGGCCGTTTAACTTTTGTATATTCTGTCACGCTTAAAGATCGGGAAAGATTGGAGGAAAACTGAAGAGGCGTATGTCCAGGAGTGGATGCATACACTGTCTGACTGACTGACTGCCACGCTGTGTGTTATATAGACCTGTAGCGCTAGGATTTTTGGTTTCAAAAATATTAAACTTGTTTATTTTTCGCATATAGTTTCCGAACCATTAGCCCAACCTAATATATTAGTTTGTGTCATCCTAGGAATTTGCATACGTAGAAATTTAGGTATTTGTCTTTTAGATCAGTATTGGACGAAAAGAAAATTAGAAAAGAAAATTTTACTTTAATGATAATATTGAAGTAGTAACCGATGTGCAAAAACATTTTGTGTCATCTCTGTCCACGGATATCCTTATATTTAACCAGTACCTAATACATCGCCCAAATAGCTCTAAAAGAATATTAGAAAAGGTTAAATAGGTGTTACGCGTTTTAGAGTACTGATATCTGTTGTTCAAAATATTTTGTGTCGAATTCATCCACGACATTTATAGATATTTAATATTTTTATTACAACAACCTCTAAAAGCCACAAAAGAAAATACGGGTTATTAGAGTTTACGTCTTTTTGATTATTATGGTGTAACAAAACACTATTCATAATTTGTGTCGTTTTTAACCACGGAATTTTATTATATGAAAAAAAAAATAACTTCGCATGAAGTGCGAGCGCGGGGAATAGCGCGGGCGCGGGCGCCGGGGCGGCGGGAGGCGAGCGAGCGAGCGAGGCACGCCACGCCACGCCGCGCCGCCTCGTACCTATTTGATTAATTTTAGGTGCAAACCTATGTAAAAAAATGTGTTGTTGCGAGTCGATGTTAGCGGATATTTACTTAACTGAAGTTCCTATTTGATTTAAGTTAATTGATAGTGTGTTTATTATGTTGTACGTAGTGTAGTATGCGCGCAATATTAGCGAACAGATTCTTATTTTTACCCGACTACGGCGAAGCGAAAAGTAAGGTTATGTGTTTGACCGGTATGTGTGTATGTATGTATGTATGTATGTATGTATGTTCATCTGTTCCCTCATACATAACTTCGAAACTACCTACTTATCATAATTTGACAAATCGAAGGTATCGTTGGATGCGTCTTGACCGTCTGCTGGATGACTATGGTTGGCTGGTTGGCTATGTGACGTCCCATAAAATTGGATATGGCGCCCTCTAGAGGACATAAAGGGATGACCTAAAAAAATGTTTTTAGTGTGGGGTATCAAATGAAAGGGCTTAATTAGCACATTTCAAAAATTTATATATTGTTAGCTGTTGCTTTCGGATTTGCTTGCATGCATCCGATAATTGCGAATAATTTCTAAAATCTATCTATCTGTCACGTGAACCTTTGTTTTGGTCATAACTCGAGAACCACTGGTGCTAGACCCATCGTGTTGCTACTCAAACTTCAGGTCTCGGTGAGATCTATCCATCTGTCACGTGAACATTGGTCATAACTCGAGGACCACTGGTGCTAGACCCATCGTGTTGGTACTCAAACTTCAAGTCTCCATGAGATCTATCCATCTCTCACGTGAATTTTTTTTTGGCCATAACTCGAGAAACACTGGTGCTAACCCATCGTGTTGGAAGTTTGAGTACCAACACGATGGGTCTAGCACCAGTGGTTCTCGAGTTATGATCAAAACAAAAGTTCACCTGACAAATGGAGAGATCTCACCGAGACTTGAAGTTTGAGTACCAACACGATGGGTCTAGCACCAGTAGTGGTTCTCAAGTTATGACCAAAACAAAAGTTCACGTGACAGACGGATAGATCTCACCGAGACCTGAAGTTTGAGTACCAACACGATGGGTCTAGCACCAGGGTTTCTCGAGTTATGATCAAAACAAAAGTTCACCTGACAGATGGAGAGATCTCACCGAGACCTAAAGTTTGAGTACCAACACGATAGGTCTAGCACCAGTGGTTCTCGAGTTATGACCAAAACAAAAGTTCACTTGACAGATGGATAGATCTCACCGAGACCTGAAGTTTGAGTACCAACACGATGGGTCTAGCACCAGTGGTTCTCGAGTTATGACCAAAACAAAAGTTCACTTGACAGATGGATAGATCTCACCGAGACCTGAAGTTTGAGTAGCAACATGATGGGTCTAGCACCAGTGGTTCTCGAGTTATGACCAAAACAAAAGTTCACGTGAGAGATGGATAGATCTCACCGAGACTTGAAGTTTGAGTACCAACACGATGGGTCTAGCACCAGTGGTTCTCGAGTTATGACCAAAACAAAAGTTCATGACGAAGTTTCTAGTTCTCACAGAAAACGGGATATTAGTTCAGCCCGATTGTGTTAGGGCCATGAAAGGTAGGGTCAGTTTGAACTTATGCAAATTTGAAGCGAATCGAAGCGTCAATCTGAAATAATATTGACCACATTAACCATTGACATTCGTAGGTATTGAGATTGCAGACGCGGGCTTTGTACAAAATTCCCACTGCATTATTATCTCTATAGGTAGATACCAAACTTCTTTGCACGAAGTGCGAGCGCGGGCGCGGGCGGCGCGGCGGGCGAGGCGAGCGAGCGAGGCACGCGGGGCACGCCAGCCAGCCACCGGCGGCGGCGCGGCCGCCGCTTCGCATAGAAGAAATCGTAGGTACCGAACGAACGTGTGTGCGTGCGTATGCCCCCCGCCCGCCGCCACCTACCCGCGTCCGTCCGCTTTGACCGCAACAACTGTTTTTGTGTTTTATTGATTTATTTCGTGCATGAAAATGACACAACTTTACAATGTACATTTTTCATGCATTGATGAAATTGAATATGTAAACTCTAATCATTCTAATGTTTTTTTGAAGCTTTTGTAGCTTGGAAAAATAACATAATTGAAAATCTTAAAATTGCGTGCCCTAATTTGGCACAAATTCGTTTAATGGGCAAATGTACGTGATCTGAGATAGGAAATAACAATTTTGTCAATTCTAATTTTCTTTTAGGCACTGTTTTTACATACTGACCATAGGTCAGTTTGCACTGGACGAAGATGACACAAACTGGGTTTGCACACTCCGCAGGCTATCCTAGATATGATACCATAGTTATTTTAAAGTTTAGATTAATTTTGCCAGTTTTGAATGGAATTAAAAAAAAACAACCACAAATCTTCGAATTGCTGAAAATGCAAGTGACAGATGTGACACAAAACGCAATATTATGCTTCTTATGTACGACTGTATCCACAGGCAAGAAATAAGCAAGTTTAGAATTTTTTAAACTTATGTCCTCAAAATAGCCCAGCGCTATCGGTCTAATATCCCTAAAGCCTTTCCTCCTTCTCTTCTCTATATCTTCTCTTGTTTTCTCTATACCCTCTCTTCTGTACTTTTACGCAACTTAAGCCGTTTTGGAGTTTATGCATTACGAATAGGCAGACACTATTCGTAATTAATAAACTCCAAAACGGCTGAACCTATTTACATGTATTTTTACCCGACTGCGCGAAACAAAAAGGAGCGTAATGTTTTTTACTAATGGAATCTGGCATACGATGAATCACAATATTTATCAAAAGGCCTGAAATGTTTATTTATGATATTTCTATCAAATTTTTGCTTTAAATTGCTCCAAATACAAGTATGTTGGCACATATGAAATTCCTCCGCGTTATTATAAAATGATTGTATCGCTATTTTACTTATAAATCCTTTCACAAAATAAAAGTTCAGTAAACTAAGCGAATTCAATTCAACAACAGCCACACAATGTAACATTTATCTGAGCTATAGCGCAACCTGATGTCTGTATTGTGGAACAAATCATAGCGAACCCCACTACGGATTAATAGCGCACAATAGTATGTGGAAATGGGAAAAGTTGTGGGTAACAGCCATTGCTCGCACGCTCAAATCTTTTATATTGCATCAGTGCAGGAAACTTTTAAACGTTCGGGCACCGATAATAAATCTGTAAAGATGTATTTTTCTGTAATTTTAAAACCTGTAAAAAAAATTAAGTGCCAATGCCTCACGGTTGATTGATACGACGAAGCGAGCGTCACTCGTATCTCAATTCACTCGTAAGGGATACCTCTTTTATGGAAACTGACACGATTGGCTACATCACCTAACATCCGTGATGTCAGGCCAGTTTTGCTAGTACGTATTCTAAACTGCACTTTGCCCCAATATATTACAAAATTATCTTATTTTTTCCTTTTTTGTTTTTCGTAGTCGGGTTTTTTGTTTTTAATAATAGTTTTTACATAGCCGTTTCGACCGACGTGTCATTTAGCGCGGTGGCAACAATCCGGACGTGATAAACAGTCGACCGATCGCACCACTGAGCTACCGAGACTGACGAAAGGAATGACGAAGGAGGGGGGGGGGGGGGGGGGGGATTGATATGGACGACCCCTAAACTGTACCTCCGGCATAAATGTTTTTAATTGTTTCTCCCTGGACATACGTGCCTTGCCAACTTATAGCTTGGACTACTGTGGTACTCAGCTCACGTTAAAGTGGGCTAACATGCAAATGCTAATATTTTTCATGCAACGTATTGTAAGTTAACGAATCCCATTGGGTAAGTCCAATTTTAACGCGTACGGAGCCGTAAGCTAGTTACGTTATACGTCTGCTGAGGCACGATTTCAGAGGTTTTTAGTGTCTATTTTCAAGATTGCGCGCTTTAATGAATAAAACATGTGCAGAGTTGTATGGGCTGTGAAGTTGCTACTGTGAAATAGCTCTTATTGCTATATTTATAAGATCGTCTGTTGATTTGAAGAAAAAAATGTGAATGATTGTAAAAAGGGTAAGTGTGTACTCGTTTTGTTTATACGACCACCACATTTTCAACTAGCAACACCCGCCTCTTTCTGCGTTCGACTTTTGGCAACTCCAGTGACGGAGTGTGGGGCCGGTACTTTAAAAGAATAGCCCCACTGCATCTCTCCCCGTGTATGTCGTAAAAGGCGACTAAGGGATATGACTCCCTTCTTATATTACTAGGTGGTAGGGTTTAACCGGCCCGGGTTGGTACCACCGCACTGAATGAAAGGTCGGTCGAAACGGCTATGTAAATAGTTTGTGTTTTCCGTCCAGTTCAGTGTAGCCGGCACGACCGAAGGGAAGCACTGACGTGGCACCAAGTTCACCCGGTGTTATGGGCTGACATCACGGATGTTGTAGGTGATGTAGCCAACCGTGTCAGTTTCAATAAAAAAAAAAAAGGAACACCATGAAGAAACCTGTACATTGACAATTCTATGGTATAGTTGTGTGCAGTATCCATTGACTGGCCTAACCCCCACTCCATCCTAGTCATGAAGAAACCTACTGGTTAATTGGCAATCATACAAACATACATACATACATCGTATGTTGCCTATACAGTTCCATGGGAAAGTAACATACCGAAGGACCACAACATCAAACTTAACAAGTACTGCAACTTAGTAGACCGGATTGTGAGAAACGGATTTAAGACTGATCTCTTCGCTGTGGAAGTCGGAGCAAGAGGACTACCAGCGAAGTCGCTCTACTCTACAGTCTCTTCAAGAATCTAGGGCTGCTAAGATCGACGCTAAGCTCATACATGGAGAGAGCTTCGAAAACGTCACTGGAAGCATCCTACAGAATATGGAGAGGTAGAGAGAGGGAGGTCGAGATCGGGACTGGTGTTTCCCCGCGTCCTAGTCAACGCAGACTAGCTGACGAGGGCTTGAAGCGAGCCGAAACGTGAAGCATGCGCGGGAAATTTAGATTGGCCACTCGCTAGTCCCGACCTCGATTGACACACCCTCATCTACTGCCAATGGGCCCAGATAAGTTCGGTGAAGCCATCGCAAGCTTAGTTCCACACCTTCCTTCTTCTTCTTCTTCTTAGATACATACATACCACACGCTGTATCCCGACAATCGGGGTATGCAGAGTAATCGGAGCAGTACTGCCAGAACTCTTGTAAATTACAGCACAACACCGACGACCACGTTTAGGAAATTATTCCGATAAGATAACTATCAAGCAGCCAGTATATGGCACGAAGACCCAACAGAACAGGTACCTGCTGCTGACTGCACACGGTGGAAGGACCGTGCCAAGGTGAGAGGTGCCTACCTTTCGCCCTTTAGCACGGCATCTTTTCCTTATCTCTTAGTCGCTTTTACGACATGCACGGGGAGAGATGTAGTGGGGGTATTCTTTTTAAGTGCCGACCCACACGGTATATCATCATACCCTATATTCATTCATATCCCTACATACATAATGTATCTATTTTAAAATGCAAGTTTGACTCCTTCGTGTATTTTCTTTCGCCTATAACTTGAGAACTGCTTAAGACCCAGCAGTACCAAAAATTCAATTTCGGCTGATTGATGTTTCAACGTAAAACCACTGTGAATTTGGAAGACGCAAGTACAGAATCAATAAATATTTAATGGTATGCGTAATATTTAACGAATGAAAAAATACTCTCTTTGACTAGAAGAAGTATTGTAATTTTTAAAATTACAAACCTATTAACATGATAAACGGCACGGAAACTTGGGTTTAACGAATTTTCGAAAGCATAATTTGGGATTTTTTCCTATCCACTCAAATACATTCAATTCAGTTTTAGGCTCCTTGCGTAAGCAGTATGCCTTGTAGAAGCCATATATTTTTTCTAACGAGAAACATTAATCGGGAGAAACCGATTTTTGGTACTGCTGACTCTTAACCGATTTACATGCGGTTTTCACCATCGCATTCTGGCAGAGCCATTGGTTATAGAATTAGAGCGCCCAGCGGCGCAGCTAGTATTTTGTTTTTTATGGTAACTGACACGGTTGGCTTACATCACCTACAACATCCGTGATGTCAGCCCATAACACCGGGTCAACTTGGTGCCACGTCAGTGCTTCCCTTCGGTCGTGCCGGCTACACTGAACTCAACGGAAAACACAAACTATTTACATACCCGTTTCGACCGACCTCTTATTCAGTGCAGTGGTCCCAACCCGGGCGGGTTAAACCCTACCACCTAGTAATATAAGAACGGAGTCATATCCCGTAGTCGCCTTTTACGACATACATGGGGAGAGATGCAGTGGGGCTATTATTTTAAAGTACCGGCCCCACACTATTCTATAGCGTCTTTTCGAGGCGTTTCTTCTCTAGTTTCAAGGGAATCTCACCTGTGTGGCCGGCTCATGTTCTAGTACACCGGGAAGGCCACACATTTCCCCCGGGGCGGCGCGACCGGTAGGTGGCGCGAGTGAGCCCAGAAAGGGTCGGATGAAACTAATTACAAACCTAATTGAAGCATGATAATAGCCTTATTTACATGCACGTAAAACCCGAGAGTCACCTCTAATGCTGTGGCAAAAAGCAAGGTTTTACTGTCGTCGTTGAAGTTTTCCGAAAGCCATTTGAAACATGCTTTCGCGGATAGCAGTGACCCGCTGGTCATGTCATTAACAGTTTTTTTAATAACAGTTTGACAGAGGAATATCCTCTTTCAACTAATGATTGATTGATTTGATGATTGGTGAAAGGAACAATTTTTCAGAGCCGTTTGGACCAACTTTCGTACTGTGTTTTAGGGTACCACAGCTAGCACTGTATGAAAAAAAAACCGACTGCAAAAACTCTTCACTTGACACGTAAACATTAAATTGATAGATTTTTTGATTATTCGTTTGTCCCCCCCTCTGCAATATCTTATAACATTCAAGAATTATTTATATATTAAAGTATATTTTATTTTTTGCTTACTTTACTTACTTGTATCGAACCAAAAAACATTGCATGGTTCATTCATTATACAAAGCTGAAACGAAATTAAGTGGACATCAAGTACGTCGGCGGAAAGCAGTGGCCCCGTACCGCTGCTGAAGACCGCCGGGAGGACTGGAGGAAAATTGGAGAGGCGTGGTATGTGTACGCTTGTCTAGCAGTTTACGCTTAGACGCTGACTGACTGAATGAAACAAAATTCTATAGATTATAGAACTTGCTTATTTTCAGTTAACTGTTTTTGCAGTCTGATTTTTTAAAATAATTTATTTCAGAGGTTTTATTTTTTTAATAATAAGGTTTTTTAATTATCTCAATATACACCGAGAACCTTCTAAATTACTAGTTCTCGGGCGTTTTACGCGTGGTCCCTCATCTGTTCGAGTCGCATAGAGCGAGAAGACGGGGACTCGAGTTCATGAACGTTTTAGCATGTTTACGCATCTGGTTCAATCGCTGTATTCGAGTGGACCGCAAATCTTCATTGCGAACCCTAGAAGCATGTTCTCGCATCTGAGTTAATTTTTACAAAATAATGACATTGGAGAAGAGAAGGATTGTGTTGGATATGATGCTGCTCTACGATATCCTACGCGGAAACCTGGACGGCGCTGAGTTGCTGCAGGAGCTGAAGCTGAACGCGTCAACTCGTCCAAAAAGACACACGACTTTGTTTTCATAAAAACTGTGTACAACCAACTACATGCAAAATAGTGTCATCCCTAGGATAACACACACATACAACACTCGCTTTACTCATTTGGACATATTTTCATGCTCTAAAGCAGCGGTCGGCAACCCGCGGCCCGCGGGCCGCATGCGGCCCGCGAGCGTCCTCCTTGCGGCCCGCGAATCTAACCAACGGGGAAAAAATTCCCGTTGGCCAGACTAGTCTGACCATCAGTCTGACCACTGGGAAAAACTCAGATTTTTTTGTAAATAAAGGTCTTATCATTCGGATCATTATTTTAAAAGTCACCATCGTGCTGACATATCCGAATACGGCTAAAGCCCTAAACTTAAATTAAGATTAAATTTTTTTTTTTATTTCGCCTCTAAACTGAAATCTGTGACATTCACGAACGCGTTGGCTTACAAAAAATAAGCATTGTTCCCGATTAACTGATGCACATTTAGATGCGATACTGCGCGTTTCTACGTCTAAGATGCAAGCAGATACTCCAAAACTTGCAAGTGAAATGCAGCCGCAAAAATCGCATATTAAGATTTTGACAGTTTTTTATAGTAATATTTCATTGAAATATATAACGTGAACTCAAATAAAAATGATTAAAAATGCACCAATGCGTTTTATTAACCGACTTAAAAAAAAGGAGGAGGTTCTCAATTCGACTGTATTTTATTTATTTATTTTGTTTATGTTTGTTACCTCAGAACTTTCGACTGGGTGAACCGATTTTGATGATTCTTTTTTTTATTTGAAAGGTGGTGCTTTCCGTGTAGTCCTATTTCAATTTGGTCAAGATCGGATTGGAAAGCGCGGCGGAATCGCGAGGCCGAAGGCCGAGCGATTCCGCCGAGTACATTAATAGTAAAAAATTACAAAAAAAGCTGTGAAATAAAAAACTATTTAAAAAAATATAAAAACCGCCTTCATAAATGTATGAAATAAAAAAAAACCCCTTTGAAGGCGGTGCTAAAGCAAGCAAAAATGATGCATGAAAGAAAACATGAGTGGATAATATCCTTTGTGATTTGTGTAGCATTCTTTAGCACCGCCTTCAACTCTAGGGTTCGATTTTTTTTTTATTTCATACATTTTTGAAGGCGGTTTTTATATTTTTTTAAATAGTTTTATTTTATTTTAAAATTGTATGTACTTATGAAGATGCGATGCGGCCCGCACTGATCCTCTGGTAACAATTATGGCCCTCCTATAGTAAAACGTTGCCGACCCCTGCTCTAAAGGAACATTTGAGGAAAAAATTATTAAATTACTAGAGAATGAATGATGGATGATATTTATAATATAATAAATTTAAATAAAATAAATTACCTACTTGTACCTATATATACATAAAATTAAAACCTCTTCACCCCACTATCACATACTCATCCTCAATGAACCATCGAGGGAACAGATCGGTTTTAGATATGTTTGTCTCGATATTATGTATAAACTCATATATTAACCTAAATAATAGTATATAGCTAATACTTTTGATCATAAAGTATTTATAACGATATTCAAAATTACTTAGTCTAGGGAAACCTGTCATTGGTATTATTTTTAGCTAGTTATAATTTGCTTGTTGTGTTTATGTAATATGCTGTTGGTTTTCTTAAAACATTAAAATTAAAAATTAAAATTTAATTGGTAGACGAGATGAGGGTGTCTCTTCGACCCTAGTTTGGGATTTAGCAACATTAACCCTCTACAAGCCTTTGTTCTCTATCAACGCTAGATTCACACTCGTTCGCTGATGCTTTTTATAAGATCTTTACCCGAAAGTGTAGTACTGCGACGATCTCTCTCTCTTTGTTTTTTTAGGGTTCACTTTTTTTTTTATGGAAACTGACACGGTTGGCTACATCACCTACAACATCCGTGATGTCAGCCCATAACACCTTGGTGAACTAGGTGCTATGTCAGTGCTTCCCTTTGGTCGTGCCGGCTACACTGAACTGGATGGAAAACACGAACTATTTACATAGCCGTTTCGACCGACCTTTCATTCAGTGCGGTGGTACTAACCCGGGCGGGTTAAACCCTACCACCTAGTAATGTAAGAAGGGAGTCATATCCCTTAGCTCAGTCGCCTTTCCGTATCCGTTTGTCGTAATACTCGATACAATTTTAAGTTTTATATAAAGTAAACTATGTATTTTTAGATTATCCTTTCTATTTCCTTTAATTGTATACCCCACTCGATAGGTTTGGATTTTTTATTTTTTTATTATAGACAATTTAACGTCCAGCGTCCGCCATTTTCAATCTTTATTTTTATAGCCTGTAACACTTCTACAACAATTAAGACGAATCTAACAACACCTCATAATATGTTATAAATCAAATGTGTACATAAGTTATTTAATTTTAGAACAAACCCTACATAATATATGTCGGTACTTTAAAACTGACTAAAACTACGCACAAACTACATACACCTCGACCCCAATAAACACGAAACTCGATTCAGATGTACCAGAGTGCGCAAAACGCCGCCCCGTCCCGCCACGGTATTTGCATACCAACCTCAAATAATTCAAACTAATACCGCAACTTTGGTCGAGTCCAGCGATGCGGTCGCGTTACATGGAGGGGTTAATTTGTAGGTTTTGTACGTGCGGGGGCAAGGAATAAAAAAATATAGGACAGGCATCGAGAATCGTCAGATGTGTTCGTGTCGAGAAAGCAGCGGCGATTCCTTTAAGTTGGCTAGGTTGGCGCCGCCAAACCAAATAAAATGAATGCCAGCATTAATATTGAAGTATTAAGCAAAAACAAATGATTTTTTTTTTGGAAAATCCGTTCTCAGCGAGGCCATTTTCTGAAAAACTTTTAATTGTTCAAAACAGTCGCCCTTGCCCAAATTTGTCAAATTTAAACTCTGTACATAAGACAGCAAAAGGGAATATATGGTCTTTCAGTTTTTGAACTCATTGTGGTAGAAATAAATTAACGGTAAGTTATGAAATTATGAAAAAAAAAATCCTTAGCCAGATCCAACCCAATACTCAGCACCAGGAATCGCTACTGCGAGAGAGACTTAAAATTTTCACTTTCGTGTTTCGTCGGGTCGTGGCACATGAAGATCCGTATTCTTTGCCCAAAGCCGCGTCTCCTGCGCATGTTTTTTTTTCGAAACATTACACAAAAAAAATTACACAAAAACATTTGTTTTCATACAAATTTGTATGACTACACCCCAATGTTTCGATGTTTCTGTGTAATGTTTCGAAAAAAAAAACATTCACAGGAGACGCAACTTAACCCATTGGGAAGCCAGTGGTTATGTAGGTATGTGTGCGTGTGATAGATAAGATATTTACGGAACATCACTGGTTGTCAGATTAACGAAGACGTGAAATAATTTTTAATGAACGGTCGGTGTTGTGCTATAATTTACCAGAGTTCTTGCAGCACAACACTGATTAATCTGCTTTCCCCGATTGTCGGGATACAGCGTGTGGTATGTTATGTATGTATGTGAAAAAAATGTGCAACAAACTGGTAGGTCCCTTCCCTTTTTACTTTACTATATGGTAGGGTTTAACCCGCCCGGCCCGGGTACTGACTGAATGAAGGGTCGGTCGAAGTGGCTATGCAAACAGTTAGTTTTTTCCGCCCAGTTCAGTGTAGCCGGCCCGACCGAAGGGAAGCACTGACATGGCACTTAGTTCACCGAGGTGTTATGTGCTGACATCGACAGCGAATGTTATAGGTGATGCCAACCGTGTCAGTTTGCAGTTCCAGTTTCAGTAATGTTCCTGGTTACTTACGTGATGTTACAGGAGGCCAAATAATGGTCCGTATCGATAGTTACTACAAACTTTTAATTAAGGTCTTCTCAGTGCAAAAGAATTAACTAGATTATGTATGCCAGTAGAGTATCGGTTGTGTCATTGTGTCCCAGCGCAGAATGTGTCGGCCCACCACCGCGCCTCCTCTCCTGCCTGCCTGTGCTCTCAAGTGCCGTGTCGGTGTGATGTCGTAGGTGTGCATGCGTGTGTGTGTCCAGCCGTATGTATGTGTAACAGTATGCACAGTGATGTAAATGGTGTGTATGCCGACCAAAGGTTGATAACATTGGTACCAATATTACCGTGCCGTTTCTGCTTATTTATTTCTTTGGTGCCCCTATGCTGCCGGTTGGGCGAAGTATGACGAGCTGGGAATCTTTAGATGGAGGTATTTTTGTTTTTCGAAAAATATATAATTTGTTAAGCCGAAAGGCAAGACGAATATATAGACAGATGAAAATAAATCTGTTAAGTGCGAGTTTTACTCGCGCACGGAGGTTTCCGTATCTATCCGCTATTATCCGCCTATCTTTTGTCTTTCAACAATGCAATGTATAAAAGCCTGTGGTGCCATCTATTATTCAGTAGTGTGAATAATCGATTTTGCGGACGTTGGTTGTAGGGGAGCCCCCCCCTATATTTTTAACATTTTCTTTTTTTTATTATTTATTGTTATATCCGCCATAGTAAAATATATTCTGTGAAAATTTCAACGAGCTACCTATTACGGTTCAAGAGATACAGCCCTCGGACAGACGGACAGACGGACGGACGGACGGACGGCGGAGGTTTAGTAATAGGCTTCCGTACGGGATACGGAAACCTAAAAACGGACGGACAGACGGACAGACGGACGTACAGATGTATAAACTGAACGACAGTCGGACGAACGGACAGACGCACTTGAACGGTTTTATAAATGTTGTTAGCTAAGTTACTACCGTCTAACGTCTAATGATAATACACAATGTGGTAAAAGTTGACTATTACGTTCTTTTACATCATTGAGAGTTTAATGTTGACATTATAATAATATAATATTATATGTTGACATATAAGATATTATTAAATCATTTTACCCTCGACTATTAATGGTAAATCGAAGGCAATGTGCAAATTAACGAGAATCGAACACACTGCCTTTCTCAAACCACACAAGCTCTTTGCCGCTTCGTCACAAGCTCTAAAACCATCCAGGTACACACTGCAACACTAATTGTGCAAAGACTACAATATCTCAGCACCAGTATTCTTCCCTCACGGCGATTACAAATGAAGACTAATTGCCCATGTCATAAGGCGTTCCAACGCTTTGTTCCTCTGGTACAAGTACCTGGATGCTTCTGCATTCTACGTATACCTACATCTCTGTGCCTCTAAGGGCTAGCACGCACAGCGGATCTTATTATCAGCGCTGTTTTTTTTTTCGCTAGTAGAATGTCGATTGTCCGAACGACCGCTTATCCGAAAATCCTAAAAAACTGAGCTGGCGACGACGCGCGCGTCGACCTACAACGTCAGTGATGTCAGCCCATAACACCGGGTGAACTAGGTGCCATGTCAGTGCTTCCCCCTTTGATCGTGCCGGCTACACTGAACTGGTCGGAAAACACAAACTATTTACATAGCCGTTTAGACCGACGTTTCATTCAGTGCGGTGGTACCAACCCGGGCGGGTTAAAACCTACCACCAAGTAAGATTAGGAGGGAAGGGACCTACAGTTTTACGAGGAATCCGAACCTCGGTCAACCTCCAACGGTCAGCGGTCACCCATCCAAGTACTGACCGCACCCAGCGTTGCTTAACATTCAATAGCGACAGTTGAATGTCTGCACCACTGAGCTATCGAGGCTGACATAATGTCTTACTAAAGTAACAAATTAATAAATATCAAATATAAAAATATAATATAGGTTAGGTTCGGTTAGGTTCGGTTCGGTTCGGTTCGGTTCGGTTCGGTTCGGTTCGGTTCGGGTTGGGGGGGTTGGGTTGGGTTGGGTCAGGTCGGGTCGGGTCGGGTCGTGTCGGGTCGGGTCGGGTCGGGTCGGGTCGGGTCGGGTCGGGTCGGGTCGGGTCGGGTCGGGTCGGGTCGGGTCGGGTCGGGTCGGGTCTGGTCGGGTCGGGTCGGGTCGGGTCGGGTCGGGTCGGGTCGGGTCGGGTTGGGTTAGGTTAGGTTAGGTTACACATAGAACATATGTAGGCCATAGTGCACAGAAAATCCGCACCTCATCGCAGATTTGCAGTTGCTGCATATCGCGCGATTGCCTCCGCGCGGCAATTAAACCGTAGCGCGAGGTTCGTATAATCCATACTAATATTATAAATTCGAATGTAACTCTGTTGTCTGTCTGTCTGTTACCTTTTCACGCCTAAACCGCTGAACCGATTTCGATAAAATATTGCACGGAGATACACTACTTTTTGCCTCAAAAAACAACCCTTAAGGGGGTGAAATAGGGGATGAAAGTTTGTATGGGGAACTCAGCATTTCTTAAGTTAGGGATATGACAATTCATATTTGGGCTTTTGGTATGAAATAAAGAATTACCTGTTTCAGCGTTTTTGCTAAATCAACCCTTAAAGGGGTGAAATAGGGGATGAAAATTTGTATGGGCAACCCATCATTTTTCAAGTTAGGGATATGACAAATTCATATTTAGGCTTTTGGTATGAAATAAAGAATTACGTGTTTCAGCGTTTTTGTTAAATCAACCCTTAAATTAAAATAGGGGATGATTTCAAAATTAGATTTTAGGATTTTAAATTATTTTAAATAATTTTATCCATACTGGGGGTGCCTTTGAAGAGGGGGGTTGTGGTGGTGGGGGGGGGGGGGGGGGGCGCGGCGGGGGAGAGATGGGGGTGCCAGTGGCCTCGCCCTTAGGTACTTACTTTCTTCGAGAAGTTTTAATGTATTCCAGTATGCAGCTTAGCCTGAAGCCTCGCCTTTAGCTATTTAATTTATTTAAGAAGGTTTATCGTTTACCTAAACGCAGCTTGGCCTTCGGCCTCGCCCATAGTTACTTACTTTGATCGAGAAGGTTTATCCTCTTCCTGAACGCAGATCGGCCTTCGGCCTCACCCATAGTTTATACTTACCTTCACCGAGAAGGTTTATAGTCTTTCTGAACGCAGCTCGGCCTTCGGCCTCGCCCTCAGTTATTTACTTTCTTCAAGAAGGTCTATGGTCTTCCTGAAGGTAGCTCGGCCTTCGGCCTCGCCCTTAATTACTTACTTTCTTAGATAAGGGTTATGGTCTTCCTAAACGCAACTCGGCCTTCGGCCTCGCCCTTAGTTACTTACTTTGTTCGAGAAGGTTTATAGTATTTCTGAACGCAGCTCGGCCTTCGGCCTCACCCTCAGTTACTTACTTTCTTCGAGAAGGTTTATCCTCTTCCGCAACGCAACTCGGCCTTCGGCCTCACCCATAGTTAATTACTGTCTTCGAGAAGGTTTATCGTATTCCTGAACGCAGCTCGGCCTTCGGCCTCGCCCTTTGTTACTTACTTTCTTCGAGAAGGCTTATAGTCTTTCTGAAACCCAACTCGGCCTTCGGCCTCGCCCTTAATTACTTACTTTCTTAGAGATGGTTTATCGTTTTCCTGAACACAGCTCGGCCTTCGGCCTCGCCCTCAGTTGCTTACTTTCATCGAGAAGGTTTATGGTCTTCCTGAACGCAACTCGACCTTCGGCCTCGCCCTCAGTTACTTTCATCGAGAAGGTTTATAGTCTTCCTGAACGCAGCTCGACCTTCGCCCTCACCCTCAGTTACTTACTTTCTTTGAGAAGGTTTATAGTCTTCCTGAACGTAGCTCGGCCTTCGGCCTCGCCCTCAGTTACTTACTTTCTTCGATAAGGTTTATAGTCTTCCTGAACGCAGCTCGGCCTTCGGACTCGCCCTCAGTTGCTTACTTTCTTCGAGAAGGTTTATGGTCTTCCTGAACGCAACTCGACCTTCGGCCTCGCCCTCAGTTACTTTCTTCGAGAAGGTTTATAGTCTTCCTGAACGCAGCTCGACCTTCGCCCTCACCCTCAGTTACTTAGTTTCTTCTAGAAGGTTTATGGTCTTCCGGAACGTAGCACGGCCTTCGGCCTCGCCCTTAGTTACTTACTTTCTTAGATAAGGTTTATCGTCTTCCTGAACGCAGCTCGGCCTTCGGCCTCGCCCTTAGTTACTTACTTTCTTTGAGAAGGTTTATAGTCTTCCTGAACGTAGCTCGGCCTTCGGCCTCGCCCTCAGTTACTTACTTTCTTCGATGAGGTTTATAGTCTTCCTGAACGCAGCTCGGCCTTCGGCCTCGCCCTCAGTTGCTTACTTTCTTCGAGAAGGTTTATGGTCTTCCTCGGCCTTCGGCCTCGCCCTTAATTACTTACTCTCTAAGATAAGGTTTATCGTCTTTCTGAAACCCAACTCGGCCTCGCCCTCAGTTACTTACTGTCTTCGAGAAGGTTTATAGTCTTTCTGAACGCAGGTCGGCATTATGCCTCGCCCTCAGTTACTTACTTTTTCGAGAAGGTTTATCGTCTTCCTGAACGTAGCTCGGCCTTCGGCCTCGCCCTTAATTACTTACTTTCTTAGAGATGGTTTATCGTCTTCCTGAACGCAGCTCGGCCTTCGGCCTCGCCATCAGTTACTTACTTTCTTCGAGAAGGTTTATGGTCTTCCTGAAGGTAGCTCGGCCTTCGGCCTCGCCCTTAATTACTTACTTTCTTAGATAAGGTTTATCGTCTTCCTGAACGCAGCTCGGCCTTCGGCCTCGCCCTTAGTTACTTACTTTCTTCGAGAAGGTTTATGGTCTTCCTGAACGTAGCTCGGCCTTCGGCCTCGCCCTTAATTGCTTACTTTCTTAGATAAGGTTCATCGTCTTCCTGGGCGCAGCTCGGCCTTCGGCCTCGCCCTTAATTACTTACTTTCTTAGAGATGGTTTATCGTCTTCCTGAACGCAGGTCGGCCTTCGGCCTCGCCATCAGTTACTTACTTTCATCGAGAACGTTTATGATCTTCCTGAACGCAGCTCGGCCTTCGGCCTCGCCCTCAGTTACTTACTTTCTTCGAGAAGGTTTATTTTCTTTCTAGAATATAGCTCAGCGTGAAGCCTCGCCGTTATTTACTTACTTTATTTGAGAAGGTTTATTGTTTACCATAACGAAGCTTGCCTTCGGCCTCGCCCTTAATTACTTACTTTCTTAGAGATGGTTTATCGACTTCCTGAACGCAGCTCGGACTTCGGCCTCGCCCATAGTTACTTACTGTCTTCTTTGAAATACGAATTTCACGCGAGCGGAGCCGCGGGCTCAGCTAGTTTTTCATATGTTAAAGTTTTTGCGATATAAACCGCGCGGTTTTTTCCCCCCTGTGCGTGCTAACCCTAATACCTGTGAACAGAGAATTTGCGAGCGATGTAGTAGAAGTGACAAAAGGAGATTTCAAACCGTGCTTAGGTTTATTAGGTTTATTATGTTAGGTTTTGAAGTATGTTTATATATTTGACTACAAATTTCTTGTGAGCCTTGTAATGTGTGCTATTTGCTTAAAATCTGGGCCCGTCTGTAAAAACAGCGTTATAGGTCTGTTTTTGCAATGGTTTCATATTGTTAGCAGTTAAACCGCTTGTTTTTTAGATATACTTTTTCTGTCTTGATTTATATTGATAATTTATATTATTAAATTGTATTTAATATTTTTATGTTTTTTTTTATTATCTCTATATTTCATTTGGCAATATTTAAAAAAATACATATTAAATATCTTAACTTAAGAACTAAAAATTAGTTTTTCTCATCAGGTGCTCGCGGAGTTGGCGCGGATTGCGTCGGCGGCGAAGCGGGCCGCGTCTCCTGAATGTGCAGGACGAGACGGCAGTGGCAGCCAGCTCCGGAGCGGACGCAGGATACTTAGGGCGCGCGACCTCACGCTGAAGGTCGCGTTGTAGCGCCGCAACACCACACCGGAGGGCCAGAACTCGCTGCGAAGGAATGTCTTCGGAGGAAGCTTGAAAGCGTAAAAGTTTGTGTCCGCCCAGTGAGAAGTTAGAGCGTCGACACTCTCAACTCGCTCTCCTTTGTCCTGGACGTGGCGGACGAGGTCCTCGATAGAGGATGATGGATCGATGACGATGGCGGCGGTAATGTTGTTTTTATTATTTCAAGAAATGCAATTTTTCCTTTCGTTCTTTTCTTTCATGTCATCCACATCCTTGCTTGACGTTGAGTTTTGGGACACCCTGTATCTATTTTCCGTTTTTAGTTTTGGGAATTTTTAGATAATTTTTATTTTATTTCATCATTATTAATATTCTTTATGCAATATACATACTTAATGAATGTCCCTTTTTTTGAGCAGTAAAAATTATTGCACTGTCTGCCTTTAGCGTTTGTTCTAAGTTACTCATGGGCCCGTTCCATTCTATATATACTCGTAATTATCTGTATTCGGTGGCGGGTACCTACAACATACGCGTTGGATTAGAAAATACGAAGAAATGAAAATATTTCTCGCTGTTAAAAAACATTTTCCCCGCCCCTGCTTCGTAATGAAGGCTCAAATTTTCTCATTTCAAATAACTTTCAGAGAGATTATGGAGGAGTGAGGTGAGTTTTTACTGCGGTAACTTGATGTTTTTGCATACATAACCACGTGCGTGTACAGAATAATATAAATACCAAAGTATTAAGTGCGTGGTATGTAGGGCCTGAGAAGGAGTACTCAATTTCCTTCAAGAGGGGCGTAAATAGGCACCTGTCAGGCCGGCATGGCATTCGCAACCCCCGCATACACATCGAATGTCCATGGGCGTCGTTAGACACCTTATGGGTGGATCGGAGCCACATATCGCGCGTTCAATAAAAAAAAACTGTACTGTTAATCCATTAAACTTTGAGCATTACTAGTGCTTTCGAAAATAATCGTGATAATTTTTTTTGTCATGTCCCGTTAAGCTTTTTTTGAATATAACTAACGGTACTAAGTTTAATTTAATCTTAAGTTGAATTATTGTTATCCAAAAGTTTGTCGCACGAATTGTAAGTGTATGTATATTTCGGCAAGTACTTGCATATCAACCAATCACTGTCAAATGAAATAATTGTTACCTACTTTTATTAACATTTCGCGACAATGTACTAGATTGTATTGTCATCAGTAGCAAAAGTGTGCGTAAAATTTCAGTTCAATCGGTTGGGTGGAACTAGTTTAAAATTCAGTTGCAAGATTTGACCCATACTAACAGGTGGAGCGTGTTTGCAATATTGGCACCGACTCTGCCAAAAATTGAGGGTGCGCAAAATGTGAGTCGAGGAGTGAGCGACCCGAGCGACGGCCAATCGAACGCGGCACGGCTCAGTTGCCATGGCTACAGTGTTAGACGGGAAGCGCGCTGATCGTGGTCCCTAAGCTCGATGGTGGGCGGGTGGTGCAGACGTGAGCTCGCATAAAACATTTTTTTTTATGTAATCCGCTATGGGTGGCTAAGTCGGAGGGGCCAAAGCGCATGCTCCGACCAGCCAATATCACCTCCGAGAAGGTAGGTGCCACACCGGAGACTTCTCTAGATTGCTGGCTATACTGGACTAGAGGAGAACACAATCGAGGCTGCTATGCGGCCATCTTACATCCAGTACGGTGGTACCAACCCAGTCGGCTACAATTTGAGCCTACCACCTAGTAAGGGGCAAGGGAAGAGACCTACAGTTTTACACCGGTTCCGAATGGTGTTGTCGTGTCTCAAGTAATTCTACCTCGATCGACGACTCTGGCCTGACGACAGGCAGACCTGTGTCTGCGAGCCTGAATACCAAATTAAACAATTAGAGTTTGCCTTACAGGAATTTTAACTTACGTCAGCCGACGCGACGCGGCAACTCGAGTCCCTTCTCCACCCCGCTCCGTGAGCAGTTTCGTGACACATTTCTTGATATCTTGAGATAATTTATTTTCAAATATTCTTGTTTAATTCTATCACGCCTCAGGACGTGCAGAAGGCAGAATTACAGCAGGATGAAATTTCATTCAGTCAACCTTGGACGTAACGACGGATTACCAGTGCACAAGTTTTCTCACGATGTTTTTAAAACTGTCATTAAAACAAGATAACTATTAAGCAGCAAGTAAAGTTGCCAACTTCAAGACTGTGGAAGGACCGGGCCAAGGTGAGAGGTAGCCAACCTATCGCCCTTTAGCACGGCATCTTGCCCATATCACGGTATATACGTGGAAGAGGTGCAGTGGGACCGGACCACTATGATACACAAGTTATTGTATGTATGGCGAATTATTGTTACATAATATACATATAGAATTAGAACTCCGATGGGAACAAATTGGCAACATTATTCTCTAGCACACAAAACATGGATTGACGACAGCCGCTTAACGTCAAAATCAAACACGACTCCGCCTTTATTTCTTGATCTGAGCCATTGACTTCTATGGTCTGAACCGTAGAATTAGTGAATGAATGAAAAATAAAACACATAAACTGAGAATCAAAATATGATTTTTTATGAAGGATCTCATTGGCATAATCAGGTCACATTATACTAACCTAACCTAATCGCGGGGCGGTTCCCCGCGATCAGGCGAGCGGATGAAGCAACAGCCAACACACCTCCCAAGCTCTGCTCACCCCGCATCCCGAATTTAACACATTCCGTTTGCTTTTTAGGAAAGGTATTGAATTCCTTAGGAAATGTGTAAAATACAAACTTGGCGGGGGCACTCCCGTGCCCCCAGATTTATTGCACGTGTGTGAATGAAACGTCAGTCGAAACGGCTATGTAAATACGAGAAGTTCGTGTTTTCCGTCTAGTTCAGTGTAGCCGACATTAAATGAAGGGAAGCACTGACATCGCACCTAGTTCACCCGGTGTTATGGGCTGACATCACGGATGTTGTTGGTGACGTAGCCAACCGTGTCAGTTTCCATAAAAAACACACATTTCCTGCCGATTCTAGGCATTATATATGTCACCGGCAATCTGTATAATCCGGTATTCTATAGAATACCTAGGCATTCTATAGAATACCGGATAATGGCTTAAACGTTTATGCAATGTATGAAAAATCATTTATTTCATACTTTGCCTAGGCAATCTATAGAATGCCGAATGAACAGCCGGCAAAGTGTTTAAAATTTGGTTTAACCTAACCTAACCTGAATACGACACTCGAAAGACAAGGCGGCTCCTTTCGTGAACACTTGGTTCGAAACGAAACATAACAAAAACGACATGCGTTTTTTTAAGCCACCAAAACTAAATTAACTAAAGTAATCTAAATTAACGTAAATTTAACACATTTCCGATTCCTGTTTAGGAAATGAGGCGTTTTATTTGTGTCATTTTATACTTTACCTGATCTCCTAATGGCATTCTATAATATGCCTAGGCAATCTATAGATTGCCTAGGCACAGCACAGTGTATAATGATTAACAGCAGATAAAATATTTTATACATTGACTAGACGGACCCGGTATTGTATAGATAGAATAACTAGGTAGTCTATACAATGACTGAATTATATACTTTGCCGGTAACATATACATTTCCTAGGAATTCTATATAATGACGGATTGCATACATTTCCGATAACATATTATATAAAAAAATATCGCCAATCAACACTCACTAAAAATATACATTTCCAATCACGACCTCCAATAAATAATTTTTCATATTTTGTAGAGAGAAAATTTCTCGCTATGTCGAAAAGCATTTCTATCATTTCAGCTACATAAATTATTACTATTACATAAATTGGAAAATACTGAAATAGCAATTCCCACGACCTCATCATATATATGGATATGGAATTTACGAATTTGCCGTAATATGGAGAGTGGATACATCACCTACTAGTGCAGCTACACCCATGAAAGATATCAGCCCATCGCACCTTGCAGAGTAGAGGCTCGTCAGTCCTTCCCTTCCCGCAACTGCATGTAAATCAGTTCAGACGTTTTCTACTTTACCCGTTATAAATAGATTTTGTATTTTATATTATAATGTAATCTGAATAAATATTTTTTTAATAATACCAATATTTGGCTTTGATATTTTTTTATATAACATATTTAACATGAATGAAAAATGAAATGAAAAATATTTATTATCACATGAAATCGTACAGTACAATAACCGAGTCTTCTGAACTAGAAAAATAATGTCTCGCAGAAAGACTTTTTGTAAATATAATTAATTGTATTTCATTCTGCGCTCACTAGTAATAATTTTATATTATTTTTAGTTTATTTCATGTTATAATTAAATGAAGCGAAATTTTTAGTATATAAATACAAGTTAGTTATAATCTGTTAATATACCAATAAATAACCTACCTCATTAAATAAAATATGAATATTTTATGGTTTTATAATGTTAACAGATATTATTATAGTGATAGATCAGTGCTAAGTTTATAATAAAGATATTTACAAGTATAAGGTGTCAAGTGATGTTGCTATGGCGATCATGACTGATGATGATGATAGATGGCGTTGTCATGAGTTTGTATGTGGAATGGTATGATGATTCCCATATTCTTCTATATTTCTTTGAGTGGTGGGTGTCCATTTCTCACTCTTAAAAACAACTACGTAGGTACTCTTTGAGATGTTGGTAACGAAGTATGAAATGAGCGTCAATGGCAGGTCTACTTTTGAATTCTTCCGCGTATGGAAGGGGCCGTATGTGCACTGTACGCGTGCTCGCAATCTTCGTGCCGGCTCGCCGGAGGGCCGGAGACTCGTACATAGGGTTTCCAGGTGCCCGGGATTTCCGGGATTGTCCCGGGCTTTCCGGGATTGTCCCGGGCTAGGCTCAAATGTCCCGTGCTAGGCTCAAATGTCCCGTGTCCCGGGCTAGGCTCAAATGTCCCGTGTCCCGGGCGACGGATCATTTTGTCCCGGAGAGTGCAATTTTTCCCAGGAAGAAAAATATATTTGTACGTACGACTTGACGTCGCGCAAAGAAGCCGGCGAACAGAAGTCCAGATGCTGATAAATTAGGTACTCAAAATATTAGCAACTCACAAGAAATATGAATGAGTAATGTAAAGGAAGATCTACTTTCATTTTAGTGTAGTGTTGCTTACTAAAGTTGTTTGCTATAAAACAAAAAACGCTCTAAAAGTTCGCCGCAAAAATTATAACAGAAAAATATTGTCATACATTTTTCCACCTTATTTATTAGTGAAGGACTGCAGGTAGTAGATGTGTCCCGGGAAAGCTCACATAAGATCTGGCAAACCTACTAGTACAGGAAGCCACGGGCAAAAGGCCGTAAATAATATAAACACCTCTTGTAAATTTCTTTGGAACATTTTGTCGCGTCCACAAACGGCCTCAGAAATTAAATTAGCCCCGAAAAATAAATTCGTGGGCCCAACTAAGCAAACTGGCTCACTAATTAAATCCGTGCGTGCAATTAAGAACCCTGCTCGTCCTCGCTACACCCTGTTTATACTCTATGACGATTTTGTGGGAGATAAAAGTGTTTTCAGGCAATTTTACTTTGAGATTTGTTGACGCTTTTGGGGAAACATACATTTTAAAGCGGTCGTTACTCAACGTTGTTGTAAACTTACCCTTTCCGTTTGAATTATTTGTTGTTTTTTGCGGTACAGAACGTGAGCTTAATGCAAAATTATATTTATTGTATTTAATCATCAATAAGCAACGTGTTAGCATCCATACAACGATTGTCCTTCATTGAGTGACGAAATATGTATGTGTGTATATATTCTTTATTGAACACCAATTTAAAAAATTATGTACAACAGGCGAGCTTAATGCCGCGAGGCATTCTATTCTAACTAACCTTTGGGATGTGGGAGAAGTACACGCAGGCGAACAAGAATAGTTTGTGGCAATGTGTTAGACTGTAAAGAAATATGTATGATAAAATACATAATTTCTTAGAAAATACGAAAAACTCTTGTATACGACCCATCGAGATAATATATTACTAGAGCATGCGTTACGAAGAAAGTTTCAGCAAAATCAGGTCGCAATAACTGGGATATTTAAGGCAAGTAAGGAGGGGGGCGCGACGCGGACAGCCGAGTGCTAGAGAGGGTGCCGGGAGCGAGCGGGAGGAGTCAAGGGGAGTTTGAGACAGGTGGTGCGCGCGGGCTGCGAGTGTAGCGACGCCTTCGACGGCTCACGATCGACTAACTCAGTTGCGGCTGGATGGCTTCAACTCGGTGGAACTTAGCGCGCTGTCCGAGTGTATAATGCGCGGGGCGGATCTTGGCGTGTCGCCGCCGCAGCGGTTCGTCGGTGTTCTCCCTCGCACCCGCACCGTACTTGTATAGTTTATTCGCGTGGCGGGTCGCCCGCTGCGGCGACGACACGCCGAGATCCGTCCCGGGCACTATACTAAGAAGGTGTTTAGGCAGGATGTATTTACGCAAAAAAAATCCATCCAGTCAGTGTTATGGAGTTATGTATGACACCCTTTTTAGGGTTCCGTATCCGGCACGGGACTCTATTACTAAGCCTACGCTGTATGTCTGTCTTTCCGTCCGTGGGCTGTATCTCTTGAAATTTAATAGGTAGCCCGTTGAAATTTTCACAGAACATGTGTTATTATGGCCGATATAACAAGAAATAAGAAAAATAATAAAAAATAAAAAATTTGCGGGGGTTCCCATAGAAGAAACTAAAAAGTGTATGCACGCGCGCCATCTACCGAAAGGAGTATGAAGCATTTTAACTAATCATGATATGAAACATTTCATAAACACGCCATAGATGACGTAAGTGGCGCTGACGCTGACATGGCGATACGGAACCCTCGGTGCGCGAGTTCGACTCGCACTTGGCCGGTTTTTTATAAATTAATTTATGCACAACAGAACACGCTCAGTAATAATTTTGTATAAACTTGTGTAGTAACAGTATGCAGTTTACCCTCCGAGTTAAACTAATTTTACATTTATGAAACTTCATCGTAAAAGTGTCGTTGCGACAATATCTTAAGAGAGTATCAATCTCGATAGGTGTGTTAATTAATTAAACGACGACCTTTCTGTCCTCCTTATATGTAGCTGGCATGGCACCTCCCTGAGCGCGGTTTCGCGAGAAGTGGTGATATTGGCTGTGTCTATTAAAATTTTGGCCAAGGCCACCCGTGGCTGCTGTCTATAAAAATAAATATGCGCATTTGTTTTGAATAGTTTTAGAACTTTGCAAAAACAACTCAGTTCGTTAATTCGTAATTTAAAATCGCATGAGTCGCGAAAATCCGTCGTACAAACGGTTTTTTTTTTCATTATGTAGGTACGTGCCATTTTAGAACTCATGCGACGATATCATTACATATTCCACGACGAATTAAAAATCACGTGGCTCTCGATAGCAGCTCGAAAGTTTTTCAAAGACGGTACTGCCGCGACGGAACTTTCGCAGGTTTAAAGCGGACCTTATGGCCGTGATGTAGCGCTGATTTCCATAAGGTTTTCCATGCTAATGGCAGCCGGCTTCCTCGCTTCAGAACGTAAATAGTAATAACATGGCGTCTGTAATTTCAGGAGAATTCCAAATTCACTGCGAGTCGACAAGTATCATTGCTAGAACCGGATCTGAGCTAGACCTGGAGCACACATGTACAGTACCCGGCAATAACTAATGGACATCGGGCTTTCGTCATCATCATCAGCCAGTATCGGTCCACTGCTGGGCATAGGCCTCTCCCAAGGGACGCCACCACACGCGGTCTTCCGCTCTTCTCATCCATCCACTCCCGGCTACCTTTTTTAGGGCTTTAGAAAGAGACAATCCGGTTGTAGAGCGCCGTCACTGTCGCACGAATTCGCACGTCTCTGTGCGACAGAGACGACGCTCTATCAATTGTCTCATTTGTACCGAATTGTCTCATCTAAATCTCGATGTACATTATCTACTGCCGGAAACTAATTTTGATTTAGTAGAGGGTAAATTTTGGGGGGCCTTTGACATATAAACAATCAACTCGTTATAAGAAATATAATAATATTTTTTTATAGATTTAAAGTTGTTAAAGAAAATATTCGAAAATCGAGCATTCCCCCCCATTCAGTTAACAGACAGGAAATCGATGACGTAATTTATATTATCTTTTACTAAAAATAGACATTCCACACCACTGGGCTGGGTGTCTAGGAATATGTCGGTTTATCAAGAACTGACGTAATAGCAACACCCACACTATATGCCTCAACAGTTTAATATAAGCGTCAGTTTCAAGGAATATTCGTGTGTTATTCCCAAAGAAGTCGTTTTATGAGGATTTCATGGAATCTTCAGGCTCGCAGGCCCGCTCTTCAAAAATTTTTAAATCCTTTCTGACCCCTTTGCAGTTTCTGCTCTATAGTGTCTGTCTGTCGAAAGATTTGTTTATTCGTAAACTCTTGAACGACTGAACGTATAGTACTCCTCGGCTCAGAATAATTATGTTCAGCTCATCCCGGATATATTAAACTAGTTTTCATTATCGCTTCGCTCGCGTGAATTTCAGTTTTAACCCTATTCGCTATGCCGGCACCGCGCAAAATTACACAACCATAAACGGATCCAGAGGTGAACTATAGATGAGGCGTATCAAAGTAACAAAATATAGCCAGACATAGAGAAATATTTTTTTTTAATAAAAGCAAATGTAATGCAAGCAATTTCTCCTGGACCTGGAAGCGTCCGAATGTTTCAGATACTGGCTGTGCACTACAGCAGTCGTATTCCGTAGGTCCACACCCGGCTTCATATTTACAGGGTGTCCCCGGACAGGTATAGTTCCTTTAAGGGGGCTATTCTACGCTTCGTAACAAACATAATTAGTAAAAGAAGTAAGGTTCTAGGTACGCCCGTTGCGGAGATATAAATTTTTAAAGTTATTAATGTGGTGTAATGTTGTAATGCTCTAATCGCGCGCGGGGCGCGGGGCAGCGGGTAGCGGGAATACGGACGGACGTGACGCGAGTGAACGCAAACAGATAGCCCGCCCCGCCCGCGCCCCGCCGCTCCGCGCCGCCACCGACTTCTCCGCCCACGTACCGCCCGCGCCACTCCACGCCGCTAAAGGCACCCACTCATTGTAGTACGCATTTATGTAGTTTGGAAATCCTAAAATTTTAATCAAAGCACATATTTAAAAAATTATTTCACCAGTGCTTTAGTTACAAGGCGTAGAATAGCCTCCTTAAAGGCACAAGACCAGTCCGGGAACACACCGTATATATTTTTTTATGGAAACTGACACGGTTGGCTACATCACCTACTACATCCGTGATGTCAGCCCATAACACCGGGTGAACTAGATGCCATGTCAGTGCTTCCCTTCATTTCATATCGGCTACGCTGAACTGGACGGAAAACACGAACTATTTACATAGCCGTTTCGACCAACGTTTCATTCAGTGCGGTGCTAGTAAGTTAAGGAGGGAAGGGACCTACAGTTTTACGTGGAATCCGAACCACGGTCAGCCTCCAAAACGGTCGAGCGGTCACCCATCCAAGTACTGACCGCGCTCAGCGTCCGACCGCACCACTGAGCTACCGAGGCTGACTGAGATTGAATATGCCTTTGTAAACCACGAGCTTTTTTTTCAGTCTCGATTTGTTGCCCCGAGACCAGTCCAGTTCCTTTTAGACTTCATGTAAACTCAGGATCGATCTCCCTGCCCACATATTTCCCCCTAAGTACAGTCTCGGGTCCTTCAAGAGAGGCGTGAATGCACCTGTCAGGCTGGCATGGCATTCGCAGCCCCCGCATGCGACCGAATGTCCATGGGTGTCGCTAGACACCTTATGGGTGGCTAGGCGCCATATGTCGCGCTTAGTTAAAAAAAATGTCCAGGTTTGTCTTCTGTGCAGATGCATCACTCGCAGAATCTTGATAGTCAGTTCTGTTTCTCCTAGTTTCGCCCGCATATAAACTTAACTTTGATCTGTGTTTGTAATAATTTTCGATGAAATGTTTACTCGTTAACACGAATACCAATTTTATCAAAATTATATTTTAAACAGAGATGAAATATGATAATCATTCCCCACTTGTTAATGCATAACTGAACGGCAAGGGTAATCAGAGATCGAACGATATAAAATAAATGAAAATTTTACTGATCTCGCCGTTTCGAATTTAACTTGACATGTTTTTGTAACTAAAATAAAATTTTTGCACGGTTTCATTTTCATATCTTTCATACGAGTATGATGTTAGATGCCACGATGTTAATTTTACTTTTCGTAGTGTTACGTATTGTAATTACTCATTAATTTTTTTTTTTTTTCAGAATTGTGATTATAAAAATATATTCTGAGAACCAGCACTATTCTCTTACTACATACCACACCAGTATCCCGACAATCGGGGTTAGCAGAGTATTCGGTGTTGTGCAGCAAGTACTCTTGTAAATTACAGCACAACACCGACTGACTACCACGTTTAGCAAAGTATTCGGACAAGGTTATATCAAGCAGCAAGTAAGGCACGAAGACTCACCTGCTGCATGACTCGGTGGAAGGACCGTGCCAAGGTGAGAAGCGGCTACCCTGTCGCCCTTTAGCACGGCATCGTGTACTTATCCCTTAGTCACCTTTTACGGCATGCACGGGGAGTGATTCCAGTGGGGCTACTCTTTTTAAGTAACGTCCCCACACGGTACACTAGCACTAATCTCACACTAAAACCTACACGGTACTGAAGCTACTCACTAAAAATCTACATTTTGCCACCCCAACTACGGTAACAGCCAAAAATGTCATTCTCGTTCACATCCGAACGAGATCCACTCAACGCCGAGGGCAGAAAACCATTTTTTAAGAGAAACCTAAAGAAGTTAAGGCGCAGCAATACCAACAACCATCGCTTTTTCTCTTCGTAAACCTCTGAGTTTGGTAAGTGCAGAACCAATAAATATTTAATTGTAGATGTAATATTTAATAAAAGAAATAATACCTACTTTGACGGAAAGGAGTATTGTATTTTTATATATTATATAAAATTACATGACTATAACATGATAAACGGCACGGAAACTTGGGTTTCCGAATTTTCGAGAGCATACTTTGAGATTTATTTATTTATTATAATTTTTTGTATCGAATCAAATTGATCCAATGGCGTTTTAGGCTACTTTTTGAGAAGCACTATGTGAAAGCCATGTTTTAAACATTAAACTCAAAGCGGCTTACGAGAAACATCAATCAGGATTCAGGATAAACAGATAAATAGTACCGCCGAGCATTAACTTTGTTAGATTCCTTAAAAAATAGTTTTATCATATCTTGCGATGATTATATGAAGAACAGATTTTCTGATGGGAGTTGAGCAGAAAAAGCACCTAGATTAGTACCACCGTAATGAATAAAAGATGGCGTCATAGCCGTGCCGTGCTCTCCTCTGGTCGAGTACGGCCAGCAATCCAAATGCAAATCTCCTGTATGGCACCTTTTCGGATGCGATATTGACTGGTATGAGCATGTGCTCTGGCTTCTCGGACTCAGTCACCTAAGCATAATTCAAAAACGTTCGCTCAAGCCCCGACAATAGCGCGAGCGGAGTTATTAACGAAGCGCAGCGCGCACTGCGGGGATTTTCTATAACACAGATGATTTTCGCCCAAACTCAATTTATCCCCAGTCCCTTAAGACTACCCAGCAAAGAATATAAACGGATGGAAATGATGTCGTCACATTTTTTTTAATGTATTCCGGTATGGTTGGCTGAGTCAGAGGGGCCAAAGCACATGCTCCGACCAGCCAATATCACCTCCGAGAAGGTAGGTGCCATACCGGAGACTTCCCTGGATTGTAGGCTATACTGGACTAGAGGAGAACACAACCGAGGTTGCTATGCGGCCATCTTACATCCAGTACGGTGGTACCAACCCAGTCGGCTACAACTTGAGCCTGCCACCTAGTATAGGGCAAGGGAACATATATACGCTCAAAATGTATATCCACTCTCAATATAATATTCTTACGAGTACGTTTTGTATTAAATACAAAACGTACTCGTAAGAAATTTTGTAATGAAATTATTGATTTAATCTCGTTCGGGATAGCTCCATCAACACGATATTATTTTCAATGTATACAATGGATCGAATTCAAAAGACTAATATGTGGCGCTGGGCAGCGCAGCCGTTCGTACTTTCGTGACGTTTCACTTTTTCTGAATTAAGTTCCGATCCCAAAAATGCGTTAAAAAGCTCGGCTTCAAATAAAATTCTAAAATCTACATGCACAAAATTTGCATCTATAATGGCTCGAAACACGTGTAGATCCACCGTCCATATTTATATCCAGGATATTTCCGTCCAGTTCAGTGTAGCCGGTACGAGCGAATGGAAGCACTGACATGGCACCTAGTTCACCAAAGTGTTATGGGCTCACATCAGGGATGTAGTAGGTGATGCAGCCAACCGTGTCAGTTTCCATAAAAAAAACCTACAGCCTAACCTATAGACGAATGCTTTTTTTTAAATGTAGCCCAAAGTCCAAATCTAAACAGGGTTTTTAAAATTTTTCGATATCACATTTAGTTTTTGAGATATAAGAGATGTAAGAAAAAAAAATTGAATTTTTCACATTTTTTAATTTTATAATTTTTTTTTACTATTTCGTAAAAAAAAAGTCACCAACTTGTAACCCTACCCGATACGCGTCTTTGAGCCCTCAACCACTCGCGTAGCCCCAAAACCCGCGACACCAGGACCATTTCACACTCTAGCGAAAATGGGGGGCTATACTGAAGCGATCGAAAAAACATTTTCAATGTTAAAACAATATTTCACCTATTCGACGAGTTGCCCGTCTGTGCTTTTGAATTCTTCGCCATCAAGACGTTCGTCACATTCTCCGTTATTCTAAACCGCAAGGCGAGACAGTATCTGGGAAGCTAATGTAGGCAGCAAGCGGCAGGTAATGTAAATTAATTACCAGAGGGTTCCGTAGAGCGCACAATGCCGCAGTCGCTTTGCAAAAACAATAGCAACCCTATTGCATACTGTGCGCGGCGTCGGAGCAGTATGTATGAAGAGTGGGAGCAGTGGTGAGGGGCTATGTAGACTTCTCAGCCGCTCCGCCTGTGTGCTGCTTGCGGCTGCATTAAAGCGAATTTCACGAGAGCGAAGCTCAGGTCTGACCCTACGCAAAATTTAAACACCCGTATATATGACCAGTGCGTCCTCACGGTTATGTATGATGTACGGGTGTGAAACGTAAACTCTGACGGTCGCTAGGTTGAAAGTTGCCCAGCGAGCAAAGGAGCGAGCTATGCTGGGAATATCGCTACGTGATACAGGCAATCCGCCGACGACGCACCAAAGTATTCGATATTAGACACCTGCTGGCTAAGCTCAAGTGGCAGGGCTTTGCGCATCAGCCGAAGAGACGAAGACCGTTGGAGTAACCGTGTCTTACGCGGCTGGTCGTGGACAGGAAAACGGAGTGTGGGGAGACAGCCCGCCAGGTGGGACGACGTCATCAAGTATGTCGGCGGAAAGCAGTGGTTCCGTACAGCTTAAGGCCGGGAGGACTGGAGGAAAATTTGAGAGGCGTATGTCCAGCAGTACACATACACGCTGTCTAACTGATTGAAGCTACGGGTAAAAGCAAATTTTTCAAATAAACAGACATATTTATATCTATTAGTCAGCGTTTAAGTGTGCACTGTTGAACACACGCCTCTTCTCCAGTTCTCTCGGCCATCAGCGGTACAGAACCACTGATTGCCTCCACACACGCTGTATCCCGACAATCAGGGTAAGCAGAGTAATCGGTGTTGTGCTGCAAGAACTCTTGCAAATTTCAACACAACATCGACCACCACGTTTAGCAAATTATTCGGACAAGATAACTATCAAGCAGCGAGTAAGGCGCAGAGACCCACCTGCTGCATGACCCGGTGGAAGGACCGTGCGAAGGTGAGAGGTGACCTTTTAACCTGTTGCACGGCACGGCATCTCGTCCTTATCCCTCAGTCGCCTTTTACACATGCACGAGGAGAGACGCAGTGGGGCTATTCTTTTTAAGTTCCGGCCTCACACAGTACTTAATGTCTTTGTCCCACCTGACGATTTGTCTTTCCTGTCCACGGCCGCCAGTATAGGACACGGCTACTCCAACGGTCGTCGTCTCGTCGGCTGACGATTGTTATCTGTTGTTAATATAAATACAAATTCGTTCTGTCTTTACAAGCTTCGCCACTGCACAGTCTGCGCAGACTGAGTCCCCCCGCCCCGGTCCCCGCCCGCCGACTGGCGGACCGCCAGCAGATTGCGAAGTTAACAGCCCTTCCGACCGAACGTTTTCACAGCTGCACTAATGTTGAACACATTCAATCACAGACATTAGTCTGTGTATGTTTGTTCAACGAATTCTCAATTTCTAAATGAATATTTAATATTAGTTATAGGGGCAGTGGCGGATACAGGTAGGGGGCGCAGGGGGCGTGCGCCCCCCCCCCCCCCCGCCTATGGCTTCAATTAGAAAAAAATCTATGTGGGGAAAACCAAAATCATTGCACCGGCAATGCTGTCGTGTGAGCGGTCGGTCGTAGGTAGCGGGTAGAGTGCAAGGAGAAGTGAAGAAAAACCGGGGAATACGTCCAGTATTGGCGTTCTGATGCCCGACAACGATGATGATGCGCCCCTCCCTTGAGGTTTTTCTGAATCCGCTACTGTATAGGGGCGAAGATCAAAGCTTGCCATGGTACTTTATGGGCGTATGTAAACCTTAAAATGATAAAAACAATTTAAATAACGTAATAAAATATCTCCTTCCCATTTTATCCTGATGGTCAGCATCAGGTCAACCATTGTTTATTGATATATAGCTATAGATAGACAGATAGATAGATAGAAAATGCTTTATTGCTCCAGTAAACATTAAACAGTAACAAATACATTAGAAAATTTACATAAGGTGCAAAGGCGGACTTATCCCTTACAGAGATTTCTTACAGTCACAGTAACACCTTTGGATATTTGAGATTCGATAATATAGTGGAATGTAAGTAGTTAGTAGCAAAAGAGTTGAGCGTGAGAATTGAAGATAAAATAATAATAAGAATACTTATTAACAATATAAATAAGTACATCCTAGTTAAATACAAGCCTTATATGTGTTAATAAATATAAATTACTAAATATATAATTATTGTTTATTGTTTATTCATTACCATTAGTGTATTATTTAATCCATAGGTAGGTCCCTACTCTTGGATACATCGAGTATTCCACCAGTTCTATTTCAATATCTGATTCTATCAACAAGAAAATCTTTTCAAAATAATTGGTTTCAGCAAACAAAACAACAGTGTCATATCACAATAACAAGGTATTATGACGGTGTTTTCCTTTAGAGGAATGACGAACAAATTGTCGGGATGCAGAAGGTTGATTTATTGAATAATATTATTTGTTCCAGTCAACATCGCAAGTATTGTTCTTTGTATATGACGATGCGTTGGTATAAGGCCACCCCTGCAATGTAAGTTAGCCTAAATCCTAATTTGACACGAATTTTCCCAACTTCGTTCCGTGCAAAGCAAAATGAAATTATCCGAAAATCACAGCGCGGCTCATTGCCAACGAAATTATAAAGTTAGAATTCAGACGTGGCTCGCTTCGACTCGCCGCCGGACCTCATAAGTTTAATCCGATAAACGAACTTGCGCCGAATTTCTATTTAATTTTCAAATCTGTGCCTGTTTGCTCAATCCCACGGATCATAATTCATAAGCGAAAGCAGGTTTAATTCGTGGATAAATACTTTACCCATTTCTGCCGTGATCAATTTATGTCACTCTCTCAAAGTCTGCCCGTAGCGCCGCATAGATTCGGGCACTTGAATTTAGAATCGCGTGTGATTTTAAGTTCCTCAAACGGAACAGTTGCAAGTTTTTTTTTTAATGGAAACTGACACGGTTGGCTACATCACCTACAACGTCCGTGATGTCAGCCCATAACACCGGGTGAACTAGGTGCCATGTCAGTGCTTCCCCCTTTGATCGTGCCGGCTACACTGAACTGGTCGGAAAACACGAACTATTTACATAGCCGTTTAGACCGACGTTTCATTCAGTGCGGTGGTACCAACCCGGGCGGGTTAAACCCTACCACCAAGTAAGATTAGGAGGGAAGGGACCTACAGTTTTACGAGGAATCCGAACCTCGGTCAGCCTCCAACGGTTAGCGGTCACCCATCCAAGTACTGACCGCACCCAGCGTTGCTTAACATTAAATAGCGACAGTTGACTGTCTGCACCACTGAGCTATCGAGGCTGACAAAGCAAGTGCGACAATTACACGAAAATAATGGAAAAATTGCGTCCGATATTCAAATTATTTTCATGAATAATACATTCAGACTTATGACTTCTTCAGTTTTAGAATCAATAAGAAAGAACAACCATTTTGTATAAGTAAAAATACCACTTTGATGAAACGATAAGTTATTACTATTTTAATGAAAGTTCCTCCCAAAGTCAATGTTTCCGTAGAATACGAAAAGCAATTGTCCATTTAAAGTTGTAATTTTTTATATTCTCGACATGAAATAGTACTGACCCTATTAATAAAAGTTCAAATGAATATTGATTATTGTATAATTATATTCATAGGTAGTATTAAAACTCAGAGCTGCGCGGTTCGGGGGACATGACCTCACCAAGTGAGCGACCCGAACGAATTCTGCTTTGAGTTTTATATTTTATATCTTTTTCCCGCGGCTTCGCGCGCGTAAAATTCGTATTTAAAAAGAAGACAGTAAATAAGCCCCCTAACTGTACCTACCTTTATTTCGGCGCGCGGAACAATAATTCGGTTTGTATGAGAGCCACATCTTAGCGTAACCGTAACTGAATTTTAAATGTCCTTCCGCTAAGTTTCATCAAATCCGAATGATCGGTTTAAGAGTTATGGAGGAACATACATACATACATACATACAGAAAATATTTCTAAAAATCGTCAATTTAGTTTTAGTATCATACATAGAGTCTACAAACGCAGTATCCCATAAAACAAAGTAACTTACTCCATGACCATCCCTTACAGATTTATTATTAGTATGATGATATGATGATGATGACGACGATGATGATGATGATGATGATTATATGATGATGATATATGATATGATTTACTTAGCGGTCCCCCGACACCTTTAAGTAATTAAACGGAAAATATTTTTGCCCTTTTAAGGGTTGATGATGTGTCGAGAGTTTTTTTATTTGTAATTTAATTTTTTTACAACAAACCAATATGGAATAGATACCTAGTTAATAATTCCAAATAGGTAGGGATGGTAGGTTCTAGATTTAGTGGACGAGTCTGGAACTATATCGACATTGTTAGTCGGGATGTGTAGTGATTAGTTGATACGCTTAGACGTGTGCGATGCGGTTTTCTGGTAATTAGTAGAAATTAGTAGATTGCTCGGCTACTTAGTTATACGATGGGAGTGCCCGGTGGGCCCTTGGATGTATTACGTAATTTTTTTAAGTGATGCTTAGCTGCGTATTGCTTTAAGAAAGACATTTTTTTAGCAGTTTGCGCAAAGTTTTGTTCAAAAATCTTAATTATTAACAATAAATATTTTTAAAACTTTTTTTTATTAAAATTTTCGCATATTTTTTGTATGAAGAAAGGGATAAAATCCTCAAAATAATTTATTTTTCAGTTTCAGGTGTAGAAATGTTTTTTTCCAATTTCTTCACAAAATTTTATGAAAGACTACCCATTTCTGTCGTGATCAATGTATGTCACTCTCTCACAATATGTCTAATGCCCGCAGGGCTGTATTGATTCGGGCACTTAAATTTAGAATCGCGTGTGATTTTAAATTCCTCAAACGGAATATTTATCAAAAACAATCTTATACTAATCTGCAATTAGCAATCTACTTTGTTTAACGCTTTTGCAGCGAAAGCAATGTGATCATGGTGTGCCGAGGCAAAATGCTTAGTAAGAAAATTGAGAGAACTTTTACGGGAATTTTCCGCCGGTTACTACCTAACACAAAAAGTGCGGGGGAATTCGGCCAGTGTCGTGGGCACCTTTCCGACAGCGACTGCGATGCACGAGAATTTTTTGAGACGGGGATGTTTGGGCCCGATTGTAATAAAATGAGGTATGGTTCAAAAAAATGGTTATATTTTTCGTTATCAAACTGTAAAATGTCAACCCAATTCTTATTCTAGAAAACGAGAAATCTTAAAAAAAGTATGGAAAAAACTATTAAGATTAAACTAAAAATCGATTAATGTACATACATGATTTTAAACATCTAAAAATAAAAACGCTAGCACCAAATGAATAACTCAATTAAAGTAATTAAATCCATTACAATTAACATTTTACAGTAAAAAAAACATTCACATAATAATAAAAGGACGCTACTATCCATAGGACATAATTTATAAAGAAGAAGAGCCGCCATTAGCTGTCAGTTGTATTTTCATTTCATAATATTTACAAAACAAAAATTACTAAAATGCTGAAAAAGTTTCGATATTATATTGCATTATTTTATTATTTTGAAGCAAACATCAACAGCAGATCTATAGAAGTGAATTTTGAGTGGGTAATAAAATAAGCGGTGGGTCTGGTTGCTGCGGCTATGTTATGTCTATAATAAATATGGTACTTACCTTAGTTGGGCTAGGTACCTATCAAGAACATATAGCGCAGTTCTTGGACGACATTCTTATTATAATTGAAGATTTATCATTCATTTTATTCATTTCATTCATTTAAATCAGCTATCAAGCAGTTCAGTGTAGCCGACATGAAATGAAGCGAAGCACTGACATGGCATCTAGTTCACTCGGTGTTATGGGCTGATATCACGGATGTTGTAGATGATGTAGCCAACCGTGTCAGTTTCCATAAAAAAAAGGTTACTTAACCTCACTTTTACTAAATCTCTAAAAACTCTGCTCTCAGATTGCCAAATGTGCTGAATTTTCAGTGAAGATTTAATAATATTTAGGCTATTAAATTGACACCATTTTCATCTTTTTACAATCGGGCCCAAGATTGTATGAAAGCGTATCAGTCTCCTTTGCTGCCGGCGATGATGTGCTCGTGTCGCGTCTTCGGGAGTTTCCCGTAAAAGCTTTTTTTTTTGTAGGACTTTTTGTTTTAGATTTTAATATGTAATTTAAGTTTACATAATAAATAATTGAAAGGTTTTCATTTATATTAATCTTTGTTTAAAGTTACGTAACATCTGCACAGTCCCTTGGCCGAGAGATGATAATCGAATTTGGATGTTTTCTTGCACGTAACGAGGTCCCCCGAGCGCCAATTAGGTAATTGTTCGTTGGCGATTAAGATAGTGGGAGTAGAAGCCAGTGCGAAGAGTTCTCCGACAGAAATTAGTGTTGTTTACTCGCCCGTGCGTTCCGATTGGCGTTTCTTTGATTTCGTTGTGTAGGTACTTATAAAATATTTATAAAATATGTCTTACTTAGATAGAATGCAACGTTGGCCACTGTGTGTATCCTCGATTATAATTCGAGAAATGTTTCACCGTTTACATGCGGTTTTCACCTTTTCGATCGTCCATACATATCTGCGGATGGTTATAAATTATAATGCCTTCTAATAGGTCTCTATTGGGACCCGTACAAACACATGGGGAGAAAAAGTAAAATTTTTTTAAGAAATTTTAGTTCTTAGGTACCTAATAAAAAAATAAAAAAACATAATAACATAAAAATGCAAGGTAAATTATAAATTATGAAAATAAAACATTACTCATTAGATACACATAAATTAGTTACCTGTGAACTAAAAATAGTTCTTAGGTTAAGACATTTAATATGTATTTTAATATGGTCCTAGTTGGCTGAAATAAAGAGATAAGTAAACAAAATAAATAAATAAAAATAAATAATTAAAAAAATAACCTGTTAACAGGAACAGAGTTCATACGCAGAGGGTTCCGTAGCCATTTTCTAAATGCGCATTATCTCTACCCGCCCCGCCCGCGACGCATATCGCTCACGCGCGCCCGTGAGAGGCCTCTACCTCTGCTTCTACGCTTCTGCGCGAATGCTATTTTTACCCGACTGCGCAAAGTAAAAAAAGTAGGGTAATCTCTGCAACACTTTAAGATACAAACTTAAAAATAGTAGTGATGCCTTAAGCACTAAATGGACTACTTTTAAATGTTTTTAAAACATCTTGAAAGAGCAAAATTTGTCGTATTAGAAAAATAATGGATGACCTATAATTTTATAATTAACATTTTTTTTTCAATTACTGTAATTTAGGCGTTGGCATTTTCATCTATATACAACTCGACCTATTAGATTTTTTTTTCAATTTAGTTTTAGCGGATTTTATTAAAATGTATAGCTGAGGACTCCTGACATTTCTAACCCTTAAAATGTTGTTGCCTCCCGGAGATCTATAAACATTCCAAGTTTCAAGGACGGGTTGTGCCAGCGTCTCTGGCTACGGAACCCTAAAAATTAGAAGTTGAATTGTTTGAATGCCGTCTGCTTGTTACTCTTTATCGGCTCACTCAGTTCAACATTTTGCATCTGGTGACGTTTAGCGAATTGGCACAAATTCATTCGATTTTTTCCCCTTGTTTTTTTATGATATAGACTATCATTGGTTTTTCGAAATTTTGTATTTTGCTTTCTTATTGTACTATATAAATTTTTGAGGAAAAACAAAATTTTTGAAAACGAGAAATACGTTTGGTATGAAAATTCTTATGTTTGTAATATCTGTACCTTCCGCACATTTAAATATATTATTATTCAAATGATTTTTTAACCTGTGTAACATTTAGTAATTTAAACAAAAGAGAAAATCAAGATATCGTTGCACGCGGAACGGGCATTGCGCAGATTTTTTCTAACCGAGTTAGTGAAGCGCGACGCAACCCTCGTCTTGTAAGTGGTAAGTAGAGGAGACGAACTCCTAACGAGATTACGTCACTGCCCATCGAGCCGGCTCTGGTAGCTCGATTCCAAGTGCAGCATGACGCGAACGCGAATCAATCATGAAAATAGTTCGTGTTTTCCGTGTAGCCGACAAGATCAAAGGGAAGACTGATATGGCACCTAGTTCACCAAGATGTTATAGCCAGACACTACGGGTGTAATAGGTGATGTAGCGAACCATGTCAGGTTTCATTAAAAAAAATATAAAAAATTTGGGGTTTTGAACCATTTCATCGATATACAATTCGCCATTTAGATCTTTTTTTCAATTTGGTTTTCACGACCCCTACCTAATTAATTTTACTAATAATAAATCAGTAAAAACAGGTAGGTGGACGAGATTTTTTTATTAAACCAAATTAAATTTTTCAAGTTTCTGGCATGATACCAACACGTCATTCAAGGTTTTCGGAACATTTCCGTCGGTTTGTTTGTTTGTCCGTCCCGCTCCGCTCGCGTTACAGTACAATATACGCTGGAGAATTAAAAAAAAATCCATTTTGGAGAAGTCCAATTTTAACGTTTTAATGGCACGTAATAAATATTATTCTCTTTATTCTAAATTTGATTCGATTCATATAGTGGAATGTAAGTTGGTAGTAAGCAAAATAGTTGAACGTGAGATTTGAAGATAAAATAATAATAAGAATACTCATTAAAAATACACCTTAGTACATGCTAGTTAAATAAAAATCCATATTACCTTCGTACCGACACGGCACGGCCGAAGGGAAGCACTGACAAGGCACCTAGTTCACCAAGGTGTTATGGGCTGACATCACATATGTAGTATGGGCTGACATCACGAAGTTGATGTAGCCAACCGTGTCAGTATCCATAAAAAAAATACAAAAATACCTAAGATTGTGTCAACTTGCATTGAGTTATTATTTGATCTAAAGCATACTTGGAATCGAATAACAGGGCTTCGACGAAACGGTGCGACTCACCGCTCTTCTCAACTACGGCTCACGGGCTCAGCTTGATGTGTGCTAAGTGAGACTAAGACTTCTGCTAGGTACAACTTAGACAGAGTTAGCGCTCGTCAATACGTCTTGACGAATCGACGCGTTATCGTGAAATGTTGAGCAAATAAAGTTAAGATAAATCGATGTAGGTACGATATGAATATCGATAAAATGTATGTTTTCATGAAATATATATTTTGGTTGGAAGTCGGTCGGTTGTTTTATCCGTATAGATTTCATTGCTGAAGCTGTACCTTATACTCTAAGATACGTTGATTGATAGATATAAATATTTACTTTATTCGTTCAGAAAGATTTTATTTTATTTATTTATTTATTCCGGAAATACGAACAGTTACATACATGTAGTAGTTATAAAGAAAAAAAAAATTTTAACGGATTATTAATGTAACCAGCGAAGTATTTTATAAGCAGTAAGTATAAGGATATGCGATATCTACAAAAATATACACGAATGAGTATAGAATTGACAAAATACCTAAAGTTAATGACAAGCATTGGTCAAAATGTTATCTTGGTTTTACAGAAATAAGCACAAATATCATGTAAGTTACATGAGGTGCAATGGCGGACTTATCCCTTAGAGAGATTTATTCGAGTCACCCATTTTATGTTTGTGGAATGTTAACGTTGTGGTGGCACTGAAACTGAAACATTGAAATTATACCATTTTGTTCATTCAATGCGCGCGCTACATACCTCGGATGAGTCCAGGGTGATTGACGTCCGAGGGCGGTTGGGGCGGTGCGGGGTGGATTGGGGGCGGAGTGGGGTGCATGGGACGGTGGTGGCTCGACCTCTGGAGCCCTACGTGACGCGGCCGCAACGATAAATTCAGCGCATACGCAATGGGAGCGATAGATCGACGTGCCATTGTTTAATTTTTTTATTTATTTCCAAATGAATTTAAAAAAAACGATCCGGATGCAGAGGGCTCCGGACCAATACCGTACTTTCACAAACTTGAAAGTAAATAAAAAATAGTATAATATAATAGGTTTAGTTATGTAAAACTACATGGCTATAACTAGAAAAAAAATTATTTTGCATCTCCATTCCACGTTTCAAGGAGATCGCTCTAATGGTTTAGGAGCTACAGGCTGTGACAGACAGTCGGACAGATGAACGGACAGACACCTGCCGGTATTAATGGTATAAGGTCCCTGCCCGCGTTGCTGTCTACGGAACCCTAAGAAACGGTAAATTATGGTGGTCAGCCTAACAAGGCGTGAACCAGCAAAGTTCTCCACGAGTGGGGATAGTAAACCTAAAGCTCTGTAAATTGTACATTCTATTGAATGTTGATAGAAAATTGACACAATATTTCATACATATTATTGCATAAATAAATATATACATATTCAAATCCTCTTGTCAAGCTCTTTATTTTGATATCAAACTCGGTAGGTTTTAAACTTTTATAAAAAAAATCTGATTGATCGATTGAATCTTGTTCGAATACTTAGCGAAACGTGGTGGTCGGTGTTGCGCTGTAATTTACCAGAGTTCTTGCAGCACAACACCGATTACTCTGCTTACCCCGATTGTCGGGATTCAGCGTGTATGATATGTATGTAAGTATGTAAAAACAATCTCTAATAATTTATATTTTTCTTATTTTTGACCTAGCATACTCTGCACACAATCCATACCTACGCTTTAAGGTCCATCCAACCACGAGCCCAGGCCTTTCTCATACCTCCGCGTACAGATCCAGTCTAGGCTGAATGATCTCGGTTGCTAGTTTCATTCATAATGTCGGACGCTGAACAAAATAAAAAGGCAAAGACCGAAAGGCAGCGACTAAGTTGTTCAATGTAGCCGGCACGACCAAAGGCGCTAGTAGGGGCGGACAATGCAGTAATAAAAAACGGTCAAAAGCGAGTCGAACTTGCGTGGAGAGGGTTCCGTAACATTCCATTTTTCGTGAAGACTTAGGATATTCGTCGAAAATTGTATTGCCTATAACGAGCTTTCCATTGATGTGTTAGTAAACACTGACATGCACCTAGTTCACCAAGGTGCTGTAGGCTGTAGGTGATGTAGCCAACCGTGTCAGTTTCCGTAAAAAAAACTAACACTAACAATGCCAAAGTCTTGTCATGTATATGGTTGAATGGAGAAAAATATGTTCTAAAGTAAGTCTTGTTCACCAAATCAAACATTTGCATCCTGCGATTTCCGTAGCACGCTGAACTTCTACGAAAATAGTTGAGAAAAAAAAATATTTATGGGAAAAAAAATGAATCTTTCGGAAAATAGTAGGGGCTTACAACCCAAGACCTTCAGATGCTACACATCTGAAGGTTTTCTGTGGTCTGATGTACTGACATGTAAAAATATGCCTTCTAAATGAGTCAACGCAATTCAGCTTGTTCAGAATTCGAATTTCCAGATTCGGAATACGAAATCTTCGAAAATCATCACAAGAATCCAGTGCGACTGTGCGACTGAACCATAATTGGAAAAAAATATGTAACTCATTTTCCGCGCATCGACATCGACAACGAAAGATTTTCCGAGAATTTCCTCCGGGAGTCAACAGAATATGGAAAAATATATAAATGTGGAAAAGGCCAAGAAATTAATGAGTTGTAAAGAGACATAAACTAGTCGAAAGGATGAAGCAATTAGGCCAGAAGTGCACCGTCAAATTGCAATATACCTACATAATCTCTCTCATACCTGTTTACTACACCACCTCGAGGTATTTCATTGGTAAAATCTAAATTTAATAAAAAGACGTTCCGATTTGGTTGGACCCGACCACGACCCGACCAGGGGACATTGCTACAGACGTTCCGACGGTCGGCAATCCAACAGGGCATAAGAAATGGTTAGGAAGTTCGCCGTTTGATGTCTCGACCGCATAAGTACTAACGAAGTCGGGCGAAACCTCCAGAGGTGCCGAACTGGTTGGACGGTCGGCTGGTCGGATGCGCAGGCGAGCCGACCACGTCCAACCAGTATTAATAATAATTATGTCGGACCGACCACCTTATACACGTTCCGTTTTGGTCGTGGTCGGGTGGTCGGCTCCAACCAATTTGGAACGTCTGTTACTAGTTTAAGTAGGGGCGGACAGTAATAAAAAAAAGCAGTCAAGAGCGAGTCGAACTTGCGTGGAGAGGATTCCACGCAACCATTTCGTTATCCGTGAGAACTTTAATCAAACTCTATATGTATGTACCAAATTTCAAAAAGAAAATAAGCTGTGACAGACGGGCAGACAGAAACGAGAGTGATCCTATAAGGGTTCCGTCTTATCATCTTTTGAGGTACGGAATCCTAAAAACATTGGGTAACTTTAGCCAACGATGTGACCGCCTCTGACGTTTCCATCAAAACGCGCACGATTGCACATTCTGCGCGCGAGTCCTCGAGGCGTGCCCTTGAGCTGTCGCGCTGTCGTGCGGTGTGTGTGCGGAGTTAGTGGCACGTCGATGAGGATGGCCCTGAACACGGTGCGAGAATGTCCTAGCTAGGCAGAGAAAAATGCCAATAACGACACGCTAGCTGGGAGCAATCCTGACACATTGTACTGATATATTGCATATTTTTAGATTAATCAATACTAAATAATAAATCTGTAAGGGATGGTCATGGAGTAAGTTACTTTGTTTTATGAATTATGAGATACTGCTTTTGTAGACTCTATGATATTAAAACTAAATTAACTATTTTTAGAAATATTTTCAGTATGTATGTATGTTCATCCATAAATATTAAACCGAATCATCCGAATAAGCACATTTCACTATACGTGACACAGGATAGGCTAAATAAAATCCAGTTCCGGTTACGCTACATACATAGAAATAAATGTACTCGTGGTATACTATAAAGGTGGGTCTTGCTGCTTGATATTTGTCTTGCCCTAATATTCGGTGTTGTGTGGTAATTCACCAGAATTACCGCACTGATTGCTCTTCTTCGCTTTTTATTATTTTTTTTACTAGAATGAACATTTTTATAATGAAAATTGCCGTAAAAATAGTTGTGTTAGGATTTAGTTTTCCAAGCGAGCGGAGTTAAAACTTTTGCTCTTTCAGCTTGGGTGTGCACTAGATATGATCCTGTAGATTGAAAAACTGCCTATATAAAATTATATCATGCGATACTTATTGCTACCAGGTCGGTAACCTCTTATAACCTGGCCCGGGACTATCTGTTTTCAAAGATTTCACGAGTGAAACTCTTAATAACTTAAAATTCCGTTTGCGGATATTCCACACATGTCGTGGGCCAAAAGTCGCTATTTTTCTTTACTTTTTTGCGAGTTTGGCGTGTATACTATACATACACTGTATAGGCCATATTATAGGAATTTAGGACATTATAGGAAAGCAATTAAAATACCAGAATGTTTTTATCACTTTATTTTCCATGTTCAATTGAGTGTTTATTCTATATAAACAAAATTAAAAATAGTTATTACTAATTTTATAAAATTAATATGACATTTTCGACACCCCTAGCTACCTTACAGTTTCACGACGCTCGTCAACGTCGCATATCCAGCCCGCTTCTTACATACATCTTCTTACAACCGTGTCATAGCGTTTGCTGTGCGTTTTGTTTACAAGACTATTCAGGAGATGGCACTGAACAATGTTTCATTAACCGTAATAGTTTTTTTTTTTCAAATAAAAAAAATTTTTTTTTCTATTTATCCACTTTCCGACGCATAGCCCGCCCATTGTGCGGCGCTAAGTCAGTGGATTCACAATAAATAAATAAATGTTAATTTTTTTTATATGTTAGTACATTTATCACTAGATAGATGCAAAGATGACAATGAAGAGAAAAAATTCGTCCCGACGATGATGATGATGATAATGATGATGATGATCCTGTCATCATCATCATTATCATCATCATCATCATCATCATCCTCATCATCATCATCATGATGATGATCCGACCAGGATGTTAACGCGGAACTCCGGCTGAAATTCCACCAGTGAAGAAATGTTTCAAAGATGTGCACGGATAAGTTTTTTTAAATGTTCGAAGAATTAACGTATATTATAATATTTATGGCAACATTTTATCGATCGTGTTAGCAATAAATGTGATAACTTGACAAGACGTGGTTTTCTCTTCCCGTAGCTTTAAGAATTAAATTTTAAATGGAGTTAATCCATTAGTTAAAAACTGCACGTAAACCATTTCGGTCGTTCATAGTTTACCCGTCACATACCAGTTGTATTTTAATAGTAGAAAAATTAAGATATAATAATTATCAAAGACATGAAATATTGTTCACTGTGCACAGCTGTAGAATATTTTTTGGAATTATTGTTATCATAACACACAGCAAGCACTAATTCCTCACAACCATTTCTCTCTATATAATGTTAGATACATCCGCTAATAGTTAATAGTTTACAAATGGCAGTGTATTGAGACTACTTGGTGACGATTTCTCTTCATTGGCCAAGCAGTTCAGTAAAAATAGTGCTGCGTCCCATGTTCCGATTATTTAAAACCAAAGTAACATCAAAACTATTTAAAAGCCGATTGCGATTCGTAAGACATACATACATACCACACGGTGTATTCCGACAATCGGGGTAAGCAGAGTAATCGGTGTTGTGCTACAAGTACTTTTTTAAATTACAGCATAACACCGACCACCACGTTTAGCAATGTTTTTTGACGTGATAACGTCACGTCTTATAAATTGATGAACACCGGCTGCACGCACGAAAAAGTGTCACGTTCCATCTGAGCCTGTGTGTGCAAGCGAGAGCGCGTAACAAGCGATAGAGAGGCACAATCGGCCCAAGCGTCGGCTTGTACACATTTATCTCTCTGGTCTTACCACTTTATGACGTTATCACGTAAAACTATCGTTCGTAAACCGACTTTACAGACAACCAATTTTTTTAATGGAAATATAACAAGATAACTATCAAGCAGGTCTAAGCAAGGCACGAATGCCCACCTGCTGCACGACTCGGTGGAAGGACCGTACAAAGATGAAAGGTCGCCTTTTACGGCATGTACGGGGAGAGATGGAGTGGGGCTATTATTTTTAAGTATCGATCCCACACGGAGTGGGTCGGTGTGGTGGTCGGTGTTTTTTATATGGACATATTATTCTGTCAAACAATCCCATTTGACAGAATAATATGTTAGTCTTTTAACATAAATCTTGCGGCAGTTAATATTATGTCGCTCCGCGTTATGTGTGACTGAATTGCCCGTTTCTTTTTTTAATTTTTTTTTATTACAAAATAGCATTGACGATTGTTAACTTGTTGTTAATCGGTAGACAGGGCACAGTACTATCAACAAAAAGATGGTCTTGTTCAATGAAAAGATGACGTCACCGCAAGGCCCACCTCAATTTGGTCTTAACACAATAATTGAACCACATCTTCGTCTAACAGTTACACACGTCAACAATGTTTTTTTTTTAGTTATTAAAATTTATTTTTACTGGAATGTCGGAAATACAAAACGCCTATAAGTATGTTCTAGATAAATACAGGTGGTTTAGTTTAGAGTGGTCGACGAGTCGTGCGAATTACAACCAAATATCTAAAACAAGCTCACATGTATGTATGAATAGTTGCCTTAAATTAACTACATAGATGAATTTTATCCTACAGCAGTATATAACATAAAATAAGAAATTAAACAATGAAAAAACACTAACATCAAATTTCTATCAGTTGCCGAAACTTCATGTGACATGAAACTATTAATAACGCAAAAGAAAATAACTCAAAAGTTATTTAAATAAAAAAAATTCACACTTTTGACAGCTTCAAAATACCTTCATTCCTAGATCATTATAAAACTATTTAATTACTTCACTTCAACTAAATAAATACACAAGCGAATGGTACAAAAATACAAAATAGGCCGTCACAAATTTATAAAAACTGAAATTTGGTTTTTAAATACCTACTAAAATAATAATGAAGTTTTTATCTAAAAAGTTACCTTTACGAACTTAGTCTTCTTGTACTGAGAAATGGCACACCTTCCCGTTACAAATTGTACTCCGAAACCTATCAACCGATTCTGTGCGCATTTTCTACCCCTTACCAAACAATTACACAACCCGAGCCAATGTTATCTAAGTACACAGTGGATTTATTTGGACCTTGTTGAAAAGGGCAAATTGATACTCAAAATACTCTTTTAGTAGTACATAATAAAAACATATGGAAATATTATTACTCAAACAAAATTATAAGGCAGGATGTGATTTAAGGGATGATCAATACTCAATTTAATAATTATCTGAAAAGATTTATTTTACAAGGCCAAAGATGAAATAAGAATAAAACACTAACACAAACACCCTAGAAAAAATGCAATTCATAAAATGATTAATGTTTACTTTTTATTTTTAAAACATTCGAAAGTAATTTAATTCAATACAAAATCCATTTCGTGTTTAATTTGTATTTATTCTAAGGTGCTTGCTTTTCCTTAAGTTATTACGGCGGTAGTATCCCTTTTCGGCGGCAGACAGACTTCAACGCTCTGAACACTAAGTAAATTTTATTTGAAAAAAAAAATTGTTTTTGTTAAGACACGAATATGATTTTTTAATTTACTACCGACAGAACGAAAATATTATAACGGGTCGAACCAACCAAAAATGCAAAAATAATTTTTATCTATCAATCATACATAATTTGTGCAATTTCTAGTAATATTACAGTTGTATGTCCAAGCGCTTGTTGAGTTCGCGTATTTTACAAAAAGCCATAGATTATTGTATGAATGTGAATTGTGAAACACCATACAACTTACATACACACGATATAAACCTTACGATTCGTTGATATGCATAATTATAAGACACCATGTATTAAGTTCACCTATATCAAGTACCTACTACATATAAAATTCGATTAATTCCTATACGCTCTTAAACAGAACTATAGTATACTATCCTTAATCATGTCTTATGTACACTGTTAAATGTGAATAAAGTGCATTTTGCCATCTTAAAATAATCACACGATGTATGTTTGACACCGTTTGTCCACTGCGTCCGTCGTCGTGACGGATGAATATTCGTCCAACTAAGGGGTCTGTATATTTTCACATATATGACTGTATGTTGTCTAGAGAGCGTTTCAACTAAAAGTTCCCTTCGCGGTTATGTTGGCTCCACTGTCAGTATCACTGTCAGTGCTTAAATTCGTGTTGCCAGATTGTGAACATTATATTACCTAATAATGTAATCGGTATTAACGTATAATAAATACGGTAAATACCGATAATTACGGGTAATGCAGCTAACATAACGGCGAAGGGAACTTTTAGTTGAAACGCTCTCTACTAGGTATCTTGGGGGACGCTATTGCGCGCTTGAGTATTCGGTTCGTCCGGGATCGGACGTAGTGGACAAACGAGATCCGTTTCCGTCAAAATGCCGGCATCCGTCATCCGAAAAAAAAACCGTGGACAAAGGCTGTAAAGATGAAAGAAAACATGAAAATTGCATAGACAATAAAGACATATTATAAACACAAAGTACAACGAAATACATAATATTTTATAATGTAGAGAGCGTTTCAAACTAAAAGTTCCCTTCGCTGTTATGTTGGCTCCACTGTCAGTGCTTAAATTCGTGTTGCCAGATTGTGATGATTATATTACCTATAATGTAATCGGTATTTACCGTATAATAAATACGGGAAATACCGATAATTACGGGTAAATCTGTACACATAGCAACCCTCAACGCTGTTTTGACAGATAGACAGTGGAGCCAACACAACGGCGGCGAAGGGAACTTTTAGTTGAAACGCTCTCTACTAAGCCATTATGTGTCAGAATTACAAAACCATCCATGACTCAATATCCGAAATGTCTTCAAGGTCTATTCAAGGTCGCCATCACAGTGCCCTCGACCTCGAGGACAAAATAAATAATAACAACAAGGCTAGGTAGGGGGTATCAAAGTTGTCGCACGAAAGTCTGAACAATTTCATGCTCCATGCGTCAGTTTGTACGTGGTTGGTATTAATTTGGTGTGTCAGAATTTATGCATTATTTTGTACGAGACCACACGCGCCTCTGTTTATTTTTTTCCTCGAAGGCCCTCGATATGGCAATCGTACAAGCCTCAAAGATCTTTTATAAATTTTATGACGAATGTATAATTATAAACATTTTGATTGTTTCACGATTGATATATAGTGCTTGTTTTTTTTTTGTCCGGTAAAACAATAAATTGGTCCAAACATGATGTCCTTTGACATTTTATAAACAAAATGGCGGCGCAAAGTTCTCAGTGTAATCACAGTGGTACCTGAACAAAAGTGAAGGTAGACACAAATTGGAAGATGTGTCCTGTTGATTAGAGAGCCGCCAAACAACTTTTAACTAAGCAAGTTTAACTTTGAAATCTAAGTCGGCGGGAGCGGGAGTCGATCGGCGGCCCCGTACAGTGGTGCCCATCCAGGGGCCGTTGTTAGAGTCCGTTAATTGAGGCGTTTTCAGTTACCCGACGCCCTCTCCTTAACTTACACGTTTTAATTCATCATTGGAATAAAACAGAGCTGAAGGGATCTTACTACGATGGATGGAATAGGAGACATTTATTTTCAATATTTCGAAGTAAAAAAAATGGCACTAACTAACTTCGAAGACTATCTGAACTATACTATAGGTATAAATAAAAACTATACGGAAACTTATAATGTATTTACAAAAATACAAGTCAACGGGAGAACTAAACATATTTGCGATTCCACAAAACGCAGTCCGCATTTAGGAATATTTAATTACCTAAATTAATAATATTATTAAATATAAACTAATCCTAAAAACTAATCGATAAGCATAGTTACAAAAATGATTTCACGAAAAAAAAATATACTTAGAATTATTTTACAGTAATTCTTAAGTATCAAAATGTTACAGTCAGTCATTTTTATGTTTTATTTAATCAAAGTTAAAATTAACTTACGCGTTTAACTTACGGCTCATTATCAGCAGCGTTAGTCAATTCAGTTAGGTCAATAGGTAATAAACACTACCTGTCTACACTTAGTGAGTAGTTACACCTTCATACCGTTCGCTTTACCGACCGATTTATTCATTTTCATCCTCAAAACATTCAAAACAAAAATACTACAAACCAAATGAAATACTTAGAAAAAATCAAGGTCCGATCGCACATTTAATATCTCCACCTTGAATAATATTCATAATAACATAAGGGTCATCACTCATCTCACACCGAGACGCGACGAGACGCGACATTTCAAGATAGCGATGCAAACTTGTTTACTACACAAAACGTACAAATTTTAGTGAGAACGTGTAAGCGAACTAAATACGTGCGCGTTACGACGCGCCGCGCAGTGCAACGCAACGCAACGCAGCGGAACGTCTCGCCGATCCGGATACTGGACGGAGACGTTGCGTCGCGTCGCTTCATGAAGGGACGTCGCGCGGCCCCTCTCAAGTTTCTTCTTCCATCTTCATGTCGCGTCGCGTAGCGTCGCTTCGCGTCTCGGTCTGAACTGACCCTTAGTCTGCGGAGTTGCGTAGAGTCAAATTGTGCTACATTACTCAGTTTCAACATCTTATACAACCGCTACGTAGTTCGTAATAACTCGCGAACGCACGTATATCACAGGCCTGACATTATTCAAGTTAACATTATCAAGAGAATAACAATAAGAATTTATTATCGGTTCTTTCCGGCCGACGGCGCCCCCTCCGCGCCGTTAGCGACTAACTTTATAATTTAGGCTTCTTTTTTTATTACATTACGCAGACATTTTGCATTTACGTAAATCGGACTCGCAAAGGCAAACAAATCAAACAATACTCCACGTTCAGTCACAAAGCCTGTCGTACACTTGGAACACTCGCGTGGTTGTGAGTCCTCAGTACTCGGTTGCCGGCGCGACGCGTCGCGACGCGTGCCGGGTTTAGACGAGCCAACTCCGCACGGCGGAGCGGCGCGGGCGCTAGCACCAGGACTCGCCGCCGCTGCCGGCGCGCTCCTCCTCAGCTTCGTCGCCGTACATGTCCGCCAGCTTGCGGAAGCGGGGCCCGAACGACGCCAGATAGTTGAACTTGAGGTCGCCGTCGTCGGTGCCTGCGGGAAGACGAGCTGAGTTAATATAGAAGCGACACATACATCGGTTTATTTGGTGGACTTGACTTGTGTTGTGGACTCGACTCGTACTGTGTGGGGCCGGTACTTAAAAATAACTTTTTGACATTGAAAATGTATTTTCGATCGCTTCAGTATAGTCCCCGATTTCCAGCAAGAATTCGCCCTGGTATCGTGAGTTTTAAGGCTACGTGAATATTAAAAAAATAAAAAAAAGACAATTTTTGAGAAAATCGCAGAAAAACGCTTAAAATTGCCGTTTTAGGGGGGTTGAAAAGGGCACTTTTAAACATATTTCTAAATGTATATTTTAAACTTTTATATTTTAATATTGTAGATTGACTCAATATTTGGGGACGTTTATTGATTTTTAAAAAATAAGTAAAAAATTTGGGAGTTAAGATTTTTTATTATTTTCCGTTAGGAGAGTTACGAGTCTAGCAGTGTGAGTAGTTAAAATGGTTTTCGTGTACCTATGCATATACTTGAAAATTAAGGATTTAAATTTTTGTTTTTTTTTTATTTTTGTAAATTTTTCAAAATTGACATATTTGTTATATACATATATATCATACGCCCTAAAAGTCATTTTCAATGTACCCGAAGGTCATGTAATACATGAGATCTGTGATTTTTTTTCATAAGCGTGTAGCATGATTGTTTTGTTGCACCTACCCTGGTATCAATATGTTAAAAAGGGTAGACTGGCGGAAAATGCCAAAGGCATTAAGAACTACCATCTTTACGTTTTAAAGTGCTATAAACGTTTTGTGATTAGATTTGAAGAGGGGTGTTGTGGTGATATAATTTATAGAGACTGCGTGTAGCATATCAATCACTATAAAGATCGGATGTGATCAGAGAAAATCGGATTATGATAAATGTTGCTAAGTGTAACTTTTACGCGGGCGAAGCTTCAAGCTACGGGCAACAGCTGTACCAGAATACATATGTAGAACATACAGGCTTTTGTCAACTCAATGCTGATTACAACGGCGGCCGCTTTATTTGCAGAACGTATACATAATTTGTCATCGCGTATCCACCGTAGCACATTTTTCGTATTCATTTTAATGTTAAGAGGAAGACCCTCATTTTGTAAATTTTTCGAATTTTTTTATTTAATTTTTTTTTTGTTCTTGCAATATTGCTTTTCAAACAATAACTTAAACTATTTTTGGTGAATGTTAAATTTGAGTATAGTATGAATCAGATGCTCCCTTTACATAAAATCTGTATTTACATACATGAGTGACATTATTAAGGCGACATAATACAAGGGGAGCATTCATATCTGACCAGCTAAATATATTATATTTTTTTAATATAAGCACTAATTTGAAAAACGAGGAACCAAAATTTATAATTTATACTCACAAAAGTTACCTTTTACACTGAGGCCTTAAATTTATTTGAAAAACTTTCGGGAGCGATTACTCCTACAAAATAAGCTGTGAGAATGTTTTATTTTTATGCTATAGATTAATTTCAATAAATTAAAACATGAGAGCGCTCAGAGAGATACGCTAAAATATGATTTGGCAATAACACCCTTATTGCACCACATATATCTAGCGCTCAAAAAAAGTTTTTCTTTATGCCAAGATATCTTTCTTCGTACAGGATAAATGCTGTGGAAATGCGCGCGTTGACGAGTGTGTGTGGAGTTACAATGAAAGATAGATTGAGAGATAGTGTAGTGCGAGAGCGCTGTGGTCTGAAAGAGGATATAGTGACAAGGATTGAGAAAGAAATGCTTCGGTGGTTCGGTCATGTTGGACGAAAGGATGATAGGAGACTAACGAAAGAAATTTATGGAGCGAATGTTGAGTGGAAGGGTCGGGAAGGGTCGCCCTAGACGCACGTACCTGGACCAGATCGGGCATGTGCTCAAAAAGGGTCAAGTTCGTAGTACCCGTATTAACCGACGAGCATGCATGAAGAACATTACGAGAGTGGAAGAGGCGGCAGACGTGTGTAAGGATCGTGGCACATGGAGATCCGTTGTCTCTGCCTACCCTACCGGGATACAGGCGTGACGCTATATATGTATGTATCTTTCTTCATTAGATAGATGCAAAGCCGAAAAATGAAGAGAAAAACGAAAGGAAAAAAAACGAGATATTTATCTTGGCATATTTTGTTTTTCTCAGGTCTCATGTCACCTTAATGCCCTCTAAAGCACTGTAAGCCTTTAAATTTTTCTCTATATGACGAAATAATCGATTTGTGTAGGTACACAATACATGTTCTTTTCATTTGTTCAGTTTTAAATCCAAAGTGAAAATTTCACACCTGAAGAAATCGCCTTAATAGTAGGGATAAATAAATTGGTCCTTCTGCAATTTCGTTTGTGTCGTATCTCGCCATTGTTTGTCGGGCCTTTGAGCGTCCTCTGTACACGTGGGGGGGATATTACATTTAAGAATATACCATCGCGAAAGTGTTCTGATATCTTCGTTGTACCTAAACACCAAACGAAATAATGTTTTTTTGTTTTGTTTGCCTTTTATAATTGTAAATTTTTATACATTTTATTTCATCTTAAGTCTGTTTTTACTTGTTTTAATTTGTGTGTATATTTATTGCACTTGAGATTGATGTTAATTATTATGTCAGTGAGTCATCACTGGCGCTAAAAGGGTGCAGACTTAAGCCGTAATTACCTACATGTTGGGTTTTACATATTGCTCTGTCGGCTCCCAAATAAAAAAAAAACTAATGTTGTGAATTGTAATTCATATTTTTTTTCTGAATAAACGTTTCCTATCTTCCTTCTTTATCCTTCGCTATTATCCCTAGAAGAAATATCCGTAAGAAATAAGTTCGCCTTTGCTTGCACCTCATGTCAACCAATAAATCGTGCTTATTTCTGGAAAAAAAAAATTGGAGCAATTAAGTATTTGTACCTATCCAACACTATCATCAATTCATCATACATATCAGGGTGACCTGTAAATGAACGCATATCTTCTCAAGACCTTCGGCTACAATGTAGATGCCAAATGTGTTCAAATGTATTCAAAACCTCCTGTCAAGTAGGTATAAGAAATGTCACTGTATGACAAATACAGTTGGACTGGACTAGACGTAACCGAAGGTAGTGGAAACGTGGGTAAGGAATGATACTCGTAAGCAATTAATTTAGCCCCTCTATGCATCGTACAAAATACTTTTTGAGATATTAAGGTTTTTATGTATGTCTTGTATGCGCCCATACTACTGAACTAACCGAGGACGCGCGACCTCGTAAAATATTACAACACGAGACGCATTGTATTGCAACCATGTGCTCAACAACAGTATGTACATTCATGAGATTATAAAAAAAAAGCTTTATTACTTCGAAAACAACGTCGCGACTATTCTCACAAATGTAATTTCAGCCTAAAAGCTGCTTCGAACAGCAGTGAGATACGAGATAGGATAGAAGTGTCCCGAGCAGTAGAGATAGCATCTGTTAATACGATTTTTAGAATTCGCCTGCAATTTACTGCCGTGTGACACAGCCCTTTCGAATTCGCTTATCTGTATTACTTTAAAATCAGTTTTGGCCAAACGACAAATTCGGCGTCTTACAACCTTTTTAAAATACTATAAAATATATACATGGTGTTACATTAATAGGTAGTACCCGAAAGGGGGTCTACTAAAGGGGGGATACTACTACACAGGAAACTAACTAATTTTGTTCTTTTTATATTGAGAAAAAAAAATAATACTTAACTTTTATCACAAAAAAGTGTTGAAAAAAATTGAAAATTTGACGTTTCCAAAAAAAGTCAAAGGTCAAAAATTACACATACAGTTTTCGTCAATCTAGGGTGAAATAAACACATGCGCGTTTACGAGCGCATGGAGGGTTCCGTAGCTCTGCTATACTATAACTGTCAAAAAAACATATTTGTCTATATTTTGTCTTTCTATAATGCAAAATATAAATACCTGTGGCGCCATCTATTATTCAGTAGCCTGAATATGTACTAATCGATTCTTAGTGCGTTTCTTGTACCCAATTATTTTTTACTCTTTGTTTTTTTTATTATTTCTTGACACATCCGCCATCATAATCATAACATAATCTGTGAAAATTTCAACCGGATACCTATTACGATTCAAACGATACAAGGACGGACGGACGAACGAACGGACGGACGGACAGACAGACAGCGTAGCCTTAGTAATAGGCTTCCGTGTAGATAATATAATATAACGTAAACTAATTGTTTTATATTTGACTTGATATATGAAGTATCAAAATTGACGATGGCACCAGATATAGGTAATGTAAATAGGCAGAGTGGTCAGATTCTTGAGTATTCATGTTTATGCTGTAAATATTAATGTTCTTGTGAGCGGTAGTATGGATTAATTATTTGTAAGTTACTATAATATAATACTCATAAGGTATTAACAAAACATTGTGACTTGCGAAGTTTGTTTTGCAGTTCTTCTTCGCATTGAATTTAGAACTGGCGGAATTTTCGACATATCCAAGCGTAGGTTACCTACCTATGATGGATGAAATTATACAATAAACAATAAAAAGATACGGAACCCTAAAAAATGCACCACCCTTAATGTAAAACCGTATACACATTGTAAGTGCATATTGTCTGCTCCTGAAGCGGTTCATAAAGACGATTCGCTTCCGTTTCGTCTAAAAATTAAAAAAATATAAAAACCGCCTTCAAAAATGTATGAAATAAAAAAATAAAAATCGAACCCTAGAGTTGAAGGCGGTCGGTTATTTTTGCTTGCTTTAGCACCACCGCCTTCAACTCTAGGGTTCGATTTTTATTTTTTTATTTCATACATTTTTGAAGGCGGTTTTTATATTTTTTTTAATATTTTTTTATTTCACAGTTTTTTTAGTAATTTTTATTTGCTATTAATGTACTCGGCGGAATCCGAGTTTCGAAGAGTTCCGAAATTCCGCCTCGCTTTCCAATCCGATCTTGACCAAAAAAAAAATGGGACCACCTTGGAGCTAGACTGAACCGAACACAAAAAGAATCATCGAAATCGGTTCACAATTGGGGAAGATATTGCTGAACATACATAAAAAAAAATACATACAGCCGAACATAGAACCTCCTCCTTTTTTGAAGTCGGTTAAAAAGGGCTAATTTTCTGCGCTAGCGGCAACACAAAGGCAATTTTTTATGCAGCCAACATAGACCATGGGCTAAATATATCCCTTTACAGACTAATGAACTGTTCGAAAAATAGAGGTTTTCAAATAAAAATTAAAGTGGTCAAAAAGTGGGTAAAATCGGTCACGTAGTATGGGTACGAGCCCTAAGTGGCTCACCAATCGCAGCTTTCGCTACTTATTCCCGTGTTTGATACTTCGAAAGAAGCACCAGGGAATCAACGCTAAACCACAACCCCTGCGAGACCAACACCAGTGTCCCGTGCAGAAGCACGAATCATTCTGGGGCTTTTAACGGAACCCCGCAGATAATCAACCCAGCGATTAGGGTAGTAACTCATTTGACCCACCGCGGTGGCTCATTTTTCGATTTTTGGTAAAGGCTCACTGCACTGTGCACCGACCTGAGTGGGGTCAGCAGCGTGAGCTAAGAGGAGGCCTAAACCCCCATCTTAATACTCAGCAGGCTGTTGTTGGACCCCAGTGGCAATGATGGTTTCATCCCCGGCTCTCGGCTTCGGCCGGGGGTTCCTTCGGGTGGACGGGTGATGGCTCGGATCGGCTGGGGAAAGGCTTTGTTTCCCATGGAATTTATTTCGGAAGAACTGCACAGCCTCGATCTGGCATACATGATCACTGTACTCGCAAGAGTACAGGGATAAACGTCTGGATTTTAAAGCCGTAAGGCTGGTATTTCTGGACGTCTATAAACAAAACGTAGAAAGAACACATATATGATAGTAAATCAATCTTGTGCCGGAGCATGCGAGGCCACATCTCTAGGGCTACACTCGCATACCGGTCCGGACCGGACCGGACAACCCGCTCGCGGGCACGAGACGTCCGTCCGGACAAGTTCCTACGCGCTCTACTCCCGCTCGGTCGGTACCGTGCGCAGCAACAACAGGTATACACACAGAGTAAGGAATACGCGCCTCGCTACATATTTTTTTTATATTTTATAACTTTTTTTTAATGGAAACTGGCACCGTTGGCTACATCACCGTCAGCCCATATCACCGGGTGAAATAGGTGCCATGTCAGTGCTTCACTTCATTTCATGTCGGCTACACTGAACTGGACGGAAAACACGAACTATTTACATAGCCGCTTCGACCGACGTATCATTCAGTGCGGTGGTATCCACCCGGTCGGGATAAACCCTACCACCTATGTAAGGTAAAACGTAAGGTAAGAAGGGAAGGGACCTACAGTTTAACGTGGAATCCGAACCACGGTCAGCCTCCAACGGTCGAGCGGTCACCCATCCAAGTGCTGACCGCGCCCAGGTGTGCTTAACAACAGCCGACAGACCGCACCACTGAGCTACCGGCTACTCCGTAATGGTTATGTTCTGTGAGAACGATTATTTAAAAAATTGTGCTTATTTCTGTAATATTTTTTTTTTTGCAGCGATAAGGTATTTTCTCTCTATCTATAAAAATGAGTTGTTTAAACTACATAATTTTATTTTTCTCTTCAAACTTCAAGATGTCAACGACCAAAGGGAACACTGACATGGCAACTATCTGACGCCCGTGCAATTCTTATTTAAAAAAAGAAAAAAGGAAGTAAGCCCGCTACTGCACCTTTCTTTCGGAGCGTGGAACAATTCGGTTTGTATGAGAGCCACATATTAGCGTAAGCGGAACTGAATTTTAACCTATCCTGTGTCACGTATAGTCAAATGTGCGTGTACTAAGTTACATCCAATTCGGATGATCGGTTCAAGAGTTATGGAGGAAAATACACACATACAGTAAAGATTTCTAAAAATCGTCAATTTAGTTTTAGTATCATACATAGAGTCTACATACGCAGTATCTCATAAAACAAAGTAACTTTCCCATAACAATCCTTTACAGATTTATTATTAGTATTGATTGAAGTGATTCAATATGCTGTCTCTACTCCAACCAACATCGAACGTACAACGGCCCAACCGCGCGTGAATAACGACAACTAATTTAAAACTGCACTGTATTCCCAGTGCATTACGGTTAATTTTCCTACGCTAATGACAATCCTTTATATTGACTTTTCAGACATTTCCTCTTTGCATAAATGCTATCATTTTATTCGAGAAATTTAAAACACAATTGGGTAATGAAATTAAATCGGCGAGCACAATAGACTCCACTGGAGTGTTGCTAATTACAAAGAAATAATATTTTCAGATGAATGAACACCTTAAAGGTACAATGAAGTGTAGAGCGCAAATTCGAAATAAGTAAGCAAAACTTTACAGACGCTTGGATATTAAAAGTTTCGTTGAAGAACAAAGCTTCGCCAGAACTTTTATTTAAGTAAGCTAATTTGGTTCACCAGTCATCTATTTACTACCTCTAAAGGAAAGCAAGACAACTTGGCAGCAATGCTGTAAATGGCAGTAATGCTAATGTAAATATCGGTAACGAAGGTAAACCATTCTGTAACGATAATGAAGATCGCGGTAACAATAATGAGGAAGACGGTAACGGAAGTAGGATGATGCTAAAGATAGTGATTACAGCTGTAGTGAGGATAGAAATACTTTTCGTGCAAACTTGTACAAAACAAGTACGTCGCTTATATTTTTAACAATTTAGTTTGTATATAAATAGATTATATATGATAATTATATAAATTTAAATATATTTACAGTAATGATAGTAAAGATGACGATAACAATAGTGAAGATGACGGGGAATATTATAGTAATGATAGTGAAGATAACGGTAGAGATAGCTAACGTTACGGTAACTATAGAGAAAATGGCTGTAATGATTGAGACGATGACGATAATGATAGCTAAAATGACGGCAAAGGCAACGATAGTGAATATGAAGGTAACAGTAGTGAATATGAATTTATCAGTTGGAGCATGAACACCTGTAAGTATCCCATGCTTCACCCAGGTGGAGAACCTAGGTGAAGCACGGACCCGGACGCATATTTCCAAAGTCTAGTATGCGAGTTGCTCTGATTGGTCGTTCTCAACTTTGGCGGGAAATATAAATTTCGGAAGTACTTCCGAAAATAAAGTTTTCTTAGGTGGTTATAAAAAAAAATAACCATAACCTAATTTTAACACGCCAACATTGCTTAAAAAAAGTAAAACAAAACAAATTTTGGCAAAAGGGACACGAACCCATGGCCGAGATCGAAAACATAAAAACCCTACACTCTACCACTGAGCCACCAAAGTGCATATGCGACCAAACGAATATCGGTAGGTTAGCTGGGGGTGCCGGAGGCGGAGCCAGACTCGTCTCTCCACCAATCAGAGCAACTCGCATACTAGACTTTGGAAATATGCGACCAGGACAGGACGGTAACAGTATAAGTGAAGATGAAGGCAACGATAGAGATATACTCACAGCTAGCAAGCGACGATAGCGAGCCGCTCGTGTTGCCGTCGCCCTCGTATGCGTAGTGGCGGACGTCGTCGTACGGATTGGTCTCGGGATCGCGATCCAACACGGACTTCTTGTCGTCGAGGAAGCCGGAGATGTCGGGCGCCGCGCCGACCATGCCGCCTGCGAAATTATAGAGATGGTTGAAGAGTTTGTCGACACACCTTTATTTTTTTTTTATGTAATCCGGTATGGGTGGCTGAGTTAGAGGGGCCAAAGTACATGCTCTGACTTGCCAATATCACCTCTGAGAAGGTAGGTGCCATACCGGAGACTTCCCTGGATTGCTGGCTATACCGGACTAGAGGAGAACACAACCGAGGCTGCTATGCGGCCATCTTACATTCAGTACGGTGGTACCAACCCAGTTGGCTACAATTTGAGCCTACCACCTAGTAAGGGGCAAGGGAAGGGACCTACAGTTTTACACCGGTTCCGAACGGTGAAGCAGCAGGTGTAGGTATGCACGTAAATTTTTTCGTCAGAAAAAACTCATTGGTACACGCCGACCGAATTCGAACCTCGGACCTCTCGCGTGAGAAGCCGATACCCAAACCATTCGGCCACCCGCCGCTACCTGTTGTAACGACAATGGATTAAGGCAATAATGACAGAACATTTTTGGATTATTTTATAAACTTGCAGAGTTTTATGACTCTGTTGCTACATAATTTATAGCGAAAGGAAGGGCAATGTGTTTTGTATATGTATGGTTTATAAAAGAGAATCATAGGATGAATTCGTTCGACATGACAGAACCAATCCTAGTACATTTTGTACAATTTGTAAAGGGCTGTCTATCGTACCTGGGCTAATCCAGAAAAGAATGAAGTAAAAGTAACGTAATTCTAACATGATTTCTAAGTAAGCGAGCAAAATAAAATCAAATAACTTTGGATTTCATAACGGAGTCCCTAAGATACATCCGTGACCTTTTTGTGCAAAAATGAAAATAATACATTTTTCCTTTTATTTCGGTAAAAATATTAAAATAATGTTTGCATTTTCGCGGACCTGGAGGCCAATCCACTAGCAGTACAGTTGGAAATAGAGTACGATATTCCGATTAAAATGTATACATTGCAACTCCTTATGCATACGAGTACTTCGTAACTTCGTAGGGATGTCAGCGCCTGAAGTGTGTTCTATCCTATCGCTTATCCCATGGCGAATGCTCAGAGGAGCTGTTTGACGCGATCCCGCCGTCCCCTTTCCACCTCATTTCCAACGCGCACTGGGCAGGGATTGCATCCCCTATACGCTGGGCTCACCGAGGATGCCTATCAATCGGTTCTGCAGATCTCTCCTCCACAGAACTGGTAAATTCTGGAACGTTCTCCCTGCCCACATATTTCCCCCAAAGTATAGTCTCGGGTCCTTCAAGAGAGGCGTGAATAGGCAGGCTGGCATGCGACCGAATGTTCACGAGCTTCGTTAGACACCATATGCGTGGCCTCGATTCGGGCTAGTGATGGGCCATCAGATATAGAGCGCTCTTTCTCGATTTTACTCGAAATACACTCGATTCTCAATTTTCTCGCTAGCAATGGCCTCCTGTTAAGAATGATCCAATTACATTAAAGTATATTTTCTATTTCCAACATGATTACGCTTTCATACAATAAGGAGTGCGCCTCAAAGGGATAAAAGATGAAAGTTAGCCTTTGAATATACCGTTCGCGACGGCGGCGGCGGGGCGGCGGAGCGGCGCATTACGCCTCCTATTATATTGGCGGTAGGTATATGAGCGCGCGGAACTATTTATCATTACCATTTTGTATGTCATTAATTATAGACATGCCGCCGAAGGTTTAAATCAATAGACAGGGCAAAGCGATCAAGAGTTCGTCACCGATTAGACATAACGGTGTGTGTGAATTCATGTTTTTTTTTTAATGTAATCCGGTATGGGCCGCTGAGTCGGAGGGGCCAAAGCGCATATAGCCAATATCACGTCCGAGAAGGTAGGTGCCATTCCGGAGACTTCCCTGGATTGCTGGCTATACTGGACTAGAGGAGAACACAACCGTGGCTGCTATGCGGCCATCTTACATCCAGTACGGTGGTACCAACCCAGTCGGCTACAGTTTGAGCCTACCACCTAGTAAGGGGCAAGGGAAGGGACCTACAGTTTTACACCGGTTCCGAACGGTGAAGCAGCAGGTGTAGGTATGCACGTAATTTTTTTCGTCGGAAAAAACTCATTGGTACACGCCGACCGGATTCGAACCCGGGACCTCTCGCATGAGAAGCCGATGCCCAAACCACTCGGCCACCCGCCGCTCATGTACAGTAGGTAGTCGCCAAGAATCGCATCAAAAGCTGCCTCGTGTTAACAAAACGCTAACGCTATGCACTCGCGCATCGGCGCGTTACTTCCTGTCTTCCTTCTACTGTTCCGTGAAACAGCCTCTCAACACGCGCGCGGCGCTGCGACTGATGCGAAGTAGCCGCATGCGGCCCTTTCATTGGTGACACTGTCTGCAGTGCGCGTTGTTAGACTATGCCCTATTTATCGATTTAAATCTTTGCCTGCCACATTCTTCGGTGACTTGGTTTAACGAGCCTATGTTAAACCGCCTCGCATGTCCAACAGGGTATGTATACGTCCACTGCTGGACATAAGACCTCTCCAATTGTCCTCCATTTCTCCTGGTCTTCAGCGGTACGGTTACATTATAATAACAGGAGAATTAACTTTTTGGATATATGACTCTAGTCTCTATTTCTACATATATGTACATGCATATATACCACCCGTTCTATCCAGAGAATCGGGGGAAGACGATTCTCTTGATAGAGCGGTTGTAATTCGTGTTGCACTGCAAGGACTCTGGTAAATTACACACACAAAACACAAATCATATGTTATCAAAAAAGTTAATTCTCCCGTTATTATAATGTAACCGTACCGCTGAAGACCGCGAGGAATGGAGGACAATTGGAGAGTTATATGTGTGTATGTGTGTATGTATGTATGTGAGAGGGTGTGTATGTGTGTATGTATGCAATAGCTCGCCTGGCGCCTGCATGAAGCTCGGGTCCGTGTCCTGCGGCGGCGCGTCGTACATCTGCCGCAGCACGTGCAGGTCGTAGCCGGCGTCGCCCTCGCCGCCTCCCTCGTCCTCGTACGCGATTATGTTCTCCCGGATGTCGTCCAGCTCCTTCTCCGCCCACGCGTCCGCGCGCCGCCGGTGCACCACCACGGCGAGTAGCAGAACTGCGAGAAAAAAATTAAGAAATAATAGAGTTGGGAACCACTGCAACGATGGTATCACCGTCAACCTCTAGTTGGTAATCTAAAGTGTAACGTCAACTCTAGTCGGTTATCTAAATGTAACGTCAACTCTAGTCGGTTATCTAAATGTAACGTCAACTCTAGTCGGTTATCTAAAGGTAACGGCGAGTAGCAGAACTGCGAGAAAAAAGAAATAAGCAAAAATGCTCGCGACCGAGACTTAAACCATGAGGTTGCATGCAACACCGCCGTTTGTCAACAGAGATGATTATTCGCAAAAGAGTCGTGATGGAGATATTCGAGAGTTGGGACGCACTGCAGCGATGGTATCACCGTCAAGTCTAGTCGGTAATCTAAAGTGAAACGTCAACTGTAATCGGTAATATAAAGTGTAACGTTAACTCTAGTGGGTTATCTAAAGGTAACGTCAACTGTAGTTGGTAATCTAAAGTATAACATCAATTCTAGTCGGTTATCTAAAGGTAACGTCAACTGTAGTTGGTAATCTAAAGTGTGACGCCAACTCCAGCCGGTTATCTAAAGGTAACGTCAATTTGTAGTTGATAATCTAAAGCGTAACGGCAACTCCAGTCGGTTATCTAAAGGTAACGTCAACTGTAGTTGGTAATCACCGCTAAATACCCGCAGTTGTAGTGTTTCACTGATTTGAGCATTCGAAAGATATAATTACCATTCACGTATAATGTATATGACCAAATCCTACAATGGACGAGCGTTGAAGCCGCCAAGTGCTCTAGTGAAGAAGCGTTTGCTAAAGAATATCTCCATTTTGACATTTAATTAAATATTTCAGGTGAATTTTCGTTGAGAGCAGCGACTTAATTGTGCGCTGTGATAGGTTGCCTGCGTGCGAAGTCTGAAATAGCAGAAATCGAAGCTACTATTTAGAATATCGATGTTTAAAAAATTTTAGGGTTTCAAAATCAGTATTTACTGAGATGCTCATAAAATCGTTAAGTGTCTCGAAGTCTAGCTACTAAAATTAAAATTATTTTTTAATTACAATATTTACGAAATGTGAATTCAATTTCCTATTGTCTCTTGAGACAATAAACATGAAATTAATATTGTTGTTATTGCTTACTGTTGTCTTACAAAATCTCGGCTCTCTCGAAAAATTTTCTCCCAACTGTTTCGAAAGTTTTATATTCCGTACTCCTACGGATAACCAATGATTTTATATTATGAGGTGTAGATACGTTGTCTACACGACATTATGTGTTCACAAATAGCACGACCTTGAGCGTCACAATATTACAAGAGCAAGTAGGGCGGCATGTCTGTTGTTGAGAGCAAAAAAGAGACATGTATATGTTTAAGGGGGGCAATCGCCCTGGTTTTAAAGTGCCACTTGCTGTGCTCAGGCAACACATCTACCTATTTTAAGCATATAATAACCGCAGCTAACCGTATGTGCGACGCGACGACTCAAATTTCTGTGCCTGTCCTAACCCGGAGGACGAGAGCGAGGAATGTGTTCGTGAAAGATGGCGACGTGGATAAAACAGAACCCGCGGTTTCGTTCTATTTTCGTGAAAATCTCGTCCTTGACCCGAGCTTACATAAGTATATACTATCGCAAAAAATGTACATGCACGACGGTAAGTTAAGGGCGACAGGTTCGCCACCTCTCACCTTGGCACGGTACTTCCATCGAGTCATGCAGCAGGTGGGTCTTCGTGCCTTACTTGCTGCTTGATCGATTGAATCTTGTTCGAATACTTTGCGAAAAGTGGTGGTCGGTGTTGTGCTGTAATTTACCAGATTTCGTGCAGCACAACACCGATTACTCTGCTTAACCCGATTGCCGGGATTCAGCGTGTGTGATATGTATGTACATATTATATTAAAAATACGACGACGCTGCTGCCGAACTTACGTACCGACGTTGAATCAAACTAATACAACAACAAATGGGTGCGTGTACGTTAGAAGTTATAGTTCCGTGGTGTGATTAAAAAAACCCCTCGACCTTATATGGAATCTCCATTCCATAAAAAACCCCTAATCTCCCTCGACCTTATATGGAATCTCCATTCCATAAAAAAACCCTAATCTCCCTCGATCTTATATGGAATCACCAAAGAGTTTGTATTACGGCGACGTAAACTCTTTGGGAATCACCATTCCATAAAAAACCCCTCTCAAGTCACAAGTCAACTTCAGACTAAGACCAAGTATTCGTTGTCCCGATTCAACGTTTCAAAATACACGAAAAAGCTTAAAACATTGCTAGATATTGTTAAGCTTCCTTCTCAACGTCGCTTCCTTTACTAAAACAAATTATCTCGTGAAATCTTTCTGAGCGACGCAGACCCCCTGCTGCGGAGGGAGGGGGCTAATTAAACACTTCCGCCCCCCGACTGCCTCCGGGAGCTTAATCGGAGGGGGTCCTGCCCCCCCTCCCCCCTGTCCCGGCGAACCAATTTGGACACACTCGCAGGAAGACCCTTCCCTCAAAGCCTACCTAACGAAGTGTACATGCGCGAAGGGCGAATATGACACCGACCCCTCGTGTTCTACATTTCCCATTGACACAACTTTATGAAGGTAAGTTTACGCCTGTTTATGTGTTGAAAAACTACTTTGTGAGTACATTAATATTAAATTGAAGCTACCACCTGAAAAACTCATACATAACTACATAACAGAGATAGTTCTATGAAAATGTTGCGAGATGGCTGTCATTGGAGTTTGCAAGGCCGATTTCAAAGACAATTATAGCAGAGAGATTGTATTACAAGACAAATGAGGAGAGTATGTTCAAAAAGAACTATTTCCATTGTAACAGAATTTTCAGTAGAGCCAAAAAACTGATAGCTAATTAAACTTAGGATATTGGAAACACCAAGCATACATACGGGAGTGGCAACCGTCGAGCGCTATTATATGGGAAAATTAGCCGCGTCTTAGTGCATTATGCTCTTACAATATAATAGTCTGCGGGATCGAACGTCAGTGCACATGTGACTTGGGGACAAAGAACACGTATATGTGCACTACGCAAAATGGCGAGTTGTGCAGTTCGTACGTGTCGAAAGAGCTCAAGATCATCAGGAATAACAAAAGATGGCGTAACCTTTCATAGGTAAGTCATTTTAATGATAATACAACGCTTAAAACGTGAAAAATACAATAATTCCGCGAGTTAGGAGCACGACTGCGCGCCATACCGGGCGCGTACACATGATATGCAAATTTGACAGACTGAAAAGAAATTTGAAATCAATTATTGTATACGGGGATGTTGTTTATAATAAATGCGATGTTGTTTATCATAAATGCGAAAGTATATTTGTTTGTTTATTTGTTTGCTATCATGTTGTTTATCATAAATGCGAAAGTATATTTGTTTGTTTATTTGTTTGCTTGTTTTTTTTTAAGGGAAAATTTCTTTAGCGGTGCTTGGCACTTTTTTAGGTGGGTATAAAATTTATAACTCGAAATCGCGACATCGCATCAGCGTCATTTTTAAAATGAAACCTTAAGTCATTGCATTAAGGGTTAAGTTAGAGTGGCACGGGATCTGCCGGCACACCCGGAGTGCAACTGTTAAGTAGGGTTCGGTAACAGGTTTATGTCTGTCCATTCTACTAAGTTCTGCAAAATGAATGTAGGGTTCCTTAACAAATGCATGTCTGTCCGTTCTACAAAATTTAACATTTATTTCAAAATGAATGTAGGGTTCCGTAACAAATACATGTCTGTCCGTTCTACTAAATTTTACAATTTTCAACCAAGGTCCTCCGACGGTTATTTTATAATAAAAGTAGGGTTCCGTAACACGTTTATGTCTGTCCATTCTACTAATAAGTTCTGCAAAATGAATGTAGGGTTCCGTAACAAATGCATGTCTGTCCGTTCTACAAAATTTAACATTTATTTTAAAATGAATGTAGGGTTCCGTAACAAATGCATGTCTGTCCGTTCTACTAAATTTTAAAATTTTCAACCAAGGTCCTCCGACGGTTATTTTATAATAAAAGTGTCTGTGTGGGCCCTGAATACGAATCCGTTGTCAAAACTCAAAAAAAGTGGCCGCCATTTTGAACTTTTTAGTTACTGGACCGATTGCTTTCAAAATCGATATCTGGGTGTCTGTGTGGGCTCTGAATACGAATCCGTTGTCAAAATGTAAAAAAAGTGGCCGCCATTTTGAACTTTTTAGTTACTGGACCGATTGCTTTCAAAATCGATATCTGGGTGTCTGTGTGGGCTCTGAATACGAATCCGTTGTCAAAATGTAAAAAAAGTGGCCGCCATTTTAAATAATAATATAATAACCGCCATAGTAACTAAAAAGTTCAAAATGGCGGCCACTTTTTTAAATTTTGATAACGGATTCGTATTCAGAGCCCACACGGACACCCAGATGTCGATTTTGAAAGCAATCGGTTCAGTAACTAAAAAGTTCAAAATGGCGGCCACTTTTTTTACATTTTGACAACGGATTCGTATTCAGAGCCCACACAGACACCCAGATATCGATTTTGAAAGCAATCGGTCCAGTAACTAAAAAGTTCAAAATGGCGGCCACTTTTTTTGAGTTTTGACAACGGATTCGTATTCAGGGCCCACACAGACACTTTTATTATAAAATAACCGTCGGAGGACCTTGGTTGAAAATTTTAAAATTTAGTAGAACGGACAGACATGCATTTGTTACGGAACCCTACATTCATTTTAAAATAAATGTTAAATTTTGTAGAACGGACAGACATGCATTTGTTACGGAACCCTACATTCATTTTGCAGAACTTATTAGTAGAATGGACAGACATAAACGTGTTACGGAACCCTACTTTTATTATAAAATAACCGTCGGAGGACCTTGGTTGAAAATTGTAAAATTTAGTAGAACGGACAGACATGTATTTGTTACGGAACCCTACATTCATTTTGAAATAAATGTTAAATTTTGTAGAACGGACAGACATGCATTTGTTAAGGAACCCTACATTCATTTTGCAGAACTTAGTAGAATGGACAGACATAAACGTGTTACGGAACCCTACTTTTATTATAAAATAACCGTCGGAGGACCTTGGTTGAAAATTGTAAAATTTAGTAGAACGGACAGACATGTATTTGTTACGGAACCCTACATTCATTTTGAAATAAATGTTAAATTTTGTAGAACGGACAGACATGCATTTGTTAAGGAACCCTACATTCATTTTGCAGAACTTAGTAGAATGGACAGACATAAACCTGTTACCGAACCCTACTTAACAGTTGCACTCCGGGTGTGCCGGCAGATCCCGTGCCACTCTAACTTAACCCTTAATGCAATGACTTAAGGTTTCATTTTAAAAATGACGCTGACGCGATGTCGCGATTTCGAGTTATAAATTTTATACCCACCTAAAAAAGTGCCAAGCACCGCTAAAGAAATTTTCACTTAAAAAAAAACAAGCAAACAAATAAACAAACAAATATACTTTCGCATTTATGATAAACAACATGATAGCAAACAAATAAACAAACAAATATACTTTCGCATTTATGATAAACAACATCGCATTTATTATAAACAACATCCCCGTATACAATAATTGATTTCAAATTTCTTTTCAGTCTGTCAAATTTGCATATCATGTGTACGCGCCCGGTATGGCGCGCAGTCGTGCTCCTAACTCGCGGAATTATTGTATTTTTCACGTTTTAAGCGTTGTATTATCATTAAAATGACTTACCTATGAAAGGTTACAAACAGGTTACAAAGGTAACAAATGCATGTCTGTCCGTTCTACTAAATTTTAAAATTTTCAACCAAGGTCCTCCGACGGTTATTTTATAATAAAAGTGTCTGTGTGGGCCCTGAATACGAATCCGTTGTCAAAACTCAAAAAAAGTGGCCGCCATTTTGAACTTTTTAGTTACTGCACCGATTGCTTTCAAAATCGATATCTGGGTGTCTGTGTGGGCTCTGAATACGAATCCGTTGTCAAAATGTAAAAAAAGTGGCCGCCATTTTGAACTTTTTAGTTACTGAACCGATTGCTTTCAAAATCGACATCTGGGTGTCCGTGTGGGCTCTGAATACGAATCCGTTATCAAAATTTAAAAAAGTGGCCGCCATTTTGAACTTTTTAGTTACTATGGCGGTTATTATATTATTATTTAAAATGGCGGCCACTTTTTTTACATTTTGACAACGGATTCGTATTCAGAGCCCACACAGACACCCAGATATCGATTTTGAAAGCAATCGGTCCAGTAACTAAAAAGTTCAAAATGGCGGCCACTTTTTTTACATTTTGACAACGGATTCGTATTCAGAGCCCACACAGACACCCAGATATCGATTTTGAAAGCAATCGGTCCAGTAACTAAAAAGTTCAAAATGGCGGCCACTTTTTTTAAATTTTGACTACAGATTCGTATTCAGAGCCCACACATACACCCAGATATCGATTTTGAAAGCAATCGGTCCAGTAACGAAAAAGTTCAAAATGGCGGCCACTTTTTTTTATTTTTACTACAGATTCGTATTCAGAGCCCACACATACACCCAGATATCGATTTTGAAAGCAATCGGTACAGTAACTAAAAAGTTCAAAATGGCGGCCACTTTTTTTAAATTTTGACTACAGATTCGTATTCAGAGCCCACACATACACCCAGATATCGATTTTGAAAGCAATCGGTCCACTATCTAAAAAGTTCAAAATGGCGGCCACTTTTTTAAATTTTTACTACAGATTCGTAATCAGAGCCCACACATACACCCAGATATCGATTTTGAAAGCAATCGGTCCAGTAACTAAAAAGTTCAAAATGGCGGCCACTTTTTTTAAATCGCGAGATTAAAACACCATGAATATTATTAAACCGGAAAAAAATATTGTTTTAAGGAAGACTCCAATCTTTTACTCTGTTCCTCGAAGTTTAGGTAAATAAGCCCTACTTATTCCTATCACTGATTATTAGTACAACTTTTCAAAAATATTAGAACAACAGTCTGGTTTAATTTTTCAATATTTTTTTTTGGATTCAAACAATAATATTCGTTCAGTAAAAACTATTTGAAATAATATTACAAATAACAATTTCAAAATTCACAAATATACCGCACCATCATCGTCCGTCAGACTGGCATTCGTAGTGATCCCGTCAAGTTGCCGTCAAGCAAGGCTTCCGATTGGTCGGACGGTCGGCTCTTACTACCAGATACCCGAGCCAAGCCAGCGATAACAAACCTGTCGCTGGCCTTGCTCGCTCTGTCTCTCTCCATATCGCAGGGCGCGATATGGGTAACGGAGATAGACAAGTCACGTCATAAAAGATTAAATTGCGATTTCGATTTTCGTAGTAGTAGGGATTTTTGGCTAGCCGTGCTCCGATACAAACGCAGTAGCGTTGCGTCTCCCGTATGTATGCTCGGTGATTGGAAATAGGCCCTTTTGACCAAAATTGTTGTTTTCAATCGTAATTTTCTATAGGAAATAGTTCGTTTTGACCATTCAAATTTTACAGGAAGATGTATTTAAATACAAAGACTGAGAATCCGTAAAAAAACGCGCAACTCGCCGAAACGGAAATAGTTCCTTTTGAACAGACGCTCCTCAAATTACTTGCACAAATAATATAAAATACGTATTTTACTTAAGTACGTAAGTTTCGGCAAATTACTTTTCTTTAAATTTTAATGCCGTTGTCTCGCTAATGGTGACAATACAAGAGGACTGCGTTATCCGCTATCCATTTTTTCGTTCGCGTCCCATTTTCCAAGATTTTTCACGTCTTTGCTTACGGCATAAATAATATAAAAGCGTGAATCATTAATACGGGGAGGCGTAAGCTCACGAGGGTTAAGCCCTTGCAGAGCCTTAAAAAGGGAGTGCGGAACGATTTAGCCCGCCTCACCTATTAAATAGACGACATCGGGTCCCGAAAAAATGACAATGGCCCGGAAAAAATTGTCTATTTAGGACGGAATATACATTTACAACGCCGGAGCGTTCGGGAGCACAGCGGGCGACAACGGACGCTTTGGGCGAGAAATGTCGGACGATATTTCTGCTTGTAACTTGTTGAGCCTTTTGGAAAGGGCTACGGTCGAGACACGGGCGCGGGCGCTGTGAGAAATGAGACCCTCTTCAATGACGGACACGGCCGATGGAAAATGTGAACCGATATTTTTTTACAAATCAGGAAGATTGATCATTCGCTCCGGGCCTTGGACCTTTTTACTTTTATTTGTAAACATATTTACGCACTAAAGATATTGTTCTTTAGTACTATTGATGTCTCTTAGAATTATATACCATTGTGAAATTATTTTTTTTATGTTAGTAAGTATTATCGGCGCTGCGCGGCCAGAGGTAAAGGGGGAAGAGGAAGCGCGCTTCCCACCCGAATCCTGCCGCGCGGGGGTTAGCGCGGGTGTTGGCCGCATTCCTTACGCCGGCGCATATGCTCGCGCGCGTACAATAGGTACCCGCTTTATATTTATTCATTAGATGTCGCGCTTTCAATAAAAAAAAATGAAAGCCGAAAAAGAAGAGAAAAAATACTCCCCGACTTGGATTCGAACCTGAAACTCCAGATGATGCAACTGTTCTAAATTTTGAGAGAATACGTCATCGACCCGATGGCGAAATGGTAACGCGCTGGCGGCTCAAGCCGGAGTTCCACATTCTGAAATTATTTGTTCGTCTTTTGAGAAGATGGCGAGAGAGTACATACGTATACATATCACACACGCTGAATCCCGACAATCGGGGTAAGCAGAGTAATCGGTGTTGTGCTGCGAGAACTCTGTTAAATTACAGCACAACACCGAACCCCACACCTCGCAAAGCATTCGAACAAGAATCAATCGATCAAGCAGAAAGCAAGGCACGAAGACCCACATGCTGCATGACTCGGTGGAAATACCGTGCCAAGGTGAGACGTGGCGAGCCTGTCGCCCTTTAGCACGGCATCTTGTCCTTATCCGTTAGTCGCTTTTACGACATGCATGGGGAGAGATGCAGTGGGGATATTCTTTTTAAGTACCGAACCCACACGGTACTATAGATTATAGTATAGATATTTGTGAAATCTCCCATTTTGGCGGCGCCAGTGGACATGAAAACTTGAATTATACGCATCTGCCTTTATCTCAGAAAATAATATCAGAAAAATCAAATTAAAAAAGTCGATTTTATAAGGTAAAAGCGCACAACAGCCAACTGACACAAGAAAAAAATGAATAGGGTTCGCCCAAACTTATAATGAGGTTCTAAAATGGGTCAAAGCGGAAGGTATTTGCATGGAGGATTTAACGCTCTACAGTTTTTAATTAATAAACCTTTTCCAGTTAACGAATTCAAGATTATATTTACAGGTTCACACTTAACACGCTTTGTTTGGCTATAATATATACTTAAACGGAAAAACACGAAATATTTTTATGAGATTAGAATTATTGTATAAATACCTAGACCTACATTGGTTTTAATCAAAAATGTGTCATACATGACGAATGTTTAGGCGGAATATTGCCTGCTAAGTGCCAATAACTTCGTCAAGTGAGCCCAAAACATCCATTAGACCGCTCCTAAAGCCACGCACACACACCGTGTTACTAGATGTCATCCGTATGGTAACCCAGCTAGCTCGGCAGGGTTGCCATATGGGTTTCAAATAAAATTCGTCTTTATCGCAAAATTATTTACATGTAAACTCAAATTGTTCTTTGTTCATTTCATGTGTTTTTAGAAAATGGGAAACCAATGACGTGTTTAGAAGTTTACACCGGACGGTCGGTTCTTCGTTACGTAAAATAATTTTATCAACGGAAATCGTCTTGGGTAGTACTTTTTTAAGTTCTAAGGTCTCACGCACGCATAATTAAATTGCAGTTCGTTTTGAACGTACTGCACGTCGATCACGAGTTGTTTTAGTCCGTTCGATGATCGCCGCAGAACGAAAAATATTGTATGGGAAAAGATGCCAGCACCACTAGCGAGCGTTTCGAGCACTATTATTTAACCAATCATTTCGCTCGAACGATTATCTAACTAACGGACGAAAACAGGTTGACTTTACGCGCTCGATGAATGAATGCCTCTTCTGTGCTTTATAATTCATTGGTGACAACCCTGAGCGGGTTGCGCGGGCTACACACGGCGGCCGGTGAGGTGTAAATTGCCCACAGCAAGCAATTTGCGCGCGAAATTACCTCTTATCGAACCGGGCTCGTGTTGCCATATGTCTGGGAATGAGGCCGAGCATTTTTGTTTTTTTTTTTTATATTTTACAGCGAGCCGCCGCGATTAGAAGCCATTCAGATGCGCGCAATGTGAAGGAATAATAACCTGGCTTTATAATTTTTACCATAGATTTAGCGTGGTATTTTTATTTATGCTGCTATAATACGATGTGATTTACCTATGTTGCCAGTAATGGCGAACTGTTATTATTTAACTGGGGTAAATAATGGTTACAATGCCTTACATAATCGAAAACGATGACAGAAACAGCGTTAAACTGTGACTTAGTAGGTATATCGCTGGTTCATTAATTGTTTTCTTTTTTTTTTCTTAAAGTGTTTCACTGCAATCTGCGCCCACAACTGCAATAAGCAGCGATGCTGTTTGCTTCTGTCGCTGTGATCTCTTACTGGGGTGAGGCCCGTCCCATGAGATACCTTGCCGTTGCATTCGGATGGGTGTTCCAGGCGCTCCCTGCACCTATATGTGTGATTTGTGATCTCTTCCCATACCGTTTCCATTTGGAGATCCTAGTACCTACATTATTTCATCACTGATATACTAGGGAATGTTTCCTAAGGAATGAAGAGTTTCATCGGTGTTTTGGTTTGAAACCGTTCCATAATGTCCATGTTTGCCTTGTTGTTTCCCAGCTCCTTTTCGTTTAGGTTTTCCTGTAAACTATAAGAGAGGCCCTATACATATTCCTCCTTTTTTTTGACTCCATACTTTCGGAGATAAGAGCGGGGATACTCGATTTTTTATATTATTATATGTATATTTTAATATCTTTTAAACTATGCATTTTTGAATTATAAAAAAATATAAGCTAATAACGTGCCCTTTTCATTGATTTTGAATTTAATTTAGAATTTTAATTTATTCTCCAAAATAGAAATTCGTTCATTTACGATAATACGTTTGGGTCATCAAACTCTAAATATATGCACCAAATATGACAGACAAACAGGAGATTATAAGGTTTCAGTATTTTTCCTCTTTTCAGATACGGGACCCTAAAAAGATGGCGAAATCCGAAAAAATAAATTTCGCAATTTGTCGTGTATTCGGACACTAAGCTGACATGTTTTGGCACGCAGAGTTTGACGCAGAAACAAGATGGCGGTACTCACTGACTAAAATGGCGACGCAGACGAGAATGGCGACCAAGAAGTTTGTGTCGATGCCGAAGGAGATAGCCTTCGCCATGCTGAGCTGGCAGCCGAGGTCTGCGTTGTGACGAAGAGCCGGGGCTCCGAGGTTGTATGTCTGTTGGAGTAATAATTCATAATTAGGTTAGACTGTGTGGTTGTCGGAGTAATAGGTCGTATTAGGTTAGACTGTGTGGTTGTCGGGGTAATAGGTCGTATTAGGTCACGACAGGTTTGCTTAAGTTATTTCTCTGTTAGGGTTATTACCCTATAGATAGGATTACGACTTAAATTGGTCGTATTAGGTTAAGACAGTGAGGTCGCTGGGGGTAATATATCGTATTAGCTCACGATAGGATTCGTTAGGTTATTTATCTTTTGGGGTTATGGGCCGCATTAGGTCAGGTTCCATATCTGTTGAGGTTCCATAGCGTCATAGGTGATATTAGGGCAGACATAAGTCAGATGAATATGCAACGGCCCTAAGTTTTAAAAATAGTCTATCACAACAGTGAAATCGCAAAAAAGACTTTTTCCGACCACTTCTCTCAAGCAAGACCGCACTTAGGCGGAACTGCATAGAGTTTCATACAAAGAAATCTCCGCTCTACTGCAGTACATGTGTGCAGTACACTGCAGTACAGTGCACGCCTTCAGACCTTTAGTTAGGTATAGGGGACGCAGGTATTCCATAGACAACAACGCCGTTGGTATAAAACGCAACAACAACAAATGCGGCAGATAGAGCAATCAAGCAAGATACACATCGGTTTATTTACCTCGGAGTTGAATGTTAAGTTGCTGATGCAACCGATGAACTTGTGGTGTGTGGGTCGGTGCTTCCAGCCGAAAGCGTGTCCTATGGACGCCAAGTCGACGCTGGCGCCGCCCAATTGAAGTGGCGCGTTCACTGTTCGCAAAAAAAAAATTATCATTATGTATGACATACATATTATATACACAGAAATGTACCAACTGAAGCGTTCACTGTTAAATAATAATTATGACTTACATACATACACAGAAATATAAATAGACGTGACAAAAATATACATACATACATAGCGTCACGCCTGTTTCCCGGTGGGGTAGGCAGAGACAACGGATCTCCACGTGCCACGATCCTGACACACCTCTGCCGCCTCTTTCACTCCCATAATGTTCTTCATGCATGCTCGCCGGTTACGGGTACTACGCGCTTGACCCTTTTTGAGCACATGCCCGATCTGGTTCATGTGCGTGCGTCTAGAGTCTAGCTAGGGCGACGCTTCATACTTACAAGATGACGAAAACAAATTATTTTCGTTAGGTAATTAAAAGTGCAATAGATGAATGTATGTGAAAATATGGCGAATTGTGACATGCAACAGTCATGCCGGCCTCGGTATCTCAGTAGTGGGATCGGTCGACTGTCGCTCGTGATCATAAGCACACCTGGGCGCGGTCAGAAGTTGCATGGGTATCTACCACGAGTAAGGCCAACCGATAAAAAAAACCTACTAAAACTATGAATAAATATAAAAAAATAACTGACCGTTCAAAATTTGCATCGGTCCCACAGGCGCAGCCAAGTTCATGCAACTGGACATCTTGCATCGGTCCACGAACATCTCTATGGAGGAGCGCATGAGGACAATCTCGATGAGATGAGGCCGACCGTCCGACACTTTGATCACGCTGTGGTTCAGCTGGGTCGTCCCGGAGCCGTAGTTCACTATCAACACCGGATAGCCGCCCATCAACTCCAGCGACATGAAATCTGTGAGAAGAGATAGAGAAAGATAAAATATATAATAAGAGAGCAGATAATGTGAAATAAACAAGGTCTGATGTCTGAGACTTTAAACATGGTCTACGATTTGACCATTGTCTGACACTGACCATGGTCTTGCACTGTGACTGCGACCAAGGTCTTACACTATGACCATGGTCTTGCACTGTGACCACAGAGTCAGACGCTGACCACGGTCTTGCACTGTGACTACAGCCTGACACTGACCACGGTTTTGCACTGTGACCACGGTCATGCACTGTGACCACAGCCTGACACTGACCACGGTTTTGCACTGTGCCCACGGCCTTGCACTCTGACCACGGTCCTGCACTGTGACCACGGTCTTGCACTGTGACCACGGTCTTGCACTGTGACCACAGCCTGACACTGACCACGGTTTTGCACTGTGACCACGGCCTTGCTCTCTGACCACTGTCTTGCACTGTGACCACGGTTTTGCACTGTGACCACGGCCTTGCTCTCTGACCACTGTCTTGCACTGTGACCACGGTCTTACACTGTGACCACAGCCTGACACTGACCACGGTATTGCACTGTGACCACGGTCTTGCACTTTGAGTGCGGTCTGACACTTTGACTATGGATATGACCACTGTTTAACTTTTTGACAACGGTACCTACGTGGGCAGAGACGAAGAAAATATACAGATACAATTCTGCTGAAGGATAAGGTAAGGATAAGGATATGTAAGGTTTCTACAGAACCCTAAAAATACATCTGCCATCTCGGTCTAATTAAACATAACATAACCTGTTGAATCTACAATAAAAACAATCTAATAAACTCATTTTTAAAAAGTACTTCACACATAATACATTCAAATTAAACTTCATCAATTAACAATGTTTACAAAAACAAATCCTCATTCCAAAGTACTTCAGTCCCAAACTCCGCATTTCAAATCCCCGTTAAAACCTTTTAAAATCCTCCATTCATTTCCCTAAAGCTACCCACACAGTGTACTCCGAACGGCGTTTTCATTAATATCTGTCACTAGCAATGCAACAATCTGACCCGGCGCCGGAGCCGGCTTTCGCGTTTTCCAGCATGGACAAAAGAAAAGCATAACTCGGGAAACTACAAAAGAAATTATCCCTGCATCTACACATCGCCACGTCATTAATCACCATTCAAGAGGTGGGATCTGTGCGTTTGATCGACATGTACCACTTAATAGGTGGCGCCCTCTAGAAGCTTCAATAGAGTTGACCTTTCAAAATGGCGGCCGATGTCCGATTATCATCGCCAACACACGTGAGCGGAGATTTGTGTGAGCGATATCGTGAGGAATATATCGGACGCCATTTTGAAACGGAACTTCTGTAATTTGGAATCAGATAAGACGCTGTACATCTTTAACACGCTAAGTATGTCGTATTATGTCACGAGCACGACAGATTTGGTTATGTTATTTCTCTGTTGGGGTAATAGGTCGCGTTAAGTTAGACTGTACAGGTGTTAAGATAATAGATCGTATAAGTCATGTTTCTCTTGAAAACAAAAAACCGGCCAAGTGCGAGACGAACTCGCGCACTGAGGGTTTCTTATCGCCATGTCATGGTTAGCGCCACTCACGCCATCTATGGCGTGTTATGAAATGCTTCATATTAGTTAAATGTCATGATTAGTTAAAATGCTTCACACTGTATTCGGTAGATGGCGCGCGCGCATACACTTTTTTAGTTTCTTCTATGTGTTAACCCCGTGATTTTTTTTACTTTTTCTTATTTTTATTATTTCTTGTTATATTGGCCATAATAACACATATTCTGTGAACATTTCAACGGGCTAATCACGGTTTAAGAGATACAGCCTTCGGACAGACAGACAGACGGACAGACAGACAGACATACAGAAAGACTGACAGGCAGACAGACAGACCGGCAGACAAGACAGACAGACTGCGTAAGCTTACTAAGCTCCCGTACCGGATACGGAACCCTAAAAAAGCAGACTAAATGTGTTTTATCCCATATCGGATTGTGAAAGAGATATCTGAGGTCCGAACCGTGGTGCGTGGAGATCCGTTGTCTCTTCCTACCACATTTTGAAACAGGCATTTAAAAAACGAACTGTCGACGTTCGCTCTGAATCCCGCACACGCAAGTTTCCTGGTGCACGTAAGAAATAGCGGAGCAGTCATTAAATAATCATTACAAATGTATTCGGAAAGCATTAAAGACCAGCATTGAAGAGCCCTTGCGGTGCTTCATGCAGGAAAAGTGTATTTCAAATATTCGTATAGTAAAATAAAATATGACCTCTTACAATATAGAAAAGAATAATAATACATTTTTATAATTGTATTTTATCTGCGTAGATATGAAATATGACCACAGAACTATAATCAGTTTCACATTTTTATTGAGAATTAAATTGTTACGAATTGTACACGGGAAGTAAGAATGTACTTACCTAAAAATATTTTTTTTTTTAATACAAAATTCGCTATAGAAACATTATTTAACGAAAAGAGTCCAAAATCCACATTAGAATAATTTAAAAATACGTATTTATACAAGCTATATCTGTATGTATAGAACAGTACTTAACTGAAATATATATTGCAATTGAATTTCAGAAGAAATACCTAATCAAATCTAAAAAGTGTATACAGGAAAAAACCACAGTAGAGTATAACAAATTACCTACATCATCATCATCAGCCCGTATCGGTCCACTGCTGGACATAGGCCTCTCGCAAGGCAGGCCACCACACGCGCGCGCTCTCCCGCCCTCCTCATCCATCTACTGCCTGCCAGCTAAGGCTACCAAACTACATAACTAAATTAAAATAAAGATCTAATCCATTCGTGCATTGTCGTTTGTCTGTTGTTATTTTAGAATTAATACTAATAATAAATCTGTAAGGGATGGTCATGGAGTAAGTTACTTTGTTTTATGAGATATTGCGTTTGTAGACTCTATGTATGATACTAAAACAAAATTGACGATTTTTAGAAATCTTTTATGTATGTATGTACGTATGTATGTATGTTCCTCCATAACTTTTAAACCGATCATCTGAATTCGATGAAACTTTGTACAAGCACATTTAACTATGTGGGACACAGGATAGGCTAAATAAAATTCATTTCCGGTTACGCTAAGATGTGACTCTCATACAAGCCGAATTGTTCCGCGCGCCGAAATAAAGGCGTAGCGGGCTTACATACTTTCTTCTTTTTAAATACGAATTTCACGCGAGCGAAGCCGCGGCCAAACGCTATATTAAATAAAACTCACAACATTTTAACAAACAGACATTTCCGTTTATATAAAAAATTCAAATATTAATTTCTCCGAGTAAGACCAGTCGGTGCAATCACAGGGGGCTAAAATCGATGCGTCTACAACACAATTCCAAGGTTCTATTATATTATCAAAGCCTAAACAAAGAAAAGTCAAATTTACCACGGACATAATTAGAGCGGGTAGTGGCGGCCGATATAACATGTTCATTGTAACCAAACTAGGGGTTGTCGAAACAAAATAACAATGTTTTTAACATCACGCAACCTTGGACTAATAATCGTATTCTTAGGGCGCGTCGACACGGCTCCAACCGTCAGGTTCGAACATTTTGATTTTAAATTGCACTTATAGTATTAATATTTTATATTTATTGCAAATTGTTCGATGTTTTGACGATGGTTTGCCTTTGCTTGGATCGAGATAAAATAAGAAAAATTGTATACAGTATTTGACCTGTGCTGTGTTAAGTGTATATGTGCCTACCTAATCTGTGATGTAATGTATTACATCACGGTGGTCAGTGCTGTGTTCTAATTTACCCAAGTCCTTTAAGCACAACAGCGATTACACTACGATTACCCTGATTGTCGGGATATAGCGTTTGTGCTATGTATTTTTATGTGCGGATTCTAAGATAAATTAATAATTGTAACATGTAACGAAATATGTACTTAAAAAAACCCTGCGAAGTTTCTTGGAGGCTTCGGCACCGAACCGGACACAAAAAACAATTTGTGCCAAGTTCGAGAGTAGTAAAAATACCTTATGAATTCTCAATAAACAATAAACAATGAAAATAACAATACCTTTTCTAGTCGTAAAACTTCTGAAGCTACATAATGCTAGATAATTTGCTTCACTCTCCCCGTGTAGAACAACCTTGAATTCCACCGAAGAAAGGAACAATTTTTCGTGCGACCGATAAACTTTTGCAATTACAATCGAGTAATCCTCTACTTACAGACCCAACGTTTCCATATCTAGTAAGTTCAGCTTATAGTTACCCTATTTGTTTTTTTATTGCTTCCGAACTGGGTGGCTGTGCCCGAGGTCGAAGCCTCAGTTGCAGCCAATTTCACCCCCGAGGAGGTGCCAGTCCGGCTTGGAGGTGGACTAATGTCGCTGGGGAAAGGTTATTAACCCGCGATTTGTATGAACTTTTAAGCGGCTCGTAGAGGGGCTTGCTTATTAAACGGCCGTGGGCTCATCCCAGTCGGCGCGGCGTTCACCACTTTCTTTATATTTACGAGTAGGATTTCTTCCACAAAGATCAGTTGTTTCATGGTTCCATCTCCACGTGTCCGTACATCGTACGCATCGCGCGCATCGGACGGATCGGATTAAACGCGTTTTTAGTATTCCTGGGTCCACTGTATCTGGAGCAATCTGGACTGCGGCCAACGCGACTGCCTTAACGATTTTAATAGTTTTTTTCTTTGCAAAAATGCATATGAACATCTAATTCCGAGAGGAACAAGATGAAAAGGGCTGAGTGGCTGGCATCATGAGTATAGACTGTGATTGTTAGGTTTTATAAAAAAAAGTAGCCAAAGATGTGTAACATTTATTTCACACTGTGTTTATAAAAACACCGTTAACAGCTGTTGACTAGCGCCAACTGTAGGCCGCACCAATGAGTATAATTCATACATAATATACTTCACTCGCAAAATTACTTCACTTCCTTAACGCATTTCAGCTTCATTCACAAAACTACTGTATGGGTATACTGAGAGCTAAGATGTTACACATAAAAAAAAACTCCCCAATTTGAGCCAAGCTTAGGAAGTGTAGAATTATTAAAATACCGACTCTAGATCGCTCAGGCATCATAAACTCAAGTAACGAGGGACCAAATTTAATTCCCATAGTCCTAAATTACCAACTGGCAGAATACTTTTATTATACTTCTAATCAGTTCGAGGTAAAATCTATATCTTCGGGCCTAATAAAATATAAATAAATAAAAAAATAAATATTTTGTTGGCTTATGGTGATTAATATTGTCGGGCTTCGATAGAAATAAATTGGACTAATTTTGTAATCATACTACCTTCGAGGAACGTAAGCCTGATAGAATGTCCTTGGATAGAACGAATGACGAAAAGACCTTTTTGAAAAATAGAACGTCTGTTGGATGGAACGGAATCGTTGAGGAATATGATAGTTTCCTTCGTCAACCATTCAGTCCAGGAGACGAAAAATTTCAGGAATCAACTTTTTTGAGAAATAAAGTTTGAAGTGTGAACATGTTGAAAATTCGAAAGAGGAATTTGTTGAAAATGTGCCTTGCTAACGAATATGCTACCTACAGGAGCGGGGGAATAAGCTGTATATATTACTTGATTACAACAACGGACTTGTTGATAAAACAAGATACCTAGAATAACGAACATGTTGATTCATAGAATGCGTGAAGGAACGCACTTATTTTTTGCTATCCAAAGGGCATTATGTGATCCCCTTATAGAAAAATGGAAAGTACTGACTACATTTTTCCCAAGTATCTTTAGCCCTCAGACGCTAGAGATGATTTGGAGAATTGTTAATTAGTTACGATGGGGCTGGCATAGTCGGTAGGCGGCTAAAGCCCTATTTAAATAAAGAAGAAAAAAAAACGGTGGTCTCACCTTCAATATTCAGCCACCGATTGTAGCGCATCGGTCCCACGTAGAAGATCAGTCCATTCTCGCTAGCCGTCGTGACGGTAACAGTCAGTCGTGCTTCGTGGCAGGCCGCCAGCGTGTGGTATAAGGCCCAGCCGTCGCCGTGGAACCCTACCGAAGTCTGCTCGCACCGTGGTCCGAAGAGACCTTCGGGACACTCGCACTTGTTGGCGAATAGGGTGCCTGGAGGAATGGAAGACATTGTTTAGGTAATATTGATACAATATTATGAGACTTTTGAGTTAATACAGGGGAAGATTTTAAGGGTTGAAAGAATTTTTGCGCAACAAAATTTTTCCACGGATGCAGATGCAGTTACAGTCGCATTTGCAGCTCCAGTTTCACTTGCAGCTGTTCTTGCAGTTTCAGCTGCAGTTGCACCCGCAATTGCAACTGTAGTTGCATTCGCAGTTTCACTTACAGTTGTGCTTGCAGTTTCAGCTGCAGTTTCACCCGCAATTGCGGCTGTAGTTGCATTCGCAGTTTCACTTGCAGTCGTGTTTGCAGTTTCCGCTGCAGTTGTACCCGCAATTGCAACTGTAGTTGCATTCGCAGTTTCAATTTCAATTGCTCTAGCAGTTGTATTTGCAGTTACAGTTACATTTGCATTTGTATTGTATTGTCTTGTAGATTGCTCACCTCCGTTGAAGCAAGTTATGATGTCTTCGACCTCACAGGTGCACTCGCTTTCGACCCTCGCGGAAACACCAACGAAGCTCGTCGTGTTCGTGTACACGGAGAGCGGAACGTTAGATTTCATCAAAACGTTCCGGCAGGAATCCGCGCATTGCTCCTTTTCTATAAGGCACTCGTCAATCGTGACCATGTAGATTTGTGCGCCGAGCTCCATCTCCAACTGTAAAGGAAGCTGATGTTAGTCTTTCTCACTGTTGTGGATAATCTGATGGTTTATTAAAAGGTCCGTGGTTCAAAACCAAGGAGACTCGATTTTTTTTTATTAGAATAAACATGTTAGGAAAACAAGTGTAGGTTCGTGGGTACTCATTTGTCGCAAGTTTCAAATGAAGGCGAGGCCAAAAAGTCTGTTGTTGTAAGATCAACTTTCAAATGATCAAAGATGCAACCCAAAAAACGCATACGGGTCGAATAGCTTTTATGTAGTCGGTTAAAAACTTGGACTGACTGCCTACAATAAATGTAATTCATAGCCTTTGAAATGGTTTTCTGAAATAGCGCTCCATATGTTGGTCAAAGTGGATTTAATTTGCACACGAGTCAAGTACAGTGCTGCGTCCAGTAGAGTAATTAAATTACAAAAAATATATATCCGAGTGATATCTTGACACATCGTGTTTACTCGCATTGTTATTTAGGTAACTGAAATTATTGAAGGGCCAACTTTTTTTTACAAACTTGAAATTTTTCCGATTGAGGGTTCCGTACCACCACGTATTCGTATTTGTACGTCGTATTTGTGTTATGTGTTTACCAAAATAATTTTGTTTTCGAAAATAAAGAAAGGCCTAAATAAAACCTACAGCAATGTTTTTGATTGACTGTCTGGAAAATTATTGCTTTTTGTAATGAAAATATAAAAAAAAAATTTTTTTGTCGCAACTATTACATTGTCGAAAACCTGCAGTTTTCCTATAACCCATGGCTTAATTAATATCTACTAACCCAATTAAAATCTAAATTTTAGCTTTAGATTTAAATGTTTAACCTAAGAGAACTCGAGAAGGGTAATTTTTGCACATTTTTAACTATATGATTAAGAAAACACTGAATTTAAAATAAAATAAAAATTTTAGCTCTTTCAAATCATACCACACACCATAATAATATTATGTTAACATATTATGTTAATTTGAACTTTTTTTATTGGTACCAAACTGTACCAAACCCCATATTAACGTAAAATACATTTTTATCTAATATTTTTTTAAATATTCATTTATTTAAGAAGTTTCATCAACAGATTTCACACGGTTATTATTAAAATAAATATAATACGTGTGAATGCGCATCATGTAAAAAGTAAAATAAAAACAAAATATATTAGGAATTTTAATGAACATTTTGATTTAAGGCTAAGGGAATTTTTGATCCAAACAATTATCCTATTCCAATACAATAATTTCCGGTTACCTACTCTTGTAACTGGTGGTAACAGCGGACGCAGTACTCACGCTACGGTGCGTACGTGTGCACTGAGAAAGCGGATACATTTAGCAGCCAAGAATAGCAGTACAAAGGAGTGATTAGTGAAATCCTGCTGTTGTATTTGCCTGCGGTTGCGGTACGGACAGACAAAAGGGGTACCCAAATGTAGGACTGCCGAATTGCAAGGCGGCCGCTGAAGGCATTCTGTCTAGCAGCTACATAAAGATTTGATAGTGCGGTATTGTTTTTACCGACTTCAAAAAAGGTGGTTATCAATTCGACACGTATGTATGTAATATCGTTGGAATTGCACAATATTGGTATAAGGTTAATCTATGTGGGCTTCTAAACAGGTGTGCCAAATTGTATGTATGTATGTATGTATATATATGTTTGTCCACGCATTACTCCGAAATCCGAAACTTTTAATCGGATTGTAACCAGTTTTATTGGCTTACACTTACTTGAACTTAGGGAACAGTGTAAGTTTCATTAAAATCGGTTAAGTCGTTTTCAAGATATGGGCTGTTAATTTAGCGACTTCTTCAAAAAAGGAGGTTAAAAGCTAGTGTAATATACTTAACTAAAAAGATTGAAATAGAAAACTGTTTTGACTACACTATTAAAAACTAGAACTGAAAAGTGTTAAATAATATTTTGATTACCCTTGAGTTGAAGGCGGTACAAAAGCACAAAAGGTGTCCATCTATAAATTTTCAGGTGTGCTTTTGTACCGCCTTCAACTCAAGCGAATTGAGCGCCAAAATAAAAAATTCGGAAAAAAAAAATTTTTTTTCTCACAATTTCGGCCATAACTTTTTTCGTTTTTGACTTTCTAGAATAATTCTTTTTGCACCTTCAGCTCTTATGACTACGCGTCTTTTGAGCCTTTCTTTAATATCATATCTTCACAACTCTCCGAGATATAAGTGGATCGCACTTTTTCGTGAAATCGGAGCCTACACTGGAGCGAACGAAAAGACATTTCCAATTAATTCAAAAACCGCACAAACCTCATCTTGATGCGCAGCCACCATACTGTCGAGCTTCTCCGGCGGGTAGTAGGGCGAGCCGTGCGCCGAGAACCGCACGTCCAGGAACATCGCCTTCACCGTCTGCTTGTTGAACACCGTGAACACGTCCACGTTGTCTAGAGACGTGTTGTACATCTGCGCTAGCCGGCGGTGAAGCTTCTCCTTCTTGCTGCTTCCCTGGTAGAACGATCGAATCTTAGTAAAATGGTAGTGTCTAGTGGCGCTCGAACTTGGCGAGGGCACTTATTACCCCTAGATACAAGCATACCCCTTGCCCCTTACTAGGTGGGAGGCTCCATTATTTTTTTTTTTATAGAAACTTGACACTTTTGGCCACATCACCTACAACATCCGTGATGTGAGCCCATAACACCGGGTGAACTTGGTGCCACGTCAGTGCTTCCCTTCGGTCGTGCCGGCTATACTGAACAGGACGGAATACACAAACTATTTACATAGCCGTTTGGACCGACCTTTCATTCAGTGCGGTGGTGCCAATCCGGGCGGGTTAAACCCTACCACCTAGTAATATAAGAGAGTCATATCTCTTAGTCGCCTTTTACGACATACACGGGGAGAGATACAGTGGGGTTATTCTTTTAAAGTACCGGCCCCACGCGGTACCTAGTGTCTAGTGGCGCTCGAACTTGGCGACGGCACTTATTGCCCCTAGATACGAGCACACCCCTTTTTTTTATGTAATCCGGTATGGGTGGCTGAGTCGGAGGGGCCAAAGCACATGCTCTAACCAGCCAATATCACCTCCGAGAAGGTAGGTGCCATACCGGAGACTTCCCTGGATTGCTGGCTATACTGGACTAGAGGAGAACACAACCGAGGTTGCTTGCGGCCATCTTACATTCAGTACGGTGGTACCAACCCAGTCGGCTACAATTTGAGCCTACCACCTAGTAAGGGGCAAGGGAAGGGCCCTTGCCCCTTACTGGGCGGGAGGCTCAAATTGTAGCCGAATGGCTTGGTACCACCGAACTGGATGTAAGATGGCCGCATATCAGCCTCGGCTGTGTTCTCCTCTAGTCCAGTATAGCCAGCAATCCAAAGGGAAATCTCCAGTACGACACCTTCTTGGAGGTGATATTGGCTGGTCGGAACATGTGCTCTGGCCCCTCTGACTCAGCCAGCCATACCGGATTGCATAAAAAAGAGTTAGCGCATTTCGATATTTTTAACCCCCGATGAAAAAAAGAGGGGTGTTATAAGTTTAACGTGTGTGTGTATATGGGTGTGTCTGCCTTTGGCATGTAGCTCCCAAACGTATGGACCGATTTGGATGCGAGTTTTTTTTATTGGAAAGCTGGTTTAATCGAGATGGTTGTTAGCTAGGTTTGTGATCAAATAATCAAGTAATTAAGTAATCAAAAAATTAATTATCTTAAAAAGTAGACCGATTTGCATGCGGTTTTTTTTTTTTTAAACTTTGAAATAAAAGTTAAATTACAAATCTAAAAAAACCCCGACTCCGACCCTTGAATAGTCAAAAATAATTTCCGTTTAATTACTTAAAGGAGTCGGGGGACCGCTAAGTAAATAAAATATAAAAGACGAACTCAGAGCTCTGCGGGAATTTACTTAGCGGTTCCCCGACTCCTTTAAGTAAGCAAACGGATTATATTTTTTTTGTTTTTTATGGAAACTGACACGGTTGGCTACATCACCTACAACATCCGTGATGTCAGCCCATAACACCGGGTGAACTTGGTGCCACGTCAGTGCTTCCCTTCGGTCGTGCCGGCTACACTGAACTGGACGGAAAACACAAACTATTTACATAGCCGTTTCGACCGACCTTTCATTCAGTGCGGTGGTACCAACCCGGGCGGGTTAAACCCTACCACCTAGTGATATAAGAAGGGAGTCATATCCCTTAGTCGCCTTTTACGACATACACGGGGAGAGATGCAGTGGGGTTATTCTTTTAAAGTACCGGCCCCACACGGTACATGACGTTATTTTTCCAATTATTTTTGACTTTTTAAAGGTCGGGGAATTTTTATAATTTGTAATTTTTAAAGATATACTCACGTCAGCTTCAACAGTGATAAACTCCTCCGCGGTGATGTTCCCAAAACGTATAGAGCCGGACTTGTCGACAGCTTCCTCGGGGATTTCCTTGATCGTGACGTTCACAGTCGCTTCAACCCAGTGGAAAGGCACCAGGGGCTCGTTGACTTCTGTCACCTGAATTATACATACGCATCGTCATGCCTGTTTCTCAATTATAGTGGTGACACCTTGGTCCGGGTCATCTCTCACTCTATAATATGGTTAAGAGAGGCGATGATTTTTTTTTTTTTTATGGAAACTGACACGGTTGGTTACATCACCTACAACGTCCATGATGTCAACCCATAACACCGGGTGAACTAGGTGTCATGTCAGTGCTTCCCCCTTTGATCGTGCCGGCTACACTGAACTGGTCGGAAAACACAAACTATTTACATAGCCGTTTCGACGGACGTTTTATTCAGTGCGGTGGTACCAACCCGGGCGGGTTAAACCCTACCACCAAGTAAGATTAGGAAGGAAGGGACCTACAGTTTTACGAGGAATCCGAACCTCGGTCAGCCTCCAACGGTCAGCGGTCACCCATCCAACTACTGACCGCACCCAGCGTTGCTTAACATTAAATAGCGACAGTTGACTGTCTGCACCACTGAGCTATCGGTCCGAGCTATGATGGCTGGCCCCGGTGTGGTATTCGTGAATGGTTGCTCTTTGTGGAGACTGACCTGCTACAAGTGGCAACATGGAGGGCATATACTTTTACATAAACAAAAAATCATTTTGTCATGAATAATTTGCATTTGTCATGAATTGTGCAGTTTTTGGATGCAAAGAAGTAATTTAGAGATGGTAGGTAATAGATATCACATGCGTGTTCAGGTAGTGGCAAGTGGCAAGCATTTTTGTAAAGTAGACTAAGTGAACATTGAAAAAGATTCCAGTGAAGTTTCTTGCCAGATCTTCTTCGCTGTGACAATTGAACTGGCGGAATGATAAAAATTAAATGTAAAATATGACAATTCTGAGCGCAGTGTACTGACTATAGATAATGAATAAACAATCAAATAAAACAATAAGATAGACAGAGAAAACAAATCTCCAAGATCCATGGTCGTTCGTGACACACGTTTGACGCCTTGCCTCGACGCGATACGCCTCGAATCAAGACTTCGAGGGCTTACTTCAAGAATGCATTAAGTCAGAAAAAGTAGTTTTGAGATAATCAAGATTTAAAGTTTACAAAATAAAAATAAAAAAATCTACTTATATTTACAATATCAGTATTATGTACCGGGATTTATTATCTATCGAGGTTAAAAATGTTATTAAAGAAAAGAATTATATGTTAACACAATACCATGTTTTATTCAAAAGTGTAGGAGAAGGTACTGACTTAGTGTATTTTCCTTGACGATTAATTTTGCAGTAAAATAAAAATACTGTGTTAAGTCTTATACTCATTTAATGAAAAAGACAGTTGTTGTTGGTGCTTTGGTTTGGGGTTGGCTCTAGGCCTGCAAACTAGTCCCGCTTGGTTGGGGACCTTGTGAAAAACCCCGCGATCTCCAGCTACCCCAGCCAGGCTATGTCATGGAATGCCTTTCATGGAAGAAAGCCACAATTCGACTGGGGCGTCTGCAGACCGCTGCAACGGAAGATGGAGAACGGAGTACGTCCCTTCGTTGGTTGTCAAACACACTGCACTCCAACAAAACATGCTCGGTCATTTCATTAGTCGCCAAACATCCCCTGCACAGTGGACTATCCGTATTACCCACGGTGTGTAGATGTTTATTTAGTGAGCAGTGGCCGCTCATAAGACCAACGGCTATTCTCAGCTTAGCCCGGGCCAGATTGATAAGCTTCAGAACCAGCCTTCGGTCTGGTTTAGGAAGAGCAGCTCTCGACTGTCTGCACTCTACGAGGCCCTTCCATCTGTCCCTGTGTTTCCGTGATGTCGACGCGTCGTGATTATCACGGGTTCCGCTCCTTTGGGTATAGTTCTGGAGCCTGTTCGGGCGACGTCATCAGAACTGTCATTTCTGTCGTCATCGTTGTGGCCTTTTATCCACTGGAGGATCACCTTGTTATTATTACCTGAAACCTTCTCCAGGGCCTCATGACATTGAAGTACCAGGCCTGAGGTACACCTCTTGCTCTTCAGTGACATAAGAGTCGCTGCGCTGTCTGAGAGTATCTCTGTACTCTCTGTATGCTTGACATACGCCCATCTCAGTCCCAGCGGTTGCCGCTTGTAGCACCCCTATTACTTCCATTTGGAAAACTGTTGAGTGTGCACCAAGTCGTACTGATCTATTAATGTTCAGCTCCCGTGAGAAAATGCCCGCACCGGTCCAACTGCTTGTCCGTGACCCGTCTGTGAAGATTCTTAGTTCCGTCTCACTAGATGGGCCGGGGGTTGGTCCTTATCGAAGCTTTATCGGTTCGTCCCCTTTTCATAATCCTAGTGCCTTGAGTCTGAAGCGGACGCCGCTGCCTCCTGTTTGACACATAGGTCCAGCGTTGAGACAGAGTATGGCTTCAGTGGTGGCCGTGGGTTTAGCGCATATAATCCGTAATATCCTTGGAGGTAAGCCTCTGCAGCTTCTCTAATTGCGTCGTTGATTAAAAAGACAGTTTTACGGGCAGTATTAGAATTTTTCAGTGAATTACAATGATGGTTGCTACTAAACTAGTTGTGTTGATCTTCTTCTATCAATCACGATTACCAGAGTGAAAACGCTTCCTTCATTTTGCTAAAAAAAAACTTTTTTAACTAGATAACCTCAAATTACAATAGCTCACTAACAAATTCACTCAGCGAATGCTTGAGGTGTCATCCACGATTCAGTATTGCAAGTACACAATTCTAATTTATGTCGATTTAATGCATCGGCCAGTGTAGTTGTTAACAACAACCACTTCAAGTAATACCGCCAAGAATACATTAAGTCCGACTTTTCGCAGTACGTTTTTGACGACGTTTCTAAAAATCACATCTTCGTAAATGCACTAAGTGACTTAATGTCTTTTTGAAAATGATTTCGTTAAGTCCCAGCAAGCCAAAACCGCAACATGAAATGCATTAAGTCACTTAATGCTTTATTGCAGAATAGTATTCTACCACGAATTATCGAAATTGTATTTTTGAAATAACACTAAGTAGACTTAATGCATTCCAGAAGAATAACTTTTTGCGATTCACATAAAAAACATTTACAGTAAGGCACTAAATTGTACTTAGTGTATTTACGTTGACTATAATTTCAACAATAATCAGAACTTAGTGCCATTCTATTCGAATCATGTCATTTAGTGCTTTTTGCTTGTACAAAGTAGTGATATTATGACTTAATGCTATAGCTATCTTTGGATCTCGTCAGTGTACGACTTAGTGTGTTTTTGAAGAATGTAGCGCAAAAAATTATGAACAAAACTGTATAATTAAGTCAAAATCGAATTTTTTTGACATAGTGCATTCTTGAAGTAAGCCCTCGACTTGAGGTCTTGGTTTTCTGTTTTCACTAAACATTACTGAACATGGATGATTAGAAATCGTAAAATGTGTTTAATTTGGTTCAATGTTGAAATTAGTGAGGCCAATGCCCAAGTGATGATGATGACAACTATGATGACCACGGGGAAAGAAGGCCGCCGTTCTCTGTTCTATGATACTAAACATTACTGAACATGGATGATTAGAAATGGTAAAATGTTTTTGTATAAACTGTTAACAATCAGTTTGGTTCAATGTTGAAATTAGTGAGGCCAATGCCCAAGTGATGATGATGACAACTATGATGACCACGGGGAAAGACGGCCGCCGTTCTCTGTTCTGTGATACTAAACATTACTGAACATGGATGATTAGAAATCGTAAAATGTTTTTGTATAAACTGTTAACAATCAGTTTGGTTCAATGTTTAAATGAGTGAGGCCAATGCCCAAGTGATGATGATGACAACTATGATGACCACGGGGAAAGACGGCCGCCGTTCTCTGTTCTGTGATACTAAACATTACTGAACATGGATGATTAGAAATCGTAAAATGTTTTTGTATAAACTGTTAACAATCAGTTTGGTTCAATGTTTAAATGAGTGAGGCCAATGCCCAAGTGATGATGATGACAACTATGATGACCACGGGGAAAGACGGCCGCCGTTCTCTGTTCTGTGATACTAAACATTACTGAACATGGATGATTAGAAATCGTAAAATGTTTTTGTATAAACTGTTAACAATCAGTTTGGTTCAATGTTTAAATGAGTGAGGCCAATGCCCAAGAGATGATGATCACAACTATGATGACCACGGGGAAAGACGGCCGCCGTTCTCTGTTCTGTGATACCAAACATTACTGAACATGGATGATTAGAAATCGTAAAATGTTTTTGTATAAACTGTTAACAATCAGTTTGGTTCAATGTTTAAATGAGTGAGGCCAATGCCCAAGTGATGATGATCAATTGATCACAACTATGATGACCACGGGGAAAGACGGCCGCCGTTCTCTGTTCTGTGATCACGGCGACGATGATAACTATCGAAATGATAAAGAAATGGATACTCACGTTGAACCTAAGCGTGTAAGTATCGTTAGGTGTTCCGTGCTTCATAGTGATCATTCCCGTGTCACTGTGGACGTCGAAGTAGGGGCTTCTCTCCTCGTAGGATGGCAGCCACATAAACCGCTTGTCCGGAAGATCCCAGTCATCCGGATCCGTCACGTACACGCGACCTATTTCCGTGTCCGGCGCCTCGCCCTGGTTGACAAACAAATATTCGTGATTAGTAATTGAATTACGTATCAATTCCTATTACAATTTTAGGAGACGGTATCTTTCTGTTTGTGATCTTGAACGCCTCTGAGATCTGTCTATGTTGGTAGCTGACGTGCCCATAATTAACGAATAATTAATTATAACTGAGGTATGACTGAAGACGCATTTTTTTTCAATTAATTTAATTTGTATTTATTTTAATATTTTTATATTTATTGTTTACTGAATACTGTATTTGAATTTGTTGTGTGTGCGATGGGACAAGTGCCTGAAGAAATAAACGATTTCATTTTGATTTGATTTGATTTGATAACATAATTATTCTGAAAATTATAAAACTATAAACGGAAATTAAACAAAAACAACATAACCATGAAAGTATTTAATCTACTGATATTTTCTTGCAAGCGGAATGTTTTAGAACTAGTACCAAAATAATTTGTTTTATCCTTTTTTTCGTAGTCGGAGGTGTTTTTATTGATAATAATAGTGTTTTATTATAAGCTGTACAGCGTTCACAACACGCTGGATTTCGCCGGGAATGGAATTTTCTAAATAAAATATTGAAGGAGCGTCTGAAATCAAATACACCGAGGCTCTGTATTGTTGGCACACCCAGCCCGAATATTATATTTGGAAGTCCGCCAACTTCATTCGATAAATTCGTGCAGCAACGATTATGGACAATACTCGTAAAAATAAGTAGAAACCTTGCGGAATTTCATAATAAAGTTTCGGTTTTAAATTTTACCGAGAAATGTATGGATTTATTTTTTTAGGTTTTATTTTAAAGAACCAGCATTGGTGGATGTGCAAAGCATAAAAAGTCAACAAAACTAGTGAGGTGCCACGCCAGCTACGAAGCAGTAAAAATGGTTTCATTTTAATTACATGCATTTTGAAAGCCCCCAGATTATAGGAGATGGATAGAAAACGTACTCGTTGAAAGAAGATTCCAAATCTTCGCCGTAGGATACAGAAACGATTTGGACATACATAAATAGTGGGTTTTTTAAAATTAAAAAATACAGAAAATTAAGACTGTCCATAGAAACCCAGTAAACCATACAAAATGTCATCATTTTATAGGCAAATTTTCTTAACACCACAATATATATAAAAACTTTGCTCTTGCTGCATTTCTTGCATCTGTATTACCTTTCTCTCTTTCTACCAATGCGAAGGCTATGCAAACGGCAATCGAGAGTGCAGCTATGCGAGGACTTCCGCGCAAATACCTTCAAGGCTGTTGTGGAACGCGATCCCTGGATTGGGTTCGAATCGAGTTTTTTCTCTCTTCTATCTAGGGTTGCCAGGCGAACGAAATTCTAGAAATTCGTTCAAGTAATCTCGTTCCCGGAGAACGGATTCCGACATTAGTTTATGTGTCCCTGAAGATTCAAAATTCACCGAAGTCCCATTTAAATGTCCCATAATTCCATATAAATATCCCGGAATGTCATTCACGTTTTATGTAAATCATTTAATTGTCCCAGAATCCCGTTAGAATATCCCAGAACACATTTCACTGTCCCAGATACCCATTTAAAGGTTCCGGAATTCCATTCAAATATTCCAGAAACCCGTTCAGATATCCCGGAATATATTCCAACGTTCCGGAATGTCATTAACCGAATCAAGCAACCCTAACCCGACCTCGGATTAAGAATAGATTAAGCCGCGTTCAATATTCGTCGCAAAGTTCAGCCCAAACTAATTCCGAGAAAAATCGGAAAGCCCCTTGGGATCGCCGAGAGCTGTCTGAAAAGGTCTTCCGCCGCCTTCAACTATTGAAGATTATCGATAACTCCTTTAGCCCGCGGTATTTGGGATTTTTTTCGTGGTACCGAATTCAGCATCTAATGACTTGTAACTCAATGAGAGTTAGAAGTCGGAAGTCAGAGTACAGCGATTTTCTGTATAGGGATTATAGTTTGAAATTTTATTTTAACCTAATCTTAAGAAATGACATTAAATCGTTTTGTGCCTTCGATCAATATTTTCTCCGTCTACGTTTTGTGCACCTCGGCATCCCATACTAACGTAATCGAGCGATTCTTTTTAAACCATAAAACATTTTGAAGAGAGAACACATCTTTTGTGTGCTTGAATTGCATACAAATAGCTTGCCAGTGGAATGGAAATACAAATGTTCATTCGAAAATACAATTTTACACTATAATACACACTAGAACGGTGAAAATCCGCTCAGCTGAGACGCAGTTGCACTACAAAGCTGGTTTTCGGCGACTCGCGTTTTCAAAATAAATAAAAATAGAGCATATTGAGCGAGTAATACAAATGTTAGAAATAAAACTAAACAAAAAAATACAACAATGAAAAAATAAGAGAGCAATACCGCTGTAAAAACTAAAAGTGATTGCAAAGAGCAAACTAAATATGTACCAACCAGTCTCTAGCAAGGGTTAATTTCAAATTTAATTTCAAAACCATCTTTTACGGTTTAGTAGTTACAAGGCAGACAGACAGACGACGGATCGACATTGCAGTGAAAGAAATATAGTATCTAGTTTTACCTAAGGGATCCAAAGAATACAGCTATGAAAGAACACACAAATAAAACATGAGACGGTGGCGATATATCTTTGTACCCAAAGGACTCAATACTAGAACTGCTATCGTCATTCGAATAGAATCTATGTATCTATCTATCTATTTTAAAGTTTTTTTGTTTTGTTTTAGTTTAGGTAATTTTAATTTGATAGGTAGTTTTAGTTTATATTTTAATTTAATTCCATAGTTGATCTATGTAATGTCCACGATTTATATATCTTTTTTTCCTTTTTTTGGCAGTAATAGACATATATTTGTAATTTTCAGTAATAAAAGTAAAAGAAAACATTATTTTACATTATTTTTATTTTCCCGTTTATGCATATCGTATCATTCATGAGATATCAGGTTCTGATATCTACTTAGTATTCAATTACAATATAATATACGAAACTATAAACAATCATTCATCAGAGAAAATATGTTCACTAATTTATGAAGGTCCGTTTGTCTTTATTAAGATTGTAGAGCTGAAGGTGGCCAATAAGCGCGCCCACGCGTACCCCTTCTTTCGACCCCGCGTACTAGCTGAAAACTGTAATTATGTCTTTGCGCCAAATTATTTCTGGTTTTCCACCTGTTCAACGTGCCACTTCTATTGTATAGAATTGTTCGTACCGCTGCTGTAAAGGTGCGTTCTCAAGAAACGATTCGATTTCAGCCGCACCGCATCGAAATATCGCGAAGGGAGGCGCGTGTGGTCTAAGATCCGGCCTAAGGAGCCTCTAGCCTTATCTGTTATTCGGATATGTATAACAGATGAGGGTAGGTATCAGTTCATCGAAATGATGACATGTAGGCTAATAGATTAGGCTATATCTTGACCCCAATAACATTGGCCCCCCTTTATCTCCGAAGATTTTACGTATAAAATTAAAAAAAAAATCATGCGTATAAATAGTTACCTACGTATTTATCAATGAAAAATTATACAGAAAATCTGATTTTTATAAATGTTCTAGATATAGTGGAAAATCTGAAAGAAAATTACGTAATTTTTTTTTATCTTCCACTCAAATAGAAATAAAAATTTAACTTTGTCTATAATGATTCTTTGAATTATGAGTAATTCTTAACGAGCATGATATATTTTTATTTTATATCAAAAAGGCTCCGGGGAAAGGGGGGTCAAAGTAATTGAATTCAAGATATGTAGGCAACCTAGTTGCGATCTATGTTATCTTTTCGATAAACTACGTCATATCTTTGTCAGCCTCGACAGCTCAGTGGTGCAGACAGTCGACTGTTGCTATTGATTGTTAAGCAACGCTAGACGCGGTCAGTATTTGGATGGGTGACCGCTCGACAGTTGGAGGCTGACCGTGGTTCGGATTCCACGTAAAACTGTAGATCCCTTCCCTCCTTACCTTACTAGGTGGTAGGGTTCAACCCGCCCGGGTTGGTACCACCGCACTGAATGAAATGTCGGTCGAAGCGGCTATGTAAATAGTTTGTGTTTTCCGTCCAGTTCAGTGTAGCCGGCACGACTGAAGGGAAGCACTGACATTGCACCTAGTTCACCCGGTGTTATGGGCTGACATCACGGATGTTATAGGTGACTAGCTGTGCCCGCGGCTCCGCCCGCTCTCATATTTGACTTCTCTGTTAACCTCATAAGCCATTTAGCGTGATAGTGAGTAGCCTATAGTTAATGGGAAGAATCAAGCTATCCGTAGAGTTTTTTTTTTATTAAAATCGGTTCAGTGGTTCTCGAGTTATAAGCGGACAGACAGACATACATACAGACAGACAGAAAGCAGACGTTGGATTTTATTAAAGGTAAGGATAAGGATATAGCCAACCGTGGCAGTTTCCATAAAAAAAATCCGAATAACAGATGAGGGTATAACCAACTTAGGCCGGATCTTGTACTAGCAGCGGGGGAACAAGGTGTGGGCGGGAGCGATTTTTCATCCATATTAGGTTGCCATTATTTATGTGTTTCTCTATTCATTCTTTCTTTATATCTTTACTCCGATCGTAGGGGTTCGTCTTTGTTCCTGTCAACTACTTGTTTCTGTGTTCGTGGATGAAATATTCCTTGCAGTGCGTGGCTGTGTGTAGATTGATAGAGAAAATCGCGTACGAGTGTTCTGCGTCCAAAAAGGGGATCGTGTAGTGAACCCCCGAAATGGGATAATTTTTTTGTTCTAAGACTTTTATACCAAAGTGAAAACTGTTTACACTCAAACTTTGTACGTAGCAGATATTCGCCGTCAGTACTTGGATGGGTGACCGCTTGACCGTTGGAGGCTGACCGTGGTTCGGATTCCACGTAAAACAGTAGGTCCCTTCCCTTCTTACCTTACTAGGTGGTAGGGTTTATCCCGCCTGGGTTGGTACCACAGCACTGAATGAAACGTCGGTCGAAACGGCTATGTAAATAGTTCGCGTTTTCCGTCCAGTTCAGTGTAGCATGAAATGAAGTGAAGCACTGACATGGCACATAGTTCACCCGGAGTTTATGGGCTGACATCACGGATGTTGTAGGTGATGCAGCCAACCGTGTCAGTTTCCATAAAAAAATAGCAGATAAGACAACCTTGAACCTATAGACAGTTTTTGCCCACGATATAGGGTCGAAGATAGGGCGGTCGCCATAAGTCTCCCCTCATGCCGCGCCTACTTCCGGCAAAGGATTAGCCTGGCTATCGAGAGGGGGAGTGAGGCCGGCATCCTCGGCACTATCCCGAGGGCAAAACCGTTTAACTAAATTTATTTTTTAGGTTCCTCTACTTTAAGGTTCTTGTTTTTCTAGTTATTATCTATAAGTTCTTTCTGTTATTTATCTGTTATGTTCTCATTCTTTTATTTTGAAAATATACATATATAACCTGTCTGCTTCAAGTTTGCCGGTGGCTTAAGTTTATACGGCTTCACGAATACCTATCAGTGGGATGAATAAAAAAATAAGCTTTTGAAATTAGCTATTTGCGAGGGCGGCATTCTTAAAGCAGACATGTTATAGATACCACTGACCTATAGATAAATAGATAGATATTGAATACATAAGTAACTTTTTATTTACTCGCGTTAAAGTAGGGCTAACGTATAAATGAGTATTGCACTAATGAACCGATAGGATTATCCTACTATTTGGCTAATTCGACATTAAGGTGGGGGTGAAGCTATCATAATATAAGCAGACGTCGCGTGCAGGGTAAATTGCCCCAAAATAAGCTGTGTTAACAATCCCAATCAATCTGACTAAATAAATCCCCCGATGAAAGTGGAAATCCAGTTGGCGGGCCTTCGTTACATCTGTGTTCAGTGAGTCGATTCCAAGTTTGACACGCACGACTCTGGATCAAAGTATATGCTCACCCACCCTGAATTGATACAAATTGATCAGTAGTAAAATAAGCCGCTGTTACGAACGGATGATTCTCCGGACGCGTAGTTGGAACGTGTAAAAGTTGCATATTACGTTTCAACCCGAACTTTTTTTTTCTCCGGTCGTCCCAGGATCCGGATCATTGTTTTAATCGTAATATAGTTAGATTCTTATGTGTGCAAACCTGTATCAGCGTAGTATGAAGTATGTACAGTAGTCACACTTTAAGAAAACGGGTCCAAAGTACGCGCGTCGCGGGTGGGAAGGGCTGGGAGGGGTATCGCTTCAGGCACCGCGGGGCGGCACGGGACGCAGTCGGTAGTGCGCTTGGACTTTGGACCCGCTTTCTTACGTTGTGACAACTGTAGCAAAAGTTTCAGGTGATAAAAGTGCACTAAACTCATAGTAACTTTATACTGGTCCCGCAATTGAACAAGCACACAAGCAAAAAGCGTCACGCAGTTTGGCATGCAGGTAAAAATAACGTTCGAAATATGTTCGTACGTCTGCGTTGCGTCAAACTTGGAATCGACCAGCAGTAAGGTCGATTAGTCACAGCTTAACTTATATTAGCACTGCGTTATCTATGGCCCTGTAATCCGCACTTCTAACCCTGTAATCGGGGCATTCAATTTGGTTAAACGTTACCACGCTATGGGGACTTAATGCATTGACAATGACTATTGAAATGGTTATCAATCAGTGCTAATAGTATAATGTACGTACGAGTAAATATTGGTATATTTAGGTTAGGTAATTTACTTATATAATCAAGTATTTATATAATAATTTGTACATAATACATAAAAAAAACACATTTTTTAAAATAATATTGGTCAAAATAAAACTATTTAATACTTATTTATATAATCAAAATGTTCAGGCATTTCACATTATACCAATACCTTAATGACGGATTTGAGTCGACCACCGCGAAGCAAAGAAGGGTTAGCAGTATACGTATTTATATGTGTGCAAAGAAGGGTTGTGTACTTATGTGTATGATTTCAGCAGTATACGTATTTATATGTGTGCAAAGACAGGTTATGTATTATTTCAGCAGTATACGTATTTATATGTGTGCAAAGACGGGTTATGTATGATTTTAGCAGTATAAGTATTTATATGTGTGCAAAGAAGGGTAATGTATGATTTTAGCAGTATAAGTATTTATATGTGTGCAAAGAAGGGTTATGTATGATTTTAGCAGTATACTTATTTATGTGTGTATATATACCATGCGTGTAGGCTTCCTACTGAACTTGTTTATAAATTCTGATAGGCCTTCAGATCCGTGTTTAATCTGTAACACAGGTTTTCTTTATTTTTGTAGATCTACATTATTTTGTAAGTGATGCATCGACACCTTTACACTACTGTCGATCGCGTATTTATTGTTTATTTGAAATCTATAGAGTATGGTAAAGTCCTAGGCGCGTATCTTCGCTTTCAAATACGCTGGTAGAACTCCGGGCACTGCTGCCTTCAGCTAACGAAGCTAGCGTAATAGGCTTATAATACCCTCGGTAGTTAAATTCGGGCACAGCTTACAAGCAGGGTTGATAATTAGATAACCGATATTAGCACTAAGTCTGATTGGGTCGGAAGGGTACAGGCACGTGAGGTGCCATGCCCTTCATAATACTATGCGTTCAGTATACTTAAGTTAAGCAGCGCTTGGTGCTGCGATTTGTGTTTCGAACGGAGGCGTCTTTGGGCTCGGTACGTATAGTAACTAGTATCTCATCTGTGGCTCGGTGTTACGTGCAGTAGCCTTAAGTAGTAGCCTTAACGCGACAAAATGCGCTCAGTGTGGCTCTAAGAGTAACAATCATACGACGCATACGACACCAATTTAATTTTATAATATTCTTCCAATTTTGTGGAACATTGATAAATATATGCTCATTCATACGGTTAAAGATTGACTGGAAGAAATCACTCCCAAGTGATAAGTCCGCCTTTGCGTACTCCTCTTTTTAGCCGACTACGGCAAAGTCAAATGTATGTGCGCTCGTTTTTTATTCACAGAGGCTAAATAATCTGGCATTGTCGAATTCATCTCGATATTCCGCGTATCATGTTATTTGTCGCGTTAAGAAAAATTCAAAATGGCGGGCACCAGGAGCCATTTTGTCTAACTTTGAAAACAGCATTCTCAATCAACTTTCCCTTGTTATTTCCTTCGTTTTTCGTAGTCGAGTTTTAGAGAATTTTTATTTTATTTTTCCGTGTACCTACTGTTCTTTCTTCTTTCAATTGTGTGCAATAAACTCTTTATTCTATTTGTACCGTGTAATTATTTTGTACCGTGTGGGGCCGGTACTTTAAAAGAATAGCCCCACTGCATCTCTCCCCATGTATGTCGTAAAATGCGACTAGGGGATATGACTCCCTTCTCTATATTACTAGGTGGTAGGGTTTAACCCGCCCGGTTGGTAAACTCAGTGTATTCTCCCACATCCCAAAGGTTCGCTAGAATAGAATTTCTTACGACATTAAGCTCGCCTATTGTACCATTTTTTTATAAATTGGTGTTCAATAAAGGATATATATATATATATATATATATATATATATATATATATATATATATATATATATATATATATATATATATATGCATACATACAAAATTTTACTTCCTATATTACCTGTCAACGTAGCTTGGAAAAGTTCATCAGTTTCTATCAAGTTTCTATAGGAAAAATGCCATCTCGTGGGGGTAGACTTACGCCATTCTACCCTTGCGTCATCTCCTGGTACCTTTATGAAGTTTCCACATAAACATTGCGCCGACAATATAAGCATTTTGGGCGAGCAGTAAACCCTCAAATTGAGTTCTTTTACAGCCAATTCATCCACCTTACTGCCGAATAAGCCGAGTTGGGCGCGACTGAAACAAACTTTGCCCGCAAATTAATAAGAATACGGAAGCTTGCGTTTTACTATAGATTAATGAAACTTACAGCCGCGAGAGGGCGTCGTAAACGCGATGACGTCACAGGGGGACGCGGGATCAGGGAATTCGGTAGTTAAATGGTGCGTTTTGAGCAACCACGTATTTCTCCCCAAGAACAGTCTCGGGTCCTTCAAGAGAGGCATGAATAGGCACCTGTCAGGACGGCATTCGAAAACCCCGCGTACGACCGAATGTCCATGGGCGTCCTTATCCACCTTATGGGTAGGTCGGCGAATGTCCATGGGCGTCCTTATCCACCTTATGGGTAGGTCGGCGAATGTCCATGGGCGTCCTTATCCACCTTATGGGTAGGTCGGCGAATGTCCATGGGCGTCCTTATCCACCTTATGGGTAGGTCGGCGCAACATGTCGCGCTTTCTATAAAAAAAACCCTCCCTGTACCGTGTGGGGCCGGGTACTTAAAAAGAATAGCCCCACTGCACCTCTCCCCGTCGCATGTCGTAAAATTCGACTAAGGGATAAGGAAATTCGTCAGCCTCGGTAGCTCAGTGGTGCGGTCAGTAGACTGTTGTTAAGCAACGCTGAGCGCGTTCAGTACTTGGATCGGTGACCGCTCGACCGTTGGAGGCTGGCCGTGGTTCGGATTCCACGTTAAACTGTAGGTCCCTTTCCTTCTTACCTTACTAGGTGGTAGGGTTTATCCCGGCCGCGTTGGTACCACCGCAGTCCGCACTGAACGAAACGTCGGTCGAAACGGCTATGTAAATGGTTCGTGTTTTCCGTCCAGTTCAGTGTAGCCGACATGAAATGAAGGGAAGCACTGACATGGCACCTAGTTCACCCGGTGTTATGGGCTGACATCACGTATGTTGTAGGTGATGTAGCCATCCGTGTCAGTTTCCATGAAAAAAATGTATACCCCTCTCACTCGCCTTCGAGCGTTACGAATGCATTCGTAGACGGGTCTCGGTATATCAATAATGTGAAAAAAAAACGGCTAGTAGGCAGTGCTAGTAGGTAAGTGCGAGTCGGGCTCTACTACTACTTGATACGTTTTTTTTATGAAAATTAACACGGTTGTCTACATCACCTACAACATCCTTGATGTCAGCCCATAAAACCGGGTGAACTAGGTGCCATGTCAGTGCTTCCCTTCATTTCATGTCGGCTACTCTGAACTGACATAGCCGTTTCGACAGACGACGTTTCATTCAGTGTGGTGGTACTAGCCCGGGCGGGATAAACCCTACCACCAAGTAAGATTAGGAGGGAAGGGACCTACAGTTTTACGAGGAATCCGAACCTCGGTCAGCCTCCAGCGGTCAGCGGTCACCCATCCAAGTACTGACCGCGCTCAGGGTTGCTTAACAACTACCGAGGCTGACAAATACCGATACTCTTATATCGTCCGAATATTTTGGTGGCCGGTGCTGTGCTGTAGTTTACCCGAGTTCTTGCAGCACAACACCGTCTACTGTGTTTACCCCGTACTGTTTACCCCGATTGTCGGTATACAGCGTGACCATATGTATGCAGAAATGGGAGACAAAGTCTCTCTCTCTCTCTCTCTCTCTCTCTCTCTCTCTGCGTGCGTGTAATCCCAGTTTACAACCTACGCACGCCTCGCCCGCGTGTGGACTGAGCCGCGGCCTCGGCCTGAACGATACTAAACCCGCAATCCCTACTGTAGTACCAGGGTAAGTTGTCCATCGTGGATATGTCTGCGCTGTGGCTCCGCGCTTCGGGTGTAGTGATGATCTTTGGGAGAAATTAATAATAAAAACCTTTTTTATTATTTTATTTGTTCAATATTAGGAAAATTTTTAGCTACTTCTTCACGGTAGTTTGCAACTGAGTAGGTATAAAATTTATAAAAAATACGGTTTGAATTTCATTAAGCACGCGATCAGCTTGCCAGAAAACTATTTTAACTCAGGAAATGCCGAAAAGTAATGGGTAGAATGGAAATTCACCATGGGATGGAATGGAGTACCTATGTACGAGTATGTAATTATAGCGATAAATTGAACTTCAATAATTAATTTTGTGATGGATATCAAGAAGAAGAAAATCAATATTTCAAACAATGTTATAGTATCAACAAGACAGGTTAATCCTTCAATACATTTTTTTTGCTGTATCAAGAACATACTTCTAATACCTAAATTGTTTTACTATATTAAAAAGATTTTCTTAAAACTTTTAATTCGCTAAGCCTTTCCATTTTTTTTTTCAAATTTAAATTTTAGCATTTCTACTTTTTGAAAACGGAACTTAACTTATAATATTCTCTGTGAGTAAACGTAAATATACGTTCTTTGCGATGTGAAGATTCTATAAACCGAATATAATTAACAGTTCTACGACAAAATAATTTGTAATTTTATCAACAACCGCCCAGTTGAGACTTTAATTCAGTTTCACAGTAAGAAAACTACATTCAACAATAACAATGATCCCAAAATAAGAGATTTAAAACATTCCGCTGGGATTTCAAGCTGACAGCTGACATTGCTGACAACTTACCTTGGTAGAACTGTAGGGAAGAAGCGGGATGAGGAAGGAAGGGGTTAAAATTAAAATTTTAATAGTAGCAGAGATTATGATAGTAGTTATTAAGTTTAGTGGCGTAGTAAAATGAAGTAATGAACGGACCGTTATAAGTTATAACGTTAACTATTGCTTGCCACAACCGAGGTTCCGCTTCGAACGCTCTAATTTATGGGTCATCTTTTATTTAATGCACAAAGTTTAAATTAAAAATGACAGAACTCCAGCTTTGTAAGATAATAACCGCAGTTATCCCCAATAGAGCTCTCATTACAGATTCACTAATTAAGACACTTCCAGATTGGTCGAAATTTGAGTGATTTCAAACTTTGAACAGATGAAGTAAAGTTTTAGTGGTGTTAACCAATGAGAACGATCAAATTTAGGTTTTATTAGGGTTCCGTAGGAAGGAACACTGGCAGAGACCCTTATGAAATCAGTCAGGTGTCTGTCCGTCCGTCTGCCTGTCATACGCAATGTACGAGGTGATCACACCGAAACGTAGATCACAATAAATCCTTAGGGCATACTCGTAACTTTTTAAACTTTATATCTTAAACGGTTACTCAGATAATAAAAACCGGCCAAGTGCGAGTCGGACTCGCGCACTGAAGTTTCCGCACCACAAAAAAAACATTGAAAAAAACACGTTTCTTGTATGGGAAGCCCCCTTAATTTTTTGCTTTTTGGATTGGCTAAAACATGTTTTCTAATAGTTCAAAACATGTTTGAAATAGACAATGTTTTTAATCAACCCTGTATGTCACCTACCTACCTACTAGGAGCATACAAGCATAAAAAGCTTTTATTGAATGAATGCCTGCACAAATTTATTTGCTGTTTCAATTCAAACAATTTTCAGTTGAAATTTCCGAAATCACAAATTCTAAAGAACACAAAATTTATATTCATACTACTACGCTGTGATACTACGAATAGTCACGAACAAACAAACACGTATTCCGCGCCATCTATCGGCGACGTTCAGTGGATTCAGCTCAACATACAAATCATAATTTAGCTCACACGGTTCGAACGAAACCCTGCTGACGTCACATGCCGGCAGCGTTGCTAGTTGTACGTAACGTTGACAGTACTTTTACATATAAAAAACCCCCGGCCCTTAAAAAGTCAAAAATAATTTCCGTTTACTTAAAGGAGTCGCGAGGCCGCTAAGTAAATTCCGGCGCATCTCTGAGTTTTTATATTTGATTTACTTAGCGGTCCCCCGACTCCTTTAAGTGAGTAGACGGAAATTATTTTTTACTTTTTAAGGGTCGGGGGTTTTTTAAATTTGTAATTTAACTTTATTTCAAGCTTTTTTTAAAAGAAAAGCATGAAAATCGGTCCACTTTTTAAGATAATACTTATTTTTTTTTATTACTTAATTACTTGATTACACACATAGCTAAGAACCATACATAAATATCACACACGCTGAATCCCGACAATCGGGGTAAGCAGAGTAATCGGTGTTGTGCTGCAAGAACTCTGTTAAATTACAGAACAACACCGACCACCACGTTTCGCAAAGTATTCGAACAAGATTCAATCGATCTAGCAGCAAGTAAGGCACGAAGACCCACCTGCTGCATGAGTAGCTAAGAACCATCCCGATTAAACCAGCTACCTAATAAAAAAAACCGCATCCAAAGCGGTCCTTCCGTTTGGGAGCTACGATGCCACAGAAAGACACACACACACACGTCAAACTTATAAACCCCTCCGTTTTTTTTTTTTGTAAAAATAAGAAATAATAGCTTTAGAAGGAATAGTCCCTCTTGCTCGGGGATCTTCGTGCAAAACACCTTGATCTCCTGCTACCCCAGCCAGCCTATGCCCACCATGAAGGCCACAAGTCGACCAGGGTTATCTGCAGACCGCAAAGAACGGAGTTATCTCCCTTCGTTGGTTGTCAAGTACATTTCGTCCTTCGCCAAGCAACCCCTGCACAGTGGAATATCCGTAATGCCTACTACGCTGTGTGGTCGCTCATCAGACCAACGGTTATTCTCACTCAACTTGGCTCCTTGGTTTAACTTTCACTGAAATGTTATAGAACATGAACAAAAAATCAAAAATATGTCGGTTGTACAGTTATGTGACTTTTTTGTTTTTTTTTTTTTATTATAAATAAATACAAATTCTAGATTAATTTAAGAATAGTAAACGAGTTAGAATATTCTGTAAGGTTTATATTATAAAATAATATAAACCTTACAGAAATAGAAAATAGATTGGTTTGACTCATACCTTCGTGGTCGCCAGCAACGTGTTAGAATTGACAATGACTTTTCTGAATGGAATGATTTAACTGCTGGTGTTCCACAAGGTGATGTGTTATCTCCTCTACTCTTCGCAATTTTTATTAATTTTGTCTCCAAACTCTTAGTTTCTCTCTACCACTTGTATGCCGACGACTTACAACTATATCTGGCAGGTAGTATTGACGGCATTGCTGGAATCATTGATGTGATCAATGCTGATCTGGCCACCATTTTTGGCTGGACCAGATCCTTTGGACTCATCGTGAACCCAAATAAGTCTCAGGCAATGATTGCCGGAAGTCCTCGACTACTATCGAGGATTGATCGTGACTCGTTGCCTGAGATTATGTACAACGGTACTGCCATACCATATGAACAAAAAATAAAAAATATGTCGGTTGTACAGTTATGTGACTTTTTTGTTTTTTTTTTAATTATAAATAAATACAAATTCTAGGTTAATTTAAGAATAGTAAACGAGTTAGAATATTCTGTAAGGTTATCATCATCATAAACTGATGTTTATAATATAAAGAGATGCTTATATTATAAGCATCTCTCCCTGTGCATGTCGTAAAAGGCGACTAAGGGATAAGAACAAGATGCCGTGCATAAGGGCGATAGGCTAGCCACCTCTCATCTTGGCACGGTGCTTCCATCGAGTCATGCAGCAAGTGGGAGTACTAGCAGCACAACACCGATTACTCTGCTTACCCCGATTGTATGGATACAAGCGTGTGGTATGTATGTTTAAATAAGTGCATAAGTAAATAAATAAACATTACGCGATATTTTAAAGTGCCTTCAAGTAGAATTCGAGCTTGGTGGTGGAGTGACCACAAAGAGAAAAGGCGACCGCCGTAAGTAAAGCTTAGGATTTTACCACAGAACAGCGATCGGCGGCCGGCTGACAAAATAAAAATAATTTAAACTAATAACATATTATTTTTAAAAAAATCCAGATTAATTTCTTTATTTTACAATAATTTTATAACTAATAAATAAGTGTATTTTATCAAATTGCCTTAAAAAAATTACACTTTCATACTTCATAAAGTAGGAAAACTCAGAACAATATTTTTTCTACTTGGTCCTTGGTACTTGGTCCTTCAACACGTACTGAAGGAAAAAGAATAAAATTATGACATATATTTGCACTCGCGCTCTCGTAAACATAATGGACGGATTAGCACCCCTGCGTGTGTGTGTGAGGCTGCGTTTACGAGTGTGTGTGTGTATGTGAGTGCAGAAGACATTTGAATGTGGAACGCCCGCGTGACAACCGCCGACGCCGCAGTGCCTCCGACGTACGTAAGTACGTCACCCCTCATTCCCAATGAGGTAGGCGAAGATATCGGATCTTCACAGAAATCAAACATTATAAAAAATTGGTTGTCTGTAAAGTCGGTTTACGGACGATAGTTTTACATGATAACGTCATAAAGTGGTCGCATCTTCTTTATATTAACCCTAACCTAATGTTGAGGCGGCGCATGTCGTTTTTGTTACGTTTGTATTTCCGAAAATAATTCTTAGGTGGTTATAAAAAAAACTAAACACCCTAAAAAAAATTTAACACCGTAACATTGCTTAAAAAAAAAATTGAGGGATTCGAACCCATGGTCAAAAAATACAAATCCTACACTCTTACCACTGAGCCACGAAATCACATAAACGACCAAACGAATATCGGATTCCCTTGATTCGCTTTCGGCTTGGGCCGATTGTGCCTCTCTATCGCTTGTTACGCGCTCTCGCTTGCACACACAGGCTCAGATGGAACGTGACACTTTTTCGTGCGTGCAGCCGGTGTTCATCAATTTATAAGACGTGACGTTATAATAATTAAGAGTACAGCAACACTGCATGATTCGCTGGTCATAGGTACTCTACATTCGACACAAATTGCCGCTCAAGCATACTAACGCGGTAGCGGATGTGAAAATACTTGGCTAAGAGTTATTCACTGCAACTTGGACGAAGCGAGAGGCGGCGCGGCGCGGCGGAGAGGTAGGGGGGGGGGGGGGGGGGGGGCGGGGCGCTTTGGGGGGGTCAAAGTGTTGGCAATACGAGTGAACAAAATGTTCGTACTTTCGAAGTAAGCACGCTACCAGATACTCAAAAACGTTTTATAAAACAACATAAAAACTCGACCGCATACTACAGCCAGCTAGTCAAAATGTGGTTTATATCAACTATGGTTACACGCAGGTACTCGCAGGTTCGTGTAAATATATCTAGAAATGCATCATCCATTTCGCAAGAATAGTTCAGGATTCAGGCGAATTTTATATCATTAGCATTCAAGTTATGAACCGTATGCGAAAAAGAAATTATTTTAGTATAAAAATGAACATTTATTTGATAAAGTAATAAAAAGCAATACAGATAACTAAACAACTAAAAACTACCCAAAAAATATCTATTTATCATATAAAAAAAATAACTATCAAAAGGGGCGTTTTCAAAAGTTCCCAGAACGCTTGCAGCATTACTCCTCCGCTATTATGGCAAGGCTTATGCTTTGACTAAAGTAGTCCCTTTATTGTGGGACGCCAGTTGCGTCCACGAGCCAGCAAACATTTTTAAATATTTAAATACTCTACAAACGAGGTTATATTCTAAAAACGTCTATATAGGTGCCATCTACATAATGTAAGGTGCTCAAGTGATCATATACAACAATCGACATACATATATACTCACATAATAACGCCAGCTGTATATCTCGTTGAAGTACATTTCCGTCTGGATGGAGGCATAGGAACAATATTGATACATTAATTTATAGTTCATTTAAAACATATTTATTTATTAAACTGATTCCCAATGTGGTAGGCAGAGAGACCGGATCTCCACAGAAACCAAACATTAAAAAATAATAAGAATACAGCAATATTGCATGATTCGCTGGTCATACTCTACGTTCGACGCAAATTGTCGTTCAAACAAACTAACATGGCATTCGCACCCCCCGCGGGCGACCGAATGTCCATCGGCGTCGTTAGACACCCTGTGGGCCCCACATGTCGCGCTTTCTATAAAAAAATATAAATAATTTAAATCAACTTATATGCCATCAAATTCCGAATGGAAACGACGTTATGAAAGCTGAGTTTGTGTTTCATTTTCAAAATTATTAAGCACATTACGTCAAGTAGGTTTTCATTACACGACATATTATGTACGTAAATATGCACCTATTGATCCTACAGAGCCCTATAACACAGTAATAAGGCAGTATTATTTTAGTGTATAGCAATTGATTATAAATGGATTCAATAATTAATGTAGAGACCACTCCCATCAAATTTTCAGAAACCTACATACTCGTATATTATTACCACGTACCTATTTCATGAAATAATGAATAATCGAAAATTCTCAAATAATGACGAGAAATATAGACAGCCGGCTCGGGTGTCTGTGAACAATACTTATTCAATATATACTTATTCCAACCGTGTCAGTTTCCATAAAAAAAAAGATAATTTAACTATCTTTTTATAAAAACCATACTGGTTTCATAAAAAAACACAGTATAAGTACGTTGTGTCAAGCTACCTACTCGTAATTATTTCAAGTTGATCGTAAATATATTTACGATCAACTTGATAAACCTGAAAGTATAATGATAATCTAATATGAATTTAATAAATGTAAGTAAACCATTTAATGTTTCAAAATACTGTGATACTTCCACACGAACAAACCCTCTAAATCAGCTATACAAAGCCACACACACACACACACACACACGACATATACAAACTTACTCTAAATCAGCTATACAAAACCACATACACAAACACACACACAAACTTCCCCTAAATCAGCGGTCTGTCCACGTGTCTCCGCGGTGATAAGCGGTGAACAGTCCCCGACAACGAAATAATTTTCATATTCATCCCGATACAAACAGCGTGTCGCCCTTGTCAACGTCAGCGGTATTCCCATTTGTGAGCTGTCGGCTACACCGTTTCGCGTCGCGTGTACAGGCCACAGTGTATAACAGTGCGATCGCCCACCGACACCGGTCGAACCCAAGAATGTATGTTTTATTACTTCCTACCTTTTTGCCCGTAGCGTAGCGTCGTCGCGTCGTTCGCGTGGACAAATGTTAAGCTAAGATCTCTCTCTCTCTCTACGCCTCTCTCCCTCTCTCCCTCTGAATTTCTAAAAACGCGGATCGAACTGACTTTCATTTATGAACAGAAACAGAAGCCTCAACACCAATTTTCATATTTCTAACTAAAAAATGACACACTTCGAATACAAACTTTCGTGCCTTATTTTATCTCCTTAGGTGATTTAAAAAAAAATCTTAGTGCTCACCTACGTTATAATGAGGAACTCCTATGCAAAATTGCATGCTTCTAGATCTAGACCCACCGGTTTAGGCTGTGCGTTGTCTGTCAGTGTTAATAATTATAATAAGTATACTATAATAATTTAATTATAGCTGTTGCCTGCGGCTTCGTTCGCGTGAAATTAGTATTTCAAAAAGAAGAAAGATCTAACTAAATAAACCATCGTTTCTCTTACGTTATCTCTCCCTCTCTCTTGATACTGCTCAGCCCTAAGGCTAGCCTATAGTGAGCCTCAAGAACTACTCTTTCCATTGGTGCAAACAGCATCAAAATCTGTTCGGTGATTCCGGAGTTTACCTCAAACATACATACAGATAGACGTTCCCTTTTATAAGAAGTAGCGATACCCCCTTCAAACTCGCACTATCTTTTTCAGAAGGTGGTAGGTACACTAATATCCGTTACACTATGCCACAAAGCTTACAAATGGTGTGCGTTGCTTTGCTCCATGTTACACTTTGCTAAACACACTCGCACGACAGCCACGTCGCGAACTCTCCAAGTCAGTCTCTCGCAGGAAAACCGTAGGATGACGAGTAAACTCACTCTCAGTGAGTTTTTTTTTTGTGTAGTAAGAGCAAATAGTTTTAAAAAATAGTTATAAGTTTGTCAGCCTCGGTAGCTCAGTGATGTGGTCGACTGTTGGTAAGCACACGTGGGCGCGATCAGTACTTGGATGGGTGACCGCTCGACCGTTGGAGGCTGACCGTGGTTCGGATTCCACGTAAAACTGTAGGTCCCTTCCCTTACTAGGTGGTTCGGTTCATCCGGACCGGGTTCATACCACCGCACTCAATCAAACGTCGGTCGAAACGGCTATGTAAATATTTCGTGTTTTCCGTCAAGTTCAGTGTAGCCGGCACGACCGAAGGGAAGCACTGACATGGCACCTAGTTCACCAAGGTGTTATAGGCTGACATCACGTATGTAAGTAGGTGATGTAGCCAACCATGTCAGTTTCCATTAAACAAAAAAAAAAGCATATTTTTATAGGAAACCGAGCATGCATACGCCGTTCTATCCAGAGAACATAAAACACGATTAGAGATAGCACGATATCTCTTTGTGCGTACCACAAGATAAGCGGAGTCCCGCGCACTTCAATTATCTGTAACTTGGAGGTCTCAAACCCATACATTGTTTGTATGAGAAGATGTATATTGTCCTTGGGACAAAAATGACAGCTCCAATGGAGGAAATATTTATTTTAAATTTAGTTACATAGTTCGGTGTGTTTTTTTTTTCCTTTACATACATACTTAGTCTTAAATGTTTCTTTGATAATAAATGATTTTATTCATTCATGTCATTAAACATAAATACATACATACATTTACATTCATACACACCACACGCTATTTCCCGACCATCGGAGTAAACAGAGTAGTCGGTGTTGTGCTGCAAATACTCTTGTAACTTACAGCACAATACGGACTACTTTTAGCAAAACATTTGGACAAGATAACTATCAAGCAGCAACTAAAGCACGAAGACCCAGCTGCTGCATGACTCGGTGGAAAGACCGTGCGAAGGTGAGAGGTGGTTAGCATGTCGCCCTTTAGCACGGCATCTTGTCCTTATCCCTTAAATTTCCTTTTACGACATGCACGGGTAGATATGCAGTGGGTTTATTATTGTTAAGTACCGTCCCCACACAGTACATACATACCTACATTTCAAAATCGTTTTCATGTTGTGGAATATAATGAAATTGACTACCTACTACGTTGTAGAATAGAATATAAAATGCTTTATTGCTCCAACAAAAATTCAACTATAACAAGCACATTAGAACATTTACATAATACGCAAAGGCGGACTTACCCCTTAAAGAAATATCTTACAGTCAACCTTTGGATATTTGAGATTCGATTAATATAGTGGAATGTAAGTAGGTAGTAGCAAAATAGTTGAACGTGAGAATTGAAGATAAAATAATAAGAATTATTAATAATACACGTAAGTACATGATAGTTAAATAAAAAGCTATACTTGGGTTAATACATAATATTACTGATTATATAAAATGTACATCGGATCAATTTTATAAGGGAAGTTGTCGGTGGCTGTCTACGGAACCCTTAAAAAACAAGACACACCCCAAAATCCCTACGTAAAAATACATACGTAAATCCCTAAAAACACATCCCAAAATCCCTAAAAACATATTCCAAAATCCATAAAAAAACATCCCAAAATTCCTAAAAAACATCCCAAAATCCCTAAAAACACATCTCAAAATGCCTAAAAACACATCCCAAAATCCCTAAAAACACATCCCAAAATCCCTAAAAAAGACAAAAGGCGAGATAGGCACGACTGTGAACCTATTGACTCACTCATAGATACCAACTCCTGAATACTCCCGAGAAACTCGAACCATACTTGAGCAGATTAAACTTAGATCCTATATGTCAAAGTGTCTTGTTCGATTGAAAACTTTCGCGTTGAGAAAATTTCTTCTTGAGAATTTTTCTCATTTTACATAGCATTCTAGTGGTTTATTTTTATACTTTTTATGATTCAACGATATCGTAACCGACGCGTATAGAACTTGTTTTACATTTTCAGCGATTCTTCACAGAGTTAAGGGCTAGGACGCACTGCGGAAATTTACCGCGCGGGGTTATTCCGCGCGGAATAAAATCCACATCACATCGCAGTTTCTACAGACTGCGCGGCATTTTTATCCGCGTGACGGATTTTTATCCGCGCGACGGATTTTTATCCGCGTGACGGATTTTTATCCGTGCGACGAATTTTTATCCGTACGACCAATTTTTATCTGCGCGACGATTTTTATCCGTGCGACAGATTTTTATCCGTACGACCAATTGTTATCTGCGCGACGGTTTTTATCCGTGAGACGGATGTTTATCCGCGTAATGGATTTTTATCCGTGCGACAGATTTTTATCCGTACGACCAATTGTTATCTGCGCGACGGTTTTTATCCGTGAGACGGATGTTTATCCGCGTAATGGATTTTTATCCGTGCGACAGATTTTTATCCGTACGACCAATTGTTATCTGCGCGACGGTTTTTATCCGTGAGACGGATGTTTATCAGCGTGACGAATTTTTATCCGCGCGTCGGATTTTTATTCGCGTGGAAATTAAAATCTCAGTGTGTGTGTGTACGTTCATATAAATGTTACAGAACATTTTAAGAATTTGCGAACAGCGCGGACAATTTCCGCAGTGCGTGCTAGGCCTAAATGTATGTATGAGTACCTATGTTTGAGATTTCATGTAATCTTTTAATCTTGTTATCTTTTAATTTTATAACATTTTGTGGAAATCAATTTATTTTTATTTTCTATTTTTCTTCGATTTCGAAATTCAAACCATTTGCTTTTGTGTTGGCTCATATTTGAAACACGAAGGGGGTCTGTCTGAAAATCAGTGCTGCGGCAAACCTGACGTTCGCACCTGCTACCAAAACTAAGAATGTCCACCAAATGTGTGGCTCCATGCCAATTGGCCACAGTGGGCGGTCTCTCTAAATCGATCTCCACTTAGAGGCTACAGCGATGTTTTAATCGATCTATGAATATTCATGCGGGCATACAAACAATTAAAAACTCTATAAGAGGCATAAGCACGTCCCGTAGACGCTTGTGACACAGTGGCGCATTCCCACTTAAACAGGTCAATATATGAAAGAAAAAAAGAAAAAAACGTTTATTCAGCTGAAACTATGAAATAACATGTAATTAAAGTAATCAAAATTTATATTAAAGTAAAGTAGGTAATAAAAAAATAATTTTTGTTCGCTGAAAGGGAGCAGACACAGCATGATGCAAAACCTAACAAGTAAGTAGTTGAAAATTAATTTTATAATTTTTTTTTATGGAAACTAACACGGTTGACTAGATCACCTTACAACACCCGCGATGTCAGTCAACACGAACTAATTACAAACAGTGACCGGCAGTAAGTAATGTACATCGAGCTTTAGAAAGAAACTATCCGGTTGTAAAGTGTCGTCCCTGTCGCACAGAGACGTGCGAGTTCGTGCCACAGAGATGAAGCTCTACAACCGGATTGTCTCTTTCTAAAGCTCGATGTACATTATTTACTTCCGGATACTGTGTATATTCGTCTTGTGGACTAGCGTATCATTAACAACACGCGTGTTACAAGCAGTCTCGATGCAAATTGTGTGCATTTGTAGATTATGTTCGAGTGTAAGTTGGAGATTAAACCTCTTCCATTCATAGTGACGTCATGCGCTCAGCGGAATGGGGAGCGGGGACAGAGGCGCCGACAGCCCGTTTCCTCTTTAGGCAGTTTCCTCACAACTAGAGCGGGATGGAATCGCCACAAGGCGCTTACGATAAAACAAAGCGAAGGCGAAGAACGCGCAAATCTTTTTTTATTTTAATACGTATGAAACATTTTAGCGTTGAGACATTTTAAAATTATGGTTCACTAAGGAATATAAAATTGTATTTGGACAAAAATTATAAAAAATTTACATTTTCTTCATATTTTTACAATAGAAATTGCTGTAAAAATAGAGAAATATTTGAATTTTTTTTTCTATCGAGCGAAGTTAAAAAACTTGCTGTTTCAACGTTTTGGTTCACTAAAGATAATCCTGTAGATTGAAAACTTAGAACATTCCCTATACTTATCTTTAACGTTTCATATGTCTGCATCAATCCTACGGTACAGATGACCCGAGGAGTAGAGAGGCTTAAGTAAATTGTATGCAATGTATGAAAATAGCAGTTCTATTCTTTTGAATTGTTTGCGGAGACGCCCGGTGGGTTTTACTTTCACTACACTTCTATACTCGCTCACGATCTACGCGCACGAGGAAACATTTTCGTGGGAAAGCTTGTTAAAAATAGTATGGACTTTATAAAGGTTGCGTAAGTAAGTAAAATTAGGAAACCTTATGAATTCTTCGTGTCATTCTGTTACGACCTATCAGCTCCTGAAAGTCACACATCATGTGTGATATCAAAAATAGTTCCTTCTTAAAACTATATTAATTATTATATTATTAATGTTTATGACTTTTCGTTTTGTCGCTATAAATCTTTAAAAGTCCTTATCAGCGTGCTCACAATTTCTTTTATTTTTCGAAATTAATGAATTAAATATCTTAAAAAAATTACAAAAACAAATGCACTAGAGATAAATTAATGGAATCCTAAGTGAGCTCGTCCGACCGCACTTGCCCGGTTTTTTATCGTCTAGGCCCGGACGTATGTAAATGAACATGTTGAAATATTTTAATGAAATATTCGGAAAAGGGGCTAGTGTGCTTAATTATAAAAAAGTTTTGTGTTATATAAATTAAAACATGCTGTGATTCATATATAAATTAAAAGTGATGATTTTTTTATTCGTCCTATAGAGAAAATAAAACCATCCCCCTACATTCATTTTTCCAGTAGAAACCGGGTCGGTTTAGAAATTAATTAACCGAGAAATTAATTAGCCGGCTGGGTTGGTACCACCGCACTGGATGTAAGATGGCCGCATAGCAGCCTCGGTTGTGTTCTCCTCTAGTCCAGTATAGCCAGCAATCCAGGGAAGTACGGTATGGCACCTAACTTCTCGGAGGTGATATTGGCTGGTCGGACCCCTCCGACTCAGCCACCTATACCGGATTACATAAAAAAAAAAAAATTCAGTGAAGAAAAGATCTCAGTTGGGATCTGTTGGGAAAACCAAGAACATTCTAGGTTTTACCAAGAGGTTTAGAAAAGCTCCCAGAAACCCGATTTCGGTTTTATTAACAAGAGAACAGGACCATAAATAGTTCCAGAAACCCAGTTCCGCTTACTTTCCAGCAGGAAACCCGGTTCCGTTTACTTTCCAGCAGGAAAACCGGTTCAGAACGGATTCTAGGAATCTGGTTCCACGTTTTTTTCCATTAGGAGAACAGTTCCAAGAAACCGCCCCTGTAACTCTTATCAGTCGGAAAAGCTGTTCAGAATGTGTACGAGAGATCCAGTTCTGGGCGTTCACAACAGAAGAACCGGTTCAAAAATAGCTCCACAAAATCGGTTTTCCAAAACTTTTTTTTTTATCAGCAAGCAAACAGAACCTCTTACCTTGTAGTTGTAGACGAAGATGTTGCTGTGGCCCTCCGACATGGCATTGTCGTTCCTGTCTCCGATGACAACATGGAGTATGGAAACGCCGGTCTTGCGCGGTGAGCCGGAATCCGTAATCGCGATGGGTAGGAAGTACTCCTTTGTCTCCTCGCGGTCGAACCGTACAAATGCCTTCAGAATGTTACCTAGGGGCAAAAAAAGTTATCGTAAATTTTATGTCAACTTTAATTCAAATATTATTCCTATGTAGGTACTTGCACACCATATAATATTTCTCCCCCAAGTTACGATGAGACGGAAGTTAACTTTCTCCATACAAAATTTCTTTCGGCATTTATGTTTTCTAGCCCCTCTTGCCCTTCTGTCTTATGGACATCCCAATCTGTCTTTTTTTTCGTTTAGATGAAATATATCTACAACACTGGAGCTAAAATTTGTATTTCAAGCGAAAAAAATAGAATTTTTTATTTTTTTATGTCATGAAGTTCATTAAGCTTTATTAAGTCATCACGTTAGATATTAAAAAAATAAAAGGACAGGAACCTAGATTCGAATGTCCTTATTACAAATAAAAAAAAACACTTAAGTCGGATAAGGTTTAGGGGGTAAAAAACAGAAATTCCGAAAGACGATTTTGTATGGAGAAAGTTAGATTCCGTCTCGTCTTAAGTCTCGGGTAATTCGTGAATAGGCACTTGTGAGGCCGGCTTGACATTCGCAACCCCCGCATACGACCGAATGTCATTGAGCGTCGTTAGACACCATCCATATATTGTACTATCAATTATATCAAATATTGCCTGCTTTTGAGGGGTTAACATTTTCGCTATTGCACTAACGAATATCAAACCCCCTTTCCCTAATGAGAGACGGCCTTTAGTTGTCGCTGAAAACGGTTTAAAATCGTTCATTATTATTAGGAAAACTAGCTTTTGCCCGCGGCTTCGCTCGCGTGAAATTCGTATTTAAAAAGAAGAAAGTCAGTAAGCCCGCTGCCGTACCTTTATTTCGTTGCGCGGAACAATTCGGTTTGTATGAGATCCTCATCTTAACGTAACAGGAACTAAATTTTATCTAGCTTATCCTGTGTACCGTATAGTTAAATGTGGTTGCACTAAGTTTCATAAAATTCAGATGATCGGGTTAAGAGTTATGGAGGAACATAAATACATACATACATACATAGAGAAAAGATTTCTAAAAATCCTGAATTTAGTTTTAGTATCATAAATAGAGTCTGCAAACGCAATATCTCATAAAACAAAGTAACTTACTCCATGACCCTCCCTTACAGATTTATTTTTAGTATTGATTGCATACATTTCTGCAAAAATATGTATACAAGCATCCCATTATATTATTTAATGAGACTGCAAGTCGGTAAATGCGAATGATTGTAAAAAAAAACAGCAATTTGGTCGACGCACAATAAAAAAACACGCCACCATTTTATCCGATAACGCACGGAATCAGCATACTTTCACAATATTTCGTTATTTACTTTTATTACCCTTTGCGTCGTCTCAAACGAAAGTAAACTTTATTCCATAGGTGTAACAATAAAAAATCGATTGGCGATTGCCCGCAAATACGACGCAGTGGATTGCAGAAGACAAGAAATTCGCTATGAAAATGTTGTGCCCGCGAGCGACTCACATCGATTCGTGCTAATTTCCCTTCTTTTTCTACTTTTCTTAAGGCGCGTTTCATTTGCTAATAAAACAATGCAAGAGAAGTATTTTATTTCGCGTCGAGTGCAGAGTTGATCCATGTAAGATATACATACTCGATACATACAATACACATTTAGTCATTGAGCCTCGGTAGCTCTGTGGCGCGGTTGGTCGATTGTCGTTCGGATCATAAGCACACCTGGGCGCGGTCAGTGGATGGATGGGTGACCGCTCGACCGTTGGAGGCTGACCGCGGTTCGCATTCCACGTAAAACTGTAGGTCTCTTTCCATCTTACCTTACTAGATGGTAGGGTTTAACCAGCCCGGTTTGGTACCGCACTATACCGCACTGAATGAAAAGTCGGTTGAAACGGATATATTTAAATAGTTCGTTTTTTCCGTCCAGTTCCGTGTAGCCGGCACGACCGAAGGGAAGCACTGACATGGTACCTAGTTCACCAAGGTGTTAAGGGTTGGCATCACGGATGTAGTATGGTCAATGTTATTTTTACTATAAAAACCCTGGTCTCGGTCATTATAATTAATTTAACTAGCATTATAAACCCTCGAGTAAACCGAATTTTACAATAACCCTGCGACATTTATTAAACGTGGTGGTTGGTGCTGTGTTTTAATTTACCAGAGTTCTTACAGCGCAACATCGATTACTCTGCTTACCCCGATTGTGGGAATACTGCGTGTAATATTTTATAATTTTTTTATGGAAACTGACACAGTTGGCTACATCACCTACAGCATCCGTGATGTCAGCCCATAAAACCGGATGAACTTGGTGCCACGTCAGTGCTTACCTCCGGTCGTGCCGGCTACACTGAACGGGATGGAAAACACAAACTATTTACATAGCCGTTTCGACCGACCCTTCGTTCAGTGCGGTGGTACCAACCCGGGCCTTTCCTTTCATTTCCTTTCATTTCATTTCATTATTTGGCAGAATTTTTGGTACGGAACTCTAAATCGCCATACGAGACAGGCGCACAGTTCCAATCTACATCTATCACGAATGGTCTATTGGACATTCCGAATTGTTCAGGTTTCCTTGAATTATTCTGTTCTGCACAAGAGACGAGACGGACCGACCACAGAAAGTGTCTAACGATGCCCATGGACATTCTATAATGCACGGGGATTGCGAATGCCATGCCGGGCTGACAGGAGCCTTTTCCCTTCATTTCATTTCATTATTTGGTACGGAACTCTAAATCACCATACGAAACAGGCGCACAGTTCCAATCTACATCTATCACGAATGGTCTATTGGACGTTCCGAATTGTTCAGGTTTCCTTGAATTAATTCCGTTCTGCACAAGAGACGAGACGGACCACAAAAAGGAACCACAAAGGGAGCAAAAAAATCTATATGACGTGTGCGTTGCAGTTGTGACCAGCGAGTACGTTCAGTGGGACCTTGTCATAATAATATCTTTACTTCGGTGCTCCTCCAAACTGAACATTTGGCGAGTTGGGATGACTTCAAAAAGGTCCTACGGGCGTATTTCAATTTTTCAACGTATCTGTACGTGTTAAGTAGTAAAATCCGTGTGGGATTTAATGAAGTAAGCCGGGTGCAGTGCGGCTCCGCGTTTTATTTTATTTTTCGCAGTTTTTATTTCACTCCGCGGGCACGGACGAGTATTTGATTACGTGAGGGGAGCATTAAAATATATTCCAGAGAAATACGCCGCTTTGTAAACCGATGTACTTAGCAGCATCATATTACTCGTATGGGGGGTGTAACGAAACGGCCTTGGACGGTGGGCCCTATCTACCGTGCATGTGATGTTTTAGGTTCAAAATTAAGGCGTACTTACGGAAATTTCAAAGATTTAAACGAATGGAAACATGAACCACTCCAGCGGAAAAAATATGTTAGGAAATCTATACATCCTTTATGGACAACCGGCACGGGTGACTGTGCTGAAATGTTCAAAAGAAGATACCAAACATAACAAACATAACAAACATACCAATCATATCTATGATTGGTTGGATGGCAAGGAATAAGGGATGCAAGTTCCTTCGAGCAGCGCATAGATGCCAGGATGCTTTTGACATATCTCCGGATACATGCAAGCTACATAACACCATTCTATCGTTAACGCGAGCGGAGCCGCGCGCACAGCAAGGTGCGATCTAAAAGTTCCGCTCCTAAAACTTCTCTCTTTCGCAGCAAACTAAAGTGAACTGAAAGCCCGCATCGAACATTTACGCCAAATATTTGTTTGCCGAAATGAGACGTGGCGTATGGTTGGGCAAATAGAAATTATATTCCGACAAGTTTACATTAGCCGGTGGCCGCGGCGCGTCTGAAAATGTTCACAATATTTGCGAAAGGTTACAAACGTTTGCGAACGGTTACAAACGTTTGCGAACGCTGACAAACGACACGAGGCCCACCGCAAATTGCACGGCGTACGATATGTGGTCGGCGTGTTGAAGGGGCGGCGTTTGCACATGCAATGTTGATAAATACCAAAGAGTTTGTATTAGACTACGCGGGACGGATCTCGGCGTGTCGTCGCCGCAGCGGGCGACCCGCCACGCGAATACACTATACAAGTACGGTGCGGGTGCGAGGGAGAACACCGACGAACCGCTGCGGCGGCGACACGCCGTGATCCGCCCCGCGCATTATACCTACGTCGCTGTACAAACTCTTTGATAAATACAAACTCGCAATTAAAAACGCCCTTGCCTGTCTTCAATGCAAATGTATGCTAATGTAACAACGTTCTTATTTTCGGCCTCTAGTAGATGTGCTAGTAGATTAATGGTTAAGGCACCAGCCCTCACACGAGAGGTCTAGGTTCCAATCGTGGGCGCGTCAATGTATTTGTTTTTTCAGTAACAATGACAGATATTACAATTTACAAGTCCAAATTGAATTCCCCATTATTACCACGTCTTGTAGTACCTAGTCGGTCTTAACTCTTACATAATTTCTTATGTTAATACATATGTTGTAAATAATTTATTTACGTAACCTGCGCTGCGTAGGCTTACATTTTGATATTTTACAATAGTTTTATTAACAAGAGCTTTTTACCTGGAGCCGGAATATCTTGTCACATTGTAAGTCTCTAATATTCTGAGGTATCCTATTATACATTAGAGGGGCAAGTACTCTGGGGTTTAAAGGATTTTCGAATAATTTGAAACACACACACCCGACATTCGGCGTAAGCAGAGTAAACGGTGTTGTGCTTCAAAACCTCAGGTAACTTTTTTTATGCAATTCGGTATGGGTAGCTGAGTCAGAGGCCCCAGAGAACATGCTCAGACCAGCCAACCAGTCAGGGCATTGAGGTGTACCAATGTGTTCAGAAAAAAACGTGACCATTTCAAAATTTGAAATGTTTGTCGTTTTATGTATTTCTTTTTTAATTTTATTTATTGCTGCGTTGCATTTAGTTACATTATTTTGATGTGTTGTATATATATTCTTTTTCCTGTTCTTTTTGTATTATTCTGTTCTTGTTATTCTTTGTGGTATTATAAGGTATTGTTTAAGTTGGTATATTTTATAGTGTTAGTCTTTTTGTTTATAGATAAAAAACATATCGTGATTATGTTAGTGTTTAATTTATACTCTGGGACCATCTGAAAAAACAGCGCTATAGGTCGCCTTGTGCATCTATTGCTGAGGTGGGTCCATATTGTCATCCTTGTGTTATGAAATTAGGTCATACTTGTATTATTTCATGTTTTTGTAATGTTTTCTTTTTTTTTTGTATATAAGTAGGAATAATGACAATAAATAATATTTTTCTTTCTTTTCTTTTTTTCAAGGCTTTCTATGCGGCCATCCTTCGGCCAGTATGGTGTTCCGACACAGTCGGCTACAAATTGAGTCTACCACCAAGTAAAGGGACAAGGGACAAATTATTACAGCTCCACACCAAACAAAGGACGTGTGTAAACCTGTTTGTGTGAACACTGACAGTTTTTTTTTTAATGTTAATTGTACAAGGTCGGCTGCAACAATTCAAGTATGCAATAAGTCCGCCTTCTGGACGATATGGACGACTATGATCAAACTTTGGTCGACAACTCGCAACGTCGATCTTTCGTCCGGTACGCGCCGATATGCCGCGGACTAGAATATGTTATTTTCGTGTCCATAATTAAACATTCGGCCCTTTTATACAAATTAATAGCACAAAGACACTATTTTAACGCAGAGTGGATGCTTTTAGCGGGATTCGGTTAATAAATTAATAAAATAGTTTTGCGAGCGCAGGTACATATGTCGCGCTTTAAATAAAAATAAATAAATAGGTAAATAAAAAAACATGTTGCCTCTAGAATGCTGTAATATAGAGACCAGTTAATTTTCTTGGCGACATAACAGTAAATTTCAGATGACTTTGGTGAAAATAGCAACAGAAAAATGTTTTTAATAAAACACAACACACATTATGCTACATTCATACCGCTGTATCCCGACAATTGGGGTAAGCAGAGTAATCGGTGTTGTGCTGGTAATACTATTGTAAATTACAGCACAATACCGACCATCACCTTTAGCAAAGTATTACGGCAAGAGTCCTCTAGTCCAGTATAGCCAGCAATCCAGGGAAGTCTCCGGTATGGCACCTACCTTCTCGGAGGTGATATTGGCTGGTCGGAGCATGCGCTTTAGCCCCTCCAACTCAGCCACCCATACCGGATTACATAAAAAAAAGACGACTATCAATCAGCAAGTAAGGCACGAAGACCCATCTGCTGCATGAGCATGACTCCATGGAAGGACCGTGCCAAGGTGAGCATTATGCTATTTGGATGTAATAAATAACGTAAGCTCTAAAAAGGCTGAACCGATTTACATGCAGTTTTCACTAAAGAAGTCAGACATATCTCCGAATGGTCATGCATGATATAACATCATGCTTCTGTGAATAGGGGATTTTAGTAAATAAATGAATGCGGAGAAATTATTATCGTAGCTGCTAGAACAGGCTCATGATATTCTTAACGCGAGCGGAGCCGCGAGCACAGCTAGTACCTGATCAACACAGCAACTATTTACCCACTTTATGTGGCAGTTCTTCGGAAACCGCCTCAGCTAATAACCTCGCAAGAGTTTCAACTTAATGTTCTTCGAGACTATAAAAAGTGTATAATGTGAATTTCTTCCGGATTAGTGACCAGTCTAGTGCGCTATGCACGTACATACGTGTACAGTCAACCGCATAAGCTTAATCTTGAACCCTACGGCATACACGGGGAGGCGGGGCGCGGCGACACAACGCGACGCAGCGACGACGCGACGCCTCAGATTAGGTGGCTACGCAGCGAGCAGCAGCTCTGGTAAGCAGCATACTGCTAAGGTACATTCAATTGGTGTGTTATTATTGGCTGTGCCTGAACTTCTCTCGGACTTTTGGGCACAGCCGCCAATGCCAGCTGGCGGGCTGCGGCCGCGGCAATCGGCAGCGTTGAGCTAGTTTTGCGAGCGTAGGTACAGGCACTGACTATGTATCTGGAAGGCCAAACACGTACTAAGGCCCACTTGCACCAACACGAATTTAAGATATAAACCAGTTTAACTCGTTAAGCTAGCACCCGTTGACTGTGGGAACCGCGTTTAAATCCATAACTCGCTACTTAACTCTAAACTCGTGTTGGTGCAAGTGGGCCTTAGTGTGGAAATCAGCTACTAAACGTGAAACGCAACCATGGCAACGGAAGTGCGCCGCCGCTGAGCGCCGCGTTCGATTGGCCATCGCTCCCTTCCTGACACTACCCGCTTCATTCTGCACACCCTCGATTTTTACTATACTAGGCCCAGTTCCAGCGTCAGAAACGTGTCTGATCGGGCGGCGCCCACTGCTCAGCCGCTTGATGTAAAGGCGCCCTTATTTTCTAGAAGCTACGTAGCTGTAGGTAGATATATAAGAACATGCCAAGTTTGTTTAGAACTGGTAATGGAGTTATGCGGTTGAGTTTTAAACACGTACAACGCCGGGCGCTACTTCCTATTTCATTTCCTTCGAGCGGGCTAAGGGAGTTTCGAGTGCAACTTATTTTAAGAGAACATGCTGGCCAGTTCAGAGAGGATTAGTTTGGGTTGCACTAATATTCTGAGACTGGGTCGAGTCAAGTACTCGGACTTCACAGAGTGTCACATCGAATTGTAAATTCAAGTTAAATATAAGGTAAATAAGGCGCGATGCGGGTGCAAACAGGGTAGCGACGACACGCCGCTTTTCGGTCTGGATCAGGATGCATCTCTCGAAAATGTTTAGCGTATAAAAGCAAAAATTAGGTATTTATTTGTTTATTGCAGAACTACAGATTGAACCAAAAAAGCAAAAAGCTAACGACATAGATATGTATGTATAGCATGGACGGCCTAACCTGAAGCCGCACACGCATGCATTTCTCTAATACAAATGCTTGACATGCGCATAAACATGTCCCGAGCACTACTACACTCGCAGAATTTTATGCTCACCGTCATGCGTGAATGTATTCGTTGTACGCCTTAGGTTAGAACGAACAACCTATAATCGACAAATTTAATTATTTTTTTCGAAACCTTGCTTTTATGAGTATTTCAGCTCAGAGTCATTTTTATGAGTATTTTCTATTGAGGGAAATCGTGTTTTCAAAAAGGTATCGATACGCCCTGATAGATGAAGTGTTACATAATATATTAAAACTGAATATGTTAGGTCAGTAATATTGATGGTATTGATCTCTAAGAAAAAGATGAATTTCAGACAAAAATAAATAGCTTAAACCTTTTCTCAATGCCTTAAGACTCGCACGTGCTAAATATCGCGATAGTTCCGTTTCAATTGCCCTCTCCGTAAATTTTATATGAGAGTGGGGTAGAGTGCGCTGTTGCTATTTCGTGAAACTGTACCATTTGCGGAGATATTGCCAGAGTTTATTGCGCGAGGCGAATTCTGTTGAAGACAATCGAAAATCGAGTTCGTATTTCGAGTTAAATTATATATATACCTACTCGTAGGTGTCCGCAGAATGGTATGGAATACTGAAAGTGGGTTATTGTGTACGTGAAACTGTATAAACTTTTTATTCAGTTTCACTGTATTGTGTGTTCAAATTATTGAAATGAAATGAAAATATACTTTATTGTACACCATTGTATAAAAAGGTTACAAAAGGCGAGTTTAATGCCTTGCGGCATTCTTTACGAAATAACCTTTTGGGTGTGGAAAACACGTAGGGGCGGACAATGCAGTACTAAAGAGGGAATAATAACCAATAAACCAATATACATCCCTTCATATACATAATTACATTATTTTTTATTATTAATTACTAAGTTTCACGTACACATACATTCCTTTCAATATTTCATACCTTACTTTGGACACACACTTTATACATTGCCATCGCTAGCGGCATTTACATCAAAAGCTTGACTTCCAGAAATAACGCTTTTTCAATGTAAATGTGGTATGAATGGCAATACAATTTTGACTCAAAAATCTTTTTTTTTTATCGAAACTGACACGGTTGGCCTCATCACCCCCAACACCCGTGATGTCAGCCCATAACACCAGGTGAACTTGGTGCCACGTCAGTGCCTCCCTTCGGTCGTGCCGGCTACACTAAACTGGACGGAAAACACAAACTATTTACATAGCCGTTTCGACCGACCTTTCATTCAGTGCGATGGTACCATCCCGGGCGGGTTAAACCCTACCACCTAGTAATATAAGAAGACAGTCATATCCCTTAGTAGCCTTTTACAACATACACGGGGAGAGATGCAGTGGGGCTATTCTTTTAAAGTACCGGCCCCACACGGTACAAATACGTACTCGATTTTCGGTTTTCCTCGTCCTTAATACGCCTCCAGGACGACTTATTTATATCAATATTGGTTTTGCTTCGCTCTAAGACCAAATCCAATAAGAACAATATTGTTTTATTATTTTAAGAACTCAAGCACCACCCTAGCAAATATATCGTACTAATAAATAATCGTATCCTGATCACAACGGTGTCATAGTATATAGCAACATGCAGCATTCATGCTGCATGTTGGTATCCGAACCACGGTCAGCCTCCCGTCGAGCGGTCACCCATCCAAGTACTGATCGCGCCCAGGTGTGCTTAACAACAATCGACCGACCGCACGACTGACCTACCGAGGCTGACTAATACTATTTAGCAGAATGAAGACCGTTCGGATTAGTACCACCGCACTGAACTCCTTAATAAATATGTAAAACTACCGCGTGGGGCCGGTATTAAAAAGAATAGCCCCACTGCATCTCTCCCCATGCATGTCGTGAAAGGCGACTAAGGGATAAGGACAAGATGCCGTGCTAAAGGGCGACAGGCTCGCCACCTCTCACCTTGGCACGGTACTTCCACCGAGTCATGCAGCAGGTGGGTCTTAGTGCCTTACTTGCTGCTTGATCGATTGAATCTTGTTAGAATACTTTGCGAAACGTGGTAGTCGGTGTTGTGCTCTAATTTACCAGAGTTCCTGCAGCACAACACCGATTACTCTGGTTACCCCAATTGTCGGGATTCAGCGTGTGTGATATGTATATGTAGGTGTAAGAAAATGTGACATTTCGTAAACACTTTGGGCACTTCTTTATAACTTTTCTCCATACGTCTGGCATAATATAATATTACTATTTACTATTTGTTTTCGTAAAACCTTGACATTCAGGGACTGCGGGAGTATGTAGGATTGCTTACATAGAGAAATAACTTCAAATAACTCCAAAGAAAGAAGTCTGGAACAGTCAGATCGGGTGATATTGTTATGCAAATCGCCAAAACGGGAGATACATAAGACGGCCTGGGAAATTTTCATCATTGCTGGAGGTTACTATATCTACGATATCATCTTACTGGAAAAACATGTCAAGATGTAATTACATATATACATAGCGTCACGCCTGTTTCCCGGTGGGGTAGGCAGAGACAAAAGGGATCTCCACATGCCATGATCCTGACACACCTCTGCCGCCTCTTCCACTCTCATAATATTCTTCATACATGCTCGTCGGTTACGGGTACCACGCACTTGACCCTTTTTGAGCACATGCCCGATCAGATGTCATTAAAAATAATAAAAAAGATAATTCATCGTCATAAATATTAAAATAAAAAAATAAGGTTCTAGCCACATCAAAATGGATTTTGTACCGTGTGAGGCCGGTACTTTGAGTAGCCCCACTGCATCTCTCCCCGTGTATGTCGTAAAAGGCGACTAAGGGATATGACTCCCTTCTTATATTACTAGGTGGTAGGGTTTATCCCGCCCGGGTTGGTACCACCGCACTGAATGAAAGGTCGGTCGAAACAGCTATGTAAATAACGGCTATGTAAATGTGTTTTCCGTCCAGTTCAGTGTAGCCGGCACGACCGAAGGGAAGCACTGACATGGGACCAAGTTCACCCGGTGTTATGGGCTGACATCACGTATGTTGTAGGTGATGTAGCCAACCGTGTCAGTTACCATAAAGAAAAAAAAACTTTTGGGCAACCTGTTATAAAATTAGCTAAAGAGCTTTTGCACTTAACCTGGAAAAAATTTCAACAAAAGCCGTGCAAATTTCCATCAAAATAAATAAAACAAGACGCCAAGTAAGGTTCACTGGAGAGCAGAGTAATCAATGGCTTTCCCGGAAATTGGAAAACCCGAAAAGGAATTGAGTGAAGTCCGAAACTTGGGAGTAGGTAATCGAACGGAGCGTCAAAGCACCACGCGGACTTTAAGATTTACCCAAGAGACGCCGAGTTCTACGGATTGAGAACGTCCTGCGGATGTAATGACGTGTAAAGGTGTGTAATAGTGTGTAAAGGTGTGTAATAGTGTGTAAAGGTGTGTAATAGTGTGTAAAGGTGTGTTAAATTCGCAACGCTATTGATACTACTACGGCAAAATAATTGGGAAAATAGGAAGAGAGTCATATCTACCTACATTCAACCGACATTTAATTTTTTTATGGATAGCGCGACATGGGCCTCATTTCATCTACAAGTTGGTGTCTAACGACGCCCATGGATATTCGGTCGTAAGCGGCACTTGCGAATGCCATTCCGGCCTGTAAGTGATCTTAATTTGCATTGGCAGCATAAGTATGTGTAAGTATCTATAAAAAACAAATATGGCATATACGTGTGCGTGTACCACAGAGCATCGAATACCGCGCGCGCCTCTCCTAGAGGCGAAAGTAATAATAATATTTGAAACCCAATAACAGAACGCAGAGCTGCTAGCTCTGTGTATGTGTGTGTGTGTGTTAGTATCGACACTACACACAAAGAGGAGCAAGTTGGGCACACGCACAACACACATATGTAAGTCATAGGCCACGCCCACAGGCTTCAACGGCGTTGTAGGGAAATCGCGCTCAGGGCGTCTCTAGGAGGGGGCGCGCGCGGTATTCGATGCTCTGTGGCGTCTACAAACCGTGCGCAGGCGTACAGCAGTGTGAGCGGTGTGATGTGTGAGAAGTAAATTGGTTTGCTCACAGCGGCATGCTTCATTACCGGACCTCGCTTCCTTCACCGCACCACCCCATGAGACTACCCACGGAGAGGTTTATTATGGCTGCACGTAAACATTTATATCTAGAGAGAGCGCCAACTTGTCGGGAAGGCGCCCAAAAAAAGAATGCAATGGTGTCAAAATCATATAAAAAAACCGGCCAAGTGCCAGTCGAACTCGCGCACCGAGGGTTCCATATCGCCATGTCATGGTCAGCGCCACTTACGCCATCTATGGCCTGTTTATGAAATGCTTCATATCAGTTAAATGTCATGATTAGTTAAAATGCTTCACACTCTATTTGGTAGATGGCGCGCGCGCACACATTTTTAATTTCTTCCATGGGAACCCCGTGAATTTTTTCCTTTTTCTTATTTTTATTATCTGTTGTTATATCGGCCATAATAAATAACACATATTCTGTGAACATTTCAAGGGGCTACCTATTACGGTTCAAGAGATACGGCCCTCGGACGGACGGACGGACAGACAGACAGACGTATTGGATACCCTAAAAAGGCTCCGGAGACATCCTCACGTAGAGCTAATGGTGTGCATGGCAGACTAAAAGTTGCTAATAAGGTTATTCAATGTCGTTTCCATTATGCCATTAAAAAAACCAGCCAAGTGCGATTCGGAATCGCGCACCGAGGTTTCCGCACCACAAAAAAAATTTGAAAAAAACACGTTTCTTGAATGGGTTAATAAATTGTTTACTTTTTCAATTTTTATTATTTGTTGTTATATCTGCCATAATAACACATATTCTGTGAAAACTTCAACGGGATACCTATTACGGTTCAAGAGATACAGCCCTCGGACAGAGAGACAGACCGACTGACGAACAGAAAGACGGCGGAGGCTTAGTAATAGGCTTCCGTACGGGATACGGAAACCTAAAAAAATACGTGCATACCTACACCTGCTGCTTCACCGTTCGGAGTGTAAAACGGTGTAAAACTGTAGGTCCCTTCCCTTACCTCTTACTAGGTGGCAGGCTCAAATTGTAGCCGAATGGGTTGTACCCCCACCACCGTACTGGATGTAAGATGGACGCATAGCAGCCTCGGTTGTGTTCTCCTCTAGTCCAGTATAGCCAGCAATCCAGGGAAGTCTACGGTATGCCGTATGGCACCTACCTTCTCGGAGGTGATATTGACTGGTCGGAGCATGTGCTTTGGCACCGACTCAGCCAACGATACCGGATTACATAAAAAAATAATTGTGTTTATGTAAACAAATACTACCCTCTTTGTAGGAAACATTGAATCTGCTGTAGTTTGGGGGAGGAGGGAAGCTGTTCGGAACGCGTGTCGATGAGTGTAGTTCTTTCTAGTCGATTGTGTGGTTTCGCTCTTTGGAGCGCATAGTAAATAGTTTCCGATTGTATGCTAATGAGACAATTTGTTGGAAAAACAAGTACAAAATACGGTTTCAGTCGGGGCTTCGTTATATTACATATATTCTTACTATCACCACAGATTGCTTAATAACTTGCTTCGATTAATGCTTGCTCGATTTAATGCTTCGTAACAGATAAATCACTCCATAGAAAATGTTCCTACCTTCGGGCTTTAATAGCTTACTGTTTCACGTCGCCAATCGCTGCGTGCGAAAATGTAGTGTAAAGTGGTTATTGCTTTGCAGCTGCGCGCAGTGCGTGGGCGAGCGTCTATGTATACTACGCGCGGCTGACGAATTCCACTGAAATAGACCGCCGGCGGCCCGTCGGGAGGTAGGTAGTTAGCGCGCGCAAGTATGTACATAGAGTGCTTCAGGCCCTATCACGCTGTCGTCTGTTCATCCTGTCGTAACTAAGTGTCATGACAATGCTTCCTTCGGGCCCCCGTGTGGTAGGCAACGGAGGGAGAAAACGATACTCCACATGCCACGGTTGTTTGTGAAACACCGACCTGAATCATTTTCCACACACATACACAACAACAGTGTCGATACCACAGTCGCACGCGCCCTCATCCGCGGGCGCCCTGCGGCGCAGCATCAAATGACAAGTGCGAGGCGGGCCACCAACTTTGACAACGACGTTGCCAAATAAATTCCAAGACGTCGCCGCGAATAACCAACAGGCGCCCCTTCCCTATACGGGGCAGCGCCCACGAGAGATCGACTGCGCCAAACGTACCTAATGGATGCAGGTGTGTTCAGTTCTAACCATAGACGAAGCAGGTGTTCAATAATCGATGTAGGTGTGTTTAGTTCTAATCGTAAACGATGCAAACTTGTTCCGCTGGAACTGGAATCGATCCACGTGTGTTGTGTGTTCAGTCCTAACCGTTAACGCGCAGGTTCCGTTTAATTCGTTATTCTTGTTTATATTATTCTTCTTCTAACTGCAACCAATTCAGGTGTGTTTAGTTCTAATAGTAAACGATGGAGGTGTGTTAACTTTTAACTGTGATCGATGCAGGTGTGTTTAGTTCCAATCGTAATCAATGCAGATGTGCACATGCCAAGCATAATCGGTTCCAATCGACGAAAGCTTGCTCAGGCAGGACCAAGCGCAATAGAAGCCGGCACTTTAAGTTCTCCCCCAATCGACCAGTCTAATTGGCATATTAATTATCAATTCCTCTTCCAGGGTCCCCCCCCCCCCCCCCCCAACATAACCTTAACCCACCCCTCCTCCCCTCTTTACTGTTCTCTCCCCGCCCTCTTTTCCCTTGCCTTCTTACGCTGTTCTCCTGTCATTCCCCCGTTTGCCTTTGTGCCATGCTTAAACATTCCAGAAAACGTCAGTGAAAATCCCATATGGATTGACTGAGTAATTATCGACTTACGCGGACAAATACTGTGCTTTATTAGCTAGGATGTGACAAAGAAATCTTTTACATTTTCAGTATTGCTGAAATCGAACTATAGCGTGGAACCCGCTCGCCGCGGTAAGGTGCTACAACTCGCAAGCCCAACTTTAAATTGGAAACAGGCTGCATTTTCGAGTAAGACACTGCATTATGCAGCAGACACCTAACACTAGACTTTTAACTTGCTGCGTGAGACCTGGTAATTGAATATTGAGTGTCGGAGCACGCTCGGAAAATATTTGGATGCGAATAAGTTTTTAACATAGAATTTGAACGTGTATTTAGAAGATACTATCACACCTTGTATAAATGAAAAGTTATCCTATATGGTGCGCACAATAAGACTACATTAAAATGTCTATTTCTGTCTATTCTGTCAGGACTATGATGAAATAGATTTAGAGGGGTAAAACATGCAAAATTTATGAACACAACAGAACAGCTTCTTCATAAAGTAATGCCAAAAGCCCGAAGGTAGGAAAATTTTCTATGGAGTGATTTATCTGTTACGAAGTAACTATTAAGTAATCTGTGGTAATGCCGTGGATTTTCTTGTTGTTATTCAAAACCATCATATTGTTAATTGATTGACCACACAATTCGTCTGATGCCAATTATTGTGTGCATTTTGTTTTTATATATAAACAGCCGGACGGAATGCAGAACGGATGGCTGCAAAAGTTCAATGGCAGATCAAACACAGCCAATAACACCACTCCTCGCGGAAACACGCTCGAGTGAGGCGCCAAGCCAGCTATAAGGCGGAAAAAGGGTCGCCGTCTAATTTATTGACACGTCTTTTGAAAATCTCCAGATTATAACAGTAACTAATAATAAATTATGTTGAGCATGAAGTTAATTTTATTTCAAAATTATTTGCCTACGACGCTTTTCCGAATTTTTCTCAGGCAAAAGCGACACAATACATCGTTACCTTGGGATAAATATGTAAGCAAGTACGCCTAAGTAAACTGGAGTCTTGTTCAAGCTCGTCAGATTGACAAATTCTTATGGAGCACTGTTTATTCGGGTCAATTGGGACGTAAGGATTATTTATATATTTGCAATATTTTCTCATAAGTCTTTGCTTTAATATACATATACCCATGTCAACGATGCTTCAGAAAAATATGGCAATATTAAAGTTCTATTTCCCTAAGGCAATCGTTAAAGGGTTAGAGGAAAGAAATGTTGCCATTGTAATGGCGAAAGCACAGGCCGAAGTATATATGAACAATATACAACAGCTAGCCTATTAGCATGGATGAAGGAAAATACCATGATGAAAATTGTATAGTAGAAATAGCGAAGTGAAGATATAGCATTTTCCAATATGTCAGCCTTCGGCGACAATTCGGTTCCTGCACCTAAACCAGATTAGGCATGTGATGCGTCGAGCCAGGGTCGAGCCGTGGGACTAGTGGGTGACCCGAAGTGTCCTGCGATTTAGAACCACTGCAACACCGTAGGGATGTCGGCTCCCTAAGTGTGTTCTATCGCTTATTCCATGGGGAGTGCTCGGAGGAGCTGTTTAATACGATCCCGCCGTCCCCTTTCCACCTCCGCACCACGCGCACTGGGCAGGGATTGCATCCCTACACGCTGGATTTACCGCGGATGCGTACAAATCGATTATGCAGATCTTTCCTCTACAGAACTGGTAAACTCTGGAACGCTCTCCCTGCCCATATATTTCCGCCCAAGTACAGTCTCGGGTCCTCCAAGAGGGGCGTGAATGGGCACCTGTCAGGCCAGCATGGCATTCGCAACCCCCGCGTACGACCGAATGTCCATCGGCGTCGTTAGACACCTTATGGGTGGCTCGGCGCCATATGTCGCGCTATCAATAAAAAAAAAATGTGATCCAAAAGTCAACTGCGTAGTACCCGAAACCGACGAGCAACGCCGAGCGTACCGAAAACATCGAGTGTGTGCGCAAGACCCGTCGGAGTTGTGTCAGGCGGGATCGTGGTATGAGAAAACCCATCTCTGCTTACCCCAGTGGGAAACAGCGGTGACATTTTTTTATTTTATTTTTTTATTGAAACTGACACAGTTGGCTACATCACCTACCTACAACATCCGTGATGTCAGCCCATAACACCGGGTGACTAGGTGCCATGTCAGTGCTTCCCTTCATTTCATGTCGGCTACACTGAACTGGACGGAAAACAGGAACTATTCACATAACCGTTTCGCCGACGACGTTTCGCTCAGTGCGGTGGTCCTAACCAGGCCGGGATAAACCGTACCACCTAGTAAGGTAAGAAGGGAAAGAACCTACAATTTAACGTGGAATCCGAACCACGGTCAGCCTCCATCGTTATGTGTGTATGTGATGTACATAATGCCTTTTTATATATTAATCCTTCCTTTCCTTATCCTTCCTTTCCTTACCCTTACCTTTAATAAAATCCAACGTCTGCTTTCTGTATGTCCGCTTATAAATCGAGAACCACTGAACCGATTTTAATAAAAAAAAATCTACGGATAGCTTGATTCTTCCCATCAACTATAGGCTACTTACTATCACGCTAAATGGCTTATGAAGTGAAATATGAGAGCGGGCGGAGCCGCGAGCACAGCTAGTATTATTAATAAAATTACAGTTAATTCAAATATTTTGACTTAAATTTGTGTGACCTATGTACACAATTTCACAAGTCGCGTAGTCGTCAAGTAGAGTGATGCGTCTCCTGTTGGAGCAATGCATTCAAATCTCTACAACTAAAACCGCAACATGCATTCTGCTAGTTTTGTATTGAATTAGCTCTCGTATGCGCTTCTGCTTCCTCGTATATTGTCAGCGGCAAGACAAAGGGGCATAAGCAACAAAACGTTCATTTTCAGTTTTAAATCTCAAACCCTAAAGTTCAAAATAGAAAGGCAACTTTTTTAGTTTTGCGCCCATTTGAATTTCCAATAACGATGTTGTCTTCTTGCTTTTCCTACATGCATATTTATGACCAACAATGGAGGCAATAATTTTGTAGACCTTTACTATAAATCGTGAGGTTTTTCTTGTTTTTAATGAACCCTCACTTACTGTATACCTAACCCGATTCAATAAAGATGACATGATCAAGCAAGATTTGGATGGTAGATCTGAACAGCTTATTAATTGAATAAATCAAATAATTTCAGAATCTTTCCTTCAGAAGACACAAAATTGTGAAAAAAAACGACAGCACTTATATCGAAAAAGGCAATACTATGTGAATGTTTCAAGAAGTATAGACATACACTAATGAGTGCGGTAAGATTCTAGGCTTCCTAAATTACAAAAAATCTCCCCTAATTTTAACTTCTTTGATGTTTCATAAAATTATTTGTAAATTTAATTCTTAGTTCGAGGAAAGCTGGGGTATTTAAACGGTTTCATCAATGAAGTATTTACCAAGATATAGACGCTAATCCTGATTCGCCTGATAGACGGGATGGGAGGACGAGGGATCGCTAGTAAATCCCAAAACGTTTTGAATACAGGATAGCTGTTGAAACCGCCACAACTATCTGCTAGAACATATTTTTTTAACTAATATAATACCTACTATGAAAATAAACTGAAAAGGTGCATTAACAAAATGTAGACAAAATTAAGCCAATAGAAACAAACGATAAGTAATTTACATGAGGCGGACTTGTCCCTTACAGTGATTTCTCCCAGTCAACCTTTGGATGTTTGAGAGTCGTAATAGGACGCGATAAGAATAAAGAGTTTTGGTTAAAGAAACTGACAGAAAAATCTAATATGTTTTCTCCATCGATTTGTTTTCTCTACATTTTAAATGTAATGCAAACTGTTTTCAAATGTTTAAAAGCATAGAGGGCCTAAAATTGTTCCTTGTGACACTTCCTCATATTTTCCATTGTTATTTTCGTCAGAGCGACGAAAGGCGCTCTACGTTAATTAAAGGAGAAGGCCGTACCAAATATTAATCATGCGGTTAGGCTTAGTGGTGTAATCAAAAACTAGTCCCGGGGTGGAGGGTTCGGGCCCGGACCAGGATTATGGCTAATTGTATCGAACGCTCTGCTAAAGTCTATTCTGATGCGTGATGGGCTTATCTGGACTTTTGTTGCAAGCAGCATTGGATGGATAAACTTGGTAAGCTACCATTGTTTCACGCTTTTCTTAGGATAATAGCTTATTTTAACACAATTATTTTTTTTTTTCGATAAAAATGCATCACAACCCGATTACACTGCTTAAGCCCGATTGTCGGGATAAAGCGTGTAGTTGAATTTACTTCCTGAATAATTAGATCTTGTCAATATTTTAGTATTATTTACCTACTTGTTTTCAGTTCTACGTGTCTATCTGTCGGTCTATTGGTATGTCCGTCTGTCCTCAGAATATTTATAAGATTACCTAACCTTGTGTATTGTACTTACAATAATTTTATTTTACTAATAGTTTAAACTTTCTATGTAATACTTATACTTATTTGTAAACGCATAAATGTACCAATCTCTATAAGCGAATGTTATAAACGTTCTTTGAGATCAATAAAGATTATTTAAACCGAAGCGTGTGGTATGTATGTATGTATGTATGTATGTATGTATGTATGTATGTATGTATGTATGTATGTATGTATGTATGTATGTATGTATGTGTGTATGTGTGTATGTATGTATATGTTCGACACAGGCTCACCTAACACTTATCCTACATTCAAGTTGATGGTGATTTCATTGTTTACAATATTTACTACATAATATGTACGTACATACTTAAAACATAATTTCCCAAACGTGTGATTGCGTATGAACATGAAATGCGATCGTTTGTTTGCATTAGTTTCCAGACAGACAGACAATATTGGTATAAGAATACCTGTAATACCTGAAATTTCTAGTTCTATTTACATCAGCAACCTTGATGGTTTAGATCAAATTATTTATAATGGTTTATTCGTTTTATTATTAAGAAGGCAGAATAATCAGAAAAAGCCGCCAAGTGCGAGTTGAACTCGCGCACCGAGGGTTCCGTACCATCACACAATATTTATTTGTATTATGTATGTACAAAAATAATTGTGTTTTGGAAAATCACGAAACGCCTAAATAAAAACTACACCAGTGGTTTGACTGTCAGACATTCGTGCAGTTTAAATATACAAAAATATATTTATTATAGACATAACTACAAAACAGTTTTCTGATGTTTCCTTTACTTGTGCTGTGAGACATTGCTTCTTGCCAAATTTCAATGCTCTAGCTAGGTCAACGGGAAGAACCCTATAGGTTTTGATGTGATTTGAGTGAGTTTGCGAATATAAAATCTGGGATTATAATAGCCGTATTTTTTGATTGCGTTAATTTAGAAGCTTATATTTTCTACACCTCGAAGATATTGCAGACTTTAGTATGTCGTATTAATTTCAATTTGATATCTTGATACAATTCTGAGATAAAGGGTCTTGACATACAAAACAAAGAAATTTTTTTTTATGTCAAATAAATACATATTTACTATTTTCGGATTTTTTCCTTTACTCGTACTGTAAGACCTTGCTTCTTACCAAATTATATGATTCTAGGTTAACGGGAAATACCCTATAGGTTTTGATTTTATTTGAGTGAGTTTGCTAGTATCAAATCTGACATTAATCGTATACGTCTAATATTAACCGTATCTTTTGATTGCGTTAATTTAGAAGCTTATATTTTCTACATCTCTAAGCAATCATAGACGTTAGTATTTGAATTATTTTGAACTTAATTAATTATTAATTTGAACTTAATACCTTGACCCATTCCTGAGAAAAATGGTCTTGACGTACAAAGCATGTAAACTTTTTTTTTTATGTGATATAACTATAAATTTACAATTTTCGGATTTTTTCTTTTATTTGTGTTATGAAACCTTGCTTCTTACTTAATTTTATGATTCTACGTTAACGGAAAGTACCCTATAGGTTTTGATTTGTTTTGAGTGAGTTTGCGAGATCAAAATATAACATAAATACCCGTATCTTATGATTGTGTTAATTTAGAAGCTTGAATTTCCTACACCTCTTATCAATCGTAGACGTAAATATTTTGTATTAATTTGCACTTGATACCTTGACCCGGTCCTGAGAAAAAGGGTCTTGACATACAAAACAAGTAAATTTTTTTTTATGTGATATAATTACATATTAACAATTTTCGCATTTTTCCCTTTAAAAGTGCTGTGAAAACTTGCTTCTTACCAAATTTTATCATTCTAGGTCAAGGGAAGTACATTATAGGTTTTGATTTCATTTCCCAGTAGCAAAATATGTGACATAAATAGCCGTATCTTGTGATTGCGTTGACTTAGAAGTTTGAATGTTTTACAACTCCAAGGGAACGCAGATCTTAGTACTTGGTATTAATTTCAACTTCATACCTCTTCGCGTTTCTGAGAAAAAGGGTCTTGACAGACAGACAGACGGACAACGAAGTGATCCTATAAGGGTTCCTCTTTTTCCTCTTTTGAGGTACGGAACCCTAAAAATAGGTTCAGTAGGTCCGGAGATATCTGCGTGTGACCGACAGACAGACAGACAGACACCAGAGCGATCCCATAAGGGTCCCTTTTTCGCATTTTACGACGGGACCCTAAAAAGACAACTCTAGCCGTATAAATATAACATTTATCTATTAATTAAATTGGTGCCAGAGAACGTCCAAGGTCGCTAAGTATTAACGCCATAATAAGAAGATAGTAGATATCTTACAAAAACACAAGAATCGAAGGAAAAAAACCGAGATCTCCGCAACAAAACGCCCTACAACAAAACATCGCTCCTCACCGTTATCTGGAGCACGCACGTCCAACAAAAAGCGAGTAAAAGCATCACACATCATAGTGAGAAAATAATGAACCACTACCCCGAGATTAATTCCCCTATATTGTGGTAGGAAATTGATTTATCGGCGGCATTGTACCTAGCGGTCGGCACGTAATGGTTTTCCTTTACGGGCGCCGTATTTCTTTTCGCCCGAGGGAAGATCCTTCTAAAAATACAATTTCGCGTCCAGTTTTAACAGCTGCTGCGTGGAATTACTTTAATGCGACAATTGTTTGTTTGTGTTTTGCTTCGTGGAATCGACGATGATGGTCGCCTACGAAAATTGGATTTGAAGGACCATCTCACCTGAAGCAAATAGAAATTGGCGTAATATTGGTACGTCGCCGTCGTCGTCACCTTGAATTTCGAGGACCTCATTTCGATATCGAGCCTGTTGAGACTTCGATCTCGCTCCTACGACACGCCTCTGTGGCGGATGGACCCTGAACCTATTTTCCGATACAAGCCGAATCTCTTTGCCTCTTCGTATTTACGGGAGCCGAAAATACGCAAAACTGGTAAAAGAGTCGCGCAAGGACCAGGGCTCAATATTTCCAATTCAATTTCGTTTAACACGAAAATGAGGCGGACCAATTTCCATACTACGGGCCGTGTCTGTTTTCATAGTTGAGTTTACCAAGTAAGTTAGGAAACTTTTTTGGGATCTAATAAATATGATATAGATAGGCATATCGGTGTTGTTTTCATTATTTTGTTCACTGAATAAAAACAAATCCTCTCTAAATTCTAATTTTCGATGACATAAATAAAGGCACTAAGCAATCAAAGTACCCATAAAAGCAAAACGAATGCCAGCAGGTTGTGGCTCACTCGAGCCAATAAAAATCTCAATCGGTTCACATTTCGGGTCAGTTATCCCTGGGAGACGTTCTCGAAGGAACGCGGGCTATTAGTTTGGACATTTAGCTGCTGGGCTATTATGTACAGTTTTGTATCATCGTGCTCCCGCTAGCCTCACTCGCCCTACATCTTCTCGAGGCGTCCGAGCTGAAAATATAGGAAAGTCCCGACCACTGACAGTTTTCCGACAATGTTCTCGGAGAAAAACTCTGTGGAGGTCGACGCCGATGCGATAACATGCGCGAAATTGTCTTTCTCCCGACAGATTGCTTTTTAATAAGCGTAAAAATTTATCGAAACTCAATTAACGAATTTCAAGCGGATCCGGTCTTGTTCATCACAGCTGGTTCATCAGTTGGTCGGTGTCGATGCGGGAAAAAAAAAAATGTGAACGCGATGCACGCGACAACAGGGTAAAAGGTTCATAAAAGTATTTTTAATGATTTTATGACAAGCTACGAACGATTTATAGCTAAGATTAAATGAATGCAAACTTTAAAGCAATTTGCTTTATTATAAACGTAGACAACGATCTACATAATTTTGATAGCTAAAGTACTTTATCGATATAGTTTGGTAATTGTGTTTTGTTTTTTGTGTTTTTTTTTTACAGAAAGTGCGACATGTAGCACCGAGTCACTCATAAGATGTCTAACGAGGCCCATGTACATACGGTCATATGCGAGGGTTGCGAATGTCATACCGGCCTGAAAGGTCTATTCACGGTCCTAATGAAGGTCCTCTCGGGATACCTATACTTGGGGGGGGGGGGGGGGGGGGGGGGGGGGGGGGGGAAGATATAGGCAGTGAGAGCGTTCCAGAGTTTATCAGTTCTGCGGAGAAAAGATCTGCAGAACGGTACGCATACGCGGTAAGTCCAGCGTGTATGGATGCAATCCCTGCCCAGTGCACGTTGTGTGCAGGCGGAAAAGGGACAGCGGGATCGCGTCAAACAGCTCCTCCAAACACTCTCCGTGCAACATTTAATTTCTATAGCCTAGTCTTTCTTTGATATCATTAATTAAATTATCCTGCAATCCTGTCTGAATATTGATAGTAGCTGCTCCCATAATTTACTCAAAAAGTACGCACACAACAACGTTCAAAAAGATTCCGCACGGATTATGTGAGGCAATTTCAAAAAGACCAAACATTCTTTCTGCGGGCAAAATGCGTCCACACACCGACTAAGTAGGTATTTGCTAAAAGTTGAAACAGTTCCCTGGCAACATTCCCGACCCCGGCCTCTTTACACTCTAGAACTGAGAAGCGTTCGCCTCGAATTGAGAGCAAAACAAACACACATTCCTTTGGCTAGTTGTGTCTTATACGGTGTAAAGATAGTGTCTTTTTCGGCAGTACTCTTCTCTATTTTATGGCCTTCTCACGAAGCCTTTACTGAGAGCATGAAAAGCCTTTTCTTTCTAGCGATGTTTCTCTAGTTTTATCTAATAATGAGTTGCGAACTGAAAACTAGCGATGTAGTTTGTTATATTGTTTTACTTATGCAGACTGTCTCTATCTTACTATTATCTATTTGTATTTTTCTAAATATAATTATTATTAATTCATTGTAAGCGATGTTTCATGTAGCTAGTCACTATAAAATACTTTTAATATGTATGAAAAAAATACCCTGCGAAGTTTCTTGCCGGTTCTTCTTCGTGGGTGCAATCGAACCGGACAGAACAAATTGTGTCAAGTTCGAGTGCCATATGTCAGTCAGCACGTAAGTTTCCACTGCTGGAGATACGCCTCTCCAATTTTCCTCCAGTCCTCCCGGCCTTCAACCGTACGGAACTACTGCTTTCCGCCGACTTACTTGATGTCGTCGTCCCACCTGACGGGTGGTCTTCCCACACTCCGTTTTCCTGTCCACAGCCGCCAGTGTAGGACACGGTTACTCCAACGGTCGTCGCCTCTTCGGCTGACGTGCCCAGCCCACTGCCACTTGAGTTTAGCCACCCGGTATCCAATATCGACTACTTTGGTGCGTCGGCGGATTGCCTCGTTAAGCACCATATATCACGTAGCGATATTCCCAGCATGGCTCGCTCCATTGCTCGCTGGGCAACTTTCAACCTTTGGGCAACACCGACCGTCAGCGTCCACGTTTCACACCCGTACGGCATAACCGGGAGGACACACTGGTCATATATACGGGTTTTTAAATTTTGCGGAAGGTCAGAACTCAGGGCGAATTTTGAGTGCCATATGAATGATCAATAAATAATACAATACAATACATTTATTTTTGGCGGTGACGGCGGCGTTTCCCTACATGTCACAGGTTATTAACTTATTAGTTATAAAATAATACTGCTTGGCTATAAGCTCGCCCTTCTCACCTCGGTTTTGATAAAAGATGTTCTTTATTTATTACTACAAGAATATTTTTAATTTCTTTGGTTTTAATTATTTATCCGTGTGTTCTCTTCGGCATTCGGTACACAAACTGAATAAACGTTTTGTAGCGGACTTCTTCTTAGATCTTCTTATTGTTGTATATTGTATATTGTTGTTGTATATTGTTTATTAACATACATCGGAATCCGCGGGGCACGAATGATTCAAGGTTGTTTAGTGATGGGACAATGTATCCACAAATATCGAAAATCGATCGTTATTTTAGAATAATATGGAATAATGTCGATTATTAAAACTAAGAGTATTTCTATAAAAAATAAAATATAATAAACAAATGTTGTATTTACTCTGTAGGTACAATACAAATCTGTTCAAACCACAATATAGTTTTATTAGTATGGAATAGAAAGAATTTGATTTTTTTTACCAACTTACACGTGTTACATCATAATGATATTGAAGACTTTTTTGTTACTGTTATGAAACTGAATCGATTAGGCTATAAAAATCAACCACCTATTTTTTTATTTAAACACATAAAAAAATATTTTATATAAAAAAAAGGCCAAGGTCCAAAAAAATAGGTCTTACAAAATTAGTTCATAGTACGCTAAGGGGGGGTTCTGTATCGGAAATAGATCACTTTTAAAGAACAAAGAATTTTTTTCTTTTTACAAAAATTTTTTTTTTAATGTTAAATGTAAAAAAATTTTTTTTCTTAATCGTTTCGGTTTCATGCCAGGAACAAAAAAGTCTTCCAACACGTATATCTCTTTTTTTCAGAAATTGTGAAAAACCACAATTTTAGTTTTATTAGTATGGAATAGAAAGAATTTAATTTTTTTTACCAACTTACACATGTTACATCATAATGGTCGTGAAGACTTTTTTGTTACTGTTATGAAACTGAATCGATTAGGTTATAAAAATCAACCACCTATTTTTTTATTTAAATACCTACATAAAAAATTTTTTTACTTAAAAAAAAAGCCCAAGGTCCAAAAAAATTTATATAGGTTTTACTCCCTATGATACAGAACCCCCCCCCCCCCCCCCCCCCCCCCCTTAGCGTACTACGAACTAATTTTGAGGACCTTATATAAATATGTATTATATTTACTTAATCGTTAACATAAAGTATACATGTTTATATAAGTACTGTAGGTATATAAGTATTCAGGTCTGAAATATGACATGAATAAAATACAATAAACAAATAAATATGAGTATCGATAACTGTGTCGATTGTTTATTGATCGCCGTAGTCAATCCCTAACAAGGTCGTATTCGTGCCCCGCGGATTCCGATGTATGTTTATTAAGCATTCATTAGACAACATGACTGTACTCGAATTTGTTACAATTTATTTATCCTCTCAAATTTATCCTTTCAATATTATTGTTTCGGTTTTGTTCGTTTCTACTTATCTATTATTATAATTATAAGATTTCTAAAATGTGTTCTGTATGTACCTATTGTGTTGTTTGGTTATTCACTAGTGTTTTATTCTTTTCTTTGTTGTGTTTTAATCATTTATTTATGTGTGAGATTGACTGGGTTTGTATTAGGAATTAGGAATTAGAATTAGTTTTATATAATAGATACAGATAATTGTGTAATTGTACTACTATAGAGTACAGTGTAGTCTTAGGATTTGCTTAGTTAATTTTTTGGGCATAGCGTTTGGGTTATATATATAAGGGTAGTTATTTTCTTATTTGTTAAGTATTATTTTATACTGGGTGTGGCTTAAAACCAGCGATTCCATGTAGCTACCTAGCTATATGGAGTCACATGCTGTGTCACATCCTTTTCCGGTCATGGGGGTGGGCACTGTATGTATATCTTTATTTTTTAGGCTAGCTTCGTATTGTCAACTTGTTATTTTAAGGTGTATTTATTGTACTGCCTCGTGATCGAGAATTAAACGTTTTTTACTTACTTACTTACTATCCGATTCGATTACAACCACGAAGAAGAACCGGTAAGAAACTTCGCAGGGCTTTTTTTTCATAATCATTTTTACAAGCATTTAGTGACTATCCACATAATAACACCGCCTACAGTCGATTGAAAATACAGCTTGAGAGCAAGATCAAAAACAGATTTTTGTTTTGTTTTTGAAGTTTTGACTGCAAGGACTTAATTAAATGGATCAGGTGTAAAGAGCCTTTGTCAAATTTTTGATACGTCATTTGTATCAACTCAAGAAGACTGCGCCGAATTTTAACCGCGCCGTCAGGTTTCTTCGGCCTGCCCGTTGTGGTAGAACTGGCTGAAGGGCGCTACAAGTTTCAAGTATGAAGAAAGAAAGAATTTTAAAGTACTCACCATCGGTGATGTGAAACTTGTTGCGTATGTCGGAGCTCGCCGAGTCGTTGAGTGCGAACGTGAAGGGGGGTCCGTTCTCGTTGGAGTCGTTGTCTTTGGCCGTGAGAGCGACGATGTTGCCAGGCTTCTCATTCTCGTACCACACCACCGGCTGCGTCTGCGCACAGTATTCACTATTAGTTGGCGAATGTGAGTGAAAGGGTCGGGAACGGGATGAATTCAGGGACGGGTCCAGTTCAGTGTAGCCGATGCGAAATGAAGGGAAGTACTGACATGGCACCTAGTTCACCCGGTGTTATGGGCTGACATCACGGATGTTGTAGGTGATGTAGCCAACCGTGTCAGTTTCCATAAAAAAAAATATTTTAGTGATCGCTCAGAAATTAAATACCTACTATTCTTTCTGATTATGATACTGCATAACAGCGTTTTTAGGGTTCCGTATCCCGTATGTCCGTCTGTCCGTCCGTCCGTCAGCGGATCCACGGAACCCTCCGTGCGTAAGTAAAACTCGCGCCTGACCGATTTTTTTTTCAGCAATGTCGTTTTACGCAACTGGTTATGCAACAACCTTCGGCAACAACAAAATATTTTTTTTCTTTTACAAGTGAAATAACCACAAATGAAATTGTGGCGTATATTTTAATTGCCTGGTGAAATTCTAAGGATTCTTCTAAGGAACATTCCAGATACAAAACGTCATGCATGTCTCCATTTTTTGTCTTTCCTGGTCGGTGAAGATAAAATGAAAGTTTCCGTATTGAATTTGAATTTTGAATTTGAATCCGTGGAGCAGAAGCAACGGATCCCCACATACCACGGAAGATATAACATTTTGACTTTCTACTTCATATAAAACTAGCAAATTATACTTATTATATTATGTCCTAAAATTATAACCTTGAAACATTGCTGTGCCCTTCATTGGAAAATCAATAAAGTCGAACAATTCCAACATAATAACGCCTAAGACTTTCTTGTCAAGCAGCCCGGACGAGCTCCGGTCTACATAATTTAAAAGGCTTATCAGCTTTGTTGTCGCTCGCTAGAACACGTCGCTTCCTCCACTCACCTAAACTTCATTACTTATCCACGAATCACGAACTCTTACAAGGAGGATACTCACTTTATCCTTCCGCAGTTCCTAAACATGAGCCAAAAAGACAAGGCAAATATTTTCGTTAGCTCCCGACGCAAAACGATGGGTGTTATAAGTTTGAAGTCTGTCGGTCTGTGTCCACCTAGCGCCGAAAGGTGTGATCCGATTTCGACAGTTTTTTAACCCCGACGAAAAAAAGGGGTGTTATAAGTTTATTAGTTCGAAAGTTAGTATTTGCGAGCATTTTAGATCTATGTTTCATCAACTCAGCTGTTTTCAAGGTCATCAGCGTCACTCTGTTCCACCGGAACAATTCGACGCGTCACCCACTCGCTGATTTCAACCAATAGCCGTGTCGCATGCATTAACTAATGTTTTCTAATTCGTTGAAATGGAGCGTGTTTTTGGGTGAGTGAGCGTCTGAGTGGATCCCGGTGCACAATGTTGAGCTTCGAAGGGATTCAAACGGTGCATCGAGTTTGAGCTCAAACATTTAGTAGCATTGTGGGGGTTCCATCTCCACAATCTTCAGGGTCTTGTGATGACCATCTCAATAGCAACAATTTCCAAGCTTTCTCAGTCAACATCACCCCTGGATGCATCTAGTTTATTTTTACTGTTTTTACGTCGGTTTTTTTTTTTTATAAAAAATTTACGTTTTCTCGCATACATTTTCTCACCAAGTAAACAATTAAAGTGAAAAGAAAATAAAGGGTTTGCCTGTTTTGGCTAAATGTATATTGCGGCATTGCGATTCACACATCAAAACTATGTATCGCATTCTCTTTATATCTCAAGTCACCTATTTCAAATACCGCGTCCTTCTTACAAGCTATTATTTATTAGGATTTTTGGAAAGGTTCGTTAGTCCATGCGTTGTACGCTATATACTGTTTTTATAAATAATTACAAAGAATTCAGCGAATTAACTATTCGGGCAGACGAAATGAGATAAATTCTTTATTCATTCATTCTTTATTCTTCATCCATAAACAGTACACTGTACTCGGATTCGTCATATTTTAACATTTAACATTTAGCCAGTTCGGTTATCACGGCGAAGAAGAACTGGCAAGAAACGCTGGATTTTTTTTACGTCCATTTAGTCTACATTTACAAAAGTGTTTACCACTTCCTACATTTTGTGGACATACGGACAGAACAGACAGACAGACAGACGGCGTAGGCTTAGTAATAGGGCCCCGTACGACGAATACGGAACCCTAAAAATGAGACTATTAAAGTAAACTATTATTACTACCGCTGCCATAGTTTAAGACAGAGGGAAAGTAATGCGGTGCTCGGTGTATTATTCTTGAGAAGTTTCTGGATCTCGCGCACACCGGCCCCCAGAGGCGTATCGATACCTCGAAGGTTACCGGCACGCCCTTCGTATCATTTCACCTCCACGCCTCTACGATAGATAGGCTCAAGGTCACGCTTTACAGCCGACGCGTAAAGTTTTTATTACTCCATTAGGTAGGTACTCTATCTAGGCTTCGTTGGATGCGGTTGCCAAGGAAACGCGGGTCCATTGAGAAGAATTGAAACTAGATAGTTTATTGAAAATCTATAAGCCTTGTCTATTTGATTTTGTAAGCAAAGTTCTCATTCACTCATTGGACATTATGAGACGAATTGGCGCCAAATAAGGAGTGAAATTGACGATACGTGGCGAGGGTCTCCAGCCACAAGATTAGCCACTCTACGATGCATAGTATAAAAATTAGCATGAAAGCAAGAATAAAATCACATATTACATTTTTTTTATTGAAAACGTGACATGTGGCGCCGAGCCACCTATAAAGTGTCTAACGACGCCCATGAACACATAAAGTTCACAAACTAAAAAAAAATTCCTTTGATAACGTAAAATCTAAATGAAAGTTTATTTAATTATAGTCGTTTATTCTGTAGCAATATATTATGAAATAAATGTAAATACAATGAAAATGTTTCCTAATAAAATAATTGTAAGTTCTTCAATAATTATATTTATAAATATTAACATCAAAGGCACTGTGTCGATCTCTTGTAACAATACCGCGGAAGGAATTCGTCTTTGTCGTTGTATGTGGAGCGATTGTTTTATGAGCTCATTACACTACGAATAATTAAAGTCTAGTTCGAACTACCACGAAGTAAAGTTATCGCGTATCTCGTTATTAATCCTGCATTTCCATTATGGGAAAGACAATCGATGGGAAATACAATAAATATATATTAAATACTAGCTTTTGCCCGCGGCTTCGCTCGCGTGAAATTCGTATTTAAAAAGAAGAACGTAAGTAAGCCCGCTACCGTAGCGCGCGGAACAATTCGGTTTGTATGAGAGCCACATCTTAGCGTAACCGCAACCGAATTTTATTTAGCCTATTCAGTGTGACGTATGGTTAAATGTGCTTTTTACTAAGTTTCATCGAATTCGGATGATCGGTTTAAGAGTTATGGAGGAACTTACATACAGAAAAGATTTCTAAAAATCGTCAATTTAGCTTTAGTGTCATACATAGAGTCTACAAACGCAATATCTCATATAACAAAGTAACTTACTCCATGACTATCCCTTACAGATTTATTATTAGTATTGATTATTTAATAAAATATGACATTCAAAATGACAACAGAAACACCCTCATACTTATATTAATGTGATGACATAATCAGTGCGATAGAAAATGTCAGCGCAGTAGTAGCATCAACGCCAATTAAATACAAAAGTATCCCGCAAAAATCGCGAGCAGGGTTACTGAAATAACGATATCACGCTTTTTCGCCGCAAAAATATCGTTAAAACAACCGAAGCCGAAAGATTGCGAGAACGTTTCGCGAAAAAAATAGATTTATCGCCGCGGCGGCGTCGCTTCGTTACCGAGCAGACAACGTCGAACATAACGTGCGAAATTGTTTTTTTTTCTTTCGTTCTTTCTTTCACCTCAATGTACGTACAAACTCCTGGTTCACAAGTTTGGTCGACTGCCTGGTTGTCGTAGCAAAGTTTAAATTAACTATAGGAGAAAACGTTGTCTGCCTAAAACCGAAGACGCACCAAATCCAAATGAAGAGACCATAATTTTATCTGAAGAGTCTGACTACGGTTTTTCCCACTAAATAATTTTGACAATTGGATACACTTTGTATCTTTAGATTTTTAATATGACTTTATTTTCACGCTTTTTGTTACATATTTACTTTAATTTTATATAATTATAAAATAAAATACCTATACAAAATTAATACAAACAGACAAAAACAAAAATGACAAAACAAATATGACTTATTATTACATTTCTTTGTAATAAACTTTTGTTAATTGTTGTTGAATTGACTTGATATACTTAAGTATTAAATTGACGATGGCACTTTACACCAGATATAGGTAATGTAAATAGGCAGAGTGGTCAGATTCTTCAGTATTCATGTTTCTGCTGTAAGTATTAATGTCCTTGTGAGTGGTACTATGGGTTAATTATTTGTATGTTACTATAATATAATACTTATAAGGTACTAACAAAACATTGTGACTTGCGAAGTTTGTTTGTCAGTTCTTCTTCGCATTGAATTTAGAACTGGCGGAATTTTCGACATGTCCAAGCGTAGGTTACCCACCCACCTATGGATGAAATTATACAACAAGAGGTAATTCGTCATTGACCCCCCGATGGCGAAATTGGTATAGCAATGGCGACACACACAGGTACAGGATCCTGATCGGGGACAAAAATCTTCTCTTTAAGTCAGAAACTATAGAAGAAAATGTTTGACGGGTTACAAGCATAATAAGTTGTCTGAAAATGACGTGACTTTAAGAGTAAACTTATAGTGTATGACTGAAATATTGAAACAAACATGTTTCTTGCTCAATATGTAATGTATCATTAGATAGGTATCTAAAAACAATGTATGAACCCGTGTGAACCAAAATAAAATGTTATCACACTAAATGGAAAATTGCACAACAAAATTTAGTTGCTCGATATTCAATTTATTTGTCGCATTACAAAATTATCGCATACAAACTTCCACCGAGTCGTGCAGCAGGTGGGTCTTTGTGCCTTACTTGCTGCTTGATAGTTATCTTGTCCGAATACTTTGCTAAACGTGGTGGTCCATGTTGTGTTCCAGAGTTCTTGCAAAACAACACCGGTTAATCTGCTTACCCTGATTTTCGGGGATATAGCGTGTGTGGTATGTACAAACTTATCGACTCGTGACATTTCGACATTGCGTACCGTTTCTCCTGCACTCGGTGAAACGTGTATGGTAACTCTTCAGTTCTATTCATGCGGGTCAAATATTTCGCGATGAATTGCCAACGAATAGCGAAGTTTTAATTCCGAATTATTCATTTCTTTACACCCCCACGGAATTTTACTTTGGGTATACAAGGAGTAATAGAATAGGAGTTTCTTCCTATTTTCACTAGTGATTCATTATTTTCGTTATTATTATACTACTAATAATAAATCTGTAAGGGATGGTCATGGACTAAGTTACTTTGTTTTGTGAGATACTGCGTTTGTACAGTCTATGTATCAAGGAGGATGTATGATCTAAATTGCTAAAAAAGCTAAATTGACGATTCCGGTAACGCTAAGATGAGGCTCTCATACAAACCGAATCGTTCCGCGCCGAAACAAAGGTACGGTAGCGGGCTGACTTACTTTCTTCTTTTTAAATACGAATTTCACGCGAGCGAAGCCGCCGCCAAAAGCTAGTTGTATAATATACTAGAAGTAATATTCAGGCGCACAAAAACGCCCACTATCAAACATTAGACAGAAATCTCCTATTTTATCCCCGTTAAAACTATACTACAAATTTCTTAACCGTTCGCGATTTTCACTGATCTGGTGCTTCCACTCTCCAATCAATCGACTTAAAGACGAACGTTCCGGTAATTAAAAATCGGTGCAAATTTGCACGTCGGCTCTCTTGCGCCTTCGATTTTACTATACGGGACACAGGATAGGCTAGGATAGAATAAAAAATTCAGTTCCGATAACGCTAAGATGAGGCTCTCATACAAACCGAATTGTTCCGCGCGCCGAAACAAAGGTACGGTAGCGGGCTTACTTACTTTCTTCTTTTTAAATACGAATTTCACGCGAGCGAAGCCGCGGGCAAAAGCTAGTTGTATAATATACTAGAAGAAATATTCAGGCGCACAAAAACGCCCACTATCAAAAATTAGACAGAAATCTCCTATTTTATCCCCGTTAAAACTATACTACAAATTTCTTAACCGTTCGCGATTTTCACTGATCTGGTGCTTCCACTCTCCAATCAATCGACTTAAAGACGAACGTTCCGGTAATTCAAAATCGGTGCAAATTTGCACGTCGACTCTCTTGCGCCTTCGAAGGCTAGCAGTTGAAAAATGCCAGCTTTGGAACTCCGGAGGAGGGATTCGGTGAAGCAATTTGCGCGGACGTGAGTAATAGCAGGTTGATAATGATGAATCGGTCTTATATTCGGTTTCGTTATATTGAGTATTCTTAAAGTCAGTTGCTATCATATTTAAAAAAATTGGTTGTCTGTAAAGTCGGTTTACGGACGATAGTTTTACGTGATAACGTCATAAAGTGGTAAGACTACTTTCAATTTCTGCTACTTTAGACATGAATATTCTAAATTTGAAATCTTTTCCGACCGGCCAGATGCGCTTAATATATTATGGTACGAGTAACCTCCTTTTAATTTCTGCTGCCCTGGTACTGTACAACCAGAGAGATAAATGTGTACAAGCGGACGCTTGGGCCGATTGTGCCTCTCTATCGCTAGTTATCGCGCTCTCGCTTGCACACACAGGCTCAGATGGAACGTGACACTTTTTCGTGCGTGCAGCCGGTGCTCATCAATTTATAAGACGTGACGTTATCACGTTAAAAAATTATCTTTGTCACGAATTGCTGCATCTGTCATCAACATCATAAATCAGCACAGCGTGTTTGGTAAACTTTTTTGAAAAGCAGACTAAGTGCACATTGAAAAATTTCCAGTGAAGTACATCATCTACATCACCTACAACATCCGTGATGGCAGCCCATAAAATATTGGTGAACTAGGTGCCATGTCAGTGCTTCCCTTTGGTAGCGCCGGCTACACTGAACTAGACGGAAAACACGAGCTATTTACATAGCCGCTTCAACCGACCTTTCCTTCAGTGCTTTGGTATCAACCCGGGCGGTTTAAACCCTACCACCTAGTAAGGTAAGAAGTAGTAGGAGCCTACATACATACCAACTAGGCCGTCACCCCTTTGGCCACGAATCGTTGAGTGGGTTCACTAATATTTAAGAAACTTACATTAGTCAGGAACGGCGCGTTGTCATTGATGTCAGTCAGTTCCAAAATGACTTCCGTCGTGGACCTCAGCCCGGTAGGTCCACCGTGATCGTCGACAGCCGATATCAGGATCTGCCAGGGGGAATAACCTAGAGGAGGGTCCCGGTCTATAGGCTTGATCAACTTGAGGCAACCCTTGGAGTCGATTTCGAGGAACGGCTGCTGGTCTTGTTTCACGATGGAGTAGACTATTTTTTGGGGTTCGTTGCGATTTTTGATGTCCGGGTCGTAGGCTTCAACCTGTTGGAAAACAAAAACGTCACAAAAACGCAAGTACGTAATTAATCGAAATACAGAAATCATTTCATTATTAGAATTCTAATAATATCGAAACAGTAATTGAAAAAAAAGGTCCTTTATTCAGGCCAGTAGCAGGCCGACGACACGGTTGAATGTATTGTGTAAGCAACCGCGCGTGCGCATGTGTGTGTTCCGGGGTGGGTGCGGGTCGGCGGGAGCGGTCGGACTACCTCACGGGAGGTAACTCGTCGCACGGGCTACTGCTAGCGCTAGCTAGCATTTATTGTTCTTTCGTTTAGCAAGCGATTCGGTGTCGCGGCTTAATTTCGTTGAAGACATTGAAATTATTTAATGAGTGATTAAAATCTATATAGATGTGCAACTAAATAAAGATGGTGTGGAAATGCATTGTACCAACATGCGACAGAGCAAACCAAGACGAGAGAGCGGTCGGCCATCTCGCGCGTTCGCCCGCTCAGTTCATCTTTCTCTTTCTCGAACCGAACTCTCTCGCTCGCTCATTCCACCCGTACTCTGCGTTTACCAACCCTATCGTTCAAAGCGGGCTCAAGCTACATACGCATCTCCGTGCGTATCTATATATCAACCTGTGCCAGTAGTAACAAAATAGTATGTAAGTGGTAGGGAAGAGAAGGTGCAGCTTCCCATTTGGAGCGCTCTCCGCCTACAGTGGATCCGTTTATTTTTGGTTTTATTGACAGCGCGACATATGGCGCCGAGCCACCCATAAGGTGTCTAACGACGTCCATGGACATTCGGTCGTATGCGGGGGTTGCGAATGCCATGCCGGCCCATTCACGCCCCTCTTGAAGGACCCGAGACTGTACTTGATAATAAAGAAATCAACGTCTTCAAATAATGAAATCAACGTCTTCATTCATGCGATACTGATATTTTCGCCATACCTTAGCAATACATCCAGGATACGGTCTTTCCTCTTCAATAGTTTTCGTAATATTAGCCAGGAACACCGGTGGATTGTCGTTCACGTTGTCAATATAGATGATGACTTTAGCATAGGCATCGTAGATTCCGTCGGAAGCTTTAACTTGCAAGTTGTAGGTTGTGATGTTTTCGAAGTCCAGCTTGTTGTTGACTCGTATCTCGCCTGAGAAATTCTTGATAACGAAGGCGTCGTAGGTGTTACCTTCTATTATGCTGTATGTCACTATGGAGGCTGCAAGGAAAGTATTAATTTTGTTTATTATTATCGCTGTGTGGTGTGACGTGGCATCCCTGCCTACATTTTCCAGAGTTTACCAGGTCTGTGGAAGAGAGATCTGCAGAACCGATTGGATGCTTATTTCAAAATAAATACAACTACAAAACTCATGAAAACTGATATTATGAGTGAGAAAGAGCATCAGAAGTGTTTCAGCACGATGGAAATCCGTTGTTTGCCTGCCAGGTTTAACCTATTGGGAATCAGACGCGACGTTGTCTATGTTTTAAAACTGTATGTACGAGTATAAAAGACTCACCTGTATCATTATCTAAAGCCGTGACCTGTGTGACAAGTGCATTGACATTAGCGTCCTCTGCCACCGCATCAGCTATGTAAGTATCTTGTGAAAAGTGCGGAGCATTGTCGTTTTTATCTGCTATCTCTATTCTGAACACCTGTTGTCCTGCATTATGTTTTCCTTGTATCAATGCAGAGGGAGAGTTATCCGTCGCTATAACTTTTATATTGTAGAAGTTTCTCTGTTCTCTGTCAAACGTTTTTAGAGTTGTAATGTTTCCCGTAAGGCTGTCTATAGTGAAAGGATCCGTTGCATCGCCTAATTCGTATGTCACTTGGTTGTTTTCCGAAGTCCCATCTGCATCGAAAGCCCTAACTTGCATCACTTGAGTTCCGGCTGGTTCGTTTTCTAGAACTATGCCGGATCTGACCTCGCTGAATATTGGGATGTTGTCGTTGACATCTTCGACTTCGATTTGGATTATCTTTTCGGCAGCGAGATTGTAGTTGTTCTGTAAAGAATTGGACGTTTAGACTGCAAATTTCATATTCAATAGATAGAGTGAAGGGAAAGGCACTGGAGTTTCTCTATGATATTTGAGGAATAGATTGTCGTAAAATGTATAGACTCTTAATCCGAATAGAGGTGACACAATAATGAGTTAAAATTTTTTTATATATATAAATTTTGAACAGCCCATTAAATTTGTTTCTAAAACTTTGCTGAAAAGTAAAAAAACTTAAATTACGCAGCATACATTTAAAGTCAAGAATTAAAATCGTTATATCAAAAGTTTTCAGCAACGTTGTAAAAATATGTTTTCAGTATCTGATAAAGAATGTTTATTTCTCCGGACTAAGTAATCTAGGACAGAGGTATCATCAACTTTTTTTATTAGAATGACGGCTGTCTCACAGATGTTCTTTTAGGGAATTTAGTGTATCTCGTACCTATAAAAACTAAAAACGCTTACCTGCACACGAACAGTAAGTGTGTAATCCGTGATCTTCTCATAGTCGAGATGATTTCCTAGCTTGATGTACGCGGAGTCGGCTTCCGATTCCAGAACGAATGTGTGCCATTTGTTGGTCTGTTCAGTTTGACCGGTGACCAACTCAAATAAAAGCTTCTTCTCTTCAGGGATGTTGGATCTGTGGAAAATATCACGTTGATCTATGTTTTATTGAATTAATCAAACGCTTCACAACAAAGGATGGTGAAAATTGGTATGTATTCTTCAATATTGCGTTTCTAAAAAATACTGAAGCTTCGCTTGAAAGCTCAGATTTGAATTTTAGTCCCTTTTAAATAAGCTGCGATTGTTTTATGTCCAGCAGTGGACCGATACAGGCTGATGATGATGATGATAATGATGTTTTATGTAATCCGGTAGAGCACATGCTCTGCTGACCAGCCAATACTTTCTAGATGAGAACGCAGGCGAGGCTGCTATGAGGTCATCTTAAATCCAGGATGATGTTACCAATCCAGTTTAATACAATTGAGCCTACCGCCGCGCCGAGTAAGGCGCAAGACCATGCCTTTAGTGACATTAATATCTCAAACGATTTGTTTGAAGGAAATAACTTCGTGTGTACAAAGAAGTATGATAGTATACTGGCGGTAGTGGACGGGGAACGTAGTGTGGGGGACCACCAGCGATCAGCTCAGGTGGGACAACGACAGTACGTCGTATGGAAGTAATCGGTGGTTTCGTACCGATGAAGGCCGGGAGGGCCAGAGATAAATAGCCTTTTTCCCAGTGGGGTAGGCAGAGACAACGAATCTCCACGTGTCATGATCCTAAAACACCTCTACCGCCTCTTCCATTCTCATAATGTTCTTCATACATACTCGTCGGTTACGGATACTACGCATTTGACCCTTTTTGAGCACATGCCCGATCTGGTTCAAGTACGTGCGTCTTGGGTTCCCCTTACCGACTCTTCCACTCACATTAGCGCCATACATTTATTTCGTTAGTCTCCTATGAACCATTCTTCCGACATGACCAAACCGCCGAATCATTCCTTTCTCAATACTTGTCACTATATCTTCTTTCAGGCACTACACTATTTCTCAATATACATTTCATTGTAACTCTGCACAAACTCCTCAACGCGCGCATTTATCCTGCATTCATGCTTCGTCTGCCGTGCCCAACATTCACTCCCGTACATCAGTGTAGGGGCCAACACTCCACCATGAACTGAATGACTGGCATGAATATTTCAACCGTAACTATTGCAGACTTAAGCGCGTCACCTTTCTTAACGCACCAACGATTCCGTTTACTCGGTACTGCGGTAAGTTTCACATAAAGGTCACAAAGCTAAACTATCTTGTAGATCGCAACCAAGCAACCAGCCAGTCACAAAAACCAACAGATTCGACGAGCCGTAACTAGAGATCGACCTAAATTGTAAAGACAATTCGACGGAAGCTATTTTTGCTGAAACGTGAGGGCGCTTTAAAATGCCTTAATATTCCAAGCGGTTGTTTTTATTTCCTGCGAGTTTATGTGACAAGTTGACCCAGTTGGAGTTTTAAATGAAATTGTGGCGGAGAGAATTCGCGATGGGATTCGTCGTAGTTGGTCGGAGTCATTAATTACACATAACGGGGAGAGGACGGGGAAGATGTTATTAAAATGTCGCCACGGGATGCTGGGAGGCTGCGGTGGACAGGCGGGTGGTGTGGGAAGGCTCCGGCTGACTGGAGCGCAAGGGGATTACGTTACAGCTTCTGACGGGATAATGACTGAGCAAACTGAAATAACTATGGAAATACACACATATCGAATTGCTGTATCCGTGCAACTGACAGGAAATATCTTATGGAAAACTCTTATCTTACGTAAAATTCGGACTAAGAGGAAATCTATTTCTCCTAGCTAGACAACTTTCACACTGCCCAAAGATAATATAACCACTATCGTTGCAGTGCCCAATTTTATCATTCACTCCGACTCTAGTATAGATGTTTACTGTTCCACAATACACATCACAAATAATTCCTTATTTCTAAAGCCTCCTCTACACATACTTATATGTACTTTGAACTTGTATGTATGTATGTCACGAATGTATTTAGTTGTATGTTATTACTATTATCTATGTTTTATTGTTTATTTTTATACTCTTAAAAAAAATCTCTCATTTAATTTTCCGCACTACCCATCTACCCTACTCACAATCCCAGGTATGACTGGCAGATATTGCCCTTAGGCTTTAAGTCCGCCTTTTGTCACTTTTTGTGCAATAAAGTATATTTTCATTTCATTTCATTTTCATTTCATTTCATTACACATTGGCCAACGCAGGCAAATATTCTAGTTTTATCTCGCTCTACCTAAGCAATTAAAGGGAAGTGTAGTCGGGCCTTAGAGAGGTTTCATCCAATCAACTTTGCACGTCATAAACAATCAGATTAAAATACAAATGATACTTACACAGCCCGAACGGTCGCGATGTGTGCATTAAAATCTGCGAAGTTCTCCTTGAGGCGTATCGGCTGAAGTGGCCACTCGATGAAGGAAGGACTCTTCTTGTTGGACTCCACAACTTGAATGTCCAGGGCGATGTAGTTCTGCATGGGCGAGGGTGAACCCTTGTCCATTACTATGGCGCTTAACTTGAATTTGTAGCCTGGCTGTTTCTGTGGAAGAAATTGAACCTTGATCACTCCAAAATATAGATTGTATGATTTTTAAATAGGTCTTTATTTATAAATTATAGTATTATATTTTACTTATAGTAGATAGTTTTATATAATTTTTATATAATTTTTTTTTAATTATACGTTTAATAAAATCGTCTTCGTCTACATTTATTTAACCATCAATCAAATATAAATGTACCTACACATTCTATAGTGAGATACCTCTAGCTCTACATTTCAGTAGACTCCACTACCTACAAGTGAATAAAACGGAAAAGGTTTCCTTAAATGTATCTTTTAGATAGTTCGCAAGCCCTCTCGTATAGACGTACCCACCTACTATACATTCATTGTAAGAGCTTGATAAAGGAGGGTAAAGGGGCTCGGTAATGTAGAATACTCTTAAAGTAACGTGGCAACACAAGGTGGTTATATCGTGATTATATTTTCAGTATTTATACTGAAGGCATTGTCCCTGCAGGAAAGAAAATATCATAAGATTTATGTAGGTCCCTACCGTTATCGTATATTCGGTGGGGTTTGTTCAGAACTAAGGGATAATTTTCGCATTCCAGCTTATGAAATATGTATTTTCATAGCGAAATCGACCTTTGCGTCATTGAAACTAGCCTATCAAGTTGTTAATATTGCTCTAGACAAAATTTAAATTAGGGATCAAAGTAAAGGAAAATATTTGGTTAAGTAAATAAATAAATTCGCATTAGTGCTAGTAACAACAACGATTGTAATGTTCCAGCACACCTCCAACAGACAGTACAATGTTGAAAAAAAAAAAATCCTGTTGAGGTAGATGACGTAGGTCGGAGTCAGGGTCGATTTCGAAATAGGCCCGGCCTTATGTGTTGACGTCTAGGCAGCAGTGTACGATAGAATAGTTACCGTCGTCGATTCCACAGCGGAAACGCTATACGCAAGAGTACTAGAACACTCACACGTCAATAGTTCTGTTCAGGTAGGAGACGCCGGAGTCAGGGTCCATTTGGAAATAGGCCCGGCCTTACGTGTTGCCGTCTAGGTTGCAGTGCACGATATAGTCTTTATTTTCGTCGATGCCACAGCGTCAACGCTATAATCAAGAATACTAGAACACTCACATCAATAGTCCTGCTGAGGTAGGTGACGCCGGAGTCAGGGTCGATTTGGAAATATGCCTGGTCTTGTAAGTTGGCGTCCAGGCTGTAGTGTATGATTGAATTGTTCCCGTCGTAGATTTCCTTTGTGGAGATCATATACTCACGAATGTATACAATAACACTCACGTCAATAGTCCTGTCAAGGTAGATGACGCCAGAGTCAGGGTCGATGTGGAAGTAGGCTTGATCTGGTGAGTTGTTGTCCAGACTGTAGTGCACGATGGAGTTGTTGCCGTCGTCGACGTCCGTGGCGGAGATGCGCATCACCTCTCGCCCGTGGGGCAAGTCTTGCGGCACAGACTCGGCATACGTCTGTCGACATCATAGAAGTTGAAATATATTGCTCATTGGGGATTGTAACAAGGAGGAAATTTTTTTCATTGAAAAGCAAGATGGTCACAGATTATGCAATGTTTAAAAATGAGTGTTACATAGAAGATGGGTGTTTAGGTGCACAACCGGAAAAAGTATTGAAATTTATATTTTTTTAAATAATAAATTAACAGGAGATAAAAATATTTAACGAACCATTGAAATTAAATGGTAACTAAGACTTTTAAATGAATCATAGAAACAGAGTTGAAAATCCTAAAAGAACGCTCATAAAGCAACGTGTGTTAACTGTGATAACACTACAACTGTGCGAATAACTCTCAAAATAAGTTATGATGCTCAAAAAGTGCCTCAACTTAAGGTGCATCATTTAGCTCAATACCAAAAATTTGTGCTGTCAAAAAGGTGTCAAAATTCTTATAAGTAGTAGAGGTAGTGAATACACTCCGCGAAGCAGACCCAAAGCTGAGAGAAGTAAAAATTTATCCAAATCATTAAAATCGTGCAGTGTGAGAAAATGCTTACAGGGGAAGGGCAGCCGTCGCTATCACAACCGTAATACAATCTAATGTGCAAAGAAAGTGTATAAACCAAACAGTAGATATGAAAGTAATTACCAAAGTCGCCTTGAGCGGCTTACTGTCCTACACACATGCAGCGACATGCAATTCAGAAAATATATTTGTGGAAGTTGAAGATACCCCAACCTCCACGGGTTTGGCCTTCCAAAATCCCAACAGTTTATAAACATATTTTTGAGTTTCATTAGTAATGAGAATTGTAATGATCAAACTGCGTGGATTCCGTAAGAGCAATGTACACGCGAAGGTCGGGATTTCACACCAGTTACCAAATCCTATATTATTGTGAAATAAACTCGACAGCCAAAGCTGAAATTGCTGAGCTTTCGCGAAACATAATTCTGGCGAAGTTTTCTCGCAGATCATTTTTCTCGGCACGTTTTTCAGTAAGTAATCCTTCAGACATACATGGATACGAAGGTTGGATACAATCTCGTGTAGCGGCAAAACATTCTGGATGAAAATAACAAAAATAATGAGTAATTTTAATAAGAAGTCTTGAGACAAGTAGGCTTTTACTTTAACATTTGATGAACTTAGGCTAACCGAAACAAATCTTATGCCTGCAATATGGACATACCCATAGGCAAAAATTTTAGTTCTATTCCGCTCTAACTATGCAATTAAAAGGATATAAAACTAAATTATAGCCGGACCAATAGGCCTTTTCGGACCGGCTATTCAATTTCAGAATTGGCGTGTCAACAGTTTTTCAGTTTCTTTCAGCGTGTTCGAAATAGTTTTTCAGTGAATTCTCCTCGCAAGGGTCAGAAACAAACCTTCCAGACATCTCCTCGGAAGACCTTGAGAAAACAAGCATCGGTTAGTAAAAGATTAAGGTAACATGATTGACAGTGTTACATTATGTAATTTAGTTACATACATAGGAAATAGGAAGTGTTTATTCACATTATGTACACACATGCTATTTTAAATTGGGAATATTAAAATATATATTTGCTAATAAGCTTCACAGTTATTTATAAATAATGTATCCAAAATAGTTTTAATCTCACTAAAAATGAAAACTTTCATTCTTATTATGTGGAAATAGTATTTATTTATTCTTCCGTACATCATTGATTGTTTTAGGGTTTCGTTGCCAGCCACACTTTCAGACTCTTCTTTTAATATCTAGGTTGAAGCAGCATAAAAAATCAATAAAGAAAGATCAGGTAAACCTACATATTATATCTATCGACCGTAGATGTTGCTACAAAAAGTTGGGTTGGGAAATTACGGGTTTCAGTTAATCGAATTAAATTGGTCTTGACAGTGAAATTAAAACTTTCAATATCGTGGCCGATATGTCTGACTCTGAACATTCCGAAATTGGTTCAATATTTAAATTCAATTATCCGGTGAGGTTTTCATGTCCTTTGAAAATGTTCACAATTATTATTATTAGATCTCTACTGAAGGAAAGCACTGGCATGGCACCTAGTTCACCAAGGTGTTAAGGGCTGACATCACGGATGTAGTAGGTGATGTAGACAGCCGTGCCAGTTTCTATTAAAAAAATAGATATCTTTTTCGAAAATTTTGGTATTTTAGACTGAACATAAAAAAGTAATACAAATAACTAAATAATTAAAACCTACCTAACAAACATTAAAAGAACTAAGTATCATAAAAAGAGGCGTTTTCAAAAGTTCCCAGAACACTTGCGGCATTACCCCGCTGAATTACCCTTAGTACTGAATTAAATGCGGTTAGTTTTAGCCGTATTTAATTCAGAAAATTATAATTTCAGTATTACAAAATGATATTACGCTTTTCCGAAGCGCCGCCACGACAAGGTCTTCCCAAACTTTTTTGTCCATTAAACAGAACGCGCTATCGTTGCTCAACTTCGACCATTGATAAATGTGTTCCGGACACTGATAACCCTTAACTCGAGAATAACACCGGCGCGGGGCCTTTCAGACCAACCGGGTTACCGGAAAAACTTTCTTGCAATTTCCTTCTCTTTTCGGCTAACGTCGATCGCTTTGTAGATAATGCTAATGGCGACCTCTACATAATCTTTAAATCAATCAATTAAATATAGATTTCAGTGAATAATGTTAAATGTGAGTTTGGAAATGTTTATTGCCAACAAAATGAATAATCCATATAATAAAGCGACTTTTATATTTATATTTGTGTCCACTTTTTAAAATCGCCCCCGCCACCCCCATAATTTATTTAATGTTATTTTCTCTATAATTTCATTTTATAATAGGGAGCTGGCTAGAACTTACGAGTAGTTTTAGGTAGTTTTTAGCGTGTACCTACTGTTAATTACATTGACTTGTCTAAGAGTTATATACAGGGTGTCCCAGAAACCGACGATAATCCTTTAACAGGAGATAGGGCTGCTAATTACCTCTCAGAATGTCTAATTTTAGGTTTAGTAAAAATGGCTTAGTTTTTGAGATATTGTCATTTTTGTAAAAATCCAAAATTTTCTCCCTCAGCTCATTTTTTTAAATGCCACAAGTCCAAATGTAAGATTTTCTTAAATCTAGTTTTTGTCAAATATTCCTGAAAAGTAAGGCTTTCACAAGGTATAATTTATTTTTTCATATTTAATCCTGTTTAGCTGAAAAACGACTTAAGAGCCACATGTTAAAAAATTTTCAGCCTCATCCCTTGAGTTTGGCCCTTCGCGGTGAAAAAAAAAATTACTACACGAAAGTGGCATTATGCAACAAAAATATGCTCATCTAATGTAGTTTTTAAAATGGTACATCACTTACCGATTTGCCCAATAATTTATGAGATATTGTTATTTAACTGCAAAAGGACCTCGGAATTTGATAACTGTTCTACCAAGTACGAATAGGAATAAAATAAACACTTGATGTAGTTTGTGTTTTCCGTCCGGTTGAGTGTAGCCGGCACGACCGAAGGCAAGCACTGACGTGGCACCAAGTTCACCCGGTGTTATGGGCTGACATCGCGGATGTTGTAGGTGATGTAGCCAACCATGTCAGTTTACATAAAAAAAAAAACCTGAGCTACTGCCGTAATTCTTTCTTTGAGCTCTATCAAGTTTTCCACCGGTTTCCCGTAAACTTTTTCTTTTAAATAGCCCCAATAATAAAAATCTAACGGATTTAAATCCGGTGATCTAGACGTCCGGTCTATCCGTGGGGATGCAAGTGGCTAGGAGGTCACAAGACGTCCGTTGAATTGTAGAGACTTTAAACGGGCAGAGTTTACCACGAAGAATTTACCGCGAAGGGCCAAACTCAAGGGATGAGGCTGAAAAAATTTTAACATGTGGCTCTTAAGTCGTTTTGCAGCTAAACAGGATTAAATATGAAAAAATAAATTATACCTTGTGAAAGCCTTACTTTTCAGGAATATTTGACAAAAACTAGGTTTAAGAAAATCTTACATTTGTACTTGTGGCATTTAAAAAAATGAGCTGAGGGAGAAAATTTTGTATTTTTACAAAAATGACAATATCTCAAAAACTAAGCCATTTTTACTAAACCTAAAATTAGATATTATGAGAGGTAATTAACAGCCCTATCTCCTGTTAAAGGATTATCGTCGGTTTCTGGGACACCCTGTATATATTAGCTCGCATGGAATTTTAAATATCTTAAAAATACCGATGCCGACTGGGTTGGTACGACCGTACTGGATGTAATATGGCCGCATCGCAGCCTCGGCAGTATTCTCCTCTAGTCCAGTATAGCCAGCAATCCAAAGAGAAGTCTACGCTATGGCACCTACCTTCTCGGAGGTGATATTGCCCGGTCGGAACATGTGCTCTGGCCCCTCTGGCTCACCCACCCATTCCAGTTACATAAATCGCCGTGGTCGGGTAAAAAAACTCCTCTTATGCAAATATTCCGGTTCAGATTTTTTTTTTTATGGAAACTGACACGGTTGGCTACATCACCTACAACGTCCGTGATGTCAGCCCATAACACCGGGTGAACTAGGTGCCATGTCAGTGCTTCCCCCTTTTTGATCGTGCCGGCTACACTGAACTGGTCGGAAAACACAAACTATTTACATAGCCGTTTAGACCGACGTTTCATTCAGTGCGTTGGTACCAACCCGGGCGGGTTAAACCCTACCACCAAGTAAGATTAGGAGGGAAGGGACCTAGTTAAGGTATCTGGAACAGCCCCCTCCAAAGGCAATTCCATCTTCCTTGACCATATAAGGTAGTGTTGAGGGAAACTGCAAGCTCTGCACTAATTACATTATATAAGCGACGGTCGCTGCGCCGACCGCGGATTCTTCTACCATACCGCTTCGCGTGTACATCTTGTCTGTTCGTTCGATTAAGAAATAAATAAGTTTTTTAAAAGACACTTGGCGTTTCACCGATCTTAACTGGCGCAGCCGGTAGGATCCGCCACACCGAAAAATCTTCAAAATTAAGATCCTTCGGGTGCGTTTTAACGCTTAAGTGCGCGATCCAGAACCAAATAAATTCGTTATTTTCCAAGAACAATAAGTGCCACGAACAGTGTCGAGCCTAGAACAGTTCAGTGGGTGACAGCCTGGAGTACCGCCAGACCCTGACAACACCGCACCATTCGAGAGCTTCAACACAACAGCCGCAACGAGCCTACAGTCGGAGAACCCCCTGGTGGAGCATGGAAGTAGCGGCGACCCTGTGAGTAAAACCATTTACAAGTCCCCGCCTGTTTCATTGCATCCCCCTTGTAATATTGTGTATGTCCATTTAAAAATAGGGTATACAACTACCCTAACTTCGGGATAACCTACATCGGTTTAATTAGTTTACCCTCACATCGGGATAACCCAATATTGGTTTAATTAGTTTACCCTCACTTCGGGATAACCCAACGTCGGTTTAGTTAGTTTACCCTCACTTCGGGATAGCCCACATTGGCTTAGTTAATAGACTCACACTTCGAGATAACCCGGTTGGCATTACTTAGGATACCAAAAATTGTTCCTAACTCTCCAATTGTGTTTAATTAGTTTTGTTTACTTTGATAACACGAAAATGGCAGAGCCACAGATCCAGTTAGTGCCTGCAGAGATGGCCAAGCTGATCCCCACATTCGACGGAGATAAGACGCAACTTAATCTCTTTTTGCAAAAGTGCCAATACATAATAAACACGTACCAGGGACATGAGGCACAAAACCTCTACGTCTACCACCTTATAACAAGTAAACTAAAAGGGCAAGCTGCCGCCCTTATTGGAGAGAGAAATGATATTTTGACTTGGGCGGAGATAAAAGACCTGTTCAAGCAACACTTCGGCGACCCAAGGAGCGAAGAGTGTCTCGCACTAGAATTGGAGGCACTCAAAATTAAACAACAAGAGTCATACAGCGACTTCTGCAACCGCGTGCAAAAGACAAAGAACACCCTGATCTCGAAGGTGAACCAGGATCAGACTGATGCCAGCGTGAGACTGAGCAAACAGACCATATACGATCACACCGCCCTGAACGTGTTCCTATTCAACCTACCACCCGATATGGTCAGAATAGTGCGGCTTAACGCACCGAAGGACTTAGAAAGCGCGCTGAAGATCGTAATGGAAGAACAGAATTTCGCAACCATATACGCAGCGAAATCGCAACGACGGACAGAGACAGATTTCAGCGGCATCACGGAACCCTCGTTCCGACAATTACGTCCGCCCGAATACGACACCTGCACATTGGAATACACGCCGAGCGCCAAGGCCATTCGAAGCGACACAGAATACGATGACGCCGCAGTTGCAGCGAGGTCCCATTCATAGTCAAGCCGCGCCACGCGTACAAACAAACTTAAGTCGCACCGCACCACAGCGTTTCGGCACGACAGCAGCACCAACCCACAGAGGCAATCCCGGCGCCGCCGTACGCACAGACGCGACAATGCGTAGTCTGCCACCTAGACAATCTACGCAGTACCGCCAAGAACCACAGTTCCACGTAGAGGAACTGTTCGCGAACGACGTAGACGCTGCCTACCCTGACGGAGAAGAGATAGAGTACCACCCAGAGTCGGACGAGTACCAAAACGGAAGCTACGAGACGAACCACCCCGAAAATAACTCACAACCTGACGATGTCTATGAATACGAACATGTCGGCGTAAATTTTCCGGTAACCGCCTCGACACACCCACCATCTATTTAAATTACCACATAATCTCAGACTCCCATATATACACCTACCAGAGATAGAAGGTAGATTCATGATTGACACCGGCAGTACAAAATCCTTCATAAATAGAGAAAAAATCGAACAATATAAATCACTCGCTAAGTACATACAACAAGAAGAATTCCAAGTAATTAGCACACACGCCAAGAGCGTGCACAACGAAACAATAATCATCCCGCTGTTCAAAACATTCCATAGCAACCAAATACATAAGTTCTACGTATATACGGTCGACCCAAGGTACGACGGCGTGATCGGAAGCGATTTGCTAAATCAGCTGGAAGCAAATATCAACGTGAAGAATAAATTACTGGAATTAAAAACGACAACAATCCCCATTGTGTTTACGCCCGAACAGCATAAAATAGTATTACCGCCCAGGTCCGAGAAACGCGTCAGAATACCGGTCAATTTAATATCAGGTGACGCCCTAATAAACAAAACAGATTTCATGGAAGGAGTTCGAACGCCCGACGCGTTATTAAACTGCAAGAATGGTTATGCGCACACAATAATACAAAATACGACAAATAAAATAGTAGAAATTACGATATCTACGCCATTTCAGGTGCAACCCTATACCGAACCAGATAAAATCGAAGTCAACAATCTAGACCACGAAAAGGAATACTTAGACGAAATACTTACAGCAAATTTAGAAAAACTACGACTAGAACACATGCATAGCGAAGAAAAAAAAATTATCTATGACTTATGTAACGAATTCAGAGACATATTTTACTCGGAAAAAATTCCGTTAACCTTCACTAACGAGGTGAAACACCACATCCGGACGAAGAACGAAGACCCCATTTACATCCGACCGTATCGCCAACCCCCATGCAAGAGTCAAGAAATAGAAAAACAAGTACAGAAAATGAAACAAGACAACATAATCCAAGACTCTAATTCACCATGGAGTGCACCAGTGCATTTAGTGCCAAAAAAAATGGACGCCTCTGGAAAACAACGCTACCGTCTAGTGGTAGATTTCCGTCGGATCAACGACCTAACCATCGATGACAAATTCCCCTTGCCAAATATAACGGACATATTCGATAAATTGGGAAAAAGCACCTACTTCAGTACGCTTGACTTAGCCAGTGGCTACCATCAAATAGAAGTTGCAGCCGAAGACCGCGCGAAAACAGCCTTCAGCACGCAAACTGGACATTACCATTTTAACAGGATGCCGTTTGGCCTTAAGTCCGCTCCGGCAACGTTCCAAAGGGCAATGACCAATGTCCTGAGAGGGCTACAAGGCATACATTGTATGGTGTACCTGGATGATATCATCATATTTTCATCAAGCCTCGAAGAACACATGCAGAAACTGAGAGCAGTATTTCAACGACTTAGAGACACGAACCTGAAAGTCCAACTAGATAAGTCCGAATTCCTGAGAAAAGAAGTACTATACCTGGGACACACAATAACTAAAGACGGGCTAAAGCCGAATGAAGACAAAATACCAGCTGTATTAAAATATCCGATACCGAAAACCACAACAGAAATAAAAAGCTTTCTAGGACTAATCGGATATTACCGGAAATTTATTAAGGACTTCGCAAAAATAACTCAACCCTTAACAGCCTGTTTGAAAAAGGGACGTAGCATCAACCTCACGACAGAATACAGACAGGCCTTCGAAAAGTGTAAGGAACTTCTAGTCAACGCACCCTTACTACAGTACCCCGATTACAGTAAACGCTTCGTACTCACAACCGATGCGAGTAACTACGCTATTGGAGCGGTACTATCGCAAGGCCCTATAGGCAGCGATCTCCCCGTTGCATACGCAAGCAGAACACTGAACAGTAGCGAAACTCGATACAGCACTATCGAAAAAGAGCTACTGGCAGTAGTTTGGGCAGTGAAACACTTCAGGCCATACCTATATGGAAATAAATTTACAATAGTTACAGACCACAGACCACTACATTGGCTACACAATCTGAAAGACCCAAACAGCAAGTTAATAAGATGGCGACTGAGACTACAAGAATATGACTACGTGGTGGAATACAAAAAGGGAAAGCAAAACTCAAACGCGGACGCCCTGTCGAGAATAAAAATAAACGCCCTATGCGATTGGGAAGGCGACACTTCCTCACTTATAGTAAACCCAGATGAGGACGTGACAAGACAACAAGAGATGAGGGAGCTAATAGAAGAACAACGACGACTGGAAATGCTACAAATGTTACGCGAAATCACAAGTGAAAGTGAAGAATTGACAGCAGAAAAACAAACACCGCACACACGCCAAGTACCGCGAAAAGAAACAAGAAACAACAACAGAGACATAGAGACGGAGACAGAAGAAATATTTCCTATAATAGAAATATCAGACTCGGACAGTAATCAAACCACACATTCAGTCACCAACAGGGAACACGACGGAATGCCAATCCTGCACGAAGCCATAGACACAAAACCAAACCAGATACTGATCCACACCTGGTACAAAAACAAATTGGCAGTAAAAGATAGGTCTATCCCAAAACACAGAATTCTAGAAGTACACCTACCCGAAAACAACGAGGAACTGGCAAAACAATTCCTAAAGGAATATGTGGACTACAAAAAAAAATACCACATATATTTCGAATCAGAAGAACATAGAAAAACATTTAACCGAGTAATAATAAGGCTGTATAAGAAGGACGCCCTAAATATGACAGAATGCACCGAAAGGGTAGTGAACGTCACTGACGCCACAGATCAAAGGGAATTAGTGTTAAAAACCCACGAAGGGAAAACTTGCCATCGAGGCATAAATGAAACACTAATAAGGTTGAAAAGAGATTATTATTGGGACAATATGAGAGAAACCATAACAGCCATAATAAATGCATGCGGACATTGTAAAAAAATGAAATACGACAGAAAACCCATGAAACCACATTTAATGTTAACACAGACGCAAGACAAACCATTCGAAGAAATATTTATTGACGTTTTCAAAATAGAAACAAAACAATTCCTCACGTTAGTAGACGCCTTTAGTAAGCTGGGACAAGCCATAGAGATACCAAACCGGACGATGCCAGAAATCGTAAGAGCATTGATCAAATACTTTTCCATCTATGGCGTACCAAACAAAATCAGTTGCGACCCTGGTACCGAGTTCAACAACGAGCTGCTGAAAGAACTATTAATTCTGTATAAGGTAGAATGTCACATTACGACCCCCAACAACCCTAATTCTACGTCCATAGTAGAACGATTCCATAGCACAATTCTCGAAATCTACCGGTTAGCTAAGTACGAGAGAAGCGACATGGATGCGTCACATACAATGACATACGCCGTCATGGCCTATAACAACACCATACATAGTGCAACCGGCCTAGCACCGTTCGAAATAGTTTTCGGACATACGGACTCAAAAAGCGCCTTCGACATAGACACGGGAAAAATTATCATGCAAGAAATGTTGAGAGACCACAGAAGACGTCTGACAATCCTGTACGAACACATTAGCGAAACTTTAACAAAAAATAAAAACAAGGTGAAAGAAGCAAAAGGAGGCGAGAAAACCCCACACATAGAAAAAGGAAAAACCATTTACATGAAGACTATTAGTAAAAGAAAAGGAAAAGAAAAGCCTAGATTTGAAGAGGCACAAGTCCTCGCAGAACCCGAAAGAAACGTGATTCCAGTGAAACGACGAGACAGAGAAACGAAAGTTCACCTAAAACACGTGAAACGCCCTCCACAGGTGGCGGTTCCTGACGACTGCGCTGTTCCTAGCACTAGCGGGACTGGGACACAGCGTACACCTGGAAGAATTAAACAACAACCCGGGCGTATTACCCTTACGGCTGGGTCAAGCACGGATTCAGACTGATAAGTGGATAATTATTAAGATAGTAGACCTAAGCCAGATAAATTCAGATTTAGAAAATAATTTAGACAAATATAATAGGTTACAGGAAATAATTAGTAAGCATAGAAAATATTCCAAAGAATTTTTAATTTTAAAAACCCAAACTGATGACCTACGACAATTAGCTATAAACAAGATGGAACAGCTGATGCCAACCAGGCGACAAAAACGCGCTCTCAGTAACACCTTGGGCTCTATTATTAAGTTAGTTACTGGTAATTTAGACTATAAGGACGCAGAACATTTCGAAAACCTAATTAGCTCAGTTAATTCTAACCAAAATAGCGCAAATAAAAAATTAACCATCATAGCAAAAATGATGGAAAAATCAATAAACGCCACGGACGAAATAAACCAAAACGTAGTTTCAATAGACGAAAGGGTAACCCGTATAGAAAATATACTTACCGAGGAACGCCTAGAAAAACTTCACCTATATTATTACCTTGATATTTTAACAACATATTGTCAATTCATAAATAATTTTCGAACTATCCAGAACCGTTTAAGCGAATTGGAAACCGCTATCGCCTTTAGTAGATTAAACACATTACATCAGTCAATTATAAACTCCACTGACCTACTTAGAATCTTGCAAGACGTGCAAAAAACGGACACGCTAACGCACACAGCTGAGAGGAGTAATTTAATTAATATAGAACAGAAAATAACTGTAAAAGCCTACTCAAAGGCGACAGAAATAATTTTCATCTTAGAAATACCCTTAGTTGAGACGAACACATATACGTATTACAAGGTCATTCCCATCCCGATATACAAATCCAATCTCCTCGAAACCCATATCATAATTCCAAAATACCCTTACCTACTTGTAAATGGAATGAAATACAAGGCAGCCGGGAAACCCTGCGAGACCTTAGAAAGGGGACAACACCTGTGCCGCCTCGGAGAAGAACAACCCTTCATGGAGCAGACCTGCATCACACAGCTGATGCAGTACAACCGCAACCACTCGACGTGCGAACTACACCGAGTCGACATTGAGGAAGTGGCAGTTCAACGGTTATCAGAACACCAATGGATGCTGTACGCGAGGGCCGATACATTAACTACACAAAAATGCGATAACGAAATAACCAACCACCTGATAAGAGGAACATACATCCTGTCGGATCTAAGAACCTGCCAATTCAACGTAGGCGGGATACAAATAAAACCCGAGCGGACCACTTACATAAGAGAGTACGAGCGAACCCCTACCATCATATTGGCCGTGCAACCCTCAGGACCGCAACTTCAAATAGCGAAGACCAAGCCCCTGCCATTCCACGTGAAGAGTCTGGAAGACCTCAAACTCCTAGCCAACACACTGAAGAACGAAGAGGACCACCCCTTCAATCAACCAGCGATCCGAATGGACTCCATTAGCTTAGGAACAGCTATATTATATGTATTAGCAGTTATTTTAATAATATTAGGGATTATCTATAAACTTAAGCCTAACTGTAAAACATTTTTAAAGAGAAATTCTCCAAGAACTGAGGCTCCCTTGGATAATTTCCCTCTCGGGGAGGGAGGAGTTAAGGTATCTGGAACAGCCCCCTCCAAAGGCAATTCCATCTTCCTTGACCATATAAGGTAGTGTTGAGGGAAACTGCAAGCTCTGCACTAATTACATTATATAAGCGACGGTCGCTGCGCCGACCGCGGATTCTTCTACCATACCGCTTCGCGTGTACATCTTGTCTGTTTGTTCGATTAAGAAATAAATAAGTTTTTTAAAAGACACTTGGCGTTTCACCGATCTTAACTACCTACAGTTTTACGAGGAATCCGAACCTCGGTCAGCCTCCAACGGTCAGCGGTCACCCATCCAAGTACTGACCGCACCCAGCGACAGTTGACTGTCTGCACCACTGAGCTATCGAGGCAGATGTCGTTATATGTCGCGTTTAAAAATAACTTTAAGAGAGTCGTGTTCTTAAAATTAAACAAAATTAACCTTTACACTTCTAATTTTTACCCCAACGATATTAATTACTCAACACTAGCGAGGGGTGTGGAAGGGGAGGTGGGGTGGGGGGGGGGGGGGGGGGGCAGATGGAGGCTCGCAAGACATCAGTCGCGTGCCCCCCCCCCCCCCCCCCCCCGCACATACCTATCTCGAGAATGTCAGCGCACTGAATGGGGTATGCTTTTAATGTAATTTGTAAAGCCGAGAGAGAGAGAGAGTGGTGATTTATGAAGTTGGCCCCGCACGCAGCAGCCCCTTAGGCGGCGTGGGAAAGTTGGCTCTAATTCGAGCCACCCTGTACATTGTATGCGGTGCCGAGATACTGGGAGACAACAAGGCGTACTTGTTGTATACGTGAAGCATGGTAGTGAATACCTAGAAGAGGCACCTACAAGTTTGACTGGAAGGAATCTCTACAAGAGATAAGTCCGCCTTTGCACCTCATGATACGTAGTGTACTTACTATGATTTAATAGGTGTTAAAACAAAACAAACACGCTCCACATAAAAAGTTGTTTTTTAAGTAAAGTATATCTATAGGCGCCCGTACACTATCAGTACTATCATCAATACGATGTATTTCCGACAATAGGGGTAAGCAGAGTAGTCGGCGTTATGCTGCAGGTACGGCGTTATGTTTTGTCAGCCTCGATAGCTCAGTGGTGCAGACAGTCAACTGTCGCTATTGAATGTTAAGCAACGCTGGGTGCGGTCAGTGCTTGGATGGGTGACCGCTGACCGTTGGAGGCTGACCGAGGTTCGGATTCCTCGTAAAACTGTACTGTAGGTCCCTTCCCTCCTAATCTTACTTGCTGGTAGGGTTTAACCCGCCCGGGTTGGTACCACCGCACTGAATGAAACGTCGGTCAAAACGGCTATGTAAATAGTTTGTGTTTTCCGACCAGTTCAGTGTAGCCGGCACGATCAAAGGGGGAAGCACTGACATGGCACCTAGTTCACCCGGTTTTATGGGCTGACATCACGGACGTTGCAGGTGATGTAGCCAACCGTGTCAGATTCCATAAAAAAAAAAAGGTACTCTTGTAAGTTACAGCACAACACCGACCAGCACATTTAGCAAAGTTTTAGGACAAGATAACTATAAAGAAACAAGTAAAGCACGAAACCCACCTGTTGCATAACTCGATTGTTTGTCAGCCTCGATAGCTCAGTGGTGCAGACAGTCAACTGTCGCTTTTGAATGTTAAGCAACGCTGGGTGCGGTCAGTACTTGGATGGGTGACCGCTGACCGTTGGAGGCTGACCGAGGTTCGGATTCCTCGTAAAACTGTAGGTCCCTTCCCTCCTAATATTACTTGGTGGTAGGGATTAACCCGCCCGGGTTGGTACCACCGCACTGAATGAAACGACGGTCAAAACGGCTATGTAAATAGTTTGTGTTTTCCGACCAGTTCAGTGTAGCCGGCACGATCAAAGGGGGAAGCACTGACATGGCACCTAGTTCACCCGGTGCTATGGGCTGACATAACGGACGTTGTAGGTGATGTAGCCAACCGTGTCAGTTTACATAAAAAAAAAAAAAAAAAAAACCATGCCTTGGTGGCTAGCCTGTCGCCCTTATGCACGGCATATTCCTAATCCCTTAGTCGCCTTTTACAATATGCACGGGGAGAGATGCAGTATGGATGTTATTTTTAAGTACAGACCCCACACGTCGATCACACAATAAGATCAATGTATTGATGATTACTGCCAGTAATACCATGCATGACTAAGAAAGCATGATGAAAATACTGAAAATATTTTCTCCCCATATCCAATACGTTATGCGAATACCATCAGTACTTAGAAGTACATCACTTGGTGAATTTTTTTTTTCATTTTTTTTTTCATCAAAGAAATTTTTTTCACCATGAAAAAATACTGTAAATTTAAAAAGCCTGCTTCAGTGTTTCGTACATATTATCTAGTTTAAAAAAAAATTTTTTTTCACCTTATGTACTTCATAGAACAAAATTTCTTTTTTATGTTTTAAAAAATATAAAAATTTTCGTTGTTTTGCCATATGAATCCTCATAAAACAATTTATATTCTATTCTACATTATGTGTGACGCCGAGATAAACTAAAAATAAACTAGCCGAGATACCTGGCTGGAGACAACAGGCGGTTACTGCCATGGAAATAAATACCCAGAACCGACAGTGTCATACAATGCCTTGACACCAACATTATTGGTCGGCACGCACATCATCAGACAGAAGGTACGTGAGTAAGCAAATGTGACAAGAGATATACATGTTTTTAAGGTTCCGTATCCCGTACGGAAGCCTATTACTAAGCCTACGCCGTCCATCTGTCTGTCCGTCCGTCTGTCTGTCTGTCTGTGCGAGGGCTGTATGTCTTGAACCGTAAGAGGTAGCCCTTGAAATTTTCACAGAATATGTGTTATTTATGATGACCGACATAACAACAAATATTGAAAATAAGAAAAAGTAAAAAATTCACGGGGGTTCCCATAGAAGAAACCAAAAAAGTGTTTTAACTAAAGAAGCATTTTAACTAATCGTGACATTTAACTAATATGAAGCATTTGATAACACGCCATATATGGCGTGAGTAACGCTAACCATAACATGGCTATAGGGAACCCTCGGTGCGTGAGTTCGACTCGCACTTGGCCGGTTTTTTTACTGCACCGTGCGACTGTTCACGAGTTCGGAGCCTCAGACACGGCCAAATTCACTCCGAGTTCGGCTAGCAGAATGACCCCTGGGTTAAGTAAGGCTATTAAGGCTATTAACCCGCGATTTGAAGCTCCGTGGATTGTAGAAGTAGGGAAGGATATTTCCCGGAAGCTAATCCCACACCTTTGCAGTGCGACACAAGAGCGATATACTTTAATAGCTTTTGCCAGCGGCTTCGCTCGCGGTAGACTCGGTTTAATAGCAAATGATTCTCTCTCTCTCTCTCTCTCTCTCTCTCTCCCTTCTCCTCCCTCCGTCTTTCTATCCCCTCTCCATCCCTCTGCTCCCCCCTCCCTACCCTCTTCCTCCTACACCATCCATAGATTCAGATTCAGATTCAGATATTTATTTCGCCATAAAGAACACACAACAATAACAATATTTCATTGAGACATATGACTATTCAGTATGGTTCGTCATCATTTTTTATGATGTCATATCCCTTCACCCTCCACATCTAAGCATTCCCCCGCCCACCCTCCTTTCGCTTTTTTTTTTATGGAAACTGACACGGTTGGCTCCATCACCTACAACATCCGTGATGTCAGCCCATAACACCGGGTGAACTAATGCTTCTAGGCTTCCTCCCTACCTGCCCCTTCCCTTACCTCTCTCCCCCTCCCGCCCTCCATCTCCTTCTCCTCTGATCTCCCTCCCACGCCGTATACTCTCCCGCACCCTCCTTCCCTCCTTCCCTCCTTCTCTCTCTATCTCCCTTCCCTTCCTTCGCCTCCTCGACAAGTTGATAGCCCGTCTAGACATATATTTCCATGTTTATTTGTATACGCGTACAGATAATTTGGGTTAATAGCAGATTACAGCCGTTACTGAGAACCATTATTTAGGTTAAGCTTCGTGTTTTTGGGTAAGTTTATCTTATATTTTGTAGGCACTTTTAGGTTTTTTTCTAGTTTATTAGGTTTTTAGGGATCCGTATCCATACGGAAGCCTACAACGTCTGTCTGTCTGTCTGTTCGCCCTAGGGCTGTATCTTTGAATCGTAATAGGTTGAAATTCTCACAAAATATGTGTTATTTATTATGGATGATATGCCAACAAATAAAAAATAAAAAGTAAAAAATAAGGGGTCCCCAATCCCCATACAAGAAACGCGCTAACAATCAATTATGTTTACGCTTTTCAATGATGATGGCGCGACAGGCAGTTTGGTATGGCAGATACAAAAGATGGACGATTATGGTTTTTGACAGTTATGGAATAGCGGATCTACGGAACCCTCTGTGCGTGAGTAAAACTCGCGCTTGGCCGATTTTTCGTTTGCTCAGTATGACTAAAACATCGATTGTTTTTATTAACTTAAAATTTTATTTTTATTATGAATCCAAATGTTGTATTTTGTTTCGTGGGTTAGTACTTTTTATTGATCAAGCAGACTTAATTAAAATGTTAATGTTGTATTGAAATTAAGAGGAACCATTACATATTTAATTAAAAATAATTAAAATTTCGAATAAACTAAAACAAATCTCTCAGTGCAATAAGATCCCAAACAGAAATGTGTATCTGTAAGTCTCGAAAATGAATTTAATAACCAAGTGAAATAAATTCAAAAAGTCTACAAGTCTATCATTTCGTTCGACGTAGGGGTAGTAGTCGACTTGTCAAATAATTCGACTCGAGTTGACACACAAAGTTATAGTTAATTGGACAAATTAGAACATTTTGAAGTTCGTCGTAGAACTGGGTATCAACTAGTATCAAGTTACGAGGGAAAGCTCAGATACGGACAAGTTTGTAATGAAGACTCGTCCAATAATAGTACTTTCAATAGACACTTTTTAGGGTTCCGTATCCGGTACGGGACCCTATTACTAAGCCTACGCCGCCGTCTGTATGTCTGTCCGTCTGTCTGTCTGTCCGAGGGCTGTATATCTTGAACCGTAATAGGTAGCCCGTTGAAATTTTCACAGAAAATGTGTTATTATGGCCGATATAACAACAAATAATAAAACTAAGAAAAAGTAAAAAATTGTGAGAGGTGGCTAGTCTGTCGCCTTTTAGCACGGCACCTTAGCCTTATACCTTAGTCGCCTTTTACGACATGCACGGGGAGAGACGCAGTGGGATATTATTTTTAAATACCGGCCCCACACGGTACGGTAATAAAAGTGAATTTTGTCAAAATCACCAAAGGTTTTGTTGAAAGTTAACTTTTTGGGAATTGTCCTTTTGGGAAGTTGTCCTTTTGGGAATTGTCCTTTTGGGAAGTTTTCCTTTTGGGAATTGTCCTTTTGGGAAGTTGTCCTTTTGGGAAGTTATTCTTTTGGGAAGTTGTCCTTTTGGGAAGTTGTCCTTTTGGGAAGTAGTCCTTATGAGACGAAAGGGGGTGAGTTTGGTAAATAATATACTCACGACTTTATCGAAAATTGGCGCGTTGTCGTTAATGTCCACGATGGTGATTTTGATCGTGCAGGCGTCGTCGAGCGGCGGCTGTCCGTTGTCGCTCGTCCGCACAGTGATGTAGGCCTCCTTCTCCCGCGCGGGCTCGTCCCGGTCGAAAATCTGACACAACAACAGATTCAGATTCAGATATTTATTTCGCCATAAAGAACACACAACATTAACAATATTTCCTTGAGACATATACATATTCAGTATAGTTCGCCATATTTTTTTTTTGTCATGTTACCAGTGCCAGTTTACCATCTTCTCTTTCGATATCGCTTCAATGAAACGCACGAAGGTTCCGTCGGCATACTGGTGTGAGGTGTCCCATTTGCCCGTTGAACATATCACACACGCTGAATGCCGACAATCGGGGTAATCAGAATAATCGGTATTGTGCTGGAAGAACTCTGGTAAATGGACAACACCGACCACCACATTTCGCAAAGTATTCGGACAAAATATATATCAATCAAGCATATAAGGCACGAAGGAAGACCCACCTTCTGCATGACTCGGTGGAAGTACCGTGCCAAGGTGAGAGGTGGCGACTCTGTCGCCCTTTTCTGTCGCCCTTTGCCACGGCATCTTGCCCTTATCCCTTAGTCGCCTTTTACTACATGCACGGGGAGAGATACAGTGGGGCTATTCCTTTTAAGTACCGTCCCCACACGATTTTATGTAATAATATACGAGTAACTACAGATTAACTATTTTTGGAATTTCTTGCTAAATTCTAGGTTAACGGTACCCTATAGGCTTTTGATGGTCGAGTTTGCGAGTATCAAAATATATGACATAAATGGCCGTCTCTTTTGATTGCGTTGAAGCTTGCATTTTTTTTATTTTTTTTATTTAATATTAATTTGAACTTGACACTGAACTGAGACCGCGTGTGGTGGCGTGCCTTGGGAGAGGCCTATGTCCAGCAGTGGACCGATACAGGCTGATGATGATGATGATGATGATGACACTGAACTGGAGGAAAATTGGAGGGCCTTTGTCCAGCAGTGGACGCTTACACGCTGACTGACTGACTGACTGACTGACACCTCTAACCGTTCCTGAGAAAAGCGGTTTTGACCGACGGACAGACAGACGGACGGACAACAAAGTGATCCTATATGATCCCACAAAGTGATCCGACATGAAATGAAGGGAAGCACTGACATGGCACCTAGTTCAGCCGGCTTTATGTGCTGATATCACGGATGTTGTAGGTGATGTAGCCAACCGTGTCAGTTTCCATAAAAAAAATATGGGTTCCGTTTCCTCTTTTTGAGGTACGGAACCCTAAAAAACAGAACAACTGTACGTGTACTTACGTCTGCAGTAGTGATGACGCCCGATTGCGAGTCGACATGGAATCGTTCCTTCTCGCCGGGCGTGGACACGAACTGATACGTCACCGTACCACCGCTCTCGGGTGGATCCGGGTCTTCTGCCTTCACCTGCGACATAACAATTGTATAAGATACGGTTCTGTAGAGCAACGGTTCCCAAAAGGTGTTCCGCGGAACCCGGAACCCTGGGCAGGCCTCACGCACTCTATGTACTTGCGCGCGCAAACTACCTACCGCCGGAACTACCTACAAACTACCGGTGGACCGCTGGCGATCTAATTCAGTGGAAATTCGTCAGCCGCGCGAAGTATACCTGCACGTTCGCCCACGCAACTGCGCGCAGCTACAAAGCAATAATCACTTTAAACTCGATCGTTTAGGTAAATTTTCGCACGCAGCGATTGGCGACGTGAAACATTAGGCTATTAAAGCCGAAGGTATGGAACTTTTTCTATGGAGTGATTTATCTGTTACGAAGTAACTATTATGTGTGCCCTGGGGTTCCGCGGAAGGGTCACAGGGGTTCCGTGGGTTACAGCCGAAAAAAGCACAAAACGCTCTCCCTAATCAAAAACGTGTAATATGTTTTTAATTTCAAACTATAGTCTTGCTATTCAAATCAAACATGATAATCCGCCAACAATTTAGTATCAAAACCGGCCAAGTGCGAGTCGGACACGGGCACCGAGGTTTCCGCACCACAAAAAAAAACATTGAAAAAAAACGTTTCTTGTATGGGAACCCCCCGTAATTTTTTACTTTTTTCTATTTTTTATTATTTGTTAATATATCCGCCATAATAACACATATTATTCTGTGAAAATTTCAACGGGCTACCTAACCTATTACGTTTCTAGAGATACAGCCCTCGGACAGACAGACGGACGGACGGACGGACGGACAGACGGACGGACGGACAGACGGACGGACGGACAGACGGACGGACGGACAGACGGACGGACGGACAGACGGACGGACGGACAGACGGACGGACGGACAGACGGACGGACGGACAGACGGACGGACGGACAGACGGACGGACGGACAGACGGACGGACGGACAGACGGACGGACGGACAGACGGACGGACGGACAGACAGACGGCGTAGGCTTAGTAGGCTTCCGTACGAGATACGGAAACCTAAAAATTAGGTATATGTTACATAAATTTAGTTTTTATGTTCACAATAGCCAATTAACTTTTTTAATTGACTTGGTGTTCCGCCAACAGAAGGACCATCATTTAGGGTTCCGTAGCCGAAAATAATTGAGAGCCGCTGCTGTAGAGAGTATGAGACAAACAGTTGTATGTATGTCTGCATGTTTGTATGTCTTCCGTATCGCTGAAAGCTGGAAAGAGTGGAGTACGTCCCTGCAGTTGATCGCCATTCGTTGATAAAGAAAGAAGATCTTCTTCAGCTAGAACGTGTTGAGGGTGGTTTCGGCTTTCATAAAAGAAGTTGGTAATTTTAGGCATCTTTCACATCTCTAATGACATTTTGTACGTTCTTGATGGGTGGCTCTGAGCCACATGCCGCCCTTTCTATAAAAAAAAGGGAGGTGTCTTGAGCAAATTGAGACTTCTGTTCGTACTTTCATGACGTTTCACTTTTTCTGAATTAGGTCACCAACCCAAACAAAAAAAAGCATCCATTCAAAAATGCAATCCCTCTAGGCAAAATTTCTAATTGATTGGAAGTCACAGAGAAGTGAAACTGATGACTTCGCTTCCGTAATCGCTGCGGAGAGCTTTTGCGGGAAGCACGATGTGAACACGGAGAGTGCGCTTATATCGATGATTCGAAATTGAAAACTAATCCTTACTTGCACATGCAAAGTGCATCGGTCAATTTAGAAAAATACCATCGCAACGACGGAGCCCTCGTTATTTGAAAAACATCATTTGATAACACGTCGACGACGACGATGCTAAGCTAACAACGACGCGATGACGAAGTAGTTTGCTGCAATTACTGAACTGCGACATCTATAACTTATTCGCACCGGGAATTGGAAAACATTTTATTCAAACGAACGAACTTGGATTTGCGAAGACTCGCCCAGACTGAAGTGGCGCTGGAAGACCGTCTTCGCTCGCCCCGCGATAAATTCGAAAGGCGTTCTCGTGCACTTTTTATAGGAGGAGAAAAATAGGCGAGCCCCCAGCTGTAAAACTCAGCCGAACGACAGCATAAAGTCACCTTTACTGATAAAACTCCATTCTTTACCTTCCTGTTATAAGTTACGACTATCGCCCCTATAAACCCTGCGCGCCGGAAAGAAAAACTTTTTCTAAGAGTTCTGAAGGGTCCTTCAACAATTTTCCCTCCAAAATTTTGCTCAGCGAAGCGCGGAAATCTCTTCTCGATGCGCAACAGTGTTTTCCGCAGAATCATTTCACCCTGAGTGAAAGCGAGTTTGATGAACTCCGCCAAGAGTTCGTAATTCGACCTAATATCAGAAATGTATAAACTATTAACTTAAAACTGTCATTAAAAAAAAGTTGCTAAATAACTATATTGGATATTATTGTATAGTCACATGTTTATAAGCACATGTCATGTCCGTGTAAAACAGGGATTCCTAACCTTTTACCCTATGCGCCTCACCCACTTTCCGCTAAATTTCTACGCCCCTTGTCTGTTAAGTTAGGTTTTTTCTGATACTTTTTATTTCTGATATTTTTTAAATCTGGAGCCCCCATCTTGGACCACTCTACGCCGAGTGGGGCGTGTCCCACTGGTTGGGGAACTCATGGTGTAAAATGACTCGTAACGAAACCCTATTAATTATAAGTACCATTTTGAAAGCTATTTATTACAGTCATAGCCATATAAATAACAGTTTAAGTCAGGGATATACGTAGAAAATTGCAGTCGTCAAGTCGTTGCAATGCAATTAGTGCGTCTAAAGCCGCTGTACCCATTATTTAGTCGGCTCTCTATGGATATTTTAAATGCAATACGAGTATTTAACAACCAATTTTCAAAGAAAACTGAAGCGTGAGGGCAGTTGCGAGCGAGTTCGCCGTTCAGGGGAGAGTTGACGACAAAATAATTGAAACGCTATCTGAAGGGGTTGAATTATTTATAATGAATTTATTAAAGGGCGCCAAGGCACAAGTTACCTTCCCCCATAAGGGTGAAGGGATGGGGGAGCGAGAACTTGAGATAATTATCTCATATTTCAGGGCAACAAAACTTCGTTAGTAAACAATTACCCCTCCTGCGGGGACGATCGGCGATTTTGAACTTTCATATATCTTAATTTAATTTGCCAAGGAGATACACGAAAATATATCAGAGGCGCATCTGGGACTGCGGAGCACAACTCGGATGTGTCCATGGGGAGTCATTACCCACATCGCTGTAATTAATTTAAGAATTTAAATATTTTTTTGTAGCAAAACCCTCCTGAATCAGCGTCTCGTGGAGCAAATTTTCGCATCAATTTCACTCGCAACTGCTTCACGCTACCTCGTTACGTGCGCCCTGACCGGTGCGATAAATAAATCTGCCTTTTATTTTGGCTTGTTATTCCTTTCCTTCGGAAGGCTTAATTGCTCGCTTGATATTACCTTTTTATTATTTTTATATACTTTTTATGTATGGCTTCCACCAAGTTAAAGGATAATAAAGAAATGTAATTTTGGATTTCTGTTTTATAAAAATAATAAATTGGGGTGATACCTAATGCCTATGTGACCTAATCGAAAATTTTACAGAAAATTAAACAACAGCCCACCATAATTTTCATGTAAGTTAACTAATAAAACAATACTATAAATAAATACATTTTCAAACGTCAAGTCAGCATTTATCTTTTATTTTGAAGTAAAACATAAACCGAGTATAAATCATATTCCAAATTAGATAAAACTGCTATTGGAAAATATAACGTTAAAACATTTATCACAGCAATCATACAGATTTTTGCAATATATATATCTCCAGAAAAGCATTCACAAAAGGAAGCTACCGCCCCTTTAACGACACGACATTCGAGAGCTTTCTGTAGGCGACAATTTTACTGTTGCGAAAAAATAACTGTGGACGAGTAATTAACATCGCGCCTGCGGAGGCGGTGCGGTGGTTGGGATGGGGGTGGCGTTGAAACGGACCGCGGCCAAGAGGGCACTCGCTCACTTTAAACTAAATATGACAGAACGCTGTGGCGGCGCGGCCTTAGCCTGGAGCATCGTGCAGATAAGGCACAGCCTGAGTTAGGTTTGAAATATTTGAAAAATTTCCCAAAAGGAACTTGGCTACGAATTACAATAAAGCGTGAAGATAAACACGATCCATACACACAGATTCTTCGCTTTATACTACACTAGACGTTGTAATCATTAATATTGGTGTAGACACATTTTCATCCCAAAGTCATCCCATGTTCGCAAAATTTTCAAAACCTAAACGAAGTCAAGAATTAGCTGGCTGTAACGAGTAAATGAACGGCCACATTGATGGCTTATGGTAATTCACACGTACAGGACCATAAAAAGCTCATCGAACCAATAAATCTTCAATGTACGATCATCGCTTAATTTTATCCGTTACGAAGAGCAAAATAAAACCCTTTCGTCGCCAAAAATGAACAAATCTTTCAACAAAAATGCTCTCTGAAACTCCATTGTATGCATGTTGTTCTATACTAATAACATTTATAGATTTACTTGGCGACTGCATCTTATTAAATAGTAATAAGCATCTATCCGCCTTATTTATCTCAAAGCTATTCTTATAACCACATACACGCCTTATTTATTTCAAAACGATTCTTGTAACCGTAACATGTAATAGGTACGCCTTACTTATTTCAAAGCTATTCTTGTAACCATCTATACGCCTTATTTATTTCAAAGTTATTTTTGTAACCATCTACACTCCTTATTTATTTCAAAGCTATGTTTGTAACCATCTGTACGCCTTACTTATTTCAAAGCTATTCTTGCAAGTTTGACAGACGTGACGACTGAACGACCAATATATTACCCAACTAGAGCGCGTCTCTATCAGGTTCCGCAGCATCCCTTCACAGTCCAGCGGAATGAGTACGAGAATAAAGAAAACGGGAACTCCAGCGACCGCAGGCGGGACGTGCCCGGAATCCCTTTCAAAGTTCGGCGCTCAGGATGGCTCTCTCTTCTGACATTATAAAGCCAACGCTGGGGAAGACAGCGGAAGAATGCGAACGAACATATTCGGAGATTTAAAAGGCTTCCACGAAATTACATCTAACCTTTTTTCATAACTACACACATTTTGAAGTACAGTACTTTTAATAAGAAACATCGGCTTTTAGAGGAGACAGCCATTGCGTTACGGCGTAGGAATACGTCCTTACTCTTCCCGCTTAAGTAGGAGTACGTCCCTGCTCTTCCCGCTTACGTAGGAGTACTTCCTTACTCTTCCCGCTTACGTAGGAGTATGTCCTTGCTATTCCCGCTTAAGTAGGAGTACGTCCTTGCTCTTCCCGCTTACGTAGGAGTACTACCTTACTCTTCCCGCTTACGTAGGAGTACGTCCTTGCCCTTCCCGCTTAAGTAGGAGTACGTCCCTGCTCTTCCCTCTTACGTATGAGTACGTCCTTACTCTTCCCGCTGACGTTGTAGTACGTCCTTGCTCTTTCCGTTTACGTAGGAGTGCGTCCTTACTCTTCCCGCTTACGTAGGAGTACGTGCTTACTCTTTCCGCTTACGTAAGAGTACGTCCTTACTCTTCTTGCTTAGGTAGTAGTACGTTCTTGCTATTCCCGCTTACGTAGGAGTGCGTCCTTACTCTTCCCGCTTACGTAGGAGTACGTCCTTACTCTTCCGTCTTCCCGCTTACGTAAGAGTACGTCTTTACTCTTCCCGCTTATGTAGGAGTAACTCCTAACTCTTCCTGCTTACGCATTGGCCGTCCTTCTCTAAATGCCGAAGTATTTTATTTTAGTAAAGTACTACATATACGTAGGTAAAGTACTACAATCAAGTAAATGTCTTGTGTACTTCGAAAATTATAACCTATTGCCGATCATATTTATGAAATGCCTTGACTTGACCGATTTAAAAATAATTCATGGTTTCAAAGTAACTGTTATTTCTACAGGTCCTATCCTCAACAACGCTGCTTCCACGGAGGCGCTGGAATGCGACGTGCGAGCGACTCAACTGCATATTCCTTGAGTGCATCGCGTTGCAACTCCTCGGGAAAACAATTGAAGTCGCACGTGGCTTGAGAGGAATATCAAGAGACAATCTTCAACTGAGATTGTCAGATGAAAGGTGATCTTAGGAATGGAAAATTTCGCTAGCTATAACATTTTAAAATGGGTATTGGTCATGGAATAGATTAAAATTATTTACTACACGTATGAAGTTATATATATATTGATGAATTTTATGCGAAATTATTTTCTGCACCCTACCTCTATGAAGACGAAAATGTTATTTCCAAATTCAAATTTCTGTCATATAAAAGTTACGAGCCAATTTAGATATTGGCCAATATACTGTTTTCGATATTGTGTGAGATCAATAAACCCGAACGAAGAGATTCCATCAGTCAGACCATCGTAAAAGTGCACTGAATTTTCAAAGAGTATTTCGTATCAGCGAGTACATCTAGACTTCAGTAAATGACCTACAGCAGATTGAAGAAGCGAACTTTCCTACCGAAATAAAGCTCGAACTGTTTTGTGAGCTCGCTCGGTCGGATCGAGAAAGTTTTGAACAAACGCAAAAACCGATGCTATCTACTGATCACCGAACTTTTCAGGCTTATTTTATCGAGTAACTTTCCACATTTTTCAGCTTTTTCGGGTTCTTTAGATGACACAAAGCCGACGTACGGCGGCGTGGCGCGCCGGCGTCGGCGTCGGCGTCGGCGGCGGCGGCGTTTCGGCGTCAAAGCGACGCCGAACAATAAAAAACAACCAGTCACCCGGGAGAACCATTCAACGTCCCATTATTTTCTCAATTTCAAATATGTCAAAATTTGTCTAAGCGAAGTAAATGATATTAGCTGTACAGAGAAAAACTAACAAAGGATCCACTCTACGAGATCCCTTTGTGTCTCACAAAAGAGTAAAGTGTGCGTCGCATCCTTTGCAAAAAACCCATTTCGAATATTAAATTGATGATATCATTAAATAAACAGCAAATTTCACAGTCAGTAGACGAGGGTATGGGATCGCAGAGAAGGGGAAATCTCCAAGAAAATTTAAATTTGCAAATTAGATTGAACAAACAACAGTATCGCTTTTCGTAATCAGGAGTCGTCGAAGTCGACCTTGTATGTTACATATACTATACGTATTTAGATGTATTTTGCTGTGTACTTAGTGCGATGTGGAGTTGTCCAAATTAATTTATAATGGAAACTCTGAAGTTTCCACCTTGGGCCAGAAAATTCAGAATCATTAACGAACACTCTCTCAACTTTGCTTCAAAAACTCGGTCAACATTATTGGCGGGCATTGGAGACAATTTTAAGTAATTATTAGAAGGATTGGCGAGTCGGTTCTCGGCTGGCTGTCTCAAAGAATATTGGAGAAACTTTTTGAAAAGAATTAAACTAACCGTGACAAAAACTTCAAAAGTGAGAAAAAGAGTGCAACAATCCGTGAAGAAAAGTAATTCAATAGAAAGAAAAGAGCGAAAATAACTGTAAAGAAGAAGTGTCGACAAAGAAATAAAATGATGCATGTCAACAATCACATTGAACTCTTGCTTCGCTGTTAGTGACGAAAAAACAGAAAAAATTACATTCAGAAAGATTTTGTCAAAAAGAATAAAGAAAAATATTCAAATGTAAGTAAGAATGCGTTGAATGTATCTGATATTGAAAATAAAGAGAATGTAGAAGTAACTGTAACAAACACTTACTAAAATGATATAAAACAATGCAACTAACCTGAAATACATATGTGCCGATAGGTTCCTCCTCCTTCACGCTGGGTCTGTAGTTGGAGCAGTTGGTGAACACAGGTTTGTGGTTGTCCTTCACAGATAATTTTGGGGCTGATTCCATCTGTAAGTGAACGTCCGTAGCGAACAGGACAAAACACATAGTAAATTACACAATAAAAACAAAAGCATATACTACTAAATATGATCACAAGTCTAGAAAAACTACAAAATTAAATGGGGGTGATAAAGAATTGTATGTAAAACATGGCAATGGAATGGTTGCAACATTTCTAGTCTAAGATGGAATGAATGTAAAAAATGCTATTACGACGGAATTTTATTGAAAAATCAATATAACATCGTGCTTGGAAAGAATTAAACGTATAATAAAGAAGCATTAGAATTACCTGAATCGTTGCAACTTTCATTATTTAAGATGGCATGAACAAATTACTTAAATTTGTTATTACTGAAGTTATAAAAAATATCAGTAAGAACTTTAATAAGCTTCTAAATATTGAAATAATTCAAGAAAAATCTATTCTACAGTTTCCACTGTGAACCATAATTATTACAAAAATGCATGCAGTAAAAAATCGGTCAACACATCGTAACTCTATTATTTTCATGCGATACTGACAAATAATTAACTAATCGTAATATAAAGGTTATTAATATATCCTAATATAATATATAACAATAATGTATTTATCAGCTAATCTAAAAAACTAACAATACATAAATACAAGTACAAAAATAATCATTATCATTAACACTTTCCTACTCTTTCCCCAAATATAGTGTTCGTTTGTTTAAATTTTTTTTATTTTTTACCTTTCGGAATCCTTTTTATTGTTATTATATTATTCGTGGTTCTAATGTTCCAATAGAGTGGACAGGGTCAACGAAACTCCATGTGCCACGATTATGGCACACACGCTTCTGGCACTATTGCTTTTCATACATGCTCGTCAGTTTAGTTTCGACTAGAATCTTTTTGAGCACATGCTCGATCGGGCCTAGATACATGCGCTTGAAATTACTATAACTGTGAATTAGTACTATCAGCGATTAATGATTACAGCCTCGTAATATTTCCGCCATTAATTCACGCCATCAGCATGATTTCCCCCACCTGTTCAGTCTCAATAACTTTGCCAGCGTATTATACTCCGAATCTGTAATCGTAGGTTAAGCCGGTTGGCGAAAGATCCATCGTGAAAGTATAAACTGTTGCGACTGGATTTTCGTTGTTGGGTTGCTATTGTTGCAACGTCCGTTGCAACATTGGAACCTGCAAGGTTCTTTCGCGATATTATCGTATGCCATTTTAAAAACATTGTTGCGCAACTAATGCTGTAATCAGGAAAGTTCGTAAATCATAGGAAAAAAGTATCTCGAAAATAACCGTCGCGACAATCTTTCGTAAATATAATATCGGCTTCATTATAATCCTGCACGTGCCAGCTACAGGTAATCGGTACTGTTTACATCGTCTGGAGAGTAAATATTTTGTAGGCAGAGTTCTTCCGTATCGTTTCGGTGAAAATAGGGCAAACTTATTTACAAATATTCAAGAGTCAATCCAGTTCCAGCGTCGTCGAGCCATGCGACTGGTGGGTGACCCCGAAATGTGACGCCATCTAGAACCACTGCAATTCCGTAGGGATGCCGGCTCCCTAAGTGTGTTCTATCACCTATTCCATGGGGAGGACTCGGAGGAGCTGTTTGACGCGATCCCGCCGTCCCTTTTCCAACTCAACACCACGCGCACTGGGCAGGGATTTCACGCTGTACTTAATACCGGCGAATGAAAAATCGATTCTGCAGACCGGAAACTCTGGAACGCTCTACCTGCCCATATATTTCCCCCCAAGTACAGTATCGGGTCTTTCAAGAGGGTCGTAAATAGACACACTGTCAGGCCGGCATGGCGCTCGCATACGCATACGACCGAATGTCCATGGGCGTAGTTAGACACCCTATGGGTGTGGGAGGGGCGCCTCATGTCGCGCTTTAAAAAAAAACTCTCTTTGAGGTTAAACGAATGCAAAGTAAGGCTTAACATTGGTTCGGGATAATTAATTTTGAGAATAGTAAAGATATAAATATAAATAATCTACGAATTCTACGAAAAAGCATTGTATTTGTTGTACAACATGTATATATGCATGTTCATATGAACCTGTAAGAATATATATGTAAATGTATTTATTTGTATTTAAATATTTCAGTAATTATATTATAATTTGTTTTAAATTTTGTAACATTTATCATCGCCTACCCATCTACCTTACCCACAATCCCAGGCATGCCTGGTAGAAAATGGCTTTAGGCTTTAAGTGTTGGACCAAAACGACACGTACGAGACCTGGAGAGTCCTCTCCAGACCTGTCGAATGTGGTATGGGCTGGCCAGAGTGAATAATTTCAACTTCAACCCTCTACCCGTTCCTGAGAAAATGGATCTTGACAGACGGACAGACTGACGGACGGACGAACAACAAAGTGATCCTATAATGCTTTTTCCTTTTTTGGTACGGAACCCTAAAAAAGATCATTATTATTGCACGACAGAACGCTCATGGCACTTTGCCGCATAAAATCCTGAATACTTAAGGTGGATTAAAAAAATTATATTAACAATTTTTGTATCTTATTATATGAGCTAAAGAATCGCATGGTGTTCTGTGATCGATCTGGGACATCCTGTATGATATAAATTAATATTCTAGCTAGACATTAGACAGAGACTTCGCTGAAAGTATACATGTAGGTATGTTCGAGTATTAGAGATACGTAGCGATAACTCCGTCTGCATTTGACTAAGGGAAACTACAATGCTTTCGGAATCTCAATGAAGCAATGCCTTTTGATAGACGCCAATAGTTGATAGAGGTTTCAACATCGTCTTCATTTGATGTTTCCTTTCAAAGCTTTCAAACTCACACATGCGTAACACACATTGTACGTAATCATTTTTAACTTCATGAGAAATCAATCTTACACACACAAATAAATTCCTTAATTTATAAAATTCGGATTGTATGATTATGATTGATAATAGCGGTGCAGTAATTCGACTTACATCTTCCCTATACATTTTTTATTTTGCACGTGAGAATATTGGCACACGCTTATTTTCCAAATCATACTTAGCAAGCTAGTATAGTCTATGAGCTGATCCATCATTAACTTGCACATTGACTGAAATAAATGTAATTTTTCAATCAATCATTATAAAGTCAAATATGTCTGTGACAGTGATTCCCTTTAGTCGAGAAGGTTGGACGAAAACTGGACGGAAACACAAACATTTTCATAACCTTCATTCAGTGCGCCTACACGTGGCACCCAACTACACGTGGAGTGCTCATTCGCCAGGTGGGATGACGACATTACTTCGTCGGATACAATCAGTCATTCCGTACCGCTGAAGGCCGGGAGGACTGGAGGAAGATTGGAGAGGCGTATGTCCAGCAGTTGACGCATAGACGCTGACTGTGGAGTGCTCAGTTATGCGAGTAGTATAGTAACTATGACAGGGTTCTAAGGTTTAGACCAGACTGTACTCACTTCACGAGGTACATAATATACCTACAATGTTAACACACAATGAGTAGCAGCCTAGCAGCTGTTTCTCATCACTATTTCAGGGCGTCGCGTCGTTGTTTCATAGTTGTTTCGCATCACAATTTAAAGGCGTCGTCCACAGCGTGGGCCACGGAGATGAGAGGTGAGAGAAGTGGTTGCTAGCTCTAATTTTTAGTAAAACTGGTGTCGGCAGTGCGGGTACTGGCGGAGAGCGGCGGAGGGGGCAGGCACTACTTCGTATCCACCAATCACGCGCCCTTTAACTTCCCCGTGCGCCGAGTCGCGAGTTTGCGACCTGGAGCAGCATCAATACCTTTATCGGTAACTTCTGTCTCGATCGGAATTACAGTGAAAAATGGTATTCACTATCTTAACCATTCGCCCCAGTTGTCACTGCAAGCATCGTCGTTAGCGTGAAAGACAATCGTCGTTAGGGAAGTTACGTAAGAGCTGTCAAGTATTACTCGTGAATACCACCTTCCATCGTCTATCGATAAAACCTCCTATCTCCCCCGATACCGACGCAAAATGCGTTAGTTGATGCCGGTGTTGGACGCGACGGACGCAATATTACGCCCACTTCGAGGACGTATGCACCCAGTTAGTGGCGAGGTGGGGACGTACCCGTTTGCTCAGGCCAACTCCTCGCACCTCTCTTCTCCAAGGCACCGGCCTACTTTCAGCTTTATGCTTAGACTTTCCGAATATACTAAATATTCGGAAAGTCTATATATAGTTCATTATCAATTCATTGATGGTCAGCAAGTTGGGCGTGGTAGATAGTAGCCGTTAACCGGGGACAATAGCGTTATAAAATCTAGGAATATACTTAGAACCTTCTCATATTCACTAGTTTCTGGAACAACCCCTCAAAATACTAAGCGAGAGGTGGAAATGCAATTGTGAAAAAGTTCCAAAGAAATACAGTCGTTTTTGCAAATGTCACAATGATACTTCGTATGTATGGGGCTAGTCGCGCTGGGGTATCGCGATCGTTCTTGGAAAGCCGCCAAGAGGAGGGTATAAGGGACACTTACGATGGATCCTTGCCAAAGCTGGGCCTCAAATTGAATAAACGGTTTGTTTTCCCATACCGGTTGTGAGCTGTATTCGATAATTTAGATGTAACAAATATAATACTCGTAATATAAATAAATATTTAGATGTAAAAAACCGGTCGTGGTTTTGGTAAGACGAGGATCGAATAAACTGACATCATTTCGGCGGGGAGACCTACACCTGTCCAGTGGACAGCAGATCGATGAAAAAGATGTTTGCTCATAACTCGAGATCGACTCATTCAATTTACATACAATTTTCACGAATGCAATCGCGCATGCGAAACTTCGGATAGTTAGAGAGATGGATATAAAACTTTATTGGTCCAAACACATGCACGTGATATAATGATTTACATGAGGGGCAAGTGCGGACTTATCTCTTACAGAGATTTCTCCAGTCAACCTTTGGCTGTTAAGTTGTTTTATTGTATTGTATATATTTATTGCACTCAAATAGAACATGGGCAAAAGGTAACACTTAATGCCTCTAGGAATTTTCTAACAGGATACCTTTGGGGTATGATAACTGCTAGGTGAGTGGCGGAAAGAGAAGTTGTTGCCTATGAAGTTGTATGTAGTTAAATGTAAGTATGGTAGAAAAAGACTTCAGTGTGAAAATGTAAAATAAAATATAATGATTATATAATTATTACTTTATATACTACTGTACGCTATCCTAAATAGATGCTGAGGAGTGCTAAAGTCGGAAGTGGTCGACGTTGGGGAAAATCTGAGCCAAATCTGCCGTTATGGTATAGAATATTGATTTTTTCACACCATTAAAAAATGGGACAATAAAAACCGGCCAAGTGCGAGTCGAACTCGCGCACCGAGGGTTCCGTATCGCCATGTCATGGTCAGCGCCACTCACGCCATCTATGTATTAGTTAAAATGCTTCATACTCTTTTCGGTAGATGGCGCGCATACACGTTTTAGTTTCTTGTATTCGGAGACCCCCGTGAACAAGCTAAGAAGAAGTAAAAAAATTTGCTCACGTGATTAATGGATGTCCTCCAAGCTAGCCAGTATCCGACCCTTAATGCCATGGCACTTTTACAAGGTTAGTTTGTTAATCCCGACTTTAACGTAAGCGGAGACGCTGGCACATTCAGTATAGTTATCACAAATTGAAGCATCTACCTACACAACAAACATACACTTCCACTACAACCAAGACGTTAAGCCAATCCCAAGTTCGCAAAGTGTCGAAATCGCCGCAGACTCCGCTCGACATAATCCAACACTCCACTGAGCTGATATTCAGATGGCCGCTGCACTGCGCCATGAAATGAAGAGAGCAGAGATTGGTATGGAGGCGACGTGGAACAACGGAGATAAACGTAACACGGAATGGACGTATACCGTGTGGTATCGGTAGGCACTTAAAAAGAATAGCCCCACTGCATCTCTTCCCGTATGCATGTCGTAAAAGGCGACTAAGGTGTAAGGATAAGATTCCGTGACAAACGGCGACCGGATGGCCACCTCTCACAGTGGCACGGTCCGTCCACCGGGTCGTGCAGCAGGTGGGTCTTCGTGCCTTACTGGCTGCTTGGTAGTTATCTTGTTTGAATACTTTGTGAATCGTGGTGGTCGGTGTTGTGCTGTAATTTATCAGTCCTATAGCAGCACAGCACCGATTACTCTGCTTACCCCGATTATCGGGACACAGCGTGTGGTATGTATGCATAAAATTAAATGGACATTCGATTTTGATACGCTTTGGGAGCATCTTCTCGGATAGGGATGAAACGATATTCATTCATACGTTAATAACCGTTTCAAAAAATCCGGTTCAACTACGAGTTCACTAGTACATCACAAAGTTAAGTTTTCACCAAGCAATGTCGCCTATGAAACAGCTTTAGTTTAGGTGACGACAATGTTCAATAAATACACAATCTCGCGGGCACAGTATAGGTACTATTTTCATGCATTTTTTATGTATAAAGCACCTGTAATATGTATCTGTATGTGCCTGACTGCCTGACCAACAAACACTTTTGATTTTGGATTTTTATTTTTTTATTTTTTTTTATTTTACTATTCTTGCGGTTGTTGTCATAGACCGACTTTGCGCACATTGTGTTTTCTTTTGTTTCTTCGTATATTCTTTTTTTTTTCAGTGAATTGTGTGCAATAAAGCTTTTCTATTCTATTCTAGACTCAGCACAGTAGACTTCATGTACCTCGTGGCATGTAAATTTTCGACTTGTCGAGTCGCCAATACTAGTACAGTTTGACAACTTTACCACTTCTGTTAGAGCCCTCGTTGTTCTTTATTCTGCGGCAGGGTGGCTGTGAGGGTGGCTGCGCCACGAGACGTAGGTAATTTCCATTCTACCCGCCAATTTCATTATTTCGTCCCTCAAGTTACGGCGACCGCTCCTAGGGGAACCGCACATTCGGTCAAAACTTATCTCACCTTCCGATTTCTCTATTCAATTGGCTACAGAGAGAATCTACGCTGTCTATTTGTTCGCTTTTAACTCGAGAACAGCTGATTACGTGCTCACCAATGCAATATTGCACTGGCAGTTAACCAGCGCGAGATTCTATACTTTTGCCATAGCCAATTTAGAATTAATTTCAAATTCAAAGTAGTATTTTCCAATGTTTTGAATGTGTCGTTTTACCTTGTCGATTTTGTTTGTTAACAGCTCAGTTCAGACCCACACTCCAAAATCTCGAGATGTATTAAAAATATTGATTCAAATAAATGATTTCTTTTCGCGTCGTCAAGAAGTGTATTATTTCTCAAGAATATTGTACAAGATTGAAGCAACGAATTAAAATTATCGGGAAGTGGCATACAACGCACCGAATTGAGGCGCGCTATTTGTGAGCATTCAGCACACTCTCCAATCGTTGTCTCCCTTATACGTATCAAATTTCCAATTAACCGTCTTACTCTATCGACGTTCACAGAGCGGAAACGTAACGTGATGTATGAGGCGCTCGCGCACTTACGCTGTTCTGTTTTAAATATTGGCAATATATAGAGGAACTCCAATCGCACCTTTCTACCGGTAAAATGTATAACGAGGGCCTGTCCAGAAAGTAGAATGTCGTTGGCTATTTTATTTAAAATTAAACGTGAGGTAATCAGCCAAAACTCTTCAGCGACCGACCGTTGAGACGTGTCGACAAAATTATTGAGTGCTTGAATATGCGTTTCGGGTTCGTCTTACCATGTCTGTCTAATTTTAATTCGTTTCTATAAACCACGTGGTTCACAGGGTCGAGGTCGAGTACTATACTGTATACCATCAGGGTTCACGAGGTACGGCAAAGTGTATTCCTCGTAAGCCCACTGCTGAGTGGGACCACGAGCAACGACCCGATACATACTGTACGTTTTATAAACTAATATTATAAAAGAGGTTAAGAGGACGTTGTAGGTGATGGAGCCAACCGTGTCAGTTTCCATAAAAAAAAAAGGTAAAGTTTGTAAGTTTGGATGTAAGAGGTAATCTCCGAAAATACTCATCTGATTTCAAAAATTCTTTCCCCAATATTTAGAATGGACATTCAGGATGGACATAGGCTATGTATTATCATCGCGTAAAAATAAAAGTGCTTTTCGTGGAGATAGTTTATTATCATATTTGAGTTTACATTGGATTTTCTATTAAACCGAGTCTACCGCGAGCGAAGCCGCGGGCAAAAACTAGTCTTCTATAAATAAATAAAAAAAGTACCCATTGTTGTAATTTCTGTTGTGAAAGTTCATGATAAATAATGATTAAAAATAAATAGCTCCCGAGGGTATCTACGTTGTGTGTCATTGATCTTGTATTGATATTATTTTATTTGGCATCATCTTTTACCCCTATTCGACTATTGTTAGGAATCCCACTTTATGCGACTGCGAGTAGCGTTTCGCTGGAGCATTTAATTAATTTGAATCACGCCTGTTAAAGTGCAATTACTCCACAATTCAGCTTTGTTAGGCTCCAGCGGTGTAAACGACTTTAAGGCTTTCGGAGTGCAAATCTTTCATTATTCATTACTCTTATAAACTGATCAGAACATTCAACATTAGACTCGAGAACTTTGGGCCAAAGTTCAATATAATTATTATTAGGAATGTTTCTTTTTAGTTTATAGCAGTTTCACTAACTCTGCATTTTTCATACATAGTTCCGGATCTCGGCGGAGAGACAGAAGGCGCTGACGGTGTCCACTTCCGGCTGGTCGTATCCGTCGTGTCTTCTTCTCTTGAGCGAGCGGAGCCCAGTCAAAGCGCCGCTCAAGAGAAGAAGACACGACGGACACCGTCAGCGCCTTCTGTCTCTCCGCCGAGATCCGGAACGCACCAGAACCCTCGTCTACGGAAACTACCCGCACTGGCCACAGCTACAATCTTCGTCAACGACGGACGGAGATCTGACAGTTCTCTGCCAACCGTCGCACCAGGCAGAGTGCTCATGAGGATGGGCCATACGCTTGGCCCGAAACGTCGGGCCACATAGCTCGTGAAGAACCGCGAGTAAAGCTGTTTTGTTTTAAAAATAATGTCTAACAACCACGGTAATTTAAAAGCCCATATAACGATTAGCAATATTCATAGCACGCATAATGGTCACCATGGAACCGAATTCCAAAAACCAGACCTTATCAACCGTGTGCACAGTCGTTGAATTCGGCGATATTATTTTAGAATGGAAGACATTTCCATGCAAATACACGCTGGGAGTGTTTGATGGATAAAGCCGCAATTGGGACTGAATAATTTTGTATTTGAATGTATTTTGTTATTGATTGTATGGTTCATTTCCAAAATATTTACGCCAAATTTTATTGGGCACATTCCGTCTACCTAAGCGTATCATTCTTATGAATAATTCATCAATTTCATACCAAATCACATCAAGGCATTGTTTGGTAAAAATAACGAAACATTTTATTATAAAATGCAAAGAGTTTGTATTACGTCGCTGCGCTCAGCGACGTAATACTATTCCACGAGCAAAAATATAATTCCAATCATATCTTTTATTTAAATGTTGACTTTATAACTAATCTGTAATTTTCATGTAATATTTAATATTTTTTTAAAATGTGAAATTACTTGATTTAATTATATTTATTATTTAGCTTAATTGAATTAATGATTTATTTGAATGATTTATTAATTTTATACAACTTGTTGATTTTTGATTTTATAATGCTTTTAGTGTTTTATATTTAGTACAAGTTTAAAAGTATTTTTTTTATTTTTAAGTGCTTGTGTATTGGTTATTTCTGTTCTGCTTGTATTGTGTTTTTATTATGAATATTGTCATACCTACGGGTGATATCACAATAAAGAAATTGAATTGAATTGAATTGAAGTTAGCTACCTCTCACCTTGACACGGGCCTTCCACCAAGTCATGCAGCAGGTGGGTCTTCGTGCCTTCCTTGCTGCTTTGCTTTATAGTTACCTATCTTGTCCTAATACTTTGCTAAACGTGGTGGTCGCTGTTGTGCGGTAATTTACATTGAGAGTCCTTGCAACACAACACCGATTACTCTGATTACCCCGATTGTCGGGATACAGCGTGTGGTATGTAAGTATGTATTTCAACTTCAAAAATACATGATGGAAATTTTTTCGAGTGGAAGTGTGTATGGTAGGTATGTATCCTTTTCATTCTAGTCTCCAGCTAAATGTGTATAGTAGTAAGTAAAACTGTAGGTCCCTTCCCTTCTTACCTTATTAGGTGGTAGGGTTCAACCCGCCCGGGTTGGTTGGTACCACCGCACTGAATGAAACGTCGTCGGTCGAAATGGCTATGTAAATAGTTTGTGTTTTCTGTCCAGTTCAGTGTAGCCGGCACGACCGAAGGGAAGCACTGACGTGGCACCTAATTCACCCGATGTTATGGCCTGACATCACGCATGTTGTAGGTGATGTAGCCAACCGTGTCAGTTTCCATAAAAAAAGGAAATAAATATACTTTTGGAGTAGTTTGTTTATGCATGTACAGCCGATAAGCGCATGGGCGTGGATACATATAGACTGCATAACATCAAAATACCTTCATATACTGGATGTTTCAGGATAGGCTTGAGAAACTTCAGGAATAGAAAGTACTCATTATTAGAAGAAAAAAATCCTTATCACTCAAATCGAAATTCCGTATTTTTTTTTTCATACAAAAATTGAAAATTGTAATAAAAACTCGATGGGCAGTTAGTATGGGGAGATTTGGCAACCGTGCTGACTAGGTCTAGGGAGTGCAATGACCTATTCAAGTCCCCTTTTTCTGTTGATGCCATTCAAATTTAAGTGTTACATGTAGTTAATTCTACTAGTTAAGCATGTAAGTTAGTCATTTTATTTTTATTTAATAAAGGCGGATATTAACCTTCCACCAAATCTCGATAAATATGAACCTCTTTCAAACCCCGAAGTTACGAAACCCTATCCTGAAACATTCTGTAGAAGTGGCGTCTTGAGCTCACAACCCCTGCCAGTACTACAAAACTGCAGTTCGCAAAACATCAGCAAGGATGAAGTTTCATTCAACTGAAATCCGTCTCGGCAATGCACAAAGTTTCTCTTAACTTTACTGCACTCTCCGCACTGATGCGGTGCACATTTGGCGCTCAAAATGTAGAGGATTTGTAATTGAAGAAATGTGTGTGTGAAAAACAAGGTTGGCGCGAAAGTCCATTCGCGTATGAGTTTATAGAGCACGGCATTATAAGAAGATTTCTCGTAGTTGGGATTGGTAGGCGAGCGTCTAAGGAGCTATTAGCAAAAAGAATTTTCCCGCAGAGACTTGTACCTACTTTCGGATAATCTTTTTTTGAAAAACATATTTCCATACAAAATTAATTTTTGATAAAAAAAATTTAAGCACTAAAACATTGATTTTGAAGAGTAATGTACGCAAAAACGGCATGGACCGCGTCAGCATTAGGTTAGGGTTAATTTATCGAAGATGCGTCGCCTATAAATTAACCCTATTAAATTAATCCTATTTCATATTATCTATTACTTTTATTAATTTCGAGTTGAATTTTTTTCTGTTTAAATATTTTATTAAAATATACATCGCAATACAAAAATACAATCAATATAAATATACAAATAATAAATCTGTAAGGGATGGTCTTTTTTTTATGGTAACATGGAGTAAGTTACTTTGTTTTATTAGATACTGAGTTTGTAGACTCTGTGTATGAAACAAAACTATATTGACTATTTTTAGAAATCTTTTCTGTATGTATGTATGTACGTTCCTCCATAACTTTTAAACTTATAATCAACCAATATATCATCCGAATTCGATGAAACTTAGTACAAGCAAATTAAAATTTTACCTTTACTAGACACAGGATAGGCTAAATAAAATTCAGGTCCGGTTACGCTAAGATGTGGCTCTCATACAAACCGAATTGTTCCGCGCGCCGAAATAAAGGTACGGCCGCGGGCTTACTTTCTTCTTTTTAAATACGAATTTCACGCGAGCGAAGACGCGGGGAAAGGCTAGTATATTATAGTTATTTATCATCTATACATAACATAAACCTATCGATCTTCGATCTGAAATACGATGTTGCAGAAGTTTGATTGACTTCTCAGAAACTTCTCAACTGTTGCTGGGCCAGGATAAACGGACCGCTAAACTAGATTGCTATCCACGAAAGGTGTCCAACTGATTGAGCAATTTTCACCCTTCTTACCTAGTGAATAAGGTTCAGCATAGTCGACTTCATTGGTGGAGCGAGCCCTAGTAACTTTGGAAAAAGCACAAAGGCTTCGAACAACTTTTGTTCACCTTTCGCCCTTTTACCGCCGGGATTGTAGTGTTGCCAGACAGGAGTATGTAAAAGTCGAACAATGTTTAAACAACCTGCGATAATGTTGCGTGTAAATAATTAAAAACTTGATCAATACTAATATCAATACTAATATAAGCAATACTAATAATAAATCTGTTAGGGATGGATACTAAAACTAAATTTACGATTTTTAGAAACTTTACGACTTTTCTGTATGTGTATGTATGTATGTTCCTCCATAGCTCTTAAACCGATCACCCGAATTTGATGAAACTTAGTACAAGCAAGCACATTTGATTATATGGGACACAGGATGGCCTATTGCGTTAAATTCAGTTCCGATTGCGCTAAGATGAGGCTGTCATACAAACCTAATTGTTCCGCGCGTCGAAATAAAGGTGCGGTAGCGGGCTTACTTACTTTCTTCTTTTTAAATACGAATTTCACGCGAGCGAAGCCGCGGGCTTCGTATTTTCATATCACATTATATCATTTGATTATTATTTTGATTTAAGTATATAAAAATAATAAACGGTGAGCCTAGGTAGCTATGTGGTGCTATGCATCGGCGTGCGATCGTCGAGAGTAAGCAACATTTGGCGCGGTCGCACTTCAGATGGATGATCGTCCGACCGTTGAGACGTAGTTCGGATTGAACTGTAGGTCCCTTCCCTTGACACGTACATACCACACGCTGTATCCCGACAATCGGGGTAAGCAGAGTAATCGGTGCTGTGCTGCAAGTACTCTTGTAAATTACAGCACAACACCGACCACCACATTTAGCAAATTATTCGGACAAGACAACTATCAAGCAGCAAGTAAAGCACGAACGAAGACCCACCTGCTACACATGACTCGGTGGAAGTACCCTGCCAAGTTGGGAGGTGAGGTGGCTATCCTGTCGCCCTTATGCACGGCATCTTATCCTTATCCCTTAGTCGCCTGTTACGACATGCACGGAGATGCAGTGGAGCTATTTTTTCCCCCTTGACTTACTAGATTATAGGGTCTAATCCGCTCGGATTGTGTTCGGCTAGATCACTTCCGAGATCGCCGCGTATATATGTAGGCAAATCGGCGCTGTTATTATTAATTGAAATCGGAATGGGCGGACGCACGATTCAGGGGTGATTTTCGGTCGGACATCCGCGGATGTGAATCGCTACGTGTAGCGAAATCGGAGCGATTTCCCCGAGTAGCACACGATTTTACCTTCACCGTCGATGCCCCGACATCAGCTTCGACAGCAGGGACGTGAGTAGCCCGCCTAAAATAACAATAATAATAAACAATGAGTGCGTGATAGGTCGCGGGTAAAGAAAACACCGTGTCGCAGCCAGTAAAGAAGGTTGTGTCTCAACGTTATCAATATCGCAGCCTTCATAAGTGCATCGAGGAAGCTCCCAGAGGCTTAGGGGCTCCGTCAACACTTTGTGAGCTGTGACAGCAACGCCCCGGAGGCGCGTGGAAGAGCATTTTCCAAAGATGGCAGCCGACGTGGCCCCTTGGGAAATCACTTGGCGGGAAATGCTTCTAAAGGGTCGGGGTTAAAACTATTTTGCATCACTCGACCTGCAAGCTTGATTATGGCATTGATGGATTCGAGAAGCTGTTGGAACATTTTGCGTAAACGTTTTAGGAATCACCTTAAAGCCTTATATTTGATAGCCATACTGGCTTCTGGCCATGAAACTTTGTGCCTGGTCGCGGGTATACGTCCACAAGTTCGCCTTGTACGCATCGTACGCATCGGATCAAACAGATTTTAACATACACATACATACACACCACACGCCGTATCCCGACAGTCGGGGTAAGCAGAGTAATCGATGTTGCGCTGCAAGTACTCTGGTAAATTACAGCACAACACCGACCACCACGTTTAGCAAAGTATTCGGACAAGATAACTATCAGGCAGCAAGTAAGGCACGAAAGCCCACCTCCTGCATGACTCGGTCGAAAGACCGTGCCAAGGTGAGAGGTTGCTAGCCTGTCGCCCTTATGCACGGCATCTTGCCTTATCCCTTAGTCGCCTTTTACGACATGCACAGGGAGAGATGCAGTGAGGCTTTTCTTAAGGACCGGCCGACACACAGTACAGATTTTAAGTAGTATTCTTTGTATGTTTTATTTTTATTTTTATGGATACGCGAGACACTTGGCGCCGTCAGTGTGGATTGTGGTTTGCTATAGAAGTGCGTTCACTCGTCAGCACCGGACGGGCAGCACGCATCGGACAGTGTCGGCAATTCAGAAGTGCGATGACGTCATGAAAATCGTAATGAAAATTTCGGTTCGAAAAGTCACCTGAATGAAGTTGATGGAACAGCCAGCCAGACAAAATATATAATCTAATTTTTAACGGACTTCTATAATAGCAGGACGGTACGAAGTTTTTATTGTTATGAAACCTGACACGTTTTGGCTACATCACCTACTACACCCGTGAAGTCAGCACCAGGGGAGCACCCCTTTGGTCTTACCGTCTACACTGAAGTTGACAGAAAACACTGTTTCACAGTCGTTTTGACCATCTTAATTTCAGTGGTGCGGTGGTACCATTCCGGACGGCGAGGTATGTTTAAGGTAAGTAACCTACAGCTTTACGTGGAGTGGAATCCGATCCAAGGTCTAGGTGACCTCATCGGTCGAACGGTCATCCATCCCAACCAAGTTCTGACCGATCAGGTGTGATTCTCAATTGGACCTCGATTCATCATCGCACCACCGGCCAATGAAGTGTTTAAGAGTCTATAGGATGCAAGAAAAAGGGAGGAATAGGGCGATAGTAAATCGGTGAGAGAACGAAAGAAACGTACTCGATAATTTCATCTAGGTCTCAAATTTCAGGTAATTGGTTTTTACGATGAAAATAATGGTTATTTTTAAAATGTCAAATGCCTAGGACCTGCTTTATCTTGACACCAAAGATATTATGCAAAGTTTCGTGATCTAAATTTGCGTATTTATTAAATACTCGCGGTTTTATTGACGGTTTGGAGATAACTTTGTACTTTTTTTTCTATCGAGAAAATTTTATAAAATCATGTTTTCGCCACATATAATATCTAGCATTAGTACTCAAATTTACCATACATTTATTACAGAGTGAAGTGATTCTTGCAGTATTGTTGATTTAACTGAGGGTATTGTATATTATGTACCGTGTGGGGCCGGTACTTTAAAAGAATAGCCCCACTGCATCTCTCCCCGTGTATGTCATAAAAGGCGACTAAGGGATATGACTCCCATCTTATATTACTAGGTGGTAGGGTTTAACCCGCCCGGATTGGTACCACCGCAATGAATGAAAGGTCGGTCGAAACGGCTATGTAAATAGTTTGTGTTATCCGTCCAGTTCAGTGTAGCCGGTACGACCGAAGGGAAGCACTGACGTGGCACCAAGTTCGCCCGGTGTTATGGGCTGACATCACGGATGTTGTAGATTGTAGGTGATGTAGCCAACCGTGTCTGTTTCCATAGAAAAAAAGGATCATTCTTAGCAATGTGAGATATTATAGACTCTTATGAAATAGTAAGACATACTACATCCTTCCTTATCCTTACCTATAATAAAATCCAACGTCTGCTTTCTGTCTGAGTGTCTGAGTGTCTGTCTGTCCGCTTATAACTCGAGAACCACTGAACCGATTTTAATAAAACAAAATTCTACGGATAGCTTGATTCTTCCCATCAACTATAGGCTACTTACTATCACGCTAAATAGCTTATGAGGTTAGCAGTGAAGTGAAATATGAGAGCGGGCGGAGCCGCGGGCACAGCTTGTAATATTATATAATCTCATTTTTAACCGACTTGAACGAGTAGGAAGTAAATATGTCTGTAATGTATGAATACAGGCAGTGCTATCCCTTTGAATTGTTTAGGGTTTCGCGTGTGGGAAGGGATTGCAGTTAGAACGCTATACACAGACAACGCTCGGCGAATACGGGAAATAAATGTATTTAGGTACAGAGCGGCGCGTTGGGAAAGGGTCGGCGAAAATGTTAAAACGATGCCTAGTTTTTGGTAATACCCGACCCTCCTCACTATCAACCTCAACGATTTAGCCTATTGGTGCGTGGCTCTTTTTACCGAAACGTTGTGTACAATACATACGTTAGTTGTGGTTTGCTGGGTGAACTGAAAGACTCGCTGAAAGATATAATTTGAGGATCTGTGAACTATTTTCACGTCATCCATTCATTGACGGTATGCCGTATGTGATAGTGGTAAGTGGCATTATGTGAAGACGTGGGCCTCTCTCATGCAACAGGTAGTATGCAAGGTGTTAGATTTTGGGTGTTTTTTAGGGTTCCGTACGTTAAAAGGAAAAAAATTTAACCCTAATAAGATCGTTCCCATGTCCGTCCGTCCGTCTGTCACAGAGGTTTTTCTCGAAAACTAAGTAACGTAGAAACTTGATAGTTAGCAAAATGATAGAACTTGATGACGCACACATATATCGCTCGTCATTTGAATTATTGTTGCACTCTTTTCAGTACTAAATGCACACAATATTTGTTTGTTTAGTATAGTGTAACTGAGGTATTTAATAATTTTTACTAGTCAAATAACATTGCAATAAAAAGGAATTACCGTTTTAATTTTTTTAAGCTGAAGTATTCAATTTTAGAAAGTATTCTATACAACTTTATTGCCCGACTTGACAGGAGGTTTTTATACTACTATAGGCGCGTGTTGATTTCATGTTCGGCAGATATTCACAAAAAACATCTGCCCAGGGTAAGTTTTATAAATAAAAGTAAGTAAAGTATGATAAATAAATAAAATTCATAGAAATAAAATTATTTTTTACTGAGATATGATTTCGCGCGCGATTTAGCGCGACGTTCCCGCTATTCCACTTTTTTGCGACCGCGCGCTGAATAAATGGTAATTGTACATATAGTTTTGTGGAATTCAAAATAGCTTATAGTTTTCCGGTAATATTTCAGTTTAATATACAGAAAACCCTTTAAAAATTATACCAACGCCATTAAAACACCATGTAGAAAAAGGCCAGGATTATGCGATATTCCTATTGTTGCTACTGAATAGCATCAAAAGGCCGATAAAAATTTTACAAAAATACAAAAAGTCCGCCATTTCACCCTCCTGCTAATGCTGAATAAACAAAGCAACTTGAAGGTTAACGCCCCCAGCAAGCCAGCAAGTCGTTATAAACACAACCGCAAATACCAGGTCCCTCGTAAAACATACAATATCCCTGACGCCATAAAGACACAGTTATTACTTCTCGCGCAACGCACCAGACAGTGGCCTATTTAGATAAGAGCTTGGGGGTACAATGTATAAGCACCCCCTTGCTACATTTCGGTAAATATGTGGCAAAAGAAGTTATGTTGTCACATTTTACAAAGAATTCAACCGGCTAGCTATCACGGTTCCAAAGATACAGGCATCGGTCGGTCGGATGGACAGACAGGCGGACGGACGCACTGACGGACGGGCAGACAGACAGACAGATATACAAACAGACGGCGTAGGCTACCGTACGGGGTACGGAAACCTAAAAATGAAAGCTATAACATTTCCAGTCATCAAATCCAGAATAGTGAAGCCACTAAGAAATGCAGTCAAAATAAACATTTTGTATGTGAAAAAATTAAGTGTTTCTATAATATGTTTAGCGAGGTGTAATTTCAGTTATTGCGAGGTCGCGGGTGGTTAAATATATTGTTCAGATTATTTATAGGACACTTTTACATACATACATATCACACACGCTGAATCCCGAAAAACGGGATAAGCAGAGTAATCAGTGTTGTGCTGCAAGAACTCTGGTAAACTTTATACACACTTTTAACCCTCCATAAAGACGTTTGGATTTACGCTTGCTGTGGGGAACGAAATTAAAGTTTAGACCCGAAGTCGTGGCACAAAATTCAGTTTTCGGTAGATACTTGCCCTTTCAGTTCAGTGGTGCATTAAAATTTCACACAGTGCAGTTATGCATAATTTTGAGTACCTGTCTTCTACCCGTCGATCAGGCGTTATGATCTAGTTATGTAAAGAAATTATATGCAGTTATTTAATAACATAATTAAGTTCTTATAAATTACGTATGAAAAACAAAGGGTCTTTATACCTAATATACTTTATTAAGTCATTGTAGTCAGAACTCTCAGTAAAATTGTTAATCTTGCTCTTAAGCCGTGTTTTCTATAGAATGTGGGCGATGTTATTATGTGGCTAGTCACTTAATATACATATTTAATAAAACTATTTAGAATTAAATTCACCTAATGAAGAATTTATTAAAATATACTAAAACTAAGTGTAAGGTGGAAGGAAGGAGGAAACGTATGTTTCAACATTGTGCCGTTGATTACAAATAATAATATTATACTTGTAATAATATGTATGGAAAAAATCATACCCTGGGAAGTTTCTTACTGGTTCTTCTTCGTGGGTGTAATCGAACCGGGTAGAGCAAATGGTGACAAGTACGAGTGAACGAATGAATGATCAATAAACAATATGAGGCAGGAGATAAAGGGCCCCTCCCTTTCAAGCGGGGGGTCAAGGGGCCCCCACCGCACCGTCCGTGAATACGCCTCTGACTTCGCCTTTATAGATATCATGTGGTATGTAACGACGCTCTTACAGGTAATGATGATGAGAGTATGACCAATTCGCAAACCAGAATAATGGTGACATTAATTAGTCAAGTGTTTATTTCAGTAAAGTGTATTGCCGTGTGTTATGGAGAGATTAAATTCAAATGGGAAATAGTATCTGGGTTAATAGAGATTTTGTTAACAAAATGAAGCAGCAGCACCGAATTAACCTTTGTTAGTTTACACCATAGTAAAAGGAGACTCTATCTCTGTTTAAACTATGGTTTACACACAAAGTTCCGTTTCAATGTGGTAGAATTCAGTTTGCTTAATAGGTAGACTAGACATCACCGTGCCAAATATGGTTGATTGGGTACATGGAAGTAAAATGAGTGTATTATGTCCGAGGTCGAAGCTCTTAGATTACAGTGTAGTACGCACAGATTTATAGATTTTTCAGGTTTCCGTATCCCGTACGGAAGCCTACGTCGTCTGTCTGTCTGTCCGTCCGTCCGTTCGATGTTTGTATCTTTGGAACCGTAACAGCTAGCCGGTTGAAATTTTGACAGAATGTGTTATTATGGCGAGCATAACAACAATCAATAAAAAATACAAAAAGTAAAAATTAAGGTTTTCCCCACACAAGAAATCTCTTTTTTTTTTTGTGTGGAATCCTCGGTGCGCCAGTCCGACTCGCACTTGGCCGGTTTTCTTTTAGTCAAGAAAGCGCATACCTAGGCTAGTGGCGCATAGGTCAAGTAAGCGCATACAACCATTGTCTAGGCATTGAAAAAATAATTTAAAGTTGGCCTATTTAAGAAATTCTAAGGAATTTTCTTTGCGTCGCGACAGTAAAATTTATGGCGTATGAAATCGCACTTAAAATGAAGCTACGGCGTGAACCACGAATAAAAACAGGTCAAATTCGAGTGAAACTCGCGCGCTGCGGGTTCCGTATCAACAAGCACCGTATCATTTCATTACACTTAGTTTCTCAATCGGACATTTTTAAAGTAGTATGGAAAAGTATCATGTGGAAGAGGTTAGATTTTTATCTCAGATCAGGAAATTTTTATACTTTGATTTAAATAGTAATATCAAGTAAGGTAATAAAATCTGACCTTCGTTATAGTTTTCCTGTAATGTTCATACATGTACATACATAAATACCACCTGTCCATATTTACACCCTGTAATGTCCACTAGCTTATAATAAATTATTTTATTTTATTTTTTATTTTATTTATTATAAAATTTATATATAAATATCAAGCCCCATTTTTTTTTTGAATGTTTTCGGAGGCATAAACAATATTTTTTTAGGAAATTGACTTATAAAACCATATTATCTGTACGTATTCACAATAAAATATTCTACTACATATTACCCGTTTAAAAGTTAAAGCCTTGCGACAGACAGACGGACAGATGAACATCGGAATACCTCTGCACCATAAGTTTACTAGGGTTACTTTTTATTATTGTTTGTACGAAACCCTAAGAATACCGCAAACGTAGGTAAAATACGTTCTGAACACCTGCAGTCCTAAATAATGGTGATGTCAGACGCAGCGCCACTTTCAGACAAAGCAAAAAATTTACTTGACCACACTTAGAACTTTAATTTTTTACAGTTCCATTCAAAAGTGACCCTTTTATTCGGGACATTACGAATAATTTTCCTCTAACATGACAATACTTTAACTAATACTTTGCTTCTTTGCGAGTCAAGTTCTTATCTATCTAAGAGTTCTATTCTATGACATCTGTCCATCTGAATTGAACCTAAAGCATATTTTCAAAGTACAATTTGGATATTGACATAGTGTCCACGCCACACACCAAACATTTCAAACTAAAGTTTTTTTTTATATATTCTATGCAAACTTTATAATGTTTTTTATACAGGGTGGTCCAAAAATCGTGGACCAAACGAAACAGGGAGGTAGAGGGGGTTATTTGCAGTAAAAAATCCCTCCATGACAGGGTCCTATCTTGAACTCCTTAAAAGTTTTGACTATTTTAGTCTTTTTTTAATAAAATTCCATAATTCGTAATAATAAGGCAATTAAAAAAAAAAGTCAATAAAAAATGAAAAAATTAATGATCATTAATTGGTTCTAGAGGATGTATCATCACTACAAAAATGGTTTTATAATAGTGAATATCATGATTTATGAATAATGGAATTTTATTCAATATTATTTAAGTGTTATGAAAAATTATTTCTATCTTTAGAACCTTACTGTGAAAAAAAATGTACTACTAAAACATGACCCCGTATGAAAATAACTTGCCTATTTAATGGCGATTAAAATGAGGTATAACACACTGCTGTTTCTAGCAAAATTATTTTTTTATGTATTTTTTTTCATAGCAAAGACTAAATTAAGGTAAATCAGAGGATAGTAAAAAAAAACAATTATCGAATTATAATTTTTTTTATTAGATAGAAATAACACATATCTACAAAAATTGTTCGAAATTCCTTCCTCTAGCGGCAATACATGCACGACATCGTCTAATAAAATTATTTCGCAATTTACGAAATGCGTTTCTGTTGAGTTTAACATTTTCTGTCGCTATCTCTATTTTATTTCTTAATTCTTGTTCTGTCCGGTTCTCTTTTTCGTACACCACCTCTTTCAAATATCCCTACAAAAAAAAATCAATGGGGTTTAGATCCGGAGATCTCGCTGGCCATTGGATTGTTCCACCTCGACCAATCCAACGATTTGGATACTGCAGGGCTATCACGAGATTCGCTACGCCGGCTACGCCGAGGTGTAGCGTGCGTAGAGAACGTAAGTCGCTGCGCGGAAGAGAGTTCGCAAATCTATCGCATTCGCTTCCGCGCAGACGCTTACGCTCTCTACGCATGCTACACCTCGGCGTAGCCGGCGTAGCGAAACTCGTAATAGGCCTACTGGGCGTTTAAATATTGTCGGACTGCCCGAGCGTAGTGTGGTGGCGCGCCATCTTGTTGCAGCCACATGTTATTAACCAAATCCTCTGGAATTTCAGCTTGGCGCAGTATTTCGTGCAAGTTATTTTGTAGAAATTCTAAATACAGAGCACCATTCAATCTTGGTGGCTATTCGAATGTTACAAGGTGTCCGCCAATGATCCCAGCCCACATGTTGACGCCAAACTGGTGTTGGAACTTGTCATTTCTAACTATGTGTGGATTAACGACAGCGTAATAGTGCAAGTTATGAATGTTAAAGATTCCAATTCTTCTAAAACTTGATTCGTCAGACCACAAAATTTTGTTGAAAAATTGTGGGTCAGCTCTATGACGTCGTAGCATTTCTCTGCAAAACTGCACTCTGTTTTCAAAGTCTGCTGGTAATAACGCTTGGATTCGTTGTACGTGGTACGCATGTAAATGATTTCTCTTTACGTAACGTTGAACTACCGACTTAGGAATACCCAAGTTTCGGGATATGCGACGCTGGCTCGTGGTGGGGTCCATTTCTAGTGCACGGAGTATTTGTTCTTCTTCTTGATCATCATGAATCGCTGGCCGACCACGACCATCTTCTGCATGATGTTGACCAGGTAAGTAACCTCCCGTGTAAGCAGCGTGAACGCGGACAAAAATCCTGTGGTCGGGAAAGCGGTCACGGTTCGGGTAACGTCGGCGATATTCTCTGGCAGCAGCCCGAGCATTTCCATCGCAAAAGCCATACAGGTAATGCATTTCTGCATACTCACGCTGGGTATACTCCACTCGTCTTACATCGGCCATATCCAGCCAAGTCCGGTAGCAAGCAACACAAAGTCCAAATGGGTAAGAAGCACAGGTCACACACAGGTAGGCAATAAATCACAGAGTCCGTAATAGCAAGCGTGGGTCACAAATTGGTAGATCACAACACAAGGTCCAAGTAATAGCGAAATTCGTCGGGTAGAGTAACAGAGATCACGTGTGGTGTAACAGGCAGATAGCGAGTAACTAAACCGGTTGGTAAGCGACATCCGCCGCCGCCGGCCGACTGTGGTGCACGCAAACAAAAGATGAAAAAACAAAAGCATTCCACGCAGCAAGCGAGTGAGTTATTGTTAATTTCGCATTCAGTTCCTTAGTGTGAAAAAGAGACAGATAATCTCTTTCTTTCTAAAATTCGATCGAAAAACGTTTTACGAAGAGCTGATGTGAAATAAAACATCACAGTAAAATTTTTTACTATACTCTGATTTACCTTAATTTAGTCTTTGCTATGAAAAAAAATACATAAAAAAATAATTTTGCTACAAACAGCAGTGTGTTATACCTTATTTTAATCGCCATTAAATAGGCAAGTTATTTTCATACGGGGTCATGTTTTAGTAGTACATTTTTTTTCACAGTAAGGTTCTAAAGATAGAAATAATTTTTCATAACACTTAAATAATATTGAATAAAATTCCATTATTCATAAATCATGATATTCACTATTATAAAAACATTTTTGTAGTGATGATACATCCTCTAGAACCAATTAATGACCATTAATTTTTTAATTTTTTATTGACTTTTTTTTTTAATTGCCTTATTATTACAAATTATGGAATTTTATTAAAAAAAGACTAAAATAGTCAAAACTTTTAAGAAGTTCAAGATAGGACCCTGTCATGGAGGGATTTTTTACTGCAAATAACCCCTCTACCTCCCTGTTTCGTTTGGTCCACGATTTTTGGACCACCCTGTATATATTAAGCGCGACATGTGACGCCGAGCCACCCATAAGGTGTCTAACGACTACCCATGGACATTCGGTCGTATGCGGGCGTTGCGAATGCCATGCCGGCCTGCCAGGTGCCTACTGCCTATTCACGCCTCCAAGACTATACTTGTTTGTTTGAGCGAAACATTATGTTTCCTCTTCTACATAGCACCATTTTAATCGTTCGTGAAAACGATGCTCTACTTTCTGAAGGTTTTCTTTGTATTTGAAAATGCTTAGTAGAATAAAGTTCAGTTAGTAAGCCGTTCGAGCAAAAATAAACGGAGGTGCGGTCTTACATAAAATAATTCACAAAGTCCCACGAACGTGTTACGAATTACACAAAAAACTGACCTATGGAGATTATGACAACTGGCAACACTTTCGTGTGATAAATTTGACACCCCTCGGAGTAAACCTCCTAATATCCACAATTTTCTTACTTCGCTCCAGCGTTGGATTTCGTGGTATAATTTATACTATTTGTACCATCTTTTTATGATGTGTTTTGTACTACACTGTAGTACGAGCGCCAAGCCAGGATTGTACGCGAAAATACCATAATTTAAAAAAATAAGTAAATTTGCACTTGATTGCCTTGTTTTACCGCATGCAAATACCGATTGTGAAAGGGTCTTTAGCAAAGTAAATTTAGCTAAAACGAAAATACGCAATAAACTAGCAAGCAACCCAGTCGATCGATTCCCTCTTACTTTCATGTGATTCGGTTAAAGCAAATCGAAAAATTGCATAGCATTTATGCCCTCCGACGACATGCTACGTCGCATTAATGCTAAGGACGAAATAGCTCCCATTGAAGAAATGGCTGACGTAGATCTACTACCTTAATTTAATTAATTTGTTAATAAGTCGTCTGTAAAAAATAAAATGTTACTCAAGAAATTGTTTTTATTTGAATCTAAAACAAAATCAATGCAAAAACAAAACGTAGTATAATTTTTGGTAAATAGTATCTTTTTAATTTCCATAGACAATAATTTTCTGAGCGCCTGATTCCAACACTGCTTCGCTCGCTCCTTCACTCGTGTCAAGTCGTTCGTGCAAACATCGTGGTGCAAACATTTATCTACCTAGCTATTAATACTACCATTGACTTCAAGCTACATGCCGCAGTATGCCCCATCCTTACACGAATGCGACATACGAAACCGGAGAATAGCCTCCTCGGCTGCAGGGGCAAACGAGAGAGGGGCGCGAGGGGTACGGGAGGGGCACGGGGGCAGAGAAGGGCACGTGAATGGCGGTAATAATGTTTTTATTGTGCTATTCGCTGTTGTGGAAGTACGTACGTGCCTTAATACGGCGTCGTCTTCATATTTGGCGCAATAAAGGAAGACGAAATTGCGCGGTGTTGGGTGGACTCTGTAGCTCATTACGGGAGGTGAAGCCGAGCCGCCCGCCGAGCTGAGTTGCGGTGCGCGGCACCCTCAGAGCGGGCTTCCTGGGCGATGACCCACCGTCCTTAGGAACGATCGCGACCGCTACCAATACGATCGCGACCTCCCCTGTCGAGGGATATGTACCTCTGCGACCCGCGCGACCCAACGTGAGTCGTGTCGTCCGCTCCGCGGAGGAGAGCGGGAATAGACGGGCGCGGATGCGCGGGCGACGCGGGAAAAAGAAAACACGCGTCTACGGTACAATGGCGCCGGACGGTGTACTCCGCGACTGTGCCGGTCAGAGCACGTTACGGCGGCGGCAGAGAGGTCACAACTTGCGAAATCTATAAATGCACGTACGGCGTGTACGTGACTCGCTTACGCTGCGCGAGCCGACTGGCAGCTATGCGCCTGTGAGACCGAACTCTACCGGGGCCCTACAACCACGCCATGGTGGGAGGTCACCCGATGAGGATCCCGAGGATCAGGTCTGCAGCAGGCTAACACGGCGACACAGATCGGCTCACCTCAAGTCAGCTTCGCCGCAGCCCCGCCCCAACCGAAGCACTAGCCACCCAAGGTGGAAAGCGCGACTGAAGGAACGAAGGTCTCCGACGAATCCAGTGGCTGACGAGAGGCTAGTTCGACTCCGGAGTGAACGTAGCGCACGAGGCGAGTGTGGCAGAAGAACTGCCGGGCCACCCAAGGTGGCCCTATATTTATCTGAAAAGCTCAAAAACTTTCTCTTTTTCGCCTCTCTACGCCGCCTGAGGTCGCTGCGTCTGACCGACCGAGACGCAAGAGTGCGCCGTCCGACTAAAATATTTATTTTTCACAAAAATATACACATACACATTTGACCAATCGATAGAGCTTACTTTATTATCTATATATGCCATTTGGCATGGCACTCAGCCTTACTGTTTCCGACTAGAGGCTCCCTAAAGTTTATTCTCTTTGGAACGACCTGGCTAGGAAACCATACCACTCTCGTCCTGTGGAGTGGTATGCCCGAATAGGGGCTGAAAAACACTATAGTTTTCCTATACAACCATACCCCTCCCTATCCGGGCTTAGCTGAGAGAGGGCCCAAGGTCCTCTCTGCATACTAAGTGTTCGCCCGACCTAGCGCCTATAGAAAAAATATTAGAGCTACCCAAGGTAGCTCAAAAGATGCGCTAAGTCGAGCCCGTCCCAAAGAGGTATTGGACATGTGGGTGAAAAATCATTTTCCGTACCCAAGGTACGGAAAACACCTTTCTAACCCGCGCGGTGCTCTGTCTCGCTTTCCGCGCGCCGAGTCCGCCCGTCCCCCGCGAGGCGTCGCCACTGGCGTGGCGCGCTAGCACGTTATGGGAGATCGGGCCTCAGACTCGGGCCTGGAGGAATCCTATCATGACAAACAGTATACCATTCTGTTCGTCTCCTCCAGGCGGTTCCAGTGGTACCCCACATGTCCCAAGTCTATCAGAGACTGAGCCTCCAGTCGGGAAAACAGGGGAAATTCACCGCACCCGCGTAGAGCGTGCGTGCGGTTTTTCTCGAAAACCAACCGTACAAATTTTATTATAATTACATATTTAAAATCTACATTTTCAGCTCTATCGATTGGCATACATAACATTTTCATTATTCAAAATAATTTTTGCGGCCTCCTTCACGGCCACAGTCCGATCGGGAGGGTCGCCAAATACTCGCCCCGGCCTTGGCGAAACAATACTTTCCCACGGTCGGAGTCGGGCCGTGCGCAAAACCGTTGCCGGGTTTTTCCAGACAACGGACACGGCGTGGAGGTTGCTTACTAACACATACGCACTTACGCGTTCTATATTCGTTTATTCAATGTGTTAGCAAGCTCCCTCCACGCCCGTTACATTACAATATGTTGTGCAATACTAAAAATTATTTTAACTTTACATAATATTCCAACATTATAGCACGATTTTAAGTTACATTTTTTAACATGATTTTACAATAATTCTTGTTTCCAAAAAACTAAGAATATCAATGTACAAATAAAATGTAAACTATGTATCTAAAAAAACTGTAAAATCTAAACTATAAAAAACTGTAAAGTGTAAAAACTGTAAACTACAAACATTATTCAATCATCAATCTTAAGTAAAAGTGTTCTATATCTATGTGCGCAGCGCAAAGTCCACTGCGCTACGCACTTGTCCACCTCGCGGGATGGCACTCATAAGAGGCAGGAGCCTCTCGCAACACTTCACCTATCTATCGATACCTAGATGCCGATTGCGAGGTCTGTCGGCAACAGGAGGAATTTAAGAGAATTGAAATAGCGTCTTGCCGTTTGAAATGTAAGAAAGAAAGCGGCTCCGTACACAATTTTTAAAATACCATTAAAAAGTGGTACAATAGAATCAATTCCAATTCAAATTATTGTTTTTATCGAAACAAGTAAAATAATTTTACTTCTATGAAACAATCCCTAGCTCCTGAAATAGCGCTAGCCCTACAATAGGGGGCAGATAACTGTCTTCTTGTGCAACTTTAAAAAAATTGTCACATCTTATCACCTACATTCCATTTTTTACACATTTTACCCACCTAAAGGTTGGCTGTAAGAAATCTCTTCAAGGGATAAGTCCGCCTTTGCACCTCAAAGGTGCCTGTATTCATTGTATTATTCTTGTGAAATATTTGTGGAGCAATAAAGAATTTTCTATCTTCTATCTATCTAACTTTAATTATGTACAATAAATTTTAATTATAAGGTTTTATTTTATTTTGATTTTATTACTTGACATGTTTTGAAAAGCTTAAATTTTTAAATGTTCCATGTTTGTAAATTAATTATGTTGTGTGTATGGGGCGTGTGCCTGCAAATAAATAATGATTTTATTTTATTTGAATATATAAATTCAAACTTTGCTTAGGCAAATTCTAACTGCCTACCGAAACGGAAACTTTGCCCAAACCGAGCCATCAATGCCGCGCGCGGGAGCTTCGAGCAAAATGTATTTACGTAATAAATATTTTAAATTTAAAAAACTCAATTTGCGACTGCACCTCGCTACAAAGGAACACCTGGAGAGCCTCTCGAATGGCGATTTTAATATTAATCACAGTCCTCGGGCCTTCGAGGGAAGAGTCTATGCAAATAGCCCTTTAACTTAAGGCACTTACCTTCTGGATATTATTTCGAAGTTTGCAGCCTCGGAGCGACTCGCCGGCTAACAGACAGAGAATCAATAGAACCTTGGGCCGTGCGGTCTCGCTGTGATGTTTTTTTTTTATCGAAACTGACACGGTTGGCTACATCACCTACTACATCCGTGATGTCTCTATCTCTATTTATATATTTTTTTAACCATATAAACTAAATCTCGTCGTGTTTTCAGTCCAGTTCAGTGTGACTGGCACGACCGAAGGGAAGCACTGACATGGCACCTAGTTACCGAGGTATTATGGGCTAACATCACGGGCGTAGTAGGTGATGTAGCTATCCGTGTCAGATTCCATAAAAGAAGCTCAACAACTTTATACGTGGTTTCAAAATTTAAATTTAGAATTTCTGTTTCCCTTATACAATTTTACATCTTCAGGTCATATATAATATATTTTTTATGAATAGTGCAACACATGGCATCGTTAAACCTACGAATAGGTGTCTAAAGATGCCCATTCTGACGGAGATGGACATTCTGTGTTGTACGGAGATTGCGAATGCCATGGCGGCCTGAAAAGAAACTTTTCGCGCCCTTTTTGAGAAACCTGAGGCTGTAGGTACTTTTTTTTATAAAAAGCGCGACATGTGGCGCCGAGCCACCCATAAGTTGTCTAATCACACCCATGGACATTAGTTCGCATGCATAGTTACGAATGCCCTGCCGGCCTCACAGGTGACTATTCACGCCTATCTTGAAGGACCTGTACTGTAGGTCCCTTCTCTCCTAATCTTACTTGGTGGTAGGGTTTAACCCGCCCGAGTTGGTACCACCGCATGAATGAAACGTCGGTCGAAACGACTATGTAAATAGTTTGTGTTTTCCGACCAGTTCAGTGTAGACGGCACGATCAAAGGGGGAAGCACTGACATGGCACCTAGTTCACCCGGTGTTATGGGCTGACATCACGGACGTTGTAGCCAACTGTGTCAGTTTCCATAAAAAAAAAAACCTGAAACTGTACTTGGGGAGGGAAATAGACGGGCGGGGAGTACGTTCCACATTTTTCCGATTTATTATTTAAATATTATAAGTTGGCGCGGCAAGTGTAATTAAGTTTTTAAATTTAATTTGTTGGTAGGTGTATTTGACTTTTTATTTTATATTTCGAAAAAATATAAGTAAATAAGAACGTGAGAAGTATGAAGCAAAATGCGATCGAACAAAAAGCCGACACACCTTCAAAGTGGTGGTGTTTTCAAAAGCGCATTAGCGACGAGAAAAGAAAAAAAACAAGGTACCACCCAGCTACTTTTTTCATGCGGCGGCGGCGGCGGGCGCCAGGCGTCTGTTTACCAAGTTTTTAATTTTATCGACGAAGTTGGATCCTGGCGATTAGCGAAGTAATTTATTACTACTTCGGAAGTGTTCGATTTGAGTTACTGGATTTTTGTTCCACTCGCTTTTTACTGACTGCTTCCGTTTTACAATATTGTTGTAAGAAGTTTGCTCAGCAATCGATGATGCCTTTTATTGCTGGAAAATATGGAAAAATTGTTACTCTTGGCCAAGCGGTATTGCTGGAAAAAGTCAAATAAAAAAATCTAATAAAAAAAGTGTTTATTATTCAGGCACATATACATGCTTTTTATATTAATTTGATTTTAAGCGGTGTATATTATGTGTATGGCCAATAGTATACTTGTAATAATATTTATAAAAAAAAGGCCTGCTAAGGTTCAGTTCTTCGTGGGTGTAATCCAACCGGATAGAACTGTGACAAGTTCGAGAGCAGTTTTACTATATTAAGAACGCTCAATAAACAATCAACAATAAATCTATGAACAATTTGAAAAATGCATAACTCATTATGATTTATTTTTTATTTTATACCAATAGTATGATGCCTATAGTAGACTCACTCTATTCGGAGGTCAAGTAATTTTATACACACTATCACCCGAGGGGTGTAAAAGCAAACACGCCACTGTCCATAGATTATATCTAAGTCATTCAAAGGAATTTTAGCAGGGCAACATTGCATTATAAAGTGAAAAGCAATGTTCTTTTTAAATGTTTATGAAGGTATTTTAATATGAAATCAATAGGTATGCCATTCTAAACTAATATAAATATGACAAAAACTAAATAAAATCAACAGGACAGTGGTGACTTTGCATCTGACATTGGACAGTGGTAAATTTGCGTCTATCTGTCATTGGACAGTGGTGAATCTGCGTCTATGAAAAAGGACAGTGGCGCATTTGCTTCTAAGCATTAATTTAATAGATAATGTACATACAACAAAAGAAAACAGATTGTATTAAGAAATTATTTTTAATAAAGCACTTTTTTCTTCTTCACACCTTTCAACCTTTTCTCTAGCCCGTTTCCACATCTCTGGTGCTCTTTTCCTCTTGCGAGCCCGTTCTGGAGGCACTTCCGCCACATTTTCTTCCATTTTTGTATGGTTTTATCACGAAATGCAATTTAAAAACGCAAATTAGTCAGACACAGTTTCACAAGGAAATCAAGGCGGCGGCCATCTTGACCACGCGGATTTAAGCGGTCCGTAATTGGCTGAAATGGACAATAGCGTTTCTGCACCTTAGTAGTTTAGGACAGTGGCTTTTTGCTTCTCACCTCACTTTTTAATATTAATTTTCTATGGGATAGTGGTAATATTGCATCTAAACTGTTCGATATAGTAAATTCGTTTTTACCAGCGCCACAAGATGGCATTCATAGTTTAGTTTGGGTCTAAAATGGACAGTGGCATTTTTGCTTTTACACCCCTCCCCAAGCTGGCCCTAAGTTCTTTTTTTTCCAATTTGAAAAAACAAACAGGAATTTACAGCTAGAACAACAAATTAATACAAAATAAATTGAATATGTGAAGAGAAGACCCACAATTTTTCACATATTAAATAAGTAAGAATACATCTGGAGACTTGAATATGAAACAAACAAACAGAACCATACAAATAACGCAGAGACAAACCGACGGAAAGAAATAAAGAGGTGTCTCCTCTTTATTTCTTTCTTTCTTTATTTCTTATTTCTCAGGAGGGAGAGAGAGAAACAGTTAAAAAGACATACAGTAAATGGTACTTTATTTCACTTCAACGGTTGTTTCATAGGTGACATTGTTTGGTCATGTGGTTGTTTAGTATTTAATAAAATACAATAAATAATAAAGAAAATATTATTCAAATGAAACTATATTGTATTTTATTGCACTGATCAATCTAACAATAAGTGTATCTTCCAGAGAAGACTTTGACGTTAGTTGAGGCAGTACGAAAAAACATTCTAAAAATAAGAAATAAATAAATAAAATATAAAGTTAGCCGATTATTTTATGCCATACTTTTGACTTGAAATTAAGGTAAGAAAAAACTAGAATAAGAAAAAATGCTGTTCCTAACTAAATTATAATACAATAAAATAGATTTATCCTTCCAATTCGTGATAACGGGAAAGTAATTCCGGGAAACTACAATTTTCTTTGCAATAAATAGCGTGACGAAAATATAAAAGAAGAGAGGACACGACCGGAGCGGCGAAGGCGGAGGCGCGGCGAGTTAACAAATTCACTAGACTCTATAGAACAAAAAAAAATCTGTCAAGTGCGAGTTTTACTCGCGCACGGAGGTTTCCGTATCTATCCGCTATCAATAATATCCGCCTATCCGAATCTTAGAATTTTAATTTCGAAGATATGTAGGACGATCGGAGAGAAGCCTCAATGAGGTCGATGGCAATTGACGGTGGGAAAATGAGAGCACCTCAATGAGGTCGTTGGCAATTAAGCGGCTATCTTTTGTCTTTCAACAATGCAATGTATGAAAGCCTGTGGCGCCATCTATTATTCAATAGTGTGACTAATCGATTTTTCGGACGTTTGTTGTATGACAGCCCCCCTTAATTTTTAACTTTTTCTTATTTTTCTTATTTGTTGTTATATCCGCCATAGTAACACATATTCTGTGAAAATTTCAACGGGCTACCTATTACGGTTCAAGAGATACAGCCCTCGGACAGACGGACGAACGCGGACGGACGGCGGAGGCTTAGTAATAGGCTTCCGTACGGGATACGGAAACCTAAAAAAACACGTTGAGTCGACGTTCCCTAGAACGTCGCGAATTACATCGGGGACAGAGAACGCTGATTTTGTATAAATCGCAGATCAGGTCCTGCTTGTAGGTACTGCTCGCACGGCTGCGGGATGGCTCTGCTAAATACCAGCTTGCGCCTCTGCCGAACCGTGCGACCGGTGGGTGACCCCGAAGTGTCTTCCACCTTCAATCAAGAGGGTCATTCCACCTTGAATGCGTTAAAATGCGCGAGGTGCGGCAGCCCCCGCATACGACCAAATTTCATTTTTTTTTTATATAATTCGGGAGGCTGAGTCGGAGCGGCCAAAGCGCACGCTCCGACCAGCCAATATCACCTCCGAGAAGGTAGGTGCCATACCGGAGACTTTCCTGGATTGCTGGCTATACTGGACTAGAGTACTGGACAACCGAGGCTGCTATGCGGCCATCTTACATCCAGTTACGTCCTTGTTTATAGTTTATTGAGCATTCTAGCATACCGAGCATACCGCGTGGGGCCGGTACTTAAAAGGAATAGCCCCACTGCATCTCTCCCCGTGCATGTTGTAAAAGACGACTAAGGGATAAGGACAAGGTGTCGTGCTAAAGGGCGACAGGCTAGCCACCTATCACCTTGAACCGGTCCTTCCGCCGAGTCATGCAGCGGGTGGGTCATCGTGTCTTACTTGCTGCTTGATAGTTTATCTTGTCCGAATACTTTGCTAAACGTGGTGGTCGGTGTTGTGCTGTAATTTACAAGAGTACCTGCAGCACTACACCGATTACTCTGCTTATCCCGATTGTGGGGATACAGCGTTTGGTAGGTATGTATGTATGTATGTATGTATGAGCATTCTTATGGCAGTAAGATTTCCCTCGAAATCGAACGCGGGATAAACCTTTTATCGAGCGCGCTGTTGAAATTTTATCAAAATCTCTTGCTGTTTACAGCTGAACGAAATTACAAGATGGCCGTATTCTTATCCAGCAGTATTGTTATAGGCATGACAGACACCTTATCCGGCAGGAATAATTGGCTGATATTAATATTCATCACACACCCAACCGTGCCAGAATGCCAGATCAAGCAAAACATACGAGCGCTCTATGCCGGCGTAAATGAAACAACTCCGTACCTAGCGCGTTGCCCCCACTACGTATGTAACAATTATGTATTAAATAGGAGTACGAGATAATTTCCCAGGACACCGTATAAGCGGTGTACTCTCTGATAAAAGAGTGTCTTCGTCGCCGGAGTGAACACTAGATATTAATTTCATTACTGGATTTCGCGTCGCTCCCTAGCCTCGGCTCCCGTGTGCGGGGAGATCTGGTGCTGGTTTGTATGTATGATCTGCTTATTGTTGGACTTTTCATGTTTGGAGGTTTCACCAAACCAGGAGGACGCACCAAACCAGGAGGACGCACCAAAGTAGTCGATATTGCATACCGGGTGGCTAAGCTCAAGTGGCAATGGGCTGGGCACGTCAGCCGAAGAGACGACGACCGTTGGAGTAACCGTGTCCTAAAGTGGCGGCCGTGGACAGGAAAACGGAGTGTGGGAAGACCACCCGCCAGGTGGGACGACTACATCAAGTACGTCGGCGGAAAGCAGTGGTTACGTACCGCTGAAGACCGGGTGGACTGGAGGACAATAGGAGAGGCGTATGTCCAGCAGTGGACGCTTACACGCTGACTGACTGACTGACATCTGTTTATTTAATAAATAATATTATTAAAAATTATTTGCTTTCTTTTTACTGTGATGCATTCAAAAAAAGGGTTATATAAGTTATAAGGGTTAAGGATTATGATTTTGTCAGTATATTTCAGTATCAGTTTCTCTATTAGGGTGTCGTAGCTAAAATGCGAAAAAAGCTTCGCTTATGGTATTGCTTTGGTGCCTCTCTGTCCGTCGGTCACACGCAGATATTTCAGGTCTATTTATCCAATAGGTAAATACATTACAAGTCAATACATTTGTGTTCCACCCTCGGTTCCACCAGAACTCCTAAACCGATGGCCCGATTTTAATTATTCAAGTCTCATTCGATTCGTTTTCGGTAATAATTGTCAAACTCGAAAATGAAATGGAGATTCCAAAAATATAATTCAAGGATTTAGATAGCTTTTAGTTTGCTTTTGTCGTTAAATTGTATATACGACCATGAATGAAAATACAAAAATTTTAAAAACTACATGACCTACTTACATTATTAAAACTAAAACAAACGCAGTGCACAATAGTTAGTGTAGCCCCCGGTCTAAGATCACCAGACCATTAATTCACTCAGCGGGGAGGGTTGAGGGTCGAGAGCCCACATTTTGTTCTTGGAGTTTTTAATTAACACTTTTAATTAATTAGTATAAGAATATCGTTTAGAGTTCCTTGCGCCGCGTCTTCAGTACTCGCTTCTGAACATTTTTTTCTTAATGCAAGGAAATTTCAAGGATTTTTTTTTCTTCAATTTACAGCCCATTGTGGTTTATTTATAGGGCTTTGTAGACCCATATTTACGCAATAACTTCTTAATATAATTTCCTGTTTATAATATTTTTAGAACCTACATTACAAGCCTTTTAAATAATTACTACAATATAGGTAGATACATACAATAAAAAAATTATATAAATAAGCACTTTTATACTTTTAAAAATTCACATTCAAATAATAAAAATACATATTTTCTATTGTACATGCATCTTTGTACGAGTTTCAAAATATATTACGGACCATCTAAAATTTCATACCATCTCAAATAAAAAAAAAAACAAACATTTTCAATGTAGAGAAAATTCTACACTACAATTATTCAAAAAAATATCTATTTTAATAAAAAGCGTTATACCTATATCAATTTGGGATTTAAAGCAGTATACAACCAAGCTAGTATAGTTATACATTATGTACGCGTTGTACATAGCTATTACATCCGAGGAAGGGGCGGGGTGTATGTATACTCACGCTAGATGGCATGAAGGAGGATGTTAAATGCCTGGAATGCCTCAGCCTGGTGACGCGACGTAGGAATGGGTGTTCTCGACTCTCGGCTGAAACAAAAACATATTATTAAGTACGAGAAAGGGCGAATGTAGGGTGCCTTGGTAGGTAGACTGTAAGATCGGGCGAGTGAGTGTAAGATCAAATTGCCTTCAGGAACATTAAAAAAGGTACAGTACTTTTACTAAAATTACAAACTTAAGAAACCACCGACTCTTAAAAATTCACAGATCTCGTGCATTACACGACCTTCGAGGTACGTTGAAAATGAACTTAACAAAATAAAAAAAAAGTATTACATTTATATAATTTTTGTTATTTTTCAAAAACACAAGACAGAAAAAGAGATAAACTTGACATTATGTCTAATTATAGTAACAAATTAATAAATATCAAATATAAAAATATAATATAGGTTAGGTTAGTTAGAAGATGCGATCTTCTAACCTTACCCACAACATCATCAGGACTTTGGAAATAAAGGAAATAAAGGTGATTTTTTTAAATAGAAAAATATTGAGCCCTACAAAAGGTAAGAAGTAAAATCGCTGCCTTTATTAATACATTTTTTTCGTGTCTCTAGGTTTTGAAAGTTAAGCAAAGCGAATCATACGAGTTGGGTATGGGAATCCTCTTAACAGCCAGTGTCAAACTTTAAAAAAAAATTGCTTAATTATGTAGATCAATTAAATATTTTACATAATTTCCGTTTACTTACTTAAAGTAGTCGGAGGTAAATAAGTAAATTCCCGCGCACCTCTGAGTGTTTTTATATTTTATTTACTTAGCGGTCCCCCGACTCCTTTAAGGAAGTAAATGGAAATCATTTTTGACTTTTTAAGGGCCGGTTTTTTTTTATTTGTAATAAAAATTTTGTTTCAAGCTTTTTTTAAATAAACCGCATGCAAATCGGTCCACTTTTTAAGATAATAAATGTTTTGATTACTTAATTACAAACATAGCTAAGAACCATCCCGATTAAACCAGCTTTCTAATAAAAAAAACCCATCCAAATACATGACAAATACAGACACACCATACACACACACACACACTACACACACACACACACGTTAAACTTATAACGTTGGCGCCGGAGGTTAAAAATACTAAGCATCGGCTTTTAAAGCCAACGTGTACGGCCGAAGAGTCTCCCTTACTCTTTTACTTGGACATTGGCGTACTATTTGGAGTACTTGATGTCGTCGTCCCACCTGACGGATGGTCTTCCCACATTCCGTTTTCCTGTCCACGGCCGCCAGTGTAGGACATGGTTACTCTCAACGGACTTCGTCGTCTCGTCCTACACTGGCGGCCGTGGACATGAAAACGGGAGTGTGGGAAGACCACCCTCCAGATGGTACGACGACATCAATAACGTCGACGGAAAGCAGTGGTTCCGTACCGCTGAAGGCCGGGAGGACTGGAGGAAAATTGGAGAGGCGTCCCTGTCACCCTCGTACACCACGCACCTAAATATCTCTATCGACACACACACACACACACACACACGCTTTACGAGTCTGGGATAGAACTTTTTTTTTCATAGAAAACACAGCCAATATCACCGCTCCTCGCGAAATCACGCTCAGAGTAGCGCCATGCCAGATATAAGGCGGCCAAAAAGCTCGTCACCTAAATTAAACGCACCTTTGTGTGCAACGTATGACATAGGTATGACAAACGCAATCATATCCTGTAAAATTATTTGTGCCACATATCACACAAAACACTTCAGCAATTCTTCAAGGATAATTTATATACTTCGTCTTCGAAACGTTCGAGCTTATTCGAAGCCGTCACGTGGCATTATGTCGGATCACGTGACCACCCCCTAACCCCCCCCCCCCCCCATCCTCCTTCCTACTCTCCCCTCCACGTGCTCGCCGCTCGCCGCGAACACGACCCTGATTTTCGGCCCACAAAGTACATAATATTAGTTAGGTTGGTAGCGATCAGTTTGTAACATTTCTACATATCACACACGCTGAATCCCGACAATCGGGGTAAGCAGAGTAATCGCGCGCTGTGCTGCAAGAACTCTGGTAAATTACAGCACAACACCGACCACCACGTTTCGCAAAGTATTCGAACAAGATTAAATCGATCAAGCAGCAAGTAAGGCACGAAGACCCACCTTTTTTTTTTTTTTTTTTTTTTTTTTTTTTTTTATGGAAACTTGACACGGTTGGCTACATCACCTACAACATCCGTGATGTCAGCCCATAACACCGGGTGAACTAGGTGCCATGTCAGTGCTTCCCTTCATTTCGCGCCGGCTACACTGAACTGGACGGAAAACACGAACTATTTACATAGCCGTTTCGACCGACGTTTCGCCCAGTGCGGTGGTACCAACCCGGCCGGGATAAACCCTACCACCTAGTAAGGTAAGAAGGGAAGGGACCTACAGTTTAACGTGGTATCCGAACCACGGTCAGCCTCCAATAGTCGGGCGGTCATCCATCCAATAACTGACCGCACCATTAAGCTGCCGAGGCTGACGATTCCTTAGTCGACTTTTACGACATGCGACGGGGAGAGATGCAGTGGGGCTATTCTTTTTAAGTACCGACCCCACACGGTACTACCGACCCCACACGGTACCTGCTGCATGACTCGGTGGAAGTACCGTGCCAAGGTGAGAGGTGGCGAGCCCGTCGCCCTTTAGCACGATATCTTGTCCTTATCCCTTAGTCGCCTTTTACGACATGCACGGGGAGAGATGCAGTGAGGCTATTCTTTTTAAGTACCGGCACCACACGGTACCGTAACGTGCACGTATTTGTAACATTTCTGTATAAGTATTAGTAACAATAATGAAAAAAAATCTGTTAAGTGCGAGTTTTACTCGCGCACGGAGGTTTCCGTATCTATCCGCTATTATCCGCCTATCTTTTGTCTTTCAACAATGCAATGTATAAAAGCCTGTGGCGCCATCTATTATTCAATAGTGTGACTAAGCGATTTTTAGGACGTTTGTTGTATGGGAGCCCCCCTTAATTTTTAACATTTTCTTATTTTTCTTATTTGTTGTTATATCCGCCACAGTATAACACATATTCTGTGAAAATGTCAACGGGCTAACTATTACGGTTCAAGAGGATACAGCCCTCGGACAGACGGACGGCCGGACGGCGGAGGCTTAGTAATAGGCTTCCGTACGGGATACGGAAACCTAAAAAATACGTAACCCAAAAACATTTTTAACAAAGCAACGTTTAATAATGTTATCTCTGTAAGTGAATGTATTAAAACGTTCTTTCGAGATAAATAAAGATTCTACATGAAATCGAAATAATTTTAAATAATTTATTTTGGATTGTAAAAAATAAATGAAGCTAAGACCGGCCAAAAACAGGAATGGCAAGAAAATTTCGAATTGCGAAGTGCACTTCGAAAAGAGTTTGGATCGATACTCGTAGATATAACTATTTGCATTTATTAGCTTTACTCACGGTCGTCTCCGAGCTACGTGGCTTGACGTTTCGGGCCAAACGTATGGCCCCATCTTCACGAGCGCTCTGCCTGGTGCGATGGTTGGCAGAAGTACAAATTTTATTAAATTGCCATATAGATTCTTATATTTCCCCAACAAAGTTCAGAAGTACCTTTTGTAACCTTTACTTTTAAATCTATGCCTACCTAACTAACAGATTATCAGTAGTAAGTATTAGCTAGCACGCTATTCATTCAATATTCATAGAGTCTAGTCTGGACTAGACAGACCTTAGAGCTAGACGGTGTTAACTGTCAACATAGAATAGAACGTATCTGTCGTATAAACACTGTCGGCGAAATGACAGACAGACAGACAGAAATACGATAGTACATTACGGCTAATCACAACATTTAAAATAACAATACACTTAAAAAATCGGTCACGCAGATGGGTACGAGCCCTTAGTGAGAAAGTTGTTGAAAACACAGAGGGCTCCGTAGCAATATTTTCTGTAGTTTAACCAGTCCAACACTGATTACTCTGCTTACACCGTTTGTCGGGATATAGCGCGTGTGGTATCTCTCTATCTCTCTAAAATAACTCTACGCAAGTATGAAAAATTGCCCACACTATAGCATTAATACAAAATATGTTCATGAATACACATTTAAAAAGGCATATTTCAAAGAGCAATCTAACATGTTCCACGTGAAAGGTCGCTCATTAGGTTAAAAAGATTTGAGTCACGCACACCTTTGGGGACCACCCCAGTTTTATGGCGTACGGTGTCATCTAATGAATTACCACCTAATTCCATTAAACAGTTTCCCCTAACGAAAAATATATTACCAATGTTATTTACATGTGCAAATAGATATGTGTAATATTAACCATAGTGAATTAATTGGATTTCCTAGTAGTGTATGGCTTCGAGGAAAAAATTAAATACAGGCGCGGTCTCATACGAAATAATTTAAACATTTTAAACCGACTTCAAAAAAGGGGGAGGTTCTCAATTCGTCTGTATGTAATTTTTTTTTGTGTGTATTTTACTCGATTTTGGCACACCGAATTGTTCCCAACTACATTCGAAGTTAACTTATGGGCACAGATGAGATATGTTATGTGTCTGACAAGTGACACAGTGAAGGAAAAACAGCGCAACGAAAACTGTACATTAACAAATCTGAAGTGTTGTTGACATGGTGGACTGAAATACAATTCATTCTGGAATAAGCCCGCCTGCTACACCCGCCGACTACGTAACCAGACCGGTTACGTAGTCGGCGGCTGCACAACAAGAAAAGTGTTAAAATGTGACGATAAGAACGATACCTGTGATACTTCACCAAAACGCAATGCACTTCAGCCCCGGTGTTCCAGTACATATGCGCGTCAATAGGCGCAATAAGGCTGTGGCACAAATCCGTCGGAAAATGCGAATTAAAATATAAATATTAAAGTTTATATAATTTTGCTCAAGTTTTATCTTGTATTTTTATAGTTTTGTGTTTTATATATAAAGGAGCATTTTTAAATAATAAAGACATTTTGAATCTTTAACTTGAATCTCCCGTCACTGTTATGTACTGGTGTACAGTTCCCTCAAAACTTAAATGCCGCTCGACCTACCTGCGCAGTCAACGAATTTTAGGTCATCACTCGTTGATCATAGGGTAGATAATTGCTTAACTGTACATGCGCGAAACCAAGATGCGAGCGACATTAAAGTCTACCCTATGTTCTACGGATTATGACCTACAATTCGTTGACTGCGCAGGTAGGTCGAGCAGCATTAAAGTTTTGAGACAGCTGTACGTATGGCGTACGCGTGGCACGAGCAGTATGGAAACTAAAATCGAATCTGCCAAGCGCAGGGTCGAACAGTTTAATGAAGCACTAATGAATGACATCATTAAACATTTGCACGGCTCACGATTAAAATAAAACGAACGGTTTGTTAAAGAGGCAATTGGAACAGTCAATTCTCGATGATCCCGAATGATGTTAACGATTTACATTCAAACGTGATTAACTTTTATAAATGAAAATGGGGCAGTTTTATTATTATTCGTACAAATAGTATTAAATCCATAAATTTACGTAAGTACCACTAGTGGAGCTGATGAGACAGAACTATACTATACTATTCTACTAATAATGTTAATATTTACGATGATGTTGCTGGCGCTACGCTAACTAACGTATTGATAACTGAATGTTACCTAACCTTGTATCATAGGTGCTTACGATAGATACCACTTACTGGTTTGTTTCAAGCTAAAGTACCAATTTCGAAAAGCTAATGCTCATTTTTCCTTACATTATTTTCTCCATTTCTCGAGATGTCAAGGCACTCACAAAAATTCTCGTCGTATGTAAATACTTGTAGATGGAATGCTCGATTTTTTAATATTTTCTTTAATATCTTTTAAACTATGCATTTTAAATTATAAAAAGATATATTTGTGTCTCTTATTATAACGAGCCCGTTCCATTGATGAAACTCTATATAAAACTAAAAATAAACTGTGACAGACGGACAGAAAGACAGAAGACAGACACGATAGTGATCCTATAAGCGTTAAATTTTTCGTCTTTTGAGGCACAGAACCCTAACAAGGTAAGAACTGACATGGCATCTAGTTAACCAAGGTGTTATTGGCTGACATCACGGGTATAGTAGGTGATGGAGCCAATCATGTCAAATTCCATAAAAAAATCAACCTAACCTATGCTCATTCAACCTTATTACTAACCCAACCTAATTAATTTAATCTTATAATTAACTTAATACGATACAATATGTATACTTCACAATTTCCATATCAAAATTTCTCACTCACCGCTTCTCCGACGAATCTCAAGGAATGTTTACAATAAAATAAAACCCACGCAAAGAGGCGAATTCTGTGCCCGAGGGAGGGGTCATAAAGTCGGAGGCATGTCGGCGCATAAACCGGCCTACTGAGGAGAGAGCCTCCACTATCCACCTAATATTCCCTTATCGGAGGGAAAAACAGCTTTTTAGCAACACGGACGCCGCCGCGGCCTCAGTGATTCGCTGGCGGGCGAACCCTACCCACGAAGCTAGGCGATGCAGAACCTATAGTAATGCGATAGTTATTGACGAGTGAGAGGATACGAGTAAATGAGACTTAGCAAACACAAATTAAGTATACATTTTCGAACGTAATCGAATTAGGAGAAAAATGCAAACATTTTTAAGACATTTTAAGATTGCTTGTTAGTGTAATATAATAGGTTTATAGGTTTATTTAATGTTTTAGGTTTTTTTTACTTGAAGTTGTAATTTTTATTTAGATTTCCTTTGAAATACTACACTATTGTACACTATTGTATTTGTACCGTGTGGGGTCGGTACTTAAAAAGAATAGCCCCACTGCATCTCTCCCCGTCGCATGTCGTAAAAGTCGACTAAGGGATCGTCAGCCTCGGCAGCTCAGTGGTGCGGTCAGTTATTGGATGGGTGACCGCCCGACCGTGGTTCGGATTCCACGTTAAACTGTAGGTCCCTTCCCTTCCTACCTTACTGGGTGGTAGGGTTTATCCCGGCCGGGTTGGTACCACCGCACTGAGCGAAACGTCGGTCGAAACGGCTATGTAAATAGTTCGTGTTTTCCGTCCAGTTCAGTGTAGCCGGCACGAAATGAAGGGAAGCACTGACATAGCACCTAGTTCACCCGGTGTTATGGGCTGACATCACGGATGTGGTAGGTGATGTAGCCAGGTAGGTGATGTGTCAGTTTCCATAAAATAAAAAAATAAAAAAACTATTTGTGTTTTGTTTTATTTATTCATACACAGTAAGTGCATAATATGTAAATATAAGTTACCATATAAAATGCTATTCAGATTTGCTTATTAGTCAGATTTTACGGCACAGTTCTGAAAAAAAAACACACATAAAACTAATTGTTTTAACTAAGAGGTTTAAGCAACGGCCCTGCTTAGCCCAATGTAAGTATCAGAAGAAAATGAGAGACATCCTATTTCACAAAATGTAGTTCATTCTTTGTTTGTACGGTTCCGTACCGTACGGGTAAGGAAGCCTACGCCGCAGTTTGTTTGTCCGTTTGTCCGAGGGCTGTATCTTTTGAACCGTAATAAGTATCCAGTGGATTCTCTTATCACAGAATATGTGTTAATATGGCTACTAAATAATAATAAATAAAAAACTAAAGTACAAAATTATGGGACATGTTTTTTTTTTCAACGTTTTATTTTTTTTTCTCTATCGTAAAAACGATACTACATACAAGCCTCAAACTTGGTGTGATGATTGATGAACTATCATACTCCAAAGTAAAAAAAACTGCCAAATGTAAGACGGGATCGAGCTGAGGATCCCGAGCTGAATGAAAAAAAAAACATATTTTTTTTTAGTAAATGCCTAGGTAACACAAAATATATTTTGCTGTGGTACGGAACCCTCGATAAGAGTCTGACTCGCACTTGGCCGATTTTTTATTAAGAGAAAACCGACGTAATAGTAACCACTCAATTAAGACGCTAAAAACTACTGCAAAATATAGAACAATTCTTTGTCTATCGATCACACGTTTTTGATTGTAAAATTTTATCATTTTCTATACAAACTATACGGTAACAATAGAAAATTTGAAATAAAAGAGAATTTGAATGGAATTGTTATAGCACAGTGACGCCATTTGTTATATCTATCGATCACACGCTTTTCAAAGTTCTAATGCGAAGGATCGCAATTTATAAAAAAAATTATGAAAACCCTTATAAAAACTACTATGCGCTACGCCGCCGTTGGCGTTACTAGGCGCCTTAAACGATACGAATCATAGGTGGCTCGCCCGCTCACGCCCATACACGGCGCATCTTCCCAAGTCGTAAAATATTCGTGTGAAATCGACGAGACAAAATGTTTATGTGTCGATATTTGGCAAACAAACTAAACCGAAACACACAAAGTTTCCCCAGTGTTCCCGAGGAAAAGCGCAAAGCATTTTCTTTTTTTTTTATATAGGTTTTCGCGTTCGGGCTTAATGCGATTATATGTATCGGGAATCGCGAGATATTTTGTTTTGATGCGAATGAAACGAGAGTGAACGAGACAAAAATACGATGCGATAACGCTAACTAAGCCGTACTAAGCTCGTTTGCTAGAACTCTAGATACTTTATTTATATAAATAATAGCCCCACTGCATCTCTCCCCGTGCATGACGTAAAAGGCGCCCTTAGTCGACAATAATGACAAGATGTCGTGCTAAAGGGCGACAGACCAGCCACCTCTCACCTTGGCGCGGTCCACTGAGTCAAGCAGCAGGTGGGTCTTCGTGCCTTATTTGCTGCTTGATAGTTATCTTGTCCGAATGCTTTGCTCAACGTGGTGGTCGGTGTTGTACTGCAATTTACCTTAGTTCTTGCATCACAACAGCGATTACTCCGCTTACCCCGATTTTGGTTACGGTTAATTTTACAGCTTTAGATCTTTTAGAGGCAAAAGCGATTTGCCTAAAGCATTTTTGAAAATTCAAGAAAACATGTCTCCGCGTCCGTCAATTATTGTAGACTTTATAGTTTTAACAACTTGTTTTATTTTCTTATGTTGTTCCTGTTTGTGTGTCCACACACAAACAGGAACAACATTATACAATACATTTAAATTAAAACAGGTACATGCGCCCTCAGCACCGCGCTTCCCAAGGAGGTATAGTTATCAGCAAAAAAATAATAAAAGAAAAATTAACAACGAAGAAACACAAAGAAAAATCCAAAATTTTAATAAGTATAAAACTATTTATATTTATTATTCAAACTGAGTGTAATTATCAATACTAATAATAAATCTGTAAGGGATGATAATGGAGTAAGTTACTTTGTTTTATGAGTTTTCAACACAACACAATACAATCCGTGAACATAACCGCTCTATTCTTTTGAATCCGTTGCTGCTAAAACTGTGTGAATAAAAACTGATGTGAAAATATTTCCAGCCGTCCGATACAGAATGTTGTAAGCCTAAACACAAAAGCAACTGCGGCTCAGAACCAATCAACATCAGGTGTGTGGGCGAGGAGCGGCTCTATAAATACTGGCACACTTTCCCGTTCCCGCACAGTTCGATTACTTTTAAATCGTTTACAAAATAGCAACGGCTACTCGGCCACATGCCACAGTTAGTCAGTCAGCTGCTGGAAATACGCCTCTCCAATTTTCCTCCAGTGCTCCCGGCATTCAGCGGTACGGGACCGCTGCTTTCCACTGTAGAGCGGGATCCAAGTGAAATTTAGGTAATTTCCGTGGGACATACCTAGGCCATACCAACTACTGGTATGTACGTGTTCGGGCTGTTCTCCTGAACACCATAAGTGCGGTAGTCACTTTCTAAAATAGTGGAGGGGATAGTTATGACGTCATAAAGATGGCAGCCGGGCCTGTCATTCTAGGCGGTATATCTCGATAGTTACTTGACCGATTTCCTTCATTAAGGTGTCAAAAAAAAGCTAATAGAATGAGAATTATTCGATCTCTTACAATAGTTTATGTTAATCTAATACGAAACTAAATATTTACATAAAACCGACATTTCGGAAAAAATAATTTTTTTATTTTTAAAATAGCTCGGTAACCATCAGGATTTTGGAAATTTTGGTTATAATAAAACGCATAGCTATATTCAAGACAATTATAATGATCTTTAAATCATAACGATTGAGTTATAAACAACGGAGCTACAGTCATTTAAGTGATCGTTGGTAGCGTCAAGCTGGCTGTAGCGGTCGGGCGCGCGGCGACGCACTATGGACAGCCCCCATACAAGCAACTGACAAAAATGGTTTTGGCAACATACCACCTGGGGTAATGAGTTGGTTCGATAGGCCATGAAATGTACTTGTTTAATACGTACATATTTTAGATTTTAGTTGACTTTCCTCAGTTATATGACGCTTGAAAGTTTAACAAATTCTTTGCGCAAACATCCGCATATTAAGGGAGCGCATATATTTTATGTAAATTTTCCTCAAAAATACTTAGGTAAACATATAGAAACCCATACATATTCGAAAAGCATTTTAGGTAATGGTAACTGTGTTGGGTTTTTTAAAGATATCATTCCTTATTTAAAGCACTAACGAAAACGCGAAATTTATCTAAAACTACAATTTTCATCTAAGCTTTCAAATGGTATCAGGGTCTGTCCGGGTGAATATTATAATGGTTTTATATAGCCAGTACGCAGTTTATTTAGAATCAATAAACAACTTTCTGCAAAACTCTGCAAATTGGCACGAAAATTAAAAAAAATTTGCGTGCTGTTCGCACCCTCGGAGCGTTCGCGTGAATGATTTTTTTTAAATTTTATTTTATTAATTTTTTATGGAAACTGACACGGTTGGCTACACCTCCTGCAACATCCGTGATGTCAGCCCATAACACCGTGTGAACTAGGTGCCATGTCAATTCTTCCCTTCATTTCATGTCGGCTACACTGAACTGGACGGAAAACACGAACTATTTACATAGCGGTTTCGACCGACGTTTCATTCAGTGCGGTGGTACCAACTCGGACGGGATAAGCCCTACCTAATAAAAAAAATTTAATAATCGGATAAGGTTTAGGGGGCGAGATAACATAAATGCCGAAAGACGATTTTGTATGGAGTATGGAGAAAGGTAACTTCCGTCTCGTCTTAACACCGACCGCACCACTGAGCTACCCAGGCTGATTTTAAATGATTTTATTTGAAAAGTTAACATAAGAGTACTGATTTAAGAGACTGAATGTATAAATTATGCAAAGAAAATACACTACAACCTCAGCATTCTCACGGTAGGTATAGCTACTTCGTAACGGAAACAATTGCGGTTAAAACTATGATACGATTATATATGTACTTACACCAGGTGTGTTTTGTGTTATTTATGTTTTGCACACCATTTCTGAACCACAGAGTGTAAGGAGATATTACACACGCCACATTTTTTTCGTACGAATATAAGCCATTCTGTGAGGGGTGGTACATTTACACACTGTACTGCCTGAATATTCGTGCCAGATGAGTGCAGTGTAGTGTTTCTGAAACTATATGGCGTCTTTCAAGTATTCTAAAGGTGAGCTATCCACTGTGTTTCTTGAAAAATGGAACCATATTATCTCAAGTGCCAAAAAATATATAAAGGAGCATTACATTTTGTCCGATCGACCTTGCAAGGACTACGCAATTTCATCAGAGAGTATACAAAATCGTAAAGCTGTGAAACTTTTTGGGGAATCGGGTTTGGACAACGTCTATCATTCATACGAGTACATTAAAGGAGTGAATTCAATTGGCGAAAAAGATTAAGCCTCCAATGTTAAAATAATACGTGTCGTACGCAACTCAATAAAACAAGAAAAACTGCAATGAAATTATCAAAGGAAATTCTGCAATTTTTTTTCAATTCAACGACGATGAAGCTTTAGTGTCTTCATAGATTTAGATCTGACTAAAGTGCAATAAAAATATTTGTGAAGCTGTTTATTGGAAAGATACTCCATCGTCTTGCCTTCTTATAATAAAATTCAGGAAGCAAAAAACAGGTGCTATCCTGTAAGCGCATTTAATGCGTTTAATATTTAATGTTTAATTTTTTATTTATCACAATTATAGGTACGAAAATGTTTTTATTAGTGAATATTATATAAAAGTTGATACTTTATTGGTAAATGAACATAATAATTTTTTATCTTATTTTCATAGTTTAGAAATACATTATTTTATATTTTAGGATTTTTTTTTATTAATAATAAATATTATTTGCAATCAAATGTTACTGTTTTTTGAAGATTAACTATTCAAGTAATACCATAAAAAAAATTGTCAAGGAAGGTATTCTAGTTTAGAAAATACAGATTTATGACCGAAAAGTGGCACTTTGGCCAATAGTGCGACGGCGCGGCGGGGCGGCGAGCGGGACCGGACCGCGACCAATGTAGTATAGCACAGACATGGCCACGTTTCCAGTCATTATGAAGTAATTGGGGCAGAGTTCCGAACTGTAATATATGTATGTACAGAAACACACAGATTCACACTTTAGACCTTAACACATTACACTCCTCCTAACGTCGCTGTCGGGTAAAAAGACAGAATTGTCGAAAAAAATTATAAAATTTAGTACAGAAAGTCTTTACATACATTAGGTACTCAAAACTTACATACCTAGGTATCTTAACATATTTAAAGATATGTCCTAATTCAGAAACAAAAAAATTATATGAAAATCTCAATGGATGGATGGATGGTGATCTTCGGTATTGGTACGAGTCGTCAACAGTAGGTACTTACGTTACCGCGCCGAGCTTGACGCTACCAACGCTCACTTAAATGACTGTAGCTCCGTTGTTTATTACTCTATCGTTATGATTTAAAGTTCACTATGATCCTCTTGAATACAGCTATGCGCTTTATCATAACCTAAATTTCCAAAATCCTGATGGTTACCGAGCTATTTAAAAAATAAAAAAATATTTTTTTTCGAATTGTCAGTTTTTTGTAAATATTTAGTTTCGTATTAGTTTAACATAAACTATTGTAAGAGATCGAATAATCCTCATTCTATTAGCTTTTTTTTGACACCTTAATGAAGGAAATCGATCGAGTAACTATCGAGATATACCGCCTAGAATGACAGGCCCGGCCGCCATCTTTATGACGTCATAACTATCCCCTCCACTATTTTAGAAAGTGACTACCGCACTTATGGTGTTCAGGAGAACAGCCCGAACACGTACATACCAGTTGTCGGTATGGCCGAGCTATGTCCCACGGAAACCGTTATTTGAAGGCTTTTCAGAAATGGATCTTGTTCTACTGGCCACGTTTACGCCTAACGACTAAATCGGTTCAGTCGTTTTTTTAGTTTAACCGTTACAGGATTCATAATATTATGATAGTAGGCAGCTGTAGAAATTTTCAAAATGTTATTTTTAAAATCCGGTTCCATTGCACCTACAAACTATGAATATAAAACCACTAAACTATAATCACAAACAATATATGGCCATACTTGCATATTTGTGTATTATTCTTGTATACTTGTATATTGTACAACAATGTACTCGTATGTAAAACTCATGTTTTATCTGTTTGTGATTAGGCTGTCTGTTTTCTAACAAATAAATAAATAAATAAATACATTATTCTATTAGCCTACGAAGAAGAACTGGCAGGACACTTCTTAGGTTTTTTTTGTTTTAATAATTTGATTAAGAATAGACATTTCTCAGTGGCTATCCACATAATCGATACCGTTTACTTGCAGGAAAGTAGGTACAACCTGAGACTGCCTACTAAAAAAAAACACAACAATAAGCATGTATGTTAGTAAATAAAACTTTATTTATTTTATTTCTTTACTTTCTCGCCCCCACTGCTCAGGTCATATGAACAATGGCGTTATGTTATATATCTTTGAGGAGATATGTCGCATTACATAGGTAAAAACCGTATACGTAAGTAATTTTTTTTTATTGAAAGCTAGACATTTGGCGCCGAGCCACACGGTGTCTAACGACGTTCATGGACATTCGGTCGTATGCGGGGGTTGCGAATGTCATGTCGGCCTGACAGGCCGGCAAAGTAAATAGATTCAACCGTTCATGACTTATAAGTTATAAGCGAACATACATACATAAACACAGATGGCAGACGTTTGATTTAATATTATGTAGAGAATATAGAGAAAAGAGATAGAGAAGAGACGCGGGAAGAGAAGAGAAGAAGAGATTTAACAAATTACTTACGTTTATCGGGTGTAAAAAGCTCTTTTTTATTTTTTTTTATTGGAAGGACGACATATGTCGCGCGCCAGACTAACGCAGAGGTGTAGTCCGACGGCGCCCACGGGCATTCGGATATGAAAAAAAAAAACATTTGACAACTCTAGAAGTATCAAGGTAAACTGACGAGTACACGTCAGGCGCTGTTCGTTTGGTCACTCGTTCGAGCGCTCGCTACGTGTAACTCAGTCACTAGTCCTAGGGTGAAGCTACCCTCCGCCGACCAGTCACGCACTTGCGCTTTAACGACGTGGGCTCTTTTACCCAAACTGCTACTTAGAGACAACACGGTATTGAACGGGCGGACCCTACGTGCCCACACATGCGGCGAGGCGACTAGCGACGGACGACGACGCGGCGAGGCGACTAGCGACGGATGACGCGGCGAGACGACTAGCGGCGACCCTGCTTCTACTCTAAACCCGTGAACGATTCTTCATTAGATAGATGCAAAGTTGACAATGCCGCCAACGCGTTACCAATAATCATTTCGCCACCGGGTCGTGACATATTTTATCTAAATTTCGAACAGTTGCATCTTCTATAGTGTGTCACGCAAGCTCCTGCGTGCGGACGGTTGCCGAAACATTTAGTGTTGTTTTCCTCACAGAGAATTGGATTCATTCAGTGGCTCTAATTCAAGCGAGATTTAATAATAAATTAAGCGGATAAATAAAGGCCCCATTGACGCACAGTGCACCAGTTTCTTTCGTTTTACGAGTGTGATTGATAAGTGAATTTCTTCACGAACACTAGTGGCTTCATGGTTCGGATTTCATCCACACCTGACGGGGCCAAACAGAAGTGATGGAAAATGTCATGAAAACTCACATTTTGAATAAATTTTAGAGGCCAACTTTAAGAGATATCGTCTACAGGACTTAATGATACAAAATTGAATGGCCCAAATAATTAGAAGCAAAAATAAATCTTCGTTTTTTTATTTAGAAAAAAAAGTGGTAGCTAAGCCAAATAGTCAAATAGACTTTTGCGCCAAGTACACTAGTAATTTAAAGCGTGTCGTTCTCTTTTCATTGTGTGTAGCCTCGGTCGGATTAGGTTGGCTTCAACATTTATTATTCATCTGGGCCACGAGAGTCCTGCGATGGTAGGACATCATCTTTCGTTGCGATTATATTGCGCGTCATTTGTGTATCGATTTCTTTTTGTAGTAGGTACGTAATTTTTAGGGTTCCGTACCGCAAAGGAGGAAAAAAACGTAAAAAAAATAATCACTTTGTTGTCCGTCTGTCTGTCCGTCTGTCACCACCCTTTTTCTCAGGAACTTGTAGAAGTATCAAGTTGAAATTAATATCAAATACTAAGGTCTACGGTTCCTTGGAGGTGTACAAAATTCAAGCTTCTAAGTCAACGCAATCAAAAGATGCGGCCATTTATGACATTTATTTTGATACTCGCAAATCAAATCAAATCCTACAGGGTACCGGTTCCGTTGACCTCGAATCATGAAATTTGGATGTAGAGTTTGTTTGCTTACATAAATTTAATGTAAGTAGCGCATATACACAGAGTGATTTACTATGCCGGACCTTTCAGGGGGTTAATCTGTATCAATACCTAAGTAGATTTTTTTGGTGGGGAAATTCGATTTTTTTCCAATTTCGCCACCGTTATTTTTTTTAATGCACATAGATTTCATACATATTAACCCCTGAAAAGGCCGGTATGATCAAGAAACCACTCTGTAGATAAAACTAAAAAGATGTCAAAGCAACAAGAAAATAAAAGAAACATAAGGAACATGTGTGTGTTTTTTTGTAAACTACGAGCGATCAACCAATAATATAAACAGATCAATGAAAATAAAAAAACATTACCGTAATGAAATGTTAAAATTAAATATGTGATACACTTTCACGACAATGCGAGCATGTTAAGCCCGTAGCAGTAATCGCTGCAAAGTGTAAAGTATGATATATCACAAGTCGTTAGGGTCCAAAACTATAAATCAAACGATACAGATCTGTCCGGGAATCCACTTTAAATTCGCTTCAAAACCGACGGAAACGCTCCGCCAACGCCAAGCGAAAATGACTCTTGACTAGACGACCTTTCGGGAAAACTTTCGGACACATTAACGCCGCCACATAAAATGAGCGATGAAGCAAGTGGACACTTGAATTTAAGTCCTAATTCGGTGCACTTTAGAGTACACATTTAATTAAACAAGTTAAGTAAATGAATAGCGAGGATAGACAAAGAGGCATTGTTCATATTTTGAACGGGCAAAAAGAGGCAGGCGTTTTTTCCTTTGTAAATTTTTACGCTAAGTGACGTCATATCTCAAGTGTTGAAGCGAGGCACAGGAGTTTTAGTGATCTTTTTTATAGGACAAGAAAGCGCGAATAATTTTCTTTGTGTTCCGCACTATAAACGAGAGATAATTCTTATTTTAGCATTGGAATTATTTTTTATCTGCAATTTTTTACAGCCTAGTAAAGCATGAATATAGTCAAAATTATATTACTGCAGAATTATTTTAAAACGCCCCACCATTATGAAAATGTTATCCAATTAATGTATAGAAGTCGGGTAAACAAGAATGAAGAGAAACAATATAAATACGAGTAATGCCGTCTGCTGGAAAAACATTTTTCCAAATACTGTAAAAGGACCTTATTATATATGTCAGCCTCGATAGCTCAGTGGTGCAGACAGTCGACTGTCGCTATTGATTGTTAAGCGACGCTGGGCGCGGTCAGTACTTGGATGGGTGACCGCTCGACCGTTGGAGGCTGACCGTGGTTCGGATTCCACGTAAAACTGTAGGTCCCTTCCCTTTTTACCTTACTAGGTGGTAGGGTTCAACCCGCCCGGGTTGGTACCACCGCACTGAATGAAACTTCGGTCGAAACGGTTATGTAAATAGTTTGTGTTTTCCGTCCAGTTCAGTGTAGCCGGCACGATCGAAGGGAAGCACTGACATGGCACCTAGCTCACCCGGTGTTATGGGCTGACATCACGGATGTTGTAGGCGATGCAGCCAACCGTGTCAGTATCCATTAAAAAATATATATATAGGTATGTGTGGCTGAGTCAGAGAGGCCAGAGCGCATTTGAGATATTTATTTGTTTATTTTACTTTTTTATTGCAACTGACTTATTCACAAAATGCTACCGAGATACAATTCAACAAGCGAAAGTGCCTCGATCCTCCGGCGCAATAACAACAGCAGCTTTAATAAAGTTTAAGTATGTCCTGTCACTGTTATTAATGTTTGTCTGCGCACGAGTTTACGTGCGGACGAGTGTGTCCACGACTGGAGACGACCGCACCAGAGCCGGGGGGTGACTAATGATCTCGGCTCCTGATTTAAAACGTTTAGGAATTTCGGAGACAGTAAATTGGTTTTCGGTCGACGTCTGGAGTTAAGTGTAATGGCTTGATTTTTTGTTTTTCCTAGTAGAGCATTAATACCCATACAATAATAGCGTGTTAGATTAGTCTGCTCTTTATCGATGGTGGGGTTGTGGTAGCATATAAGTAAGGTTATTATTTTATTATAAACTTATACAAATTTAGTTTTTAAAAGTAAAGTAATAGATACTAATTTTTATTTTATATTTATTCTAATTGCTAGCTTTGTTAAATTGGTAATTTAGTAACATCGTTAGTAATAATTGTCATTTTCATTTTTAGAGTTCCGTATCCGGTACGGGACCCTATTACTAAGCCTACGCCGTCTGTCTGTCTGTCTGTCTGTCTGTCTGTCTGTCCGTCCGTCCGTCTGTCTGTCCCAGGGCTGTATCTCTTGAACCGTAATAGGTAGCCCGTTGAAATTTTCACAGGATATGTGGTATTATGGCCGATATAACAACAAATAAGAAAAAATAAAAAATCACGGGGGTTCCCATAGAAGACACCAAAAAGTGCATGCGCGCGCGCCATCTACCGAATAGAGTGTGCAGCATTTGAACTAATCATGACATTTAACTAATATGAAGCATTTCATAACACGCCATCGATGGCGTGAGTGGTGCTAACCATGACATGGCGATAAGGAACCCTCGGTGCGCGAGTTCGACTCGCACTTCTTTCTTTTTTTTAATGTATTGTACCTATATAAAATATATAAGGTCTTTCATCAGTAGGTAACGATACGTTAAGGGATGTATGTGTATCAGATACTGATCACGTTCCCACACCAATTTTCTTTACGATATAAAAAACCTACTCACTCCTCAAATTTAATAAGTGAAGTGCGCGTTATTTCACCTTAATAAGTACATTTAATATCGTAAAAAAAATTGGTATGGGAACGTGATCAGTATCTGATACACATACACTACACCCCTTAGTGTATCGTTACCTACTAATGAAAGACCTTATATAAAAATCGGAATAAATACAAGAACTACTCAACATGGATATGAATAATTTAGAATTGAATATCCGCAGAAGTATCGTATAACCCACTTTCGATTCACCGGCAAGTTGATACGATGCTTCGTCTATCGGGTGAGCGAAGTGAGAAGGAAGAGAACACGCTGTAATGCATAGTAATTCAAGATGACACCCGTAAGTCTGGGGGCGGGCGACGCGAAAACATAGACAAGAGGATGAGGCGACACGGCGACATGAGAACCAATCGCTTGTGATTTACATGCTGTTTCAATCAATGAAATCTGTCTGATATCTGTAGGGATTATTATAGGTTATATTGCACAAAAATTTGTAGTGGCTAAAGAAAGCCTACAAAAAGAAAATGTGGATCACAGAAGCTCACTTAACACTTATAAGTATTCAAAATTTACTCAGACATTAACATACAAAAGTTCTTCCCTAACACAAGTTAGTCTAAGAAAATTTACTTCTTGAAACTGATCTCAAATAACGGAATCTCACCACCTCACGTTTGGGCCATTTCTGGTACAAAACTAAGGTTACGAATAAGGAAGAAGTTCTAAATTCGGCCCATACGTTATTTTGATGTAAGGCTTCATCGCTGTGCACTTCAAAACCAACAAAGAGAACGACGAAATGATACGTCCAAAATTGGTATGTCCCCTGCCAAATCGTACACTGCGAAGTGGAGCACGTATCCATAACACATTCGCTCTGAATTCCGGATGAGAGCCCACTTCTTCATGGATGAAACAAGCTAATATAGCGGTTTGTAATAAGGGACATGATTTGTGAGTTTGTGAGGGCCTATTCCCCAACGCGTGCTGTCCTCAATAACCGTCTCATTGTAACTTCCCCAGAATTCCCATGTACGTAATATAAGTTACACGAGACGAATTAAGAAGCGTCTTAGGGTCACGATTTCGGAACTTTCTCGTGGTATATTTTCGCTTAGAATCCGTGCACGGATACGTAAGTACGAGGCGGTACAGGAGGATTCTCAAGGGTCATGAGGTGATTTATGTAGAGGTGTGTCGTGTCGACCTCTCGACAAGTTTAAACGTGGTTAACCGACACGGGTGAGGGAAGCCGCTCTGGGAATTGAAGTTCCTTTTAATTTTTGTTTTCAACGGGCTGATATTTAATGTATCTTGTTTTTCGACTATGAAATGTTTTCCACAGGAGTGTGAAAGTTAAAATGGCTGAAAGAAGATAAAGTGCTAAGATTAGGATCGCCAAGTGTTAACCTGAAAGCAAATTAGACCTGTTCCGAAAGGGTAAATTCCTAGTTCTATAGAATTCGAATAGCACGCATGAAAAACATGAGTGTGGAAGAGGCGTCAGAGATCCGCTGATGTCCCGAGAGCCCTTGTCTCTATCTGTTCCATTGACAGTTATATAGACGTGAATGTATGTGAAAGTTGAATGATTCTGAAGGCTATAATGTATTCCTTTGTATTCATCGTGTCAATTCGTCGCAAATCGCTCGCATAATGTCTATTGGTATTTTCGCTGAATAAAATGTCATGAATGGGTGTGCTTTTGGCATTCTATGATCGCATTTGATTGAGAATCCAATTCATTCTCTGCAAATACTTGTTGGCATATTCATTTGACCAAACTGCCATATTTTTTTTACTGTTTTTATTCATTGTGAGTTCGTTGTAGAATGCGTGAAATCCATGTTAATCCATGATATAGTCAGTATGTAGGTATGATAGTTTATTTCTCACTATTAATATTGTCCTGTCGCGAAGACACTAGTGCATTTGTGCGTGGTGCATATAATGTATGCTGGTCTAAACACCCTGAAAACAAAAACATCTTTAAAGCATAAACAGACTTATGCATTGTTCACGCCTTCAAAATACTCCCTTTGGGGGTCGAATAAGATTGTGACAGTTCCAATGATGTAAAATTTTAGTCCCAACAGTCGTACCCTTTCACTCCACCTAACCGTGTTTCATCCAACCCTATTGGCTGGCGTATCCCCGACCAATCGGCCGAAGTGCATCTGAAGCGCATCTAAACTAGAGCATTAATTCATCGAGTCGACACGTCCATTCACTGCGCCAGATGCTCGCCGTGTGACGCGCGCGTGACTCCAACGCCCTCTGTAGTAGGTTTTAGATTTACAAATATCAGTCGTCGCAACGGTTTTTTCGAGCCCTCGTAACCGCAATTTTGTTTGAATCGATTCACTCGCGACTATAGCTCGAAAGTATCAACACTGTACACAAATTCGTCATAGCGCGGTATTTCTGAATAATTTTCGGGTAATTTTCGATCGCAACAGCATGTCGATCACGACTTGTTTTCCACCGTTCCATGATAGTCCGGGCGAAAGAATTATATGACCGATTTAAGTACCCAAATCTCTCGCTATAAGTGGCGCTTGCATCTTTTCCATACAATCTTTTTCGTTCGGGCTATTATACAAGGGGCGAAAACAACTCGTGATCGACATTTGTCACTTCGCCTTGACTCAACGATTTCATCCGAATGAAATAATAATATATGAACTATTTTAGTCCAAAAATCACTCGCTAGCGGCGCTGACAAATTTTCCTATACAATATTTTAGTTCTGGCGAAATCTATTAAAAGCCAAGTGTCAAAAGAGTCGTGATCCAGGTGCAGTGCAGCACTTTAGTTAAAATTCCGTCACCCTCGATTATCTCTAAATGATCAAAATGACAACGGCAATACCTATAGTTTATTGATTTAGCTCAACAGCTTGTGTAGCTAGCTACCAGGCCAATGCTTTCGTTAATGTAATGTTTATATGAAATTACTTTTCAGCAGCGGAAGTCGGCGTGTGGTGGCGTGCCTTGGGAGAGGTCTATGTCCAGCAGTGGATCGATACAGGCTGACGATGATGGCGACTCATCTGCGATGCGTGGTGCACGAGCGTTTGTGAATCGTTAAACGTCGGTCATGAGAACACGGTGCGGTAATGTCGCGACGGTATGTCGCGTCTTGTCCATGAACATGAAATGTTCGTAAAAGTAAAACCGACTTATCCGGCAGGCGGTCGCGCGAGAAATACATATTTACTTCCGGCCCCTCGCATAAATCAAGACCGGAAATGCCGACGTATCGGAAAACGAAGTAGACAGCCTCTTAACAAAGCCGTGGAGCAGAGTTTATAGGAATATTTTTTCCAGGAGAGCAGAGCATCGGCGCAGGCAGGGAATTAAAAATTGCAGACATCCTATTGTCATTCACTGCATACAATTTACTTCGACCCCATTTTATGGAACCCGACATGTTTGGCTACATAATAATAATATTGCCCTTGCCACCTGACGTGTGGCAAGGGCAAACTAATTGCCTTCGGCGATTTCCTCCAGTCAACCCTAAGTGTTTCCCTTTCGCCGTGCCGGCTACATTGACTAAAACACAGGCTATTTTCTTTCATAGCGGTTTCGGCTGATTTTTATTCAGTGCGGTGGTACTGATACTTACTGCCTGGTGACGCATTTTAGACACAATTGTGAAACTTCTTCCTTTACCCATTTTCTTCTGTTTAACGCTTATTGTATCCTTTAAAATACTATGTACGTGTATTGTGTAACTGAACCTGACTTAAAATCAGCGTTCCTTCCGTCTCGCCAGCTCCTCGGACTCGTGGTGAGGGGCATCGAGACTGTGTCAGGTAAATGTTTCATGTTTTATTATCACTGTGTTGTTGTGTTCTTGTATTAGCGTTGACGACAAAAGTAAAAATAACTTAATTAATTACATTTCATATGTACCTACTTATAAATAACTAGCTTTTTTCCGCGGCTTCGCTCGCGGCAGACTCGGTTTAATCGCAAATCCCATTTAAACGAAAATGTGATAATAAACGACCGCTTTTTTTTATATAATCCGGTATGGGTGTCTGAGTCAGAGGGTCAGAGCAAATGCTCCAAGCAGTCAATATCACCTCCGAGAAGGTAGGCGGCATACCGTAGACTTCCCTGGATTGCTGGCTATACTGGACTAGAGGAGATCCAGTACGATGGTACCGACCCTTTCGGCTACAATTAAGCCTACCACCTAGTAAGGGGCAAGGGAAGGGACCTACAGTTTTACACCAGTTCCGAATGGTGGAACAGCAGGTGGTATGCACGTAAATTTTTCCGCCAGAAAAAACTCATTGGTACACGCCGACCGGATTCGAACCTCGGACCTCTCGCAAGAGAAGCCGACGCCCAGACCACTGGGCCAACCGCTGCTTCCCTTATATTATCTCGCCCTCTCTCTTCCATCCATAGATACTTTATTTGAATGGTATATATAGCCTATAGTGAGAAGCCCAAGAACTACCTACTCTTTCCATTGGTGCAAACCACATCAAAATCTGTTCAGTGCTTCCGGAGTTTACCTCAAACATACATACAGACACGTTCCCCTTTATATAAGAAAAAAATTTAATTAGAGATTGCCCGGTAGCTACATACACAGGGCAATTCGTAATTTGATCTTTGTGTACATACATGGAACTGTGGAAATGCGCGCGTTGAGGAGTATGTGTGGAGTTACAATGAAAGATAGATTGAGAAATAGTGTACTGCGAGAGCGCTGTGGGCTGAAAGATGATATAGTGACAAGTATGGAGCAAGGAATGCTTCGGTGGTTCGGTCATGTTGGAAGAATGGATGATAGGAGACTAACGAAAGAAATTTATTAAGCAAATGTGAGTGGAAGAGTCGGGAAGGGTCGCCCTAGCTAGACGAACGTACCTGGACCAGATCGGGCATGTGCTCAAAAAGGGTCAAGTGCGTAGTACCCGTAACCGACGAGCATGCATGAAGAACATTATGGGAGTGGAAGAGGCGGCAAAGGTGTGTCAGGATCGTGGCACGTGGAGATCCGTTGTCTCTGCCTACCCAACCGGGAAACAGGCGTGACGCTATGTTTGTATGTATGTACACACATTTAGCATTATTTTTCATCTGCTCGACGATTTGATGCCTCTCAATATGCCGTTCTATACTTTTACCTTTTCCGGACGCAGGTCTCCGATTCTCATCTTCATTCGCTGAGTGAGCGCTCCGCGCCGCCGCACACTGTGTCGCGCAGTATGGGAAGCTTGGTCAAAACTCCATGATGATGTTTTGTAACTTCTTTGTTCATGATTATTTAATATATACAATATAGTTAATTTTCATGTAGGTAAGGTGAGCAAAAAAAAACATAATTTTTTTTTTTGTACCTTTTATTTATTTTTAATACATATACATATCACACACGCTGAATCCCGACAATCGGGGTAAGCAGAGTAATCGGTGTTGTGCTGCAAGAACTCTGGTAAATTACAGCACAACACCGACCACCACGTTTCGCAAATTATTCGAACAAGATTCAATCGATCAAGCAGCAAGTAAGGCACGAAGACCCACCTGCTGCATGACTCGGTGGAAGTACCATGCCAAGGTGAGAGGTGGCGAGCCTGTCGCCCTTTAGCACGGCATCTTGTCCTTATCCGTTTTTAATATTATTTATAATACACCTAGGTTATTTTTAATACACCTAGTTATTTCTTGGAAGAGTATTAATCGTATTCACCTTTCAGCCATTCTTCATATTTTGGATCACTGAACAAACGGTCTTTTTTTTCGTTGCACTCTCACATAATACGATTTAAAAGTATATTTAAATTTAATTAAGTTATTTTTCAAGCTTTGGCTATCTTCCTCCGAACATCGAGTTTTCTTCTTCACATAATGGATCAAATGGTTGAACTTTGTGTCTAAATTTTTTGCTGGATCCTTAAAACATATTTCGATCAATTGCCTCCGCGTACCTTCTGCAGGATCTGAAAAAAAAAATACGTACCACCACGTCAACTTGGTGATAATTAGGGCTTTTAAAAAAAATTAAATTAATTTAGAAAATGTAAAAAAAAATTTTTTTTATCGTTTCAGTTTCATGCCAGGAACAAAAAAGTCTTCCAGCACATAGATCTCTTTCTTTCAGATATAGTGAAAAACCACAATTTTTGTTTTATTAGTATGGAATAGAAAGAATTTGATTTTTTTTTACCAACTTACACGTGTTACATCATAATGGTAATGAAGACTTTTTTGTTACTGTTATGAAACTGAATCGGTTAGGCTATAAAAATCAACCACCTATTTTTTCATTCAAAATACATAAAAAAAATATTTTACATAAAAAAAAGCCCAAGGTCCAAAAAAAATTATATAGGTTTTACTCCCTATATGATACAGAACCCCCCCTTAGCGTACTTTTAACTAATTTTGAAAGACCTAATAGTAATTATAATTTTAAAAAACTCGTACTGTTACCTAGGTCACATTTTTAACTTTTTTTTTTCAAATGCGCAAATTTGCGCAAACTTTTTTTAGTGATATGACACCTGTATTAGTGTACCAATTATGCCTTATTTATGTTTTACGTGGAAAACGCTGGAAACACGTACTAAATGCTTAGATAATTCAGAAAATACAACATTTTTAAAGGTTACCTTTTAAAATATATTAATAAAACATTACATGCTTATATTTAAACAAAAATATATTTGGAATGATGTACGTACCTTCCAGATTATCTTCCATTTTGCAGAATTAAAAAAGATGGAATACGAACAACGATACACCTCAAACGAAATCATGAACTTTTCTTTAAAACGTACGCATCGCCGAGAAGGCAATGTTCAACTGTCAAATACACAAATTCTAGTGCATCCTAACGCGTCCAATGACTGAAGGGGGGTGGAGCGGTTACTAGTCCCCACTCCTAATTAGGTTGCGACGTTGTAGAACCATTTTCGCGTTTTTTACTTATGACCAAGCTTCCCATACTGCGCGACACAGTGTGCGCCGCCGCCGCCACCGTGGAGGTAATGATCCATCATGTCTTTGCTCCCGATATACTTTCAGTGCCTATTGATTTTTTATGAACAATCGACGCGCAGGAAGTATTTTTTCGAGGTAAGAGATTTTTTTTTTCGGTAAGCGATACGGTGCCGGAAATTGCGATACTGAGCGGAAACTTTTGGTAGGTGAATAGGTAAGTTTAACACAGGCGCATATAATGTTAGGCAACATTTTTTTTTTATTGAAAGCGCGAAATGTTGTGCCGAGCCATCCATAAGGTGTCTAAGGACGCCCATGGACATTCGGTTGTATGCGCGGGTTGCGAATACCATGCCGGCCTGACAGGTGCCCATTCACGCCCCTTTTGAAGGATCCGAGACTGTACATCAAGAGTTGCGTTCCAGAATTTACCGGTCCTATAGAGGAAAGATCTGCAGAACTTTTCTTTAGATTCTTTATTCTTTATTATTTATTCATCATTCGTATGGTAGTAAACTACAACTACGCTTTCATGTGTCCTGTTTAGTTTCTAATCCCTGCCCAGTGGTCGTGGTGCGGAGGTGGAAAGGGTACGGCGGGATCCCGTTAAACAGCTCCTCCGAGCCTGCATGACTTCTCCCACATTCCAAAAGTTAGTTAGAACAGAATGGCTCACGGCATTAAGCTCGCCTTTTTGTATAAATTGGTGCTAAAAAATTTGCAGACATTTTATTTATTTAGCATTAAGCTCATATATAGGGGCGTGAAAAGGCTCCTGTCAGGCCGGCATGGCATTCGCAATCCCCGTGCATCACAGAATGTTCATGGGCATCGTTAGACACCTACTTGTAGGTGAAACGATGCCACATGTCGCGCTATCAATAAAAAAAAATATCAATGTATAGTTTCTGAAAGAAAGTATCCCTGCAAGAGAGATCCAATCTAGTGCAGGATGCTAATGCCACGTATTAACTGCGGACTAACTGCAGTACGCAATTTCATTCAATCAACCTTTAATACAGCTCAAAGTAATAGCATTGTTGGTACAAGCCTCGCGGTGTTTTGGTTTTGCCTAACCTGAATGTTTTTTTTTTTTTATTGCTACCGAACTGGGTGGCTCTGTCCGAGGTCGCAACCTCAGGCGCAGCCAATTTCACCCGCCAGTGCGGCTTGGAGGTGGACTAATGTTGCTGGGGAAAGGCTATTAACCCGCGATTTGAAGATCTGTGGATTGTAGGAGTGGGGGAAGATATTTCCTGGGAGCCCGTTCCACACCTTTGCAGTGCGGCACAAGAACGATTTAGAGAATCGTGCAGTTCGAAGAACTCTTCTGTCGACTACAAACGGGTGTTCCGCGAGAGTATGGCGGGTTTGGCGAAGGCGAACAGGAGGAGGAGGGATAAGGGAAGCAAGTTCGTCAGAGCAGCGGCCATAGTAGTACCGATAAAACAGGCTCAATGACCCAACGATACGTCTGTGCTTTAGAGGTTGAAGGTCCTTTGTGAGTACGGAGTCACCAATGAGGCGAATGGCTCGTCGCTAAATAGAATCCAAGGCTGAAAGAAGGTACTCTGGGGAACCCTCCCAAAGATGACTGCAATATTCCATCACCGGTCTTACTTGTGCTTTGTAGAGTGTAAGCAGTTGGACCGGCGTGAAAAATCGCCGACAGCGGTAAAGGACCCCTAATTTTCGAGACGCTAGTTTCGCCTTGGACTCTATGAACGATCGAAACCCAACGTCCCTGGACACCTCCATACCCAGGACGCCCAGACTACCATCTTTGGGGACTTGATGGATAGAAAGTATGTGTTTTTTATTCTAGAAAATACCCAATAATTGTTGCACACTCAGGATCGCAACTTCGATCTCTCACATAGGTCCCGCCCCGTGCTTACTGCCAAGGAATCATTTTACCTTTTAGAAAAAAATCTGTTTTAATCCAGTCACGATCTAGTATGTAGGTATACCTGAAACAAACCAGAAATAAACTGTCAGCATTTAATTTACTATAATTTAACATACTATACTAGTAAGTTTAATTTAATTACATTTAATATACTATAGTAAATTTAAACCGTCCTGAGCCTTCTAGCCACATTCCAGCTAGTTTCCATTGAAGACAATGGGTCTGAGCCATAAAACTAGATTGTTTGTTGTAGTGACATTTATGAGGCAAAGGCCAGGAAGAAATAATTTTAGTTATAGTACCTATGTATTTTATCATATGTAATTTACTAAGTGAATGAAAAAAGTTAATAACACCAGGAACAAAATTTTTCTTGAAAAATAAACATGTAAAATTTACCAGGATCAACTATCCCACTGTCAAAGCTGTGTCAAAAATGTATTCCGAATTTAATATGTAAAAATTACATCACAATAGGTCGCCATCTCTGTGTGAGTTAACCGTTATTATAATATAAATTCAAGTTAGTAGCTTCCCGATCAAAGATATACAAGTAGTATGGAGAGTATTCACCCACCTACATACAATAGTTGATCGCAGCACGTTACGAATATGGCAGTTACGGGATGAACACGATAATAATTATTATGTACACATTTTCTTAGAAGAAAGCCTTCAAGAGTCGATGGTGATGATAATTACTTTAGCGAAGTAAGTATAAATGAATGAGGACGAGGTCGAAGGCAGACCTGCGTATAGTTAGGACGCACTCTACCATAACACGAGTATCCTATGTAAGAAAGTCGACAAAAATGAGGTTCAAGGCTAAGTGCATACAGTTACATATAATAAAATCGTTAAGGAAACAAAATCTGTAAAAAAAAAAACAACCAGGGCGACTTAAAATGAGTAACTGAACATGTTTTGTTTGAAAAATTTTGTTTGTCTGTCTGTGTATATGCGCATCACGCAAAAACCACTGAAGGGTTTCTTCAGTAATAGCAGCTAATACAATTTTGAATAAAATATTCATTCGAAATCTAAAAATAAATAGATATAACGGAAATTACACTTCTTTTTTAAGCCTACGCCGCGCCGTCTATCTGTCTGTCCTACTGGTGTATCTTTTGAACCGTAATAAGTAGCCGGTTTTCTTGATTTAATAAGAGGTCACAATCAAAGAATTAAATTAATACTAAACTAAACTACTTATAAAACTGACTAATACAATAACAACATACATAAACGAGCCGGTTGAAATTTTCACCGGAAGCCTATTTCTAAGCCTATTATGCAGGTGGTCTGTCTGCTTGTTTGTCCTATTGCTGTTTCCGTCTACGGGGGAAGAAGGTTTGCGACTCTAGCTCTTAACTAAATGATTAAATATGTTTCCTTTAAAGCTTAATCTGACAGTGTCTGTGATCCCACGTCGCCTGCGGGCGGTCACGACGCGCGACACGTCGCACCACGCCGTGCCACGCCGCAGCACGTAGCGCGCGTCGTGACGCGGCGCACGACCGCCGTCGTCGGAGCCGCCGCGCCGTGTCGCGCTTTGTTAAATGTCTCGCCGGTGACACCAGTTTACATTGTTGCGTCTGACTTTCTTATGTTGCCTTGCTCCTACACACTGTATAGTTTTGATAGTTGTAATCACGAACGAACAGCTAGGCAAGATAAGAATACACTTAAGGCAGCGGTTCCCAGATAGCGGTACGCGTACCTCCAGGGGTACGCAGGCTCAAGAGAAGGGGTACGCGCGGGCGCAGTTAATGGCCACGTTTACCTCTGCAATCTTAAAGTAAAGAAAACAACCGGCCAAGTGCGAGTCGAACTCGCACTTGGCCGTTTAATTAGTGCCCTTAAATCTAATGGGTGAGCTGGAAGAGACTGCCATAGGGCAATAACCTCGCCCATTGGATGAAGGAAAGAAAAATAAAGTATGTACTCACCTATAAATGTTATATACTTAGCTATGTTTTTCTTCAAAATTGTTATTTATTTGTTATTGTTTCTTTAGTTTATTATCTAGTTTTATTTTTACTCTGTGTTTTGTTATATTGCTTTTGTCTTTTTTTCATCCAATAAACGGTTATATTATTATTATTTTATTAGTGTTTATGCGTCCACAGCTAGGCATACGATTCTCCAATTTTTCTCTAGTCCTCCCTGCCTTCAGCCAGCACTGATTGCCTCCGAGATATTTATAATAAGTGCTAAATACAGCCTTAAAAGGTGTGGAACGGGCTCCCAGGGAATATCTTCCCCCACTCCTACAATCCACGGATCTTCAAATCGCGGGTTAATATCCTTTCCCCAGCAACATTAGTCCACCTCCAAGCCGGACTGGCACCTCCTCGGGGGTGAAATTGGCTGCGCCTGAGGTTGCGACCTCGGACAGAGCCACCCAGTTCGGTAGCAATAAAAAAAAATATAGGTACCACCATGGAGGTGGGGAAGATGGTACCACCGGCAAAAATATACCGTATTTAAAAATAAATTGCCAAATAAAACGTCCATTGAAATTCGGTTTCCCGCTAGAAAACAATTATTTAGACGCAGGTTTCCTGGTTTGCTCATCGTAACGGCAATAATTCTCTCCGTTTCAGTTGAGGTGATTTTTCGCCATTTTATTCTGGTTCCTTGAACTGAATTGACACAAAACACCACAGATATCAGTGTAGACGTCAAAGGCATCGCAAGTCTCGTCTGTAGTCTGTGGGCCGCTTCGTGTAGGAAACTTAATATGCTTGTTTTGATTTATTTTGCGCGCTTTTGAGAAAATCTATAAAGATGACGCGATCCCGCTGGATCTGGGTTGAATGAATTTGCGTTCGAGTTTTATTGCGTTTAGTAAATCTACTATTACGAATAATAGCCGATTTCATCACCTACATGTGCATCTCTCCCCGTGTATGTCGTAAAAGGCGACTAAGGACAGGATGCGGTGCTAAAGGGCGACAGGATAGCCAGCTCTCACCCTGGCACGTTCCTTCCCCCGAGTCATGTAGGTTAACGCGTCAACGCGTTAAATTACACTAAATGACTCCGATTTTTTTTCATATTTTTCCCTGGGTAGTCATAAACTGGCCTACTCCCTGGTTCCCGCTTGATGTTGAGTTTTGGGACACGGTGTATATGTTGGGATGATTTTATATTTTTATATTACGTACTCGTAGGGATGGGATGAGAATGTGGGTAACCAAATGTAAGCAAAAGTGCAAATATTAAATTTATGTACCTAGTTTATCTTGAATTTTCCGCGCGTTCTAAATTCTATCAGACGCATTTGATATCCGCCGAGTAAGGAAGGCGCCACTGTCGCGGCACATCCGGTCGACTGCCGGAAGTTTAATTTCATTACCGCGTTTTTTGAGCCCCCTGCTAGGACGACAGCTAGAAACTTCCGGCCGCGGTGGCGCCGCTCTGCGGACTGTTGACGTATTACCTATTGTGTGGTGAGTGCATGGAAATAAATACGAAGAAGGAGGCATCAGCTTTGCTATGATAAAACAGCTTCCCTCATCCCTTCTGCCCCTATCTATACCCGCCAAACTCGAAGGACTTGCTCGGAACATTCCAAATGTCGTGACACTCTACGTCTTTTTTTTTTATGTAAACCAGCATGGGTGGCTGTGCCGAGGGACCAATGGTGCAGTCGACAGAGCCAAAATCACCTCTCCTCGCGAAACCACGCTCAGTTAGGTGCCATGCCAGCAGATTTGCGGACTGTTGCTAGGCTGTCTAGCCCGTTAATACGACGCTTGAAGACACCCAGGTTAAAGGATTCAGGAAATACACTCGCCGGAAGACAGTTCCACACTCTAGCGGTGCGACAAAGAAACGATTTAGAAAACCGATGGGTTCTCAAAAGCCCAATGTCAACAACAAAAGGGTGCTGAGTCTCTCTGCGACGAGTCATGCGGAGATAGGACGGGTGGCAGGGAATAAGGGATGCTAGTTCCGCAGAGCAGCGTCCGTGATAGTATCTGTAAAACAGACTAAGCGAACCCACAAATCGTCTGTGACTCAGGGACTCCAGTCCAGACCATCTGTAAGTTTCGGGTCACCAACAAGACGGATGGCTCGGCGCTGTATCGAGTCCAAGGATGCTAGCAGATAATGGGGACTACCCTCCCAGATGTCTGAGGTTTTTGAAATCTTTCATGTGTCATGCGGCGAAAATATGGAAATGTCTTTATTTTATTAAGGTGGCGCCGTGCCACCCATAAGGTGTCTAACGACGCCCATGGACATTCGGTCATATGCGGGGGTTGCGAATGCCATGCCGGCCTGACAGCTGCCTATTCACGCCCATCTTGAAGGACCCGAGACTGTACTTGGGGGGAAATATATGAGCAGGGAGAGCGTTCCAGAGTTTACCGCTTCTGTAGAGGAAAGATCTGCAGAACCGGTTTGTACGCGACCGCGGTAAGTCCAGCGTGTAGGGATGCATAGCCTGCCCGGTGCGCGTGGTGCAGAGGTGGAAAGGGGACGCGGACGGCAGGATCGCGTTAAACAGCACCTCCGAGCACTCCCCATGGAATAAGCGATAGAACACACTTAGGGTCTTCCGGTGATAATGTTCTCTACTACCTATAACCTAGATGTCTTCTAAAGGCTTGTCAATAAATGAGACGAAGACCTTTTTGTGAGCGCTATACCTACTTGAGTGGATGGATGAGAAGAGCGGAAGACCGCGTGTGGTGGCGTGCCTTGGGAGAGGCCTATGTCCAGCAGTGGACCGATACAGGCTGATGATGATGATGATGATGATACCTACTTAGCTGGTATCGCGCCTCGCGTATCGTGGTTGCGTGAGGAGTGATGTTCTAATCTTCTGTCGGACTTTTGGGCACAGCCACTAAGAGATACGACTCCTTTCTTATATTACTAGGTGGTAGGATTTAAGCCGCCAGGGTTGGTACCACCGCACTGAATGAAAGGTCGGTCGAAACGGCTATGTAAATGATTGTGTTTTCCGTCCAGTTCAGTGTAGCCGGCACGACCAAGGGGAAGCACTGGCGTGGCACCTAGTTCATCAAGGTGTTATTATGGGCTGACATCACGGATGTTGTAGATGATGTAACCAACCGTGCCAATTCCAATTTAAAAAGGGTGGAGGAAAAGGAGAAAAATACGAAATTAAAAAAATAATAGTAAATACTTACTTCCATTTCTATCACTCAAGTATCTTCTCTCTCGTGCCAATGGTGTGCATGCCCACCAAATTATCTAATATATTATTAAGGTATAATGTACGCAACGCGTGACTTTTACTTATTTTGTTTTATTTTATCACTATTATACTCACAATCCGACAGACGCCAAGGTGCAGGCGCAGGCATGCGCACTAATTACTTAAAAACATGTACGTGTAAATTTTAATTTTCTGTTATTTTTGACAAATTTTATAAACATTATTTTATTTAAAAATTATATTGTTACAATTATTTAGTTATGTCACTATACACTTACTAGGATAGGCTTAAAATCAGCGGCACTGCAAGGGTAGTGCCACAAGCTGCGCCTAGACCTCTTTCTCTATTAAAAAATTAGATATAAGTTGTTTGTATTTATCATTGTATGTAATTAATGTGCATTGAGAAATAAACACTTTTGATTTGATTTTGATTTGACAATCTCGTTTCTCGGTATTTATTTCTATGGGAGGTAACTTCGTTTAGGTTAGGACGTAAACTTTATTCTAGAGCTGTAGGTAGAGGCCTTGCTCAAAGTCGAAAAAAGAAAAGAAGAAAAAGTGGAATGTTAGAAAAAAATGCCGGACTTGTAAAAGAGCTAAGTAGAAACCGATAATGGAATAATGGAGTCTATGATAGTTAGAATTTCTTGTATGATTTTCTTTCGGATTTACCACTATATCTCAAAAAGTAATACAAAATTTAACTTTCTTCAGTGAACTTTTCCGTGAAAATTTCAACCGGCTACCCACTACGGTTCAACAGACTATCTTTTAAAGGTAGGACAGTAGGACAGACGGCGTAGGCTTAAGGCGGAAACAAGACTCAAACCTTGCTACCCGAGCACTGATGATTGAAACACGAACCATATGCAGATGTAAATAGGTGCGAGATTCATTCTACTCGTGCGGTGGATGATACGTCGCGCCGAAGATGAACGTTTGCGCGAAAATCACACTATAAGTATATTAAATTTCACATGTTGGAAAGATGGAAAAAAAATATGTTTTTAGCTACGATTGTAGGGAAAAATATTATCTATATTTATATGAGGGTCTTGTATTGAAACAATTTATGCTTAAGAGAATTTGACTTGAAAGTACAATTTTTTCGTACTTTTCGTTATGTGTTTGGAGATTTATTTAACACCTTTCCAAAGTAGTAAAATATACTTTTTTAGCTATGTTTGTTATTAAAGATTAATACATAACATATATTTTTTACAGATTTTTTATCTTTACCAATAGCTCAACAATTCCGTTTAAAGTTGACCTTTTGAGTCTTATTTGCGCCTTAATAATAGGATTCTGTACTCCTACGGTACGGAAACCTAAAAACACCTATTAAAATATACGTAATTCGATAACAACGTTATGTCCGCTTTTGCCGCTCTCCTTCTATGCACTAGATTCAGGGTCCGTCGGGCGATTAAACACCGTGCGATATTTAATTAAGACTCTTCATTGTTTTTTTTTTACCAAAGAATTCAAAATTCTAGAACTACCATTGTTACATACACATTGGTATCGCAATGGACATTTGCACTGTTTTACTTCCTCCCCAACATAGATACACAAATGCACACAACAAATGCACACAATTTGCATCACACCGCTCTCAACACGCGTGTTGATAAAGACACGCGAGTCCACAAATGCAATATAGACGAATATTTGTATTTCGTTTTTGTGCACGCTGTAAATTATTGTACATCCACTCGACAAGCGTCTTCTACCTTCTTGATTTCTTAGTTGTATCCACATAGTTGAACAGAACATTTGAATTGGTTAGAGGGGAAAAGGAGGCGTAGTCGGCGCGCCGCAAGCAAGTACCGGTTGACTTACTTCACACTAGGCACGAGATCGCATGACTCAGTGCAGACGCTCAGCCACAGTAGAAAAATTAGGGATATAACAATAGGGATATAAACAATTTGAATTATAGACTTAGTACGGACTAAAATTTCGTAAGTCCTTCAAGAGAGGCGTGAAGGGGTACCTGTCAGGCCAGCATGATATTCGCAGCCCCCGCATGCGACCTAATGTCCATGGGCGTCGCTAGACACCTTATGGGTGGCTCGGCGTCAAATGTCGCGCTTACTATAAAAAAAAAGTAAAATGGCCATCGTAGTTTCAGTACAAGTTCAATAGTGCAACCGTTCTATGCCCCTTCCAGCTACACACCTTGTATCCCAAGTGCTTTCCGCTGAGATTTGTTTTTAATTTCCGCCAGTATTCCTCGCGACTAGCGCCGGAAATAAAAAGAGTGCAGTTTTTGTTCTGGACTGCGTTAATTAATTTATTGCGCTGTCTCCGGTTTTCGAGATTGCGTTTTTATTAATTTTATTCCGCGGTTAGTGTTATGTAGGGTTGGCACCTTGCCGGAAACGGACCGGATAGTGCGGCAACTGCATATTTCATCCGAGTGTCCGGAAAATGTAAAAAATATTCGGAAATATCAGCACGTAGTCTAATAGTGGCAGATGGCAGAAGTATCATGTTCATTTGATAGTACGAAGACCAGTGTAAACAAATTTCCAAATATTTTATTTTATGTAATGCGTTATGTATGGGTGGCTGAGTCGGAGGGGCCAAAGCACATGCGCCGACCAGCCAATATTACCTCCGAGAAGGTAGGTGCCATACGCTTCTTCCCTGGATTGCTGGCTATACTGAACTAGAGGAGAACACAACCGAGGCTTCTATGCGGCCATCTTACATCCAGTACGGTGGTACAACCCAGTCGGCTATTTGAGCCTACCACCTAGCAAGGGGCAAGGGAAGGGACCTACAGTTTTACATCGATTCCGAACGGTGAAGCAGCAGGTGTAGGTATGCACGTAAATTGATTCGTACCTCGGACCTCTCGCATGAGAAGCCGATTCCCAATCCACTCGGCCACACCGGCGTCTTAAACATTTCCAAGTTTTGATACCTCCAAATTAGAAATTACCTTTAGGCAAATTCTTTGTGCGGCTAACGCTTATGTACTCTATAATATACATAGAAGAATAATCGTGAGGCTCGGTAGCTCAATGGTGCGATCGGTCAGCTGTCGTTCGTGATCTTTAGCACACCAAAACTTCGAAGCTTGGCCGCTTTACCGTTGGAGGGTGACCGTAGTTCGTATTCCACGTAAAACTATAAGTTCCTTCTCTTCTTACCTTACTAGTAGGTTTTTACCCGCCCGGGTTGATACCACCGCACTGAATAAAATGTCGGTTGAAGCGTCTATGTAAATAGTTCGCGTTAAACAGTTCATTGTTGCCGGCACGACCAAAAAGAAGCACTGACATGACACATAGTTCACCAAGGTGTTGTATGCGCTGTCATCATCACAGATGTTGTAGGTAGGCATAGAGATGTAGGTAGGCAATATAGCCAAAAGTGTCAGTTTCCATTAAAAATAAATAAGGCAGTCATGCTTGTTTTAATTTGGTGGTTTCCGTGACAGTAATGACAGGTGACTGACATTGGTTAGGGATAAAGGGAAGTCATAGTGATAGGGAAGAGGATAGTGATAGGGAAGAGGATATTGATAGGGAAGAGGATATTGATAGGGAAGAGGATAGTGATAGGGAAGAGGATAGTGATAGGGAAGAGGATAGTGATAGGGAAGAGGATAGTGATAGGGAAGAGGATAGTGATAGGGAAGAGGATAGTAATAGGGAAGAGGATGGTGATAGGGAAGAGATAGAGATAGGTATGGGATAGGGATTCAATGCCTGGTAGAGTTACAAAGTGAGATGAAAGTCTGAAACACTCAGATTAATTTCGTCGCGAAGCAAAAGAGTTACGAGATAGCAATAGGGATATAAAAAATTTGAATTACAGCTGAATACCTGGCTACAAGGAAAATCATTATATGATTTAAATAATTTCAATATCATTACATAGTAAAAATAAATAAGGTGAAATATGAAAATTATTGTTACTGCGACCATCTGTCTATTTAATGGGAATACTATTTATTTATTATTTAAAAAATTTTATGTATAATGACGATGCCTCAAGATCACGATTTTAATTGTTTGATAATGTGTGCTATTATATGAATTTGATTTCATTTGATTTAACGAAGCTCCATACATATCCGCCCTTTAGAGTACGGATATGGCCTAAATGCCAACGCCTAAAACGAATTTATGTCAAACCAGAGATCGTGCTACATGAAAGAATTTCGCCCACACAAACTTACACATGTCCCCAAAACGAATTCTTCACCTCGAGAGCGTTTTCTTAATATTGTAGTCAGCCACGTGTGCTGTTGTTGTGCGAGGTTACGAGGGATATAGACGGAGGTTACAAGGATGTGGGGTAGGAGGCGGGGTAGAAATATGTTATTATTTACCCACAATAAGGCGACGAGATGTCGACGCGATGCTACGTTTATTCACATTGCCGACCGCAGAAGCCTCAGCGCTCTCGTACAAATTATTGGCTCTTTCTGAGCACACGTGTGATGGCGTTGAAGTTTAACGCGGAAGCGTTCCTGTTTGTTTTTGGGTTCTCCGCACTCAGTGCGGTGTTCACACGTTTGAGTTCATGTTTTGAGCATTTTACCAAAGAGCGGAAAACATGAACTACATGTTTATTTTTAAGGTTCTCCACGCTCTATACATATAGACAGACGTTTTATTTTTATGGAAACTGACACTGTTGGCTACATCACCTACAACATCCGTGATGTCAGCCCATAACACCGGGTGAACTTGGCGCGACGTCAGTGTTCCCTTCGGTCGTGCCGGCTTCACTGAACTGAACAGAAAGCAAACAATATACATAGTCGGTTCGACCGACCTTTCATTCAGTGCGGTCGTACCAACCCGGGCGAGTTAAACCCTATCACCTAGTAATATAAGAAGGGAGTCATATCCTTTATATTATACGTTCACGTTCACGTTCACTTATATTATACGTTCACAAGTTCTGAGTTCATGTTTTGAGTACTTTTTTTCCATCTAATGTGTAAGAGCGCAAAACATGAACGCAGAACCTGCATGTTTATTTTTATGGCTCTCCGCATTCATTAAAGAAGTTCACACGATCTACGTTGGTGGTTTGAGCATGTTTGTAATATGTAAGAGCGCAAAACATGGACGTAGAAACTGCACGTGTAATTATAAGTTTTTTTTTCATGTTTTGAGTTTTTTCGCGTTGTATTGCGAAAAGTTGAACACCGTGTATGTGTGAGTGTTTTTTTCTTTTCATTTATTGAAAGGTCACCCATAAGGTGTCTGACGCCCATGGACATTCGGCAGAATGCTGGGGTTGCTAATGCCACGTCGGCCAGACGAGAGTCTATTTACGCCCCTCTTGAAGGACCCGATACTGCAATAGATGGGAAATATTTGGGCAGGGAGAGCGTTCCAGAGTTTACCGGATCTATAGAAGAAAGATTAAGTTTAAGGTTTCGGTTCCGAATCATATTCGAAGTTTGATTTTTTTTCGCATCGGAACAATTTGAGGACCTGGTTCCTTGGATCGTTCTGTCTTTATTTCTTTCTATAACTCTGTGTGGCACATGTGTACATATACCGTTCATTGGGAATCGTTGTCGAGACCAACTGACATCCCTTCCCCACCCGCACCTCCCCTCGAGCGACCTCCGCTCGGATCCTTCGTAGAGTGGCACATTGTCACTCTGTCGTCTAAAATTCGATGTAGGTTTCGTTTCGAATTTCTTGCGTCATTGGAAATCATAATAATGTATTGTGGAAGGACGTGTTGGGCTCAGGTAAAATACATTTCCTTTCCTTAGTTCGACAAGAGGAAATAGCTTTCTATATTTATAAAGATTCGGGAAGCTAACCTTTGTAAGTCCTCTAAGCTCTCCCCATGCCTCACGGTATCAAGAAGTCTTCAGGAAAATCACGGGATATTATTAAAATAGTTAATAAAAGCTACTAAGTACCAACACTGTATCGAGAGCATTCTGTAGAAAAGATAAATCTACGAACACTTTGCATAAGATACCGAGGTTCAAAACTGTTCCTATTTATTCTTTAAGAAGATATCATACTTAAGAAGAAAAAGAAGAAAAAAGAAAAAACTTTACTCAGGATAAAAAAAATCAAAATTATTTACAATGCACTACATTTAAAAAAATACTATATTTTCAGCTGAAAGGGAGGAGACACAGCACAATGCAAACCCTAGTATTTTACCTACATAGGTATTCGCGGCTGGTAATACGCACCATCCTTCGAGTCTATTTGGGAATTGTTTATTTTTTTTGTATATATTGACGGCACTCAAATAAAAATATGGGCAAACGGTGACACTTAATAAAGTACGGACCAATTCTAGGTTTGTTCATTTCGAAGCTAAAGAGGACAGGAAGTTGATGAACAAAGGAAAAATATGTTTGATACCTCGAGACAAAGGTGTTCCAAATTGTGACGAAAATGTCATAAATGGCATTTGACTTCCGAAATTTCCGATAGTAAGTAGCCGTAAGGAAAATAATTCACAGGTATAGGAAGAGTGTGAACCGTATGCAAATTTGTGTCAATAGCAGTTCTACCCCTTTGAATTGTTTCCCGTAAGCCAAAAACAAATGAAAGCTGGTCTCAATCCCGCAATGGATCTGTGGTCAAGTCCAAATAATGGCGTCGAGCGCAGCGCGCTGTTTTCGGTACTGTCACAGCAGATTTCGGTACTCTGCCGAAAGCGACGCAAACATCGGACAGGAATCCCCCAGAATAATTACCATTTCAACTCTTAAGTACTTAATTCTAAAACTACGTCTGCTTCCTGTTATATCAAATGCTACTAAGTCTGTTTGTGTGTATACACATGCCAAAGGAAAATGCTACCATTAGCAAATTTGATAAATCCCTAGAGATTTACAGCTGATGGCGGAGGGACGATCACGATACGTAGTTGTAAAAATGTAAAACAAAAAGAAAATTAATTTGCTCATGGTTCTAGTTGCGTCCGTTCGATTCATGATGACAGATCATTATGCTGCAATGATGACAGGCACATGACAGGAAATATGCTGGCAGATCATTTTTCTGTGGGTCTTCACACGTCACATTGTCTTTATTCGAACAATTCAGGTCTGCCAAGTGTGCAAATCATATACACTTTTTTAAATCATAAAATATTTATTACTACAAAAGTCAGAGTTGAATGTCTGCCTCTTCCATTTTCTTCGTTTTGAGAAGGATTCTCAACATCAGGATCAGAGGCAGACATGACCAAATCATATTTCCAAACCCCCTTTTTTAACCAATTTGAAGCGCTGTCAATTAACAACGCAACGCTACCATGATGGGATCTGGCCACATGAACAAATCATATAGAAATTTTGCTCGCCAGCTCCTTAACTACTCCAGGAGCATAATCAAATCCAAAAAGTACCTATCTGAATCGCGCTGTCCAGATTCCGCTAAACCTGGATGTTACCGCGGTGCCAAAACACGGTGCGGCGACAGAAACGGCTGACAACTTCAGGCTCAGAATATATGACGCTTTGTGCTCGGCGTGTCGCGAGGAATTGTGTCACGAAGTTTTGTTCGCGCCACTGCTGGCGGCGGCGGCATCAACATATTGACACTTAAGGGTGGAGAATGTAGCGTTTTTGGGAATGAAACGCGCAAAATGTCGGCTACACGAATAGTGGATTTTAATATTGTTTCATATCTGGTTTGAGAACGATATGTCTTTATTTACTTCACACGCAAGACAAGACAGCAAAAAAATCTTTTTTTTTTTACCAGAGAACCCCGGCGTTAATTTTTATAAATTTAGGTAAATTCTATGTAACCCGCTGGGCAGACGTTAAAATGCCTCTTATGACTTCCAAAAACTCTTCTTCTTCATCATCATTAGCCCGTATCGGTCCACTGCTCTCATGAGCTGCTGACATAGGCATCTCATGGCACATTGACCAAGGCACGCCACCACACACGTTCTTCCGCCGTCGTCGCTACGTTTCCTTGTACGTGGCCTCCTTTCCAGCACCCGTCTAAGCCCAACGGTTTTTGGGTCTGCGACAGATGTGTGTGTGTATGTGTGTGTGGAAAATTCTTTGTATGACTTTAAAAAATGACCCCTCATGAAGGAGTTAAAAAGCATATAATAGCTAGTTCTCTTCGTCTTCCTAACATATTGATCAGCGAAGATATGGACTGGCCTCCCTGTGAAACACTCCCTAGCTTCTATAACCTAGGGAGGGTTACAAAAAGTGAGTGACACTAAAATCGAAGACAACCGTATTGCCCACCAGCAGCGGGAGCACAAATGCGTCGATAAGCCTATATCGATCGATAAACATCTATTCGTCTTCTTCTATTCTACTTCGTCGAACGAAGCAAATAGATGTTTATCGATCGATATAGGCTTATCGACGCATTTGTGCTCCCGCTGCTGGTCGCTAACATGGCATCTCACTCATCGTGATTTCGCGAAAACATATGTATGTAGCCACCGTGCCTGTTTCCTTATAAAAAAAAATCAATTGCACACAATTTGCATCGGACGGCGCTTCAGACTTGTTAAAGTTCTTTTTGTAAACCATTTATAATGAGTTCACCTGCTCTACGAGTAGAAGCACTTCTATACTTTTGAATTCTTTAGACGAGCCGTTGATGAACTTGCGAGCTTCTCTAGTTTCCAGCGGGTTTCCAAAACTGAAATTAATTTTCAGTCTATCATCGGGCGTCACCTTTCCATTATTACTTTCCACGTTTCGTGAACCCATTAACTAGGTGCGGCTCTGTAACCATTTCATGGCTTCAGCAGTATTTTGTTCGGTGGTGGTAGGCATGGGTTACCATTGTCTATACAAAATATGAGATGGATAATTAAAATATTTCTTTAAGAAATATGGTTAGCTACAACATACCTGCTGCAATGCCTTTAAACCAGGCGACATGCCAGTACTTCGCTTTTGTTATTTGTGTATATTTTCTTGAAGCATATTATATTTTAACGTGTAGGGTGAAGAATATTATGCCATTTAATCACACTGACAAAATAATTACAATCTATAACTAAGAACGGACTGTACTGTACCACACAAAAGAAAGAAGAATCGATGAACGAGAAATACACATTACACAACAAGGTAGGCGAAATCAATGATAGCGAACGGACGGAACGGATAACACTCAAAATGAAAATAAAAATCAATGAGTCGGTTTTCGAATGCCTGATTGAAATAACATCGCCGGCCGCGCTCTATCGCATATTGTGACAGTCATGGAAGCCTCTTCCATCCATTGTCCTGGCGCTCGCGGGAAATGGAAAACTCCTCAACATATACCCGTATTGTACACCCGCGTATTAATAATGGCATGACCGAGCGAATATTCTAAAATAACTACATTATCGTTTAACATCCGCTCAAAGTGTTGCTTCAAATCACTTCTTTTGAGGGGCCGACATTGTTCCTTTGTCGACTCGAGGAAGATCGCCACGACATTGTATACGTGATCGTAAATTAATTTTTCATTGCGGCGAATAAGGAAGACCGAAGGTAAAATCCCAGGAGGCGCACTCACAACATTATGCCACAGCTCCTGTGCATTACAGTACAGACTACACAGCCCCGAACTCGGCCACCAGAAACTCTAACATAGAAATAGATATAAATGGCGACCGGGGAACCCGGCGCTAACTCAATTTGGCTACATGCTAAATAAACCGCTGGGCCAAGCAGACGCTCAAATTGATCTTTATGCGCAGCGCATTGTTAACTAACTTACGGAATTACAACGCGAATATGGCCGATGCCACATTATTACTGTTCAGTGCTGCTGCAGAATATTCTCGAACTTTGTCCGGACTTGCTTGAACCCACTATCGGTAGGAAATGCTTTCTTTCTTCGTACAGATTTGCTCCACATTTTTTTCGGAAACCCACCAAATTTCCCATTTATTTTTAACAGAAATCGAAAAACTGCGAAACCTATCAGGCTCTCCCTCCCAATTCTCGCGGGCCTTTCGTGCGGCACGCACGCTACGACCGATGCCTTTGTGTTCCACATTCGAATAGCGCGCAGCGATTTGTAGATACAGGTCGCGTGCGGCCGACGCCATTGTCCGAGGACACGTTCGAATTTCGAATTTCGGAAAAAAAATTCGGACACGCGTTTTGTAATATATAATCTTTGTTGCAACGCAGCGGGAGTGAACGGATCGGATAGTCCGGTCGCTGGGAGATTTAGTATTTCCATGTTGTGACAGTACGTTTGATTGTTGACAGATATTGATCGATGTTGCCATTCCGTACCGATATTCACCGGAAGTAAACACCGTTTTTCCCCCTGTGCTTTCGTGTCAGTTGTGATACGTGATAGTCCGTGCGCCTTCTAGCGGAAAGCTCGCAGTGACGGCGAACAGGAGACGAGGCTTGACTCAGAAGCGGCTTGTAATCAACGAGGCCACAATGAAGAGGGTTCGTTTTTATTGGCCTTCCTGAAGCTAGATTTTCTTTCTCTCATGTGTCTATCTGTCAGTCAATCTGTCGCTGGCCATAGTAACTTCGCAATGTAATGCGACCAAGTTATATTAATTTGGCCGTTGTCGATTCAAAAATAGAAAATTGTTAGAACGATAATTTACATTATTTGGAGCCTTAACGTTCCATGACTTGTTGTTATTTTATCGCCTTCTTATATCTAAAACTATTGTGTAGGTAAAAAAAAATCTCTCAATAATGTTGATTTATTTTAATTACCTTATTGAGATTTACTTGTAATAATTATGAAACGCGATTTATTAATAGGTAAAAGTTAAAATTTTGTTTCTGTCGGAGTTAGGTGCCGTGCCAAGGCATCCCTGTCGCCTTGAATGTCACCATAACATATGTATCTTGATTATAATACAGGTATGTTCATGTACTTAATTATGACTAGACAATCTCAAGTGATGGTCAGCTAATTAACGGTTTAGTGACCGACAGGTCGAGGAAGCTCGGCAAGCCCTAATTAGTGACACAGCGACATGTAGGTCATCAATGGTCATCAGCGTGTGCACGCGTGTTTACTCTGATGACGTCACACGACGTGACCGCGTACTTAATTAGCTGCTATAGTAAATTCCCGACCCGAGCCCTCTAGCCAAAAAATCATTCCAACCAGTTCCCATTGAAGACAATGGGTCTGAGCCATAAGACTAGTTGTCTATATAAATTTAGTATAGTTGCGTTTCGAAGAGCGCAGACAATTATTGCAGATTCCGAGAGGCACCGAACTGATTACCTAGAAGAGGCAAAACGTGCAAATTCGTAGGATGAAACATTTTACTCTTCGGTAAACAAGCGCGCGTGTCTTCACATACCGTTGGCTACTTCACCAGGCCTCACGCACTCTATGTACTTGAGCGCGCTAACTACCTACCCCCCGACGGGCCGCCCCGGCGGCGGTCTATTTCAGTGGAAATTCGTCAGCCGCGCGAAGTATACATAGACGCTCGCCCACGCAGCAGCTGCAAAGCAATAACCACTTTACACTCGATCGTTAAGGTACATTTTCGCACGCAGCGATTGGCGACGTGAAACAGTAGGCTATTAAAGCCCGAAGGTAGGAACATTTTCTATGGAGTGATTTATCTGTTACGAAGTAACTATTAAATAATCTGAGACTTCACCTACAACATACGTAATGTCAGCCCATATCACCGGGTGAACAGTGCTTGGTGCAGTGGTGTCAGTGCTTGCCTTAATTTTTAGGGTTCCGTATCCGTCGTACGGGACCCTATTACTAAGCCTACGCCGGCCGTCTATCTGTATATCTGTCTGTCTGCCTGTCTGTCCGAGGGCTGTATCTCTTGAACCGTAATAGGTATCCCGTTGGAATTTCACAGATTATGTGTTATTAAGAAATAATAAAAATAATAAAAAGTAAAAAAATCACGGGAATCCCCATACAAGAATCTAATAAGTGTATGCGCGCCATCTATCGAAAACAGTATGAAGCAGCGCTGACCATGACATGGCGATACGGAACCGTCGGTGCGCGAGTTCGACTCGCACTTGGCCGGTTTTTTTTTTTGTTATCACGACTACATTCAATGGATCGCATTAAATAAAACCCATCTCATGCTATCAGATCTAAGATCATGCATACATATCTATGTTGCCAGCGGTTTTTTTTTTTCATATAATTCCTAAACCAGAAAGATTTTCTAATATTTACGTTGAAGTCATTTAGAGAAATTTGATGTACAAAAATTGTTGTACCACAGTGCAGTGAGATACAATCATTTTGTTTTAATTGTCCAGATATCGCGACGTCAGACCATTACATCACGCTTCTGTCAAAACTGGGTGCCTTACTTACTGCATGCACATCACTCAAGTTTGGGGCAAACGTGCAGGAAGGTAACTCGAAGATGACAATGCTAAAGCTGCGCGATGAGGGGAACTCACACAATACGCCCTCAGAGTCACAGAATGTCATAACAAATCTGGGACATACATAAAATCACATTTGGACCGCTAAAAGTATTGCATGCATATTTCAACCACAAAAAGGTATGTGATTGATGAAACGCTAGAGCTCGGCCGAGCGGTCTCGTCTGGGAGCTACACTATAAGTCAACTCATAGAACAGCTGATGTTGCGTGATCTATCAGAAGTGACAGCTGTTAAACTCTGCTAATTGTGTAGGCAGAGACAACGGATCTCCACGTGCCACGATCCTGACACACCTCTGCCGCCTCTTCCACTCTCATTATGTTCTTCATACATGCTCGTCTGTTACAGGTAGTAGAGTAGTGGTAGTACATCACACACTTGACCCTTTTGACCCTTGACCCTTGACACTGGATCAGATCGGGCATGAGTGAACTCGTGCCCGATCTGATCCAGGTACGGGCATTTCACTCAGATTACTTTTTATTCATACAAAAGTAAGAAATACAACAGGTTATTTTTTAATCAAAATTTATAAAAACATTTGTTTACATTATCGTCTCCAAATAGGCTGGAGAGCATGCTGGTGAAAGGTCCAACCACGGTACGCCTTTATACACCCTGTATGCATATATGATTTATGTATGAAGATTAAATACGAAGGAAATATTGAATTTAGTTAGTTCTATAAAAACCGGCCAAGTGCGAGTCGGACTCGCGCACCGAGGTTTCCGCACCACAAAAAAACATTGAAAAAAACACGTTTCTTGTATGGAAACACCCCTAAATTTTTTACTTTTTCTGTTTTTTATTATTTGTTGTTATATCCGCCATAATATAATAACACATATTTGTGAAAATTTCAACGGGATACCTGTTACGGTTCAAGAGATACAGCACTCGGACAGAAAGACAGACAGACAGACGCTGTAGGCTTAGTAATAGGCTTCCGTACGGGATACGGAAACCGAAAAAGTAGCAGATCCCTAGCTAATATTCTAACTCCTAAGTATATTCAGAAACTCTCGCCCGAATACGACACCGCCGCGACCGGAGCTGCGGGAAAATGTCAGTTCAAAATAAGCGTCGACTTCGAAAAGTCGTGTCGCCCAACAACTTTCGACCTAACGCCCCGTCTCCGCTTCGCCGACAGAAAAGGGACGCGGTTGACAAAACGGCGGCGGCTAAATTCGACGTTCGTGCCATACGAAACAAATAAATCAAATAACGTAACGCGGGTCGAACGGAAAGGTTCGGCCGCTGCAGGTAGCCCGGACCCTCCTCGGCCTTCGGCCTCCTGGTTGCCAAGTTATGTTTTAAATGTATGCAAATCTCTCTACACGAGTAATGCAGTGTGGCAAAATTTATACGATATTCGCAAGTTTGTAAAATATGCAGAAATTAATCAAGTCACTAATTTGTTCGGTGTTATAAACTGTTATTTAATATCGGCATATAACAATGTAATTGGAAGGAGAACAGTTTTAGAAGATTTTTTTTCTTTTTTTCTTAGATTGTTTAGTGAATTACTGAAGAATTAGTTTGATCTGCGATTTTCCATTATCTTCTATGCAATCCTCGATTGTCAGTCAGCCTGTATGTATACACTGCTGGACTTACGCCCCTTAAATTTTCCTCCAGTCCTCCCGGCCTTTAGCGGTACGGAACCACTGCTTTCCGCCGACGTATTTCGTTGTCGTATTGTATCGTCGGTCGTCCCACCTGGCGGGTGGTCTTCCCACACTCCGTTTCCCTGTCCACGACCGCCAGTGTGAAACCCGCACTCCAACGGTCGTCGTCTTGTCGACGGTGGAGGCCACTGCCACTTGAGCTTAGCCACCCGGTGTCCAATATCGATTACTATGGTGCGTCGGCGGATTGCCTCGTTACGCACCATATCACATAGAGATATTCCCAGCATGGCTCGCTCCATTGCTCGCTTGCCAACTTTCAGCTTTTGGATGCCAGCGACCGTCAGAGTCCACTTGTACGTCATAACCGGGAGGACGCACTGGTCGTAAATGCGGATCGTTAAATCTGAGGCATATGCGAAAGAACTCAGGACAAATTTAAGCTTTCCGAAGGCAGCCCAACTCAGTTGAATAGAAAGATAGAAAATATATTAAACCTATAGTTTCGCTTGGATGGTATTGGATAAATCGGCTATTTGAATGCAATATTAAAAATCAATAGGTATATGGCCACCAGGCGGCGGCGTGAGTACGAGTACTCTTACGTAAGAGTACGAAAGTGACGACGAACATACAGACACAGCGTTCGACACCTGAAAGACTTTCTGGCTCCTTTGGCTCCTTTCGTGAACACTCGGCTCGAAACGAAACGTGACAAAAACGACATGCACCGCCTCAACATTAGGTTAGGGTAAATATAGAGAAGATAAGTCGCGTAGCCACGCATCTTCTTTATATTAACCCTGGTTATTATTTTTTAAACCACCAAAACATTACTCATACCACACTTTCCTTAGAGCCGAAGTCTGCCGAAAGGAGCTAAAGGAGCCAGGAAGGAGCCAGGAAGTCTTTCAGGTGGCGCACTGACAGACACAATGTAATATGCATAACTGACCAGTAGATACAACTTCTTCACAGCTCATACCTAGCAGCCAGTGCCCACCGCTGTCGTTTTCCGCCCGCCAAAATCCCATTTATTTCTCCTGCCTGTTGCAGCAATCTTATTCGCATGCATAATAAATATATAAGAAATAAAGCGGCTCGCCCACCAGGGAGCCCGAAATAATGGAAAGTCTCCTGGAAGTGGCTAAGTGGACTGCCACCGGCGAGCGTCACAATGACCGGCTTTCCCTGGAAAATGTATTTTCCGGCTTACAAAAGCTAATAAAAAGCGTCGGAGCGCGGCGCGGAAGGGCACACAGAATGCATATTTCAACCGCAGTGATTGATGGAACTCAGTGCGTTCGGATCGCGCGCCGCACGGCTCGCGGGTCGATTCACACGTTAGAGAGATTTTGTTCTAGATTTTCTGTTCTCTACACATTCTAAATTGCGATTTCTACCCCAAACCGACGAGTTATTTGCGTGTCTCATCTACAATTTTGAAAACTTTATATAAAATTTAAAAATTATAATTAATATTATATTTTTAAAATTTCAGGAAGAAAATAACCAGGAATTCAATTTAGAATTCACAGTCACAAACATTATCCTAACTGGATTTTAAATTAGCATTAAAGCTTCAAAGGCACATTTAACAGTAACAAACAGAGTTAAACGAGTATCTACTCCTAGTAGAAAAGATGTTAACGTAACATCTTAGATTTCCGATTATATGACTATAGTGAGCCTCAAAAACTACTCTTTCCATTGGTGCAGACCGCATCAAGATCTATTCAGTGGTTCCGAAGTTTACCTCAAACTTACATACAGACAAATTTCCTTTTATAAGAACAAGAGATAGAGATAAGTGAGAGACTCCTTCGACCGGAACATTATCGCACTATGGTGCGAATCCCGGCGGCGCACCGGACGGACGTGCTGTTTGCAAAATTCGCGGCCGGCTAACTCGACGCGTCACTCCGCAAGCGTCGCGTACAAAGTGAAACGTAAAAAGAAGATAGAGAGAAAACAGATGGGGGGTGCATGAGATGGAAACTATTGTTTTGCGAATGTATATACAGGATGTTTCAGGATAGGGTTTCGTAACTTCAGGGTTCGAAAGAGGTATATATTTGAAGACGAAAAGCTGTGAACCTTTTTCACAGATTAGGTCATTTTATGGTACTTTTTGGTGAAAATAGTTTCATCGAGATTTGGTGGACGGTTAACATCCGCCTTTATTAAATAAAAATAAAATTACTAACTTACATGCAGTAGAATTAAACTACATGAAGGTAAATTCCTAACAATTAAATTTGAGTGACATCAACAGAAAAAGGTGACTTGAAAAGGTCATTGCACTCCCTAGCTAGACCTAGTCAGCACGGTTGCCAAGTCTACCCATACTCACTGTCCATCGAGTTTTTATTACAATTTTCAATTTTTGTATGAAAAAAAAAATACGGAATTTCGATTTGAGTGATAAGGATTTTTTTACTTTAATAATTAGTACTTTCTATTCCTGAAGTTTCTCAAGCCTATCCTGAAACACCCGTATACACACATATATTACACATATACAAACATGTACAGTGCCACAAATTTCCGAAAGCAGCCCAACCGAAATTAATAGAAACAACAAATGTTTAGGTACCCTAAGCACAGAGGCACTTATTTATCCGACTGCGCGAGGCAAAAAGGAGGGTAATGTTTTTCAAATGTATGTAGAATGTGTATGTATGTCTATTTCTATGACACGCGCTGTAGCCTAACCGGCTTGATGGATTTTAACATATGAGGTGTCGTTAGATTCGTCTTAATTGTGGAAGTGCTATAGGCTATAATAAAATGTCTTGTCCAACTTTAAAAATAGTTTTTCTTCAAACCCTATCGAGTGGGGTATCAATGTCGAGAGCTATAAAAGGCGATTTAAAAAAATAAAATGAAACATTTATAAAACCCGACTGCTCAAAAATTAAGGAAATAAGGAAAGATCATTAGAAAATGCTGTAGACGGGCGTGTAGTTGGATTCGAAAAGACAACCCGACTACAGAATTTTCTACTGATCTTTCCTTGTCTCCTTAATTTTTTAGCAGCCGGGTTTTATACATAATTTTTTGTGCTCTGTGCCCTAAGCCACCGAGTTTTGAAGCTACAGCTCGATTGATCGGTCGGTATTGGAGCCGAAGCTTCAGTAATTTTTTATTTACTATATTTTTCAACACGTGCAACGTACTGACATTTACACACATAATAACAGATAATAACAGGAGTGATAAACCGTGAGGTTGGCTTTCGCAACAGGCGCGGACGATCCGTCCGACGACGGCTAGAGCGTAAGCCAGCTCGGTCCAGTGGTGATAATCCAGCTATTAGCCTCGTCGACAGCGAGTGCTGTCGGCTGGCCCTTTGATATATAATGCAGCCCATAAGCATCGGGTGGCTAAACTACACGGCGGCTTAGCCACCTGCCTGCCGCCTGGAAATAGCAATCAGTGAGCTTACTTGAAGTTTCACGAACTCCCCCCACTATTTTAACAGTATTATTGCCTAAATAAGTATACTAGAAGGCTCACACACGTCGCGCCCCTCACGAGTTCCGACTCCCTCAAACGTCGGAGATATTCACGACCGCGATTCGTTACGCAGGGATAGAAAACATTAAAAATATATATATATATATGAACACCTATAGCAAATTTGGCATAGCTGTAATGGTTAAAAAAATTCTACAAAGTTATCTACCTTACAGTTCGCTAATCTTTGTTTTTATTCCAAATAGTAAGTTGAACATTTCACTTCACAAAATATATATATTTTTTATGGAAACTGACACGGTTGGCTACATCAACTACAACATCCGTGATGTCAGCCCATAACACCGGGTGAACTTGGTGCCACGTCAGTGCTTCCCTTCGGTCGTGCCGGCTACACTGAACTGGACGGAAAACACAAACTATTTACATACGACCGACCTTTCATTCAGTGTGGTGGTACCAACCCGGGCGGGTTAAACCCTACCACCTAGTAATATAAGAAGGGGAGTCATATCCCTTAGTCGCCTTTTACGACATACACGGGGAGAGATGCATTGGGGCTATTATTTTAAAGTACCGGCCCCACACGGCACGGCATTTAGTGAGGTTATGTTTTTTTTCGATTTCACACACTCGCGAATGGACGAAAACATCCAATAATAACACATTCACTTCAGAAATGTTGCATTCTTTCGAATTTATAGATAAACTTAAAACCCGTCCATATATCGAAACCAAGTCCGGGGTTTTGGCGGAAGCAATACTCCGAATCCGCAAGCAATATTTCCCCGGTGTAGCGAAAACTTTGTGAGCCAAGACACGAAGCAAATCTCTTCGAAGATAATACTTTACCTTTCCGGTCCCGGACGGTGCTTCCGGACATGGACACACATTAGTTATTAACGTGCACCCAGCGCTGCCGCGATGCCGTCAGCCCTAATTCTGATCCAGCTCCTTGAATAAAACATTATGCATGCGAGTGTACCGCGCACGGTACCGCGCGACGAACCAGCGGAACTGTCACTTCATACAACGCACACGCACGCTGTCTCAGCTACAGACGCATTCAGCAACGCTACACACACACACACATCACACCGAACACGCACGCGCCTTCAACACACTCGCACAAATTCTCACGAGAGGTGAGGACGCAGACTTTAGGTACACTTATCTGTGCTGAAAAAAGTTGGCTCGTCGTGTTCCATTTATTGAGTAACGTAGAACGCACATTTAATTATTTCGAAAAACTAATGAGCTTTTCTGTAAAACTTGGCCAAACACTTTTATGTTTATGTACTTTCTATGCATAAGTGTTTCTATGTTTAAGCTGTTTGTATTGTATGTATTTTATATGTAGGTACTCGTATATTTATAAAATAAAACATGCATTCCTCCTCTCTTTCACTTGCACTACCCATACTTCTTTCTCTATAATTTTATTCCTCGTCAACCAAAGGTTGACTGGAAGAAATCACTTGCAGCGATAATTCCGCCTTTGCGCACTCCTGTATTTCTTATTTCTTTTCGTGTACTGTTCTTCTTTCAACAATTGTGTGCAATAAAGGGGTTATATTCTATTCAGTACTTAATTTAAGGTTTTTTTTTTATTACGTTTTCAGGCCCACGAGTTTAACATGTAGGAAAGTAGCTCTAACAGGAACTGCACTATCACAAAGTGTGGATTCTGTGCCTTTTCTATGTGTGGTCAGACAGAATAAGGAAACCAATGTGTTATTTATGTCAGTATTTATTATCTCCGATGTTTCAACCGACTATATTACATGTCGATGTTTCACATACACGAATATTATATCTGTATGATCTTTCACATTTTCTGAATACAATACAATATATTATACGATAATAATTTTTTTTCGTGTTGTAAATTCCGAATACTTTAGCAGTTTTCTACCGCAATTTACGGAAATGTTAAATGGAACGAACATTTAATACCTGGAATTTATTTAAATGTCGAAAATAGCTCTATCTGTAATTGAATGCGCAGTGTTATGTGCTGAGGCTTTTAAGAGCAGACATCATTGTTTTCTGATAACAATTCCATATTTTTGCAATACACTGTTTTAATGGTCGGATAGGGGAACGCTTACGGAATAATCTTAAAACCAAAGTAAAAAAAATCTGCCACATAATAATTTATGATACGATGGGCTGGCTAGTTACAGAGAAACAGAATTTTAGATGACGACTTAATTTTCATTTTCAGTTCGAGAAGGCTTATCAAAAAGCTGGTTCATATTGTAGTGTAGAGTAATAAATTGTTAGCCTTTGTTATTCCCCGCCACATATTTTTTTTAAACGAGACGAATTCTCAGTACTAAATAATCATTATTTCATAAACAAGTCTCGTTCGCATTTATATTCCAGTTCATTTAATAATAACGAATTATAATGGTTGTAGCAGTGAAAACAATTACCACTACAATAATATATCACGCAGTTATCAGTCGGAACAAATTTAATATTTACTTAAAAATGTGTTTATGTTGTTTCATGGAATTACTGTATTGTATCAATTTATTGTTGTTTTTTCAGATGGGGCGTGTAAAGGCTCCTGTCAGGCCGACATGGTATTCGCAACCCCCGTGCATCACAGAATTTCCATGGGCATCGTTAATACACATACTCGCGCTTTCCAGAAAAAAAATTTTGTTAGACGAATCGCATCTAGTGCAGAAGACTCTGTTTGAAAGTCCATATATTGATTTAATGACACAAATAATTTAAATCATAAATTAAAAACTCAGTAGATGCATCTAATAGTTATAGTTGTAATTGTTACACTTCATTTATTTATCAGTCTGCACGACTTTGAACCGAGGTTTGAGCGAAATAATTTTAATAATTCTCTCTGTTATTTTACAAAAGTAGAGGCGCGAGGCGACGCGCCTGCATGTTACATGAGTGTCAGTAACAAAGACATGTCATTATTAAATCCTGACATATGTTCTGTGGGTATGTACTCACCAATGCCAGGCGTGCGGTGATAAGGCCCCTGTCCTAGACGTAGCTATGAATAAATATGTATGTAAATATAATAATTAAAAAAATATATAAATTCAGCACCTATTCTTTCTTTTACATGCGTAGATACATAATTTCACGCCTGTTTCCCAATGGGGTAGGCAGGCAGAGACAACGGATGTCCACGTGCCATGATCCTAACACACACTGAAGCCTCTTCTACCCTCATAATCTTATTATTATATCAGCTGGTGAGTTTCTAGTACTACTAAGCCACAGACGATTTGTAGGGTCACAAGTCCGTTTTACGGGTACTATGTATCTATGGACGCTGTTCGGAGGAACTCGCCTCCCTTGTCTCTTTATTTTATTTTTTTAGAAAGCGCGACATTTGGCGCCCAGCCACCCATAAGGTGTTTAACGAAGCCCAATGCCCATGGACATAGGGTCGTACGCGGGAGTTTCGAATGCCATGCCGGCCTGACAGGTAACTATTCACGCCTCTCTTGAAGAACCCGGGACTATACTTGGGGGGGAAATATGTGGGCAAGGAGAGCGTTCTAGACTTTACCAGTTCTGTGGAGGAAAGATAATTATCAAATCTCCTCTCGCAGAGAAACAATTGAACACCCTTTTTTGGACATCGGACTTTTGAAGACCCATCGTTTCTCAAAATTGTTCAGAGACGTGCCAGTTCGTGCGAAAGAGACGACGCTGTACAACCGGATTGTCTCTTTCTGAAGCTCGATGTTCATTATTCGCCATAGAGAATGTTATTCACACATTAGACCTACAGTTTTACGTGGAATCCGAACCACGGTCAGCCTCCAACGGTCGAGCCGCCACCCATCCAAATACTGACCGCGCTCAGCGTTGCTTAACAACAGTCGACCGACCGCACCACTGAGCTACCGAGGCTGACAAAATATCTCTTCATATCTCTTTCGTTAGTCGTTAACGTCGATTCTTCTAACATGTCCAAAGCACCGAAGCATTCCTTTCTCGACATATCTTTCTTTTATGGTTTGTTTGTCTTTTCGCAAACATTTGCTCAGAATTATCATTTCGAGATACAGATCGTCCTAGATGGAATATTTCTTGCTCTCAATTAAATGGTAAATATTTCCGCGCTATAACATATCGGCGCAAATTTGATTTCGGAGATTTACGGAATAGGCTGTCTACTTATCAAGATAATATTTTGTTAAACCTTGTTGTCACCGAATATACTCGTATGCGACAGAATAAAGAAACTAAGGTCTCGTCGTCGTAGGTCGAACCGAAAATAGTTCGCCTCTTAGGTCCAGTTCAGTGTGGGCGGGACGTCCAAAGTAGCATTGCCATGGCACCTAGTCCCGACAGAAACAGATGTAATGTGTTGGCATCGCGAGTCTAGGAGGTGATCTAGCCAACCAAGAGCAAGCAAAAAAAAACAAATAGTGGTAGCGAATGTATTCAAAAAAATTAAACACGGTCCTCCGACGCCTTTAAGTATTACTAAACGGACATTATTGTTAGGGTTCCGTATCCGGTACGGGACCGGATTACTAAGCCTACGCAGTCTGTCTGTCTGTCCGATGGCTGTATCTCTTGAACCGTAATAGGCAAGGTAACCCATTGAAATTTCACAGAATATGTGTACTAATGTCCGATACCTATAACAAATAATAAAAAATAAGAAAAAGTAAAAAATTCACGGGGTTCCACTAGAAGAAACTAAAAAATGTATGCGCGCGCGCCATCTACCGAAAAGAGTATGAACCATTTAAAGTAATCATGAATTTTAAAAGTAAAGAATTTTTCTTCATCGAAGTCATGAATTTTTAAAGTTTCAAAGTATTAGTTCGTAAATAGTGTCAATTATTGTAATTTCTTGCAGATGTGTGGTTTAGGCCGGTCCTAGCGCCTTAAGTAAGAAGGTTCTTTCTAGTGTTTTTACCTGACAGATTATTTGATACGTTCCAACATCTTGTCACATGTAAGTGCTATAAGCATGTAGGTATACGCCAGGGTCTCGTAATGGTGGTATGAAAGACAGGCGTGTCGGAGCGACAGTCGGATAAGGCCCGTCACTCACGCACCGCTCCCCGCACCCCTCGTGTCCCAAGTAGCCCTTCAGTGGCCTGGCCCACTTCACCCTCAGCGACGATACAGGTATGAGTCACGAGAATCGGCCCGTCTTCTGTTTTGGGGTGCTTCTGTGAAGTATACTTTTTGTATTACTTAATTTTACATAATTGTAATTTATAAACAAAAAATGATAGTATGTCAATCAGTCAGAGTGTGTGCGTTCACTGCTGGACATACGCCTCTCCAATTTTCCTTCAGTCCTCCCGGTCTTCAGCGGTACGGAACCACTGCTTTCCGCCGGCGTACTTGATGTCGTCCCACCTGGCGGGTGGTCTTCCCAAGTTCCGTTTTCCTGCCCACGACCGCCAGTGCAGAAAACGTTGACTCCAACGGTCGTCGTCTCTTTGGCTGACGTACCCAGTCCACTGCTACGGCAGTGCTTGATAGTATAATATTGACAAAATAATTGTATAATGTATGTCTTTCAGTCCACACAATAGTGCACTAGGTCCTGGTAGCCTCTAGTTTGTTCTTGTTCTGCATTATTTCTTGTGTTCTCTTTCACATTAACGAACGAGGCGCACTAAAAGGCCGGAAGGCGTCTTTATAAGAGCACAAATTAAACACTTCACTGGACAAGCACTGCTTTTTATTGAGAACGCAAAGTGGAAAAAGAACTAGAGTAGAGAAAGCCACGCTACAATTCAATCTCACATTTTAAATTTTAAAAAACACCCGACGAACTACTTATTAAAAAAATACAAAGCACTTGGCCAGACCGGTACAATTTTGTTTTTTTATGAAAACTGACACGGTTGGCTACATCACCTACACCATCCGTGATGTCAGCCCATAACGCCTTAGTGAACTAGTTGCCATGTCAGTGCTTCCCCTTCGGTCGTGCAGGCTACACATAACTAGACGGAAAACATGAACTATTTACATAGCCGTTACAATACTTAGCATCGTTATTGCACGAGGTTTCCTCCCGGTGATTTTTTTTTTTATTCCATGCGAACATGTTAATTTGGTGCTTTAAAAATCTAGCCCTTCCTCAAATAACGAAACCTTATCGTTAGCAGAATAAGGATCAGAGTCAAAGGACACAGCCGCGTTTGCACCTCAGGTAACTGTACTGTGTTTGTGCGTTTTTTTTTTTTTTTTCATAAAATGTGAAGCACTAAAGCATTTCTAACTATCGTACTTGAGAAAGTAGGCTGTAAGTTATCGTACAAAATACAAAAAAATAAATAAAATAAAATGTATCTAAGTACGTCTATGGTCGACCCTCAGCCCAGTTATAAATGATTGCGCCCAGCCCACATTGCTCTGTCGTCCCGTCATACACCGCCGCAGATAAACACGAAAAAACTTCACTAGTATAAAACTCCGCACTTAGGCCAGATAAATGATTTGCCTGAGCCGAAGGCTTACGCCGGGGTCGCAGCCTCCTCGCGTCTTCCTGAACAGGACGAATAGCTGGAGATATTTTCTGTTGGATTTCCTATTTCGTCAGGGTATCTAACGCCACGATATCGCGGCCGTACCAGCCTTTTGCGGATACGTTTTTCGTCTAAATCACTTTTGCTGGCTCGAATAGATATTCTTTATCCACTACCTACCTATACGAGTGCGTTTCGTCGGCACAAAGTATGTGATGATATAATAGAAAAGAATTGAATTACAAGCAAAGAATTTGATTTAAAAGAAAAATATCCGACTCGAAGGACCAACCATGTTGGTCCTTCGAGCCGGATATTTATCTTTTAATTTATATTTTTTCAAATGTCTGCGCGGTTGCGGGGCAGTCACTATTGCGGTTTCTCAAACAAGTAGAAAGGCAAATCCAATTTGGAGCACCAAGCTCAGACGCTCTCCGATCGTTACGTCTATTCAAATGTAGCGGAACGATGTCGCTTTTCCGTTCGTCTGGCAACTTATTTCATTCAATTATGAAAAAGTCAGTACGCCCTCGGACAATGGAGGCTAACAGGTTTACGAGGCCGAGCTGAATGCCCCGATGGTGCCGTGCCAACCCCTGACAATTCGCTCGCAAGACGAATCTAGCCAACTACGTTTCTGTGTATATACTGGTATGCAAAAGAACACACTGATTGGAAGCAAAAAATGTGTCGGCGAAAATGTATGTAACATTGCATGCTCTTTGAGTGCACAGGCGAATATGAATACTGAATGAGAAACTCTATTTATATTATAGAGATCGTAGTAAAATATTTGCAGTAGCTACCCGGCTGCGTAGGGATTTATTTTATTTTCAACAGCCCAGATATTTTGTCAAGACAATTCAAACAAAACTGCAGGTGGGACTAATACGTGTCGTCAAAAACCGGATCACAATCGGTTAAGAGTCCGTAATACCTCGAATTCTAATTTCGCCCCCACTTCTCCGCGTCACTCACTCTCTATCCCGCTCGTGCATCGTCACGCGAGGTCAAAGCGTTAGGGTGAACTACATTATGGGATGGCCACTCTTAACCTTTTTTGGTATTTAAAATATTACCTATTGATTTTAGGTAAGTAATGGTTTTTACGGGGAAAATAATGGCAATTTTTTGAATGAAAGAACATAGTTCTACTGTATATTGAGATCATTTATTTATTATGTTAAGTTTAATGATCTAATTTAAAGTTTTTATTGAACACCAGCGGTTTTTTTGTACGGTTCGGAGGTCACTTTGCAATAATTTTTTTTTTTACTGAGTAAAAATGGAATCATGTTTTCGCCACACATAAAATCTAGCAATAATACTCAACTTTACCATATATTTATTACAGAGTGATTGTTGCAGTATTGTTGATATACCTAACTGAGGATCATGTCAAGCAATGTAGGGCATTACAAACTTTACATGTTTCAGAGATAGGTAAATTGATTAATAATACGAATACGATCTTCACTAGTTTGAAAAAAAATTTTTTTTTTAGATTATAATGCCAGATGCTTTCACTTGCTGGAGTAATGTTGAATACCACCGGAACCAACGAATTAAATTATCGGGAAGTGGCATACAACGCACCAAATCTAGGCGCGCTATTTGTGAGCATTCAGCACACTCTCCAATCGTTGTCTCTCCTTTATACGTATCAAATTGCCATTTAACCGTCTTACTCTATCGACGTTCACAGAGCGGAAACGTAACGTGATGTATGAGACGCTCGCGCACTTACGCTGTTTTAAATATTGGCAATATATAGATAAACTCCAATCGCACCTTTCTACCGGTAAAATGTATGACGAGGGCCCGTCCAGAAAGTAGAATGTCGTTGACAGGAACACTGTTTAACTCTTTTATTTATTTTACGTAGAGTGTTTTCATTTTACGAAGGCACGAGGGGTACGAGGTAGGAAGTGGTGCGAGAGGCGACCGCGCGGAGCTCAGTTACTGAGGTATCACACCACTTCCTACCTCATACCCCACGTGCCTTCGTAAAATGAAAACGCTCTAACTACCGTCCCTCAGAGCAGCGAATTAGCGCGCCCCTCCACCGGCGCGCGCCGCCGCACGGGCAGTCGCTTTACTGCTCTGTGATCCGTCCTCATTTAGCCACTCTCAATCACGTCACTTTTCTTCATACTTTTCAATGTAATAACCACACAGTGTTTTACACCATACATGATTATACTTACATACTTTTATTTAGACTTACAATCTGAATTCCAGGGTAATAATATTTATAGTTTTAAAGACTTCTTTAATATATTTATAAGATACCTAGACAAGCATCTGCCATTAAAACGTATATGTGTAAATAATAAAAAAACATTTGCCGACTGGGCTACTCCAGCTATTGTTATTTCTAAAGACAAATTATTTCATTTATACGACCTCCTAAAAGTTAACAATAACCCAGATCTTAGATCTTATGTTACACGTTACAGCAAAATCTTTAAACAAGTTACCATTAAAGCCAAGCAACTGTTCCTTAAAAACAAAATTATGAATTCAGATAATAAAATCAAAATGGCCTGGAACATAATTAAAGAAGAAACTGGCAAATCTAAAGACTGTAACACCAAGCTAGAGTTAAAAATTGGATCAGAAATTATTTCAGATAATACAGCGATTGCCAATCATGTGAATAAATTTTTTTCCACAATAGCCCATAATACTACTCAAAGTCTAAAGGCTAGTAAAGAAGTATCGTTAAACTACCTCAAATCATTTATCCCTCGGAATTCTGAATCAGCGAAATTTGCATCTGTCACATACCTAGAGACTGAGAGAGTAATAAAGGACCTGAAATCTAAACGTTCCCTAGACCTGTGGAGTCTATCACCTGTATTATTGAAATCTGTAACAAGTGTCATCGGCCCGCTAACAGATATTGTAAATGACTGTCTAGAAAATGGCATATTCCCAGATTCATTAAAAGTAGCCAAAGTTATACCTTTGTATAAAAAGGGATGCCATAACAATGTTGAGAACTATCGTCCTGTTTCTATATTGCCAGTTTTCAGTAAGGTTTTTGAAAAAATTTTGGAAAAACGGCTAATTAAATTCCTTACAGATAATGAACTTTTAAATTGTAAACAATTTGGATTTCGGAAAGGACTCTCAACGGGTGATGCTATAGCTTCTATGGTAAAATCAATATTAACTTCTCTAGACAACTCTCAGCATACTTATGGCATTTTTTGTGACCTATCCAAAGCCTTTGACTGTGTAAATCACGAAATATTATTAATGAAGCTGGAACATTATGGCATAAGAGACAATGAATTGCGTATATTTCAATCATATTTAGAAAATAGAGCTCAAATATGTGACGTCAATGGCTTAAAATCGAATGTAGAATCAATCACAATGGGTGTGCCGCAGGGTTCTATCCTGGGACCATTATTGTTTCTAATATATGTTAACGACATCTCGAGCTGTATAACAGACGATATAGAGATGGTAATGTTTGCAGATGATATCTCAGTTGTACTGAAAAACAATGATATAAGTAAACTGAGAGAATCCTTTTTAACTGTACTAGAATCTCTAAAATCTTGGTTTGAGTGCAACAATCTATTGCTAAATGTCAACAAAACTAATATTATGCACTTTGCTCTTGGGACTCATAGACGTAATAACAATGATAGCATATTAAAAACTGCAGATAACTTGTCATTAAATCTTGCTAATGAACTAACTTTTCTTGGGGTAATATTTGATAAAAGTTTTACTTGGAAAGCCCACATAAACTCTTTAGCTGGTAAGCTGAGTTCCGCATGTTATGCTATCAAAAAAATTAAAGAGCTAGGCGGGACCCATGCTGCAAAAACGGTTTATCATGCTTATTTTGAGAGCATCATGTCATATGGCCTAATGTTTTGGGGAAATGCAGCAGACTCAAATAGAATATTTTTATTACAGAAGAGGGCCTTGAGGTACATCCTAAATATGAAAACTAGAGATACTTGTAGGACAGCGTTCGGAGAGATAGGAATCATGACTTTACCAAGTGCATATGTTTACCAGAACATATGCTATGCCAGAAAATACATTCATGATTCCTCTCTCAATTCCGACAATCATAACTATGACACACGGGGTAAGAATAATGTACAACTAATAAGACATAGATTAGCTAAAACTACAAAAAGCTTTATTTGTAATAGTGTTAGATTTTATAATAAACTGTCTCCTAACATAAAACAATTAGATGACAATAATTTTAAACGACGGATTAAAATAATGTTAATTGAAAAGAGTTATTACAGTATTAAGGATGCATTAACTGACCGTAATTTTATCTAAGAGTCTGACTACTATTTTTCCCACTAACAAATTTTGACAATTCGATACACTTTGTATCATTTGATTTTTAATATGACTTATTACATTTCTTTGTAATAAACGTAAACTAATTGTTTTATTTGACTTGATATAATATGAAATATCAAAATTGACGATGGCACTATACACCAGATATAGGTAATTTAAATAGGCAGTGTGGTCAGATTCTTCAGTATTCATGTTTATGCTGTAAATATTAATGCTCTTGTGAGCGGTAGTATGGGTTAATTATTTGTAAGTTACTATAATATAATACTTTTAAGGTACTAACAAAACATTGTGACTTGCGAAGTTTGTTTGTCAGTTCTTCTTCGCATTGAATTTAGAACTGGCGGAATTTTCGACATGTCCAAGCGTAGGTTACCTACCTGTGGATGAAATTATACAATAAACAATAAACATAGTTATTTCTTACTATCTATATGTGGTCTACTTTCATATTTTGTCTTAAAATAATTACCTATATGACTTTTGCACTTTGCTATAAATTCGCTCAGTATAATTACATAATTAATTTTGTTACCCATATTAGCCCATTAAAAGGCTTCACTTCTCATCCTTCGCCGCGATCCGCTTACCTGAAACAAAGCAAAAATTCGTTATAAATTTGCCAAAACAGCCTCAGAAAATAAAAAATAAACACAAGTGTATTTTCAGAAGCTAATTATTAATCTAGAAAATGGCGCCGTTCATTTTCATTTTGCAAGTTGGCGACAACGAGACGGGAGCACCTACTGGGCGGATCGCTGGCTGGCTCACAACTCCTTTCACGGTAAATTTGCGAAGAGCTCGGCTGGCAGAGGGTCATATTTTTTGCCGAATCGAATATTATTATTTACGCGAAGCATCGGACATTTTTCAGGAACGTTTTCTCATTTTCCCGAAGGCGACTTATATCGCTGGGCTCGCTGTGCAAATTTAACATTTCTTTGTTACAGACTTGGGAACGATTTAAGCATAGCCTTTTTATTATCTACGCAGATCAGCGCCGGGATGGTACTGGGCTCACAGAGGCGGGAAAAATATCAAAAATTTCTCGCGAGTTTTCTAAGAATAAAGTGAATGAGCAGGTAATTGAATTTGACAATTTTGTTATCCTATTGTGTTTTTGTCTTTCTCGCGCTCGCTTCTTTTGTATCATCGTCTCAAGATCAAAACTTCGCGGAAATTTAATTGCTTGTAGCTTGGTATGTAATTTGCTTAATATTCAAAACATTCGTTCGCGAGAATATTGACAAAGAATCATAAAGTGTATGTGTCTTTATATAGAATCTGGAATTCATTCAGTTTCGTAGAATCCAACGGATCACCCAGAAGTATTCCCAGAACGACAAAATATACCTAAATAAAATAGTCAAGCAGCGTGCACTGCGTACACACAGTTAAGGTTCCGGAAGCATAGTCTTATTTGTTTGATTAATAGGACGGACAGACAGAAGACACTTCAACGGATTATGAAACTGAAGCTTTCCGAAATACCGAAAACCTTCCGAAAGTTTCCGAAAACGTTAAATCATACACACAACATGCCTCCCAAAATCCCTTTGAAGTCTAACTGGCAATCCAAATAGACTTCAGGGATGATCACACACTACACTTTTGCTACATCACATGAAACCGTCCCAGCACAAAGGCGTCCTTACTAAAATTACCGCTGAATGAGTAAAAATATGTTTCAAGATTCAATAGATGAAGTCAACCAGAATTTTTCCGCAGCTTCTTTGATCCTTTGAGTCCGCTTGTTACTAAGAGTAGTTTGCCCACGCGTAAATTCATCTGGATTTCTGTGGTTACAAGACAGGGTCAAATAATTTTAAGCATAAAGGCGTTGATACGATCAAAATGAAATCCTGATAACTTTTGGCAAATTCAGGCAGGAAGAAATCATTTTTAGTCACAGACATTTGCTTCTTAGCTCGTCTCTTTGGCAAACTCTCAAAAGATATAAGCATATCCACAGAGGATTTGTGGTTGCAACATTTATACATTTTGGAGAACATACCTACTTTAGTGCTATTTTAATTAACCCCCGACGCAAAAGGAGGGGTTTTATAAGTTTGACGCCTCTGTCTGTCTGTCTGCGTAACCAGGATGGTTCTGAACAATGTTAGTAATCAAGTAATAAAGTAATTTTAAAGTAATAAAAAAAAATTACGTCTCACGGATGGACCGATTTGGATGCGATAAATTACAAAAAAATTATTACAAATTTTAAAAAACCCCGGCCCTTAAAATAATTATAATAGTCAAAAATAATTTCCGTTTACATACTTAACTAGCTGTGCCCGCGGCTCCGCCCGCTCTCATATTTGACTTCTCCGCTAACCTCATAAGCCATTTAACGTGATAGTAAGTAGCCTGATAGTAAGTGCCCATAGTTGATGGGAAGAATCAAGCTATCCGTAGAATTTCGTTTTATTAAAATCGGTTCAGTGGTTCTCGAGTTATAAGCGGACAGACAGACATACACTCAGACACTCAGACAGAAAGCAGACGTTTGATTTTATTATAGGTAAGGAAGGAAGTAGTCGAGTAGCCGCTAAGTAAATAAAATATAAAAACTCGGAGCTGCGCAAGTATTTACTTAGCGGTCCCCCGACTACTTCAAGTAAGTAAACGGAAAGTATTTTTGACGCTAATGGTCGGGGATTTTTTGAAATCTGTAATGATGTTACACATTTATGGTGTCGTCCACGTATAGGAGCGATTTCCAATTCCCATAACCAATTTAACAAGCGACCTGATCGATCGCAGCCTTTGGTAGTTTAGTGAGGTGCACGCGGCGTTTCTGTGTGAAGTGTGAACATTGATCTGGCAATCCCCGCTTGCCGCTGGGAATGTTGGACGGGGTCAGTGGCGGCTGGGATCGATGGCGGTCACCTAGCGCGTGACGTCACACGGTTCGCGAATTACCTGCCACGTTACCCGCCAAATTGCCGAGATACGACACCAACTTCCGTTATCCGGTGACACGGACGCCTTTCATTGCGCGACAAGATTTACGTGTACATCCGCTCCTTGCCGGCAGACAATTAAAAAAATATATATATTTTTTTTTTATATGGAACCTGACACGGTTGGCTTCATCACCTACAACATCCGTGATGTCAGCCCATAACACATAGCCATATATTTACACTGAGAACATTTTACATACATACATACAAACCACAGACTGTATCCCGACATTGGGGGTAAGCAGAGTAATCGGTGTTGTGCTGCAAGTGTTCTGGTAAATTGTAGCACAACACCGACCACCACATTTGGCAAAGTATTCAGAAAGTATCAAGCAGCAAGTAAGGCGTCGAGACCCACCTACTGCATGACTCGGTGGAAAGGCCGTGCCAAGGTGAGAGGTGGCTAGCCTGTCGCCCTTCAGCGCGGCATCTTGTCCTTATCCCTTAGTCGCCTTTTACGACATGCACGGGGGGAGATGCAGTGGGGCTATTCGTAACGGCCCCACACAGCACATTTCTCAGACAGACTGAAATAAAAATTATGTAGCAATTAGCAGTTCGATATATGCGAGTCACGAGCAGTAGCAGGATAAGTCGGGTAGTTAAATAAAGCATAATATATCTGTATGTTCAAAAATTTTAACAAAGTTGGGACAATATCACATTAAAGCGTCCATTGCGCAATATTTGGCCGAACTGCACTCGTGCTCAAGGAGTGAGACGGAACTGCGTAATTTACGCATGTAGGAAAGGGAAGGATAGATGATTTATGGCAACCGCTGCATACAATCAATATTCATGAGCTTTTGGCAACTACGCGAGATTGAGTCTGCTGCCTAAGTATTTGCAACAATAAGCCTACACTTTACTCCTACAAATCGTCGGTATCCGATACAGCATGTCATACAGAAACTTATATAAAAAAAAATTGTATTTATTTAATAATGCTAAATAAGCTACTCAGACTGTTTCGGCGAGTTTGCTGTGTGTGTGCGCCGACTGAAAGATTCTGGAAAAGTGAAAAACACAGCAGCATGTGAAAAACAACAAAGTAAAAATCAACTAACTAAATAATCGAAGCTAACGAACTAGTCAATAGCAATCAATTAACTGAACACAAAGGCACACAAGTAAAGTAACACACAACTCGCCAATAATGTTAAAGCAGCCGGAACATACTCCCGGCCCTCGCGCCGTCCCGTCGTCGTCGCGCACTCATCTGAGCGGAACTAGACGCGCCATTTGCTCGAGAAAATTCCAGAAATCCAATGCGAACCGTTACAATAACCGTTGCCGCTCCGGCGGACATATTTGAGACGTTCTCTTATCAATTTCCGAAAGCAGTTTCCTGTTCCTCGTTCCGAATCGACTCCGTCGCGACGACGAGACTCGGCCGCTTCGAGCGTATGTCGCTCGTCTGACATTTGAAAATAGAACATGACTTATTGTTCTTCCTGTTTTGAAAAAATGCCCGTGAATTTTTTTTTTAAATGTCACATGATGCAAGCAAGGAGTTGAAGTCACAACATGAGCGCCATCTGAGCACCTACGTTCGCAATTTCAACGAGATCGGCTATATACGCCTATATTGTACATAGGTTGAAACTTTCTCAGCTCAATGAGTCCTTTTTATTAACAGTCTCAATTTAAGATCTGTATGTGATATTATTAGCGGCGGATACACCACTGGATTGATAATATAATCGTTTATCTTTTCTTTATTAATTTATTATTTTATTATGTTTTTATTGACTGTATTTCATTAATTAAGATTATTGAAAATTTTATGATGCTGCTATATAGATAAGATTGTAAAATGTAAATGTATATACATATAATGCCAGCCTGTTCTAGAACAGGCTTTGCCTAGTTGTGCTTATAAACAATAAATATTATAGTAGAGAGTGTTAAGGACTTTCCTGAGAGAGGAGTATACAAATGTTCCTAAAGGTTAAAAAGTGACATTTGGAAATATTAATTCCATGAAAAACGTAGGCGAATCTGCCTCGAAGCGCTGAATCTGATGACGAATGCTGTGGCAAGGTCTCAACAAAATTAAACTTCAGAAGACAAACGTCTGGGAACAAGTAATGAGTGTCAGCTCAACACACTGCCCCAATTAAGCAATGCCGAAGCGCCTCTCTCTTTCATTCATTTACTTTAACATAAACTAAATAAACTAAACTAAACAATAAACTACCCATTAGTTTATGTATTATTTTCTACGTGGATGATATGATAAGCAGTTGTTTTCGAAAGGCCGCAACTATCTAAAACTTCAAAGTATTATTTCGAACTCGGTAGCTCAGTGGTGCGGTCGGTCGACTGGTTGTTAAGCAACCCTGAGCGTGGTCAGTCCTTGGAGGGTGACCGCTCGACCGTTGGAGGCCGACCGTGGTTCGGATTCCACGTAAAACTATAGGTCCCTTCCCTTCTTACCTTACTAGGTGGTAGGGTTTATCTCACTCGAGTTGGTACCACCGCACTGAATGAAACGTCGCTCGAAACGGCTATGTAAATAATTCGTGTTTTCCGTCCAGTTCAGTGTAGCCGACATGAAATGAAGGGAAGCACTGACATGGCACCTAGTTCACCCGGTGTTATGGGCTGACATCACGGATGTTGTAGTGAAGTAGCCAATCGTGCCAGTTTCCATAAAAAATAAAAAAAATATTGAAATTCGAGCAAAAAAATGTATCATGAATAGCGACTTTCTCGATTACGATTTTCAGAATACAATCAGTCAATCATACACATTTTAATAAACATTTTGATAGCACTAAATAATCTTTTAGATTCACGACACACAGTTCTAGATAGAGTTGAGCTCATCTATACATAGCGGCCACAATACATTGTCTGACATTCTAAAACTACCCTCAGCAACTCTGTTGTCGGTATACCAAATAAAATATTTGACGATCGCCATCACCGCAAACGGCAGAGATAGGGGCCAGCGACGACCAAAATGTCGGCGGCTCCCACCCAGCATCCCATAACCTCATAGTCCCTACTACGTCATTTAATTTGCAAATTTTAACACAAACTTCGAAACGAAATAAATTAATCCATTGTCTGATTGATGACCTACACAGCAAGGGATATCGCCACTGGAAATATTTTATTTATCTACGCCATCTTCCGAGTTGAGTAACAACTACTTATTGCAAATGAGCGCATCTTTGGGAAAATTTGGATCAAAATACGTTCCTTTTATGATGCCCGATCGCTCAATTCAGCTGATTCGCGAAATTGTTAATGAAAACAATTAAAATATTTTATTTTGGACGGGTGATTTTTATACTGTTTGCCTGATATTTCAGGTGGTTTATATGGAAAACTAAGTACATTCCAAAAACGAGCGGTGACGAAATTGGAAAACATTTACGTTTTAAACTAAATTTTTTTTTATTTCGCCACCGTTTTTTTATCTACTTAGTTTTCTACACAGATAACCCAATAACATATCCAGCATATTAACAAAATCACTAAGCATTTAGGCCTAATCTCACAACGATAGAGAATTAAACTCAAACGTAACGGAGCTGTAGGCGCTGCGGCATCCAGGAAGTTATGATAGCTCGAATTATGCAAACCTATTCACGAACTATTGTTCACTATCGGATGAATAATACAATAATCCGTAGCCAATTGGGAGGGCGATCATTCGATCACTCCCCCCCCAAATTCTCCGGCACTCCCCTGCGCCCATATCCCCAGAGGAAGCCGAACCCCTTCCCCTCCCGCCCCGCCGACCGATCATGCCGAGTGGAATGGTGCCGACGAAAGAGCAAATTTCGTCTTGGTAGAAATGTCTCCAATATTGTATTGTGATGGAGGACACTCTGCAGCGGGCTTATGTATTTTCGTGGCAATTTTAGGCGCTGAGTAAAAAAGTATTCCTTTCTCAGGGCTTCTCTCTTGTTTATATTACGCGGTCTAGTGTATTGGCTTACTGTCACTCTATTGAATGACGGCCACTTAGCTTTGCTCTAATTTGAGCAAGTGGTAGAGTAGCGATCTTGTCTCTTCTGCGTCTTTGTTGCGACAGACATGAGTTTGAAACCAATGGGCGTTGTGCGCCGTTTTCTTTCTCATTCTGAAGCGCGTTTCCGTGACGATCGTACGAGTTGCTTGATGCTTCATTATTCGGATTTCGTGCCGACACTGTTAGATACCTTATCGAAAAGACCGTAGGCTCAAATTGTGCCCTAGGTCAGTTTATTGTATATTGTATAATTGTATCCATAGGTAGGTAACCTACGCTTGGACATGTCGAAAATTCCGCCAGTTCTAAATTCAATGCGAAGAATAACTGACAAACAAAATGACCGAGCGGTATTGAAACAAAAAAAAACATTACTGTTTCAATACGGCTCGGTCATTTTGGTACTTTTCACTCTAAGTACTTACCATTCCTAGTACGATGATCATCGTACAGAGGTAATCATATTACTATGATAAGGTTCTATGTTTATACAAATTAAAAGTGATATAACTCCTGAAGTACTAATAATTGACGTTGGCTGCCATACTAAAATGTTCTATATAAATCAACCTTTCCATTGATATAACACTCAAAGCTGGAGGAGGGGTAGACCAAAACGCTCATTCTGCTTTATCTCAAAATCTAAATTCGTTCATTTACGCTATACGTCCGTGATTTAGTCATCAAACTCTATATATGTATGTACCAAATTTCAAGAAGCTTTGGAGAAAATAAGCTGTGACAGGCGGACAGACAATCACAAGAGTGATCCTATAAGGCTTAAGTTTTTTCCTCTTTTGAGATATGGAACCCTAAAAATAATAAAAATTCGCGAACACGCCACCGTGTCGGGATAACCGGCGGCGGTCGTATTTCAGTCAGAAGTCCACAATGACATTCGTACCATCAAGCGGCTAATTGCTAATTCGATCGCGGTCCACACGCGCACCTACAAACAAATTACTCCTCGTTCCAACAACGCTCCATCGTTCCATCCAACAACGTGCATGCCAAATTGACGTGTAGGTAAACCTCTCCGACACGACATGGGAGGTTGTCGCACAGTACACACAATCGTAAATTCTGCCCAGTCGCAATGCCTAGTTTAGGTTCACCTTATTTTCTCTGAATCTACTGGCCGAAAAAAGTTGAAATTTGTTACTCGCGTGGGGAGGGTAGAGAGAGGCTATGTCCAGCAGTGGACCGATACAGGCCGATGATGATGATGATATGGGGAGGGTTCCGTGCCATTTCGTTTTCCGCGAGAACTTTAAGACTTATGGGATTTAGTTTCCCTTTAAGCTATAAGAGAGGCATTATATTCCCAATTTTTTTCGAAATTTTTGACACAGTAAATTGATCTGAGTTATCTTGTCCAAATACTTTGCTAAACGTGGTGGTCGGTGTTGCGCTGTAATTTACCAGAATACTTGTAGCACAACACCGATTACTCTGCTTACCCCGATTGTCGGGATACGGCGTGTGGTGTGTGTAGTTTTAAATTCGTTGATTTACGCATACGTCCGTCATAGGGTCATCAAACTCTATACTATAAGGTGCTTCGTTATTCATGTCGATAACTTCGGGAGGGTTGCATACGCACTCAAACAAACACTTTACGTAAGAAAAAAACATAATATCTTTATAGGAGCATTTTTTTAAAATCAAATAAGTAAAAACCAATCACAGTGACCTTGTGACTTACTTACAACAAACAGCTGTTGTGCGAACATATAGTATGTGCGCTGCAGTCTGAGAATAGCGGTCATTCACCCCTTCCTCTCAGCACGCACACATGCGCAGAGAGGCGTGTGTATCATACATAACATAGTACGAACGGTCAGGCGGCCGCCCGGCTACCACAATAAGCTAGCGACAGTAATTTCGCTCGATACGCAGAACATAGGGAAGTATCGCTTCCGCAAATACGAGTACATTGGTAGGAAGGGGTGAATGACCGCTATTCTCAGACTGGAGCGCACATACTATAGTACGGTCATTGACCCCGTACAATGCAAGTTACCTACTGTTACACACATTTTAATGTTTAGGTAGCAAACATGTTTTGTTAAATTTCTCGAAAAGTAATGCTAAAAACATGTATATTTTTTTTGCGTAACGTGTTTATTTGAGTGTGTGTTTATGTAACCCTCCCGAAACATTTGACATGAATAACGAAGCACCTTATATAAGTACCGAATTTCTTGGTCGAGTAGATTCGGAGAAAATAGGGTGAGACAGACTGACAGACAGACTATAAGGGTTCAGTATTTTCATGTTTTGACGTACGGAACCCTAAAAAGAGAGAGGTCGATTCTCTACAAATGGTTACATATCTCTACAATGATTACACTAGCTGGTCACTCTCCATGAATGACCAGCTAGTGTGAATGTGAATGGGGAGCCGGTGGGATGAGGGACGCCAATTCTTCAGAGCTCGTCAGTGAGTTGTTTGCCGGTTCAATCTCGGTACTGCGGGCATCGTGCTCGCGGTTAATCGAATATTGTCCGTCTATTGTTAATTGGCGCAGCTGAAACGGATCTTCTAACACGCACGTACCGCACGATTGTAACGAACTAGTTCGTCAAACGTTCAATTATCTATTTCAGTAAAATAAATTTCGTTCTCCCTGAACCTATTTCGGGCGCTCAGAGCCAAAGGCCTACTAGGAACAGCAAAGAATGTTCGCAGAATGCGAATTTGTTTAACCATCCTTGTGGCAACGATTCTATACATACATACATACCACACGCTGTATGCCGACAATCGGAGTAAGCAGAGTAATCGATGTTGTGTTGCAAGTACTCTGATAAATTACAGCACAGCACCGACCACCACGTTTAGCAAAGTATTCACACAAGATAACTATCAAGCAGCAAGTAAGGCACGAAGGCCCACCTGCTGCATGACTTGGTGGAAAGACCGTGCCAGGGTGCGAGGTGGCTACCCTGTTGCCCTTTAGCACGGCATCTTGTCCTTATCCCTTAGTCGTCTTTTACGACATGAACGGGGAGAGTTGCAGTGGGGCTATTATTTTTAAGTACCGGCCCCACACGGTATTAATATTTCGGAAAAATCTTATAACCATCCTAAGATGTGCCTGAATATGTAGGGAAAACCCCACGTGAATTGAGAGTAGTTTTCGACTAATAAGCGAAGATGGAATAGATGACGGCGCGAAAAAAGTTTGCGTCGTTTTTATATCACACCATTTGTCATTTTCCATAGAAAATATGCAAAGAGACGTATCGTTCAAAATTCTTCGCAATATTAATAATATATATATATATATATATTTTTATGGAAACTGACACGGTTGGCTACATCACCTACAAAATCCGTGATGTCAGCCCATAACACACACACACACACACATAACACATGTAACATATGTTACATTCAAAGCAATATAAGTAGTCGACATTATCAAAATAAAGAAAACTTATAACACCCCTCCGTTTTTTTCGTCGGGGGTTAAAAATTGCTCGACATTGAGTGGCATTATGTAGGAGTTCATCGTCGGTAAACATCTGTCGTATAAACCGAATCTTTCAACTTTCAAGTTCGACCCTCTCATCTACAACACAAAAATCATTTCAGCATGGCGCGCTTTACAGAGTAGGTACGTGCCACGTCTAGTGTTTTGCTAGCAGCGATTTCAATGTTACGTGGGTGGCACCTACATTATGCAGGATATTATTCCCAGGTAAATTGTATGTGTTCGCGAGTTAAATAATTACTAAGTTACAAAGCATTAACCACAATTGAGAATAGAATGTGGCGTGTTCGTGGCTTTGGCTGAGATATTCCATATAGAGAATAGGGGCTTATCCACAGAGCATCAAATACCGCGCGCGCCTCCTAGAGGCGGAAACCCAATAACCGCACGCAGTGCTGCTAGCGCTTCGTATGTGTGTGTGTGTCTTAGTATCGACACTACCCACAGAGAGGAGGAAGTAAGGCACACGCACAAAACAAATGCACACGCACAACACACATATTTAAGTCATAGGCCACGCCCACAGGCTTCAACGGCGTTGTAGGGAAATCGCGCTCAGGGCGTCTCTAGGAGGGGGCGCGCGCGGTATTCGATGCTCTGTGGGGTTTATCGAAATAAGACGATTTCGAGTATAGGGCGTATGTAAAACGTATTCTAAACTTCAGAAAATGCTATACGACCTTTAGATAAAAGCGGGCCTGAAGATGAACCGAGACAAAAACAAGATCATGACGAAGTGATCGAACAGTTTGACGAACGTATACCTCGGTAAAATTCTGCGGCTTGTTAGACAAATGTCTGCACAAGGAGGAGGTCCAGAGACATTCGACTGGGTTGAGCTGCCTTCGGTTTAAATATCGTCCTGTCCAATATCAACTACTTTGGTGCCTCGGCGGATTGCCACGTTACGCACCATATCACTTAGCGATATTCCCAGCATGGCTCGCTTCATTGCTCGCTGGGCTACTTTTAACCTTTGGACAACACCGACCGTCATAGTCCACGTTTTACATCCGTACGTGCTTCATAACCGGGAGGACACACTGGTCATATATACGGGTCTTTAAATTTTTCGGAAGGTCAGACCTCAGGGCGAATTTTCGATATTCTTGTATTGTTTGTTAATTGTTACCGAACTGTATCTATAGTGGACCGTATTATATAGCACGTGGTGTATAGGCCCACTGCATCTCTCCTAAGGCAACTAAGGGATAAGGACAATATGCCGTGCTAAAGAGCGACAGGGTAACCACACTCTCTTCTCACCCTTGGCGTGGTCCTTTCACCCAGTCATGAGAAGGTAAGGTCTTCGTGTCGTAATTGCTGTTATCTTGTCCTAATACTTAATAAGCGCGGCGGTCGGTGCTGTGCTGCAATTTACCTGAGATCTTGCAACACCGATTACTCTGTTTACCCTGTCTGTCCAGCCAGATGCAGCGTTATGTATGGTATATGTATGTATTTTGTTACGTTGTGTGTTCTTTATGGCAAAATGAACTACTATTGAAACTAGTATTTAAATTTGCTTGCTTTCCATGTCTTTAAAATAGTTATCAATGTTCATATTATCGATTCATTATCATCACCCTTAGAACATTTAGACACCACATATTAAATGCAACATCTTTCCTGTAGGTGCTCGGTATAAACGAAGCGAAAAGCAAACTCTAGAACGGCTCAACCTATGTCAATGGATTTTCACCAATTCAAACTCGCATACGTATTATTCGCACGCTTCCCGGCAATAGATTGCAATTCAATTAATTTCAATAGAACAAACGTGATAGTATCTAACTGCCCCTCTCGCATGACGGCGTGACGGTGTACGCTGGACTGCTGTATAATAATAGGATTGAGTCGGAATTGTTCTGGAATGTTAATAACACAACAACCCGCTACGTGTCTCCCGCGGGAGTCATACGGTGTATCGATTTTTTATAATGAAATCATAGCTTAGTTTAATTAGAAGTAAGTCTTCGATTTAACTCCGCGACTGAACAGTTTCCAACTATACAGAACATTCTCTATAAACGATAGCGTGATATTAGCCATTTTATACAGGCACATTTTATCGGTTAAAACAGCGTCCTAGAATCTATCAAAATATTCAAAATTGTAATTAAAAATTTCTTCATTTACGCCTCTCCAATTTTGCTCCTGTCCTCCCGGCCTTCACTTGTCGGAATGGTCTGCTATAATCTTTCGGTACCTATACCATTTCTCCTGTGAAACGAGATTCGCAAGTTTATAAGCTAAACAATTCTTCTTCGAATTTCGATTTTTTTTAATTTCACTTCGAGTTTCGAGTCCCGACACAAATGTTTTTGATGGTTTCATTCATATACACCGGGGCTCTACGGGTGGAGTGAAAATTAGATTTTGTAGCAGCAGCGAGACGCTCGCGAGTAGACATGTATTTTTACACTCCGTCAAGATATTATTCTTTATTCGTGTCATGTCGACATATTGTGCGTAAACGGTTCAGATATAAGGGTTATCGCCAGCGCAGCTGCGTCGTCGCACTGCCCAGACGCTCGAGCAGCACTTGCAACAATTCCGGTGGAGTTTCGTGTTGCCACGCGCCGGGAATGTCCTGAAAATGTTGCTTCCGGCCGGTACACACCACACATATTCGCAATTCAATTTCCATTCCGTGTAAACCGGGTGAGTTTTAACCTAAGCAAAATAACCGAAGGGACCTACAGTTTTACACGGAATCCGAATCGTAGAGCGACTCGTCGGAAAGAAACGCATTTGCAAAATTCGGAAAGTGAAAATTGTGTGCACCAACTAACTCTCGGCGTGACTGCTCGGAGGAACGTGTATGCTTGCCGCCCAACCTAAACCTATCTTAGCAGCACTCGTCGCAGATAAACTGAACACCATTTTGTTGTTGACATTAGAATTTTCAGGAGCCATCCATCGATTCTCAAAATCATTCCTCTGGGTGTGGAATTGTCATGGAATTGTTAATATTTATTTACACCTCATTTCTCCCGTCGCCCCCATCCATCCCCGCCACACCCGGCGGATTCGCTCGGAACAATATATTGTTGACACCCAACTGAGAACACAGTCAGTCAGTCAGTCAGTCAGTCAGCGTGTAAGCGTCCACTGCTGGACATACGCCTCTCCAATTTTCCTCTAGTCCTCCCGGCCTTCAGCGATACGGAACCACTGATTTCCGCCGGCGTACTTGATGTCGTCGTCCCACCTGGCGGGTGGTCTTCCCACACTCCGTTTTCCTGTCCACGGCCGCAGTGTAGGACACGGTTACTCCAACGGTCATCGTCTCTTCGGCTAACGTGCCCAGCCCACTGCCACTTGAGCTTAGCCACCCGGTGTCCAATATCGACTACTTTGGTGCGTCGGCGGATTGCCTCGTTACGCACCATATCACGTAGCGATATTCCCAGCATGGCTCGCTCCATTGCTCGCTGGGCAACTTTCAACCTTTGGACAACAGCGACCGTCAGAGTCCACGTTTCACACCCGTACGTCATAACCGGGAGGACACACTGGTCATATATAGGGGTCTTTAAACTGAGAACACATCACTTTCGAAATCGTTCCTCTGTCGTATGGCGAAAATGTGGAACGGTCTTCCTGTGAATGTGTTCTCTACCATTGGGGATATTCAAAAGGAGTGCCAATCAATAAATTAAACGACGAACTTTTTGTCCGCCTTGATCATCGCGAGCTGACATGGCGCCTCTCTGAGTGTGGTTTCGCGAGTTGTGTTATTGGCTGTGTCTGATCTTCCGTTGAAGTTTTGGGCTATTTGCTATTTGACATTTTCCCAGTTATTTTCTAATAGCTCTCGTAATAAGTCTCCCGTATTGCGTAATGTATGATGCCTTCCATTTCCATGATCGTCTTGGTGCAGTTCCAGCTCCGAACCACCGAAGCGAGAATAATAAATTTTAAGTTGCGCATTGGAGTCACAATCTTAAATTGTGTATAATTTCTATTGTGCAATGTGAATCAGTTTTTGAGCAGCCCGTGACCATTGCCGTGACCGTGGCCTTGCCTCTCTTGCGTGAGGCATGGGAGTTTGATACCCGACGACGAGAATCACTTTCTTTCTGATTCTGTCTTTTGTACTTGGAGACAGAAAGCCCGGTCCGGTTTAACCTAAGTTCTACACACATACATACATACGACACGCTGTATCCCGACAATCGGGCTAAGCGGAGTAATCTGGGTTGTGCTGCATGTACTCTGGTAAATTACAGCACAAGCCCGACCACCACGTTTCGCAAAGTATTCGGACAAAATAACTAACTATCAAGCAGCAAGTAAGGCACAATGACCCGCCTGCTGCATGATTCAGTGGAATAACCGTGTCAAGGTGGAAGGTGGCTTTTCGGTCTTAGGACGGCATATCCCTTAGCCACCTTTTACGACGCGCACGGGGACAGATGCAGTGGGGCTATTTTTTTTACAGGCCCCACACGGTACATAATTTCTCTCATAAAGAAAAGTTACTTCATGTTTCGAAATGCAAATCGCTTCCCTTCCTCTCCCCTACTAGTTATGTAGGTATGTAATCATGACTGACCAGGCTACACCACCTAGCTAGCACATACATAGGTGATGTCAGCCAATCGCACCTTGTTATTATCGAAGCTACGGTGTAGTTACCTTTGGTCGTGCCACACTGCACTAGACGAAAAACACCACAGGTTTTTATGTCAAATTCAAATTTAAATCATTTATTGGAATAAGACCTCTTCATCTGTGCACGGATTATTTTAATTTAAATGCCGTTTCGACCGACACGTGCTTCCAGTCTGTGATTAATATTCGGACGGGTTATAAACCCTAAACTAGACTTTCCGAGCAAATACGTATGTTTATTTCATAAGTATACATTTTAGAATTAAGATTATTTTAATTTCGACCTCGCTGTCCCCCCTCTGACATAAGCAGTTTTAAAGATAGCCCTAAATACGTCTTAAATACCTATAAATATTTTCGAAAAGCTAATAAATCCAGACAAACTAGCTTTCACTTCCGTCACGGAAACGCTGGGAATTAAAAATAATTAGATAAAGGGTTACCGGAGAGATAGCGAGCATTATGGGGCATGTTTCAAGGTTTTAACGGAAGAATTCAAAAGTGTAGAACTGTCATGTAAAACTGTAGATCACTTTCCTATCTAGGCGGTAGGGGCCCGCCCGGATAGATACCACCGCAATAAATAAACGTATGTCGGTCGGACTGTTTTCGCCCCCAACACTAATCCGAAATGCACACAATTTATACGATGAGTTTTGATACGCGTGTCCACAAGTATGAAAGAGATAAATTTGATACATTTGTACCGTGTGGGGCCGGTACTTTAAAAGAATAGCCCCACTGCATCTCTCCCCGTGTATGTCGTAAAAGGCGACTAAGGGATATGACGCCCGGGATGATACCACCGCACTGAATGAAAGGTCGGTCGAAACGGCTATGTAAATAGTTTGTGTTTTCCGTTCAGTTCAGTGTAGCCGGCACGACCGAAGGGAAGCACTGACGTGGCACTAAGTTCACCCGGTGTTATGAGCTGGCATCACGCATGTTGTAGGTGATGTTGTAGGCGGAGCCAACCGTGACAGTTACCATAAAAAAAATAAAAAAAACAATGTAACAGACATACATTTTACATTTCCGTTGAGAGCATTCCCTACAACTCCTGTGCCGTGATTCATAAAGATTCACGGAGTTTATTTCGCGTAAAGTTCTTTTCTCTCTCGTTCTCTCTCGCTTCACTCCAGTCATCACTTTCGCAAGTGATTCTCCGCGGCATATAAAATATAAAATCCACGAGAACCTTTTTGTCCACCTTGTTGCTGGCAATGCAACCAAGTTGAGTGTGGTTTCGCGAGAAGTTGTGTTATTGGCTGTGTCCGATGGACTCTAAGGCACAGCTATTGAGCCTACAAAATTTAAATTGTGATTGTGTACACAATTTATGATTTTTACCAGTTAATGCCCCTCTAGCCTTTTAAACTATTTGATTTTAACCCTTCGCCGGTCATACATTATTCATTTCATTTCATTTGTAGTGGCCGAGCGACTGGAAATGCTAAGCGTTTCAAAACGAATATAACGCGGGATTAGAGAACATTCTCCCCGAAATAGCGACCCCTCGAACCTCTTCGACCTCGCTTCGGGATTATGAATGTTTTCTATACTTTTATTATCAAATTCGACGCCAACTGTAATTTAATATATTTTCCTCATATGCCCACAACGTAAAGTCTGTTTTCCAATGGGGTAGCCAGAAACAACGGGTCCCCACATGCCTTTGCTCTGACAACTCTGACGCCCTTAAACCCCCCATAAAGTGTATAACGACGCCCATGGACATTCGGTCGTATGGGGAGGTTGCGGACAGGACCTATTCACGCCCGTCTTGAAGGACCCAAGACTGTACGTAGGGGGAAATACATGGGCAGGGAGAGCGTTCCAGAGTTTAACGGTTCTGTAGACGAAAGATCTGCAGAACCGATTGGTATGCATTCGCGGTAAGTCCAGCGTGCGCGTTGTGCGATGGTGGAAAGGGGACGGCTGCATCGCGTCAAACAGCGAGCAGTAATCCAAGCAGGACCTAATCTGTGATTTGTACAAAAGCAGCTTTTGGCCCGGCGTGAAGTACCGTCGCACCTTATTGAGTATATCACCTTTTTCCATTCTCATAATATTTCTCATACAAGCTCGCTGGTTGCAGTATGTAATTTATTACAGCAAACATTGCCTACAACAGCACATTGGCACTGTTAATGCACGTGCAAGTTCCCTCAAGACCCATCTTCACCGGAATGACAATGATTATGCACATAAATATGAAAATATAGCATAAAATAATTTGTTTGAAAATGTAAACCCAAATTCAGTACAGTCTATTCATGCCCGAACAGCCACACATAAAATGCAAAACCGCCATAAACGAAATATAAAATTTTAATATTCCTCCCCCAACAAGATGAACACACACCGCTTACAGGAAGAGTGTTCAAAGTTTACCGCACCCGACGCGACGCGGCAGCGCTACGATCATAAGACACTCTCAAACATATTCATTTGCCCACCCCACCGCCCCATTGTTGTCGACAGAGTCCCGGAGAAAAATGACGTTACTTTTTACGTTTCCCCTCAAAATGGAGTGTTTATGGGCTCGTAATCTGAACGTAAAGCGCGAACAACTGCGATGAGAGCAAACAACGTGTCACCCAGCCCGCTGGAGAAACATACAGACGAATCGGAAATGTAACGAGTATTCGCAAAGAAACAGGACGAAAACGGGCAAACTTCACCTTTCATCTCCGTATCTTTGGCAAATATCTGCGATTGTCAAAAGAAAGAAAAAAAGAATAGAGATCATTGTACATCAGAAACATTTTCTTCTCCATACATCTGACAAATATCTATCTTTTTCGGACGAAACTAAAAGCATAGACATGAATGCGCACATAAAACACACCATGAAATTAATCACGTACGAGGACGTATTAACACTATTGGCTGATTTCACCAGCTCCGGTTAAGTTTCGTTTAACAGTTATCTGTTGTTGTTGAGAGTTAGACAGCAGATGAAATCGGTCCTATGAGTTTCTTCAGATCACATTCGGATCAACTTTGAGCGGATCATAAAGAGGTAAGATTAGAGGTTGAGAGGCTCGTGGTTTTTTTTTTATGTAATCCGGTATGGGTGGCTGAGTCGGAGGGGCCAAAGCACATGCTCTAACCAGCCAATATCACCTCCGAGAAGGTAGGTGCCATACCGGAGACTTCCCTGGATTGCTGGCTATACTGGACTAGAGGAGAACACAACCGAGGTTGCTTGCGGCCATCTTACATCCAGTACGGTGGTACCAACCCAGTCGGCTACAATTTGAGCCTACCACCTAGTAAGGGGCAAGGGAAGGGACCTACAGTTTTACACCGGTTCCGAACGGTGAAGCAGCGGGTGTAGATATGCACGTAATTTTTTTCGTCAGAAAAAACTCATTGGTACACGCCGACGGATTCGAACCTCGGACCTCCCGCATGAGAAGCCGATGCCCAAACCACTCGGCCACCCGCCGCTTAAGCAAAGGTCTCGTTTGCGAGATCCAGTGAATTCGAACCTGTCGATTTGCACCAATCCACTTTCTCTCATTTTGAGTTAGATAGGCATCACTACAAATGATGCCTATTCCCTTAGATAACATTTTCACTTATGCATGTAATTTAAATAACAATTTTCCGAGTGACTGGTTAAACTACTACTGAAATTAAGTGAAATCAATTGGAAATGAAGTGTACTGCATTGATCGGAAAAATCGACAAACGAAACTTCCGGATAGTTGCACTGCACCCCGATGCTCACCTTGAAGAAATTTAAATTGTAGAGTTTCAGAGTTCACTGGGTTCAGAGCTCACTCAAGCGGCTAACCACTACTGCTTGACTCAGATGGTTACTGGCGAAGCTGGTAGCTGAAGCGTTGCGATTAGGTGCTTGAAAGAATATTGTATTCAGTAACTGAATTTCAATATCAGTACTTACTACCAGCTCTTCCCAGGAGCTCCTCTCACGACATTGGCGGTTTTGGACGAAGGTTTATAAACTATGCTTAGGAGTTTTATCTTGGACATTACATTTACATTTTAGATAGGTACGTTTATTTAATAAGTTAATTATATTATAGATTTAGTTTTGATTTAAAAGATAGTTTAAATTTTAGTTATAAGTTTTTTTGGTCGGTGTCGTATAGTGCGGATCACAATTGAATAATTTAATTTAGATATAATTCGTCATCGAATTGGAGGTAACAGATAATTCCAAAGAAATCTTTTCATTCCTTGAAAAAAAAGGAGATAAATTCGTAGCAATAATTCAACAAAAGGTCAAAAAATATCAAGAAACAAGACGCTAATAGATGCGGCAGAATTAAGCGTCCTTTTATTCTACGTCTGTCTCATTCTAACGACTTAGCATAGATAAGTGGGGGGAGGGGGAAGGAAATTAACAATTTAAATTGCATCGAAATTTCGGAAAAGCGTCAGATGCTTCGAGGCTTAGACAAACATTGTTTTAAGACTCGAGGTTTTGTTGTGGTTAAGAAATTCGTCCGACATGACCGTTACACTAAAGCTGAAGTGTAAGATGTATTGTGGGTTTTAGTATGCTAACTTTTGCACGGGCTGCGCTTCGCTCGCGTCGGCCCATTGGTTAAGTAGGAAGATAGGAGTAAAAGTAATGTTTCTGCTTCTTTTTCATAATGTTGTATTCTGAGGGCACCGTTCCATCAATGAGGTAGGTTTTATTTTTCAATTTATCAGTATATATCAAGTCTTGTCTATTATTCGGCATGCTGCTATTGTTGTCCGAGAACATTGTATGTATGTTTGTTATTAATTTAATCTTTTTTGATTACGACCTCACCTGCAAGATTAGTTGAGGTCTTTTTTTAATATTTTTTTTATTACAAAACGCTACGCCTGTATATCTGTCCGTCAAGTGATAATTGTAGGTTAGCTCTTGTTGTAGGCTGAGCTAGGCTTTTAAGAGCTTCGCGTTATGCTAATTTCAGGAGTAGCTTTTACATACTTTCAGAATGCGCCGCTCTCCATCTCATTTTCAGCGTCGAAGAATCCTAGAATTCTTGTTACGGATCAGGTGACGTCTGGAATACGTCCTTGACTTTAATGGAATTGTCCTAGTTGGATTCGAGTCCACGGAGTACTATGTCGTATGTATGACACTGTGTGTGCAAAAGACTGATGAAAGAATGACAAAACCCAAGGTGTATAAAACGATTGCTGTATTATTAATTTATATCTATTTACAATAATTTTACATACAACTATGTATACCTAAAATATACAAAAATTATATATAAAATTATTATAAAACAAATGGAGTTTCCACCAGCGGCGCGGCGGGGCGAGCCCAGGCTACCGCTGATCTGGTCCCAAAGAGAGAAACATCCGGACTATACTATTATTACCTTATTCTTCTTTATTTCAACGTTTTTAGAATATTTTTATATTAATTTTACATACATTTTACAAAAAGTAATAGAACTACACAAAATTAATGCAAAATCTAAATAAAAACGGTAATTTCCGCCAATGGCGGGAGGCAATCCTCCAAGCACGCCGGCGCGGCGGGTGCAGGCCGTGGCTACGGTACGGAGCTCTCCGAGACGACGACGCGAGGCAAAGCTACGAGCGATAGTTGGTGGTTACTCTACTTTATGTTATTATTATAAATTTATTTTTACCGTGTATGTATGTGGTCAACTCTGGGTTTTTTTTTGTCTGAATAATGATAATGCATTATTATATTATATTACATAATGAAATTAACTCCAGCCAAACGTATATAAAACACATATTTATATTAATCTTCTTTCCCCTTCTTCCTAAGGCGTAGTCACCGATAAATGTTCGTCTTTCGCCCGAAAGTGTAAAACAAACATTTGGCAAAAACGAACAACAGAGCTTATTTTATAACGGCTGCATATTTCGTCTTTAATCTTAAACAATTCAAAACAAGAATTCAAAGAATCCACCGGTTTCCGCGTTGTAATAATATTAGGGCAATTTCAAGAATGACCCCTCTTTGCTTTTAAAATTTTTCCAAATCGCTATTCGCTCTCTTTTCTCAGAAACATCGTATAACTTTACCGAGAATCCGGATAATACGACTCGAAATACGGAGAGCGGTCTCCGGGGGAAAACGGTACAGGGCCATTTAGTGTGAAAATAAAAGTAATAAAAATATTCCGAGAGGCGATTGCGACTGTAGAGAAAATAATAGAAAACTTTCCGTCAATATGACACGAGTTCGTAAATGTTACAAATATGTGTCTCAACATTTGTGGAACTCGGTAACAAGATTTTTGGGGGACGACTCAACGGATTTCGATACTGTTCTCTCCAATGCTCCAACATATTTCCAGGTTAAACATAATAATTAACAATTGATACTTAATTAAACACACATTTAAATAAATAAATGCTACGGATAAAGTAATATTTGTAGTAAACGGAGTACGGACAAATTAAAAAATAAACCAAAAAAATTCTAATAAAGTCATAATGCTATGTTTGCGGCAAATAATCCCTGAAAATGCGTATCACAGTCGTGTAAAAACTTATGTTAGAACCCTTTTTTTTTAGTTGGCTCTTCAAAATAATCTCTTCCACTTCAAGTAAGCTGCAGTCGTCTACGTCGGGCCTACGACAAATACGAGCTGTAGTTGTCTGCACGTTCAAATTCGCACCAACCACTTCTAGATTCGCTAACTATTAATGTTTTCCAACAATTCCATGTAAGCGTATTATATGTAACTCAGTATTATATATAACAACGGCCAGCCCCAACTATCGGACGATCATCGATCCAAAGGCCGACCGGGCCCGACTTCGATTACCTTTGACGATTAAACGCCAAAGCATCGCACCAAGCTACCGAGTCAGACGATTTTTTCTTCGACTTAAATAAAATGGGCAGATAGAAATATATAGAAATAGAAAATACTTTTTAGCTCGAAAAGCACTGCAGAAACAAGAGCAATATAAAATTTACTTGACGTGCAAAGGCGGACACATAATTTTTGTAAAATCAACCTTGCATATAGGTATTAAACACAAATTCCTGTAAAATGCCGACTCTTCTTCCAAGGTGTATTGAACTGGGTCTAAATAGCTCAAATTCATGACGCTCAATACAAGAGCACACTACGAAAACACAAGTCTTGGTTCTGTCTCCTTGAAGCCGGTACAATCCGAAATGAAGTACTTAACTCATTCGAGATAAAATGTCTGTTAGTTAGAACACAGTTTGACAGCACGAGGAAATCAGTTAACATTACCGTACGTAACGTACATTTTTATAAATGATACAGTGCTAATATTATAAAGAATATTTGTAAAAATGTGAATATAAACATATAGAACACTGTAGGAGGCGTCACGCAAGTAGTAGGGACAGACCCGAGTTAGTTAGCTGTCTGGTCATTGTTTTTTACTCGCCGACTGCGCGCGAGGGAGGGGAACGTGTTAACTGCATCGATATTTCTTGTAACGCATTATCTTTATCCATCGTTTTTGTACTCAACTACGAGAAAGACTCTGGCAGGGTTTTAATAGGAAGTTGAACGAAATCTAACATATTTTACGTTAGATCTGACGCTTTAATAGAGACTGATGAACTAACGACGGACTAGACGGACGGACAGACATGCGAACAACCAAACGGATGATCAGACGGAGAACAGACAGCCAGGCATACAGACTGACAGACATTTTTTTTTATGGAAACTGACTCGGTTGGCTCAATCACTATATTCAAACGAGAGAGGTGAGATTTCTGGTTTTATAGACAGACATAAAGACATGAACTAAACATTGAACAAGACCAATGAGTTCCCTTTTGTATCAACGGAGTCTAAACGATTTGATATTTTGCAAAGTGGACAAAGACTTTCGCACGTTATGCGCTTCACTGCCGAATTAAATGTTTGAGTTCAATGAATGAGACCTTGACATTTAAGTTGAATGAAGTGGGAATTTGAATGAAGCTAAATTACTTCAACTAGACAATTTGAAAGTTTTAGAACAATTAAATTGAATAGTTGGTCAACTTCAAGTATTGCGTCAGTAGTTGAAGAAATTATTCGCATTTCAGTTATTCAATATGGAAACTTTAAGCGAGCTAGCACTACCAGTAGTACGTACCGTAGTGTGCCTCCTTCTGCGTCTATTTGTCAACATCTATCTATCTATCTGTCCGTCTGTCCATCTGTCTCTGTTTGGTGCTGCTTATCGGTGTGTTTACTCATTGTGCTAACGTCCGAAACTATCGACAGCTGCCATCACGCTTATTCAAATTCAATGGCGTACGTATCACGGAGACAATGCGTGGCCACCGGCGCGTGTCCCCTCCCTCTTCCTCCTCCCCCCTCCCCCTTCGTCCTCCGGAAGCCAGACAAAAGAAGGGGGGCAACAAAAAGTAGAATCCTTCCGTGGCGAAAGGCTCAGGTAGGTCACTGTTCTTGATACTCAGGTCAGCATTACGTGTATTCTGAATAATGAAATTCATATAGAATCGGACAACGTTATATCTTCATAACGGGAAACTAGAAATTTGAATATGAAGTTATAGACTGTATTTGTGAATTCCGCTGTTATAATAGTTTCACCTTCGAGGAGGCGACAATCCGTTTCGTAGGCGAACTAAATGCCTCTGAAGACATGCCATTAATATTCATATAATAAATTACATTTACTTAGTATCTAAGTCTTAGCTTTTCATCTATTTTTTAACTAACTAAAACTGCTATGATGAGCGCAAAATTGATAATGTCGCAATGTCTATGATACGGCTCCTTCGAGACAGATTAACATCTAGTGCCGGAGCCAATGTTTGTCATGTGCCGTTCGTAACGTACTGAATAAAAAAAAGCTAAAAAAACTTCAAGGATCCACGAAGTGCCTGCGCACAAACGCTTTTTTGAGGAAATGTCAGAATCTGTATGAAAATTTGTACTGTATCAAATATTAGTTATATCCACAGGTTATATCTATCGATCCACTGTTTTCAAAGGGTACCTTACCCCTTCACTGTCCACCATACAAACCCTAAAATTGTATTGTCAAGTCCAACTGAAATTGTATCATGGTTCATAAATAGGTTACCTGGCGATAGATTAACAAATATATTTTTTTCGAGGTTTTGTTTATTCGATACCTTCTTGGGGAGTCCATATAAAATCCGAAGCCATTCTAACAAGTCCAATAATATTTTTGATCATCTAAAGTGTTCGTCGCCCGGGACCCACCAGTGGGTCCCGGACGTCTCGAACTAGTAATGCGGGACCCGCCTGGACAGTGAAGGTGTTAATAATAGTGTGAAATATCGCAATTTCTATCAGATGCATTGTTTTGGCTGGTCCTAGCGCCTTAGGCTATTGAATATGCTTGGAGAGGTCCTTAAAAAGTCATGGAAAAACATTGTTTACTGTAAAAGGTTAATTTTTCAAAATGTTTTAAACATTACAATCCAAATATCCCGCTGCGACGACATCGGATTTGTTGTGAATAAGTAAAATCGGCTATAGTGTAAAATATGGGAAGACGCGACAGAGACGGCCTTGAGAGGCGACCGGTACGAAACGGGAATAACCAACGAATTCAAACCGAGAGAAGGGCATCCAATCGACGAGCAGGTGAAAAATCAATGGTGTGACAGTGACTCAAATACGAAATTGCAAACGTTACCATCTCGCTGTCGCACTTGTGAAAGTATCTTTATCACCACGCGTATTACGAGTACCTAATGCCGGCATGGCATTCGCAACCCCTTCATACGACCAAATGTCCATGGGCGTCGTAAGACACCTTATGGGTGGCTAGACGACACACGGCGCGCTTTCAATAAAAAAAAATTGCCTATTTGTAGATCATGTAAGGAAAAAATAAAATTTTATGACAATAGCAAATTCAAATTGTTGATTTATTTACGTAGTACACACAATGGTACAAAGGAAAAAAATACATAACAAAAAGAAGACTTAGGACTCAAGAATAGGTTTATGGAATCTGAGATTATTGGTTACATCACCACACCAGCTCACACTAGTGGTGTCACCCAATACCCTGTTCATGACGGAAATGTATAAGTCGTGCTTTCTTCATGGTCGTGCAGTCTACACTGGACTGGCCGGATAGCAGCCTCACAGCAGTTGTATGCTTTTAAATTCTTCGTCGACGACGGAGATAGGTTTCGGAGGCGGCAGTGTATCCGCGGAGGATATCCGATCCGGCTATGTTGCCAAGTGTTATTGCTTCCTTGGATGATGTTTGCCGACCACTAATGTGTTTGCGAAGACTGCGCCGCGTAGTGTACATATGTATAACGTACAACTACCTCCGCACGCGGCTCCGCTCGGGGCATTGTCGGATTCGAGCGAAAGTTTAAAACATGAGTGGCCAATCTTTCCAGGAGCCGCCGGGCTAAATTTAAAAATAATATTGTTTGGCGCATCCATGTTTTTTTATTAGAGCAAACAAGAAATAATTGTTTTTCGTCTTTTATTTTGGTAGGTATGTATAATGAAAACAATATTTTTTCAGCGCGGACCTCAATTTGACGCGAGTTGGCAATACAATTCGCTAACATTCAATGTAAAATCTATACTTATGTTTATTGATTTTCATACGTGTAAGAAGCCACCCGGTCGCATTTTTTCAGTTTATCTTCATTCTTTAGGTAATGTTTTCGTTCACTTCTCAGTCCTTTGGAGAAATACCGTGATAATAGATTCCTAAAACAATATCAAGTTGTTCCAAATAGCATTAGTGTAGCGGAAACTGCATATATTAGCAAGTATGAATGCATTGCTAGAGTAGTTATTGTGATGGGCGAACAAATTTACGTACACACGGATATTTCAGTAGTTCGAGATTTATTTTGTGTTTACTTGCTATAGATTTTCATTTCTGAATCCAATTTTGTTGTAACTCAATTTTGAAATCTAAAGTTGTACTTTCCTCGGGACATTTTCTTCACAATCATATTTAGCATAACGTTTTCTCGGAAATTGTTTAACTTTATTACGAGCATTGTTTATTTAGAAGTCCAACTAATTAAGTTTTACTTAACTTGTGTAGTTCATAAACAGACACAATCTCCGAGAGAAGTATAAATACTGAAGATAGTTAAAGTGATGCCAAAGAAAGGTGTTCCTCACAAGCCGTATAAACACCAAGCGGACACTGGCCATAACAAAGGACCCATATACTTAATCCAAAATATCATCAACATAAACCCTGAAAGTAGACTAACATTCCTAAGATACTGCGCACTTGCGTCGTAAACTCCTTTACACTTGGCGCTACAAAACTAGGTTTTTGCTATGGAAATAAATATCCAGAAACGTTATTGTCATAAACTACGTAACATAACTAGTTCAATATAGCCAGCAATCCAGGGAAGTCTCCGGTATGGCACCTACCTTCTCGGAGGTGATATTGGATGGTCGGAGCATGCGCTTTGGCCCCTCCGACTCAGCCACCCATACCGAATTACATAAAAAAAACTGTACACATTTTACCTACAATACAATACTACTATAGCCTCCCCCGAGGAACTCGCTTCCTTCATCCCTCCTCCTGCTACCACAATTTTTATTTTTACCACAAAACCCGTCATACTTTTGACGTGATAACGTCTAATAAATTGATGAACACCGGCTGCACACCGAAAAAGTGAACTCAAGTCTTTTGCTACTACCTACTTATATCTCACAACATACGACTCTCAAACATCCAAAGGTTGACTGGGAGAAATCCCTGTAAGGGATAAGTCCGCCTTTGCCCCTCATGTAAATTACTTATCGTTTGTTACTGTTAAATGTTTTGGAGCAATAAAGTATTTTTATCTATCTATCTATAAAGTGTCACGTTGCGTCACGTTCCATCTGAGCCGTGCCACGTTTCATCTGAGCCTGTGCGTGCAAGCGAGAGCGCGTAACAAGCGATAGAGAGGCACAATCGGCCCAAGCGGCAGTGTACGGTAATTGCCGTATCGTACGGTAATCGAGGCTAGAAATCGACAAATGTACGGCGTACGGCAGCGATAGGGGTGCCGTACGAAAAAATACGGTAATTCTTATAGCTGTGTTTCTTTATGACGTTATCACGTACAACTATCGTCCGTAAACCGACTTTACAGACAACCAATTTTTTTTTTATGGAATCTCACACGGTTGGCTACATCACCTACAACATCTGTGATGTCAGCCCATAACACCGGGTGAACTAGGTGCCATGTCAGTGCTTCCCTTCGGTTGTGCCGGCTACACTGAACTGGACGGAAACACAAACTATTTACATAGCTGTTTCGACCGACGTTTCATTCAGTGCGGTGGTACCAACCCGGGCGGGTTGAACCCTACCACCTAGTAAGTTATGAAGGGAAGGGACCTACAGTTTCGCGGAACAGCCCATTGTTGAATTGTAGAAGTATTCTACCCATTGTAGAAGAATTCTTCGAACGGCACGATTCTCTAAATCGTCCTTGCGTCCATTCGACAATGTTGTGGAATGGGCTTCCTGGGAATATCTTTCATTAATCCTACAATCCACCGATCTTCAAATAGCCTTACCCCAGCTACTTTTCAGTCAGTCAGTCAGTCAGTCAGCGTGTAAGCGTCCACTGCTGGACATACGCCTCTCCAATTTTCCTCCAGTCCTCCCGGCCTTCAGCGGTACGGAACCACTGCTTTCCGCCGACGTACTTGATGTCGTCGTCCCACCTGGCGGGTGGTCTTCCCACACTCCGTTTTCCTGTCCACGGCCGCCAGTGTAGGACACGGTTACTCCAGCGGTCGTCGTCTCTTCGGCTGACGTGCCCAGCCCATTGCCACTTGAGCTTAGCCACCCGGTATCCAATATCGACTACTTTGGTGCGTCGGCGGATTGCCTCGTTACGCACCATATCACGTAGCGTTATTCCCAGCATGGCTCGCTCCATTGCTCGCTGGGCAACTTTCAACCTTTGGACAACACCGACCGTCAGCGTCCACGTTTCACACCCGTACGTCATAACCGGGAGGACACACTGGTCATATATACGGGTTTTTAAATTTTGCGGAAGATCAGACCTCAGGGCGAATTTTAACTTTCCGAAGGCAGCCCAACCCAGTTGAATTCGTCTCTACGCTACTACTTTAGTCTGCCCGAAAGCCGGACTGCCACACTGTCTGAGGTGAAATCGGCTAGGGCTGAGGCTCCGACCTCAAGCACAGCCACCCACTTCGAGTGCAATAAAAATAATTATCAGCAACTCTATTTGCAGCAGATAAAAGATACGTGAGTAAAAGTGTGATACTGTTCTTTCCCCTCGAGAAGTGGACGACACTTCTAAATATTATATTTCCCTGGTTCTTGCTAAGCGACGCAAACGCCATATTTTAAGCTAAGCCTCTCATATGACCCACTATACAAAATCCACTCGCTCAAAAGCCTTACAAAGCATGAAGCAGCTGGAAACCAGCTCATGCATATGAAAATTCTCATAAGTGAGTACATAAACGTACAATTTACGTTCTGTATATCAATGCCTTGTGTTTCCTTATAATTATTTAATTATTATACGCTGGGGCTTGGCTGTGCGCCAGTATAGTCAAAGAGTTAATATTTTCCTTTTGCGAACATTATGGCACTTTGTGGATTGTCAACTAACCTCAATTTAAAAGCCGAAAAACACTTTAAAAGACTATGTGACAGAAAATTCCAGACAATAATTTGGAAAAAAATACTATATTTGAATTTCGAATGGTGTCCGTATATTTGTTACTTTTGGGGCCTCATCTAGACCACTTCTGGGTCTGAAATGCTGGGCGGTAGTTCACATACGCGCTTTTAACGAATGGACAATTTAAAAAATCTAAACTGCGCTGAAGAAAAGACAATTTAAAAAATCTAAACTGCGCTGAAGAAAAGTCGTGAGCAAAAACTACACGTTACAACGCTGGGTAACTGTAATAAAAATGATATCAAATAAAAACCAACATACTCATACATGTAATTCATTTATTCGAACGAAATTTACAGACTATAATAATATTAAAGAAAATTGAGAACCTTACATTAAATAAATATAAATTTTACGTTAATAAATTGGATTCAGATTCAGCCAGGTTGCACTAAATATTTGCATTATTTATTTATGCCTTCCATGAACATTTTCGAAAAACCATCACTAGTAATAATAATTTTCCCAAAATGCACATTGTTACATAAAATCGCTTCCCTAGCACCCACACTACGCCGTTATACTGAAAACGCCACACAATCTAGATCGAAGATAGCTGGAACAGCTTCCTGTAAATGAGCCGCTTGCTAAAGCCACTGTACCGAATATTTAGCATAATTGGTTATTGCTTCTAACTACCAGTTTAGAGAAGTCAGAGGTCCTCGTTAGAACTGCATTATTAGCTTTTACAGTGTCGTTCAAGTTTGGCGACTTGTGTAAATCTTAAATTCTTTAAGACCATGCTGTACACCTCGGCTTCCCCGGACGAAATATTCAGCTCACATACTAACGTAATCTAACGATCACTTCAAAACCATTTGACGTAGGAGGGTGAGCATTTTAAATTCGCATCGAATTTTCTATTCAAGATCTGCGTCTCGGTAGAAACAATTAGTATGGGAGCCGGCCGACACGTACAGCATGCTCTTAAAAGATCTCCACTAGGATTGATATATTATAATACTGCGAGCGGTAAAGGTTCGACAAGTGTGCGAATGGCACTGATGTTCTTTCAGAGTTAGTTAATACATTTGCTTCATCCAATATTTTTTAACTTTATGTGATCTAATCTTGTGTATATATAAATATATAACGCGTTTCTTGGAAACGGTCAGCCTCGATAGCTCAGTGGTGCAGACAGTCAACTGTCGCTATTGAATGTTAAGCAACGCTGGGTGCGGTCAGTACTTGGATGGGTGACCGCTGACCGTTGGAGGCTGACCGAGGTTCGGATTCCTCGTAAAACTGTAGGTTCCTTCCCTCCTAATCTTACTTGGTGGTAGGGTACCACCGCACTGAATGAAACGTTTAGATAAAACATCCTTGTGAAATTCGTTTTCACAATCCATACAAGCGCTGCGATTAAAAATCCGCGTACTTTTGTCACATACTGCACACCTGTGCATGCAATGTAAACGTCCCTTCACTCCGCTTTGCTCTCCAGACTTAAAACGCCTCGCTGCAGGCAAATCGCCTTAGGTCCTCTAAGAGACATCACGCACGTGGCGGCGCGTCACGACGAGTGACGTCAATGCTGGCTGGCCGAGCACCTGGGCCCTGTAGAGCGCCAACGGATATTGTGTCCACCTACCCTACTCCGTTTCCGGTGAGCCACCCCTCCCCTTATCTCCGTTTGGCATAACCTTAGGTAGACACACCTGTGTAGAAAGTACAAGTGGATTAAGCAGTGTGTGATAGATAGAGAAATTTACTTTATTGCTTCAAAATAATTTTACATAAACAAGCACGACATAAAACGAAGTGCAAAGGCGGACTTATCCATTACACAGTTTTCGTTCAGTCAACCTGGCTTGTTCGTTCATTGTAGATAATCGCTTATCAGGTTTTTTTTATGTTTTTTTATGGAAACTGACACGGTTGGCTACATCACCTACAACGTCCGTGATGTCAGCCCATAACACCGGGTGAACTAGGTGCCATGTCAGTGCTTCCCCCTTTGATCGTGAGAAAACCTCCCGCATTGATACCCCACAGAACAGAATGAAGGTCGAACCAAAGAGTTTGTATTACGTCGCTGCAGCGACGTAATACAAACTCTTTGGGTCGAACGAAACGGCAATGTGGTGATTTACACCATTCGATTTTCGTCGAGTGACTAGCCGCACGGCGAAAATGGAAAATCAACTGACCGCAAGGTGGGTAATGCTAATGAATGAATACGGTCTCCCGCACCGGAGTTGACGAGCAGTCTAATTTTGACGTGAATTTTATGAACCTTTTACGCTTCGCAAGGAGAAAGAAAGCAAACCAGAAAGTTGGCGACATAAAGTATGTACTTTCGAAGGCTTCGTGCTGCCAACCTACAAATGTGAACGCAACCACGCCTTAACCGTGCACTGACCTCCCCCTACATCACTGATGACGTCACCACCATCCCCCCAAGTGTGCTATCGCGCTCAGTACATCTTGCGATAGCGTCAAAAGTACTCGTCTGATTTTCACTAACAGATTCAGACAGATTCAGGCTTAACATTTTGGCTCAAAAATAGAATAACTTTTCGAATACGAAAGCGCGCGGGGAACGTTCATCGAATTCACGAAACTAAACCAACCCGGCGGTAGTAGCTCGGCTACTACCTCTTACATTTCGGTGAGACTAGCGGCCCCAAGGGGCGGGTGACTAAAATCGACCGTGTAAACGTCTATTCGTAGTGGGATGTTCGCTGCGCGCTGCGAGCTGTACAGGGTTGCCAGATGGTTCAGTTGAAAAAACCGGACATTTTTCATCAAAGGGCCCGTGATTTTTCAGGTACAAAATTAAATTAGATTTTATGTACCAAATGTTTCATGACCTTTACTTTTGAAAATGGATGGGAGATATAGTAATGAGTAAAAGGGTTGAATTGATCGAACTTACTGCAAAATCGAAGAACACAGTAAGATTAGTATTAAAATGTTCTGAAAAAGTAAATATTTGCGTTATTTGAAGAAAAAAAACTGGACGTTTTGGTGTCCATTTTTTTCATTATTTTGGAGACCGGACACAAGCCTAAAAAACCGGACTGTCCGGTTCAAAACCGGACATCTGGCAACCCTGGCTGTACCTCGGCTCTTGTCACCATGCCGACCGCATTAAGGTGATGTGAGAATGCGTCTGACTCGAATTTCAAGAAGTGTACCGCCAATATTACTTACCTGACAGATTCAGTTTTAATATACGTAAAACTTCATCTATCAGTGCAGATAAATATAATCAAACACGATTTGATTAACTTCGCTACATAGAAAAAAAATCATGAACATGCCTCTGAATTTATAAAAACGTATTTAAGGCCACGTGACCAAATCAAGGCTTTGGAAAAAAATTATTTTATTTGTTGAATATATATCTAAATCCATAGCTTTTTAGTTTTTTGTTTCGATCCGTAGTTTTGGAATAAAAAAAATTAAATCTAATTTTTGATTGTGTTGCATCTTTCTCCAACCAGCGAAAGCGGCGCCTTGAATGAAAGAGGAGTACAGGTGAATACGGGTTGACAGGGCCTTAAGCTATTTGTATCCGATTTATACAAAAACGTGTTTTTTCAAGGTTTTTTTTGTGGTGCGGAAACCTCGGTGCGCGACTCCGATTCGCACTTGGCCAGTATTTTCAATCTGACATCGGTTTGCTTGGCCAACTCCAGTGTGTTTCATATCGCACAGCTGGTGGCTCGTCTCCACCGCCTCAGACATCAATATTTGTCTGCCGGGGCTTCAAGCGTGCTGAACGGTGCTTGCTTACCCGTAGAATTGGCCTATGTATGTAGGTTACCCGGATTCGCATAGTTGACAAATGGAGTACCTGGATATGTAATGTAATAACTAGTACAAACAGTATGTGCTAGCTAGGTTTTGCCTAAAACCTCGCTCGTGGCAGTGGCTGCTTGCTCACTTATATTATAAGGGATATGACTCCCTTCTTATATTACTCGGTGGTAGGGTTTAACCCGCCCGGATTGGTACCACCGCACTGAAAGAAAGGTCTGCGGCTATGTAAATAGTTTGTGTTTTCCGTCCAGTTCAGTGTAGCCGGCACGACCGAAGGGAAGCGCTGACGTGGCACCAAGTTCACCCGGCGTTATGGGCTGACATCACGGATGTTGTAGGTGATGTAGCCAACCGTGTCAGTTTCCATTAAAAAAAACTTGTTGATAGCGGTACGGCAAAGACCACGGCAACGGCACGGCAGCAAATATATGAAAACTGCCGCCGGCGCGGCAGCGGCGACGGCGACGATAACGAAATGTCACCACGGCATTTAAGACTGCATAGAAGGTAAAATACCGCTCTTTCTGAGATGTGACCATCAATATATTTTACTCACCTGACATTTTCATACATACATACATAGCGTCACACCTGTTTATCGGCGGGGTAGGCAGAGACAACGGATCTCCACGTGCCACGATCCTGAAACCCCTCTGACGCCTCTTCCGCTCTCATAATGTTCTTCATACATGCTCGTCGGACATATTCATCTATCAAGGGCAGATCGAAATACGAGTAACTTTTTGAAAACACGATTTTATTAACTTCGCTCAATACAATGAAATCATGAAAATGCCTCTGAATTTACTTATAAAAACGTATTGGACGTAATGTGGTCACATTAATGTAATGTATATTTTATTCGTTAGTATAAATTATTAGTATAAATTGGTAGTAGTAGTTTATTATAAGTAAGTAACTATTAAGTCATCTGTATTAAGTCATGTACTGTATTAAGTAATATATTAAGTCATGGGTACTAGAAACACTTACCAACGTAAACTAGTAGGAGACACATCTGCCAACGAACTTACCTGAAAACAAATAAAAACCTCTTGTTAAAACAATGTTACACGTGACAATTTCTGAATATTAATGCTGTCTTGAACTAAGCATACCGTAGTCACCCTTAAACTAAAATATAACACACTGAAAAAATAGCGCACTATTTGGCCTCAGTACGTGATAATAAAATCACTGTAAAAATTTTATCATTATCATTGACATCATTAAAAGGTGCACTATACATAATTGCCCAGTTTCCACTGACAAATCTCCGATATTCAAACAATAAAACTTTTACAAGCATCTCAATGAAATAAACTGACACCGCTTTCCATGGCTTTCCAGGTAAAACAAAACGGCCAAGTGCGAATCGGACTTGCGCACTGAGGTTTCCGCACCGCAAAAAAAAAAACGCGTTGAAAAAACAGGTTCTTGTATGGGAATTTCAAAATTCAATTTGGTGACGACAGCATTTTAGTTTGTGCCTTTATTTGTACTGCAAGAACCTGCCGTATTTCATGGCATTTCAGGATGAAATGGGAATTGCGATTCCCTTTGGTGGTACTTCTAGCAATAGGTATAGGTAAATTGTGAATAAAACACTATATCGAGTACTCACTCTTTATAATTCCTTAAATCCAGGTATACAACCAACGATTAATCACAATCATTAACACTCGGCAAACTCCACGATTTTCGTCAAAACCACATAATCCGCCATCTTGGCGCTGCCCCTCGTTTCATTCCTTTTAGATTTAGACAATGTTAAAACTTAGATAACCAAAGTAAATTATACTTCTAAATTAGTAAAATAATTAATAACAGGTATTCATATGTTGCTAACAGTCGGCCATCCAAGCTAAATATGTACGACCTCGTACGTACGTAAATGGTACAACCATTTTATACATATAAGTTTTTTTTTTTTTTTTTAAATTATTCACATACAATAATTATAGCGGCAACAGGCCCCTTCGTCCTGAATACAAAATTATATGGCAACAGGCCCCTTCGTCCTGAATACCAAAGAACACGGCAACAGGCCCCTTCGTCCTGAATACCAAAGAACATGGCAACAGGCCCCTTCGTCCTGAATACCAAATTATATGGCAACAGGCCCCTTCGTCCTGAATACCAAAGCATGTGGCAACAGGCCCCTTCGTCCTGAATACCAAAGAACATGGCAACAGGCCCCTTCGTCCTGAATACCAAATTATATGGCAACAGGCCCCTTCGTCCTGAATACCAAAGCATGTGGCAACAGGCCCCTTCGTCCTGAATACCAAAACATATGGCAACAGGCCCCTTCGTCCTGAATACCAACACATATGGCAACAGGCCCCTTCGTCCTGAATACCAAATCACAAAATATCCGTTCATAGATAGTATTTATATAAACCAATATTACATTTTACAAAAATAACATTCCACATTTAATAAGTAATATAATCAGAACTTAAGAGTTACGAAACAGTAATAACACGGGGGATATCATAAAACACAATTAGTCGGTTAATGAACCAAATTAATCATTTTCTCCGCTAGACTCACCAGACGCAACTAAATCTTGCCCGTGAGGTCGACTAAAATTAAGCCAAGGTTTAATCTTATCTATGGCTACAATCGAAGAGAACCGTCTACCGTTTTTCTGGGTCAAAGGTGTTCCCTCCACGTGGAAACGATCGTGGTCTAATACCGCCGTAATTCGGTAAGGGCCCTGGTATTTGGGCACAAGTTTCTTGCTTTGGCCTATAGAAGGTACGTGGCGCTCAACTCGCACCAAGTCTCCTACTTGGAAATTTACTGGCTGGCAACGTTTCTTGTCAAATGCTGATTTTTGGCTCTGCTGGCTAGATTCAATATGGGCATTAATTTCTTGTCTAATTTCAGATCTACTTAGATCAAGGCCCCTTTCGTTATTAACCACATCATCGGCTATCTCAGTAAGTATCCTGCTCTCATTAGTACCTGCCGGTCTAACACCAAATAATGCTTCTGACGGGGTACGATTAATGCCTTTGTTAAGGGTATTGTTGATACCCCACTGCACATCGGGCAGGTGGTCGTCCCATTTACTATCTGGTGTACCAATGCACTTTGCTGTAAGGGCGTCTACGATTGTTTTATTGTAGCGCTCCACCTGCCCGTTGGCTCTGGGTGTAGCAACCGCATTGAGTATATGCTTAATGCCTTTTTCTCCTGTGAATCTTTTAAACGATATGCTCGTGAACGAAGTTCCTCGATCCGTAATTAGTCTTCTCGGTACCCCGAAAATACCAAAATACTCCCGGAACACCTTTATAAAGTCTTAGTTTTACTAAGTCACCTGTATGTGACTTAGTGTTTCGCACTGGTTTAAGGTAAATATAACGTGTGTAGGCGTCTATAATGACCAATATATGTACATTCCCTCTACTGCTTCGCACAAAGGGTCCAACGTGATCCGCGTGGACGGTGTCAAATGGGTTATCAACTTTCTCAATTGGATGCAAGAATCCAGGTCTTTTCCCCCCTGATGATTTCGCATAAGCGCACTCTAGACACGAATTGACATATTTTTTTACAAAAGCCCTCATTTTACTAAACCAGTAAGACGACTTAATCTTTTCTAGGGTCTTGTCGACAGAAAAGTGGCCTATGTCGTCGTGGTTCTGTTTGACGATCTGCCAACGGACGCCTTTTGGTACCACCCATCTGTCTCCCTGTGGGGTAACCCGAAATAACTTATCCCCCTTTAACTTGAAATTGGTTTTAATGTCAGCTACATCATTGAGATTCGAGTCTTTGAGAATGTTGACAATTCTCTGCACCTCAGAGTCTGCACTTTGCACTGTAACTAACCAGCTAGTCTCCGAAATGGCCATAATATCATGAATCTCTTGCAACGAACCAGGAATGGGATTACGGCTAAGGGCGTCAACATGGGCCATTGCTGTACCGGCCCTATACTGAATGTCAAAATTATACTCCTGCATTTGTTCCCACCATCGAGCTACCCGCGGTATCATGTCTCTCTTTGAAAAGGTTGCACGCAATGAATTACAGTCCGTCACAATTTTAAAAGACAAACCAACAAGATATACTCTGAATTTCTGAAGGGCGGCCACCACAGCTAGCGTTTCTAAATCATAGGAAGAATAATTTTGTTCTTCAGGGGCCGTTTGACGACTGAAATAAGCCACCGGTCTAAGTATTCCACCATCACCACTTTGTAGGAGAATTCCCGCAAGACCAATCTTGCACGCGTCCGTATGCAGCTCTGTTTCTGCATTAGGATCATAAAGAGCCAATGTAGGTTTCTGGACTAGCTTTTGCTGCAAGGTTCTAAATGCTACTTCCTGTTCATCTCCCCAGACCCAAGTTATATCTTTCTTTAAAAGATAAGTTAAAGGTTTTGCAATCAAAGAAAATCCAGGCACAAAACGCCGAAAGAAACTCGCTAACCCTAAAAACTGGCGTACATTATGTTGATTCTCCGGTGTTGGAAACTTCTCCACAGCTTCCACCTTCTTAGACCCCGGTTGAATTCCATCCTTTGAAACCTCGAATCCCAAGTAATCGACATTATGGCCGAAAAACCAACATTTTGAAAGTTTTAGTGTTAGACCCGCATCCAAAAACAGCTTCAGAACTTTCTCCAGTCGAGCCATACCCTCATCGAAGTCCCTGGCAGGAATAATAACGTCATCTAAGTAAGCGAGTGCTTCCTTGTGGCGTGAAGAGCCTAATACCTGATTCATGATTCTTTGGAATGTCGCCGGGGCATTTGCAAGACCGAAGGGCATTCGATTAAACTCATAATGCCCGTCCGGAGTCACGAATGCGGTTTTATATTTGTCGTTTTCGCGGAGAGGCACCTGATAGTAGCCAGATGCCAAGTCCAGAGTGGTATAAAACTGATGACCAGCTAAAACGTCCAGCTGATCGTCTATGAGTGGCATCGGATACTTTTCTTTGATGGTGCTCTTATTGAGAGCTCGGTAGTCAATACAGAGTCGATAGTCTCCAGTCTTCTTTCTCACCAGCACGACTGGGCTGGCGTAGGGCGAAGTGGAGGAACGTATTATATTATTCTCTAGTAATTCGGCTATCATATCTCTTACAACCTCTTTCTCCTGGACTGCCAACCTATATGGCCTGTAGACTACAGGCTCGTCGTTGTTCAAAGTTATAGTCATTTCGCCTACCGATGTAGCACCTAATTCGGACAAATTTGAAGCAAAGCAGCGTCTGTATTTATTTAGCATTAACATCAATTATTCCTTTTCGTAGGAAGAAATCCCTTTGCCAACCCGTACATTAGCAGAATCTATGGGTAATAACTGGTTAGTCGCTACAACGCGCATTACATCTAAAGGTGCTGTCGAACTTTCCTCTCTCGCCACACGCCCACGAGCCACTACGCAACCTTCATCTAGAACAATTGTTTTATCATCAGGAACGTTAACTACTATGTTACTCATTCCTTTTCGAACGGAAAACAATCCTGAGGGCACTGAGAAGCGTACATCAGACTTAAGACGAATACCTCCTTCAATATACACCTCACCTTCAAAAGTTGGATCCGTGTAAACTTCAATGATTGATAATCCGGAAAGAGAGACATCGCTTTTACAGAAGAACTTAATTTTATCCGAGGTATTATAATCGTCAACTGAGTTGTACATATATAACTGATCGTTCGTCTTATAGACTACAACGTGGGGTTGCTCTGTAAAAGTTTGACCAATCATAATTGGTACATGCATAGTCTCGTCAGGTACAATGTACAATTCTACGTCAGCCTCAACCTCGTCAACTGTGATACGGAGTTCTTGCTTACCTAATACTTGAACGACAGAATTGCCAAAACCTCGGAGAGCTGGTAGTGCTTTTGTATCAAATTGTTTGCTAATTTTATTAAAATCGGATAACCTAACCATACAACATTCGCTGCCGAAATCTATAAATCCCTCAAAAGGAATGCCATTGACGTATACATTTTTATGGTATTTCTCTCCGTGGGAATTTTTATTCCAGACAGTTAAAACAGTTTTCTCGGTAGTAGCTGGTAATTTTGAATAGCAATTTTCCGTTTCGTGCCCTATTTTAGAACATTTACCGCATCTTTTTATAGGCATTGTGCACTTAGTTGTAATGTGGCCCTCCTTCTTACAATTGTAACAGCGTGGTATTATTTTGTCCTGTTGTTTGTTAGGAGTGTCATGTGGCCTAATTGAAATATGACCTCTGGGAAACCGGCGATCTACTTGTGGCTTTATATTTCTGACATTTCTCAAATATGCCAAAAGCCTGTCTGGATCTTCGTATTGCACGGCTTCAGCCCCTAACCTGACAGAACGGTCGTCAATGCCGTGAAGTATACACTCCACAGCACGTCTACCTGTGATGCCACATCGGTTCACGAAGGCTATTTTATCGTAAAAGTAGTCCTCTAAAGCGTCTCCGAAGCGAGCACGTTTGGCAAGCATATCGCTTAGCATTTGCCCGTAATTCTCTTCCGAAGGAAAAGCTGCTAACAGTTTTGTCTGCCATTCTTCCCACGAGTAAAGAACGGATGATAGACCTTCGTACCATCGCTGTGCTACGCCTCGCAACTTAGGTAGAGCGAAATGTATCAACTGCTTCTCTGTCCATCCATATATTAAAGCGCACTGATTTACCTTATGAAGCCACATAGTCATAGTCTGTTCTTTTCTCGAGGGGTCGAACTCGGGAACAGTATTGTGCATACTTCCTAACTTTTCTGGATTATTATCTGTACGACCAATCGATTTAATAGCTTCTAATAAGTGAGCCAAACTTTCCTTAGCGTTAGAAAGCGATGTATTCGACTCGCCAGTATTCTCTGTATGACCACGAAATGTATTAATGGGCCGTCGTTGGCCCTCCTGGCAGCGAGTAATACTACGTGACGGGCGTACCACCTGCTTGCGCGACCGTCTGCTTACATGGCTGTCCGAGCGACGAGTCTCCCTACTACTACGTTGTGCCCGCTGAACGCTGCGCGAGAACCGTTCCGTCCGGCGAGGCGACTCCTCTCGGGCTGCACTGCGTAGACTGCGCCTCGCCGACCGGCTGCGTGTGCGGCGGCCCGACTCCCGGCGGCGCGGTAGCGCCCTTCGCCGCTGCTCTCGGCTGCGTGCGCGGCGGCCCGACTCCCGTCGCCCTCCGCTGCTCTCCCGGCTGCGCGTGCAGCAGGTCGTCTCCCGGTGTTCTCCGCTGCGCTCTCGGCTGCGCAGTTGGCGGCGGTTCGACTCCCGGTACGATCTGCTGCACTCCCGGCTGCACGTGCGGCGGCCCGACTCCCGGCGGCGCCCTCCGCTGTGCTTCCGACTGTGCGTGCGGAGACGGCCCGACTCCCGGCGTCCTCCGCTGAGCTCCCGGGTGTGCGTGCGGCGACACGACCCTCGGCGTCCTCGGGTACGCTCCCGGCTGTACGTGAGGCGGCACGACTCCTGGGGCCCTCCGCAGACGCTCCCGGCGGCGGCTCCACTCCCGGTAGGCTGTGACGGACTATACAGTCCAGTACCATCAGTTTCGCCGGTCACTGAAAAGCGAACAGATATAAATCCGACAGTGGACTGTTCTCTCCGAAAGCCTAAAAAAAAAAAACCGTCCTGTTTAACTCTGTGTAGGTATTAAGTGTGAACAATAAAGAATGTTTATTAATTATATATATATATATTTTTTTTTTTTTTAGTAATATATTCAATGAAGTTTCTACAATTCTAATTTTAATCTGGTAACTAATGACGTCAACAAAACAAAATAAATATATATAAAAAAAAATAATTATAATTATTCCTTCAAATTAGTGGGAACACGAAATGTATGTAAACATTTGGAAACTAAAGGAAAACAATAATGCCAGTTGAAATTTGAGTCCACCCCACTTCTGAACTGCGAGAACCTGCCGTATTTCATGGCATTTCAGGATGAAATGGGAATTGCGATTCCCTTTGGTGGTACTTCTAGCAATAGGTATAGGTAAATTGTGAATAAAACACTATATCGAGTACTCACTCTTTATAATTCCTTAAATCCAGGTATACAACCAACGATTAATCACAATCATTAACACTCGGCAAACTCCACGATTTTCGTCAAAACCACATAATCCGCCATCTTGGCGCTGCCCCTCGTTTCATTCCTTTTAGATTTAGACAATGTTAAAACTTAGATAACCAAAGTAAATTATACTTCTAAATTAGTAAAATAATTAATAACAGGTATTCATATGTTGCTAACAGTACCTATCTTTAATATACCGTTGATTTGTTTAATAATTTATTTGGCTATGAATAAAGATGTAAATAACCTGATGGATCATATAAAACGGTTTTGAAATCTTGACCATTTTCTTCGTGTAAAATTTAACTTTTCAAGCAGAACTTCAGATGAGTTTCCAGCGTAACCATAAAATTATGTAAAATAAAAGCAAGAAGCTTTTCCGCATTTTCAACCGTAATTCGTTCGGGCGCCTCTTAACTCTTTAAGTCTCCCTTAACAAGCAAGCTGCTCTGAAACTCAACAAGGCATGCACAATATTATAATTTTCACCCCGTCCAGTCTGAGCTTGATATAAAACGAAGGTGACTCAAATATTATTAGCTCGTAAGCTAGCTAGTTAATGAGATAAAATATTGAAGTCGACGAGTTCAAGTCAAGTCAATGCGTTCGAGAAATTCTTTCCTTTAACCTAATATAGCCCTTATACGTTGGGCGGTGAATTCAAAATGTAATGAGTATGCATGTCTATTAGGACTTAAGAGTCAGGTGTTCGCTAGTCGGTTCCCACGTTGGAAGAAGGCGGGCTGCACGCTTCGTTGCCACGGGCCACGGTTGGACACGCCTGGATTGAAAAGGGCTCTAAGACATGCTTATTGACGCATTCGGGTCATATTTAGGTGGGCTTTAACATTTTACCGTATTTTATTTTCAACGTAAACCCGTATGGGTGGCTGAGTCAGAGTAGTCAAAGCACATGCTCCGACCAGTCAATGGCACCAGAATCAAGAAAGAATGGGAATCATTCAACTGTGTACTGGTAAACTCTGGAACGCTCTCCCTGCCCATATATTTCCCCCAAGTACAGTGTCGGATTCTTCAAGAGAGGCGTGAATAGGCACCCGTCAGGCCGGCATGGTATTCGTGACCCCGCGTACGACCGAATGTCCATAGGCTTCGTTAGACACCTTATGTGTGGTAAGGAGCCACAATTGGCGCTTTCTAAAAAAAACATTAAAAATATTGATTGTGAGTTAGAGCCTGCAACAGACCGGTGACCGACAATTCAGTAGGAAAAGTTACTAAGCTCTGTAAAAATAATGAGATAAACGAATTGTGAATGGGTTACAATTAGTATGTTTTGTACTCATGCTTCTCAAGAGAATTTAACTTGAAAGTATAATTTTCGTACTTTTCGTTATTTTTTGGATATTTATAATGACACCTTTCCAAAGTACTAAAGTATATATGTCGGAGATTCAACCGGATTAGATTCTTCGTGGGTAGCGACGTCGTCGGCCATCTTTGCCTTGTATAGCTGTCAGTGCGCACATCCGGCGCAGGCGACGTCCCGACAAAAAGTGAGTTGTGCGGTATCGATCGCGCTACTGACTGACTGTATGAGTGAGTGACTGAATGACAGAACGACTGAACAAACTACTCTAGTCATCATCTGCCATTCGCCAGTGTTGCCACATTAAAAATTCAAATGTCAACGGCTACTTCATATTCTCTGACACGGCCATTCTGCGGGTCAACGCGCTCTCGCGTTGTCTTTATCGAAACAAGCAAAGCGTAAAGGCTTTCAGCAAACTATACTCTGATTAGGTAAAACGTTATGAAACGAAACGCACATCATATAAGATTTTTTTTTTTTTTAAGTGCAATATCTATCAGTAGTCACACACATCATTAACCTCTACATAGCTTTCAACTATACGAAGCGTAACAGCGTCCATACATCACATTATAGTAAAGCGTGAGTTATTAAAAGGCTTAGGAAAGCGTTCACAATCCTTATGTTACAGCAAAGCGTCGATAGAGCCTTCAGCTTGCTCAAACAGTGAAGCGTTAAGCTTCAAACTCGTTTACTCTACAGCAAAGCGATAAAACACCTTTTAGCACATCGACATAGTGAAGCGTTAACCTTCAAACTCGTTTACTCTACAGCAAAGCGATAAAACACCTTTTAGCACATCGACATAGTGAAGCGTTAAGCTTCAAACTCGTTTACTCTACAGCAAAGCGATAAAACACCTTTTAGCACATCGACATAGTGAAGCGTTAACCTTCAAACTCGTTTACTCTACAGCAAAGCGATAAAACAGCTTTCAGCACATCGACATAGTGAAGCGTTAAGCTTCAAACTCGTTTACTCTACAACAAAGCGATAAAACAGCTTTCAGCACATCGACATAGTGAAGCGTTAAGCTTCAAACTCGTTTACTCTACAGCAAAGCGATAAAAAAGCTTTCAGCACATCGACATAGTGAAGCGTTAAGCTTCAAACTCGTTTACTCTACAGCAAAGCGATAAAACAGCTTTCAGCACATCGACATAGTGAAGCGTTAAGCTTCAAACTCGTTTACTCTACAGCAAAGCGATAAAACAGCTTTCAGCACATCGACATAGTGAAGCCTTAAGCTTCAAACTCGTTTACTCTACAGCAAAGCGATAAAACAGCTTTCAGCACATCGACATAGTGAAGCGTTAAGCTTCAAACTCGTTTACTCTACAGCAAAGCGATAAAACAGCTTTCAGCACATCGACATAGTGAAGCCTTAAGCTTCAAACTCGTTTACTCTACAGCAAAGCGATAAAACAGCTTTCAGCCCGTCCACATAGTGAAGCGTTAAGCTTCCAACTTGTTTACTCTCCAGCAAAGCGTTAAAACAGCTTTCAGCCCATCCACATAGTGAAGCGTTAAGCTTCCAACTTGTTTACTCTACAGCAAAGCGTTAAAACAGCTTTCAGCCCATTCACATAGTGAAGCGTTAAGCTTCCAACTTGTTTACTCTACAGCAAAGCGTTAAAACGGCTTTCAGCCCATCGACATAGTGAAGCGTTAAGCTTCAAACTTTCCACTGTACAGCAAAGCGTTAAACAGCTTTCAACTTACTCTTTTGTCAAAGCGTAGAAGCTTTTTATCACATCGTATACAAAGCGTATGAGCCCTCAGTATAAACAATGTCACAGTATTTAATCCTCCAAATAGGTCCCATTACCCTTCATAAACAAAATAAATTCAAAATTCTCAAATATTTAAATATTCTCAGATCAGCGCACGATCAACGCATCAATCCATTGCGACATAAGTAAGGGTAACAAAATCAATCACAGGGATGCACTATGCAGTACTAACTGTGCACTTGTACCAGGCGTGTACCATGACAACAATCAGATACTATCAAAACTAAACAGGGTTCAGACATTCTGATACATCCGGTAAGCTAAGGATATTTACGTAGTCGCTCATGACACACGCACTGTTCACGACCCCAGCTCTACCCTACAACGATCATTAGCACACACTTTCGGTGAAAACAGTACAACTGCGCACACACCTCCGGTGCAAATAGTACAATAACGCACATACTTTCGGTGCAAACAGCACAACACGCACACACCTTCAGTGTAAATGTACCAAAACAGTTCACATACTTCCAGTGTAAACGGTACCACATAAAAGGTTCAATGAATGATTCTATTCCGGCACTATTTATATCTAACGGCTCTCATTAAACCCGCTCGTTCATCCCGAATTTATCCTCCCCACTAACGCCACGCTGAGCAACCAAAATGGTCTGCAAACCCGATGAATTGGTTATCGTGGTCACACCACTCCATTGTAAAACAACTTTCTAGATAACCAGCCATTCAAAGTTTCAATTCAAATTTTTCACACCGTCATACCCTACCATATCATCATGCCAACCATGACACAACTGTGTCCAGTGAGCTCGCAGTTCGTAGAGCTCATAGTAGCAAAGCATAGCTTGGCGATGAGGGCCGCAACGCACTGGGTGGAACCGCACCCACAGCGGATTGGCACGCACAGTACGTCGAAACATTCACTGTATGAAGCAAACCGCACTCTGACTGAAAACTAAGAGGCATTTATCTCTCTTAGGATGTGTTATCGTATATCTCACATCACATTCACATCCCATTGATTTGGCATAGTTTGCTCAACTTACAGCACAGAACCTACCCAATATTTGAGTTAATTACAAATTAGTGAATAATGTGGCAGTTTTATATTATTTACTGCAACAAATTTTTCACTCATTTCTTTCATCGATAGAATCTGCAATGAGGAAGTATGACAGAGAACCATGATAGAGTACTTTACTTTAAGAAAACTTGAAGGCAGAGGTGTCAGTGGACTGGGCACATCGGCCACAGGCCCAGGCCCGATCACCGCTGGGGTAGACGGGTGCTCGAATGGGGCACGCTCGAGCAAATACAATGTGGGACGCACCTCAGCAAGGCGGAGAGACAACCCAAAGGTAGCAGAGACTGCACGCTGTGATGCACCCTGAGAGAGGCTCGCGTCCAACGGCGAATCAATACGGGCCGATCATGATGATGACTACAAAAGTCAGTAAAAATACTAAGATATTTTCGCTCTGAATTCACATTTTTCAATACTCATCTGAAACGAGGTGACTCTGTCAAGCAGGGATAGTTCACACACGTCCGTTGTGACTCCTATTATATACCGGATTGGCAAGTAGTTCTATCACATATTCCAATGATTCTCAAAATCAGAATGCAGTCTTCAGAACATTTAACTGTTGCAAAACCAGCAACACAATAGGTGGAAATCACTTTAGTGTTTCAAATGAAATACAAAAACAGATTTCCAACAATCTACAGGCAGAAGGCATTCCAGTTCATTGAGGCTGTAGGGCCCCCCGCACCTTGCCCACAGTAACGGTGTGCCCCCACTGCATACATCCATTCAATGCAAGACGTACACGCAAAGACTCGCACCGCACCGTGCTGGCACGCACACCGGGCCGCGAGTGCAGCGCAGCACACGGGCCCGCACAGGACGACACCGTCCGTACGACTGTCAGGCCAATACCGTTGTGTATCCGTGAGCTCACACGGAGACGCATAGACCCTTGCATTCCTCATTGTTACCAAGCTCTTGCAGTCCATAGCCTGACCGCTCTGCGAGCACTTCTCGAAGCGTTGAAGCGAAGGGCCGAGATCAGCGCCCCGTCTGAGCACCGCTCCTTCAACTGCTGATCAGCTCCAGCACACTACTGCAACGAATGTCCAGCCCGAAAGAGAAACACGATGGTCCACGACGACACCCCAATAATGATCTGCAGCCAGTGATCGGTTCGAGGTGCTCCGAAGCAATCGCCGACGAGGACCCATGTTCAGCTAAAGAGGCATTAATCGTTACTGTCAATAGCAGTTGACACCGACAAGTCATCTGAAGTCATCTGCAACTCATGAACAACACTCACATCACACACATATTTCAGAAGTAGGTGACAAACACAGCACCCCATGGCTTCACCGAACACATCCGGACCCATTGCATGTAGGAGGTTTTAATCGAGCACGAGACCAGCCTGCGGCCAATTTTTCTCTCTCAGAGCGCCAGACATTTCGGCCAACGTCCAGCCCGGCAAGCCAGTCTGTGACGTTGTTGGTGTAGCACCGCAGATAAACTGTGCAGCTTCCCACGAATAGTTGTGAACACACACAAGTTAGATTCGGAACCTTTATAGAAAAGAAACCAAGCACAGCACATATTAAGCGCCCATACCTACTGTCCGCAGCGCGCGCAGTCTGACAGCCAATATGCCAAACTGACGCCAAAAGTCTGTTCGCGCAACCCTCTCGGTCGTCACAAACGCATCTCACTGTCCAGTCAAGCGAACACTTGTGAATAGCTGCAAACCAATTCAACAATTCTGCCAATGAAATAATACAGAGGAATCAGTCTGCCAATTCAACCTCAGTTTATCAGAATTGATTCTGCAGATAGAATCGTCAATATGTTTCTCAGTTTGATGTTACATACTAGTTAACAGCGCTCCACTGGTATTCGCCATTCCATCCGTTGTGCAACATGATTCATTCACTCGACCGACATGCAGGACGTGCTTGACGACACGCACACCTCCCGGCTAGCCAAGCAAGCCATAGCAGTATTGGCGGTAACCAAACAACAATCATCCGTATACACAGATCAAACAACAACAAATCATTAACGTCCCCTGTGCACAGGGCGTCTTTTAGAAAGTAGATCATCACAAGCAGAGCTATTATCTGAATATCCATCCAGTAAAGGTACTTTATATGAGACACCCGGCGGCGAGGGCACACTTTCAACTTTATTCAGCACGCACCTGTGCTCCCACTGGTAATACCACAAACTACCAATAATGTGATCGATCCCGGTCGGCGCGCCTTACTAACCGAACTCGCCGCTCGCATGCGCGCGACATGTCTGCGTGGGCGCCGCCCGCGCTGTCGCACACGCGCCGGCCGGACGCGCTGTTTGGCCGCCGCGCGCGCCATTCGCTCGTGTATTAGTTCACCAAACATACCAAATACGATCCATTGCTGTGAAGCTGCCAACCATTGGATTCGCACGCCGCTCGCGGTCGTCAGGTCAACACCGCCGTCCACGCACGCGTCGCCGGCACCACCGCCGCCACGCGCACGCATCGCTTCCGACGTGTCCGCGCAGCCGCCTCCGTCCGCACGCGCCGATGCGCATGCAGCGCATATTCCTCCATCATGCAACGTCGACCGCCGTGAAAAATTGTTTTCTGGTGGCAGTAGATATCGCGAAGTAGACCTCGGAGGGCTTTTGAGCAGATCCCACCGCTGCTGTCGGAGATTCAACCGGATTAGATTCTTCGTGGGTAGCGACGTCGTCGGCCATCTTTGCCTTGTATAGCTGTCAGTGCGCACATCCGGCGCAGGCGACGTCCCGACAAAAAGTGAGTTGTGCGGTATCGATCGCGCTACTGACTGACTGTATGAGTGAGTGACTGAATGACAGAACGACTGAACAAACTACTCTAGTCATCATCTGTCATTCGCCAGTGTTGCCACATTAAAAATTCAAATGTCAACGGCTACTTCATATTCTCTGACATATATATTTTTTTTCGATATGTTTGTTAATTAAAGATCAATACATAACATATATTTTTACAGATGTTTTTATCTTTACCAATAGCTCAACAATTTCGTTTAAAGTTGACCTTTTGAATCATATTTGTGCCTTAAGTCTGTGTTGGCGCATTCTGCCTTTAAATTATCGAAAACTTGCTAACGCAATTCATATTCAATCCGCGCAATTTCATTTGCAAACCGGACACCGAGCAATATTTTATTTTTTCCAATCAATGTCCCACACAAAACGACCCCAATCAACCGATATATCACTCAAAACATGAAAAGTCACGTTTAAAAAAATATATTTTAATCTAACAAAGGAAACATTGCATATTTTTTGTAATTCATTTTTTCCAATAATGATAAAGGTAAAAACTGACACGGGACCTTGTCAGCCTCGGTAGCTCAGTGGTGCGGTCGGTTGACTGTTGTTAAGCAAACCTAAGCGCGGTCAGTACTTGGATGGGTGACCGCTCGACCGTTGGATGCTGACCGTGGTTCGGATTTTAGGTAAAACTGTAGGTCCCTTCCATTCTTACCTTACTAGGTTATAGGATTTATCCCGCCCGGGTTGGTACCACCGCACTAATGAAACGTCGTTCGAAACGGCTATGTAAATAGTTCGTGTTTTTCTTCCAGTTCAGTGTAGCCGCCATGAAATGAAGGGAAGCACTGACATGGCACCTAGTTCACCCGGTGTTATGGGTTGACATCACGGATGCTGCAGGTGATGTAGCCAACCGTGTTAGTTTCCATAAAAAAAATAAAAAAAACCTAACTGAAACAGGAACAACGTGTAAACAATATTGACTGACACCACGGTTGTAGCAATTAACGTTGCCAACCGTATCGCTTTCCATTAAATTTGTTTGTTATATAATTATAAATAAAGGGTTTTACAATAATTGTTCACACATAGAGGGTTCCGTAGGCATGAACTTCTCGCACGACACACCTCCGCCGCCACGCGCCGCAGTTCACTAGAATGCTATTTTCCCAATGTTTTAAATTATTTTCATACCGTAATATTTTTTTTAGATTGAACTTCACGTTCCGTAGTAATAAAATAACCACGGATAGCGCGTGTGACAAACAGACGGATGAACGAACGGGTGGACGGACAGACACCTGACCGATTTGATAAGCCATCATCACTGGCTACGGAACCCTAAAAAATATCAATATAATTAATTGTAAATTATTTTATATTTAATTCACTACACACCAGTAGCCTTTCATAAATTAACCAAATATTCACCCACTTTTCTTCAGTTTACAAAAATTTACTTTCGAGCGTTCAATTAAAGCAGCAGATCTCAGTAAATTGGTATTAATTAGCACTAATTTCAGAGGAGTCGCGGCCGTGAGCAGATGACGCTGGGCGACAGAGGGGGGAGAGGTAGGGAGAGGGGCGGGGATGACGTGCCCTCGCTTTATTAAGTTCCTCTGGAGAATTCAAAAGAGTAGAATAGCTATTGTCACACATTGCATATTTGGCAGTATCTTTCACCGGCGGCCTAGGCAAGGAACGGCAATCAGTGAAAAGCTGTCCCTAATCCCTTCCCTTCTTACCTTAGGTAGGGTTTAACTCGCCCGGGTTAATACCACCGCACTGAATAAAAAGTCGGTCGAAACGGCTAGTTCGTGTTTTTCGTCCAGTTCAATGTAACGGCACGACCAAGGTGTTATGGGCAGACATCATCGCATCGCTGATGCTGTAGGTGATGTATTCAACCGTGTCAGGTTCCATAAAAAGCACGGTTGCTTTAGTATATTTATATATTGTGTACTTACTTGTCAATGGAATACAGTGTAGCCGACATTATGGGTTCGCTTAGTCTGTTTTACAGATACTATCATGGGCGCTGCTCTGTGGAACTAGCATCCCTTATTCTCTGTCACCCGTCCTATCTCCGCATGACTTGTCGCAGAGAGACTCAGCACCCTTTTGTTGTTGACATTGGGCTTTTGAGAACCCATCGGTTCTCTAAATCGTTTCTTTGTCGCACCGCTAGGTTGTGGAACTGTCTTCCGGCGAGTGTGTTTCCCGAATCCTTTAACCTGGGTGTCTTCAAACGTCGTACTAATGGGCTAGACAGCCTAGGAACAGTCCGCAAATCTGCTGGCATGGCACCTAACTGAGCGTGGTTTCGCGAGGAGAGATGTTTTTGGCTCTGTCGAATGCACCATTGGCCTTTCGGCACAGCCACCCATGTTGGTTTACATAAAACAAAATACAAATTGTCTGTCTGGCGAGCTGCAGTGCAGGTCACAGTGATAAGAGCTACGCAGTGGCTAAGATAAATATAATCACGCTATTGCAGCAGTTGCACAAGTGTGACAAGAGATGGACATGTATAATATGCAATTTCGTATCTGTGCGTGCACACCATTCACATACATTTCACCTATTCGACATATTTATGCTCCTCCTATCCTCTTACATTCTTTGAGTTTCTCAGAAAAGGGTAACAAATAGATGGCAATTTTCGCGCTAAAGTATAAAGGACTTATAATGAAGACGTCTTAGTCTAGTTAAGATCGGTGATACGCCAAGTGTCTTTTAAAAAACTTATTTATTTCTTAATCGAACAAACAGACAAGATGTACACGCGAAGCGGTATGGTAGAAGAATCCGCGGTCGGCGCAGCGACCGTCGCTTATATAATGCAATTAGTGCAGAGCTTGCAGTTTCCCTCAACACTACCTTATATGGTCAAGGAAGATGGAATTGCCTTTGGAGGGGGCTGTTCCAGATACCTTAACTCCTCCCTCCCCAAGAGGGAAATTATCCAAGGGAGCCTCAGTTCTTGGAGAATTTCTCTTTAAAAATGTTTTACAGTTAGGCTTAAGTTTATAGATAATCCCTAATATTATTAAAATAACTGCTAATACATATAATATAGCTGTTCCTAAGCTAATGGAGTCCATTCGGATCGCTGGTTGATTGAAGGGGTGGTCCTCTTCGTTCTTCAGTGTGTTGGCTAGGAGTTTGAGGTCTTCCAGACTCTTCACGTGGAATGGCAGGGGCTTGGTCTTCGCTATTTGAAGTTGCGGTCCTGAGGGTTGCACGGCCAGTATGATGGTAGGGGTTCGCTCGTACTCTCTTATGTAAGTGGTCCGCTCGGGTTTTATTTGTATCCCGCCTACGTTGAATTGGCAGGTTCTTAGATCCGACAGGATGTATGTTCCTCTTATCAGGTGGTTGGTTATTTCGTTATCGCATTTTTGTGTAGTTAATGTATCGGCCCTCGCGTACAGCATCCATTGGTGTTCTGATAACCGTTGAACTGCCACTTCCTCAATGTCGACTCGGTGTAGTTCGCACGTCGAGTGGTTGCGGTTGTACTGCATCAGCTGTGTGATGCAGGTCTGCTCCATGAAGGGTTGTTCTTCTCCGAGGCGGCACAGGTGTTGTCCCCTTTCTAAGGTCTCGCAGGGTTTCCCGGCTGCCTTGTATTTCATTCCATTTACAAGTAGGTAAGGGTATTTTGGAATTATGATATGGGTTTCGAGGAGATTGGATTTGTATATCGGGATGGGAATGACCTTGTAATACGTATATGTGTTCGTCTCAACTAAGGGTATTTCTAAGATGAAAATTATTTCTGTCGCCTTTGAGTAGGCTTTTACAGTTATTTTCTGTTCTATATTAATTAAATTACTCCTCTCAGCTGTGTGCGTTAGCGTGTCTGTTTTTTGCACGTCTTGCAAGATTCTAAGTAGGTCAGTGGAGTTTATAATTGACTGATGTAATGTGTTTAATCTACTAAAGGCGATAGCGGTTTCCAATTCGCTTAAACGGTTCTGGATAGTTCGAAAATTATTTATGAATTGACAATATGTTGTTAAAATATCAAGGTAATAATATAGGTGAAGTTTTTCTAGGCGTTCCTCGGTAAGTATATTTTCTATACGGGTTACCCTTTCGTCTATTGAAACTACGTTTTGGTTTATTTCGTCCGTGGCGTTTATTGATTTTTCCATAATTTTTGCTATGATGGTTAATTTTTTATTTGCGCTATTTTGGTTAGAATTAACTGAGCTAATTAGGTTTTCGAAATGTTCTGCGTCCTTATAGTCTAAATTACCAGTAACTAACTTAATAATAGAGCCCAAGGTGTTACTGAGAGCGCGTTTTTGTCGCCTGGTTGGCATCAGCTGTTCCATCTTGTTTATAGCTAATTGTCGTAGGTCATCAGTTTGGGTTTTTAAAATTAAAAATTCTTTGGAATATTTTCTATGCTTACTAATTATTTCCTGTAACCTATTATATTTGTCTAAATTATTTTCTAAATCTGAATTTATCTGGCTTAGGTCTACTATCTTAATAATTATCCACTTATCAGTCTGAATCCGTGCTTGACCCAGCCGTAAGGGTAATACGCCCGGGTTGTTGTTTAATTCTTCCAGGTGTACGCTGTGTCCCAATCCCGCTAGTGCTAGGAACAGCGCGGTCGTCAGGAACCGCCACCTGTGGAGGGCGTTTCACGTGTTTTAGGTGAACTTTCGTTTCTCTCTCTCGTCGTTTCACTGGAATCACGTTTCTTTCGGGTTCTGCGAGGACTTGTGCCTCTTCAAATCTAGGCTTTTCTTTTCCTTTTCTTTTACTAATAGTCTTCATGTAAATGGTTTTTCCTTTTTCTATGTGTGGGGTTTTCTCGCCTCCTTTTGCTTCTTTCACCTTGTTTTTATTTTTTGTTAAAGTTTCGCTAATGTGTTCGTACAGGATTGTAAGACGTCTTCTGTGGTCTCTTAACATTTTTTGCATGATAATTTTTCCCGTGTCTATGTCGAAGGCGCTTTTTGAGTCCGTATGTCCGAATACTATTTCGAACGGTGTTAGGCCGGTTGCACTATGTATGGTGTTGTTATAGGCCATGACGGCGTATGTCATTGTATGTGACGCATCCATGTCGCTTCTCTCGTACTTAGCTAACCTGTAGATTTCGAGAATTGTGCTATGGAATCGTTCTACTATGGACGTAGAATTAGGGTTGTTGGGGGTCGTAATGTGACATTCTACCTTATACAGAATTAATAGTTCTTTCAGCAGCTCATTGTTGAACTCAGTACCAGGGTCGCAACTGATTTTGTTTGGTACGCCATAGATGGAAAAGTATTTGGTCAATGCTCGTACGATTTCTGGCATCGTCCGGTTTGGTATCTCTATGGCTTGTCCCAGCTTACTAAAGGCGTCTACTAACGTGAGGAATTGTTTTGCTTCTATTTTGAAAACGTCAATAAATATTTCTTCGAATGGTTTGTCTTGCGTCTGTGTTAACATTAAATGTGGTTTCATGGGTTTTCTGTCGTATTTCATTTTTTTACAATGTCCGCATGCGTTTATTATGGCTGTTATGGTTTCTCTCATATTGTCCCAATAATAATCTCTTTTCAACCTTATTAGTGTTTCATTTATGCCTCGATGGCAAGTTTTCCCTTCGTGGGTTTTTAACACTAATTCCCTTTGATCTGTGGCGTCAGTGACGTTCACTACCCTTTCGGTGCATTCTGTCATATTTAGGGCGTCCTTCTTATACAGCCTTATTATTACTCGGTTAAATGTTTTTCTATGTTCTTCTGATTCGAAATATATGTGGTATTTTTTTTTGTAGTCCACATATTCCTTTAAGAATTGTTTTGCCAGTTCTTCGTTGTTTTCGGGTAGGTGTACTTCTAGAATTCTGTGTTTTGGGATAGACCTATCTTTTACTGCCAATTTGTTTTTGTACCAGGTGTGGATCAGTATCTGGTTTGGTTTTGTGTCTATGGCTTCGTGCAGGATTGGTATTCCGTCGTGTTCCCTGTTGGTGACTGAATGTGTGGTTTGATTACTGTCCGAGTCTGATATTTCTATTATAGGAAATATTTCTTCTGTCTCCGTCTCTATGTCTCTGTTTTGGTTTCTTGTTTCTTTTCGCGGTACTTGGCGTGTGTGCGGTGGTTGTTTTTCTTCTGTCAATTCTTCACTTTCACTTGTGATTTCGCGTAACATTTGTAGCATTTCCAGTCGTCGTTGTTCTTCTATTAGCTCCCTCATCTCTTGTTGTCTTGTCACGTCCTCATCTGGGTTTACTATAAGTGAGGAAGTGTCGCCTTCCCAATCGCATAGGGCGTTTATTTTTATTCTCGACAGGGCGTCCGCGTTTGAGTTTTGCTTTCCCTTTTTGTATTCCACCACGTAGTCATATTCTTGTAGTCTCAGTCGCCATCTTATTAACTTGCTGTTTGGGTCTTTCAGATTGTGTAGCCAATGTAGTGGTCTGTGGTCTGTAACTATTGTAAATTTATTTCCATATAGGTATGGCCTGAAGTGTTTCACTGCCCAAACTACTGCCAGTAGCTCTTTTTCGATAGTGCTGTATCGAGTTTCGCTACTGTTCAGCGTTCTGCTTGCGTATGCAACGGGGAGATCGCTGCCTATAGGGCCTTGCGATAGTACCGCTCCAATAGCGTAGTTACTCGCATCGGTTGTGAGTACGAAGCGTTTACTGTAATCGGGGTACTGTAGTAAGGGTGCGTTGACTAGAAGTTCCTTACACTTTTCGAAGGCCTGTCTGTATTCTGTCGTGAGGTTGATGCTACGTCCCTTTTTCAAACAGGCTGTTAAGGGTTGAGTTATTTTTGCGAAGTCCTTAATAAATTTCCGGTAATATCCGATTAGTCCTAGAAAGCTTTTTATTTCTGTTGTGGTTTTCGGTATCGGATATTTTAATACAGCTGCTATTTTGTCTTCATTCGGCTTTAGCCCGTCTTTAGTTATTGTGTGTCCCAGGTATAGTACTTCTTTTCTCAGGAATTCGGACTTATCTAGTTGGACTTTCAGGTTCGTGTCTCTAAGTCGTTGAAATACTGCTCTCAGTTTCTGCATGTGTTCTTCGAGGCTTGATGAGAATATGATGATATCATCCAGGTACACCATACAATGTATGCCTTGTAGCCCTCTCAGGACATTGGTCATTGCCCTTTGGAACGTTGCCGGAGCGGACTTAAGGCCAAACGGCATCCTGTTAAAATGGTAATGTCCAGTTTGCGTGCTGAAGGCTGTTTTCGCGCGGTCTTCGGCTGCAACTTCTATTTGATGGTAGCCACTGGCCAAGTCAAGCGTACTGAAGTAGGTGCTTTTTCCCAATTTATCGAATATGTCCGTTATGTTTGGCAAGGGGAATTTGTCATCGATGGTTAGGTCGTTGATCCGACGGAAATCTACCACTAGACGGTAGCGTTGTTTTCCAGAGGCGTCCATTTTTTTTGGCACTAAATGCACTGGTGCACTCCATGGTGAATTAGAGTCTTGGATTATGTTGTCTTGTTTCATTTTCTGTACTTGTTTTTCTATTTCTTGACTCTTGCATGGGGGTTGGCGATACGGTCGGATGTAAATGGGGTCTTCGTTCTTCGTCCGGATGTGGTGTTTCACCTCGTTAGTGAAGGTTAACGGAATTTTTTCCGAGTAAAATATGTCTCTGAATTCGTTACATAAGTCATAGATAATTTTTTTTTCTTCGCTATGCATGTGTTCTAGTCGTAGTTTTTCTAAATTTGCTGTTAGTATTTCGTCTAAGTATTCCTTTTCGTGGTCTAGATTGTTGACTTCGATTTTATCTGGTTCGGTATAGGGTTGCACCTGAAATGGCGTAGATATCGTAATTTCTACTATTTTATTTGTCGTATTTTGTATTATTGTGTGCGCATAACCATTCTTGCAGTTTAATAACGCGTCAGGCGTTCGAACTCCTTCCATGAAATCTGTTTTGTTTATTAGGGCGTCACCTGATATTAAATTGACCGGTATTCTGACGCGTTTCTCGGACCTGGGCGGTAATACTATTTTATGCTGTTCGGGCGTAAACACAATGGGGATTGTTGTCGTTTTTAATTCCAGTAATTTATTCTTCATGTTGATATTTGCTTCCAGCTGATTTAGCAAATCGCTTCCGATCACGCCGTCGTACCTTGGGTCGACCGTATATACGTAGAACTTATGTATTTGGTTGCTATGGAATGTTTTGAACAGCGGGATGATTATTGTTTCGTTGTGCACGCTCTTGGCGTGTGTGCTAATTACTTGGAATTCTTCTTGTTGTATGTACTTAGCGAGTGATTTGTATTGTTCGATTTTTTCTCTATTTATGAAGGATTTTGTACTGCCGGTGTCAATCATGAATCTACCTTCTATCTCTGGTAGGTGTATATATGGGAGTCTGAGATTATAGTGGTAATTTAAATAGATGGTGGGTGTGTCGAGGCGGTTACCGGAAAATTTACGCCGACATGTTCGTATTCATAGACATCGTCAGGTTGTGAGTTATTTTCAGGGTGTTTCGTCTCGTAGCTTCCGTTTTGGTACTCGTCCGACTCTGGGTGGTACTCTATCTCTTCTCCGTCAGGGTAGGCAGCGTCTACGTCGTTCGCGAACAGTTCCTCTACGTGGAACTGTGGTTCTTGGCGGTACTGCGTAGATTGTCTAGGTGGCAGACTACGCATTGTCGCGTCTGTGCGTACGGCGGCGCCGGGATTGCCTCTGTGGGTTGGTGCTGCTGTCGTGCCGAAACGCTGTGGTGCGGTGCGACTTAAGTTTGTTTGTACGCGTGGCGCGGCTTGACTATGAATGGGACCTCGCTGCAACTGCGGCGTCATCGTATTCTGTGTCGCTTCGAATGGCCTTGGCGCTCGGCGTGTATTCCAATGTGCAGGTGTCGTATTCGGGCGGACGTAATTGTCGGAACGAGGGTTCCGTGATGCCGCTGAAATCTGTCTCTGTCCGTCGTTGCGATTCTTCGCTGCGTATATGGTTGCGAAATTCTGTTCTTCCATTACGATCTTCAGCGCGCTTTCTAAGTCCTTTGGTGCGTTAAGCCGCACTATTCTGACCATATCGGGTGGTAGGTTGAATAGGAACACGTTCAGGGCGGTGTGATCGTATATGGTCTGTTTGCTCAGTCTCACGCTGGCATCAGTCTGATCCTGGTTCACCTTCGAGATCAGGGTGTTCTTTGTCTTTTGCACGCGGTTGCAGAAGTCGCTGTATGACTCTTGTTGTTTAATTTTGAGGGCCTCCAATTCTAGTGCGAGACACTCTTCGCTCCTTGGGTCGCCGAAGTGTTGCTTGAACAGGTCTTTTATCTCCGCCCAAGTCAAAATATCATTTCTCTCTCCAATAAGGGCGGCAGCTTGCCCTTTTAGTTTACTTGTTATAAGGTGGTAGACGTAGAGGTTTTGTGCCTCATGTCCCTGGTACGTGTTTATTATGTATTGGCACTTTTGCAAAAAGAGATTAAGTTGCGTCTTATCTCCGTCGAATGTGGGGATCAGCTTGGCCATCTCTGCAGGCACTAACTGGATCTGTGGCTCTGCCATTTTTATGTTATCAAAGTAAACAAAACTAATTAAACACAATTGGAGAGTTAGGAACAATTTTTGGTATCCTAACTAATGCCAACCGGGTTATCTCGAAGTGTGAGTCTATTAACTAAGCCAATGTGGGCTATCCCGAAGTGAGGGTAAACTAACTAAACCAATATTGGGTTATCCCGATGTGAGGGTAAACTAATTAAACCGATGTAGGTTATCCCGAAGTTAGGGTAGTTGTATACCCTATTTTAAATGGACATACACAATATTACAAGGGGGATGCAATGAAACAGGCGGGGACTTGTAAACGGTTTTACTCACAGGGTCGCCGCTACTTCCATGCTCCACCAGGGGGTTCTCCGACTGTAGGCTCGTTGCGGCTGTTGTGTTGAAGCTCTCGAATGGTGCGGTGTTGTCAGGGTCTGGCGGTACTCCAGGCTGTCACTCACTGAACTGTTCTAGGCTCGACACTGTTCGTGGCACTTATTGTTCTTGGACAATAACAAATTTATTTGGTTCTGGATCGCGCACTTAAGCGTTAAAACGCATCCGAAGGATCTTAATTTTGAAGATTTTTCGGTGTGGCGAATCCTACCGGCTGCGCCAGTTAAGATCGGTGATACGCCAAGTGTCTTTTAAAAAACTTATTTATTTCTTAATCGAACAAACAGACAAGATGTACACGCGAAGCGGTATGGTAGAAGAATCCGCGGTCGGCGCAGCGACCGTCGCTTATATAATGCAATTAGTGCAGAGCTTGCAGTTTCCCTCAACACTACCTTATATGGTCAAGGAAGATGGAATTGCCTTTGGAGGGGGCTGTTCCAGATACCTTAACTGTCTAGACTATTATAAGGCCGTGAAGGTCGCAGCGCAGGCACCTGAAAGCGTCGGGCACTCACCAGCAACCAGCCAATCAGCTAACACAGTGAAGACGGAGGACGCCGAAATCTCTCCACACTTTTACCACCGTTCTCCACAACGAATTCTGAATGTAACATATGAAAGAGGTATTTTATCGTACTACGGGCCGCCGCCCCGTTGTACGATAAAATACCTCTGATGCACGTTAAGGCATGCTTAGATAAGAAAAGAATCAGCTCGTTCATTCCAACTGCACCGACCACTGACCAAAACAGGCCGCATGCATATTTCCTGTCGCAGTCGTAATGGCTTTCACATTTTTACGAATGTCAACAGCAATAGGATTTGTGGCATTCGGATCAGTGATCAAGTCGAGTGAAGAACTGAAGCCATTCAGCCGATTAAAATTCTTCTGTACGTTCAGTGCATATTATGTCACCTTAAGAATTGCAAACATCACGGCCTGGACAACTATGCAGTAGTCAGCTAATTTGAAGCACACGCTATGGACTTCAGAGTCGCCTGTCCAACATGGGAGTGCGGCGCCGATCTTTCCTTCGAGTTTGCTGCCGTCTCGTCTCGATCTTGTAAATCCTATGTCCGTGCCACTGTCGCAAGTAGCATCCTCTTCACTCTCCAATATCATAGTCTAACGCGTTCATTATGAATACAGAGACTTCGAGGAGAAAAACATTTGTTTTGTGCGGTGCTAATCTTAATTTGACATCGTCATCCCATCTGTGTACCTTGTCGAGAGTATGGTTTACGGTGGTTTCAATTCCAGTGGTGGTCGCAGCACTGGCATTAATGATAATGTCGTCCGCAAACGCCCGCACGTATATCCCAACACCATTCATTATTTCTAAGATGATTATGTACCAGAACAAAGGCCCACACGTCGAGCAATGGATGCATCCCAAAAAAGTACATTAGGATCTTCTTTACATACGTAGCTTATTTATTACAGTTAAATTGACATAATTGCAACATGATAAACGTAGTATGAGTGACAGATTATTAAAAAAATTATACATAAAAGTTAGCTCTATCGAAATTCACTTTAAACCTTCGCTCAAATCCTTCAATCTGCCAGCAAAGCCGCTGACCAAAAAAAGTACGACACCAACATCGTCGATTCCTCTTATTTCAAATTCTGTTCAACCAACAAAGTAACAAGGTTTCATTGTTCTTTCTCCACTTACAGTGCTCGCAAAAAGCGCCATAATCCCAGTGCTACTGTCGGTGCCTAGAGTGATAGAGAGCTCTTATTGTTTCGAACAAAATTATGCCTCCACATTTTACCATACATTGGTAGACTTAAGGTCCATTCATATAAGGCCTCGGCTACACAACCGATTGTATCATCAACTAAACAGTTTAGTTGAGTTGGGCATGACGGCCGATTTCTCTCCAACGCAACTTGTTTAGTCGTTGAGGTGACCTGACATGTTTGCGCTTCCCTCTGAATTAAAACCGAACATCAATCTACGGAAAAACAGACAAGTTTTATTTTTATAGAAAAAAACGTGACATGCGCCGAGCCACCCATAAAGTGCCCAACGACGCACATGGACCTTTGGTCGTACGCCGGGTTTACGAGTGCCATGGCAAGTTTATTAAATATGTTGAATATTCGTGTCTCTACGCAAATATATCGTGAGACTAATTTTATAATTAGTCGTGTCTCCCTTGACGCATGCTAAGTTGAATGTTTTAAGTCTGAAGATGCGAACGGGCCTTAGGATTCGATTACTGAATCTGATGCCAAAAACGGAATATTCGCAAGCCTAGCGTGTCGTCATTCGGTATTCGCTGTCGGCGTAGCGTGTCGGTGTCGGCGGAGCGCCGGCGAAGTGTCGACGTTGCGGGTAGTGCGCACGTGATCCGACTAGTATGCACGGCACATACGGAAAATGATCCTCTACAGTCTACGCCGACTGTAACGTCGGCATTGATTTCGCTTCTTGTGATTCCGCTTGTTTTACGCGAGAACTCGGAATAAAACATGAAGTAAGCAGTTACCATATGTGTAAATTCGATTTAAAATGTCTCAGCAGATGCACGAAATGATCGCGAATCGGAATATTGGCTGATTTTGTAGAGATTCGCGGCACCAACTTCACGCGTCTCGAAATTTGGCCGGAGCCACTAGCTTGTTCGAGCTTTCGTATTTCTGGTGTGGGGGCATATTTTCCAAATAGAGGGAGAGTGTTAGGGACAATTATTAACAGGGTATTGCGCAAAGATTCGTTGTCTTTGCCTACCCCATTGTGAGGAAAGTCTCATATTATAATATAGATAGGTATATGAGCATATAAGAGTTCCTGAAGCAGCGTAGCAGTTGAGCCATCCAGCGCGGCAACGCGCCGCCACCGTTAGCGTCCTTGGAAGCGTGCACGCACAAACCCACCTAGAGGAGGGTTATTTATTAGTTGTATTTTAGGATTATTTTTAAAGGTTTATTTATACTTTAAGTATATAAATTTTAGACAGGTACGTTTATTTCGTAAGTTAATTATATTTTCAATATTAATTTAATTTAAATATAGTATGTTTTGTAAGTATTTAAATACAGGTATGTAACTATGTATTAACTATACAGATTCAGTAAATATTGTAGGTGAGTTAGATTAGGTAAAGATATATAAACACGAAAAAAAAAATATTATGTATAACTCCGAAATTCTAATTTTGTAATATTTTCTTCCTGCATGTTTGCTACGTCAGACAGATCCGTTCCCAAAAAAAAACACGACACAAGTATTAACACACATGCATTAAACACCCTTAGCCATCATCCCAAAAATCTCCGGACAAGGAAAATAAATAAAAGTAACAATAGGTGGACGCATTAGAGCGAGCGCGTAGCGACGTCTTCCATCCATCATACGCGACCGACGAGCCTCATTACAATCTAATCAGACTGATTGATGAGCCAAATATAAAGAAACGAATTACAACTAGACGACCCGACCAGCAACCTTCTGCTGGTCGGGATGCAGAGGGGCACGGGCAAGTTTGTTTACAAATTTTCTTTGTGCATTTGTGTATTCATGAATATGTTTTAAATTTTAATTTTTGGAAAGAGGTTAATTTACTTCTTTTTTTTTAAGAAACGGTTGGCTACAGCATCTACAACACCTACAGCATCATGTAGCATCATCATCAACAACATCATCATGCAGTCAGTAGGTGATGTAGCCAAATCGTGTTTACATGAAAAAAAACTCCGTGATGTCAACTCATAACACCTTGATGAACTAGATGCCATGTCAGAGCTACCCTTTGGTCGTGTCGGCTACACTGAAATGGACAGAAAACACGAACTATACTACATGGCCGCTTCGACCGTTCAAATTAAAAAGCTGTCGAAGACATAATTTCACTTTAAATTTCGTTAAGTGGTCCTCGAAACGTACGTGAGCAGTCAGGTTCTTATACACGAAACAACAAGATGTGTACAGCGCGCGCGCGCGCACACACACACACTCAACGCACACACACACACACTTAATTGGCTTTTTTTTAATATGTTTATTGTAACTAGTCAGTATTATAAGCTGTTACGTTTCCACATAAATAAATAAACAGAGTGGTTGTTTACCAAATTTAGACAAGTACATGAATGATTAGAAAGTAATTTTACCGAATTGTGTCTTATATTTACTGGTTTTATCTATCTTCTATATCCGGTCAAATAGCCTTCTATTCAAAATTTCAAGTGTACTAATGCTCTATATCTAAAATTATAGGCGAGCGTAAGCTAAAGCCAGAACTAAAGCATTCAACTAATGACCATAACCAAAACATCTTCAGAACGTCGTATGATTCTTCACATTCATTCAAAAATAACAGAATATATATATACCTATACAGCCCACTTTCCAACGACAAGCAAGAGTACCACTGTGAGTTATGTTTGATCCGATCATTGAAAGTATTCTTATTTTCTTTTCGGCTTGAACAATAATTAGCTAATAGCGTGAATCGCATTAATATTCCATGAATAGAGCATTTCACTGTCGTAAGTATTGATAAATGTTTGGAGGTCTCCGGTCTAAAATTATACTGTCAAAAATTATATTTTGTTTTGTTGGCGTTTCGGTTTGAAGAAAATAACTTCGTTTAGGTAAATGGTTCCGGGTAACCGAGGAGCAGAAAAGAAACTGATCCGTAGGGATGTCGTATCGCTAAGTGTGCCCGCTTAAGCCTTAGGGAGTGGCTCATTCCATGGGAAGTGCTCGGAGGAGCTATCCGTCCCCTTTCCTCCTCCGCACCACGCGCACTGGGCAGGGATTGCATCCCTACCTCGATCCCTACACGCTGGACTTACCGCGGATGCGTATCAATCCGTTGTGCAGACCTTTTCTCTATAGAACCGGTAAACTCTGGAACGCTCTCCCTGCCCATATATCTCACCCCAAGTACAATCTCGGGTCCTTCAATTATATTTGTGGAATAATTGTCCCTTTGCACATTGGCAGCCTCGGTAGCTCAGTGGTGCGGTCGGTCGACTGTTGTTAAAAAACCCTGAGCGCGGTCAGTTCTTAGATGGGTGACCGCTCGACCGTTGGTAGCTGACCGTGGTTCGGATTCCACGTAAAACTGTAGGCCCCTTCCCTTCTTACCTTACTAGCACCGCACTGAATGAAACGTCGCGTCGGTCGAAACGGCTATGTAAATAGTTCGTGTTTTCCATCCAGTTCAGTGTAGCTTAGCCGACATGAATTAATGAAGGGAAGCACTGACATAGCACCTAGTTCACCCGGTGTTATGGGCTGACATCACGGATGTTGTAGGTGATGTAGCCAACCGTGTTAGTTTCCATAAAGAAAAAAAATCTAAATACAAAGAAGTTCTCAGCATTCAAGTAAGATCTGGCTACACAAGAGCATGAAGTCATTGCGCGCCCGTTGCGAATGTTCACAAAACTAGTTTCGGTTAAAATTGCACTTTGAAATAAAATGACACCGACAAAAAAGCAACAAAAAAGCAAAAGAAAAAACTAAATTAGCGCATTTCGTTCTCGTTTCGCCCTCGCTGCAACCCTGTACTGTACAGAAACTTACGCATAAACTCGATTACTAGTGCACTGAAAGACAAGTCGCCGCGGACATACGTGACGGGAGTGTGAAAACACGCTTTACAGTAGAGATGCGACGGGTATCCGTATAAAATCCGGTATCCGGTTTATCCGGCCGCGGTCTTACTATCCGGTGGTATGTCGGATAGTGACCAAAGGCCGGCTAGCCTACTGCGGATACTTCAAATATTTTTTGTTGACTTTGCTGATAGTTTCAATGTTTTCCGGGTGATTGATTACTAACAGTAAAGAAAGTTGTTAAAGTTAACTAATAAGAAGGTAACTTAGAAATATAATACTCACGCTACTGCAATAGACCAAGGTTATATAAAGGTAACACGGACACATCATTTCCTGCACCTGCAGCTGCATGATTGAAGCTAAGCCCGAAGTTAACTCATCGGAATTTTCGGCTGGGGGCGATTAATTGTATGGGACGAAGTGTCGATGCGAATAGAGACCACAAGCCCATACTATTCAGCTGAATAGCTGAATAGTATTGCGGTGAGCGCGTCTTTGGGCTTCTCTTGGCCGGATATTCAGTATTTTTTTTATGGAAACTGGCACGGTTGGCTACATCACCTACAACATCCGTGATGTCAGCCCATAACACCGCGTGAACTTGGTGCCACGTCAGTGCTTCCCTTCGGTCGTGCCGGCTACACTGAACTGGACGGAAAACACAAACTATTTACATAGCCGTTTCGACCGACCTTTCATTCAGTACCAACCCGGGCGTGTTAAACCCTACCACCTAGTAATATAAGAAGGGAGTCATATCCCTTAGTCGCCTTTTACGACATACACGGGGAGAGATGCAGTGGGGCTATTCTTTTAAAGTACCGGCCGCACATGGTACAACCGGATATCCGGTATCCGGCCAATTCCCTATTCGTTGCATCACTAAAAAAACACGGTCTGCAAACCAAGTCTTCACCACGAGCGAAGTAGCACTTCAGGCAAGAAAATGTTTACTTTCAAAATTAGGAAAATATACGAAGGGTTTCGGAGCGCTCTAAACTTGAGCGGGGAAAATTAATTTATGCAAATCAATTAACCGCAATTGGTAATTAGCTGTGGAAGCGTGCGTACATAATGTGCTATTGTTTGTCGTTAATCAATGCAATAAAAATAATATTGGAAATTATGTAGATTTCGTCGGTCTTGAAAAGTTTTTGTAGAGCAGAGCTCATAGCCCGGTACTGACTGATGGTCTGGAGTCTCTGGGTCTGAGTCTGTTCTCTAAAGGTATTACCATGGATGCTGCTAGGAGGAACTTGCATCCCTTACAGAACCCATCGGTTCTCAAAATCGTTTCTTTTCGCACCGCTAAGGTGTGGAACTGTCTTCCGGCGAATGTGTTTCCCGGGCCTTTAACCTGGGTGGGTGTCTTTAAACGTCGTATTAACAGGCTATAAAACCTAGCAACAGTCCGCAAATCTCCTGACATGGCGTCTCTCTGAATATGGTTTCGCGAGGAGAGCTGTTTTTGGCTCTGTCGACTGCATCATTGGTCCCTCGGCACAGCCAGCCACGTTGGTTTACATAAAAAAAATAGACATATAAAATAAAATAGACTCAGTGATAGCATTGGTGATTGAGGCAACTTCAGAGACGAGCATTCGGCGTGTTTGTACGCTGTTCGTTCGCAGATTCAGTCGCTATGCGCTGCGGCAAAGCTTACTCTCCTAACCCACACACCCACCCCGCAAAGACGGGCTCACTTATTTGATTTAAAGCGTTTTGACGGTTTCGCTCTCTCAATACTCCCCTCCCGTATATTATAACTATAACTCTATGGAAGAGCTGTTGTGATGACGTAAGAAGCTTTTTTGAATGTTAATAATATCAGACGGTTTCTTTGTGTACTATTGTGAACATAATGGCTTTATGAATATTTCTTCTTAATAAATACATTTAATAATTACTCACTACCAAAACTTTTTTCGGCTAGCAAAACTAGTAAACCCTAAACTACTGCTAATAATCTATAATTCTCAACACGGTAGCAAATCTAGTAGCCAATAGCCATCCAGATCGCTTAGCATAATACGGACACTGCACGCCTGTTGCACACTAGTGAGTGGCGCCCAGGGCGCTAATGTTTCCACACAATGGCCACTAGGAACTAGCGACCGGGCGATGACCGGACCAATTGATCTGACCGCACCTTCACTAACCACACATGACCTCGGGAATGTTCAGGATGGTCTCGGGAGTAAAACTATAAGCGATTTAAATAAATGTGAATATATATGTATCCTAGTAGTAGTATCTCCATAATCGAACGGCGAAATCGAATTCATTCGGAGAAAATTCGATGATTTTCGATTGAAATTCGATTTGCATTTTTTTTTATACTCGTATTAAGCGCGGCATTTGGCACCGAGCCACACATAAGGTGTCAATCGACGCCCATGGACATTCAGTCGCATGCGGCGGTTGCGAACGCCATGCCGGCCTGACAGGTGCCCATTCACGCATCTCTTGAAATTAATCCGATTATATCGCGAGCGCGGGCACGGCCAGTTCTTTCATAAAGGCAATTCACAAGTACAACATGAAAGTTACCGTTCCGAGATTAATTCTGCGATTTCTACCGGGACGTCGTCGCGTCGATAGCTCAATAGTTCGCCATCGACAATCCCCATCCAGGACTAGCATCAGCGACCCATATCGGCTTCAGATTTACTCTTCGTATTTACACTCCATCTTGACTCCGGAGCCATTACACGGACACTAGGATAATGGCAATGAAGATTAATTGAGAATTACGCGCCAACTTGGAGCGTTCTCGGGAAATACGAGCGGAACTAGCGATAGTCGACCCGCACTAGGCCGGGCGACATCACTAGCTGGGGCCGGAGTCCGGATCCGGACACGAGAGTGGACCCCGCTAGTGAGGTGTAAGAGTAATTTAGAGTTTAGAGTGTTTCATTTTGTCGGCTTCAGTTTCATTCAACGTCAGTTTTATATAATAAAGTAAATTCAACCTAAACTGATGCGTGTATAGGGCATGAGGCCTCTTGTTCTTCGAAGTCAACCCTTCTTCTCTATCTTTATCTTCTCTATCTCTATCTCTACTTCTTATAAAAGGGAACGTCTGTTTGTATGTATGTATGTTTTAGGTAAAATCTGAAACCACAGAACAGATTTTGATGCGGTTTGCACCAGTGTAAAGAGTAGTTCTTGAGGCTCACTATAGTCTATATACCATCACGCTAAATAGCAATAGGGCCGAGCGGTATCAAAGAAGGTAGAGTATGAACGGAATTTAGTGTCGAATGGTAACGCCTGATGGAAAGGGGAGAGAAGGACGGAGGGGAGTGGTAGGAGAGGAGGAGGTGTGAGAGAGAAAGGGGGAAGGGAGGGGAAGAGAGGGAGAGAAAAATATAAAGAATATAAGAGAAGCGATCGTATATTTGGTTTTAATCGAATTTGCTATTGAAACCAAGTCTACCGCGAGCGAAGCCGCGGCCAAAAGCTAGTTTATAATAATAGAGAAGAAGATATCATCGTTGTGAGAGTAAGATACAGAAGTTTATGGAAGTAAAGATACAGTGCCAAAACTGTAGGTGTAAGTCCATTTATTTCACTTAGACATTTTCCTTAAATTCTAATTTAAATTCCCTTTCAAACAAAAAGACCGGCTATGGTAAAAATCGTCGCAAGAATTCAGCAAATATTTTGTCAAAAAACACGCGGGAAAAAGCAAAAGAGAAACTTGATATTGGAGAATTATGATTTTAAAAGCCGTTGCGCGGTTTTGGCCGTCCTTTATAAAACCAATCGCGCCAAATCCGCAAAATTGTTCGCTGCCAATGAAAGCTCTCTTCAATCCGTCCGCCACGGGCATGGCATGTCAAACATTTAAGGGCGTTTCATCCCGAAGTGTTAGCACCGCGCGTTGACCGTGGCACTACCGGTAGCACTACCTACTAGTAGCGCCACGGTTAAAATTCATTTACCGTAGCACTACTGATTTAATACGGGTAGTGCCACAGTTAAAATTAATTTACCGTAGCACTACTGCTTTAATACGGGTAGTGCCACAGTTAAAATTAATTTACCGTAGCAAGCACTACTGTTTTAATACGGGTAGTGCCACAGTTAAAATTAATTTACCGTAGCACTACTGATTTAATTTGATAGCGTCGACACCTGTCAGGCCGTCACTATTTTACTCATTCATTCTACTGAGACTACGAATTTTTATACATTCAGTGATAAGCAAAAATAATACACTAGTAATATATAAGTAACTAGCTCTTGCCCGCGGCTTCGCTCGTGTGAAATTGTTATTAAAAAAGAAGATTAAAATCATTTGGCTTGAAGTTTGAGTCTTTCGGGTTGAGGTTTAAGGAACTTTTGTTGACAACGATGGCTATATAGTAAGTAAGTAAGTAAGTAAAAAATTCACAGATTTCGTGCCTTACACGACTATCGAGCACATTGAAAATGAATCTACGGAATTCGAAAAAATATTGTCGCTGAGCGACACGAGAAAGTCGGGATAAGGAAAAGGTTAGTTGGGTTCTGATGATGGAGCCGGAAGGAAGCTATAGGAACTCCTAAACTACACATGATAAATCCACCATATTTGGGCTCGTTGGATATAGGAATATAGGAATATAGGTTAGGTTAGAAGATGCGTCGTGCGACGCATCTTCTAACCTAACCTATATTCTTATCTTCTATGTCCTCATATTATATTTTTATATTTGATATTTATTTACTTTAGTTAGACATAATGTCAAGCTTATCTCTTTTTCTGTCTAAATTTTAGTTTACATTTTTGAAGCTGCTTGTGTTTTTAAAAAAAAAAAAAAATTATAACATATATAAATGTAATATATTTTTTTTATTTTGTTAAATTCATTTTCAATGCGACGCATCTTCTAACCTAACCTATATTTCTATATTCCTATATCCAACGAGCCCAAATATGGTGGATTTATCATGTGTAGTTTAGGAGTTCCTATGGCTTCCTTCCGGCTCCCATCATCAGGACCCTGGAAATAACATATGACTAAAATACTTGCGAAGACAAATCCAACGAGCCCAAACACGGTCGATTTATCATGCGTGGTTTAGGAGTTCCTATGGCTTCATTCCGGCTCCATCATCAGGACCCTGGAAATAACATATGACTAAAATACTTGCGAAGACAAATCCAACGAGCCCAAACACGATGGGCTTATCATGTGTAGTTTAGGAGTTCCTATGGCTTCCATCCGGCTCCATCATCAGACCCCAACTAACCTTTTCCTTATCCCTTTATTTCTCGTGTCGCTCAGCGACAATATTTTTTCGAATTCCGTAGATTCATTTCCAATGTGCTCTATAGTCGTGTGAGGCAGGAAATCTGTGAATTTATTTTTTCAAAAACCCTAAACCCGATCGTCTTTGTTTTAGGCCCAAATTGTAGCTGACTAAACTGTCCAGAGGAGTTTTTCTCAAATTTTTTATATCATTCTTCGTTTCCAAAATATCGAGCGCCAAAATAAAAAAATCGGAAAAAATTGAATTTTTTTTTCACTATTTCGGCCATAACTATTTTCGTTTTTTATTTTCTCGAATAATTCTTTTTGGCACCTTACAGCTCTCATGAATATGCATCTTTTGAGCATTTTTTGAATATCATATCTTCACAACTCTCCGAGATATAAGGGGATCGCACTTTTTCGTGAAATCGGGGCCTATACTGGAACGAACCAAAAGACATTTTCAATGTCAAAACGTTTAATTCTCGATCACGAGGCAGTACAATAAATACGCCTTAAAATAACAAGTTGACAATATAAAGCATAAAAAATAAAGATATACATACAGTACCCACCCCCATATAGCCTTCTAGGTTCAGGATTCCATCGGACAAGTTGTCATCCTATTACACTTCGCTTGTGATTCGACTATATTTACGGAAAACATACAAAATTTCACAAAGCAGTTTATGAAGATCAATGCTCATTCAGAGCGGTAAGATACCAATCATACCACTTAAGGCATAATAAACATGGACCAAGTAACACAATCTATAGGTAGTGTAATCGCCACCTGCCGTTGAAGAAGGGAACTAAAGAGCTGCCAATCCAATGGGCGCGCGGTGGAGCGAGACGGGGCATCGACGCTTCCGGCTGGGAGGGCAAGCAGATGCTGTTTTTGTGAGCCGTGCAGTGAAAATGTCCGAGGAAAGCAGCCGATGGATTTATTCATATTAGTTCTAAAGTGACCTTTACTAGTAAACCAAGAGAGAGAGAGAGAAAGAGAGAAGCAAGTATGAGAAAGAAAAGAAGGTTTTACGCCCAAAAACCGATGACAGCTAACAACATAAAACGACACACATCGCTTTAAGCGCCTTAATTCACCAATGCGCCGCGATCTTTTCTCCGCTCCCGTTGCTCACAAGCCATAGAAATAAACACCCAGAAACTGATTCGTCATACATTTGACCTTGTTACCAACGTTTGGTCGACCTGCACTCCATTTTCAGAAGAAATGTGATATGTGAGTATGCAAGTGTCATAGAGACGTGGGAAGTCGTAAGTAGTTTTTGTGGTTTCGCTCGCATGAAATTAAAAAAATATATAGCTTTATTGTTTGTATGTTAGTACTAAGCATGTACTCGTTTTATGATTTTTGATCACATAGATGAAGAGCAGAATCCTGAGTGTAAACGTTTTTTTTTCTATTTCTTCTCGGCTCTGCAACTACATATCTAAAAACCAATATTTTATATAGGCAATTCGCTACGTCTTGTCAACATTGGAACGTCAGCTATGACACAGAATAGAAAAGAGTACTCCGTACAGAAGCTTCTCTGTACAAACACTCACAAAGAAATAGCTACTCTGCGACGACGCGATAAAGTACAAATTGACTCGCACAGAGCTGCATGCCTAACCACGATCACCACCTACATTTCGCTTCTCTTTCTGTCGCGTAACTCTATCTCGAAAGCGCGCCGTTCAGCGCGTGTAAGGGCTGTGTCTGGGTTGTCTTTTTGTGAGGAATAAAATAAAGATGATACCTACCAACGATACGATATTTAGCTACGGCAAATTCATGCGAACAAATTCATGCATGCGTTAGCGTCACAATTAGTTTCTCACATGGAAGCGTGCAACCTTCCAGTGATAGTTTTGTTTGATCAATAAATTTAATGATCATCTACAATGTAACTATTGTTTTATTGGTGTTTTTATTGTATAAAAACCCACATTGAGACAGAGAACGAATGAATGTTCTATTTCTATCCTTATACGAATTAGGCCATACCTACATACCATGCTGTTCGGCGTCATCTAACTAATGTTATTGGCAATATGATAATATTATTATTTTAAATCTATGACCTCCTACTAATATGAATACATAAATTACTAGAAATAAATCAAAATGCTGCACAATAATGACGTCATTTGGACATTTCTAAATTCGAAACGAAACGTAGTAGATGCGCGTTGGCGCACGCTCGCTCGCTCTGGCTGGATAGCGACAGCCCACTGTTAACTTGTACATTAACCGGTACGCCAAGCGGAAGGCATTTAACGCGCGACCTTGAGCGAGTGACGAAGGCCTGGCTATGATCTGAATGAGATGTAGTAACAAATGGACAGATACACGTAATAATTTTTTTATAAAAAATCGGGATGAGGGTTTTTGCCTTTGCGCACTTTTCTTCCACATCGTCGATAAGTATACCTTCTAGGTATTTAAGTCTATGCTCACACGTGGATTGCGAGCGGGAAAATGAAATTTGCCTCGTTAGTAGCTTTTCTTCGACTCCGCAAGGAATCGAGCGTCATTGTAATCGGCGGGGGATTTGGTTTTATTTGCGCGGAGCGATCGGATATTCTATGTATTGTGAATAAATTTGTGCGACGGAGTGCGCAAATGGGTCCTAGGCAATATCCGTACACCTCTTGCTTGACGTCTTTGGTTATTACGCGCGCCAAATCACAAGACACCGCTCTCGGTAGCGTTAGCAACACGATCTAATTTTCTTTTATGGAACCTGAATGGTTGGCTACAACACCTGCTGCGCCCGTAATGCTAGCCCCACCACATAATGTTTCTTTCGGAACTAGGTGTTATATCAGTGCGTGTCGGCTACACTGGCCGGAGTAACCGTTTCGACCGAACTTCGTTCGGTGCGGTGGTACCAATCCGGAACGGTTTGACCCTTCAGTGAGTGTGACAAAGCTTTTTAGGGTTCCGTAGCCAAATGGTAAAAGCGGTACCCTTATAATTTCGTCCTTTCCGTCTGGTTTAACCATTCTTTTTATTTTTAAGGTTCCGTAGAAAAATGGTACAAAGTTAAGCCCAGGCCATAGTTTACTATGCCCAGACTAGCCTCAACTGTTTATTTTATTTTTAACAGGAAGAAATATATTGGAAACCCAACTCTGTATTTTTAAATGTATTTTTGTGAAGATATTTAAATATTGATTTTTTTTGTAATAGAAAAATGTATTTAAAGAATTTGTGCACGCACACTATCTTTTTAAATACCTAGTACCTCGGACTAGCACATTGAGATCCCACTTGAGCACAGGCTTTACATAGGACAGAAAATAGTACCTACATATCTAATATGTAAGGTAGACTATTAGTTATGTCAAAACAACCGTCTATATGACAACTGTTTTAAATTTTTGAAATAAAAATAAATACAATTTTGCAATGGTTTTTTCTTTGTTTTTATCTTTACATTTGCGTAGATAGACAGCTACTGCCTATTTTCACATTAATAAACAGACCAAATGACCTACACAGACACAGTACGGGTATCGTGTCACTCCCCCGGGTACTCGGGCAAGCAATACTTTCATTTATGTAGATTCTCCTGCAGAATATTAATCCGCGATCGCTTCGTGCGACGACTGGCAAGCAACAGACGCCGTTGATCTTCTCCTCGTCTAGATATGAGCGAGCAGTCGTGCGTGTTGCCATTTGCCAAGTTTAAAGATAAGGGGGGTATTTTAGTGCCTATATAGATTCATAGTACCGCATAGTACCGTGTGGGGCCGGTACTTAAAAATAATAGCCCGTGAACGTCGTAAAAGGTGACTAAGGGATAAGGACAAGATGTCGTGTTAAAGGGCGACAGGACAGCCACCTCTCCTTCCACCGAGTCATGTAGCAGGTGGGTCTTCGTGCCTTGCTTGCTGCTTGATTGTCTTAATACAAATGGAATATACTCAATATATAGGTACTAATAATACATTTGTAAGGGATGGTCATGGAGTAAGTTACTTTGTTTTATGAGATACTGCGTTTGTAGACTCTATGTATGAGCTCTATTGTAGACACTAAATTGACGATTTTTAGAAATCTTTTCTGTATGTATGTATGTATGTTCCTCCATAACTCTTAAACCGATCATCAAAATTCGATGAAACTTAGTACAAGCACATTTTACTATACGGAACACAGGATAGGCTAAATAAAATTCCGGCAGTTCCGGTTACGCTAAGATGTGGCTCTCATACAAACCGAATTGTTCCGCGTGCGAAGTCAAAGTACGGTAGCGGGGTTACTTACTTTCTTCTTTTTAAATACGAATTTCACGCGAGCGGAGCCGCGGGCAAAAGCTAGTATAATAATATAGTTAATTTCACAGAGTTGCAGAAACTCTCTTCATCGGGTGAGGTAGTAGCTCGCTCGCAGGCGCTCTCCAATCTAAACTAACAGATCAATAAGTTAATTTTGTTTTGTTCGCCGCCCGAATAACAAGTATTAATGAAATGCGGCTTTAGTTTAGATCCGCCAAGCTAATGGATACAAATTCATACGCAGAATTAGGAGATTGGATTTGTGGCGAATAATACAAGATTTATAACTTAACCAAATTACACGCTAGGCTAGGATCGGGGCAAGAGCCGAAAGTTGTAGCGGTTATAGAAATCGTGTTTATTTAGGTTAAAATAAAAACTAAAACTAACATAATTTTAAGTTGCTTCTTACCAAGAGGTAAAAGGTTTTGCCTATTTCTTGTCTGCCCAGGTCTTGCTTATTAAAATGCAACTGTTCCAACTGTTCTATTGGACAGAATATGTTACAACCCGGTGGTGCATTTGGTAACGCAATTGTCTATTTCAAACAGTGGGTGGGGTAATAAAAGGTCTAGTTTATGATTTAATGATTTAAATAACGAACAACAAATTGTGCAATTTATTATCTCAAAATTTGATCACTTTCGTCCATACTACTCATCCCTTGTATGAAATGGCGTGATGCTACAAAAATGTCAATAATTACAAAACAGTATAGATCATATTACTCGAAACCCTATGTACATCGGTTCAGTATTTTTTGAGTAAATCACATAAATGCATACCCAAGTTACAATTTTTCTCAGACTGCGTTCACTTCCGACTTCCACTGCTCAGCTCATATGAATAATGGCGTGATGCTATGTATATATATATATTTGTGTGAAAGCTCCGTCCGAATTGGTCCGGAAGTTGTTGCGTGATGCGTACAAACAAACTTACATACAAACACACAGACAAAAATTAAAAAAAAAATCTTAATGCATTCTTCATCCCAATTCGTATCTTTTTTCAAATATCTTAAATATGTACAGAGAGACACGCCAATTTTAAAATTTGATTATGTGTATCTATGTTATAAAAAGTAAAAACAATTTAATTTAAATTCTTCTTGTCAGTATTTTGTTGTTTTATAAACACACATAACTACAGATATAAATGTACAAGAGAATAAACATATAAATGTGTGCGTATTGAACATGAGAAATAAAAAACCGTTTCATTTAATTTCATTTTACTAAGGGCGAGCGCTGAAATTCGTCAAGTCTCTAAACGCGTATCTCACGACCACAGTACTCGTATATTCGTCTCACCTCCATTTTCATCTAAAACGGCAGTATAAAACATGTAAGGGCCACTTCCACGTCCCTGCGACTGGCATTAGCCGGCTTTCCGAGAAAACTTGAGCTATTTTTGCTGAAGAACCGCAGTCATTGGGCTCGGAATCCTCCAACTTTTTTAAGTCTGTCAGGCAGAGAATTCGAAAATTCGTCATACGATGGACACTGCATACAACTAAGTTAGTTTCCTAAGATAATCTTCAAATGCACACAATTTACGCCTCTCCCAAGGCACGCCACCACACGCGGTCTTCCGCTCTTCTCATCCATCCCGGCTACCTGTTTTAGGTCATCTGTCCACCTAGCCGTGGGGGGGGGGGGGGGGGGGGGGGGGGGGGGCGTATGTCCAGCAGTGGACCGATACAGGCTGATGATGATGACGATGCACACAATTTGCACCAGACTGCTCGTAACATGTTACCTGAATCCACAAGTAAGTGTAACAGGGAGATGTGTATTGGAGATTTAAAATAATCCTGTTTTCCGCCCTGCTATTCGCTATTTACGGAAATCCGCACTGACGATTCAGGAGATTCCAGTAGATGATTTTTTTTTTATGTATGTGTCAGACTAGTCTCAGTGACTGTAACTCTCCTGAATCGTCAGTACAGATTTCCGCGAATATAGTTCCTGTTCAGTGTAGCCGGTACTAGCGCCTAGTTCCGACTGAAACTATTGTTGATGTAGCCAACCACGGCAAGTTAAAGTTCAAGTACAGGTATTAATACGGACGCTGCTATGAGATAATAGGATAGGATCTTATTCCTTGCCAGTCAACCTATCTCCGACACCTTATACCCTTTTGTTGTTATTAGATTAAGCTTTTGAGAGCCCATCGTTTCTCAAAATCGTTCCTCTGTCGCAAAGCTAGTGACCAACCTGACGGGTTTCAAATGTCATCTTAACAAGCTGGACAATGCAAAAATAGTCCGCAAATCTGCTGGTGCCTAGCTGAGCGTGCTTTTGCGAGGGGAGGTATTTGACGAGTACCTTTGTTATCTCGGCACGGCTACTCATACTAGTTTTTTTAACGCTTTGTTTCACACCATTGATTTGAGATTACTTTCATCCGTTCAGCGGGTTGATGTCCATTCTACCCTTTGAATTGTTTCCCGCCGGGCACCCGGGCCGCAGCCTCCCTTTTATTGGAAACTTATTTGACTTTGAAGAAGTTCAGACTTGTTCGTTGCGTTCGAAGTTGGCGCGTTTGGGCCGATGCGAGTAGTTGGGCAGATGTATGAAATTGCTATTTGAAATTTTGGGGTTTCTGAGATTCATATGCAATGACGAGGCTGCTGTATTTCAATGCGCAAACGTGAAACCTTGATGAAAAGATATAGGGAAAACATAAAATATGTGTGATTTTTGCAGCTTGCTGAAGCAAAACGTGAAGAAATCTACAGAGTACACAACGTGAAGTAATTAGTAATGTCGAAAAAGTTGAAAATGAGATATTGTAAGAAATATTTCTAAGACGATGGCTCCCTACACAGCTAAACTTACTTTGAATTTTTTTTTTCTTAACAATTTATTAACTGTTTTCGTACAAAAAGGCCTTAGGTAGCTTCATTTAGAAGTTTTAATATCACGTACAATCAACTCCCTAAACGTAGCCGCTTCATCTGGAAAAGTCTTTAAAATACTAAATGAAGCCTTTCATAACTCTTCAAAATTTAAATAAAATTGCCTGAAGTCTGTGCCAATTCATTGTGAAAGCAGACTAAAAACTTAATAACCTTGGTTTACCTTTGAACTTAAATCTAAAATCTGTTATTCTACCATCTACGATAGATGATCAACAGTCATCTAACCATGACAATCTATAAGATTTCTTTTAATGATTCACATGGTTGCCGACATCACGCCCGTGAATTTAGCTTTCACTTATTTAGAAGTAGGAAGTAGTAGGATTAAGCCCGCCAAGATTGGTACCACCACCTCATTAAGAAGGTCGGTACCGCCTCGTCTGGTCTGGAAGGTTGGCTGGTCAGTGGTCGGAGCATGTGGTATGGCTTTTGTGACTCTGAAGGGTGGCTACCCTTACCTAATAAAAAACTGACATCACGGCAACAAGGGCGTAGTAGAATAAGGTAACGGAGACAATTCGGGTTTCATAAAAAATGTTCTATTTTATTCTCTTTCTGTTACTAGTCAGTCAATCTTAGTTTTTAGTTCATTGCCAGACATACACGTCTCTAATATTTCATCAGTCCTCCCTACGTCACTCTTGTTGGCATTGTTCTAAAGCTCCATGTTTAATCAAGTACGCAGTAATGTATACTCTAACCACAGTCTCAAATACTGCCCCTTGCTTTATCCTCTCAAGGACTTAGACATAAAGTGCCCTAGAACCGCAGTTACAATTCTATTAGTCCGCACAGCGTATACAAATTAGCTGATAACGAGAAAAACAAGAGCCCAGATTTACCAAAAGGCTGGCCTGGGTGTCTTCCGTCAGGGCAATCTCGCTATTAATCGAAGGCTTCCAAGGAATTACTGCGCACCCTTATGGACAGAGCGGCCTATTGTGGAGTTAGGTATGCCAAATCGAGAGTGAATATTTTTAGGGTCCCGTGCTAAATTGGTGCAAAGATACCTTTGCGATGGAAGTGGTGATGCTGATGACTGATGGATGAAACAGTGAGTGTTGTCAAATGTGCAAATGTGTTGTGGTGTACATACCTACCCTTCTTTTCTTTTTTTTTTTTTTTTTGTGACAGACTAGCTGTGACTGCGACACCGCTGCTCGCGGTATGAATGTGGTAACGCCTCCGTGATCAGATTGTATTGGTAACAACAGCATCCAAATCAATGAAAACGTTCTCTAGTTAAGCGAACATACATACATGCACGACCATAGAGAAGCACTGAAATGGCGCCTAGTTCACCAAGATGTAATGGACTGACATTACGGATGTTGTAGGTGATGTAGGCAACCGTGTCAGTTTCCATAGAAAAAATTATATTCCGACAGATGTAGAATTTTGTAGGCATTTTAGAAATGTAATGTACGAATAACTACAATATAAATCAGCCACTACGATTAACATCAAGCTTTATTATTTCTCCTTAGCAGCAAATATAAATCTAATATGCCTGTGCCAACAAACAGATGTTTTCAATCACGACAAAACAGCGACGTCAGAGAAAGGTTACTTCAGTTAGATGTGCTCGTCTTCACTCATGGGGAGACCTCCCCGAGGCAAATTGAATGAGCCGAGTCACGGGCATACCAATTAGTTTTGGGATCCGGTAATGCCTCTTGGTAGCAAAAGACTTCTTATGCGAACGCTTTTTCTGGGCCTCTTCATTTTGGTACGATGCGATGAGTTTTAACTTCTTGCGGATATTATTATTATCATCGCAGTTGTAGAGCATTTTTAATAACGATTAATTTTCGGAATACTTTGATTTTGAACAAACTTGGCCAAGTGTGTAATACCCAAAACCAGCGAGTATTGATGAAAAAACATAATGAGGTCAGGATTGCGACAATTGGAGATCCGTTGTCCCTGCTATCCCATTGGGACACAGGCGTGATGGTATGTGTGTATTTATAAAATTGCGCCAGTGACGTGCTACGAGAACGTGGAATGACTTGTCGCTAAAACGTCTAAAATTTCAAACAGACAGACAATATTTAAATGTTATAATAGCAGGGATTTAATGTACATACATACATACACATCACACACGCTGAATCCCGACAATCGAGGTAAGCAGAGTAATCGGTATTGTGCTGCAAGAACTCTGGTAAATTACAGCACAACACCGACCATCACGTTTCGCAAACTATTCGATGAAGATTCAATCGATCAAACAGGAAGTAAGGCACGAAAATCCACCTGCTGCATGACTCGGTGTAAGTACCGTGCCAAGTCGAGAGGTGGCGAGCCTGTCGCCCTTTAGCACGGCATCTTGTCCTTATCCCTTAGTCGCCTTTTACGACATGCATGGGTAGAAATGTACTGCAACGCAACTTGCAAAAAATGGAATCCTGGCGAGTTTTCTTCTCCAATTCTCAAATTATACGCCTCTCCAATTTGGTTTAATTGAAGAAGGCGTATGTCCATCAGTGGACGCAATCCACACTCTGACTGAGTTTGCTTGCCCATTCTTCCTCGTCCAGCTGATTTAATGGTAAAATGGAATAAAACTGATGAATTGTTCAATTTTATTACCACTTGGACCAATCGAACTTCGATATTGCGCGATCAGCCAATTTCTCAACACAGTTCTTGACTTCAATCTGTGGAACTACTTACGTCATCAACTGCGTTGTAGGTGCCCCGCGCGCGATTCTCGACTTTTTGCCTCCGACATCCCGACACATTGCAACAAAACAAAACCTCGTAGCGAACAGGAAATATAAGAAGTGCTACGGTTAAGTTCATTTACTGAGGTGCTAAGTTAATATTTCTCGCTGAGAGGCGCCTGCAAGGGGGTCATGAGGGGGCCATGAGGGGGCTGTGAGGGGGCTGTGAGGGGGCTGTGAGGGACTGCAGGAGCTGGAGTAATTGCATTAAACCACCGTTCATAAGCCGCGGTTTGGCTCGGTCGCGGCTTCGGGCTCGCCGCGCGAAATGTGCTACCGTTTTGAGATGGAGTTCCCCAAACTCTATAGCGAAGTAAGAAGTTGCGTTTGAAACATAGGTATCTCATCAGACAGAGTTGGGTACATTGGAAGCACATGTTTCTATGGAACAAAACTGAATTTGGATGGTCTTCGATAATAAATCACTGATCATGATTGGTCTTCGCTATTCGCCACTAAGTTATTCGCTAGATTCAGCATAGGCTGTGTTCATTTCTTTTTTTCGGTTTCTTCATTTCTATGCGTGTTCTAAATTGTATATTGATGATATAAGACAAAATTCCAATTACTTTCATCTTATTCTTATACACAAACATCGACTGTGGCGGAACTTTAACACACCCTAAATTTAATACCATAGGCATACTGTATTCATCTTTGTTGCATCAGGAAGTAAATTCCTGATATTGTTAGCTAATGCAAGTTTAAAAAATATTATGGAACCTGACGTGTGGTTATGAATATGCGCTACATCCGTGATGTCAGTTCATTACGCCTTGTTCCTGTCAGAGCTTGGAAAATCGACGGACCTTGCACATTCACCGAGTTATTTTGTCAGTGCAGCTGCTAATTTCGGAGTCAGGAACCACAAACCAGCAGCTAATCACGTAAATAAGTCCCAACTTGCTGTCGAATTCCCTGTGCCGAATTTATCCCGTAGTCGAATGACATCGACCGCACTTGTTCGCGACGAGGCAGACGCGGCAAAGTTGACAAGTAAACGAAGCGAGACGTCTGTCGCACAAGTCCGCCCGACATGTCCGCGGACACCGCACTCGGACAAGCGCGGCGACAAGCTCGAGTTGAGTTACAGCGACAAGTTGCCCGTTACGGCGCGGTTTCCCGGAGGAATGAGATTTGGTGACGGCATTTGTGGCTCTAGCTTGGCGGTTTAATTTTGGTAGAGTATCTCAATGAACGATAAAATTAATTCGAGATAACACAGCGGCTGTGTAATGCTCTCTCTCTCTTGACTTTCACAAATACGAAATAATCAAATAGATCTTATACTATACGTAAAGTTGTGCATGAATAACATGAAAATAACTCGAAATTTGCATGAGCAATGAGTGTGAAGACGTCAGAGCTGTCTGATCAGGACCGTGGCACGTGGAGATCCCTCGTCTCTGCTTATCCAATTGGAAGATAGGCGTGACGTTGTGTACTATCCTATGTATGTCGCAATTTACTCATCCAGACACACAAACAAACAGAACAAACGTTATCAGTTTGCTGAAAACTAACGCCAGCTACCGGTTCAGCGCACTTCCCGCCACGGTCTAATTGGACAGGCGTGGCTTCAGAACACACGCCATTTTCAGCAATTAGAAATTCCACCGCTGCTCTCGATTGTCTGAAACTAAAAACCAACATCCGATGTCTCCCCTCCACCCCTCTTGCCACAACCACCCCTACCTTTTCGCCCCGCCAGCCGCAGCGGTCGCCAAGTAATTAGGACCCTATTGTTTAGTTGTGGAGGGGTACTGAAAACGTAATCGGTTGGGCGGAGATTTTTTTCTAACAAAGAATAACATTTTAGCGACTAAATTTCGGCATTTGTGAATTCATTTGGGGGCAATTTTGGTGTGGCTCTCTGGAGAAAATCATGTTCGATTCCGAGAAAGCTTGTATTTTAATTTACGTGAATTTTTCTATGTTTTACTATGTTTCATCGTTGGGTATAAGTTTGGTACTTAAAATAAAACAAACTGAAATAAAATGTATGCAATGCCATCTCAGCCTTCTCTAAAAAACATAAAACAATAATGATCGGAAAGAAAACTCGGCTTTGTTTCATAATTTTTCATAATTTCATAATTTCTGTAATATATTATCTAATCTACTGTTTTATTTAAATCTTAAAATGATATTGCGTAACAATCTATTCCTGTCGCACCACACTTCAGATGAACTAAATGCTATGCCAGCAATACCACATTATTCTTGTCGTTTATACTCCAATGTTACCCCAAAATGCACATAATTACATACATACATACATGCATACCAGTTACCACACGCTGTATGTATCCCGACAATTGAGTGAACAGAGTAATCGGTGCTGTGCTGCAACTCCGGTATATTACAGCATAACACCGAACACAACGTTTAGCAAAGTATTAGGACAAGATAACTATCAAGCAGCAAGTAAGCACGAAAATCCACCTGCTCTATGACTCGGCGGAAGGACTGTGCCAAGGTGAAAGATGGCTATCCTATCGCCCCTTTAGCACGGTATCTCGTCCTTATCCTTAGTCGCCCTGCGTGTTGTACGCACGGGGAAAGATGCAGCGGGGCTATTATTTTTAAGTACCGACCCCACAAGGCAAATAATTACTGCCCTAAATTAAAAAAAGCACATTTAATTTTCATCGTTTAGCGTGCTCTAGCTCCCAAAATAAATTGTCAGCGAGCGACGAGATGCATTCACGAAGAGCTTTAAATATTTTGCATCAATTCACGCTAGCTCGACCGCCAGGAGTCCCGGTACAGGGCCGGGGTCCGGGAAAATGGGTCTGGGGTCCGGGGAGGGGGGAGGCGAGGTGTCGACTCCTGGGACACCTGTCGGGTGAAGCTGACAGTGTGTTTAATGCGAACTCCGCTCGGAAACCGGCAAGGCGGCGGTGGTCTTTCCCAGGACTTGACAGGTTCTCTCGGTGTAGATTTTTATGAAGTTTTCAAAGCGCAAGGTCTAATTTCGAGCATTGTCTCTTGTGGACATGTTGGTGGTTCTGAGCACAGTTCTTGAATCACTGTTATAAGCGTGCGGAGTTTCATTTCTGGAACAGCTTTTGAATTGTGGAGCATGCGCAAATGTTGTCGAGTAGAACAATACGAATGAACTGTTCCTTATTTAACTGACTATAAATACAACATAATCGGTTTATGCAGAATTTTCTGCACGTTTATTTATGTGTATAGCGAAATGTTTATTTTTATTGTCCGTCGCAAAACCGCGAGAATGGGGACACTTATGGGATCGTTATGGTGTCTGTCTGTTCGTCACCACAGATATCTCTGCAACTACTGAATCAAATTTAATGAAATTTGTTCAATATCAAATCGGTTCAGTATTAAAATATGCAGAAGAATTTATCCGCAGACAGACCATTATATGTATATAGAGTGTTTTCATTTTACGAAGGCACGAGGGGTATGAGGTAGGAAGTGGTGCGAGACGGTGCGGAGTTCAGTAGGGAACGACTCGGTTCGACGGAGCGACGCGGAGACGTGTAGAACGTGTGTACCGACCGGGCACCGAGTTCGTTCTCTACTGAGCTCCGCGCGGTCGCCTCTCGCACCGCTTCCTACCTCGTGCCCCGCGTGCCTTCGTAAAATGAAAATACTTTACCTATATTTTGCCGGTTCGGTAGAGGTTCGTTAGAAAATACAGTGACCCCCGAGGGGACCCCAAAACCGAGCCCAAAACGTAAACAGTTGCTTTTTTATATTTGCTCGTCATGCATGACTCAATGGTTGGTTGAAATAATTCACTTATAGTGGCACCTCCGGTATGGCGCCTACCTCCTCGGTGGTGATATTGCCTGGTCGGAGCACGTGCTTTGGCCCCTCTGACTCTGCCGCCCATACCGGATTTCATAAAAAAACCTGCATCTTTCATTATACATTTCGCACGTACCTATTAATTTATTTTCTCTATAGTAAATGTACTCGCAATTCATTAATGAGTTTCCTATTCTATTCTAAAAAGCATTCCCCGCAGGCCACGTGGACAAGCGTGACCGCTTCTCAAACATTCTTCAAGTCCGTAGTCAGTCTAGTGGGAAAGCGTCGCGGTGGCGTCGGCCGCATAGTTTATATTCCGGCGCCGCCGTCGCTACGCCGCGCCGCCGTCGCTACGCCGCTGCCGCCGGCGGCGTCGTGGCAGCGATGGGGGTAGGAGGGATGGGGTGAGTGAAGTCGCTACACTCAATTTCAATGCCCCCTTATTCACGCTGCAGGCCCGCATGCCCGAATACACCGGGAGCTGAAAACGTTACACGACGTGTTATATATAAGTGTTTATTTTCTTATGCAATCTGACATGGTTATAGTTACATCAATCCTTTTCTTCAGTTGTGACGACTATGCACAACAGAGCTGGACGGAAAACACGAACAATTTTTTCATAACCATTTACGTAGTCTGTCACGATTGACCTGGTGGGTGAGGCACCGGCCTTTCGTGCTAGAGATCTGTGGTTCGAATCCTGGGTCGGCGCCATGCTATCGTTTTTTTGCGTACAAGGTTGGTTAGAAGAAATTACATTTTAGATACGTTCGCTTTCTGTTCTTCAGAAATGTGTAAATCCTGGCTAGACACGTACATAATGTCGGCCTATTATGATTTTTCTGCCGAAAATAGTTGCCATGTCTGTGCTTCAGCTTATGGCCATGGCCACACATTGAATGCACTTATCAAAATCGAAAAGAAAAAGAAATTGGTGCACGCCAATGAGAATCGAACCTATGACCTTCCGCTTATATATGCAAGGCCTTCCACCCCTTGGCTACGTTCCACTCTATTTGTATAGCTGCTTGACATGTCAGTAATTGAACCCAATATCTGCTTGCGCACTAGCTAGAAGATAACGACACGGCACGACTACGGCAAGACCATGGAACGGCAGCAGTGGAGACAAAAAGTATGAAATGCCGTGACGGCATGTAGAGATGGGACTCTTTCCAATTCCAAATTCGGAGCTTTATTAGAATGCTTTCCAAATTTTTGGTAACCTCTCCGAATACTCTTCCAGATTTGAAAACTATAGTTAAAATCACTATTTTGTTTTTAAATTTGTTATATACACCGTGTCCCAAAACTCAACGTCAGGCGGGAACCAGGGAGTAGGCCAGTTTATGACTACCCAGGGGAAAAATAAGAAAAAAAAATCGAAGTCATTTATTTTTTTAGACAAAAATTTAACTGAATATTTTTTTGGTAAAACTACAGACATTCTGGTTTTGTTTGGGATACTGATCAATAGCAGAGGTATTTAGGCTACCAATAAATTTTTTTTAACAATTATATTTGCAAATTTGTAGTCGTAGTACCTAAAAATGTAAATTTTCAACGTTTCTCAAAAAATGCTCATATCATAAAAACAAATGACACCGGGTTTTTTTTTCTTATTTTTCCCTGGGTACTCATAAACTGGCCTACTCCCTAGTTCCCGCTAGACGTTGAGTTTTGGGACACCCTGTATATATATACCTATCTCTCTTTTTCGGTTACTGATTAAGTAAGACGGTGAGCTTACATCGGTACTCCGAATTCAAGCTCACTGACTATACACGCTGCGAAGAAAGGTTCCATCTCCATTCATTCAGGATTTACAGGACTAGAAGGCAGACAGGATGATGATGCCTTCACACTCATCGCACATAAAGCGATCACGTACATATACATACATACTGACTGACACACTCGCGAACTTGACCTAGTGAGTGTTTTAGAATAACACATTCTTGCAGGAAGGGAGTAACGAGTTCTTTTAAAATTTTAGGCATCAAGAGCTCAATGGAAGATCAGACAGCCAATCAGACACCACTCCTCGCGAAACCACGACCAAAGAGGCGCCATGCCAGCTATAAGGCGGACAAAGAGATCGTCCTCTAATTGAATTGACACGGATTTTGAAGACCCCCAGGTTATAGGTATGTAGTAGGAAGGAACACATTCACCGGAAGACAATTCCACATTTTCGCCGTACGGTACAGGTACCATTACGAAATGCGATGCGTTGCGTAATGTTCGGAATACAATATTTCTGACAAAGGCTCTATACGCCTAATTTTATTTTTACTATTACTTTTGATTTTATGTGGTCAGATCAAGCGTAAATTATCTGTTATTCTAGCTCTCAAACTGTATTTTAACCTGTGATTTTAACACTGTAAGCTGTGTCTATTGTGTAGCTTAGTCACAACGTAGGTGTTGTAATCAAAGACGTTAAAAAAACAAGTGCGAGTCGAACTCGCGCACCGAGGGTTCCGTATCGCCATGTCATGGTCAGAGCGGCTGTACGCACTAAAATAATTGATCTCTGTAATTCGCGAATCCTAGTAAAGCGGTAAATCTGTAACGATGCCTATGGTGCCGTCGTCGTCGTCGATTCTGTCTAGAACTACTCAATAAAACCACATGGAGTTTTCACTGACGACGCACGTCCAAAGATAAAAGAAGCCGCGGGAACACTTAGTCATGAATAAAGTTAATAAAGCTTTACCCAAACCATAGTACCCAAACATAAATACAATCACCTTCACAAATAAGTGTAGTGACCTTTCAATTCAAAGCTATCTCACTCAACACTGCTATTAATGAACGTTGTTTATGTTCAGTGCCGTTATCTGCGTAGCTTCTGTATCAAACAGACTCTTTTATCGAGTGTTCTTCTCTCCACTGCCCTCTGCGCACCTGGTACCAGAAATTCCGACCGCGCCCGACAACGTCCGAAACGGGTTCCGACCGATTCGCGGACGTTGAAGAATACTTCGTCCAACCGAGTGCACATGGAAAGCATCTTCGGAATCTATGCCGACTATGACCGAAGTCGACTGGCGTGTGTATGACCTTCCGAGCAACACCGACCGAGACCGAATCAGTCCGACCGAAGAGTCGCCAAGCAAGCTCTCTAGCCGCGCCTCACACACCCGCCGCCATGCGATGTTAGCCTGGTACTTTCAGTACGAATCCGGCCGAACCCGGTCCGAGCGGCACCGACATTCCCGGCCGCGCTTCCGCTTTTCACCCCCATCCGCTCCTAGTACTCGGCAGTCGGATTAAGTTTGAAGTTGCTTATTCCTCGCGCCTTCCGGCTATTTTAACTCCTTAACTGGTTTTATTCCGTTTGTGGCCTGTTTGTTCGGCCACAAAGAATTCACTTCTGACCCTTTGGGTCGCTTTTTTAACGAAAATGAAACTCCCGGGAGCGATGCTTGAGGAAGCTGTAAATGAGGATGAACTATTTTAAAAGTTTGCGCTTCCTTTTTTTCGTTTGGACTCAATTCGACTACTTGGTAGGCTAGTCCTTTATTTCATGGTCGAAAACTTCCGTTACTGTTGGATGGATGCTTGGATGGAATTGACATTTCGAATTCAGAACTATAAAGAGACTCCCAAATCGCTACGAGCTCTTCACAGTTAGAATATACACATGAAATGCGTAGAAGGTACGTTAAAAAGGCATTAATGATTTAAGTCAACACGAACCCGCTTTTCCAATATTGTCCAAATAAACAAGCCGCGAATTGAGTCTCGCGTTACCCGCCTGCTCCCGTCACGTTGCCTCTAATTAGAGTCGCTAGGCGCAGCGGGATGAAGCCTGGCGGCGACCACGTAAAATTTCAGCGAGCGCCTAGAAACTTTACTAGTGGGGAATTTCACTCACCCCTTCGATTGATACTACCGCACTGAATGAAGGTCGGTCGAAGCGGCTATAACAGTAGACAGTGTTTTTCGTCCAGTCGCCCATTGCACTTAGTTCTGACGAGAGTTCTGATAGAAACAAAATGTGATGGACTGACATCGAGGGTGCAGTTAATGACGTAGCTGACCAATGTCAGTTTCCGTAAATTGACTGTTATTTTTATGCACCCTAAAAACTACTTAACTCACGCTCCTTCGTGGAGCTTATCAAGTACGACGTTTTGGACCATACGTGTGGCCCCGGATACGTTAGACCTGAAAAATCGAGCGACGTGGGTCCATAAATGACTGAATAAGTATTATTTACGCCCTTTCGATGTTCGATACATACGATGTTGACTTTTCCGCAAAATTTTGCACGGATTGTCAAAAAACTATTTTTTTCGTCGGTCGCTATAATTTTACGTGCTTCCTAGGATCCTGCAGCAGGCAGGAGCAGTCAACGCCGAGCGCGTATTTACATAGCACATCCGAGTAATATGACACGCTGCTGCGTTGCCTGCTTTGCAGCAGTTTCTTCAGTACCTTCGACTCTCACTAGGTATACTATTCACTATTTGTATTCTTAGATCATTTCCGAGCCTACTGCTAAGCCCTATTTACAGTAGCGTGATGTGTAAACTGCTGTGCATAGTTTGACAGTGTCTATACGTATTGTATTGTTCGTATTTTCTTTATTCAAAGTTTATATATACTTTATAACCATCCACATAAGTGAAAACTGCATGTATATCGGATCAACCGTTTTCGAGTTCGCCCGCTATAGACAGACAGATAGACGCTGCGTTAGACAGTAGAGATTAATCATTCAACTACGATAATCGTTGCTTAAAACAAATCTCGCCTCCTTTAAATGAAAATCCTTCAAAACAGCTCCATAAAGAATCGTGTGACATTCTTTAAAAAGCTATCATTAACATGGTAATTTACTGGAATAAATTAAATTATATTATAAGCCAAATTGACCACCGAAAATTTTTATGCAAGAAACAGTCGAAGGACAAACCAAAACAGGTTACGAAACCCTATCACACACGCAAAGGAATTATACCTATAGTATGTGTGCACGGGGCAACATAGCTTATCTATCATACATAAGTTTAATTGAAAAGTTTCCTAGAAGCGGGGCGCGGAGCCTACAATAGAATAAAATTAAGTGAATGCAGGCATCACAGTGCGAAGCAAAACTGTTTCAAAACCGAGAAGTAGGCGATAGGCGGCTTAGGGGGTTAGACTGAAGACCAGCGAAAATATGTCAAAACTTTATGCACAAAACATAGCCAGATAGAAATAATTATATTGGTCTTGAAAATTTAACAGTACTGTGTTTTTAATAAAGAGCTGGCACACGAGTGGATGTGCCCAAAAGTCCGTCGGAAGATCAGACATCACCAATAATACCACTACTCGTGATGAACCATGCTCAGCGAGGCGCCGCGCACCGCGCCACCATGCCAGCTATAAAGCAGACAAAAACATTACCCTCGTCGTCTAATGTATTGACACCTACCATAACACAACAAAATAGTTATTAGGTTTATCCCTCGCGGAGATATTTGTCAGTGAACCTGCAAGGCGCATCTAGTTAACATAAAAGCAGCGTCAGTCACCAGGAACCTTTGCCACTGTGTAAAATAGGACTGAAACAGCGTTGCCACAACACAATTTTCACTACGATGAGTAAAAAGACGCAATAACTAAGCCGTTTCAGAGCCAGAGCGGTATGCATGTTGACTGGAAGTAAAGGCATTCTGCAATAAGTGCGCTGTCTGTGTCGCAGAACAGTGTAATAAATAATAGAATAATTTTAGACATAATCTTACATTGTCGTTACGTTCAATACATGCAAAATATTTGACATATGTCATACATAATCGATCAGGTAAAACGGCCTTACCGGCAAAGCCGCATAAGGCACACGACCCAAATGCAACTTGTCTTGTATGAACAGAGTTAGGAAGTCTACGCGAAGTGAGCTTGACTGGAGGTTAGAAGCTATCATCTTCAGCGTCCTATAATCTTTGTCGCTGCCTTCACCAATGTGAGGGTAGGCAGAGACAACGGATAATAGGACAAAAGCTTAAGTTAGGTTAATGGTTAGGTTAGTATCACAACATCACGCCATCCTTAATAAGATCTAAGCAGCCGAATCTTAAGCGATGGAAATCTGAGAAAATCTGCGACAGATTTGCTGCATAAACATCCCAAATGAGATACAAAGAAAACTGATTTTTTTTTTTCAATGCGTAGATTTACTTTAAAATAAATTATCCTATTTCATTCTTCTTCATTTCTAGTTCATTTTTCTGTACAAATGTACATTATTTTTTATTAAAATTTATTTCTTTCTTCCAGAATAAAACCTAATAAAATAACGTTATTTCGATAAAAACGCGAATCATCGCCTTTGGAGCAACCAGGGCTGGTATAAGATTTATTTATATGCTTTTACCCTTAGATCCGCCCGCGGCATTGGCGGTTCTGGCGAAAGTTTCTAAAGTGTGCTAAGATTCAGATACGCCACATTCATTGGTTTATACATTTCCTTCATACATTAACTCTACTATCTAGTCTCTATCTCTACTTCTTATAAAAGGGAACGTGTTTATATGTATGTTTGAGGTAAACTCCGGAACCACTGCACAGATTTTGATGCGGTTTGCACCAATGGGAAGAGTATTCTTGAGGGTCACTATAGGCTATATACCATCACGCTAAATAGCCTTAGGGCTGAGCAGTATCAAAGAAAGTATAGTATCGACTGGAAAGAGAATATAAGAGAAGTGATCGTTTATTATCATATTTTAAATCGGATTTGCTATTAAACCGAGTCTACCGCGAGGGAAGCCGTGGGCAAGCTAGTTAAGAAATAAGTCAGCAGCGTATGTGGGACGTGGTCGTATTTTTTAGCGCCTCGCACAGGGTTTTCTTCCCTTTCAACATGATGGATAACTAAACCATCTCAAAATATGCCAAATTTCATCAGCGACAACTGCACGTATATCGGTTCAGCCGTTTTTGAGCTATCCGTTGCAAACAGACCGACAGACGTCCCATTTTGTAATAGTAAAGACTACAGAAGACTAAGTCATCATTAATTACAGACAGAATTAACACGAGTCAATTATGAAATCTCCAAGTCGATAGCATCGGACCAATCTTCCCGGTGGGAAGTACCACTCAATTGTGGGATCCGGCCGCAAAACGCATTACCGACTTGAGCAGAGTTGCCGAGACAACCTCTGGAAAAGTTAGCTCTACGTCGGATCGGAGATACATTCCGCGGTAAGCATTTACTTATTGCTAAAAGGGGATTATGAACGTGGATTAACGAAAGTGGCAGTTTTAGATTTGCAATATTATGCCACTTTATCATATGCTATGAAATAAAGACACTGCAGAAATGTGAAGTTGGTCCTGTGACAGACGGGCAAAGGAGTCTCGTCACTTTGTACACACACAAAACATTATCACAACGATATAGCTGCGACAACTTTGAATGCCAATTATGCAATTCAAAACTACATATATGTAATAACAAAAAATTCTATCATTGTTTGCTATTTTTCATTAAATTTTATTATAAACTAGAATTGGAAAGCTAAATTATATTACGTTACTAGCTTTTGCCCGCGGCTTCGCTCGCGTGAAATTCGTATTTAAAAAAAGAAGAAATTAAGTAAGCCCGCTTCCGTACCTTTATTTCGGCGCGCGCGGAACAATTCGGTTTGTATGAGAGCCACATCTTTTAGCGTAGGTAACCGGAACTTAATTTTTTTCCTATCCTGTGTCACGAATAATCAAATGTGCTTGTACTAAGTTTCATCGAATTCGGATGATTGGTTTAAGAGTTATGGAGGAACATACATACATACAGAAAATATTTCTAAAAATCGTCAATTTCATTTTAGTATCATACATAGAGCATACAAACGCAGTATCTCATAAAACAGAGTAACTTACTCCATGACAATTGCTTACAGATTTATTATTAGTATTGATTTAATTACGTTATTTACGTTAATTTTATTGACAAACGCAGTTGTCCAATATAAGGAATTAAATTAACAAGTAAACAGAATAACTGAATACGGGCGCGAGGCGGTGTCCGATAGGGGCGCGGAGAGGCGTGGAAGGGTCGAAGGAGAGGCGAGGGAGGCGGTAACTGACTTTACAGAGAAGCCGAAGGATTATGAATTAATTAAAAATTATATTTAATCCACTAAGCCATGTCGTGTTTGCCTTCAACGTCTTTCATAATAATCGCAGATCTGCAGTCTCTTCGATATTATCAAGTGCCGAGCAAGTTTCAGAAGAGAGAGGATTATAGACAGAAGGGAGGGAAGAAAGGAGAATCTTCAGATTATGTCTGTTAATTTCTTCTCCAGTATTATATATGAAAATACAAGGCTTTATAGGTCCGTCTGTATGTAAGAAGTAAACCCGAAAATGTGTGAACGGATTTACACGCAGTTTTCACTGGAACGACTGACCGGGCATTTAATCCGACGTATCTCGGGATGGCTACAAGCTTATGTATTATCATAATTTATTTTCAATGGGCTCAATAATAAAGGAAAATTATGCACGAAGGGAGAAAAAAATCTGTATCCACTGCTGGAGTGTTATAATTATATTCATCATCATCATCATCATCATCATCATCAGCCTGTATCGGTCCACTGCTGGACATAGGCCTCTCCCAATTATATTAGAAGTTCTTAAATTCGGCTAAAATACTAAAATTTAAATTAGAATTAGTAAAGTACGAAATGAAAATACGACTAATATATGTAATTAACGAATATGTTTCAGATATTTTAAATATGGTAATAATTGAGAAGCTAGCATTTAAATATTCCTTTGGAAAATTCAAAGAACAGCGATCGGTGGTCGTCTTCGCTTAGCGATTCTTGCTCGGTGGGAAAATTCATCAAAACCAAAAAGTTATAAAATAAATTGATCAAAACTTTCTACGAATGGATTAACAATTTCGCCAATCCCCAAAATCCGCTGAAAGCCCGAACACATTGTTTCGTCAATTGGCAAAGTTAATCGAAGATAAATACATAAAGTTTAATTAAATTAAATTATCACGGATCACTGCAGAAGCGACGTTGGCAATTTTAATTGCGTTTCCCGGATCACCGCTTTGCATCCCGCGTTGTATTTAATTTGATTTCATTTGTTATGAAATTGTCAACTATGACGCCACAAAAGCCACGCTATTCGTTATTGTTTTGCTGTTTTTATTTTCTTTTATAAGCCGAGTACTTTTAGCGTAAAAAAATTATGCTCACAGGAAATTATTTATTTTATTATTTTAACATGTAAGCGCCGAGCCGTCCGTCTGGTGGGAGACCCGAAACCGATGTCCGAAACTGACTGATGATCTGGAGTCTCTCAGTCACAGACGATTTGTAGGGTTGTTCTACAGGTACTATCATGGACGCTGCTCGGAGGAACTTGCTTCCCTTATTCCTTGTCATCCAACCTATCTTCGCAGCACTCGCCGCAGAGAAACTGAGCACCCTTTTGTTGTTGACATTGGGCTTTTGAGAAGGGTTCTCAAAATCGTTTCTTTGTCGCACAGCTAGGGTGTGGAACTGTCTCCCGGCGACAACGCCCTAGGCAGCCTAGCAACAGTCCGCAAATCTGCTGGCATGGCGCCTCACTGAGCGTGGTTTCGCGAGGAGAGGGGTTTTTGGCTCTCTCGACTGTACCATTGGTCCCTCGACACAGCCACCCAAATCTGATTTATTCTCATGTATTTATAATAAATCATTTCATTTCAAAATCATTTCATTTCATTTCAAATGTTTTGCACACCATTCAAATGTATTGCAAATACTTATTATGCTTTATTAAGACGATCAGCAAACAGGTTGTATAGAGAAACATTACTAGCTTAATTGTCAGTTAAAAGAGAAACATCTGAAGAGAAGCTGTGAGGCTTCTTAGATTGTTAAAACACCTCGACTACCATGTTACCAAAGAGTTTGTATTACGTCGCTGCGCTCCTTTATAGAGAGAATGTGAGCGTTGGTGAGGTGAAGCTTCGTTGGTGAGCGCCACGAAGCGCGGTCGGGTCCGATCGGCAGTCATCGGCCGTGCTTCGTCGCGCGATGCAGAGGGAGCAATTTCTTAGTTTTATTCCTAAAGTTCAGCCAAAATGGTCAACTGTTGCGTTTTAATTTGCACATCTGACTCAAAGAAGTAGACTAGAATCGTGAATGGTCTAAGATTCCACAGGAAATTGGTATTTTGGTGATATTTTAACCGGGAGCGACGGCGGTGGCGGATTTCCTATAGAACGTGCTAAGTCTAAATCATATTTTTTCCTGAATATTTATATAATAATCCATGTGATTACGTATTTAATTTAAGTAGTACTAGCTGTTGCCTGCGGCTTCGCTCGCGTGAAATTCGGATTTAAAAAGAAGAAAGTAAGTAAGCCCGCCCACGTACCTTTTCGGTTTGTATGACAGCCACATCATAGCGTAACCGGAACTGAATTTTATTTAGCCTATCCTATGTCTCGTATAGGTAAATGTGCTTGTACTAAGTTTCATTGAATTCGGATGATCGGTTTAAGAGCTATCGTAGAACATAGATAGTTACATACATACAGAAAATAGTTCTAAAAATCGTCAATTTAGTTTTAGTCTCATACATAGAGTCTACAAACTCAATATCTCATAAAACAAAGTAACTTACTCCATGGCCATCCCTTACAGATTTATTATTAGTATATTGATGATAAAGTTCCAAAATAGGAGGCAGATATGATCTTTCGTGTATTTTTTTTTAAACCAAGTAAAAGTCAATACTCTATGGAAGGACTTTAGAGCTCGGTTACTTTATTAAACGACGCATGTTCGTTCACGTAGGTATCATTATGATATGAAGCATTTTATTTTTTCAAAAAATGGCCGCCATTTCGATACGAATGGAATGAGCTTAACGTAAATCACGCATATACCTACCTTCGGTCTTAAGCAACCCTAAGCGCGGTCAGTACGTGGATGGGTAACCGCTCGACCGTTGGAGCTGACCGTGGTTCGGATTCCACGTTAACCTGTAGGCCCCTTCTCTTCATACCTTACTAGGTGGTAGGGTTTATCCCGGCCCGGTTGGATCCACCGCTCTGACGAAACGTCGGTCGAAACGGCTATGTAAATAGTTCCAAATAAGGTCCCGCTTTTGGGTTTTTCGCTGCGATCTCGAAAACAGTGCCCCGTAGATAAAAATTGTGTTTTACCGAATGAAAGCTCATAAAATTCTCTACAACTTTTATTCTATTCACTTTTTTCTAATTCCGAACCGTTTTCGAGCTACACGCTTAGGAAAAGTGAAAATTTTCGAAAAAATTATTCTTACCTCATATTTCCTTCATATCGTCTAAACTATTCACCTGAGAAAGATAGTGTCAAAGAAGAAGTTATAGAGAATTTAATTCCCTTTAAACGTGTGTATACATATGCTAATTTATCTCCAGCCGGTCAACAGTTGCACCAATTTTAAGATTTTTTGTAAAATTTCATCATTTTCAGAGAAAGTTCTTTTGGTCATTCCTGAGGCACAACTATCGTTTGTTACAGCTATGTACCATCTAATAATATGTCACACTTGAAAGCGGGTTAAATGAAGTAAATGGAAATCATGTCACTGGAAGAAATGGAAAATTGTATTTTATAGATAATAAATAATTGTATTAATAAGTGTATTATATATAAGGTAAGTAATTTTATTTTATTTTAATAAATCATTGTTTTACTTCCAAGAAGTTTCATCCTCTTTGGACGTGAGGGCCCTGGTAAGGGTTCTTCCTCCATGGCATCTTCATCCTCAGTGGTGGGTGGTTCTTGATGAAGGGCCTCTGCGTGCTGTTTAGCTGCGCTCTCAGTTGGTGGGCGCGAACTAATTTCAGGCTATATACTAGCCACTAACCTCATAAACGACTGGAAGCGGTACTGGTTGAGAGAGGTCTGTCTTGCTGGTGCCGATTCCTTCCACCCAAGACATCCCGCTACTGAAACCCGGCCGAGGAAAAACCAAAACAATAGTACTGTCCACCCAAGAGATGCAGCAGCGTAGATTTGAATACATCCTGTTCATCTACCGGCTGCGACACAACATCTGCAACTTTCAGGAGAAGTAAAGTGGGCTTCTTAAAATTGTACTTGAAGTCGGAAGTCATCAAGGAAGCGGCAGTGATCTTTTGCAACCCCGCCTCCACTCACGGCGAGGTTGAACAGGCTGGGAAGATGTGCTTCCTCAAATGGTATGGGGCACCAGCAAGACAGACCTCCCTCAACATCTTCCAGTCGTGTTTATGAGGTCAGTGGCTAATATAAAGCCTGAAATTAGCTCGCTCCCACAGACTGAGAGCGCAAGTAAACAGCACGCAGAGGCCCTTCATCAAGAACCACCCACCACTGAGAATGAAGATGCCATGGACGAAGAACCCTTACCAGGGCACTCACGTCCAAAGAGGATGAAAACTTCTTGGCAGTAAAACAATGAATTATTATTAAAATAAAATAACATTACTTACCTTATAACAAACTTTTATTTATCATCTATAAAATACTATTTTCCATTTTTTCAAGTGAGATGATTTTCATTTACTGCATTTAACCCGCTTTCAAGTGTGACATATTATTAGATGATTCATAGGTGTAACAAACGATAGTTGTGACTCAGGAATGACCAAAACAACTTTTTCTGAAAATGATGAAATTTTACAAAAAATCTTAAAATTGGTGCAACTGTTAACTGTCGACGCCAGGACTTTTAGTATGCTTACTCCCTAAGCACCCCGAACAGAGGTTTCTGAAGAAATCGCTTTTGACCCTGCTCACGCACTCTACACCTCCTTTATTGCCTGAACTACAAGGTTATCAGAAGAAAAAAAATTCTCTCTTTACAAAAGAGAAGAAAAAGAGTGCATGGAATTTTAAAGCCTTTATCTGAACCACATTAAAGTCCTAAACGAGTGATATTCAATATAAACTTGACTTTTTGGAACAATTTACGAACACCATCATCCTTTGCGTTTTCGTAGTATAGTAATGTAGTAGTGATAGATAACTCATAATCCGCAACTTTTTGTGTGAGGTTTAGTTAAATTCCAAATAAAGACCCAATCATGTTTTAATTCGAAAGTTGAATTTTGAAAATTCATAAATTTTGATTGAAAAAGCTTTTGTTATGTTATGTTTTTTTTTTCACTCATTTGTCGTAAATACGAATCTTTCATAATGGCAAGTACCTGAGCGATCGAGCTTTGCTTGGTGTCTACACCTATCTATGTAGATGAATAAACTTGAAAAAGTAACATTATATAAATACAATTAAATTTCGTCGAAATCGCTAGAGCCGTTTCCGAGAAACAAATATATACATACAAGTTTAGCTCACTTAAAGTAATAGGATAAAGTAATAAAAGTAAGCACCGTAAGAATTCAATATAATATTAAGGTACCTACACCTCACTTACAATAAAGATTAAATTTTGCAAAATAAGAGATACATTGTTTCTACGCTTGGACGCTTTCCGTTCGCGCATGCCCGAGTAGGAGCCGAACGTCATTCCCCTGCCCGCACTACACCGCGCAGCGGGCTTCATTCTTTCTCGTAGCTGTGTGCCCATAGGGTCGCTCTATAAAGGAGCGCAGCGACGTAATACAAACTCTTTGCATGTTACATTCATCTTCCAAGTTCAAACTCCAGCCAATCCCACCAACTTTCCCGAGAAATAGTTCTCATGAAGTCTCCGCGGACTTCTTTCATTTCGCCACTTGATTAATTGTGCACTGTACACACTTGACTGTTTCTAAGACGGTTAATCTTCCCGCGCTCACCGCCGCCGCGGACAAGCCAACTCAACCGGAGACTCGGAGTAAGCGTTTGAAAAATACTCTTAAAGTTTAATAGAAATAAACGTTCACAGCGCTTTCGTGGTGTTCTTTATGGTTCCGTGAAATTAAGGGTTTGACATTATGGATTAGGGTAGTTAATTTTAAAAGCTTTGCATCATGGCTCGAAGGAAGGATCGAAGGAAGTTTTACCCATAAGAGAATAAATTATGAACCACTCATTCATAGTACTGTGTGGGGGCGGTACTTAAAAATAATAGCCCCACTGCATCTCTCCCCGTGCATGTCGTAAAAGGCGACTAACGGTTAAGGACAAGGTGCCGTGCTAAAGGACGATAGGCAAGCCACGTCTCATCTTGGCACGTTCCTCCACCGAGTCGTGCAGGTGGGTATTCGTGCCTTACTTGCTGCTTGATAGTTATAGTGTCCTAAAACATTGATAAACGTGGTGGTCGGTGTTGTGGTGTAATTTACAAGAGTACTGGCAGCAGAACACCGATTACTCTGCTTATCCAATTGTCGGGATACCCCGTGTGGTATGTATGTATGTACATTCTGCTATTGCTGTGCAAGATATAGTGACAAGTATTGAGAAAGGAATGCTTCGGTTGTACGGTCATGTTGGAAGAATAGATAGGAGAAGATAGGAGACTAGTGAAAGAAATGTATGGAGGGAATGCGAGTGGAAGAGTCGGGAAGGATCGCCCTAGGCCCTAGACGCACGTATCTGGACCAGATCGGGCATGTGCTCAAAAAGGGTCAAGTGCGTAGTACCCGTAACCGACGAGCATGTACGAAGAACATTGTGAGAGTTGAAGAGGCGGCAGAGGTTTGTCTGAATCGTGGCAAGTGGAGATCCGTTGTGTCTGCCTTCGCCACTGGGGAAAAGGCGTGACGCTATGTATGTACTACTTTTGATCTGCCCGACGAGGGTTGATGCCTAGAGCTTTTTTGAATTCTTTGTGTTCTTTTCAATAACATATCGACAATTTGTGCTCAGTTGACGAACATCAATCTATCCTTGCTGTAAACCTGTCGCACTTCAAACGCCACGAATAAAGTACACCATCGCGAGGCTATTCAGCCTTGTGGAAGTGTGAGAGGAAAAGCCTAGAGCCCTTTGAAAGGGCGTATGAAGTTGACATGTATTGAGATAGTCGAGGCTTATTGAATCCACGCTGTCTCACGTTTGATGTATGTATGATGTGTATTTAGGGCTGCTTATTTTGGCGTCTTTCTGGAAAAGAGGTGGGTGGTGTATGCGGAAGTTAGGATAAGATAAAATAAAATAACTTTATAAAAATATTATATTAAAATATAATAAATTAAAAAACAAAACAATAATCATCGCTGTCTATCTCAGCATGGTCACAAATTACTAGTTACTACGGCATGGTGGTCTCGTAAGTCGTATTGTAACTGTATTGTAACTGTCGTGCAATGCCATTCCAGAATAGATCCATAATTTAAAAAAACCGGCCAAGTGCGAGTCGAACTCGCGTACCGAGAGTTCCGTATCGCCATGTCATGGTCAGCGCCACTCACGCCCTCTATGGATTAGTTAAAATGCTTCATACTGTTTTCGATAGATGGCGCGCATACACTTTTTAGTTTCTTGTATGGGGACCCCCGTGAATTTTTTCCTTTTTCTTATTTATTGTTATATCGGCCATAATAACACATATTCTGTGAACATTTCGACGGGCTACCTATTACGGCTCAAGAGATACAACCCTCGGACATACAGACGGATAGACAGGCATACACACAGACAGACAGACACACAGACAGGCAGACATACAGTCAGACAGACAGACGGCGCAGGCTTAGTAATAGGGTCCCGTACGACGGAACTAAAAACATAATTGTTAAGTGGGATTTTTTTTTAATTTTCTCTTATATTTATGCTATAACTATTAATAGCTATATACCTAACACACTCGAAGCATCTCGAAGCATGTATTGTAAGCACTTTTCCCCGCGAACTATGCACGTAACTAGAGGCGGAGGGAGACTGTGCCCACTCCGCGAGTCCGAACTCCCTCCAATCGACTGCTTCGTGATTTGTTTTATTAGTTTCTCGCACTTTTCCCCGTTTGGGAAATGTTTTCCTAACTTTCCCGACCTCCGCTAATATTATAGTTTATATTTATTACTTCTGATTACGATCTGCGATGTTTATTGGGAAGATTCGCTCGTCTCACTTAATTAAAGGGGCTAATTCGCGTTAGTCGTTCGCGAGAAAATTATGTGCAGAGTTGTGTCAGTTTCTCTAGTTAGATTAATCGGCTAATACGTTATGGCAATTCATTACATCACTAACGGCCGCCGGTTTAACCACCTTCCGCTAAAATGTAGCTGCTGCTTATCTGCGTGAGAAATGTCACTATAACCGACAAATAACTTTGATTAGCGCTTGAGTAGATACGATTTGTACCAAAATGTATTAATCGATTGACAATTTGATACTTCAAGTATCTTAATATTTTATTTTTTGACAAATATACTACGTTGTAGGTAGTAGGCGTCCAGAACGTTAGATATATGGACGTCGGACCTTCCCCGCGCCAGCGTAACACGATATTTGTAAAAACGTACAAATAACATTCGTTACCAACCAATCAGAGCGCGATACCACCCGATACCACCCAATCAGAGCGCGCGCCGTCTCCTCCGCTACCCGCGGAGCTCGGCGACGCTGTTTCTCATAAGCATTGGACAGTCCGACGTCCAAACTCTTCTAAATGTTCTTGGTAGGCGTATTGTACTAACATTAATGAGTTGATACAAATTTTGTATCAACATTTGACAAACTCCTGATACAGTTAATTACTAAGTCTTTTGTAGTCAGAATTCTCAGTACGAGGCGGCAGAGGTGTGTCAGGATCGTGGCACGTGGAGATCGTTCTCTGCCTACCACACTGGGAAACAAGCGTGACTCTATGTAAGTATGTATGTAATTCTCTGCTTACAATTGCTCTCAACCTGTCTTTTCGATATACTGTAGGCAGAGTATATCATGTGGATAGTCAATCAAATATTTGTAAATTTATAAAAAAAGAACCCCTGCTGAGTTTAGTTATAGTTTCTTGCCGGTTTTTCTTCGTGGGTGTAATCGAACCGGATAGAACAAATTATGACAAGTTCGAGTGCAGTCTAACTGCCTTAAGAATGTTCAATAAACAGTAACTAAACTAACTAAGTAGGTACGTTCGACTGAAAAATAACAATACATTAAATTAAATTAAATGAAAACATTGTATATTTCACAATGCAAAAAGAGGCAAAAAGCATTCTCTACCAGTGATACCTGGGATTGTGGGTAAGGTTTATGGGTAGTGAGATAAAGAAAGGTGGATGTACTTGTAAGCGCGTTAGAAGTTATATTTCTTTGGCGTGACCCTCCCCCTTCCCCCAACCCCTTCCCACCTCTTAGCCCAACCCTCCCCCTCTCTTCTCGTCCATTATTTTCAGAACAAATTTTCATATATTTTCTTAACATGCGTAAAGCAGTATAGCTTCAATAATAATAAACATTAAGTAGGTATATTATATATCACACTTATACATTTAACACTAAGTAAATACATTAATTACATAACATACTCGTACATACCTTATGGCTTTTATTGAAACTACAACACGAACTCCATGCCCAGAAGATAAATCAGAAACAATTTTTTTAGTTTAAATTTAATTTATATCAAGTATACATTTTCCACGCAAACCTTTTTTAATTGTTTATTCTGTCTAACCTTCGAAATTCTGACTAGGCTACAATTTTCGGTAAAAATTTTCTTAGAAGAGCTAGATAATCCACAAATAAAACCAAACCTACATCAGCTATCCTATCTTCGTCAATCAATCCATTTCGAGCTCATTCGTTCGACCTAAATCGAAATATGCCTACTCTGTAAAACTAAGGCCGAATCCACAGCGCTGATGGACGGCGGCCGTTCCACATTGATCTCGTACAAAGTGATCGCAGACAAGCGGATACTAATTCGATATGGACGAGTATGAATAAGGCGGCCAACACAGGCGAACGGCAGAGCCGATCTCGATCTGCGATTACCGTACATGATGTCGGTGCAATGTTGAAACTAGCCCTGGTCGACAGAGCCGATGACCCAAACAATGGCACAGAAGAAAGTGTCCATGAAGCTGAATATAATTCTTCTGTAAATACTTGTCAACACAACGAAATGTATTTGACAAGAAGACAGGTAACCTGTAAAAAGTGGTAAAGGTGGCTGGTCTTTTAATGCGAGAGGTAAACTGGTTCGAAATTAGAGTGTACATCAGTGCCGAGTGTACATCAGTTTTGCGAAGATCCAGCGCTATCACAACAATAATACTTCATAGAAGAAATAAAAAGTGGGACTGAAAGAGGTCGTAAAAATACAAAACAACACATAAAGACGGCGCGGGGAGGAGAAGTAGGTTAATCTCGAAATTTAGTTTTAAACCATATGAATGGTATGAAATAAAAATGTATCTAGGTCAACCTATTCTTTGAATTATCAATCAAAAGTTGACATAGCATGTACGTCCAATCCGAATGCACAGTGGACCAAGTGACTTCATTGGCTGGCAGTAAACCAAGCGTCTAGAGATAGCCTGTAGCGGCTGCCGCTCTATGACAATGGTTCCGTGGCCATATTTCATTCACTATTGAAATTGAAACAATAGCCTTCGGATTTGGCGCAGCCCTTGGAAAGTACGCAATACGCCTGGGTATGCCCGGCTAGGTGGACAGATGACCTAAAAAAGGTAGCCGGGAGTGGATGGATGAGAAGAGCGGAAGACCGCGTGTGGTGGCGTGTCTTGGGAGAGGCCTATGTCCAGCAGTGGACCGATACAGGCTGATGATGATGATGATGATGATGATGCGAAGCCCTGGGTACACAGTTTTGGTTGCTAGCATTAAATTTTCCTTAAACATTATTAATGGAGTGGTCAATAATGGTGCGCCCTTAAAATTATCATGAGAATAATTCAATGGGGTTTCATTGATTTGTGATATCACGACGAGATGCCCCAGTTTCACATTTATAACGGAAAATAATTTTGTTTTCCGATTCCATACATATCCTAGATAAGAGTCCTCGTTAAGAAATCGATAGCTTTTGAAATAATCAACCTGGATCGCACTCCGCCGTTTCAGCAATAAATTCCGAAGACTTTTCAGCAGTAAATTCGCGTACATAATTATGTGGAAATTTGTCATGAAGAAACCAGACGGAAGCTGCTGCGCGCCTCGAGGGCGTCATTACAGATGCTAAACATGCACTACATATTTTTTTACCCTCAATCACCCGGTGTAAATTTACACATGAATATACTTGCACGCAGCATGCAAAGTAACTGTAAAATTATATGCAAACAAAACCCGTCGACAGCTTGAAGGGATTTAGTCTATAAATAAATAGTTTGATATTGATATCACAATAGCTCTGAAGATAGAAAAGGTTGGCAAATAGCAATATCGCTAATGATGTCATATCCTCGTAACGCCTGATTAGAGGATTGATTATGGTGTAATTCAGGTTCCAACCCAGTTGAAATTTCAATTCGGAAAACCAGCTCATACCGAAGAGTTTTGAATCTTCCCTCCTCTACTACAGTTAATTTTCGGAACTGCCACCGTAAAATATATATTTCCAGCTTGTTTCCAGGAGGAATAGCTAAGGCGAAGTTTTGTCATCGTACGCATTTTCCCAAATTTGTCTTTCGCTTTAGTAGCCCAGTAAATAGAGGCCAAAAGAGGGGGGTTACCTTACAAACGGTCCGGTAGTTCTGAATTTTTGATATGTTGTCTAGGATGGTTAGAAGTATTAAAAATATAAAATGCACAATTCCCCCCCTTCCGCGCCCGCCGCCATATTGAAAAAAACAAAAAAAATCGGCACTTTCTTCAGATTTTTGCTTATATCTTCATTTCTGTCCATTTTAGCTGTAAAAGGTATTACTCATTGTTGTAGATAATTAAATTTCCTATAACTAACATTTTAAATTTTGTTTCTAGGATTGATACTTACGGAGATATGAACTTTAAAAAAAAACTAATTTTCCGGAAATGTGGCAAACTTCTAACTTTAGAACGCTGTAATTAAGTTATGGCCTATTCTAGGAAAAAAGTGTCACAATAAAATTTATAGGGAATTTAGATAGATAGATAGATAGAAATACTTTATTGCTCCAAAAAACATTTAACATAAACACACAATAAGAAATTTACATGAGGGGCAAAGGCGGACTTATCCCTTACAGGGATTTCTCCCAGTCAACCTTTGGATGTTTGAGAGTCGTATGTTGCGAGATATAAGTAGGTAGTAGCAAAAGACTTGAGTGTGGGAATGTAAACTATAATATAAGGAAAATAACTATAATATACTATAATATACACTACATATAAGTACATACTAGTTAATTACCTACAAAACGCATTTAAATTTTATTTAACCAATCCTACGGAGTGGGGGGTAAAAACAAAAGTTTAAACAACGGAATATTGCTTTTTTTGCTATTGTGATGCCATGTGATCTTGTACCTAAAAAAATCACTAATAACTTTGCAGTTTTGGCTTGAATTTGGAGTTATATCAATCCTACTTGAGTTCCTTACATGTTACATTGCAATGCTCATGAGGCAGGCACTATTTCACTTTAGTCCAATGAATATAGAGACCAAAAGAGGGAGGTTACCTTACAAACGGTCCGGTATTTCTAAATTTTTTATATGTTGTCTAGAATGATTAGAAGTATAAAACATATAAAATGCACAATTCCCCCGCCTACGCACCCGCGCCATATTGAAAAAAACAAAAAAAAATCGGCACTCTCTTCAGATTTTTGCTTCTATCTTCTTTTCCGTGCACTTTAGCTATAAAAGATATTACACATTGTTGTAGATAATTAAATTTCCTATAACTAACATTTTAAATTTTCTTTCTAGAACTGCTACTTACGGAGATATGAACTTTAAAAAAAAATGTTTTTCCGGAAAATTGGCAAACTTCTAACTTTAGAACGCTGTAATTAAGTTATGGCCTTTTCTAGGAAAAAAGTATCACAATAAAATTTGTAGGGAATTTAATTACCTACAAATGTTATTCAGATACTTTTTTTCTAGAATAGGCCATAACTTAATTACAGTGTTCTAAAGTTAGAAGTTTGCCAAATTTCCAGTATTTTTTTTTTTTTAAGTTTATATCTCCGTAAGTATCAGTCCTAGAAACAAAATTTAAAATGTTAGTTATAGGAAATTTTATTATTTACAACAATGAGCATATTCTTTTATAGCTAAAATGCACGCAAATGAAGATATAAGCAAAAATCTGAAGAAAGTGCCGATTTTTGTTTTGTTTTTTCAATATGGCGGCGGGCGCGGAGGGGGAGAATTGTGCATTTTATATTTTTAATAATTCTAACCATTCTAGACAACATATCAAAAATTTAGAACTACCGGACCGTTTGTAAGGTAACCTCCCTCTTTTGGTCTCTATGTTCATTGGACTAAAGTGAAATAGCGCCTGCCTCTTGAGCATTGTGCTGTAACATGTAAGGAACTCAAGTAGGATTGGTATAACTCCAAATTCAAGCCAAAACTGCAAAGTTATTAGTGATTTTTTTAGATACAAGATCACATGGAATCACAATAGCGAAAAAAGCAATATTCCGTTGTTTAAACTTTTGTTTTTACCCCCCACTCCGTAGAGTTGGTTAAAAAAAATTAACATGCGTTTTGTAGGTAATTAAATTCCCTACAAATTTTATTGTGATACTTTTTTCCTAGAATAGGCCATAACTTAATTACAGCGTTCTAAAGTTAGAAGTTTGCCACATTTCCGGAAAATTAGTTTTTTTTTAAAGTTCATATCTCCGTAAGTATCAGTCGTAGAAACAAAATTTAAAATGTTAGTTATAGAAAATTTAATTATCTACAACAATGAGTAATATCATTTATAGCTAAACTGCACGGAAATGAAGCTATAAGCAAACATCTGAAGAAAGTGCCGTTTTTTTTTGTTTTTTCAATATGGCGGCGGGCGCGGAGGGGGGGGGGGGGGGGGGGGGGGGGAATTGTGCATTTTATATTTTAAATACTTCTAACCATCCTAGACAACATATCAAAAATGCAGAACTACCGGACCGTTTGTAAGGTAACCCGCCTTTATTTACTGGGCTATAGGAATCGGAGCATAAAGTTTGCGCTGTTGATGGACCAGCCAGAGTTATGTCCGTACATTTGTGCAATTCGTTCTTAGTTCCAATCCCCTTTGTCTGCATAAACAGTAGTGCGCATATGAGCTATCAAGAATTTTGTTAACTGGGTCATTTGCAGTTTTACTGCATATTGACGTTATCCAATACTTAGGATTGATGAGATTGATTGGATCGTATCCAGATCGAAGGATCAAATCTAGTATCACAGTCTCCGTTACGTTTCAATGTTTCAAGATAGTCCGCAATGTCCTGGAAACACGGAATAATTACTTTGTGCTGAAGCAAAGAACCATACCAAGTCGGTAACCCATATCGGTCAGTTTCGGTAAGGGCTCTTACGAATTAGAGTAGCTCTCGACAATGCCTTTTTAACACGAACTATTTACATAGCCGTTTCGACCGACGTTTCGTTCAGTGCGGTGGTACAATCCCTACCACCTAGTATGGTAAGAAGGGAAGGGACCTACAGTTTAAAGAGGAATCCGAACCACGGTCAGCCTCCAACGGTCGAGCGGTCTCCCATCCAAGTACTGACCGCGCCCAAGGTTGCTTAATAAAATAACAGTCGACCGACCGAACCACTGAGCTACCGAGACTGCCTTTGATGATAGTGTGCGTATGTACATACATCCACGCACAGAACAAACTATAATGCGACTAAGTTGGTTAGCAGAAGGCCTAAAAACATTTTGCCGGATTTACTCGATATGACGCAAAAGGTCACGATACTGGGGTAATGTGCCAAGCTCGTGAGTAATTCTAATTTGGCATATACATTGCAGTTATTGAGAAAATTGCCCAAACGCATAATTTTCGTTTCCAAGTAAGATCGGTCGCACAACAAGGCAGCATGGCTGATGGAAAATGGGGTCATTTGGAGCCGCAAGTACGCGAATGTATGGAAATACCTAATTGCAGCCTCGCATAAATTCTTCGCTGCATAAATAATAAAGTCCGCAAAGCGGCCAATGGGGCCATTACTCGATGCTGGGCTCCAAACTGCAGTACCCGAGTTCGTTCAGACTATACCAATTTATGACCCAGTAAGATGGAAGATATATGATTTAGAAGAATGAAGAAATAAGATATAGATTATTCTATAACAAATCCTATAATAAGAATACAAATCCGATAATATAATCAGTATGTATTATATCATCAAATTTCCTCATTTTCTTCTAGCGTATGTACATCTATCTGTATCTATCTATCTATCTGTCAACCTGAATCATCTCGATAAAACTCGTAAACCGTTTTCACAGCGTGTTTTCTTCCATTAATATGAAGAATTCGTTAAGGCAATATGTGTGGCGTCACGCACTCATTAGAACGAGACAGACGCTGAAAATACCACTAGATAACCAAAGTAAAACATCAAAATTAATTCATGAGTTTGGGAATTTACCACGAATATAACAAGACATAGAATATCTTAAGAGGTTAATAGATAAATGTTACTATGTCAAGGAACATTGCGTAACGGTACTGTATGCGATGCGTTTAAGGATGCAAGTACAAATATTGGAATCCAATCAGTGGTTCGATATCCTTCGCAACTTCCGGCTTCCGAGCTTGCCGGTTTAGGATTCAGCCTTATCCTAAACGAATGTATACATACGTTTTATACGTGTCATTTAGTTTCCGTTCGTATTTCATGCACTAAACTTTAGCGAATAAAGAATGTTTCCGTTACGAAATATGAGGCGAACTAGACAGACTTTGCCAAGAAGCCAAGATTGATTTTATAGACTTTTGAAAAAGTGTTGGCTTTGGATGGAGGCAAGTTCTAGAGCTCGCCAACTGACGTTCGAACTTCAAATCAGTGTCATCGTCAGTTTTTTTTATGGGAGATTTATTAGGTCCGGACGTAGAAGAGTGATCAGCATCCGCGAATCAAAGTGATGATTTTCGTATCTACTATAATAAGTCGAGATCAGGAGGTTGCGTCATACCTACTAAAGAAGATGCAACGGTTCAAAATTTAGAGGGAATACGTCATCGACCCGATGGCAAAACGCTAACACGCTGGCAGCTCAAGCCGGAGTTCCAGGTTCGAATCCTGGTCGGGACGTATAGTTGGTCGTTGGCCGGATGACATGTTACGTTAAGTGGTCCTGCGAAGTTGGGTTATATTTGTGATTCCTTCAATATTTCAGGAAGGCGACAATGCAGGAAGGATTCTATGGAGAATTCCTCACGACAAGGAGGGAGGAGGACATCGTAATGACAAAAGTAATTTCTTGCCCACTCTGTACAAAACTCTCGCATACATCGGGGAACCTATCAAAAGGACAAAACGCATTAACACGCCCAGACCTTAATCCGCTTGATAAAAAAACGCCTGTTCCCTTATCGCGCGTGCCGCATACAAATGCCAGTCCATTCGGGCAAGGGCTGCTATAAATTAACATAACATATATGCTGGCTAGGGGTTAAAGTTGGGGTGGTTACGTCAACAGTGCGAAGACATATCGAACTGAAACCTCTGTGAAGAGCTTGCTTACCAAATCACTGATGAATAATGCTCGAGAGAAATATTGACACAAAGTCAAGTAAGTGAATTTAGTCTAGATTCTACTAAAACTAATAGTATGAAAATCACTAGATCTAAAATCATACTGACTGCAGATTATTAAATCTATGATCAACGTAATAATTATTCGCATAACAAAATAGTAATAATAAAAAAACTTCATTTAAAATAAAACATTCAAATTAAAAACAACAATAATTTAAAATGAATGCGAATTATACCGATTTTCCTGCCAGCATTGTAAAATATAGTATAGTTTGTTCAATTTCGATGTTTTGACAATTTCGACATTGCAGCTAATCTGACAAAACGAGTCCATATTGAAAGAGAAAATTGCAAGCTTTTACAACACAATGGTTTAATATTAATTGCAAATACTGAATGTGTCATACTGAATAGGTCGAAAATTGCAATATTTTATGTCTGGGAAACCTTAATTTGCATACTAGCATATTCTGAATAATAAGGTTGAACGCATATTTTCCAAAAATTATATTCTCGGTAAATCATTCACATTCATATCAATCTGTGTGCTCATTTGAAGTTGTAAATAATTTACAATTACACACTTAAGCAGCTTAAAACAGACCGCTTTATACACGGGATTCGGAGGTCATTGCAGAATAGGCTGTCTTGCTAATTTACATAAACTTTTATTGCACTTTAAACATATTATGTAGTAATTTTAATTTTAAATAAAAACCTGTTAAGTTAGAACGTTGTTCGCACACAGAGGGTTCCGTAGCCATATGTTCCTACGCACGTATAGCGAGTGTGCGCAGCATCTTGCGTTCGGCACACCTTATTTTGTAGGTATTTATATATTGAGTCCTACGTATCTAGCAAGTAAGATGGCAACCTAATTACATGTATTCCCTCACGCCATCTATCGCTGTATCGTACTTTTTTAGTTAAAATGTTATTAATTCGGTAGATGGCGCTGAAAAAAGACACGTTTCCTGTATGGGGACGCCTTTAATTTTTTTACGTTTTGTTTTTTTTAGGATTACTTTTAAGGATATCCGCCACAACAACGCATATTTTGTAAAAATTTCAACAGGCTACCATTACGGTTTAAAAGAAACACCCTAGGACAGACGGATAGACAGACAGACGGCGTAGGCTTCCGTATTGAGACGGAACACTAAAAACCACCGTTCGAGGACACCTTGAATGATACAAAAATGTTGGTATCAGCTCAATATTGAACAACGCACTTCCGGTCGCGTTCCAAAACGCTGCAAACTCCGGGATGGCGAGCTACGCACGAGCCCGAGGTCTACCGAGATCTTCTATACTATTATAAAAGGCAACATCTGTCTGCTTGTCTGTCTGTGCGACTGTATATGACGTATGTATATGTATATAATCTGTATGTATAAGCTCGAAAACGGTTGAACCGATTTACAAACAATTTTCCTTAATTAAATCATTTCTCTGGATTGTTATAGTATTTGTACTATTTTGCTTTGTGATAAAGGACGTTAATATGAAAATGTTTGTATGAATAAAATTTTGGATTTAGTTAGTTGTTTAAAATAGTCTAGCTAGATAGTAATATCTACACTGCTCTCATTTAGTCAGGTGACTACCAGTCAGTTTATGCGTCCACCCAAAACTGGATATACGCCTCTCCAATTTTCAGCCTTCAGCCGTACGGAACCATTGATTGTCTCCGAAAACCTGCCTTCCCACACTCAGGTTCACACGGCCGCCAGTGTGTTCCCGTTCATTCCAACGGTCGTCGTTTCGCTGACGATAAATGTGTCATTGGGCTGGGCACGTCATTTAATTTGAGCCATCCAATATCGACGATTACTTCGGTGCTGCGTTTCGTTGAAGAGACGTGCCCAGCCCAAGTGTCATTGGGATGGGCACGTCATTTAATTTGAGCCATCCAATATCGACGATTACTTCGGTGCTGCGTCCGCGGATTGCCGTGACTCCTGTGTGAGCATAATTCTGAAAGTTTCGTCTAAATATATAATATTCTAAGCAAGTCCCTTGTCGTGATTTTATTTATAAATTGTTACGAGTTCAAGTGCAATATGTATTGCCCACGAATGATTTTCGAACAAATACAAATACAAATAAAGCCAACATAGCCGCGAGCGGAGCTGCGGGCAAGTTAGTTCCGGCACACACGAGTGTCCTAGCATTTGAATAACATCCTACAAATCGTGTCTCCTATCTTAATGTCCTAGCAATCTCCTTCTATGGCGGAGGTTATCTAACACTCATAAAATGGGAGACAGTTTTTCTCTCTATTCTGATAAAAGTATCCTTTGCGATGTCTTAATGAAGATATAACGTTTTAGGGAAAAGTTGGCAGTAGTAAACGGATTATTTTCAAGCTGATTGTCGGTTTAGGGCCGATTTAATCACCTCTGGTTAAGTCCCTGTTAACATTTAACAGTCCGTAAAATTGTGACATTCTCATACATAGGTTTTCAAATTACCGTAGTTTTTAAACATTATTGGAAAATTTATCGGCTTTACTCAAGGTCGTCTCAGAGCTGTGTGGCTCGAAGTTTCGGGCCAGTTTTCTATCAGAGTGCTCATGATGATGGGCCATACGTTTTGCCCGAAACGTCAAGCCGCAAAACCGTTAAATTTTCAAATAATATTACTTATACAATTGACAGGATTTAACTGGCCGTTACATTTTGACCGAAGGAGGTAAAATCGGCCCTTGTTGAACGAATTAGATCTGCAAAATTCTCAAGTATATAATTAGCAAATTATTATTAGCATTCGTAGAAAATACTTACTAACAAATAAAGCGGAAAATCTGCAACGACGCGTCGATCGACCCAGCGCCTGCGCCGTCATCATTCTATGTTCGCTTATAAGTAGAGAACTCGGGACTAGTTTGCAGACTTAGAGCCAAACCATACAAACAAACAGCAACAACAAGTCGAGAACTACTCAAACGATTTGCATGGGGTTTCAGTGACCTATTCAAGCACATCAAAGATGATTATAGGATATTTTTCCGCGAAGCAAGGCCACGAGATACGCTAGATATATTTTTAAACCGACAGATTTAGATCATTTTTATGAAACCAGAAAGATTGGCTACATCGTCAGTTGCATCCGTGATGTCAGCATAATGCATCTTGTTCTTGTCTGAACTAGACTCGGAACTACCGAAAAGAAACCATTCATTTTCAGACTGGACGACGTGTCTGATGTCCTCCAGGTCGTCGCAGTTCCGCGAGTCCTGATGATGTCCCCGGAGCGAGGGACGAAACGTCGACTTTAAAAGTGAGTCGCTTTAAATACCGCATAACCGAAAAACGTATACAATGTGTAATAGCGGTAAAAGCCTAAACGAACACATTCATTTTGGTTTCGTGTTTTAGTAGAAAAGAATAATCAGGCACTGCGCTTAGGCAATGCTACATAAAATCGACGCAACTAAATATTTACTTACTAGCGAATCAAATACCCTGTCAACAGAAAGGTAGGAAACCATATTTTAATATAGTTACCCTCGCCGGTCACAGAAGAAAAGATTAAAAGGAGACATATACCAATACTGAATCGAGTTCTTGTTTGAATACGTTTCTCATTTATCATAGCTCCTGTATTATTCATTAGATTTATGAAAATACTGGAGTCGTGAAAGACGCCTACATTGCGAGAGGATATTATTTGGCGCCCGTTTGACTGTTGGTGGAGTCTCAGTTCCATTAACTAATTGTGCCAAAAATAGTGTTACAGCGATAATTCTGGTTTTAATGATTACCATTCTCGGTAGGTGAAATTAATTTATAGATTTTTTTTATGGAAACTGACCTGGCTACATCACCTACTAAATCCGTGATATCCGCCCATAACACATTGGTGAACTAGGTGCCATGTGAGTGCTTCCCTTCGATCGATATCGGTCTCTCTGTCTGTCCGTCTGATGGTTGTATCTTTGGAACCGTAAGGTAGCCGGATGAAATTTCCACAGAATATGTGTTATTTATTATGCCCGATATCCCAAGAAATAAAAAAAAACAAGAAGTAAAAAATAAAGGGAGTCAACATACAAATATAATATTTCCAGAAGAGCGCCATCTATCGAATTATTTACTCGTTGCGAGTTACTAAGCGCGAGTCCGACTCGCACTTGGGCGGTTTTCGGTTAAAAAAAATTTTCATACAAAAGTCAAAACTACTTACAAAATTATTCATTTTAGACTTTGTCATTCACTAGATGATGATGGATGACTGAACAATAGTCAGTATGCATCCAGAGCCGAGTCGTGCAGCACGCATTCTTTTGGTATCATCATCATGGATCATTTGGGTATCAAATCTCTAAAGGACGATATTTCACCACATTCCGTTAAAATATAGCTCTGCCCGTTAACACCTGTCAGCTGTATGAGGAATGTCACTTTTTTAGCCGACAGAAGTTAGCCGAGACTTAATCGGGTTGGTGAAATTGGCCGTAAGTCCAAACAGTTGTCAATAGCTCCTACGAGTGTGGATGTTCCTTTTATCCCGGTGAATTCTTTGGGTTTACCTAAATCGCAAAAGCCACCTAAATTTCTTCACCCGTTTTTTTCCCCGATAGGGGCCCGAACGATATCGGTTTATTCACCGGCAATGACCCCTCCCCTCTCTTCCCTCCCTCCCCTCCGCCCTCCGAGGGACAGACACACAAGCGACCCTTGTCCCTTTGCAAAAATTATGGACTCTTGCAGACCCCCCGAGGTTTAGTTGACACCGGTGTGCGAGGCACGAGGATTTATTTGTAAATGATAATGGAGTGTGGATTCTGCCAGATCCATCCGAATTAATATCTAGAAGAGACATCAGCCTCGGTAGCTCGATGGTGCAATGCGTCGGCGTTCAATCTCGAATTAAGCATACCCGGGCGTAAACAGACTTTGGATGGGTTGACCATCCGGCCCGTTGAGTGTGGTCGTGGATCGGATCCAGGTAAAACTGTAGGTCCCTTCGCCTTACCGTACTTGATGGTAGGATTTATCCAGATATACACCACAGCAGTGATAGAAAGGTCGAAACCGGTTTGTCGGTTTTCTGGCCCAATTTAATGTAGCCGATACGACCAAAGAGAAACACTGACATGGGCTCTAGTTCAGGATCAAGGTGTGATGAGATGAGGCTTCTTTTGTAAATAAATTATTTGAATTTGAAAAATTATATCAATGATGTTATATTTAGATTATTTTTATGTGGTAAATTAGTTAATTTGAGATTGGTTTCAATGAATAATTTTATAAGCATTATTTTTTTAATTATTTTTATAAAGTGGTGACTTTAGTGATGACATGAGTTCGTATTACTATCGATGGGCATATAATACTCTGTGACAGACACGGCCGTACAGACATACGGACGCGTGAGTCACACCGTTAGGTTCCATTTTCAGCTCTCTGAGGTACGGGACGTAAAAAATCTGACCAAATATTGGTACCAAGGTAAAATGAATGTAATGCTGTTTCTGGGTATCTATTTTCATGGTCAGAACTCATTTCTGCATTCGTCCTTCCGCTTAAAAACAGATCACTTTAGGTGTATAAGGCTGCGGAGGCGGCTGAAATTAAATGTGCGTGTAATGCTGTGGTTTGATTGGGTAGCAATTATTAATATTTTGCGTGAAATAAAGCTAATAAAACCCAGCATTGTCAAACATACATACGCTGGGATTAAATTGTCTTGTCTCGGACGTAATAAAATGTTGTCAAATGTTCGGTGAATTATTTTAAATGAAAAACATTCTTCTTCGTCGAACTGATGGACTTAGTTTCATAGGTATAGTTTCTTCCCAAAACAACTGACGGTCGGCAGACTGTTCCAGATCGTCTGACAAACTTGTAATAAATAAGAAATCTAAATTAAAAATATACGAATTTGAATGTTTAAATTAAGGCTGTATAAGCATTCTTGCTCCGTTCTTCCTTAAACATTGCATTGCCGAAAGGGACAAAAATGGCGAATCATACTAAAATGCATTTGTCTGCAATGTGTCAATGAAATATTTTGAAGTTGTGTGTTCTTTATAGAAATAAATAACTTAATCTGAATATAGGTATCTAAAAAAAAAATCCAAATAATATAAAGAAAAATGCGTATGGTTAAATTTAATTGTAAACGACATAATAATATAACATGAATGATATGATATAATATATGATAGACGATATATATTGTACGAAGAACGAGCTTGGAGAAACCACACATACACTGAGTTGAAAATTTAAATGAAAGAGTGATGAAATCTCAGCTCGTATCTAAAAGGAAAATGTAATTTGGGACTTGCAAATGAGTTTTTAGTAACGTATCCTTCACACACATGCCGCTGCCGCTCTAACTATGTGAGTTAATGAGCGTCCAAGGTGACCTTACAAAATTTCACTACACAAAGAAATCAAAGCGATATAATATGTACTGCATCGCATCCGTCTGCTCGCCTAGCAGGTGAAGCCATAAAAATAAAATATTTATTTTTCACTTCAACATTACATTATAACGAAACACACTTAGAACATTGAAATCAAGATAGGAGAAGAGAAAATAATAACTAAGAACTAAGAGACAGCTTATCCCGAACCTAGTGAAAATTCCACAAAAATTTCACGCTGTACCTATTTAAGTCTAGCCCTTTATACGCAATTAATATTTTAACATAAATAGTTCGTACAATGAATAGATTACAAAACGTTCATATCTGTCACATTTGAGCACTGAACTCTCTTTATCAAAACGCGTGTTAGTTGATGCAAATTGTATGCATAACAGATTAAATTGATTTCGGGTCAGGGAAGAGAGTAAATTGTATACAATTTATGACAATAGCAGTTTTATCATTTTGAACTATTTGTTACTATCTAAACGCTAATGGGGGCGCTCACTTGGACGCTAATATATTTATTCGGTGCCTTCACTGAACCTACAGAATGAAGGAGGTATTCTTTTTTAGTACTTTGCGAAACGTGGTGGTCGGTGTTGTGCTGTAATTGACCAGAGTTCTTGCAGCACAACACCGATTACTCTGCTTACCCCGATTGTCGGGATTCAGCGTGTGTGATATGTATGTATTATGTATTAAGGCATAGGGGGCCAATTTTTGCGGGCGACTTCGGCGCCATCTTACGAGCCAGATTACGCTTGTTGCTAGAGGTGCATTTCAGACTAGAATGTTATGTTTTTCTTAACTTTGCAGGCCTTCGGTGCCAATAAGAGCAAGGCTGCCTTTGATGGTTGAGTTGCATTTCAAACGACCTAACTACCTACCAAGAATTTTATGATTTTCATAATTTTTCGGGGCGCCCAAACCAGATACACAGTTTTAGGTTATTAAAAAAGACATGTAAGTATAGAGAAGAGCTATAAATCAAATTTCAAAATCGATCACTCCACCTAAGGCTTACGCAGCACTGACTTCTCGAACGGTCACCCATCTATAAGTTCACCACGCCAAGGTGTGCTTAACTTCACGATCGGACGTCGGCCCATAACATCACCGAGCTACCGAGGCTGATGTCTTCTGAGTTCTTCACAAAAAAGTGTTTATTGTAGCGTGCAACATGCTAGCGACCGTGCAAACATTCTACACGTATGTATTTTAAAGCCTAGTTACTATGTTCACAGTATATTCGACGCAGTTACCGCTTCAGTGATGTCAGTATCTTTTTCACTATTTCTATTTCATATTTACTCAGTTTTCACGCCAATTAGTCTCTCAAAAATCGAAAAAGCAACAAGCGTCGGTTGCCTTTAATATCGCAAAAAGCTTTCCGCTGCACACGTGGGCGCTGTCACGGCAACATTAGCACATACATAGGTACTCGTAGGTGTACGTACAATCGACTTTAAAAATGTATACACATATCTGAAGCACCTTGCCACACGAACAACTTTCCAACGTGTCTAGCTAAACAGCTCAAGCTGCAATCGAATGTGAGTATGACAAGGTTCCACAAATCCATCTGCACGTTTTACAACTGATCGCACAATGCACAGCGGAAGGGATCCATGCATCATTGAGACCATTGCTGTCAATGCGTTCAGCGATTTTTTTGATCGCCAGCGCTTTTAGTAAAACTGCGATTATGCAAATTTGTTGTACGGAATCCGGCTCGAAGGACCAGTTTTAAGATGTTAACTTAGAGCTAAACATCGATTTAAGACGAGACGGAAGTTAACTTTCTCCATACAAAACCGTCTTTCGGCATTTATGTTTTTTACCCCCCTAAACCTCATCCGATATTTACAATATTTTTTTTTTTTTAATAAGGACAGTCTAATCTACGTTCCTGTCTTTTTGACTTGACCTTTGAATGACTCAATAAAACTGAACTTCATGACATCAAAAAATCAATTTTTTTCGGTCGAAATACAAATCTTTAGCTCCGGTGTTGTAGGTTTATTTAATCTAAACAAAAAAATGACAGGAACGTAGATTGGACTGTCCTTAAGACAAGATTTTTTTTGTAAAAATCGGATAAGGTTTAGGGGGCTAGAAAAATGCCAGATATATTATTAGTATTAATGATGATCATACATCGGAATCCGCGGGGCACGAATGATTCAAGGTTGATTAGTGATGGGACAATGTATCCACAAATATCGAAAATCGATCGTTATTTTAGAATAATATGGAATAATGTCGATTATTAAAACTAAGAGTATTTCTATAGAAAATAAAATATAATAAACAAATGTTGTATTTACTTTGTAGGTACAATACAAATCTGTTCAAACCACAATATTAGTTTTATTAGTATGGAATAGAAAGACTTTGATTTTTTTTACCAACTTACACGTGTTACATCATAATGATATTGAAGACTTTTTTGTTACTGTTATGAAACTGAATCGATTAGGCTATAAAAATCAACCACCTATTTTTTTATTTAAAGACATAAAAAAATATTTTACATAATAAAAAAAGGCCAAGGTCCAAAAAAATAGGTCTTACAAAATTAGTTCATAGTACGCTAAGGGGGGGTTCTGTATCGGAAATAGATCACTTTTGAAGAACAAAGAATTTTTTTTTACAAAATTTTTTTTTTTTATTTTAAATGCAAAACAAAAATTTTTCTTAATCGTTTCGGTTTCATGCCAGGAACAAAAAAGTCTTCCAACACGTATATCTCTTTCTTTCAGAAATTGTGAAAAACCACAATTTCAGTTTTATCAGTATGGAATAGAAAGAATTTAATTTTTTTTACCAACTTACACGTGTTACATCATAATGGTCATGAAGACTTTTTTGTTACTGTTATGAAACTGAATCGATTAGGTTATAAAAATCAAACACCTATTTTTTTATTTAAATACCTACATAAAAAAATTTTTTACTTAAAAAAAAGCCCAAGGTCCAAAAAAATTTATATTGGTTTTACTCCCTATATGATACAGAAACCCCCCTTAGCGTACTATGAACAAATTTTGAAAGACCTTATATAAATATGAATTATATTTACTTAATCGTTAACATAAAGTATACATGTTTATATTAGTACTGTAGGTATATAAGTATTCAGGTCTGAAATATGACATGAATAAAATACAATAAACAAATAAATATGAGTATCGATAACAGTGTCGATTGTTAATTGATCGCCGTAGTCAATCCCTAACAAGGTCGTATTCGTGCCCCGCGGATTCCGATGTATGATGATGATACATGTAAGTACATGCTAGTAAATACAAGCGATACTTACATGAATGAATAAGTGATTAAATATTTCAAATATATCATATAATTTTTATAAGTAACATTATTTTTCTTCCAGTAAACTCTCGTCGCACAACTGCGGTGCAGCGCGGAAGCGTGTGGAACAAATAGGAGATAGCGCGGACCTAACTGTAATTGCATTAAAAGTGCAATATTTTCGATACGCCACCGGCTCGCTACGTGCAAGCGCGAGTGGCAGCCGTCACCTGGCTTCCGATACTCTGTCATGCGATGTGGCGCACGACTCCCGTGGTAGCGCTATTGGCGCAATCCGCAACCACTCTTGAGTGATTAAAATTGGAATTATTTTAAGAGCCGCGCAAATTGAAGACTTGTCTTCCATAAAAAAGTGAGTTTAAGAATGGGACATACCCAGGTATATTATGTAGATAGATGGACGTGTTGAATCCATTCGAAAGTACCCATGGTAAAGTGCGCAATACCCATAACCTGATCTGAGCCCGTAGCCGACGAGCATGTATGAAGAGTATTATGAAAGCGGGAGTGGCGGCATCCGTTGTCTCTATTTACCCCTCTACGAAACAGCGACGTTATGTAATGTTATGTATGTAATATAGACATATTTGTAACTTTATATTTGAACGTAATTTTGTCGCTTAAAATAACTCCAACAGCTCATAGATTGGATGCCCTCGTTTGATGTTTTGGAAATATTAGTTCTGAAGTATTAAACGGGTCCTCACTTAGTTAGAACTCAACCTGTGCTCTAACTTTATGCCAAAAGTATCAGAACACGTCTGCTTTCTCCGCACCGTAGCGCGGCGTGGGAGCTTGCTGTCGCTTCCAATAGTCGAGTCGAGATATTGATTGCAAAACTTTATGTTCGCGTTGGAATTTCTATGGAAGATAGAAATTTCTAACACCATCTTGCACGTACGTGGATTATAAAACTTCGATATTTAGCATTCAAGATACAAATTAACTCAACAACGTATACTCATTAGTATATAATGTAGAACTACATTAGAATAATAAGAATAATAATTACATTAGAATAATGTAAACTGAACTCTGGAACGCTCTCCCATATATTTCCCTCCAACTACAGTCTCGGGTCCTTCAAGAGGGGAGTATAATAAATAGGAGTAATATTAAGAATAACCAGCATACGTGATATTCTGAGAGAAAGAGAAGGAAATAAGAAAGACAATATTTTTATCATTTTCTACGTTACGAAATTTAAATGGTTATAGACACAGCCACAATTAACAAATAGCCCATGATAAGCGACAACTTTTTTTTTTTTTATGGAACCTGACACGGTTGGCTACATCACCTACAACATCCGTGATGTCAGCCCATAACACAGGGTGAACTAGGTGCCATGTCAGTGCTTCCCTTCATTTCATGTCGGCTACACTAAACTGGACTGAAAACACGAACTATTTACATAGCCGTTTCGACCGACGTTTCGTTCAGTGCGGTGGTACCAACCCGGCCGGGATAAACCCTACCACCTAGTAAGGTAAGAAGGGAAGGGACCTACAGTTTAACGTGGAATCCGAACCACGGTTAGCCTCCAGCGGTCGAGCGGTCACCCATCCAAACACTGACCGCGCTCAGCGTTGCTTAATAACAGTTGACTAACCAACCGCGCCACTGAGCTACTGAGGCTGACGAATTTTCTTATCCCTTAGTCGACTTTTACGACATGCGACGGGGAGAGATGCAGTGGGGATATTCTTTTTAAGTACCGACCCCACACGGTACAATTACACGGTACAAAACTGTAATACAATAAAAATACTAGTGAAAGATTCCATTTTGACATGGGATTCAAATCATGGAGCTACTCGAATTCATGGCGGAAATGCAATGATGAAATTCTAATGAGAATAAAATGGTACAAGGCAACGAGGCCAAACCCACTACCTCTTGCAAACGAAGCAGTATTTACCGCTATAGCCACTTTTACCGCACTGTCTATTACGTAATGAACACTTTTCAAGAGTATGTCAAATTTACAGAAAATATTATTAAAGTGCACTTCGATTCGTCAAAGGATTTGGACAACATTCAAGCGACTCTTTGATATTTTATTCGAAGGTGATATTTGAAGGCTCTCGAGCTTGGGCGCACTTCACCTTCCTTTCGTTATCGTCTTTCACTCGTTCGTTTGGTTATAGATTCCCTCTTTCCTTACCTTCTGCATTCTTATCCTAAGAATCGGGTTGAGATGTTATTTGAAATTTTCAAACAGAGGTGATGAAACCACATTTGAACACAACTTCTTTTAATCTTGTATAGTAGCCGAATTTAGAAGCTGAATTCGACGGTGCCAGAGGAGACCCGGGCAGAGTAAATTTCGCCCTCGTGGTTGTACAAATCCCGCTTGTATGCTGATAATATGGATCGAGGCAGCCAAACAACCAAAGGAAACCTGACCAATAGAAAAATAGTCGCTCAGACGGTAGACTCTCCAAAGATGTAATTAGAATGTATAAAGAGTACACGCTGGACTTACCGCGGATGCGTACCAATCGGTTCTGCAGATAATTCCTCTACAGAACCGGTAAACTCTGGAACGCCCTCTTTGACCATACATTTCCTGAGTAGTTCCCGAAACTAGTCTCGAGATCTCCAAGAGGGGAGTGAATGGGCACCTGTCAGGCCGGCATGGCATTTATAACCCCCGCATACGGCCGAATGTCCATGGGCGACGTTAGACACCTTATGGGTGGCTCGGCGCCATACGTCGTAATTTAAATAAAAAAACATTACCTTGTAACCCAGTTTAGACGAACGTTAGAAGTCTTGGAAGCATTGTCTATTTTCCTCCATCAGTTCGCCTACCCCGATCACGAAGTTCGGCCCAAAACACGCATTCCCGTACCCTATACCTCCTTAATTAATAAACGGTCAGAGTTTCTCAGCAATCAAGCCGCCGTCCCACGGGATGAGTCTCTGCAAGTCTTACACGAATGATCTCCAAGTCGCCACCGGGATGGGGTAAATAATATTTTTGCCGAATCCCGCGGCCCCTTAGGGTCCAAACTTGAATATTAAGGGTCGTAGAATAATTGGACAAGTTGTCGCCCGGAGGGAGGGGACTTTAGAAGTCGCGTGTGCCCATTTTGTTTATAGGTGGGCTACTGCGGAGGATTGTAATTTATATAGAGTTGTTTGATATTTTAAAAGGTCAACAGTCGGGAGACCACTGAACTCTTTTGTAGTGGACTCTCCAGAATGTTTTCGGTGAAGCATTGCACCTGTACAGTAATCGTACATTCAAGGTCAACAATCGAGTGATTTTCTTCTTCTTTTCTCTCTTTATCGCATTATGATTTATAGTACTCCATTTCGATTGATGCAGTTGCTTCAATTGGAGTAAAAACAGATTGCAAAACTTTATATCACAACGTTTACTTCGTAGGAAAAGTGTAAAACTGGCCAATGACCCACTGGATCTCTCTCCGTGTATGTCGCAAAAGGCGCCAAAGGAATAAGGACAAGATGCCGTGCTAAAAGGACACAGGATAGCCACCTCTCACTTTGGCACAGTCCTTCCACCGAGTCATGCAGCAGGTGGATCTTGAATTACTTGCTGCTTGATAGTTATCTTGTCCGAATACTTTTTGAAACGTGGTGGTTGGTGCTGTGCTATAATTTACAACCCTGCAGCAAAACACCGCTACTTTGCTTACCCTGATTTGTCTGGATACAGAGTGTCGTCGTATGTATGTATGTACATACGTATTAGTTCTACTATTTAACAAAAAATACACAGACATTTTTGAATGATACGTGTACAAATTGAATTAACTTTAATTGACAATTGGCCTTTTAGACCCACAATGAAAACTTCACGTTACATCAATATTCAAACTATGTACAACTAAAAACTATTTTCAAAGTATAAAAATCTTGCAACATGTTTTCAAAATGTTGTCTCCGCCTCCGCCCTGTAACTTCTAAATTAAGATAAGCGGTAGCGCGCCGAAGTGCAGTAGTTTTGGGAGTAAAAACTGCACAAGAGTCGTTAAAGAAAAGCACTAAGAGAATATGACAGCTCCGGGTCTGGGGTTTACTAAACATTAATGCTAATACTTGTAGAAGCGAAAGAGGTCAGAGGTGGCGTAATACAGAGTTCAAATGTTCCATTTTCAAATTCGTTGAAATTCAAACGGGCCGGATGATACTTTTGTTCTTTGAAGTTTTTCAAATCGTGCTAAAAGTATACACTTTTACGAAGATTTTTTATTTATATTTGAAGTTAACCACAACTTTAAGTCCGAGGTCTCGCAATTGACTGTTAGTAAAGTTGGCTGGCGCAAAGTCGAAATCTCTTTTTAGGTTTCCGTACCCCGTAGCTAGCCGGTTGAAATGTTCACGGATATTATGGCGCATATGACAACCTCACATAAGAAACTTGTTTTTCAACGTTTTGGAAATCTCGTTTTTTTTTATGGAAACTGACACGGTTGGCTATCTCACCTACTACATCCGCGATGTCAGCCCATAAGACCTTGGTGAACTAGGTTCCAAGCCAGTGCTGCCCTTCGGTGGTGCCGGCTACACTGAACTGGACGGAAAACACGAACTATTTACATAGCCGTTTAGACCGACCGTTCATTCAGTGCGGTGGTACCAACCTGGGCGGGTTAAACCACCTAGTAAAGTAAGAAGGGAAGGGAACTTCAGTTTTACGTGGAATCCGAACCACGGTCAGCCTCCCAACGGTCGAGGGGACACCCATCCAAGTACTGCGGTGCGGTGTCCACCTCGCACTTGGCCGGTTTTATTCTCCTTCATCTCTTTTGCTTATATTTTCTTTTCTTCTTTTCTCTAAAATTACACAGTAGTAGTCAGTACATGTCGTATGCTCATAGGCCCAGTAACATGAAATTTTGCACGGGCGTAAAGAATCTTAAAACACAGCGAATAGGCTTAATATACCGCGAAGCCGCGTTCACAAGAAGTATACTTGACTTGAATAAAATTACTAATTATCACACTTCTAATCCTCTAGTAGATGCTATGGGTTCACAGCAAGGCATCTTGGTACAAGCTAAGCAGGGGTGGGCTATACAGTTAGAGTAGTATTAAGGGTAGTTTTCGAATGTTCGCACAGGAGGGCAAGTTAATTCGGAGCACTGCGGAATTTAACGTGAGTAGGTAGAGGTACGGTAACGACAAGTTCGGAATTTTCGTAAGAATCCAATGCAATGTTCTTCTTTAAGACTCAGCAGTACCAAAAATCAATTTCTCCCGATTTGTGTTTCTCGTAATATTGAATTGTTCGTAATATTTCACAAAAACAAAAAATCATAATCTCCTTGACGTTAAGGAGTACATACATTACATACCACACGCTATATCCTGACAATTGGGATAAGCAGAGCAACCGGTGTTGTGCTGCAAGGACTCTAGTAGATACAGCACAACACCGATATGTAAAAAGCCACAAATTGTTTGGTACTGGAGAGGAATTCGGCCGTGAAATAGTGTCCGAATGCAACATTATTAATACTAAAGGCCCGAAGAACGCAAGCGGTGTTTCCACTTTGGATGTCAAGACTCACCTGCTGGATAAAGTGGGCCTTTGATTTGGGTACGCCCGTCGCCGCTATAATGAGCATCGCACCTAGCCATCTCAGGAAAAAAGGAAATTCACGCAAAGAACATAATTTACATAACGCATATGCTACTCAACAGTAATCTAACATCTAACCTCCACGTCGTGAAACTCGTACGGAATTGGCCGACGTATAGGACGCTTTCCCCTCGCTCGACGCAAAGTACCATTGTTAGGAGGTGCCTTGCACGAACTGTCAAAATTAACCACGTCATATACCTGCCGCAATCATCATAAAATATACGATCCATTTTTGTATGGAGGCAGCGTCAGACGAAGATCATTGTAGTTAGCTGGCGTGAAAGAATTCAAAAAGGATAGGTGGTCATCGAACCGATATAAGTTGAAAGAAAACGCGTAATCTGTAGGTCCCTTCCCTTCTTAACTTAGGGTTTAATCTGCTTCGTCTTCTTTTTTTATGGAAACTGGCACGGTTGGCTACATCACCTACTACACCCCCGTGACGTAAGCCCATAACACCTTGGTGAACTAGATGCCATGTCAGTGCTTCCCTTCGGTCGTGCCGGCTACACTGAACTGGACGGAAAACACGAACTATTTACATAGCCGCTTCGACTGACCTTTCGTTCAGTGCGGTGGTACCAACACGAGCCTTCTCACCTAGTAAGGTAAGAAGGGAAGGGACCTACAATACAATGGCGGTTCTGGGCTATGGAATTCTCCGGGCAGCGGTGTTTGTTTATGAGTGTGCGGAGGCAGTAAAGCGAGTCGTAAAGGGACATCGGCAATATCGGAGTGCTTCGGTAATCTGCTCCCGGGGGTCGATGGCGGAGCGGCCTTGAGGGCGGCCGGATCAGACCGGATCAGGCCGGATCAATCTGACCCCGCGCGCCGCGCCGCGGGGGATGCGCCAGATCATGTTACGAGCACTGTCTATACATCACGTACACCGTCACACTATGGTCAAGTTTGAGACTAATTGCAAAACGGTAAACAAATGCTTCGGAATGATATTGCTTTCCGAATTCGCCTTCGGCAATGCCAAAAAGTGTAATAGCAATACTATTACGTAAGGAAACTAAGTTGTAAACTAAATTCCATAAGTTTTCGGATTTACCTAACTGCGAAACATTCCTCAGGCAGCGGATAGCCCTTGCTATCAGCGTGGAAATGCAGCGAGTGTTTTAGGTACCCTTCGTGGTCATTTCGGGGACAGATTAAATGAGATTTTTTATATATTATAGTTTTTAGTTAATTGTCTATTATGTAATTGTTTTCTTTTGCTGTTGAATAAATAAATTCATCCTTAAAAGTTTTAGGGTAACATTCTCGTGAAAACTTATGTAATGATAATATGTACAAAGAAGAAAGAAAAACGTGTGTAAGAAAACTCGAAGTCTTGAAAGAAAGATCAAAATTCCCTAAGTTTCAGATTTACATTCTCGTGACAACTGATGCAATGATAATTTGTACAAAGAAAGAAAAACGCGTGTAAGAAAACTCGAAGTCTTGAAAGAAAGATCAAAATTCCCCAAGTTTCAGGGTAACATTCTCGTGACAACTGATCCAATGATAATTTGTACAATGAAGAAAGAAAAACGTGTGTATCTCCTCCAAAAATCTGACTACCTATTACATAACGGTGCAACGGCGCAAGTACACATCTTCAGATATTAAACAATCTGATGTCCCAAAGTTTTGAGCTCCTTTTTTTGAGTGCGAAATTATCAACTAAGTGCCATGGGACGCATGTATGCCACGTGGAGAGGTTCTACATTATTTCCTCTTCGATTCACATCCCATTGTGATTCTGTTTACAATGCGTAGAGTCCGGGTTTATAACAGGCACGTGGAAATAATGGAAAAGCTTACTTTGCAAAGGTTCATCGAGCGAGCAACACGTCCAATTGAAGCTTGAAGCTTACCTGCGAACAAATAACAATAATTGTAAATAGGCGTCAAAAATTCTCGTCTGTCGAGGAAAGTACCTATTAAAATTATCTGGTCGTGGAATGGCATAATGTGGAGTAAGAAAAATGACAACAGAAAATAATTGCATGCTAAAAAAATACATATCGAATCGAATTGCGATTGCGAACCTCCTTATTTTTTAAGTCGGTTAAAAAATTGCACATGCGTGAGAACATGAAAGTAACAAACGTAAACGTACTTATTTAATTGTCTAAACACAAACATTAATTTCTTAAAATGTTTTTATCGATATTATATCATTTTGATGGCTGAGTTTTAGCTGGCGTCCTTATAGTGTTTTCTCCGCTTCCCCAAAACCACTGGCGACCGGCAGACTGTTTCAGGTCGTCTGACCATCTGGCGGTCTACTACACTACTAGAAGTATTGTGGACACTACGCTCCCGGTCCGTGCCCGCCAGAACAATACCCGTTTACTCCAACGTTCGCAACTGGCGTCCTCTGGGAAGACCTATGTCCAACAGTGGAAAGCAAGAAAGAATCAATTAACACAGTCTGTAGTACAGCAATAACAATAGTAAACGTGTCAAACTTGTCATAACGAAAGCAATTTATTTCACAAGTGGTTATCGTGTCAAGTAAAAGTTGTTGTGTTGAGTGTAGAGTCAGAAAATATACGTATTTGATTTGATGCACACATACCATCGGCCAATATCGACGCGCTTGTCAAATTGTAACAAATCGCTTTTACTGAGATCGACATATTGGATAAATGGAAACCGTTTTATACGCAGACGCGCCCAGCGGATCTTTATTTGGAGTTATTGCGACGACAATTTCCCAGCGGTCCTAAATCAAACTCAATTTCTGCTAACATCGCATGCTGCAATCGATGATCCGATAGAATCGGTGGATAGAATCAACCATTGAAATCAAATGGCTGTTGGACAAAAAAGTAAGAAATGAAAAAAGTTATAGGTGAAAGAACTGTCTATCCATAACAGATAAAAAACAAAGAGAAAAAAGCAAACAAAAACCGCTTAAAGTGTCACTGCTGGTTTAAAAAAAACTCTATTATGGCATGCTATTATAGAGAAAGCCGTATCTGATCCAAATGATATAGTGGCCTCATATCGCGGTGCAGTCGCTCTGCAAGATTTATATCGCCACCTCGAGAATATTAAAAGTGGAAACGAAAATGCGTGAATTTTCGGCGACCCATTAAAATGAACGTCTTCAATGTGCCAGACTTCTCTACATTATAAATGCGATGTCTGTCGTCTGTCTGCCGGTGTGTCTGTCTATATACCTTGAGTAGTAACTTGAGAACGGTTAAACTGGTTTACAGGAGGTTTTATGTAATGCAATCTACAAAGTACAACGGACGGTCAAGTTGACAAATTGGAGTTAAATTTAACCCTTTGGCTCTGGAAGCATTATTTATAAATCTTCCTTCGCCTACACCAGGTGGCGGCCGCGATCGGCGCCGGCGCATTACTCTCGAAAAAAAATCATTTTGGAAGATTTTTCCATAAAACTTCATGAACTAACATATGGATTGTATTTACAGATAAATATTCTAGCTATAAATGGCATTTTTTTATTTACATTACGTATTCTAGGTGACAAAATTATTTTGTAAAGTTGTTCTATGTGAAAATCGCGACCTCTCTCAGGTTTTTTTTTTTTATAAATTTATTAGACCGCGAATCGGTCATATAGTATTTTTATTATAAACACTAATAAATAACGGACCTAATCATACCTTTCTTGTGTATCAGCAGCCCCCCGTGTCGTTCACAATAAAATTTGTATGTGGAAATTTGTATGGTTTGTATTATTTGTATGGAGAAAACTAAGTCACAAAAATTGCTAATTTCTCGTAAATGTACTGCATACAAACACTATACGGCATATATTATTTCAACTACAGGAACTAAATGACACTTCTATCACCTCACTTTATCCAGAAAACAGATTTATATCGAGAAACAAGCCTCTAAAAACAGCCGAAATTGGTACCGAAAAGGAGGCATTTTCTTAGTATTTTTACGAAAAATTCAGATCAACTCAGCACAAACAAATGCACTCAATACATCCGGAATATAATGAAAAAGAGAAAAAACATCACTTATGGGTTCATCTGCACAAAAAAACACTCAGCAAACCCGAAAACAGAAGAGCAACGTACAACGCCCTCCTAATATAACCGCTGTCTTGATGACACTGACAGGGCGGTAAATCTGACATTTCTCTATGGGAGATGTTGGCCGCCTGAAAGGCTAAAGGATTCTACTATTTGAATTAATTACTGCCAGGTGCCACGGCTAAGTGAGATACAAGAATAAAATAATTTTGTTGGGGCCTCCCAACGAAACACGGAAAAAAAAGAAAGCGGCCGATATCGGCCGCTCCATTCGTAAAGGTATAATCTATAAAGCGGCCGATATCGGCCGCTCCATTGGCAAAAGGTTTAAGGAATACATACCGTTATTGCTCCTTAGGGTTATACCCTTTGACATTGCTGTTTGACTAGAACGATATCCTTGGGAATACATGAGTTGTTTCACTAAAGTCGCTAAACTTAGAGTTGTTGTTGACAGAAAATGTTAGACTAACATCCTTACAGTAAGGTCCTCTAACGGAAGCCTATTCAGTCCATCTGGCTCCCTCCAATCTCGGATCTCGACTATGTACTTATACCCAAAACCCTTTCTAATGTTATTTTTACGCAATAATCCTGCCCGCCCGTCCGCACGAGAAAGGTCCCGAATGTTGTAGCACGATTAAAATACCATCGTCCCTTCCTGCCGCTCGCGAGATATTCGACGTTCAACTTATTCCCGAGATATTTTCATCGCCTCCCCCCTCGTTTTGCGTTACCGGAAAAGCCTTCCTTCAGATTAGCATTCTGTTTGAAAATCCTTCTTTCGCTCTATTGACATTTATTGGTTATGATTAGTTCTCGTTTTCATCCACATATGATTTCGTACACGACAAACAAGTATTGATTCCAGTATCGTCTGTGTCTTACTTATCAATGGGAGGATTATTTTCCTTAATCAACGTTCAGCATAACTTCTGGAACTAATGTAATTTTATAATATACAAGGTCACAATTACACGTAACCATTTCGTGATGGAAAGTGGAACTCAAACAATAAACTTAAACGCGAATTCATGAAATACAAAGAGGTTCAACAGCGCCACCGCCCTCGAACGCTGAAAGTGCTAACTGAAAAACAGAGGGTAGGCCATAAATTTTAATGCAGCGCAATTCGACATCAGAAGTGGGATCGGTCGCGCTGAGCCACTTAAATGCGACCTTGAGGGCGGTCGCCACGAACAGCAATAGCTGTCTTAATGCGTCGCGATAAAAGTAAAATTAGCCCGAGAAAACCGCTCTCGGAAGAGTTGGGTTTTTGGGGATATTCCGAGAGAACATCTTCGAGGACTCACGTGCAGGCGTTTCAATTTGAAGATTCTTGAGATTTCATCCGCCTCCGTGCCGTTTCGTCTGTAAAATTTATTTGTGTTTCCAAAAGAGCTTTATTCCGGCAGCTCGTTATAAGTATTTATGAGTCTAAAAAAGAATATAAAATTGTCCAATCACCAACACGTGTAATCTAAGTAAAAGTCTGTAATTTCGGCCAGAAATAATGCGGAATAAAAATTACACGAACCGAACATTGTAACACTTGGCTATTTTCAAATCACACGTGTAAAGTTCACAATTTGATGCAAAGCGTAGACCACTTTTAGGCTCTTTATCTTTATGTAAATGTACGCCGCTGGTTGAATGAAAGCTAAGTATTTAGGCTAGATATTTGCCTGGGCGTAGCTAGCCTGGGTCCGGCAGAGCTGGCTGGAATTTTACCTGTGATATTGCCGGCTTACACGCGACGAGGAATTCGGAGGGCGGGCCGCTGTTGGGTGTATGTACTCTTGCCGACGACATACGAGGTAATGGCGTGAATAGCTTACATCCCTTTAAAATAAACGAAAAAGCATATTCAGAGCAATCTAATAATGTAGGGTGACATTTATGTTACAACTGTATATTGCGTGAATATGGGCTGTGACTGAATTTTGGATTAGGTACCCTTTGTATTAAAAGTAAGTAAGCAATCCGAACCCTTGACAGCAGTAAAATGCGTACCTAACCATTTTATGAAAACATTTCTGTCGCGGCCAATTAAGCATGCCACAGTGATTTGTTATCAATAGTCCCTTTCAGAAATTACAGGCGAGAAAAAATATAATTTCTTGCCTGAACTGTTCGAACAACTTTGAACCGTATTTCTCTGGAATTGGGCTTAAATTTGTGTTAAAACGCTGAACTTCGGATTTGTAAGAGCATGTTTTATGAGTTTTGTAACAATTAAAGAAGTTTCAGCTCTATTCACACGACAGTTACGTGGAGAATAGATCGCTAAACCACAATAGCTTCTGGAAAAGTCATTTGCGGGAAGGAATTGTTTTTGTGTGTCGTATTTTTAGTTAGGTCCCGTGAGTGTACAGGAACTTAAGAAGAGATCTAGTTTAGTGGAATGCCATTAGTACTGCACTACAGAACAACAATTGCATTAAAGGACTTATTTCAAATGTCACGTCGAATGACAAATACTGCCAAAAGTCAACTGCTACTTTGATGAAGATTCCTGAAGGCTCACATATGTAAATTCCCACATTGTCAATGTACCCTGACTTGCATTTTTGAAAGGTTAAATATTAAATTAATGTAGCATTTAACTAGTTACTATTTCAATATGTCATATCACATTTAGAGCTTAAATACGACGCGTGTAATCACATAGTTTATACACCACACGTTCATATTTCAAATTAACTATCAAGAACAAAAAATTAATGAGAAAAACTCATAAAACACAAAAAACTTCACTCTAAGCCAGCTCAATCATCGCTCGAAGAACCCACTTTCGGCTGGCAGCAAAAAGTTTAATTCGAATCCGTTACACTGAGCACCATTGTCGAGACGAATATGTCAATTTGTTTGTCATTTTTCCCGTATTTTAAATTAATTTTAATTTGATTTCATTATTGCTAATTTAATATGTACATATATTATAAAATAAAGAGGTTTTAATTAATAACTTCTCATCAATAGTGCTCATCTACTGCTATACCTTGACATTATTATTATGAAATAAGCAATGAGTTTTTATTGCAATATTCCTAACTAAATGTTTTATTTTGTCATCGGTTTAGCATCTGTTTTTAGATTTTACTAGGTAATAAAATTAAATACCGATCCCAGGTCTTTTCGTATTTGTTTAAAAATTTGATCCAGTAAAACGAGTATTTATACTTATATTTTCCAATTATTTAAATGAAATGAACTTTATTGTACACCATTGTATAAAAAACATGACAAAAGGCGAGTTTAATGGCTTGCGGCATTCTTTAGGAATTAACCATTGGGATGTGGAAAACGCGTAGGGCAGACAATGCAGTATAAGGACAATAGTATGAAATATAAATACACAACGTACATGGACAAATAGTACATAGATACATATAACCAATATACATCCTTACATATACATAATTATATACAAACAATGGGAAATATAAAAATAGTAATATACGTCAATACGTACATTACAAGGTAATTACTTTTATCAGTATTAGATTCAATCAGTGGCAGCTGGTGACTTACGTGACCGGCAGTGCGCTAAGTACCTACCTAGGTACTTAAATACCAAATTTCCCAACACATTCCCGCCATGTTATTTTAAGATCGGGACTTACGAATTTTTTAAACGCCTGCGTACGTACCTAGCATGAATATTCTTAAGACACTCAATGAGTTGCAAAAAAACAAGAAAAAAAATCCAAACAAGTTTTTTAACTCATTTTTAGTGCCTTTATGAACACACCCATAGACCACAACACTACTGCAGCTTTCAAAAAGAAAACAGTAGTAATGTCCCAAAAATACTTCAAAAAGTATATAAAAATAAAAGCATTTGAAAAGTAGGAATTGAACCCGGGATCACTTGATTGTAAAGCCTTACCTTTATCCAACGCTTAGGCAAATATCGGCACCACTTAATTCACAGTATCACGCGACAGAAAGCACAAAACCTAACCATATTCCATTTTAAATATTCGCGCGCTAACGGGTATGTGACATCATCACATGACAGCGCAGCGCGCTGACTCTAGGCAGACGGACTCACAAGCAGAACGAATCGCCCGCGACGTGTCGCACGCGCGTCTTTCCACAATATACTGTCCTTCTTTTTCCGTCGTGTGTCACACGCAGAATGCAACCTTGTTCCACACATAATCGTATGAAGAGTGTTTTGTTTCACGCGGCGGGGCAGCGGCGTTTGACATTTTCTCGTAGTAGACGTTCGCGGTGTTTTGTAATGCACTCGGCGGCGAGCTCGGCGGCGAGCTGGGCGGCGATACGTCGTATGTAGTACGTATTACGTACAGCAAACTCGTGCCTTGTTTTCTAGGAAATAGGAACGAATTCAGTTTGATATTTTTACTTCGATCGGTGACAATCATGGAGAATGTTTAATATTTTAATTGATTTATTTCTTTCGGGTGAAGGCGCTATATTTTGTGGTAGTGCGGCGCACGAGCGCACTTAAGGGCCAGCCGCCACTGGATTCAATACAGTAATACTGACAGTATATATATATCGTGTACAGGCTGCCTGTGTCTTAAAATTTCGCCCATAATTTTAGACGTGTGCAAAGCTGTCAAAGGAATAATATACTTTGATCTTATAAATTGTCAAAGGTCAACAAAGTTTGACAACCGGGGCGTGATCACGTGTCGAACGCCCTTAATGATAATTTCCTCAGTGAAAGAGCTAAATTATTGTTTACGCGTTAGAAAAGATTTTTTTCTCATTACCACTCGACGCGAGGGTTGAATTGGGCTTTTTACTTACTTTTTTTTATTCCCGCACGTCCTCTTACAGACGCGACAGCTAATGCGCTACGTGGTTATGGAGTTGGGATTATCTCGAGTTACAATCTGATGTTTCGAGTCAATGGCATTGGGATGCTACGGCCTGTTAACAACTGTACAGTGGATTTTCGACATTTAAAAAAAATTGTTTACTTTTCATTGGGAAAATAAAATTTAATTTATACCAAAATTAGAAACAAATCTCTAAAGATGAGCTACAAAAGGGTCATACAATAACAAAACATAATCTTCTATTTATCTTCATACTACGGGTATCACCACGTGCCTACCCCAAAAATTTTTGTCTCTGCCTACCCCGCTGGGAAACAGGCGTGATGCTATGTATGTATGTATGTAATACGGGTATATGGATACGTAGATATTTTATTTACTATGCTGTTCTATATCCTTCACTCACTATATGTTCTAGGCATGGTGGGTTATGTTATGTATGACACATTGGAAGGGAGAAGGACTCTGCAACTTCTTGTTCACATGTACGTACAGACTACTGAACAGCTCCATTCACAACTCTTCGGTGCTTGGTTCTGTATGAGTGTTCATGCCTGACAGCTACCCCCGGGCTCATCCGTTGTTTGTAGTGCCCATATCGCGAACAAACTTACTACGTCACGAGGTTAATCGTCCCTCAACACTGCTCAATGAGTTGACGACACAGTTCGGGAGTTCGCAAAGACCGTTATGAAGAACGTGACCCGGTAAATTCCTACACCTATATATTTTATGGAAACTAACAAGGTTTGGCTACATCACCTACAACATCCGTGATGTCAGCCCATAACACCGGGTGAACTAGGTGCCATGTCAGTGCTTTCCTTCATAATTTTGATATTATTAGGTAAATCTGTAATGTCATATGTAATAATTATAAATAAATAAATAAATTAAAAACTTATATTATTTAAATTTTACGGTTTACAACCTTGTGTTTATACTATTTAGTGGCGTGGTGGAGGAGAGGTGAATTTGGCTCTTTCAACTCCACTGGTCTACATTTCGACTCCATCAGCATAGCCACAAATGGTCATTTTCATAAAAAAAATTATACTTACCCGATTTTCAGCTTCAAATTCAAAATTTAAAATGTTCGCCCCACGGGAATAAATAGCTAGAAACAAAAAGGGAACAAATAGCAGTGAAAGCCATCCAAGTGTGAAGCATCCGCAATCCATATTATAACTCAAATTTTACCCGACTGCGTTAATTGTCTCATAACGTCAGCCACATGCGGGTGCGCGCCGCTGGGCTGCGCTCTAGTTCTGTCATTGTTTCAACTTCAAAAGGCTGTTCTCGGAGTTGATTACAATAACAATTCTCGTGTTTCCTGTAAGGGCCGAGCTCTTAAGGTGACATGAGACCTGAGAAAAATATCTCAAATAGGCGCCAACACCCGCCACCAAGTCTCGGCACAAAGTACAATATTTCTTTGAGCGCTGGATATGTGGTGCAATAAGTGTGTTATTGCCAAAGCATATTTTAGCGTATCTCTCAGAGCGCTCTCATGCTCAACAATTAAACAATCGATATATTAAATAAAAAATAAAACACCCTCACACATTATGTCGTAGGAGTAATCGCGCCTTAGGCAATGAGCAATTTTTCTGAGTTTAAATTATAAATTTGTTTCTTGTCGAGGGTTTCGCTTAGACACATTATTAAATTAATGCTTATTATAAAAAAAATAAAACTATAGCCGGTCAGATTTGAACGTTCCCAGGTATCATATCGCCTTAATGTCCTAAATTAGGAAATACTCGTAACCATTAGCTGAATAATGTTCACAGTAGGCTTTGTCCGTTCTTATGTATGCATGACAGATGGCACAGGAAATAGAAAAAATGTAACATCTAAACAAAACTCTCTCTTATTGCGCTACACATCAACGTTACCAACAATTCGGCGTAGCTACTGGAAGATGATGTTGTAGTTGGGCATGAAGTACGACTAGTCATTTTATACGTTGCACAATGTGCTGGTATGCTATTGCGCTGAGCGCGGCTACGCGAAGTGAGGTGTCAAATGCGTTGTTCTGCACCATTATTGGTCTCTTAGTCGGCACAGGCACCCATACACATCAACATTTCAACATTAATAACACCTTTGTACAAATGTTGTAAGAAAATCCTAAGAAAACCGGTGTTTTTTACACCTTATTCCGTGAATTAAACAGATAAATACTTCGATCAAAGAAACTATAAAATGGGCTTAAAATAACTTTCGAAATTAAATGTAGGTATACTTACTATACTGAAGTAATATTTAATAATTAAATTCTTTATTTCACGTTTCTTTTAAATTTTACATTAATTTTACATAAGTAATAAAAATATACAAAATCAATATAAAAATTAAATAAAAACGGTAATACCGCCGGCGGCGGGAGACAAACCTCCAAGCACGCCGGCGGGTGCAGGCCGTGGCTACGGAGCTCTCCGGGACGACGCGAGGCAAGCTACGAGCTATAGGTGGTGGTACTAGACACGTAGGCCACCACCACCCCCATCTCGGAGAGCTCCGTATCCGCCGGACTGCACGGCGACGTCGTATTAATTAAATAATTATTATTTAATTAATTATTAATAATTAATTATTATTTAATCTGTGGTTTCACTGACTCTACTGTGTGTTGCACTGCAGTCGACAAGTTTCGCTACTGGCTCCAGGAAGACCGGCCGGGAATCCAAAAACTTAAGTAACTTGCCCGCATTGTTTCAGAATAAACGTCTTCTACACTCGGCGTCTGTTAGTCTTTGACGCGCGGGATTCGCAAGTTATGTTGTACAATATTATACAATACTGTACTCCACGATCGGATTTAACTTTTTAGTGTATAGTTTTACCAGAAAGAAAATAAATTTAGTTTCACTTTATTTAATGTCGTCACTTTTAAGTCGCATCTAGACACACGACAGTCTGTCAGCGAAGTTCGCGAAGCAAAAATGCGACACACCGGCCGAGGGTTATATTACACGAACCATCTCGCGCCACTTTCGACCCCCCCATAACTTAAAATCTATTTGACCTACACACTTGAAATTTTGCGTGTCTAGTAAGACCCTCTTCTAATTATCAAATCTAAAATTTAAATACAAACCCTCTCACCATTCACGAGATAATGAAGTCCGAAAATCACTATTTTTCACTATTTTTATTTCACTTATTTTATTAGCGAAGCCGTTATCCGAGTGCTTATCTTGCAAGTTTTTTTATTGCGAACTTGGCAATTTCTTTACATTTATGTTTTGGTGGGATTATAACTGACACTAAAGATATCGATAACGTCCGATAGTATTTTTATCGACTGCAACCACTAATTGTGTGAAGCGTGCAATCCTCTAATAATAAAAGTAAAAAAAAAATAAGTTTTAACGTAAGTTTTAAGTTTTAAGTAACTTTCTTCCGCCTTGAAAAAAGGCACATTGGACTATAGCTATTTCTTATGATCCGTCTCACTCGCTCCAACGGCTTCTCAATACGTCTAGTGAGACAGAGCTGCGGCCAACGCAATTTTTTCGATAATCGCTAAGAAATAGGGAGGCTGATATGATTGGCGACATCACCTGCAATGAATGGCCCGTGATGTCAGCGGTCAGCCCATTACAACTTTTTCCTGTCGGATCTAGTTGTCATGCGAGTGCCCATCTTTTGTCGTGTTGAATTTTGAGAGTAAATTTTTCCTTTGGAAAGATTTCTAAATGGCCGATATAACGAGTAGGTATAAAGACAACAAACATAAAATAAGTGGTCGACACAAGTCGAACCTGCCCGAACATGCCCGACACGGAAATGCACCCAGTGAACATGGCAGGCTATATCACACATAGCTGTACTGTACGTATGATGATTCAGGTTCAGATATGTATTTCGCCATAAAAAACACACAACATTAACAATATTTCATTAACTCCTATGCATATGGTTCGTTATAATTTCTTTTGTAACCGGGTAAGAAACCTTATAGAGCCTTTTTTTAAATATAACTTACATACTAAGTTTTAATTACGTTAAACATAACATACTATATCTAAGCAAAAAAGCATTCTATGTAGGATTTATTTTGAACAATAAATCTTTCTTTCTTTCAAAACGATAAAACTTAACACGAAAGTGAATTTCAACAGCAGTAAAGCAATCCGTTGTCAAATCTGTGTTGCAAACTATATTTTTCCGCTTCAAATGTATGCCCGATGTGATAAAGTCTATCGTGATTTCGACTAGGCCCCTAGCCACCGACAACAGTCGCTGTATAATTTTCAACTTAGTTAAGAGAAACAAATGAACCGGAGATGGCGTAGAAGAAGATAAGATACTAGGAGATACATAGAATACGATTTTCTAGAGGTACAAAAGCCCTGGCTACACGATCAAGGTATACTCTGTGATCGAACCGGGTGGCATATCTACAAAGTCTACTACGTGAAAGTTCGCGAAAACTTTTAATAATTTATTTATTTATTTGGCGATTGTCTTTTTGAGACATTCTGGCCTGCGTCATGTATAGTGAGGTGTAAAATTATTGCGCTGTACTGTCATCTGATGGTGAATAAATATATTTCTTTTTTCCTTTCTGATACGCTGTTACGCGGATAGAATGCGTTGAACATTTCTACTGCGCACCACACCAAGCTCAAATATACGAGGCAGAAATTACGCTCAGTGTGGCGGTAGGCTTAGGGTGTAGAAAGGTCCACCGGCGAGTGTGTTTTTCGAACTCTTAAACTTATTAATATTCTTTATAGTCCTTTAATATTTATTCATTAGATAAATGCAAAGCCGAAAATGAAGAGGCAAAATACGACGCGATCAGGATTTCAAACCTGGAACTCCGGCTTGAGCCGCCAGCGCGTTACCAATTCCGCCAACGGGTCGATGACGTATCTCTCCAAATTTTCGAACCGTTGTTGCTTGCATTTCTCTAGTAGAAATGACGAAATCTCCTTCGTTCGAAAATGTTTTTTCTCTTCATTTTCGGCTTTGCCACAGAGCATCGAATACCGCGCGCGCCTCTCCCAGAGGCCAAAGTAATAATAATATTTGAAACCCAATAACTGCACGCAGCGCTGCTAGCGCTTCGTATGTGTGTGTGTGTTAGTATCGACACTACACACAAAGAGGAGTAAGTTAGGCACACGCACAACACACATATGTAAGTCATAGGCCACGCCCACAGGCTTCAACGGCGTTGTGGGGAAATCGCGCTCAGGGCGTCTCTAGGAGGGGGCGCGCGCGGTATTCGATGATCTGTGCATTTATCTAATAAAGAAGTAAGTACATGAAGAAGTACAAAAAGCGAGTAAGTACATGCTTAATACCAACATATAAAAAAATACATATAGTTCTTTGATAGTAATTTTTTTTTTATTATTTATGTAATCCGGTATGGGTGGCTGAGTTGGAGGGGCTAAAGCGCATGCTCCGACCAGCCAATATCACCTCCGAGAAGGTAGGTGCCACACCGAAGACTTCCCTGGATTGCTGGCTATACTGGACTAGAGGAGAACACAACCGAGGCTGCTATGCGGCCATCTGGCTCCAATCAGCTGGTATGACACCTAGCAGAGGGTGAGAGGTTTTGGTCTTGTTGACTAGGACAATTTTTAGCATCCAAGGGACCATCCCTTGGATGCTAAAATTGTTCTCTCTCTCAACATACGGCCCTCTCACAACAGAGGCCAGCCGGCTTTTACGACTTGGCAACTCTTTAGAGTCAGCATTGCACCTTCCAACTCTCGAGCAGGCCAACAGACAGACTTTCAGCTTTCTCAAACAGCGCAGTTATTATAACAGCGTTAAATATACTCAACTCCTGGATCAACTAACCGGACGCCGGGAGCCGGTGCACGTTCGCTGAATAAACGCGTTTATTTTAAGTAGAAGACAATGCGGCCGCTCGATGCAGCTTGCAACTGAACGCAAAGCACGCACTAGCAGCTTTCATCTGCTTGGGCGAGATGCTTTCATCTGCTTGGGGGGAGACGCTTTCATCTGCTTGGGGGAGACGCTTTCATCTGCTTGGGGGAGACGCTTTCATCTGCTTGGGGGAGACGCTTTCATCTGCTTGGGGGAGACGCTTTCATCTGCTTGGGGGTGACGCTTCCTTCATACTCAGACTGTGCTCAGACATAACGAAACTCAGTGATTAGTTCAGTGGAATTCGTTTTGTCAGTTCTTCTTTTTACACGTCTATAAGTGTAAACTCCGGAATCATTAGAGGTAAACTCCGGAATCACTGAATAGATTTTGATGCGGTTGAAAGAGACCAATTAAAAGAGCAGTTCTTGAGGCTCACTATCACTAGGTCGAGGTCGCGGGCACAGCTAGTTAAAATAATTTCGATATTCATAATGTTAAAGATAAATTCTACAAATATGGAACTATGCAGAGGCGTCAGAGATGAGCCACGACCGTGGCACGTGGAGATCCCTTGTCTCTGCTTACTACATTGAAAAAGAGGTGTGACGTTACGTATTGCATGTATGAAGCGAGCAATGCATTCCGGTCGCGCATTCAAATTCCCATTCGCACGCACAGACATTTTCCCAGAGATGTTCATATCTGGGGCAATATATTTCGCAAATGGCAATAATTCAGTGCAATTCACCCCTCGCCCCACCCCCGCCCTTCCACATACATCACACTAATTAATAATGTCTACGCTCCCGCCTCCGGGCTTCCAGGCGGAGCGGAGAGTGAAACATAACTCAATAGCGAGTCTAAGCGATTTATAGGTCACTGCGGCGCGATCGCAAAGAATTGAAAAGAATACAAATGCTTTTATCGCACATACCAGAATGGTCCCAGAAGTATTTAACCTGAAGTATGATGAGGGTTGTTGCTTGAAAAAAACTTACTGCGTTCGAAAGTACAAATCAAATTAAATTTAAATTTGAAAAAAGAACGCGCTACGTTCTTTTGTTTTTGTTTGTCAGCCTGAACGCTCTCAGTGAAGTTTTAAACATGCATAAAATTGGTCCCCGTTATTTGAGTCAATACTTTCATCTGAAATGTCTGGACTGGATTCAAATTTGGGGGAGTCTGCTCCATCGTTTACGATAGTAAAATATTGGGTGGCAGTGTTTAAACGAGTGGGTCATATGAGCTGCCAAGACGAACATCGTTCGACGTTGGAACAGTAGTCGACCAAATGAAGTGACCACACCAGAAATGGTGAAGATGATCCATAAAATAGTATTGGATGACTAAGTAGAGAAATATTAAGAAATAAAAAAAATGTTTTTTGGGACCACCCACGCACGTACATTGTATACAATTTATGCTGTCTCCAGCATTTATTAAATCAAGATATGAACACAATTTGCATCACATGGCTTGTGAAAGGGGCGAATTCTGAAGAAAAACTATTTCACTGAATTTACTCTTTAATTTTGATAAAACACACAATTAACTGAAAGAATAGCAACTCTGCAACACGACCGATCGCGGCCGCTGGCCCAGCTCTCTGTGTCGTGTGTATGCGTGTATGCACTGGCGGCTGGTCCTAAAGTGCGCTCGTGCGCCGCACTACCATACCACGAGAAGTCTTCACTTCACTCAAAATAAATAATATCTTACAATATACCTACATTAAAACCATAAAGATCGTACTCCAAATAAATACGAATGTTTATTCGACCTTATTTTATAGATCACAAGACACTTTTTTGCGAGTAAACGCGCGCCCCGTGCGGAATCGGAGAGCGCACGCGGGTCTCCCATGCTGAATGTATGGAGATCGGCAAAACACCGCTGGCGCGTGAGACAAAAGATACTTCATAGAAACAGTATGAGCCGAAATGGAGTTCTGCGTGCGGCGCACGAGCGCCAAACAAGGACGCTATATCGTGAATAGCCGCGCGTGCGACGCGTCGCGTCGCGAGCGATTCGTTTTGCACGAGTCCGTCTGTCTAGCTAGAGTCAGCGCGCTGTCATGTGATGTCACATACCCGTTAGCGCGCGAATATTTAAAATGGGATATGGTTAGGTTTTGTGTTTTCTGTGTGATACTGTGAATTAAGTGGTGCCGATATTTGCCTAAGCGTTGGTTAAACGTAAGGCTTTACAATCAGGTGATCCCGGGTTCAATTCCTACTTTTCAAATGCTTTAATATTTTTTTTATATATATTTTTTTAAGTATTTTGGGGCATTACTACTGTTTTCTTTTTTAAAGCTGCAGTAGTGTTGTGGTCTATGGATGTGTTCATAAAGGTACTAAAATTAGTTAAAAAAGTTGTTTGGATTTCTTTTCTTGTTTTTTGCAACTCATTGAGTGTCTTGAGAATATTCATACTAGGTACGTACATAATTATTAAACGCAGGCATTTAAAAAAATCGGAAGTCCCGATCTTAAAATAACATGAGGGGAATGTGTTGGGTAATTTGGTATTTAAGTAGGTAGGTACTTAGCGCACTACCGGTCACTGAAGTCACCAGCCGCCACTGCGTGTATGTATGTGTCCCTTTCGCACGACACGTCACCCACCGCAGGATTCTATACAAACCTAAACTTACAGCTATATCCTATGATATATCCTAAGAATCTGTAATTCACGTTTGATAAATCGTGTTGATACACGCGCCAGCCCAGACATTAAACATATTTTGTAATTATGCCTTTGTCTACACTTTTCATTTGCTCGGCGAGTCGAATCCTTTTCTACCTTTTTCAGTTCTTCTGGTGATCACGTGCAGGAGCTTTATCGGTTCCGCTTTTAACGTCGTCTTCACGTGTCCTACATTTCCATTGTGAGCGAGGACTGGCGAGTAAGACGTTCATGTGAGCTGCGATTTCTAATTCTATGACTATAGTTATTATTTTAGTCTCGTCCTTATCTTGGGTGTACTGAAAGTTTTATTTATTTTTGTGATTAGTTAACAGACCTTACTGTAGTATCTCATTCTGTGGTATAGTTTCAGTTTCAGTGATAAAATTGGTAATGCATTTTACGCTTCGATAAATCAACATAATTATTTTATAACATTATTGTTTGAAAACCGACTTGCAAGTTGTAACTTACATATTCAATTAAACAAAACGTAGATAATTATATTAAAACATATCATCCTTATCGCTTCACTGCTGAACGTAGGCCTCACCCAAGGTACGCCACCACACGCGGTCTTCCGCTCTTCTCATCCATTCATTCCCGGCTAACTTCTTTGGGTCGTCTAACCACCTAGCCGGGGGGCGTCCTAGCCGTTCCACATTAAAACATAAATGCATGTACATAATTAAAACGAAAAATCAAAAAATTTTAATTTTAATTTCAGTTTGAAGTTTTGTCAAACTACCTACTAGTATTTATTAGTTAAATAAAACCCAGCTATTACATGTGACCAACATACAGCCGGACGCACATTTGGCATACCGGGGACCGAATTCTAATAAAAACATTATCACCTGCACACAGTTCCTATGACACGAAGTATAACAAGAGTAAATCACCCCGAACAGCGGTTCTCACTGTTCATTATCTCCATTCGAGCTTGTTCATTGTTCACATTTGTTCGTTTTGTGTTCGGTCCATGTTCGGTCTCGCTCGCTGTGTGCCGGTAAAGAGGGAGGGGGCTCGCGCCGCCGCGAGCGAACGCGTACGCCCAATTAGTCACCTCGCGTGGCGTACCGACCAAAGCTTCCAGTTTTACAAGATTTTTCACTCATTCTAAGTGAAATGTATCATTTTGAAAAGTCGCACCGCCCGTGATATATGCCCTAACTAAATGATATTTTTCAGTAACGGGGAAACCTACCTACGCGTCCGTAAATAACATGGCGGCATTTTGAGCGGCACGCCGCCGCCGCCCCCGCGCCGCCGACGCAAAAAGGCCGCCAGTTGATAGACTTTAGGAATAAATTAAAGTCCGATCAAGTCGATTTGAATATTAACAAGAAGATTTATTCCAGACACTAAAACTGAATTAATGTTAAACTTCTAGACTGGACTAAATATTTGCAGTCGAAGGTATCAGAGGAAATATTTAGGAAACAATTTATGCAGAGAAAGAAATACTTTATTGATCCACAATCACGAGATGCAAAGGTAGTAGCCTTCTTCTCTTGGAAGATATTTTCTTTTAGACAATTGTTTCGTGTGTTAAGCTTGCACGTGCACGTTGGTAGGCACAGATGTTTATGTGAGACTGATGATTATTCAGAGAACCTTTTCCATATTTTCTCGAAATTAGTTTTCACTGCCTCTATCTATAATATTAAAACATGTTGGTTCAATCGATCTTATGGAAATCCAATTCACCTACTTCGAATAAAACACCACTCCTAATCAGAAACATTACACATATCCATTATTATATACCTTATATCTATACGCACAATAATATTTAATAATTTAATAAATAATAAATTAATAATAACAAAGATGGTGTTCTGTTCTGTACCACCTCTCACCTAGGCGCGGTCCTTCCACCGAGTCATGCAGCAGGTGGGTCTTCGTAGCTTACTTGCTGATTAATACTTAGCTAAACGCGGTGGTCGGTGCTGTGCTGTAATTTACCACAGTTCTTGCAGCATAACAACGATTACTTTACTTACACCGATTGTCGGTATGCAGCGTATGGTATGTATGCTGGTCATACTAAGAAAATATATATATGTATATTGATAAATTCAGTCTGCTAAAAAAATTAAGGGAATAAGGAAAAATCAGTAGAAAATGCTGCAGTCGGGTGTGCAGAAGAATTCGAATAGACAGATAGCCCGTCTACAGCATTTTCTAAATTATCTTTCCTTGTTTCCTTAATTTTTTTATCATGACCGAGTGATACGAATCCAAAGACACCTCATATGTTAAAATCCACCCAGCCGTCTAGACTACAGGGCGTGACATAGAAATAGACATACATACACTCGAAAAACATAACCCTTCTTTATGCTTCGCGCAGTCGGTTAATAAATATTAAAGCACATTGTACTTTATGTACAGTTTGGCTTTAAAAGTGAACCTGTAGAACCTTATAAAATCAATGCTTCCTCAAGCATAGAAGTTATATTTTAGTGCGCGACATTTGTGATTATGGCAAGACTCCACCCGCAGACATGTCTCCATTGATATAACCTTCTGTAAACACAGTAAATATCGTTATGTCAAACAGAATTACGAGTTTGTCGCTTTTGCCGTGGAGACTCTTAGGATGTGGAGCCCGGACGCCAAAGAACTGGTGAAGCAGTTGGGCAAACTGCTTATGGGGGCGTCTGGGGACTGTCTTCGTGCCAGTGCGTTCCTCACCCAAAACATAAGCTTGACCATTCAGCTGGGAAACGCTGATTCGGTTCTTGGGACTGCGGCCACAGTCCCAATGGAAGGGCTTTTTATTTTAATTCAGTTATTAGTTTGTTTATACAGTTTTGTGTTTTCTTTTCTTTATTTATTAATATTATTGTAATTATGTTTTAATAAAGATATTCTTAAACCTTCTGTAACTGTCTTTACAAAGCAATTGTACGTGCTTGGTGTAACATAATATGTGCTAGGTAGGACCGAGCAAGTAGGCATGTACGTACATTAAAGTTATACATATGTAGGCTATCATAGCATTGATAGACTTCGATCGAGGATACGGGGCTTCAGTATGTCTCGTTGGCACGTCTCAGAGCTCGATCGGTACGTGTGTGCTTTTGTATGGTGTGATACTTCGTCAATCGTATAGTGTAGGCGTATCCACAGGTGCTGCTGCAGTCACTACATTAATTAGAACAGGATAATCCTTAGCTTACAGGATAATCCTAATCCTTAGCTTATAGAATAAGTATTTTAAAAAATAATTGTCTAATGTCAGCTGAAAATATTTCTCTTAGACAATCCATTTTATAAGTTAAGTGAATTTTTTTCTTGCTGTAAATAAATAATTCTGCCGACTTTGATAATTCAAATTGTTTAATGCATAAACTCAAATTTTATTAAAAACTTGACTTAACCCTATGTTCTTTGTTTTCTATTTTATTATCTTTTTTAATGGGTATATCCTGACTTAATATTTTTAGTTTTTTTTTTTACTTAGATTTATATTTAACATAATGAAAACTTAGTATGTAAGTTATATTTAAAAAAAATCTCTGTAAGGTTTCTTACCCGGTTCTTCCTTATAGATTGCACTGCTGAACGGGACAAGACAAAAAAAATGATGACGAACCATACTGAATATGCATGTCTCAATGAAATATTGTTATTGTTGTGTGTTCTTTATGGCGAAATAAATATCTGAATCAGAACCTGAATTGGCATCTAATATCCATAAAAGGATCCATAAAAAAAAATAACAAAAAAAAAATCTAAATAGCTTGTACAGATTCGTGAATTAGTTTGGATGAGAACTATCTTTTCTTATTCTGGCTGAATTAAGAAAAATGATTGTAATTTTATTTTGTTCCTATTGATTGGCCCATGATCTGCTCCAACGTTAATGAAGTAACTGCTGCAACAAATTTATAATTTATCAAATACAGCTGCGCCCGTGGCTCTCCTCGCGTTAAAATTTAACTTAACGGCATATCAGACTCCGATATTTCCCAATTTCAATCACTTTTGACCCTAATACTTAGCCTGCTTTAGCACATTTGTGATAGAGTGATGTTATGCACAGTTGTGTACTATATTACATAAAATTATATTGGTGAAAACCGCATATAAATCAGATGAGCTAACCAATGTCATTGAAAGTGATCGAAGCCGGAAAATCAGAGATAGTTTTGCTATAGACTCCAACAAGCGGGCAAAAGTGAAAATGTTAAAGTATTTTTTTCTAATTTGCAATTCTTAAAATACCTTATATCCAAATCGAATAAACAGAAAGATAATGTTTAATAAAATGCAAATATATTTCTGTGGCTCCTGGCCGTACTGCCAGCGGCAATGTAAACACTTCACACTGCAGTTTGTGTGACGTGTGTCAGGAATCAATATGCACTTAACCACAATATGTGGCGGATGCTGACGGTACTGTACTACGCAGATGTTGCGATATAGTGCACGACGTTGAATTCAATATCCAGATGAGGCATCAGCTTGCAGATGAGGTGAGATAAATGTGCACAAAGACGCATATTACAAATTATTATTTTAATTTGGGAGAAAATCAAATAAAAGGATATCCGTTACTGAAATATGGGTTGATCAACTACGAAATTGCGGAATATCTTTGCACGATTCAGTCATTTAGTTCAGCCGTTCTGCCGTTTTATATACAGATGGCATTATGTTTAGTTTAGAACGTATCTGAGAGTGCCACGAAGTGCACGCCAAAATGCATGCAAAAGACAATACCGTTTCTGGGTTATTATTTGTGTGGTGTGCGACTACCCTGGGGAGTTTCGTGAGTATAATATGCATATTCTTTAGTTGGTGATGCAAAATACTTCAGGTAATGGAGGTAAAATATCTACAAATTTATAAGTAACAGAGGGAAAAATAAAACATAAGAGTAGGAATGTTGAATTCGAAAATGAAACCTGCCGTTCGAATTAAGAAAGTCATATTTTTTATTTGTTTAATTATTCCTTCTCACATCATTCGCCTGCTCCTTTTAATAAACAACTTTATGTAAGATGACCACATATGTAATTAAATACTTGCGCAATCGGAAAAATACCCGTGGAGCTTAATTTTTAACCGACTTCAAAAAAAGGACGAGGTTCTCAATTCGACTGTATATTTTTTAAGCTGCATTGGTACCAGATTAAACATTATTCAAAACTGTCTTAAATCGTGTACAATTTACTACTTTCCCAACATTATATTTGGTGTTTCGCGAGGAATGCTCTTATTTGCTGTGTCGGATCTTCATTGAACATTCGGGCACAGCCACCCGTGCCAGCTGTCAATAAAAAATCTACAAATGCACACAATTTGTCTTCAGACTGCTCGTAACACGGATGTTGATACATGACTACGTTGGCAGAGATCGACGTATATTTCATAAGACATCTTGTACACCATTTACAATTACTTCACGTGCTCGAGCATTTTATGGCGCTTCTATTGGTTTATATTTGCTTGGGAACAGGCGTGTGGCACTACAGCGCATATTACTCAGGCGGCTGACGCGAGGCGTCGCGGGCTCCCCAGGGAGCGCATCCATCACCGCTGGCGTTTCGAGGCCTTCGATGTTGAGGACGTTTGCTCCGCATCGAGGCGAAATGCAATCCGAATGAGACGTCTACGCTGACTTATCTTGGCGATAGATAATTCCTTTCTCCCGTGTTCAATGCTTATAGAAAATGTCTTTCTCACAGGTTGAGAAGCTTTTTCTCTGTTATAATAAAATGTAACCTACTATATTATACTCTACAACGTCTGAAACTGACTTTCTTTGATGTATTCTATTCTTATTCTATACCCATTACGACATTTGTTAAATATTATATCAAAATTAAATAAAAAAATCGAAATCTATTTTACTTGTTTCGCATTTTATTAGTATATATGAAGATACTCAGTGCACCTGTGATAAGAAAGTCAGGCACCTGACACACGTCAAGATCGTGGCGTGGCACGTGGAGATCCTTTGTCTCTGCTCTCTGCCTACCCCACCTGGAAACAGGCGTGACGCTATGTATGTATGTAGTGTATGTATATAGTATGTGTATAGGAAGGTACTGAAAATAATCTTTCCTTCTATATTTTGATCATTATTATTCATAATACGTATTTGCTTATTGCCACCTCTCTTTATTCGGCTGCCATATTTCGGCTGGCATACAGAGGTACAAATAAACGAAGACGTTATGACGGCACTATAGAACATTGAAATATTGTCCAAACACACACTACACTGCATTCACCAGCCATTATCATTATATTTTCCATCAATCTTAATGGCATTTTTTTTTTTTTCACATTACACCTATTTCCACCTACTTACGTTTTTCCATTTACCATAATTACCCCTTGTGGTATAAAACAAACTAAAATTTGTGTGTCAATAGAAATGTATAAAATTAAACATTGTAGTAGGTACCTGGACATAAATATCCAGAAACGGCATTTCACGCACACTTTCTGGGAACTAACCCTTCCCCCCAACCCCGAGGAGGTGACACTACGACTAATATGCGGACTAAAATCGGCGGCGATTTGAATATGCGTGGATTGTAGAAGTAGGGTAGATGTTCCCCGGAAGCCCATTCCACACATTTGAAGTTGCTTAGAAAGAGAAAATCCGGTTGTAGAACGTCGTCCCTGTCGCACGAACTGGCACGTCTCTGTGCGACAGAGACGACGCTCTACAAACGAATCGTTCCTTTCTAAAGTTCGATGTGCATTGTTTACTGCCAGGACGGTACACGTTTTCTCGTCTCTGCAAGTTGATGGCCCTTTTAGGTATTTATTTGCATAGTAGTAAGTGTGCGCTAGTGTGGCAGCTAGTGGTAATTAGGGATTGTAATAGCGTCGTATACGAACTAATAAAATTCAAATTAGCACCGTAATAGTAGTAAACGGAGCATACCATTAAAGTAATAACTTTCAGTAATTCCAGCTAGCGTCCGAAGCAAAAACTTTAATGTTATGACTTTAAGGTGCGGAGCGACAAACAAAACGCGGTGTTCCATTCGATACATTGTTTTTTTATGTTTCCGTACCCCGGACGGAAGCTTATAATGTCTGTGTGTCTGTCTGTCTGTCCGTCCGATGGCTGTATCTTTGGAACCGTAATAGTTAGCTTGTTGAAAATTTGACAGAATATGTGTTATTTTGGCGGATATAACAACAAATAATTTAAAAAAATTCAAGTGTAAATTAAGGGGGGTTTGCCAACCAGCCAGTCACTTGCCAGTTCACCAACATTAAATAAAATCATAGATTATAGATCTTTCCTCTACAGAACCGGTAAACTCTGGAACGCTCTCCCTGCCCATATATTTCCTCCCAAGTACAGTCTCGGGTCCTTCAAGAGGGGCGTGAATGGGCACCTGTCAGGCCGGCATGGCTATCGCAAACCCCGCATACGACCGAATGTCCATGGGCGTCGTTAGACACCTTATGGGTGGCTCGGCACCATATGTCGCGCTGTCAATAAAACAAAACAGAAAAATAATATAAAATCAAAAACGTTTTTTTTAACACTATTAAAAACATTTGTTTTGGCAAGTCCATACTTTTCTAAATCTATGTGCACGTGGATATTTCTTGATGAGATTTATTCGTGGAAATAAAAATCACTTTACACGCACATGCAGTTGGATTAAGTACTACGGAAAAAATTCCCATATATTTATTACTGAGTTCTTTAATCACGAAGGGCTGAATCTCAAGAGGATACACGAAGTATGGCATTCCACTTAGTGCGATACGTCTAAGTTATATTCGCACATACTGAAATGAAGAAGTACGTACAAAATGTATAGCATTACACGCATCAAAATAACTTAAAAGAGACGTAAGAGGAAAACAGAAATAGAGTGAGTGATGGTGATGAAGAAGTTAACCACTAGTGAGCACTTAATACTTTCTATTTTAATACATCTTAAGAAGTTTAGGCTGTAATTGAGCCAGTAAAGTAGTTCGTAAATCCTAATATAGTATAATGGGCGGTTAGACTGGAGTGGCATTCGTTCGGAATTCAAATTTGTTCGACGTATGAACTGCCAGCATGAAATGCGTGCGTTGTTGGTTTGTCGCTTTAAGGATGAAGTTTTAATATGAAAAAAAAAACAAAAGTTGAAAGTGGATCAATGACAAATTGACGTTGATCATCTCATGTTCTACAGTAGTGGTCATAATATCTTCAAACACGCTTTGCCCCCCCCAGTTCAGGCCAAAATATGTTTTTTAAAGGCAAGTTTTTTTTTTTATTCGCAAAGTTGTGGAACGGGCTTTCGAGGAATATCTTTCCCTATACCTACAATCAACAGATCTTCAAATCGCGAGTTAATAAAAGCCTTTCTCCAGCGGCATTAGTCCGCATTCAAGCCGGACTTGCACCTCCTTGGGGGTGATTTTGCCCGTGCTTGAGGCTCCGACCTCGAGCACAGGCACCCAGTTCGGCAACGATAAAAAAAGACAACTTCCTTCCAACCATTTATTTAATTATTATTAGTGCACCTGTGTTTCTTTTGTGTTGCACTATCGATCCACCTACGAGTATGTATTATTTATTCCACGGCACCTGGTGAATGTCTGAGCCAGGTTCCGTCAAGACATAATGCGTCCCATTAACCTTTTTTTATTGAAAATAAATAAACAACTTACGCCGACGCACCTGATCGCTCCTCAGTATCGCCGCCGAGATTCACCACCTGCCGGCACTCCTGCGCATCTTGAGCGAAAGAGACGAATATATACCTGTTTGCAATAGGATCGACTAGGATGCCTATTGCCTATACAACATACAGAGAAGTAGATAGGTGAGTATGGGATCCGTTTCGATTTTGTGTTTTCCTTTTTGTAAGTTCGTATTAAAATGGAGCAAGGGATCCCATATGGTGAGCTTTAAATAAATGTCAAACCAGTTTTATTGGCACTGTAATAAATAAATAATGATAGATAAATAGAAAATACTTTATTGCTCCAAAAACATTTTAAGGAAATAAGCACAATGTAACATAATAACATGAGGAACAAAGGCGGACTTATTCCTTACAAAGATTTCGTCCAGTCAACCTTTGGATGTCTGAGAGTCAATTAATATAGTAAAATGTAAGAAGGTAGTAGATAAACAGTCGAGTGTGAGAACTGAAGATCAAATAATTAATAAGTAAGAATACCTAGTTAGTTACCTATTAATATTACAAGTAAATGCATTACTATTTTCAACGTTTGGGAGTCAAAGGGTGGTTATACTTCTAATTCTCTTCTATGAATAGATATAAATTAATAAATGTATAATATACAAATAAATATGCATAGGTAGGTACATAGTTGTCCATTCAAATATGAAAAAAAAATTACAATGACATGTGCGATAGATTTGTAATTTGGTTTAAAATTTTACACCGTCGTCGCTCTTCCAAATAAATATTTTAATAGCTTCATAAGTGTTAAAATTTATTAATTCTATATGCATGTAAAATTATTTATGATCAAATAATTAATAAGTAAGAATAGTACCTACTAATATTACAAGTAAATGCATGCTAGTTAACTAAGGTTATACTTCTAATTCTATAACCTCTATGAATGAATAGATATAAATTAATAAATGTATACTATACAAATAAATATGCATAGGTAGGCACATAGTACATAGTTGTCCATTGAAATATGAAAAAAAAAAGTTTTAAAAAACATAAAACCGACTTCCTAAAAAAAGGAAAACTAAAAAACTATTTAAAATAAAAATATAAAAACCGCCTTCAAAAATATATGAAATAAAAACCTAAAAAAAAAAAAACGAACCCTAGAGTTGAAGGCGAAATCCTCAATTGACGGAGAAATCGTGTTACAAACATACAAAAAAAAAAAAAAAAAATAAAAAAAATAAAAAAAAAAAAAACATACAGACGAATTGAGAACCTCCTCCTTTTTTGGAAGTCGGTTAAAAAAATATTATAATGATATGTGCGATAGATTTGTAATTTGGTTTAAACTTTTACACCGCGTCGCTGTTCCAAATAAATATTTTAAATAGCTTCATAAGTGTTAAAATTTATTAATTCTATATGCATTTAAAATTATTTATAGAAATTGCATAAGCCCAACAATTTGTATAAGTAATATAAAAAACTAATCATAAATAAGCATCACCTTTTCAATGTTTTACTGGGTATGGTATCAACATTCCTAACCGAGAGTAAACAAAAGATAAACAAAGTTCCAGAATTACTCCACTTCCTCATCAGTTGTCACCTTGGTTGTCACACGTTGCAGTGCGTCTCTGTCGCTCAGACGCTCAAACTGAGCAACATTTTCTAAAATATTCTCATCGAGTGTGCTCAGATGCTCTCGAATTCCGCGAGCAATCTCGCTAGAAGCTGAGCAAATTTTCAACTAATCCATTAAAACAGTTTCCATCACTTTCCAATTTGCCGACATTGTTTTTGTTTTTAATTGCCGCGTCAACTCCGAGCGACATCAAAGCCGACTCCATACAATGCGAGCGCGGGATCGCTACGATATTTAGACTGAATGAACCTGTCACCATTTTATTTAAATCAAATATTACAGCAATCGTGAAATCCTTCACTCAAGACTCCGAGACTCAATTTTATGACATTTTTTATGGAATCTGAAACGATTGGCTACATCACCTACAACATCCGTGATGTCAGCCCATAACACCTTCGTGAACTAGGTGCCGCTACGCTGAGTTGGACGGAAAACACGAGCAATATACGTAGCCGTTTCTTTCATTGCGGTGTAGTAAGGTAAGAAGGGAAGGGGCCTACCTACGCTTTAACGTGAAATCCGAATCACGGAACGGTCACCCATCCAAGTTCTTACCACTCCCAGGTGTGCTTATTATCACGAACGACAGTCGACCGATCGCACCACTGAGCTACCGAGACTGAGATATCGAGATATTGCAATGGGAGAATGATAGCTTAACAATAACATATCTGATGATCGTTCGTGCAGTTGTCAATCAACATTTCTAGTCAAACGTAGTATGGGCCATCTTCATGAGCACTGTCAATTATCGTGCGACAAAATAAGTCAAAAGTTAGACATAAACGCACAAATCACTCATTTCTTTTTCACCCAATACACGATTTTTGGTGTGCTTCGTATTGTTTACGACTTTCGACCGACAGTACCACCGTGCAGTACACGAAAGTGAGTGCGAAAAGGAAAATAAGTTATGGAAGAGTGTTGGCGGTGTAGGCGGGGGTTGATGGAGTTGGGGAGAAAGGGAGGGGGGGTTGGATTGAGAAGGGAAGGTGCGGGGGGAGGGGGAGTTAGGCTGAGATATGCCATCTGTTGCTGGCAGCTGAACGCAACAAACTGGTTGGTTAGCCACTGTTAAAAAATATAGTCTAGCTTGGTTAGGTTGTCTTATTCTGTTCAAAATTACTTAAAGCATACACACATAAGTAATAAATTTTGCTCACTCGCGACATTGTCGGATGTCGGAGTGGAGGTTTCTGAGTCTCAACTACTGCGGAGTTTTTAGAACTAGAGTTTTTAGAATGTTTTCGCACAAGGTTTTCTTTCACTGCTCAGCCTTCAGATCTGGATCAAAGGTTAGCCCCTCGCAGAATTTACGTGATGGACGATCAGTAACCATTCCGAGAACCTATAAAATTGACATCCGCAGCGGTCGCGCATTACAAAATATCTGTATTCGTAACCGTATGGTGTTGGTGAAAATCGTCATCATCATCATCATCAGCCAGTCTCGGTCCACTGCTGGGCATAGACCTCTTCCAAGGCACGCCACACGCGGCATTCCGCTCTTCTCATACATCCACTCCCTTCTTATATTACTAGGTGGTAGGGTTTAACACGCCCGGGTTGGTACCACCGCACTGAATGAAAGGTCGGTCGAAACGGCTATGTAAATAGTTTGTGTTTTCCGTCCAATTCAGTGTAGCCGGCACGACCGAAGGGAAGCACTGACGTGGCACCAAGTTCATCCGGTGTTATGGGCTGACATCACGGATGTTGTAGGTGATGTAGCCAACCATGTCAGTTTCCATAAAAAAAAAATCCACTATCGGCTACCTTTTTTAGATCGTCCGTCCACCTAGCCGGGGGGGCGTCCCGCACGCTACGTGGCCTCCATTCGAGCACCCGTCTACCGCAGCGGTTATCGGTCCTGCGATAGCAGTGCCCATTCCACTGCCACTTCCGCTTCCAGATTTTCTTAGCAATATCGACTACTTTAGTTCTTTGTCGTATTTATTTATCAAAGAAACGCCGAACGTTGCTCTTTCCATAGCTCGCTGAGCGACTTTAAATTTGTGGACCTGGTTATAGAAAATCGTACGCAAATATATTTAGCAAGCGAACTAACAAGATTTTTCATACTTATCATATTATGAAAGTAGGATAAGAATAATTATTTTAAAGCTCAGCGCAAAAGAAATTCGAGACGAGTAGAGCTCCGCAATATACGCCGCCATAAGAAGTACTTGAGTTTTGAAAAGGCTGAGAACTCTTCAGCGTTAGGTCTGGAGGCTCATAAGATAGACTTACCCGACGTCAGATCAAATATCTGGAACTTATTACGCCCCTAGACAGGCCCTAGCCCGTGTCAATATTGAGTTACATTCTAAATCTTCAATATGAGGTATTCAGCACACTATTTAAAGATTGGGGAGGATACAAAAATTATGCGCAGTGTCTGGTTGGTTCTGTTGAACAGTTGCGGTGAAATAATTTCTAGTGAAAATCTAATTTTTGTATATCTAATCCGGTAAGGGTGGCTGAATCGGAGGGGTCAAAGCATGTGCTCCGACCACCTACGAGAAGGTAGTTGCCATACTGGAGACTTTCTAATTCACAAAAATGATTTCTATTTTTTTATTATTTGTTTGAAGAAAATTTGTTTGTAATTTTCACAGATGTTAAAACCCTGTGGTAATTTTGAGCTTAGTTAGTTAGTTGACATATGGCCGTTATTGCCATCTCCAGCTAAGCGAAGTTCAACAGTTATCTGTCGGTTATAGTGACATTTCTCATACATTTGACAGAATTTAACTAGCAGCTACATCGTAGCCGAAAGATGGTGAAATCAGCAGATAGTAGAATGTACGAGAGTCTTCTCTACTAATATAAGGAAATGTCCGTCTGTTATGGGTAAACTCTAAAACGGCTGAACCGATTTACATGCATTTACCACTAATTTAATGTCAGTTTCGGGGTATACATTCTGAGCTTCTCTCAAAATGTCTATGCTGTGATATCCTTACCCTTTCCTTACCTTTAATAAAATCCAACGTCTGCTTTCTGTATGTATGTATGTCTGTCTGTCCGCTTATAACTCGAGAACCACTGAACCGATTTTAATAAAAAAAAATCTACGGATAGCTTGATTCTTCCAATCAACTATAGGCTACTTACTATCACGCTAAATGGCTTATGAGGTTAGTATAGACGTCAAATATGAGAGCGGGCGGAGCCGCGGGCGGATCATATTTAAATATAAAAATGAACAATTTTATTTGTACTCGTGCATAATCGCGGCTAAAATCAGGCCGGCATGGCATTCGCAACCTCCGCATACGATCGAATGTCCATGGGCGTCCTTAGACACTTTATGGGTGGGTCGGCACCACACATGTCACGCTATCAATAAGACAAAAAGAAACAAAATAAAATGCTTAAGCTGTTTTTTGTCTCTGTGTTCTCAGTCAAACTTCACTGTTTGCCTCATCTCGACAGTTATTACTGCACGCAGGCACACACACTTTCAAGGCGATGCCGCCGACGACGGTAAAACTTAAATAAAAATATAAAACCACCAGCGAGACGATAATAACGTAGAAAAATCTCATTTTGCGCTACTTCGTGTTGGAACGCGCTTAAACGGCTTAGCTCAATATTTTCATAAGATTGTGTCAGCGCTTCAGGTATAGCGCCCTCGTGCTATAGAACTGTTACAACAAAACCGGCCAAGTGCGAGTCGAACTCGCGCACCGAGGGTTCCGTATCGCCACGTCATGGTCAGCGCCACTCACGCCATCTATGTATCAGTTAAAGTGCTTCATACTCTTTTCGGTAGATGGCGCGCATACACTTTTTAGTTTCTCCTATGGGGAGCCCCGTGAATTTTTTACTTTTTCTTATTTTTATTATTTGTTGATAAATCGGCCATAATAAATAATAATAACACATATTCTGTGAAAAGTTCAATGGGCTACGTATTATGGTTCAAGAGATACAGCCCTCGGACAAACGGACAGACAGACAGACGGCGTAGGCTTAGTAATAGGCTTCCGTACCGGGTACGGAAACCTAAAAACCATGCCCGACTGTGACGTACACGACTGTGTCTGTCTGTCATTCGTTCGTTGTTAACCTGAAGTTTCACATGGAAGTAACTGGCATGCCGGCTTAGCGAATAATCTCAAAATCTACCAGCAAAGTCGCCGGAAACAGCAACATAATGTGTGTATGTGTGTGTGTGGTATAGTGGGTTGTTACTGCTACTGCTAGTCCAGAGTGGGCTAAGCGATACTGAAAGGAAGAAAGGCGCTCGGCCCATAATGGGCTCTTTCCTATAACGGATGGCTAGTCGCCAAGCTGCAACGCGTTGCAATGACGTTGGACTGCGGCGTGCGACGACGACGCCTCAGTTGCGGCGGCGTAAGTTTTTACGACGCGCGCCGCTGCCGCCCCGCGCGACGTCGCGTCGCGTCGCTCGGCAGAGTAAACAGTGTCGCCACAGCTTAAAAAGCTGCGGAAAGCGGCGGGATGCGTGCATATTCCAGCTATTAAGTTTCTGATCCTCCGCATCCATACATTTGTGTGCATAGTGTTCGATAATGTTGTCGCAAATCCTACTTTTTAGGGTTCCGTATCAGGTACGGGACCCTATTACTAAACCAACGCCGTATGTCTGTCTGCCTGCCTGTCTGTCTGTCTGTCTGTCTGTCCGTCCGTCCGTCCGTCTGTCCGAGGGCTGTATCTCTTGAACCGTAATAGGTAGCCCGTTGAAATTTTCACAAAAATATGGCCGATATAACAAGAAATAATAAAAATAAGAAAAAGTAAAAAATTCACGGAGGTTCCCATAGAAGAAACCAAAAAGCGTATGCGCGCGCGCCACCGACCTACCGAATAAATTATGAAGCATGACATTAACTAATTTGAAGCATTTCATAACACGCCATCTAGATGGCGTGAGTAGCGCTAGCCGTGACATGGCGATACGGGACCCTCGGTGCGCGAGTTCGACTCGCACTTGGCCGGATTTTTATGGATAGCGCAACATGTGGAATCGTTTCATTTACAAGTAGGTGTCTAACGATGCCAATGGACATTCTGTGATTCACGGTGATTGCTAATGCCCTTCCGGGCTGACAGGAGCCTTCTCACGCCCCTTTTGAAAACCCCCAGGCTGTACTTACGCAAATTATTGAGTTTGAAACGATCGAACGAACCTACGTATATGTTATTTCGAAATGTTTGCTAAGCAAAATGCATTTAAATAAGTATTAGCTAAGATTTGTTAAGTTTTATTACATTTCCAAGCCTGAATAGACGTATTATTTTATTTTTAGCATTTTAGAACATAACATGCCGAAATCTCGAACACAAAACAATACGAACAACCCGCAAAATGGCATTCATTGGCGTAAGTAAACACTTGGCGTAATGAAACATGGCCGCCATCTAGTTCAAACGTTCTGTCAAAACGAATCTGTCAATGTAGCCAACCGTGTCAGTTTCCATAAAAAAAAAAAAAAAAAACCACTTCCTATTTCGGTTACGAACTGTTGTTGAATACCGGCTACTGCCAGCGGCGAGTGGCCGAGTCAGCGGGCGGGTGGCCGAGTGGACTGGGCGTCGACTTCTCTTGCGAGTTCGAGTTCGGATCCGCCGTGAACTAAATAGTTTTTTTCGGATTTGAAAAAAATAAAATACGTGCATAAGCTGATCCACGGTTGGGATACCACGTAAATCTGTAGGTCCGTCGGGTTGATTGGGAGAAATTACCTAGGCAATAATTCCGCCCTTGCCAAAAATCATTATTACTGGTGTTTTTGTTGCGGTTTTTATGAGCTGTCCGACATTCGTACGAATCCCGTAAAAGAAAAGTCTCGTCTTTTTAAATGCGGGTAGATTAAAAAGTTAGGAGTCTCGGATGGCGAGGCGAGGTTTCCTGCAACTAATGAACATTAATGATCAGCTTACACAACGTTGAGGTGTTAGTCCAGGGTAAAGTTAAATCGTCTTTTTTTTATTTAATGTCATTTTAGACTTTGTCATAAATGTCACAATTTAATCTTATTTTTACATGTACATTATATTCTGAAACCCCATGTAAAATTGCTGGTTATCAAACTATCTTAATTAGAAGTTTAGACAATAATAGACAGACCCCAACTGAATTCAAACGGTATTTATATATATATGTATGCGTATATAGTTTGACACGGAAATCGTTAAGGTTATTTAGTCTACCTTACTAATACCTACCTACTACTAATTTACCAAGCCATGGAGGATGGATTTTCAGCATATATTGGCATTATTCGTTGGTCTAACATATACAAGAAAGGAGACAGAAAAAGAGCGGGTGCGTTCGGAGGAGATGTTTGATGCGATCCCGCCGTCCCCTCTCTACCTCCGCACACCGCGCACTGGGCGGGGATTGCATCCCTACACGCTGGACTTACTGCGGATGCGTACCAATTGGTTCTGCAGATCCTTCCTCCACAGAACCGGTAAACTCTGTAACGCTCTGCCTGCCCACATATTTTCCCCCAAGTACAGTCTCGGGTCTTTCGGGTCAATAGGCACCTGTCAGGCCAGCATGGCATTCGCAACCTCCGTATGCGACCTGTCCATGGGCGTCGCTAGACTTCTTATGTGTGGCTCGGGGCCACATGTCGCGATTGCTATAAAAAAAAAGACATTTACAGACGAAGTCGCTTTTTACTTTCGAGCGACTGTAAGGAGAAAGGAAGTATTGTGATCGTCCAAAATTTCGAAGTTGAGATTTCGATTGATTTGGGCTATATATCTGTCAACGGTCCCAAAAAAGTGGTTTTGAAAAACATGTATGTGTGTGTGTGTATGTGTGTCCGTCCAGCGACCTTGCGCCTCAACCGCTCAACCGATTTCGTTCAAAATTCGTATTTAGTAGTTTGAAACGATTATCTAGGGGTACCTTTTTTTAGTTTTTTTTTATTCGAAAAAATAAGGGTAGCTGTCATACAAAATTTGTATATGGCAATGTGTCCAGCGACATTGCGCCTCAACCGCTCGACCGATTTCTATTAAAATTCATATTTAGTAGTTTGAAACGATTATCTAGGGGTACCTTTTTCTAGTTTTTTTTTAATCGAAAAAATAAGGGTAGCTGTCATACAAATGATTTCGATAAGGTCGATTTTCTCAAAAATGGCTCTAACGATTTTTATTATATTTTCCACATAGAAACCCTATTACTAGTCTAAAAAGATGCCCTTATCAGTTTTTCCAGGAAAACTCAAAAAAAGGTGGCTGCCATACAAACGAAGGTTTCTTTCTATTAAATGTTGCATACAAAATGTTTGTTGCGAGCGCCTAACTAAATCAACGGAACTGTCCTGTCAGTACATTTTGAATTTCGAATATAAAAACGTTCAGTTCGCCAAACAAGCGAGAAAGTCAGTGGGGTTATTACTTATTACCCTACCATTTATTTTTTTAGGTTCAAATTATTCTGTAGGCACAGATGGGAAAATTCTATTCAGGGAATGAAACACCTTTGATTAGACACAGACTGAAACTTGAGCGAATTCAATACTACGCTTATAGAAAATTATATACCTATAGAGAATTAAAAACCTTTATATGTATAACGCAGTAGAAAATGCTATAAGTACGCATTTATTTTGGAAAAAAATGAGAGTTTTGGTACCAAAGACTTTTTTTAAATTTAATTTATTTTTAGGGCTTTTAACAATAATTTGTTAATATCAGCCCCATAGTACACTCATCTTCTTTACTGGTTCCATTTTTCGACAACCACATTTGAAGACTCCGCAATAACCAACAAAGGTTAGTGGGTCAACGATATCGTTCCACTCCCACAAAAAGGAGAAGACCGGTGAGTGCACAGAGTGGGCATTCACAAAAAGCATCAGCGGTAATGCACTGTCCTCATAAAGCTCAGTCTACCCGACAGCCCCTCCCTAGTCTGGCCAAGTTCGGTGTTTCAGTGGAAAGTGTGTGGCGCAAAACACTGCGCAGTTACCTTTATCGTGCCGAGTAGCCTACACAATACAGGAAGGGACAGTATGCTTGAAACTTAGAAACATGTCCTATTACAAATTTAAAAAACCCCCGACCCTTAAAAAGTCAAAAATAATTTCCGTTTACTCACTTAAAGGAGTCGGGGGACCGCTAAGTAAATAAAATATAATAACTCCGAGCTGCGCGGGAATTTACTTAGCGGTCTAGGGTCGGGGGTTTTTTAAATTTGTAATTTAACTTTTATTTAAAGCTTTTTTAAAAAAACCGCATGAAAATCGGTCCACTTTTTAACATAATAATTTTTTTTATTACTTAATTACTTGATTACTTGATTACAAACATAGCTAAGCACCATCCCGATTAAACAAGCTTCCTAATAAAAAAAACCGCATCCAAATCGGTCCGTCCGTTTGGGAGCTACGATGCCACAGACAGACACACACACACACACACACACACACACACACACACACACACACACACACACGTCAAACTTATAACACCCCTCCGTTTTTTTCGTCGGGGGTTAAAAATGGATCAAACTTGACTTAGGTATTTTTAAAATGCCGTCTTGTGAACTAGATGGACTCGCAGGCTTTATATAACAAAAGAAAAATATTATGATAATCTACTCGTAGTCAGAATTGCAAATTCCAAATCCCCGTTGCTTAATTTACTTTAGTTTTTTTTTATAAAGGCCTTATTCGTTGAGTTAAAGTACCATTTATAGGGTTCCGTATTAATACGGAAGCATATTACTAAGCCTACGCCGTCTGTCTGTCTGCCTGCCTGTATGTCCTTCCGTCCATCGGAAGGCTGTATCTTTGATTGAACCGTAATAGGTAGCTGGTTGAAATTTTCACAGGATATGTGTTATTATGGCAGATATGCCAATAAATAATAAAAAAAGCAAAAAATTAAAAATTTTGGGTTGTCCCCATACAAGAAACGAGCTAAGAATAGATTAGTACATATTCACGCTACTAAATAATGAATGGCGCCATAGGGTACTTTGCATTGCATACAGACAAAATGTGGACATGGCTTTCTAACAGGTATGGTATAGGGGATCTACGGAGGCTACGTGCGTGAGAAAAACTCGCACTTGGCCGATCTTTAGGATAAACCGCACGTGTAATTAAACTCATTTAATATTTTTAAATTCGACACGGATACAATTTGAAACCCACAACAAACTCACAAGAAATGTGCCCACAACATGGAGGAATAGGTAGAGAATTACTTAAGTAATTCTCCACTTCCATGGCCCATAAAGGCAAAATACTTAAATAAATTTAACACAAATTGAACAATAAATGCAGTCTATGTTGACATAACGTTTAACACGTTCATAAAACAAGAACACAATACCGCTTTACGTGTTCATACAGTTGTTGATTCGCAGCAAATCCGCAGCGGAGCGTGCCAAGTCACGTCCGCTCTCGCTGCGAGTCGGGTTCGGACTGACGGACGTCTACTCTCTGTTTATGGCCAAGCGCGCACTGCGCCGCGTGCCACATGAAAAATCTCATATCTACCCGCACTGTGAAAGCTGCTTGAAATATGCTCACTTTATTGTTGTCATATTGCATTTTGTTGGCAAAAGCAGACTGACGATTTTACATGGCTTTAAGTGCGAGTGTTATGGGACTTGGGTACGGTTTTACGGTGAATTTAATATTACATTGTACATATTATGTTGCAATTTACACGGATCTCTTGTCTGAAGTGTAGATAGATAAATAGATAGATAGATAGAAATACTTTATTACTCCAAAAACATTTTACAGAAACCTGTATGTAATTTACATGAGGGGCAAAGGCGTACTTATCCCTTACAGGGATTTCTCCCAGTCAAACTTTGGATCTTTGAGAGTCGTATGTTGTGAATGATAAGTAGGTGTATATAAATATAAGTGTATGCATTCCTTAATTAATTACACAATTGTGAGATGGAATTATGTACATATTCATAGTAACTTCATCTCTGATCGTAAACTTCAATTTTGTACTAGTATGTAGAGATGTTCTAACTCAAAGTGGCGCGCCCCTCCACCTCATCTATTATATAATATTAAGGTTTTTTTCGGTACACACACCCAATAGAAATGTTTTGTCTGTACATGGATTTTTTAGGTTTCCGTATCCGTTTAATTTGTGTAACTACACAACTGCACTAACATTATTGAGGCCAAATCGTTTTGAAGGGGACGAGCCACTTTGAGTTAGAACATCTCTACAAGTATCAAGGTAATCGAACTTGATTAGAGGTTATAAAAGTTATTTTACGTGTTGTATCGCGCAATCTAAAGCACATCTTTAATTTAGCACCCTCCATGATCCAGAAGAGCGAACGCGCGACATTAACGCCACGAGAACATTGTCTATGGAAAGTAAATTAGAAGAAATATACCGGAAACATTAAGCAGAGATAAACCTTCGTCAAAAAAATATGTATTTATTAACAAACATCCTTGCTGTCGTTCCTTTGTGGCACATGTTATTAAACTGGGATTATTGTTTACTGTCTATTGAAATAAAATTACTGAACAATTCTCCGGTTACACTTTCTCGTGATATTTCGGGTTAATTCGACCGGCGAATCGCGAATATTTGAATTATTTCCTCTGCTTTTTTTCCGTCATTCCAAGAATGCTTGTGTCGCAACGGCTTAGGCATACGTTATGTGATATGGTTACGGCAGTCACCTGCCATTAGAGGCACATTAGGATAGGCAGACAGATCGTGTAAGCGAAGATAAATTTGCTTCCGCCTGACGCCGCCGCGCCGCCCGTGCCTCCCCCTCGCGATATCTTTGAGACACCTAATACTCGTCACAAGAGGAGTGGCTTTTATGAAAGCTTATTTATTCGTGCTGAATAAATTTTCAGGAATTTAAATTTAAAAATAATGAAATAAACAGTAGATATATACTATGTAATAACTCGTAGAGAAAAGTGAGAATTGAAACTGGATGCATTAGGGCGGGTATCTTAACCTGATCGATTGGGACAGGTTTACGCCCTAATCTCTAATTTATGTAAACTAGGAAACGGTTGTATCGATTTACAAGCAATTTTCATTAAAATAATCTGGTATATATCGATAAATGTAGTTGAGGCTGACTGTTTAACAATAAATAACAGTGAAGTGAATTCAAACACTTTTAATCACCTGGTACATCACCCATTACACCTGCTGATGTCAGCCCATCACACCTTGGTGTCATGTTTGTGTTTTTCTTTGGTCGTACCGGCTACACTGAACTAGACGGACAAGAAGGAATTTTATCGTCATATAACTATTATATTCTGCTATGATTATGATTTTCATACTCTTAAACCGGTTTTCATTCAGTGCGGTGGGGTCATGATTAAGCCCTATCGTCTAGTTAGTAGTTAGACTTGCATCCAGAAATCTGCACTAAAAGCAAGGCGTTTCCAAATCCGACACAAGTTCTAAAGCCAAATGGCACGTGTCTTCACGAGGCTGTGTGTGTCAAGAGGATAACTGAGAGGATCGTCTTAATTGCGGTGAGAATCTGTTATGAGATGTCGTCCCGAGGCGACGCAAGTTTAAGCGGAGCTGATGGTCCCTTACATGGCGCGAGCGAGACATCCGCTGCTGCTACCTCACTCTGGCCGGCTAGGGATGTGCTGTGTCAGAGCCGACTATCATTGTCTCCCTCTAGAGGGAGACAATGATAGTCGGCTATGGCTGTGCTTATTGCATTTTTCCACGTCCTTGAGCATATCAATTGTCAAAGAACAAAAGATGATGTAACGATGATGTATGAAAAACAGTTTAAGCGTGGAAAAGGCGCCAGAGACGTCAGGAGATCTGTTGCCACTGCCTGCTTACCCCATTGAGAAACAAGCGTGACGTTGTGTACTCGTATGTATCTATAATTTAAGTAGTACGTTTTTGGCAGGATGAATGTCTAGTCTAACCTGTCAGCCCTTGCTAGATCCGTTTCGCCACCGGCTCTTCTTACTAACAGCCAAAACGTGTCATTGTTTGTACAATACGCCGCCAGTATCATTTACAATATTTGCTTTACATTTACCTCGGGGTTCCAACCCTATCGCGTACGCAAATTCGCAGCTAAGATATTATACGTACCTGCAAGTGTTGTTCGTCCCTCGAGGATTCGCCCGTAAGTGGGCCACCTAAACTTTGGCACGTTGGGAGGCCTAGGTGAAACTGTTTGTGAACCGAGGATTTATTTGATACAGCCTCTGTTAAGGTGTCGTCAAACATTGAAACATTTGTTGAATGAGTCATTTATGAAGTATTTACAGGTGAAATTGTTGTTTCTGCAATATTATTTAGCTTACCTTGACTGAAACTTGTTTCAAAGTATTTTCATGAAAGAGGCCTCAATATTCAATTGCATACCTGAAACAAAGAAATGCACAAATTAGTATGTATTACACTTTCATGCAGTAAATAAAGTCGTGTTATTTGATTATTCAATTTCATCCAGTAAAACTTGCACGCATTTGCACTGATGGTGATAGTTTTCGGTGTTTTCCTTCACCGGAGTAATTTACTAGCAACAATATACATAACTGATAGATTAAATAATAGATAAATCAACTCGTTTTTCTTTTGTGTATACTCGCATAAGACTTAAGATCATTGGAAAGCCACAAATAACCCACTATGCTTAAATTATCCTGAGCTACTAACAGATAGTTTCGTGAGCCGATGGGCACTCATGGAGCAGCCGCAAAGTTTATTACGAATTCCCACGTTCGCTTGCCTGCCACCGAATGCAGCATCCATAAATAGCCAAACAAGTACGCCATTGTCACCGATGACGTCATCCGAAGCATTCTGCCTGCGTCGCGTCGTGCGGTAGTGCACGTTCAAGTCCACTACGAATAGCAGTCTGGTCAGACAGAAACCTCAACTAGAATATCATGAAATCATGAGGCTTTAAATATGACACAATTTAGTGCAGAGATGAAAATAAGACCGCATGTGATGTGAATAAATAAACATTTGATTTATAGAGTACAGTCCGATTGTCTGGTCAAGAACATGGGACATTTCACCGTCAGCACTCTCGCAGGATATTTTCTAGAATATTACCGTTTACAACTGTAACTTTTTTTTTATTTAAACCATTATGGGTGACCATCGACCATTTTGGTAGCTGTGTCGAGGGACCGACTAAATTTAAACCTTCCTAAAATTATTTTATGTTGTTTTGGGTGTCCAAATTCAGATTAAAGAAATTAGCGGCAACAGGGGTATGCACTTTTGAGTTCTGCGGTTAAGTACTGTTTTAGAAACTATTTAGTAGTCTCAATTATTTACCAGTTCAAATTTCCTCTAAAGTTGTAGAACCTTTATTTTGCACTTTGTGAAGAACTTCCAATCCATTCATTCAAAAATATTGAAATATAATCATTTGTAAAAATGTGGCTACGGAGCATTAAATTCCGCCCCGATCGTACCACGACTGCTATGATCTCTAATCGAGTTAGTGAGTAATGCGAAATGGATCATGCTCTTAGCGTTGAGTAACTGGATGCTCATGATGCTCGTGTTGCTCATATTGCTCGTGTTGCTCATATTGCTCGTGTTGCTCATATTGACTCAGTCCGCTGTGCTACTTCATCAACGCTCGTCACCGGATGAGCAGCGAATGTTAGTTTTGCAAGTTTTGTTTGGTTTATAAGAGTAAGATCATTCAAATCAAACGTTAGACCACTTTTTTGAAACAAATACGTACGTTTCGAAAGGTATTTGTAAAAACTTATATAGTAGTAATAATCTTGTCAACTGTAATTTGGTAACTGTTTTCAAAATTTGCTTAACTGTTTTCAATGGTATTTGCAAGGTAATATCATTTCTTGTAACTCGTACGAGCAACTAATATTGATCAATTATTACTTATTATTCAAGACGATTCCGAGATATTTTGACGTCAATGCCCGGCCACCCATAGAAATGCCAAGCAACTAGTTTTTGGAAATCATTTGTCAATTTATGGAACAATTGATGGGGCAATATTTGTTTTGCGACATGCGAATCAACATCCAGAAATTCGGCAATAGTTCTTACATGAGAAACTCAACCGAAAGAAGCTCGACGATGATATAGGCAAAGACAGAGACGCACATACGCGTGCGAGCGAAACAAAGTCGAAAATTGCCCGGTGCTTTCCAAACTCATAGAACGCATGGAACACACGGCAATGCCGCATGGCGACACTATCACGCGGAGCTATATTGGACGAAATCGATCCTTATTGCCGAAATAATCTGCAAACATTCCTGGGTGATGCTCTTCGTTGCTCTACTAGGTTCGACCACAATCGTCGAGCAATTATTGCCGTAAAAATTGTCCGTTTACGAGCACCTTGACTCAAGGGAAGTCTTCACATTTCCAACAAGGTTAAAAATGTTGTTTATTGTTTATTCATCCTCTCTATTGTACTGCACACTGCGCTCAGATTTGTCATATTTACATTGTAACATTCCGCCAGTTCGATTGTCACAGTGAAGAAGAACTGGCAAGAAACTTCACTGGAAATGTTTTCAATGCTCACTTAGTCTGCGTCATAAATTTTTTTGCCACTAACTAAACACGCATGCGATATCCACATAGTTGATACCAAATAGTTGATTCGTTATCAACGTGCGAGTGTAGACAAAATAACAATATTTATATAGAATGTATTAATGTACCAACCAACGATTACGTAAACAAAAAGAGAACAATAAATAACATACGATAATAAAATAACACAAACAGACATACAATACACATGGACAAAGGATAAGATTGACGAGTAGGACATATTCACAGTTGCATTATTCAATCCATCTTGAATATTAATTATGTCATTCCCTGGAAGCAATTTCTATTCCGCCAATACTAATGAGCGTGCTCGCGGTGTAAACGCAGCTTTAGCGAGTTTTATGGCGGCCTGCCTGGCGCCACCGCCCGCCCGGTCACTTCCTGTCTGGACGCGAATTCAGTAACAGCAAAATCGAGAATCGATCGAATACGTTTTTCGAGCAAAATTCAAATATTGCCATTCCGTAGCGACGGTTACATCGTGCAAAAGCATTGGCTAACCATTGAGTAAGTCATTGACTAACCCAATCTGGCAAAGGCAGGTACGGAAAATATTTACTACTTTTTTGAGAATATACGGAGACAGAAAAGGGATAACTAAATTAAACAAAAATATTCCTGCATCCTTGGGACGGGGATCAGCATCACCCATTGTCCCAACTCACGAGAACGGCCGCCAAGTTTCCTCGCTGAATGATATCTTGTGCGGGACAGATATTTTGTGTGCGGATCGCTGGCACGACGACTACCGGACACTTCAAGGCGACATAGCTGCTTCGCGAGGTTTTTAGCGTCCGGGCTCCACACTACCAGAGTATCCACACTCCACACTAAGAGTATCCGCAGCAAAGGCGATGAACTCATAACTCGTCACTTGGCACGAAATAAATGGCAATGTAATAATTTGACTGGATATAGGTTTTTTTTTTCAACATGGCTGGCTGTACTGACGGACCAACGGTGCATTCGACAGAGTCTAAATTACCTCTCCTCGCGAAACGAAGCTCAGTGAGGCGCCATGCCAGCAGATTTGCGAACGGTTCCTAGGCTGTCTAGCCTGTTAATACGATCCTTGAGGACACCCATTTAAAGGATTCGGGAAATACACTCATCGGTAGACGATTTTGAGAACCGATGTGTTGTCAAAAGCCCAATGTCAACAACAAAAGGTTGCGGAAGGAAAAGGATATAGGATGCGTGGTAGGAATAAGGGATGCAAGTTCCTCAGATGTGAGGTGCCTGTGATGTGATAGTACCTGTAAAACAGACTAAGGGAACCTACAAAACTACTATAAGTCATAAGTACTTTATTCTCGGTTTTCTTCTACTGAATTCGCCTCCCGAATGGGCATTGAAGCTACGAGTTCAACGGCTAGAAACGAATTGCAGATTCCTATTGCATGTGCAAGAGGTAATAAGTTTGATAGCAACTTTACGAACGTGCGCGCAGTTTTTAAAACGTATAATTATGCTGCACAACAGTGATTCGAATAAAAGGCTTCGTTTGGTAAATGCTTTTCACATATTTTCACGTAAAGGCTACAAAGTCCGCAAATCAGCTGACATGGCGCCTCACTGAGCGTGGTTTCGCGAGGAGGGGTAATTATGACATTGTCGAATGCACCATTGGTCCCTCGGCACAGTCGTATGTTCGTAAAAAATTAATCTCACACGCTAAAGGGAGAATTTGAGAGCTATTGGAGACTAATTACAAACATACGACACGCTCTATCCCGACAATCGGGGTAAACAGAGTAATCTGTGTTGTGCTGCACGTACTCTAGTAAATTACAGCACAACACCGACTATTACGTTTAGCAATGTATTAGGACAAGATAACTATCAAGCATCAAGTAAGGCACGGAGACCCACCTGCTGCATGACTCGGTGGAAGGACCGTGCCAATGTGAGAACCGTGTGGGGCCGGTACTTGGAAAGAATAACTCCACTGCATCTCTCCCCGTGGATGTCGTAAAAGGCGACTAAGGGATAAGGACAAGATGCCGCGCTAAAGTGCGACAGGCTAGACTGATATTGAAACCACGTACTTTTACATGTGTATGTCAAAAAGAACGGTTGCCACCATGGAAATACGTTGGCTCTGCTTACTCCATTGCGAGGTTTGTTTGTATGTATGTTCTTTTACATCTGAGCGTTCTGTCTGCTGACCTGACGGACACATCGGCAGGCACAAAACGTCTCATTAAGACCCCACGACACGACAGGGAGCTATGCGTTGTGGACGCTGTAAAAACAGACATCGAGCGATCGTTTAGTGCCGACTGCCGACAGAGAGACGTCTGCTGAGCGCTGATTCACGGCCGTGGAGTTACGAACGGCGACACTTTGGCGCGAAGCGACAGATAACATTTTACAAAGTAGTTTTTTGTTTAGAAACGTGCTTTACACTTTTTGGCGGTGCAGCGGTGCACAAAGTTTATTGCAGAAGGCAGAAATGCTTTATTACTCCACAAAGAGGTACATTATGAAAGCTGAGGAAGTTTGTACTAAGTACATGGAAGTGCAAAGGCGGACTTATCCTTTGAAAATATTTTCAAGTTTTCTAGTCAACCTTCGATGTTTGATAACCGATTTCACCACCTCCGGTTAAGTCTCGGTTAACAGTTAACTGACGGTATATACATATATATGTATAATATATATATTTATCATACAGTTGAGAGGAGCTAATCGACAGCCACAATTTGTATGAAAAAACATTGTAAGTTTTTTAGGAAGTAGATTTGGTATAGAAGCTTATTGTAGAAAAATGCAAATTAATCTCGTAAATAAACCCATACCCATAACACAGTTTGCAGGCGAATGTTTTACCTGTTCTTTCTGATTGGTGATTTGCCTTCTTTGTTGACAGCTGTCATAGCTGACATGGTATCTCGCTTTTCGCGAGTGGTGTTTTTGGCTGTGTCTTATTTATACCCGAAGGACTATTGGGCACAGCCCTTTATAAAAGAGTCTAAAATAATATATTAATCACACCCCACGGATTACTGCTGTGCCTCTTACTTAGCAGATAATCTAATTATCTTGCCAAAACAACCGCTGCCGGACAGTGCTGTAACAACATAGGTATAAGCAGCACACATTAATGCTGCTTATCTATCACTATGCATACCAACAAGGCATACCAACGAAAATGTTATGTATGACAACGCATTTGCCGCCCTGAAATCACTACTATCTTATGCAACGGGTAAACTCGAAAATGGCTAAACCGATTTAGGTACATGCAGTTTTCACTAAACGAGCCTAGGATTTCTATGATATAGTATAGGTTAGGTTAGCTTAGTTTTAGATTGGGTTCCTTGTGTAATAAATTTATAAGCACGATGCGAACTTAATAATATGTATTTCTTGGCTTTGTCTTTGTAATCCAGAACAATTAATTAGCAGAACAATTAAAAATCTGAACAAATCTTAAGATTTTTCGTTATTTCTGCAAATTGGACAGATCTTTGCGTTTTTTTTTATCGAGAAAAATTTATGTTATTCCAAAAAATTTAAAATTATAAATGTGGTGCGGATATCCCTGAAATTTCATATCCATGAATTGTACCTTGTTCAGGCTAAGATTTTCTGAAAAATTAAACATAACTTAGCGTCATCTAGGGTCATACGCAGCCTTGTTTAGTGTACAGGGAGAAAAGGGTTACGCAGTATTCAACGTTTTTTTCCAACATTAAATGAAGAATGCTGGAAACAACTTACGTTTTATAGAAGAATGATTTAAATACAAAGAAATAATTAAGGCTAGTATATAAAGTGAAAAAAAAACAGAGCAATATAAACCTACATAACAACTACATTAAAATAAATATTTCCTCCATTTGAGCTGTTAGGGACCGAACTAGCGTTCCGCTGAATGCCAAGCTTATGTTTTGGGTGAGAAAGGCTCTGGACGAAATGGTCCCCGGAAGCCTCCATAATCAGTAGACCGAACTGCTTCACTAGTTGTTTGGCGTCCGGGCTCACACCCCAAGAGTCCCCACACCAAAAGGGACAAACTCGTATTTTTTTTCCATATAACGATAATTTACTTTGTTTTTAACCGACTTAAAAAAAAAGGAGGAGGTTCTCAATTCGACTGTATTTTTTTTAATTTTATTTTTATGTTTGTTACCTCAGAATTTTCTACTGGGTAAACCGATTTTGAAAATTCTTTTTTTATTTGAAAGCTGGTGCTTCCCGTGTGGTCCCATTTTAATTTGGTCAAGGTCGGATTGGAATGCGAGGCGGAAGCGATTCCGCCGAATACATTAATAGCAAAAAATTACGAAAAAAAAAACTGTGAAATAAAAAACTATTAAAAAAAAATATTAAAACCGCCTTCAAAAATGTATGAAATAAAAAAAATCTAATCCTAGAATTGAAGGCGGTGGTGCTAAAGCAAGTAAAAATAACCGGTTATGTCTCATGGGAAACATTTGTGGGGGTAGGATAGGCCTATTATTTTACTAAACTTAGTATATTGTATGTTTTGTTTTATTTATGTTATCTCTGTGGCTTCTCTTAATAATTAACAAATGCTACTAGAGGCACTAGGGGGCTAGAGTATCCGCGCACGTGACATCTCAGACCAGAGCCCTGCCTTGCTTCCACGAGTTCCACAGCAGCAACGACATGGTATAACGTTTATGTTCGTGTTAATAACAAAATGCATTTAAAAACATTCCCAGTTCCATGGAGGCAGTCGGGCGGAGTGAAGAATTCACAATTTGAATGCTCTCGCTGCGGAGTGGATCCGGGAAGGGCCCGGGCTCCAGAGGACATTAAAACTTTGCGAATTAATCCGACGATGGTCTTTGAAAGAGCCCTCGGAAATAGGGATTAGTAAGAAATAAATGAGCTTTGCCGAGTTACTGTTTGCCGTTCTAATTTAACAGTCGATGTTGTAACGCACACCGCCCGGGCGCGGCGCGGCGGCACCCCGAGGATCTACATCAAGCTTTGAGGAACAAGTATTTTTGGAGGATTTACATAGGGTTTATTTTTTCATTGAATTAAATACGAGCGTTTTCAATGTTCGAAAAGTTTTCTGTTAGTGAACCCAGGATTTGACTAATAAACGTTTTTTTTTATGTTAAAGGTTTAAAAACACCTTATTTATATGTTTTGTTACGTCTTGGTGGTCATTTTAGGAGGCAATCATTTTGTAAAGCATTACTACTAGGAATTTATTTTACTCTCTTAATTTTTGTTATTTTTTCGAATCATATACAGAGAATTGTTACACTTTAACAATTCTAAATAGACAACACAGTTAAATTACATTTCCCAAATAGGCATGAAATTTTCCAATAAGGCTTTCAACATAAGGAAATATTTCATTGATTAATGTTGCTTTTAATTATACTTAGAACTTTGGTATTTTAAATTAAAAACCCCCAACCCTTAAAAAGTAAAAAATTATTCCGTTTACTTACTTAAAGGAGCCGGCGGACCACTAAGTAAATTCCCGCGCAGCTCTGAGTTTTTATACTTTATTTACTTAGCGGTCCTCCGACTCCTTTAAGTAAGTAAACGGAAATTATTTTTGACTTTTTAAGGGTCGGGGGTTTTTTAAATTTGTAATTTTACATTTATTTCAAGTTTTTTTTTTAAAAACCGCGTGAAAATCGGTCCACTTTTTAAGATAATAAATTTTTTTATTACTTAATTACTTGATTAATTGATTACAAACATAGCTAAGAACCATCCCGATTAAACAAGCTTCATAATAAAAAAAACCGCATCCAAATCGGTCCATCCATCACACACACACGTCAAACTTATATATAACACCCCTCCGTTATTTTCGTCGGGGGTTAAAAATAGTTCAGTACAGTATACATAGTATGTATAGTATAGTCCAGTGTACAGTAAATAAAGTTGAAGTTCACTTGGTCGACGAGTTGCAGCTTCTGACCTTGTATTCTTTGCTCTCTAGGGAATAGATGCTCTTGCGCGAAGCGATCGCATATGGATCCTACTAAGTTATATCACGTGCGATGAATACCGGAATCCGTTTATCGTATCCCACATTCCAGAGTGTCTACTCACTCGTGCACCTTCAATCACACACAAACACTCACACACGCTCGCATACAGGCATACATATGCAGCTGGTATGGCAACCGATGACGCATGCAAGCTCGACCGTTACAGATGTTGCATCCCACGGAGCCACACGAGCTAAAAAGGCCTATGTCTGTTCCAAATATGGGCGAAATTCATTGACATTTAAAAAAAAAAAGGGTAAGGGCAAAGCCGCACTGCCTCCGCTGCCGGCCTCTCCATACCGATCAGCTGTTTTTAACCCCCGACGAAAAAAACGGAGGGGTGTTATAAGTTTGACGTGTGTGTGTGTGTGTGTGTGTGTGAGTGTGAGTGTGTGTGTCTGTCTGTGGCATCGTAGCTCCCAAACGGATGGACCGATTTGGATGCGGTTTTTTTTATTAGGAAGCTTGTTTAATCGGGATGGTTCTTAGCTATTTTTGTAATCAAGTAATCAAGTAATTAAGTAATAAAAAAATTTATTATCTTAAAAAGTGGACCGATTTTCATGCGGTTTTTTTAAAAAAGCTTGAAATAAAAGTTAAATTACAAATTTAAAAAACCCCCGACCCTTAAAAAGCCAAAAATAATTTCCGTTTACTTACTTTAAGGATTCGGGGGACCGCTAAGTAAATAAAATATAAAAACTCAGAGCTGCGCGGGTATTTACTTAGCGGTCTCCCGACTCCTTTAAGTAAGTAAACGGAAATTATTTTAGCCTTTTTAAGGGTCGGGGGTTTTTTAAATTTGTAATTTAACTTTTTATAACCTTCCTTCTTTGCACTCGCCATTGCAGTAGTCATGTCTCCACGTCCATTTCACCACCGTCGCCCTTATTTATTAGTTTACTAGCTTCTACCCGCGGCTTCGCTCGCGTGAAATTCGTATTTAAAAATAAGAAAGTAAGTAAGCCCGCTGCTGCACCTTTATTTCGGCGCGCGGAACAATTCGGTTTGTATGAGAGCCACATCTTAGTGTAACCGGAACTGAATTTTATTTAGCCTATCCTGTGTCCAATGTGCTTGTAATGCATGTTTCATCGAATTCAGATGATCGGTTTAAGAGTTATGGAGGAACATACATACAGAAAAGATTTCTAAAAATCGTCAATTTAATTTTAATATCATACATAGAGTCTATTACAATATCAGTATCTCATTAAACAAAGTAACTTACTCCATGACCATCCCTTACAGATTTATTATAAGTATTGGTTGCCTACCAACTCAGCCTCCGCACCGAACAGCAGCGATGCCGCAGCTTCCACCCCTAAAGACCTGCCGCCCACTCGGTCCATAGGTAAATATATACAGTCAGAGTCAGCGAGTATGCATCCACTTCTGGACGCGAATGACCCTACTCTTTCCAAGTTGCCTTCAGTCCTCCCGGCCTTCAGAGCGGTACTGAAGCACTGCTTTCCGCCGACGTACTCGTATTTGATGTCATCGTCCCACTTGGCGGGTGGTCCAAAACACGGTTACTCCAACGGTCGTCATCTCTTCGGCTGATGCGTAGTGACGTGTAGGTTGGTAAATATACGCCTGAGTGGAACCATAGACCACCAGAGGAAAATCCTCCTTCCCACAACTAGATCTTCATCATATATATATAAAAGGCAAGTTCACATGAACATGCCATCGTGAGATGCAAAACCTATACCTGCAAGAGGATACAATTCATTAACGCATTCCAGAGCGCCGGCCTTTACGAAACTCACAATTTATTAACCCAAAATCGTTCAGGTTTCCTTTTTATCTGGTTATGGCGAAGCAAAAACGAAGGGTTGTTACAATGTGCACGGGAATTCAGCAAAAACGAAGAATTATTACAATGTGCACGGGAATGTTTCGATGTTGCATTTTGTGAACGAATTCGTTTCTACTCGTACTGCACTCACACAATCGTATGTATATCTCTTTCTGCTGAATTTTGTATATAAGTACTGATCGCAGCTCCAAGGTTTTTGAACTGCTTAGGATTTATAGCAGTTATAGATACAACAATAGCAAAGATTGTAATTGTAGTTTTATTTAATTTAAATTTGATCGTTTTAATTTCTTATTTTAGGTGTAATTGTACATTTGATTATAAGCTTAGATCTAATTATAATAAAGAAATAGCCATAATCACTGCATAATGGCACATGTAATAATCATCTTAGATATACCACAGAGCGTCAGTGAATACCATGTGGACTTGTTTGAGTAGATTTTTTGAGATATAAACGAACACAGAATCAAAGACGGCGCGTCCGGTCGTTACAGATTTTGAGCTGTGCCCGCGGCTCCGCCCGCTCTCATATTTCACTTCACTGCTAACCTCATAAGCCATTTAGCGTGATAGTAAGTAGCCTATAGTTGATGGGAAGAATCCAGCTATCCGTAGATTTTTTTTTTATTAAAATCGGTTCATTGGTTCTCCAGTTATAAGCGGACAGACAGACATACACTCAGACACTCAGACACTCAGACACTCAGACAGAAAGCAGACGTTGGATTTTATTATAGGTAAGGAAGGAAAACAGGAGTAAGTAATGGTAGACAATCATTTCTTAAGTTCACGTGAAGCTCACAGAATGTTTAATAATTTTCCAGAAAAATCTGTCCACAAATTATTTGTAAAAACAATCGCTTTAGCCGAGATCCGGACACTTCAGTCCGCAAATCTTTTTCGCCAGACCGAGGAGCCAAAGCGGATTTATCTCCAAAGAGATGCCTCTCACTCTCAGCGAGCCCGTATATCCGATAATGACTAAAACGGCGGCCGGCCTGAAGGACAATTCACTAGCAAGCCAATCGAGTCTCGAGTATAATACAGAATAAAATTAATAGATTGGGATTATGTAGCGACATTTGACAATTACTTACGATAAAAAAACGGCCAAAGACTCGCGCGCCGAGCGTTTCGCGTATCAAACAGTCAATCAATCAATATCATCATTATGTTGTTAAAACTTCTATTGTAATCTGTCGCACTGAAATTACGTCGAAAATGTGCCTACTCAGTAAGTGTCTAGATTACACATTGTCCCAAAAGGCTAACATTTTAGCTTATCTCTCTTTAATTGCTTGGAGCGAGATAAAACTAAAACGTTTGTCTTTTTGGGTACCTAAATACTAGTACATAGTACTGAGCTGATTAGGGTTAGTCCATCTAGTTCTACTATTAGTTCTACGATAGAACAAAATGGACAAAAAAAATTCAAACAGTAACGGAATTTCAGTGCGACGAACTAAAATAGAAGTTGATACAATATAATGATGGTTTAATTTAAGATATATATTATTTCCTACGGCAATGAATCAGATGTGCTATTGTACTCAAGCTATCGTACTCGATTCTCGACTTGCCTGCTAGTGAATTGACCGCTTGAGCTGCGCCGGGCTAAGGAAAGGTAATCCTCAAAGTCGAGGAATAATAGTCAAAGGCAAGCAGAGTCCACAGTAACCAGCTCTTCTCGAACAGCTGTTAAATTATGCCCGCTTAATTCTCAAACATGAGTCGCAGACGAGCCGACCGAACTTGGCGCAAGCCAAAGAACTGCAAAAGGATAGAAGACGCATCATAGACAATGCTGAGAGAGAGCGCATCGTTTTTTAACCGACTTAAAAAAAGGAGGAGGTTCTCAATTCGACTGTATTTTTTTTAGCAATAGTGTCGTCTGCTGAATGTGTTCCCTAGAATGTGTTCACTAGTACCTTGGGTTCTTCAAGAGGTGTGTCAATAAATTAGACGACGACGTTTTTGTCCTTCGGTCCAATTACGGGAAGGAGTATTATTCTCTGATTATCTATCTATAGTTACACTGATCTTAGGATTATTTCACAGATACACAAGTACAGATTAGACATTTCCTCCAGATTTTTTTAAATTAAAAGCGCGACTTATGGCGCCGAACTATCCCATAAGGTGTCTAACGACGCCCATGGACATATGGATTTTAATTTTATAATCTTTATATTAGCGGAATCAGAATCAACTGAAAATTATAGCTGGCATGGCGCGTCGCTGAGCGCGCTTGCCCGAGGAGTGGTGTTATTGGCTGTGTCTGGTCATCCGACGGACTACTGGATATAGTGAAATGATAGTGTACCAACAAATGAAGAGTGCTTCGCCCGCCCTCCGCCGCGCGCGCTAGTGTTCGCTCGGTCACGCTACTTCGCGCAACCAGGTGAGCCGAACCTGAAAATTATGTTTATTTGCTTCACTTTCCCATCGGTTCTCTAAATCGTTTCTTTGTCGCACCGCTAGAGTGTGGAACTGTCTTCCGGCGAGTGTATTTCGTGAATCCTTTAACCTGGGTGTCTTCAAGCGTCGCATTAACGGGCTAGACAGCCTAGCAACAGTCCGCAAATCTGCTGGCATGGCACCTAACTGAGCGACATCACTGTGACACAAGTTTACTCACGTAAATTTCGTCTGCTGCGGAATGGAGTCTACGCCTACCGAATGCTGATAATAAGGTAAAACGTATGCAACGCCAGTTCCGTTCACAATGCCGTGTTCGGGTATTTATTTCTTTGGCTCAAACTATCCCTCTAGCAATCTCGGCTAAGTCAAGATGTTCCACTGTTCTCGTTATAAGGAACTGCGGTAAAAACTACTTCGCCGTTTGGCGGTAGAGTTGAAATTGTAATAAGAGGAGCTTTCGTAAGTGGCGGTTACAAAGTAGCGATTACGCAACGGAGCAATTTCTTTCTCCCGAATACGAATTACAATATTATATATTCATGTATATGTTTTCTGCTTTCGTTTGTAGGTTTAAGGTATTCACAGGTACTTGTAACAGCGGGATGGAAAGAGAGAGAGGGAGATAGAGGGGAAGGGAGGGAGAGAGAGAATAGAAGAGATTATTATCATATTTGCTTTTAAATCGGATTTGCTATTAAACCGAGTCTACCGCGAGCGAAGCCGCGGGCTAAAGCTAGTCTTCTATATATGTAAATAAAAATTAAATTATGTTTGTTGTTAAGGGCATCACTTGAGAACGGCTGGGCGGATTTGGCTAATTTTTTGCTATAGGTAGTCCCTCAGATCAGGGTAGTCCGAATAAGATTTTTAGGGAGTTTGCGTTGTGACCAAAGAGTCACGCGAAGCTAAGCCGCGGGCAAAACCTAGTCTGTATAATAAACTAAGTAGATTCCAAAACAGAACTACTGCCTAAGAGATTCGTCTCACGTTAGTCTCGTCAGTGACAATTAGTTCAGTCATTATAGATTTTGACACGTGAATAATCAGTTCTTGGATTTTTTTCGTAGGTCCCTCGGGGGGGATCACTGGGAGTGTAAATTCAAAAAGTAGACTGAATCAGGCTCCTGTGTATATTCGAAAAACGGTTTTTCTTGAATAACTCGGCCATTTTTGATTTTACAGTAAAACCGTGAGCACAAAAATTGTAGGAAATTTGATTCTCTACAAGTTTGGTCCTCGCAATTTTTCTTCTAGGATCGATATTTTGGAAATTAAATTTGAAAAAGCGACAAATTCAAAATATTTTCATCATCTCGTTTATTTTCAACTTTACGGCATACATGAAGAGGACTAAACTTGTAGAGAATCAAATTCTCAACAATTTTTGGTCCCACCTTTTTTCCCCCAAAATCGATATTTTGGAAATTAAACTTGAAAAACGCGACAAATTCAAAATATTATCATTATCTCCTATGTTCCACGGTTTACGGCATGAATGAAGAGAAACAAAGTTGTAGAGAATCAAATTTCCTACAATTTTTGTCCTCACGGTTTTATTGTAAAATAAAAAATGGCCGAGTTATTCAAGAAAAAACGTTTTTCGAATATACACAGGAGCCAGATTCAGTCTACTTTTTGAATTTACACTCCCAGTGAACCCCCCGAGGGACCTACGAAAAAAAATCCAAGAACTGATTATTCACGGGTAGGGTCGGTTTTTTGGATATAATGACTGGACTAATATTACGCATACTATAATGGAACGCAGCACGCAAAATCATTATGAGCGTTGTTGCTTGCTACATCATACATAAACCTTACTCAATAAACTATTGTCGTAAATATTCAGTGCACAGGGGCTCTGTTTTCTCAAGGTCGCCGAGCCCAAGCCGCCGACCCGAGACAATCTTAATGGCGGGGGTTACTACCCCTCCCTCTTCCTACCCCCTTCCCTTCCGCGAGGTTCTAATTCTCTCAATCGGATTTGCTACAAGTTTGGGACCCGTCCCGACGAACAAACAAGGTTACCGCAAGCAAAGGTCTTTCATTTAAATTCTTAATTAATTTAGGTGAATTTAGAAAATCATGTCGAAATTAAGAAACCGTTATTATACTCATGTTTGGGGACTGAGTTTTTTTAAATACAATTATTAAAACTATTTAGTAAAAAAAAGTCGTAATGTAGTATTTTCTGAATTTTGTTGGTTCAAAGCAATAAGGATTCTATTTAAATATACTGGTGGTGGCTAAGCTAAAGTGGCAGTGGGCTGGGCACGTTAGCCGAAGAGACGACGACCGTTGGAGTAACCGTGTATTACATTGGCGGCCGTGGACAGGAAAACGGAGTGGGGAGACCACCCGCCATGCCAGGTCGGACGACATCAAGTACGTCGGCAGAAAGCAGTGGTTCCGTATCGCTGAAAGCCGGGAGGACTGGAGGAAATTAGAGAGGCGTATGTCCAGCAGTGACCTTTTACACGCTGACTGATATATTATATTATATTGTGTGTTATTTATTACTTTCTTGTCCTTAGTTTTTTGTCTGCACTACTCTAGTCATCATTGTTCTTTCTTTACTGCTTGCACCACCCGCGGAATTCGCACTGTGCTTCCTTAACTTATATGGGGCCTTAAGAGGAGACGGAAGTTAACTTTCTCCATACAAAATCGTCTTTCGGCATTAATGTTTTTTTTCCCTAAATCTTATCCGATTTTTACAATTATTTTTTTGTTGTAATAACGACAGTCGAATCTATGTTCCTGTTTTATTTTTTGAATATCTAACTAAAGTGATTCTAACGACTCAATAAAGCTGAACTTCATGACATAAAAAAATAAACAATTCATTTTTTTTCGTTCGAAATAAAAAATTTTTAGCTCCCGTGTTGTAGGTATATTTATTTATCTAAACAAAAAATTACAGGAACGTAGATTGGGCTATCCTTAAGACGAGAATTATTTTTTTTTAAATGGGATAAGATTTAGGGGGCTTGAAAACATAAATGCCGGAAAGACGATTTTGTATGGAAAAAGTTAACTTCCGTCTCGTCTTAGGCGTTCGTTCACCTATGTATGAGCTTATAAATTCCAAGTATTTTTTAAAACTTCTTCGGGACTCGCGTGTGCGCACGAAACGATTAGTCGCGATTAGTAGGTGCTTACTGTGGTAGTTACACACAAGGTATTACGGAACACGACTGGATGGCTTCATAATTTTTTAACCGACTGCTTGAAGAAAAAATGACAGTTATTCGTATAATTTTATATACTGGAACCAAAAGAAATCGAAAGAATAGAACTAGTTAAAATTTGCTTTATCCTGAACATATTCTCATTATATCATCATTCATCATAGATATGTGAGAAGTAAAGGGGTGTGAGAATAAATGTGACAGAGAAAATTTTGGTGCACACTTTAATTACTTTTCCACCTGCTCTAGGAGTTAACGCATATCTATCCTTTTGAATTATTCGGTAGTTAAACACTTATGCATGCACACATATTTTTAGGGTTCCGTATCCGTCGTACGGGACCCTGTCTGTCTGTCTTTCTGTCTGCCCGTCTGTCCGACGGCTGTACTCTTGCACCGTAATAGGTAGCCCGTTGAAATTTTCACAGAATCTGTGTTATTATGGCCGATATATAAGAACAAATAATAAAAAAAACCCCCGACCCTTAAAAAGTCAAAAATAATTTCCGTTTACTTAATTAAAGGAGTCGGGAGACCGCTAAGTAAATTCCCGCGCAGCTCTGAGTTTTATATTTTATTTACTTAGCGGTCCCCCGACTCCTTTAATTAAGTAAACGGAAATTATTTTTGACTTTTTAAGGGTCGGGGGTTTTTTAAATTTGTAATTTAACTTTTATTTCAAGCTTTTTAAAAAAAACCGCATGAAAATCGGTCCACTTTTTGAGATAAAATTTTTTTTTATCACTTAATTACTTGATTACTTGATTACAAACATAGCTAAGAACCATCCCGATTAAACAAGCTTCCTAATAAAAAAAACCGCGTCCAAATCGATCCATCCGTTTGGCAGCTACGATGCCACAGACAGACACACACACACACACACACACACACACACACACACGTCAAACTTATAACACCCCTCCTTCTTTTTCGTCGGGGGTTAAAAATAAGAAAAAGTAAAAAATTCTGAAACTAAAAAGTGTATGCGCGCCATCTACGGAAAACAGTATGAAGCATTTTAATTAATCATGAATTTTAACAAATATGAAGCATTTCATAAAACACATATGATGACACACAAACACACATAGATGGCGTGAGTGGCGCTGACCATGACATGGCGATACGGAACCCTCGGTGCGCGAGTTCGACTAGCACTTGACCGGTTTTTTCTGTTCATTTTCGGCTTTGCATCTATATAGGTCTTTCAAAATTAATTATTAGTACGCTAAGGCTTGGGGGGTCTGTATCGGAAATAAATCACTTTTGAAGAACAACAAATATTGTAAAATAAAAAAAAAAATTGTTTTCTTAATCGTTTCAGTTTCATGCCAGGAACAAAAAAGTCTTTTAACACATAGATCTCCTTCTTTCAGAAATTGTGAAAAACCAAAATTTTAGTTTTATTAGTAGGGAATAGAAAGAATTTGATTTTTTTTACCAACTTACACGTGTTACATCATAATAGTAATGAAGACTTTTTTGTTACTGTTATGAAACTGAATCGATTAGGCTATAAAAATCAACCACCTATTTTTTTATTTAAATACATAAAAAAATATTTTACATAAAAAAAAGCCCAAGGACCAAAACATTTTATATAAGTTTTACTCCCTATATGAAACAGAGCCCACCCTTAACGTACTATTATATTTTTTTTCGACTTTATTCAACCGTTCTCTGACTTATCTGTTGACTTGTCGAACTACGATGGACCATATACCACAGCCTCTTTTACTGTGTGTACATGTACAAACCGACAAGACAGTATAGCAGGCTGTGACCGTACGTTTAGCCCGTACATGCAGTCACACAGCTCAGGTATTCGTAACATTAAAGCCAAGCACAAGACAGGTACAAATAAAGGTAATGTACGTGGAACGAAAACTGAAAAGGCCGAAGAGAATACAAAATACTTGAGCTACCTGACTAACACAATGTTCGCTTTCAGCCGAAAGAACGCGTAAATATTCTCAACAGCACGTAACAAGCTGGCACGCATGGAAATAAATAAATACCTACCTATAAGGCCCGGCGCGCACTAGCAACTTTTGTCTCCGGCGACTGTCTGTACGCGATGTAGCCAAACGTGTCAGTTTCCATAAAAATACATACATGCATAGCCATCACGCCTGTTTCAGTGGGTTAGGCGGAGACAACAGATCTCCACGTTTTAAGATCCTGACAGACCTGTGCCGCCTCTTCCACTGTCGGTTACAAAATTAATAATTTAATTAATTACAAGTACAGTCTCGGGTCCTTCAAGAGGAGCGTGAATAGGCACCTCTCAGGCCGGCATGCCTAATATTCGCAGTGCGTGCTAGCCCTTAGGGTGCCTTAGGGGCATCGACTTGGCGAAAAGGTGAAGCAAAAGTGCGCCAAAACCAAATTACAAATACATATCTATGTCTAAAGGGCGACAGGCTCGGCACCTCTCACCTTGGAACGGTACTTCCACTGAGTCATGCAGCAGGTGGGTCTTCGTGTCTTACTTGCTGCTTGATCGATTAAATCTTGTTCGAATACTTTGCGAAACGTGGTGGTCGGTGTTGTGCTGTAATTTAGCAGAGTTCTCGCAGCACAACACCGATTGCTCTGCTTACCCCGATTGTCGGGATTCAGCGTGTGTGATATGTATGTATGTATGTATATCTATGTCTCTGATTATATCTCTTTCGCACTCGTATTTTCTGTCCGCTGCAAGCGGAGTGCATGCCGATCAAATGTTGGTAACGCGGCATAATGTATCCAATGTACGACCATATGCCGTTTCTGGATATTAATTTCTAAGCTGGCGCGTTTGTATTCAGCTCAGGTACGTAATTTTTTATTCCATTTCCTTCCACGTATATAGAATTGTTAACAAATTTCCTTCTTCAGTGTGATCACTGAAAAGGAAGCTGCTAGTATCTTAACATGTAATAAATAAAATGGATTCATTTTTAACCCCCGACGAAAAAAAAGGAGGGGTGTTATAAGTTTGACGTGTGTGTGAGGGTGTGTGAGTGTGTGTGAGTGTGTCTGTCTGTGGCATCGTAGCTCCCAAACGGATGGACCGATTTGGATGCGGTTTTTTTTATTAGGAAGCTTGTTTAATCGGGATGGTTCTTAGCTATGTTTGTAATCAAGTAATCAATAAGTAATAAAAAAAAATTATCTCAAAAAGTGGACCGATTTTCATGCGGTTTTTTTTAAAAAGCTTGAAATAAAAGTTAAATTACAAATTTAAAAAACCCCCGACCCTTAAAAAGTCAAAAATAATTTCCGTTTACTTAATTAAAGGAGTCGGGGGACCGCTAAGTAAATAAAATATAAAAACTCAGAGCTGCGCGGGAATTTACTTAGGGGTCTCCCGACTCCTTTAATTAAGTAAACGGAAATTATTTTTGACTTTTTAAGGGTCGGGGGTTTTTTTGGTTATTTAAATTGAAAATGTATTTATTTTCAACTTTTAGGGAAACATACAGTCTACCTTATATTTCTAAATAAGTTATAATAAAGTACTTACGTAAAGTAAAAGTAAATAGTCTAATGAGATCTAGACCGGTAATGTGTCCACAATTAAAGAATACATATAGGTATAATATACTTAACTAGTCAACTAAAATTGTACAATAAAATAAATTTAGAATAGAGGTAAATAAATTAGAAATAAAAAATTAGAAAGTGGATAAAATATAAGAAAAATTTGTGCATATGAACAAATACGCAAACACATAATATAATAATAATTTACTCAAATTGAGCTAATAGGTACCTACACGATTTTACACAAAAGTTAAATACATTGAGTTGAATAAATCTTAATTGCTAAATAATTCGTTGTAGGTTTGTGATATTGTAAAATTATAACTAAGAAAAATAAACAAACCTCATGCAGTTTTGAAATCTCGTTAAATGCTTCAGTTTTCAGAAACTTTTGCAATGTGCGTAAAATCTTTTACACGTCACGTGCATACCCTACGTATGGGTAGCTTGCGTTTAGTACGACAACCAGCGATACGTCTAAGAACAAATTTCAATATGCGTTCAGCTCAGTATTTTGGTCACTGCTCTGCTCAGCGTCCCGATGAGGTTGCGTGATGATAATGTATACACGAAAACGATCCGCTAAATTGGATCTCTATCTTCTTCTCTACTTCTTATAAAAGGGAACGTGTGTATGTATGTTTGAAGTAAACTCCGGAACCACCGAACAGATTTTGATGCGGTTTGCACCAATGAAAATAGTAGTTCTTGAGGCTCACTATAGGTTATATTTATATTATATACCATCATGCGAAATATCCTTAGGGCTGAGCAGTATCAAAGAAAGTATAGTATGGACGGGAGAGAGAAAGAGAGAGAGAGAGAGAATATAAGAGAAGCGATTGTTTATTACAATTTTTGTGTTTAAATCGGATTTGCTATTAAATCGAGTCTACAGGCAACAGCTAGTTATGTTAGCTATATACTTCATGATGATTCCGTAACTAGCACATAGTAAGTAGTTTCTGAGCCTATTACGAGCGTCAATCTGTTTAAATGGCAGACAGATGGAAAGACACGATTTTTTTATTTATTTACAGAAAGTTTTCTTTTCTGTTTTCACCTTAAGTTATCACATCGATTGACACCCTCCTCTACTGTCGGTGAAGCCGACAGTTGTTAGTTTCAACACCTTCTGGTTACCTTAGAGGTTACTGGGTGTCAGATGGCCGCATAGCAGCCTCGGGGAGACCGTGCTAGTCGTATTCGTTAACCGATCTATGTCGTCCGTCCGTCGTCGTCCGTCCCGCGCACCATTTGAATAATTGGTCGTTTTGCGTCGGCACACCGCCTCCCCGCCACCAACTCGAGCCGACCGACGCGATACCCGCTCCAAGTCCTGTCTATGTTCATTAGCTGAATGTACGTACATATTCTTTGTTTACATCTGTCTGAACAGTTGTACGTTTGTCTCGACGTTTGTAAGGCATTGTTGGTGGGAAGAAATCTCTGTAAGAGATAAGCCCGCCTTTATATCTTAGGTAAGCTATTCTGCTGTGTTGACTTCGGAAGTCCTACTGTCTCCGTTCATATCAGAGAATGTATTTCAGGTATACGGGGAATATATTTTTTACGTTCGTTCATATGAGTTGTTGTGTGTGAGTTTGATCTTAAGAGTCGGTACGTTAGTCGGAACTTCAGAAGCAGGCTAGTCGTCGTATTTTCAACAGATATTTCCGAAAAACAAAACGTTCCGTCGCGTCGTAGGTACATGGGATACATTTTTAAATTTTCACGATGGTATTTTCGTAAATGTCAAGATACTCTCAAGATCCTATTTCGTACCTTTAGGCTGTAGGCTAATGTTATTTTATTACGCTGTGGCCGGGCAGTAGCAATATTAGCATCTTTCACGGTGGAAAAAAATTGCGATGGAGTATTTTATATCAAATGTACATTCCATTTATGCAGCAGAGACAATAAATTGGAAAATATAAAAACGAATAAGTAAGACCACGCTAAGAAGACATTATAGGTAGAGTATTGTGGGTCCTGCCTTACCACAGTGTATGGATGCGATGTGGTAATTCACTTAGATCAGGTATATCCATTGTCTATAGTTCACAGTCCTCAAATTAACTAAACGAAAAAACAGATTTTATTTATTTATTTAGGAAATCAAACAGTACCTACACAGAAATAAAAACAAAACAAAACAAATTATAAAAACAGAAATTACAATAGTGTATATTCCTTTAAGAAAAAATGTCGAAAAATAAGAGAGAGATGAAAATTTTTTTTTTAATATATATTCAAACTAAACACAACTGGCACACGCAACCGCCGCCGCATGCAACCGAATTTCCATGTGCGTCGTTAGACTCCTTAAGGTTGACTCGGCGCTACATGTCGCGCTTTCTATAAAAAAATACACACACAAAATGTAACATAAAATTAAAAACAAAAACAAAAAAATACCAGAATTATATCTGATTGATACTCTTAGAACAAACAAAAATGAACACTAACTTTTTTATCAACAAACAAAAATACCCTAACCGCATATTTATTAACTACACATATTTCATAATCGTATAATTAATACTAGTTCCTTATTCTTGCATATTAAAATTTAGGGTCAAATTTACAGTCTCCTTTCCTCGGGCCGAACTAAATGGTACTAATGGAACTAAACGCATATGGTTTTCAGTAACTACTTGAATAGCAAAATGATCCATTTGCCGGCGAGATATTTACGCAAACATTCCGAATGTTATTAGATTTATTCGAGCCCTTATCGACGTCCTGCCGAAGTAGACACTAGTATTGAGGTCGGTAAACTTTACTTAGGCGATACGAGGATATGGCCCTTATCGCCTAAGCAGAGCGTAACTCACACATTGTTTGTACATAGCGACGCTTAAATTAAATTATTTTGTACAGTGTAAGTCACATTATACTTATAACGAAATTATCCATAGAAATTATAAGAACAATAGTAGGTATGATACTAAAAGACTTTTTCCTTCGGTCGAATATGCTAGTACCTATGGTGTCTCGCTGAGTGTTTCGCAAGGTGAGATGGATTTGGTTTTTTCGAGTACATCAGGTTCCTCTGCCTCAGCACAGCCACCCATACTTATTTTCATAAAACTATGTACGGCATCTTAACAAACACGTAATAGCCATCAGTAGCCACACAAGTTTTCCAATTTTACAGAGTTATCTTGTTCGTGCGTGGTATAAAATAAAAAAATAAAAAACAAATCACATTAACTGAAACTGGAATAAATCACTTAAAGTGATAAGTCCGCCTTTGCGCGCTACTTTTCTCTTGTTTCTGTGTGAAGTATTGTAAATTTCTATTGCTCTTCTGTATGTTATCTTCTGTCTTCTTCTGTGTCTTTGTGAGCAATAAAGTATTTCTATTCTATTCTATTCAAATTATCTTAAAGAAGGATCGATTCATCACACCTTCCGAATGTCTTCATCTATACTTGAACTAGAACACATAGCAACGAAAACCATCCCACAGATATTCATAGCTCGACCTGACTCAGCGTTCCTTTGTGAATCACGAAGCGGTTTTGCGTATACGCTTGCAAAATCTACAACTTCGAATTGAACTACTTGCAAGCGTCGGAGCATCCAAGGCACTACCGCCTCGTCATAAGGAGAAGGAGGAGGTGAGAATGGCGTGTGGCGTGGCGATGGCGACTGCCACAATGGCGTGGAAGAGGGGCGAAGGAGGCATGGAAGGGGAAGAGGATGGCGGGAGCGGCAGTAGCGGCGAGCCGAGGCGGTTTATGCACTAATCCACCGCCATAATGGCTTCTCCCAAGTCCGAACAGTCAACGGTTTGTGCGTACTCGACACCGTTGTAAGTCTATGTTCACAGTGGGACTGTGGCATTTTAATGTGAGTCCTATTTTTCGTAGTATGCGCGTTCCCTCTTGGTAAGTTCCGTTACCAATAATATTTCGATGCAATCGTGTTGATGTAATTTTTTTATATAGCCCATACTACTGGGGATACTGAGTTTCTGTATCTTCTAAGATCTGTTTCTGTATCTTCTAGTAAGCAGTTCCATTGTTTTCCGAATATCTTCTCCGAGACAGTCCTATTATATTCCGGTGCAGTTACTATTAGTCCGAATTTTCTACGGACTAATCCCGTTACCCAAATCAATCCAGACACTCACTCAGTCTGTATCTTCCGTTATTTCCCAAAGCAATCCCGTTAATTTTAGTTTATAATTCCGTAGGAATGTTCTCCAGAAAAGTCCCCGTGCGAACCTTCACCAAAGCCAAACGAATTTTGACTCTGTTTTTCAATTTCCCGTGTGAACTTCGCCTTGGCCGGAACTGTCGGAATTTCGTCCCGGCTAGGTCAGTCTCGACCTGGCTGACTCACAAGCGAATTATTCACACGACATAGCCAACGGAAATCAATACCAGAGAAGCGGCATTGGTATACGTTGCTTACATTTTACCTTAGTAACACGCTGGTGGCTATTTCAGATACCCAGGGTCAAATAAAACCAAATGCAAAGTGTTGGCTGGACTTAAAATCAGTAGCTAAAGTTTTTTTTTATTTCTTCATTAGACAGATGCAAAGCCCAAAATGAAAGGTAAAAATACGTCCCGACCAGGATTCGAATTACTTTAGGCATTTTTTTAATGTTTTCTTTACTTGTTCCTGTTTTGGTGTTATTACATAGTGTTTTATGTGCAATGGCACTAAATGATTTTTCGTTTCATTTCAATTTCTGGTGACGATGATGTGTTCTCTTTATTTTCGGCTTTCCATCCCTGGTGCTCTATTTAAACATTTTACTTTGTTGCCACCAACACCGTCGACGGCATGCGCGCCGTTTTCAGCAGACAGATGATTAAATAAGTGTGACTGAGATAGACATATATTTGAAATTTCGTCATTTGTGTTCTTGCGAATCCTCGTCTAGTTGATGCCTCTTCTAGAGTATTCATTTCATGATATAACCTTATACCACTAACACGACGGACCCATCGTCGCTGAATGTATATCGATATCCAAACTAGTTATAGATGTACATATATCGATATTTCTATTGCATATTCTGGGAATTGGTTCGGCTGCGCAGCGTATTTTGCAACAATGAGATATTTCGACCAGTTAAATGTAGCCGGCACGACCAAAGAGAAGGAATGACATAGCACCTAGTTCACAAACTTATTGTCGGAAGATATCGTGGTTGTAGTTGTAAGTGATGTAAGTTTGTTTTAATAAAAACTTATTATTATGCAACTATTGCTTTTAATTTAATTTCTCATGGGACATGCGTATATGGAACATAATATTTATAATTCATACACTTGTATGTAAGTTCAATAAATATTTATTTATGTTATATTTTCCCGTACTATGATGTTATGGTCCCAAACTGGCCTAGTAGACCAGCTCCAAAACTTCCATTTTGGATGCCACTAGATTATGTAGGTATGCATTATACTGTGATATAAAGTAATTGAAAGTAAAGGTTACGTATAACATTTTCAATATAATCTTTGAAAAAAATTTCGGGCTCAAATTTTATTTTACACTAACAATAATAAATTAATCTAAAATTGTCAGAATACATAACAGATTAGTTAAAAAAGTTACAAAATTTATATTATGTAAATACGTAATCATTGTAAATATTTAATAAATTCTTTATAAATTAAAAAATAAATCAATAAATACATTACGCCGCTACTAAAATTAATGTAATATAATGTAGCCAAACATGTTAAAATTAAAACATATCGATTAAGAACATCACTAGCAGACAACAAAGTAGATACCGATAGCCCACGTACGGCGTACGCGGCTCGAGGCGTTTGCCCTTTGATCTACTTCGTGTTCTTCGGATTAAACGAAAATAACACCTTCAAAGCTTCAAAGGAACAATAATTTTTTCTAGCTTCCAACTTGTTTCTTTTGTTTTACGTTTTATTTTTTATTATTAAAACTTGAATGCTTCGCAGAGCCGTGAAGTTTGGTGTCTTGTGAAAAAAATGAGGAAAAATTAAAATTTTCATTAAAACCGGACTAATACAGTTTAACAGTTTATTAGCTAAATTATCTGGGAAACTGTAATGAAATTCCAAAAGTATAATAATAATCAAAAATGCTCCTTGTAGGACCATTACCCTACTATAGATGGTTGGTGATGGTGAACTTGTATTGAATGAGGTCAGTCGGATCTGCTATAGAAAAAAAAACCATTCAGTCGTTTTAGAGTTACGAAGAAACTCAACCACTCACTTACTCACACATACATCAAAGTGAATTATTTGAAAACAAATATTACACTCATTTGCGTTCGCAGTCGAAGATATCCATTAATAATCCGCGTTTTCGTCCAGTTCGGCATAGCCTGCGCGACCAAAAGGAAGCACTGATATGGCACCTAACTCCGACAGAAACAAGGTGTAGCGGTTGATTTAGCCAACAATATCGGTTCCATAAAAAACATTCGCGTCATAGTTTGCCCACGTAACCCTAAAAATGTAAATTAGAATTTCCTCAAGACTTGCGATATTTTCAAAATGGATGCGCAGATAGGATAGTGTTATCAGTGCAACAGATTTACAAGCCACCTCGATCGAAACGCTATCGAGACGTGGCGCTAGACTAAATCCAGACCGTTTTATTTTTTTCTTCTTTTTTTATCAGACAATTTTCACAAAGTGTTTCAGATTTTACTGATGACAACTAACTAAACAGCGCTAAGAGAAACAGGATGCTTGAGTATTTAAAAGGAATCACACAGTTGAGCTGAAATTATATTTATGGAAATATCATCTCCAAAAATAAACCCTTGCGACGTAACTTTCATTGTTCGGAAAGATCTTGTGAAAATATGGCAGCGACGAGACTTCCGAACTGGTACCAACAACGAATGGTTTTAAATTTAGTTTTGCGTCGCTTTTTATTTATAACAGATTTTGCAATTTAAGGTTTTCGCGGTGATAACGCTGTCCTGAGGTTCGATCATTGGATTTTTCACATTTCGTTGAATACAAGTGAAGTGCTCAAGTAAATATTTTACTTTTACGCAACGAAATGTAAAATAAATAAATCATCTGATCATGGTCCTGCCCGTGAAACATACCGACACAATGTTGAATAGACAGTAAATAAATTGAAAATAATACATTACGGTACCTGCTATTACAGCCAGTTAGTCAGCGTGTAAGCGTTCACTGCTGGACATACGCCTCCCAAATTTTCCTCCAGTCCTCCCGGCCTTCAGCGGTACGGAACCACTGCTTTCCGCCGACGTACTTGATGTTGTGGTCCAAACTACAGTAGCGATTACAAATCAACATAGAGTCAAGGCGGTGAAACTTTCGTCGACGAGAAATTTAATCGACTGACGCGTTTTTTAATTCTAATAATGTCGCGAGCGAAGTTGCGTGCTATAACTATAAGACGTATTGTTATTTTACACAGCTTTCTGATAACAGTTCATCCATTTTACATCAGTGATTACATTCCTCATATAAATATTATGTGATTTATTTGTCTATATAATTTCATTCGAATCATCTGCCAGTTACTGGAAATATTTGGGAATTACCTGCGCCAGTACCTCCGTCAGGTCCTTGAAACTTCAGAATATTAGAGAGAAAGTATTTTCCTTAAGAATTATTTAGTTTTTTTTTATGGAAACTGACACGATTGGCTACATCACCTACAACATCCGTGATGTCAGCCCATAACACCGGGTGAACTAGGTGCCATGTCAGTGCTTCCCTTCGGTCGTGTCGGCTACACTGAACTGGACGGAAAACACAAACTATTTACATAGCTTAACGTATTTGTCTAGACTACCTAACAATTATTTCGAACTCAGTTATGTTACGTCCGTGCTGTCCGTAAAGAAGAGAAGAAATGCAATAAATAATGAAAGGGCGTAATGCTTGTAAGTTTGGATGAATGTAGGAGGTAATCTCCGATTTCCTCTGCGGATAATACTCATCTGATTTCAAATATTCTTTGACCAATATTTAGAATGGACCTTCAGGATGGGCATAGGCTATGCGTGCGAAGCCGCGGGCAAAAGCTTGTATAAGATACGGAGCGAAGGCCTACCTATCGAGTCTGGCAAGCGTCATGCCGCGCCGCCCCCAATATTTCCATACTTACCTAAAGATAAGGGGCGACGGCGAAGGAGCCGCAGGGCCTCCTCAACTCTCCGATAAAACTCAATTTACGGACCGAGTGTGATCGCCCCAGAGCCGCCCCCAAATAAAGACCTTTCCACGTGAAAATATATAACCAGAAATGACATTGTTTTTATACATTGCTTTTTTTATGGTAACTGACAAGGTTGGCTACATCACCTACAACATCCACAACACAACATCCATTGTATATGTCGCAGGAATGTTGTAATATCCGTAAACTATTGTATCCTAAAGTATCCTAGAAAACTTGCAAACGTCCGCAAATTTGTCAAACAGCTTTTGTATTCACATGTTTCCTAAGAGATTTCAGGAAACTTGTAAGTTTACTGACCCGCCTCAGTATATTTGTAAGAGGAGATGAGAGTGAATGTTTTGGTGGTTTAAAAAAAATATTAACCCTAACCTAATGTTGAGGCGGCGCATGTTGTTTTTGTTACGTTTCGTTTCGAGTCATCTCACATATTTCCGTGTTTTGAACACGGCAAGATGTGAGAAATGATCCCCTCTTACAAATTATACTGAGGCGGGTCAGTAAACTTTACAAGTTTCCTGAAATCTCTTATGAAACATGTGAATGCAAAAACTGTTTGACAAATTTCCGAACGTTTGCAAGTTTTCTAGGATACCTACTTGTAAGTTGACGGATATTACAAGATTCCTACGACATATACACGAAGAAGAAAATAAGAAAGATGAAAATTTTATTATTTATCTTGTATATTAAGGTACTGTAGAGTTGAATATAAGTCACAGCCGTACAAACGATTTCTTTCACCACCTCGCACATGACGGCCCTTCTGGCTGTTTATTTTCATCCCTTTGAGCAATCAAGCCTCCCCCACACCCCCACATTATTTTAGACGACCTTTAGGCGACGGGCATTTGACGTCCCCGTTTGAGTCGGGCACCTGAATTGCGAACTGATTCGCGGAATAAGCAATAATTGAGGGCAGCAATAAATGTAATAATTCTTTAGAGATTTGTACTAAAAGCTCGGGCATGTAAGCAGATTGATTTCTATTCAATTGTCATGCAGGCAAATATTAGATAGATCCGTAGGGATGTCGGCTCCCTAAGTGTGTTCTATCGCTTATTCCATGGGGAGTGCTCGGAGGAGCTGTTTAATGCGATCCCGCCTTCCCCTTTCCACCTTCGCACCACACGCACTGGGCAATTGCATCCCTACACGCTGGACATACCGCGGATGCGTAACAATCGATTCTGCAGATCTTTCCTCTACAGAACCGGTAAATTCTGGAACGCTCTCCCTGCCCATATATTTCCCCCCAAGTACTGTCTCGGGTCCTTCGAGAGGGGCTTGAATGGGCACCTGTCAGGCCGGCATGGCGTTCGCAACCCCCGCATACGACCGAATGTCCATGGGCGTCGTTAGACACCTTATGGGTGGCTCGGCGGCATATGTCGCGCTGTCAATAAAAAAAAAATTAAATAAAAATAGATAGAAAATACTTTATTGCACCAAACAAATTTTGTGTTTTAATTAAAACAGGCCACATGAGTTTTACGTCAACTTTCTTCGGTCACGAATGTAAAGCTATCACGTTTGGTCGGCCACAAATCGGCCAGCTCCGGCCACATACCTCGCAGGCATTACGACATTGGACCACAAAATGTCGTATAAAAATAAATATTATTCGCAGAGTAAACCTAAGCAATAAAAAGCCCTGATTTTCATGTTGTTAAATTGAATTAAAAAAAGGTAATTTATGATCCGCGCCAGTAATGGCGGCATAAAAAGTGTTCTACTAATTTCTACGAGCTCGCCGCCGCAAGCAGTAAATAATTCTCTTCCTCGTACTTTCGAGTCATCCGAACGCCCTTTTAATTATGCAGTGCTGATAATTAAACAGTCGGACACGGCATTTTTGACGCCGCAATTTACAAGAAAAAAAACATAAAACCGACTTCCTAAAAAAAGTAAAACTAAAAAACTATTTAAAATAAAAATATAAAAACCGCCTTCAAAAATATATGAAATAAAAACCTAAAAAAAAAAACCAACCCTAGAGTTGAAGGCGGTGCTAAAGAAGGCTACACAAATCACAAAGGATATCATCCACTCATGTTTTCTTTCATGCATCATTTTTGCTTGCTTTACAAATCACAAAGGATATTATCATCCACTCATGTTTTCTTTCATGCATCATTTTTGCTTGCTTTAGCACCGCCTTCAACTCTAGGGTTCGTTTTTTTTTTTAGGTTTTTATTTCATATATTTTTGAAGGCGGTTTTTATATTTTTATTTTAAATAGTTTTTTAGTTTTACTTTTTTTAGGAAGTCGGTTTTATGTTTTTTAAAACTTTTTTTTTATTTCACAGTTTTTTTTAGTAATTTTTTGCTATTAATGTACTCGGCGGAATCGCTCGGCCTTCGGCCTCGCGATTCCGCCTCGCTTTCCAATCCGATCTTGACCCAATTAAAATAGGACCACGTCAGCTTCGATAGCTCAGTGGTGCAGACAGTCAACTGTCGCTATTGAATTTTAAGCAACGCTGGGTGCGGTCAGTACTTAGATGGGTGACCGCTGACCGTTGGAGGCTGACCAAGGTTCGGATTCCTCGTAAAACTGTAAGTCCCTTCCCTCGTAATTTTACTTGGTGGTAGGGTTTAACCTTCCCGGGTTGGTACCACCGCACTGAATTAAACGTCGGTCGAAACGGCTATGTAAATAGTTTGTGTTTTCCGACCAGTTCAGTGTAGTCAGCACGATCAAAGGGGGAAGCACTGACATGGCACTGGTGTTATGGGCTGACATCACAGACGTTGTAGGTGATGTTGCAGAACTTAGTAGAATGGACAGACATAAACGTGTTACGGAAGCCTACTTTTATTATAAAATAACCGTCGGAGGACCTTGGTTGAAAATTGTAAAATTTAGTAGAACGGATAGACATGCATATGTTACGGAACCCTACATTCATTTTGCAGAACTTAGTAGAATGGACAGACATAAACGTGTTACGGAACCCTACTTAACAGTTGCACTCCGGGAGTGCCGGCAGATCCCGTGCCACTCTAACTTAACCCTTAACGCAATGACTTAAGGTTTCATTTTAAAAATGACGCTGACGCGATGTCGCGAGTTATACATTTTTACCCACCTAAAAAAGTGCCAAGAGCCGCTAAAGAAGTTTTCACTTCAAAAACCTCAGGGTTATCCCCTTTCAAATAAAAAAAAAAAGAATTTTCAAAATCGGCCCACAATTGACGGAGTAATCGCGTAACAAACATCCAAAAAAAGAAAACATACCGTCGAATTGAGAATCTTTTAGGTCTAAAGTAAATTTCTCGTGAAGACAAATGCAACGAGCCCAAACACGATGGGTTTATCATGTGTAGTTTAGGAGTTCCTATGGCCACCTTCTGTCTCCATCATCAAACCAGCTCGATGGTACTCGGTACAGTAGGTACTGGCCAGGTACCATAATAAATTAAACGCCGGTCGGAAAAGATAAAAAAATTTCAAATTTAGAATATTCATGAAACAAGGGTCCGAATATGTATCACTAGTATATCGATTCATGTATTTCAACAGGACAGAGAAAATTTCAAAATATTAGGTATTTAATACTTTTTAGTTTTTTTGTTTTTGTTTTTTGGAAATCGGTTTAATATTTTTTAAAACAGTTTTTATTTCATTCTTTTTAGTAATATTACATAAAAAAGAATAATCGAAATCGAATAATCGAAATCGATTGAAGTGGTACAGAATTATTCGCCATATGTGTCAGACTGCAAATTGCTGAATAAGTCCACATCACAAATGTTTTGCTGAAGGTAACCACACACCATACTAATTTATCAAACTGAAAATTGCCGAATACGACCACATCACAAGTTTTGCTGAAGGTAACCACACACTATAGTATTATGCTGATTTTACGAAAACCACTCAACCAATTTCGATAAAATTGAAATGGGACCACCTCGGAAGTATGACCTAACTAACAAAAAAAGAATTTTCTAAATCGGCCCTCAATTGACGGAGAAATCGCGTAACAAACATACAAAAAAATAAAAAAATAAAAAATAAAAAAAAAAATAAAAAAAAACATACAGACGAATTGAGAACCTCCTCCTTTTTTGGAAGTCGGTTAATAAGAGCAGTATTTTTCTATTTTCGACTGAAGATGTTTAAAATAGGTAGTTTAAAAGTTGGACTTGACTGGTTTATAGTTTGTCTTATTTTTGTCTCCTTTATACCTATATAATTATTATAGTTTAATCGATATAGTTGATTATTATCACAAAGAAAGAAACGTAGTATAGTTGTGAATATTGAATATCAATATAATTCATATCTTTTGTTTCTTTAATTTCACCTGTAGTGATTTATTATAGTAATTAGTTATATAAATTCGGAAAAGAATTTAAATAGATTTATTATTTTAGGTCTTTTATTTGTTTTTTTTTTTATGGAAACTGACACAGTTGGCTACATCACCTACAACGTCCGTGATGTCAGCCCATAACACCGGGTGAACTAGGTGCCATGTCAGTGCTTCCCCCTTTGATCGTGCCGGCTACACTGAACTGGTCGGAAAACACAAACTATTTACATAGCCGTTTAGACCGACGTTTCATTCAGTGCGGTGGTACCAACCCGGGTGGGTTAAACCCTACCACCAAGTAAGATTAGGAGGGAAGGGACCTACAGTTTTACGAGGAATCCGAACCTCGGTCAGCCTCCAACGGTCAGCGGTCACCCATCCACGTACTGACCGCACCCAGCGTTGCTTAACATTCAATAGCGACAGTTGACTGTCTGCACCACTGAGCTACCGAGGCTGACTTGATTTGACTGATTTGTACTTTACTTCTATTTTATTTGTACTACGGCCGCCCATCACTGTTCTGTTATAATTGTATTGCTTTCGTAGGGCATTCCGGTAAAATAAGACACTGCGGAAACCTGTGTCCTTTTCTATGTTAACTGTAAACAAATTCACGCACCAATAAATTTGCCTACTGCAACCCTAAAAAAGTTTAGCACACACTAAAACCAAAACACACAAAGAAAATATGTTGCAGTAACAAAACCAACAGACCGAGAACGAATCGAGAATCACTAGTAAATGTTGTTTCAAATAAAAACAGCATCCCTGAATGCCCAAAGGTAAATTAACGATTTCAGAATGAAATAAATTTACCCTCCAGTGGAGTGTGCTCATTCACTAGGCGGCACCGGAACAATGCTAAATCGTATATGTATTTTGTATTTATTAGTTTCATCCTTATACTCTTACTTGAATTTGTTCACATTAAAAGGCAGAATAATATTATGTTAGAAATCTAACCATGGCAACTGACAAATTTTCTAAATTTTCAACATTATAAAGTAAAATTTAAATTCAAAATATATCATTAAGCAGCGCAAGAAATGAAAAAAAATTATATTAATTAGACAGTTAAATAAGTAAAAAAATTAAAAATAAATAAAATTTTAATAAATACCCAGAATGAAGAATTGCCAAATTATAAGTTTTTGTCCTATGTGGTTATTACATTGCTATTTCATAGAAGCATTCACCTGCATCGATAAAAAAACATTAGTTCTGGAAGTAGTCAAATAGAGTCTAAAAGCCCGGCCAAGTGCGAGTTGGACTCGCGCACCGAGGTATCCGCACCACAATTTTTTTTTGTAAAAAAAACGATTCTTATTAATTGTTTACTTTTCTATTTTTAATTATTTGTTGTTGTATCCGCCGACAGACAGACGTTGTAGGCTTAGTAATAGTCGGTCGTAAACGAAATGTGGGAAGACCGCCCTCCAGGTGGGACGACGACATCGAGTACGTCGGCGGAAAGCAGTGGTTCCGTACCGCTGAAGGCCGGGAGGACTGGAGGAAAATTTAAGAGGCATATGGCCAACAGTAGACGCATACACGCTGACTGACTGACTGACATTGATCCCACGAATGTGCTCTCAAAGTATGCAAATGTTGCTAACTGCTGCAAAACCCTGTATTGATTTTACACGAAATAACTGCTCGATTCTCGACTTTCCTTATATTGAATTCGGCTCCAGGTATCCACTTAAATCTTCATTCTATAAAAACTCCTAACTGCTCCTACAAGTAAAACAAAGCCTTTTATTAAACGACCTCGTAATGGAATCTGAAAGAGCGGAACGGAAAGAACCAGTATTGAAACAATTGTGGACCAAGAATATAGAACTTTAAATTTATGCCCTCCTGGTGCTTCGACGTCAGTTCTGACGATCCTTATATTCCTTATTATAAAGTTAATTCAGGAATTTGTGAGAAAATAATGTTAATTTTCAATATAGAATGCTTATACATATAATATGCTTTCTAGTTTATTAAAAGTATTGTGTTTTAGTTAGGCTATTTTGAAATTGTATGTTACACAATAAATTAGTTTTTTATGATAATACAAATTTAAACTTTTACGTACCTATTTAATATTCTGTGCTTTTACGTACAATGAGCATTAAATCTAGCACGTTTTTAAAGTTATATTTATAAAGGTATAGAGTTTTTCTTAATAGATTATCTAAAACCACATTTAATTTGCACAACTCATTCATCATGGCGATTGTTGTCACAGGGTTACAAATTATTTTAGTTTATTTTAAGCAAAGTCGACGAATCCCACTCGAATGGAGGTTTCGTGAGAGTGAACTTAAAACCTTCCAAACAGAGAACACGATGTTTCAGGCTCGGCCCGAGCTCGGCCTCACTTTGATTAATTACTTGGCAAGCCCTAAAGGGTTCATAAAGAACTGGTTAGCGTCTTACAAACTTCCAAAGTAAGTCGTTACTTTCAAGTAGTTTATTTATATAATTGTTTTCGTTCTGATCACTCGCTTCAACGTTTAAAATAGGCGAGTTTTATGCAAATACTTATAGAATAATAATTTGTTCTACATTTTGTATTTTTGAAAACTTTCTGTATATTTCTCTTCATCAGACCGTGTGTTTGATCTAAATTGCTGTAAATTGTGATATATAAAACATCTCGGGAGAAGTTTCTAATCGGCTCTTCTTCGTAGATGTAATCAACCAGAATGCAAGAATTTGACAAGTTCAAGAGCAGTGTATGAATTGAATACCAAAAGAATAAAAAATAGTATGAAAGAAGTGGTTGTTATGAATGTTTAGCATAACACCTTAATTTACCTTAATACCGTACAGTCAAGTCTAATCCAAAGTCAAGAACTTTGTCACACATCTGGTCTGAAAATTCCCCAAGGGTGGTATGAAAGCCTGATAAAGGTTATAGGAACCAAATAACGCAAGAATATTATCTAGTTTATCCGCACAAATCCTCATCTCATTATACCGATACAGGATGATTCGGAAAGAACATGAAATATGAGTACTTGGGCGTTCACCGAACATTGAGGAAATCCACCAGGGATTTCATATCACATGAGCAAAATAACCTAATAAATATTTATCGGAGAGGTTTTGGGACTAAACGCGCTTATACGTACTTCTGCATGCTGATGGAGATTTGAGGGAAAGACGGCTGGGAAGGGTCATTAATAATCGCCATAAATATGATAATTAAAATATAATTACAGGGCGACAAACAGGGCAGAGGTGAACCTCCATTAAGGTCGCACGGAGAGAGCATTGAAGTAAGCTAGCTTACTTAATTCTAGAAGCCTTGTTCTTTAACACCTCGTCTTTGTTCGTGGCGGTTGCAAATCGGTCAATCAATGAACACAGTATTGTTCCAAAGCTAGAAATAAAAATAATCGATGTTCGCCATGTTCGGTGATCTGATCTGACCGCCGAACAGTCATTGGCATTGTGTCCAAGAAATGCAAGTTAGTGCGACACATAGTCGCACTAACTTGCAACTTGTGTAACCTACACAAATAATTAGAAAGTTACGTTTCGGTCGGGACTCCACCGGGATGGTGTTGGCCACCATGATCGAAGATGAATGGTCCGTTTTAATAACCATCAATGGTGACAGTAGACCATGAAAATATATATTTCGTTTGATATACATACCTAAATAAAGAAAAAATCTGTTAAGTGCGAGTTTTACTCGCGCACGTAGGTTTCAGTATCTATCCGCTATTATCCGCTTATCTTTTGTCTTTCAACAAAGCAATGTATAAAAGCCTGTGGCGCCATCTATTATTCAATAGTGTGACTAATTGGAAGTTTGTTGTATGGGAGCCCCCCCTTAATTTTTAACATTTTCTTTTTTTTATTATTTGTTGTTATATCCGCCATAGTAACACTATTCTGTGAAAATTTCCACGGGCTACCTATTACGGTTCAAGAGATACAGCCCTCGGACAGACCGACGGACAGACGGAAGGCGGAGGCTTAGTAATAGGCTTCCGTACGGGATACGGAAACCTAACTTTTCGAGCGTACCAACTCTCACTTGATCGATCTCCACCTACTATTTCCTCACAATCTCAGCGAATCGCATAATGTTGCTTCACAAATTGAGATCGGATCTGCCTGGGCTGCTCCGCGAAAAGTTCGAGTGCGTTACTGGAACCTGGAACCAAGGACGCGGCCGCGTTATTGGAAATTCAAATTAATGCTGTGGGCGATTAGGGCTTCATTAGATCGATATCCAGCAGGCAGATGAGATGTTTGGTAAGCTGAGAAGTTGCCACAACGAAAGGTTTTGATTAATGATCTTCCGACGTAAACACACATAATTGAAATTGAATACCGTCAACGGAATTATAGACTTTAATACTGTACAGATAAGAGCTTTAGCAGGCGTTGTAAAATTTGACATACCTAGTTGTTAATACTACATTACATATTGCGAACATAACGTATAGAACCGCTTTCCAGGAAGAGGGTATGCCTATGAAGATCAAAGCGCAAGGTGTAATGACATTGGAAATGGGCTTTGCAAATCTTGAAATTGATACCTATCTCAAGGTTATTAATGTGCCATTTGACTTCGCCAAAGTCGGATAAACAAAACCAAACAAAAATAATTCCTGATTTGAATTTCGAATGCCTATGTTCATAGAAGGTGAACGGAAGGTACGTAACGGTAACGATAAGGGCAACGATATAAAAGGAAGGATACGTATAGATCTGTTAGCCAAAGATGGCACATAAAACATATTTACACATTGCGCTTGTGTCTGTGAATATGCGCACGAAATACAGGTTGCTTCTTTCGTCCGTTCGAACATGCGTTTTATATTGTTAGTTGATGATTTAGTTAGAGGTTAGTATAGGGTTTTGTGAAATAATAGGATGTGGCAATGTCATGAAATTGAGTATATTGTTTTTTTAATATTTCACGCATCCTAATAAAAGTGACGAAATACATATTTTTATGAAAGATCTGTACGAGGTAACTGCGCTTTCTCAACATTCTATACGCTAAAATGCATTCGTGGGAGTACTGTGAAAGCGTCAGCTTTGGATAACGACCTGTACATCCTGTGATAGAAAGACGGACAGGCAGTTTTCGCACGGACCCTAAAAAGAGTGGAATTGAACGGTTCAAACGAATCGAAACGAACACCATTAAAATCTGGAACGCTATCCCTGCCCATAACATATTTCCCCCCAAGTACGGTCTCGATTCTTTCAAAAGGGGCGTGATACCAATATATCCAAAATACGACCAAATGTTCATGGGCGTCATTAGACACCTAATAGATGGCTCCGCGCCAGATTTCAGCGCTTTCAATAAAAATATAAAAAAAGTTCTAAGTTTAGTGTACCCTATGCTACAAAAAACCTAGGCAGGGTAACGTAGATTACGTTTATAGTATTGACCATTCGTCTTTTTTTTATTTATTCTTAAGAGAACCAACAATTTGTAAATAAATAGATAACAATGTAAATTTAAAACCAGTTAGATGTTTATTTATTTTTATTAGAAAAGGTTCAACATTGAACCATGCAAGTTGACTGTTCGCAAAAATTATGCGACATCATCATGAAGATGCAAGAGAGCGAAAATTTGAAAATAATACGTAACGGTCCGGTGGCGTAGTTGGTTATCGCGTTGGCGGCTCAAGCCAAAGACCCAGGTTCGAATCCTGGCCGGGATGTATTTTTTCCAATGATTTTCGCTTTGCATTTTTCTAATAAAAATATATATAAAGCGAGTACGTGCTTAGTACTAACATATAAACATAAAATACAGTTAGATGTTTCCTTATATAACCAGAATTAAAATTCAAGTTAATATAATACATTTCTATTCGCGTGATTAGATGTGTGTGAAGAATGTGAAGGGTGTGCGCGTGTAAGGGTATGCGTGTGAATGTATAGGTGAATGGATAGAATGTGAGAAATAACATTAAATTTGTGTGAAAATACTACTGTTATACCTACGAATTACAGTCTTGTAACAACACTGTGTAGATAGATAGATTATGAATAAATAAAGAACGTTAAAAAAACTATGTGATCGAATTGACAATATGTATAAACAAATTAATGGCATTACAAAGTTTTATCCACTTACCTAATTGGAGACTGAAGTAACAAGCAAACAGGACTAACTAAACAATCGACTAACACGGATAGTTCTACTATAGCCACCTATGTACCTAGCTACTGTACTGGTATATTTGTGTAGGTCAAAGAAATTGTTACCCAGAAACGGTATTGTCAAGCACACTAAAATGTGCCCACGCATAGAACCAACCCCAAGAAACATTTTCTGACACACCGGGTCGTAAGCACCTGGAAAAAATTATCTGAAGACTCAATTAATTCGTTAAAAAATCAATTAGAACCGGATAGAACAAATTGTGACAAGTTCGAGTGCAGTCTAACTGCCAAATGAATGATCAACAAACAATACAATACACAGACAAAAAAAAAACAAACAAAAATACGTCTTAAAAACAACACAAGTGCACTCATAAATTAAAAAACAGAATACACGCACCAGCTATCAGTGTTTAAAATAAATAAATAAATAACTTTACCACCCTATCAACAATTCGTCGCCTCGGCATGCACTAAGGGAGCGTTCATAAACCACGTGACGGATTTTAGGCTAATTTTGGAATTACTGACATACTGACATCCATGATTAGTAGGTCCTCGTCCGGTGGAGCAGGTATATCGGTGACATGATCGACGTTTTCCATGTCAATCCACTCAACATTGTCGGGAATTTTTGTCACGTGACTCGGCCCGACAACCTAGGTGACGGGAGGTGACAAAACGTTGGACCCCTCTCCCCCCTAAAACTGTCACGTGGTTTATGAACGCTCCCTAAACTCGCCTCAAACTGATACATGGGTAATCAAGTGCGACAGGGATAATATTATTAAGGTAATTTCGTTTGTGCGCTTTCTCTCACCTCCTCGACACGACGATGCCCTTTCTAGGAGTTTATTTTATTTGATACTTACATACACACCACACTCCACTAGCTAGACACGGCCACGGCTTCGTCGGAAGCAAACGAGCAAGGACAAGGAACCACATTTTGTAAGAAGTGTCACGGCTATATATTGAAGTGACTTCAGGCAAAGTAAATACAATAAAAGAAAACTAGAAAGGACAGTACCCGACCGCTCTCAAATGGTGTTTCTGCATAATGCAAAATCGTAGTTCTAAAAACCCACCTTTGGCTTCGCCATAGTTTGATAAAAAGAAATGGACAAGAGATTTAGCTTGCGCCATCTGCGCCAGACGCGCATAGACGCAAATTCATTATTTTCCGAAACGGAGCTATCAATGATAATTTCATGCTAGCTTGAACATTTCTCTACCCGCGACGACGACGGCAGAATAGTTACTTATCGGAAAATTACAAAAGCACTGTTCCCGGCAGCGAATAAATTCGTGTCGAACTTTAGAAAGAGAAATCGAGCTGTAGAGCGTCGTCCCTGTCGCACAGAGACGTGCGAGTTCGTGCGACAGGGATGACGCTCTACAACCGGAATATCTCTTTCTAAAGCTCGACACGCATTATTTGATGTTAATTATTTGCTGCTGGGAACTGTACGAGTATATTAATTACTTATCAATACCATAGTTAAACCACACAAGTTAGCCGTCTTCATACAAACGCGCCGATTTCGCACTCACACAAGCGCGCGCCTGCGCACGCTGTCTGTACACAACCACTACATGCATTCTCACTGTCTCTCGCGCGTAGTCAGTGATGGTCGCCCCGCCCCCGTGCTCGGTGACGCACACCACGTGACGGCCGCTGCCTGCCGCCTGCCGCTTCCCGATAGAAAGTATTATTATTCGAATTTTATTTTATTGCACTAACTTAATGGCTCCGCGTTTCTGCAGTGTGTACGCGGCTGCATGAATAGATCAGGTTCAGGCTCGAATCGCGAGTTAACATTATTCTCATTACCTGCTCCCATCGAAAGGTAAGTAACATAAAAAATATTATTAAAGTATGTAGTTAAATTATGTAAGTTATTAATACGAGTAGGTACTAAGCGAAGGAATTGACTTGAGGGCTCGGTAACGTCAGAGCAAAGTACCTATTAGTATTTAATTATAGTATTAATTAGTTATTAATAGCTAGGTACTAGCTGCAAAAACCATTCGCGAACCCCGGCATCGGGCGCGGCCGCGCGGCGCACGCGAAGGCTGCGCCGCGCCGCCGCGCGCGGGCCCGCGGTTGTCGACTTGTTCAGACTTGTTAGAGATACCACGCACAACGCAATTTCGCGCGGTTTTGTCTTCTCTATATGGCCACAGCTCCTACCGCGGACACTTTCATGACTGCTAGCGACCAACCAAGTTATTAAGTAAGTAATTCATTAAAATAACAAAAATAAAAATATAAGTTATTAAGTAATAATAAAACAAAATTAATAAATACATTTTAGAATTATTTATTTGCTACTTTTTTATTAAGATTAATAATTATATTAATCTATAATTCTAAATATATTTTCTATAATTTTTATAGTTATAAATTTTTTGCCCACTTATTAATTCTCTTCATCGTCCGCGACTACAAAATCTTTGTCCAAAGACGGACGTGAGTTAAAGTTGAATTTTGACATTGCATTAATTTTTGGGAGGTTAAAGTTAAAAAAAAAATTTACCCGACTGCGCGAAGCAAAAATGAAGGGTTATCTTTTTAGCAATTTATGTGTGTGTATGTTTGTTTTTTACGTATGTTCCACCGTAGCGCCAGAACTAAGCATCCGATTATTGAGTGGGGTATCGTTATCAAGGGCTCAAACATCAAAATAACATCGTTCACTGTCTATCGAAAATACAGCTTTCGAAAATATACCTTAACGCCAGTATATAATAAATCTATGACAACTCATATATTCTGTTAGAGTAAAATTTTGGGAGCTGGCTCTTGGTCTATAAATAAAAAATACATAAATGTACATAATAATTTTAAAGAATAGCATTTCCACCATGATGGGCTCACTGCCTGTCAATTGTGTTAGTGTTGTGAGTTGTGACATCCCTGGAGGCTCGGCGCAGCGTAGGTAGTTATTTTAAAAATGGCCTCCAGTTATCTTACTCGTCTTCTTTTACTATGTCAATACTAACAATAAATCTGTAAGGGATGGTCAGGTCATGGAGTAAGTTACTTTGTTTTATGAGATATTGCCTTTTTAGACTCTATGTATGATACTAAAACTAATTTGACAACTTTTAGAAATATTTTCTGTATGTATTGATGTATGTATGTTCCTCCATAACTCTTCAACCGATCATCCGAATTCTATTAAACTTAGAACAAGCACATTTAACTATACGGGACACAGAATAGGTTAAATAAAATTCAGTTCCGGTTAGGCTAAGATGTGGCTCTCATACAAACCGAATTGTTCCGCGTCGAAATAAAGGTACAGTAGCGCGCTTACTTACTTTCTTCTTTTTAAATACGAATTTCACGCGAGCAAAGCCGCAGGCAAAAGCTAGTACATATACATACATATATGCATAATTACGATCAGTGGCATCGTTATAAAACCTGAAAAATTTCTTTAAATGACTTCTCAACAATTTAATTCCTTGCGCTTGCGTCTCGGTTGTCCATAGAAGTGACAAGTTATTTTGTCTCATTCATTACACGCGGTAACGATACAATCTGCGAGCGTGTTCGTTGACTCGTGTCTGTTCTCCTTGGTGAGTAACTTCGTACTCCTTGGCGTCTCGTCTTCGACTGATTATGTGTCCCACTTTCGTAAATAAATAAGCCGCGCTGAGTTCGGTTTAGCACGTAGACACAGTCGGCAAGTCTGCGCTGTTTTAGAACGATTTGTTATTGTGCACTGCAAGTTATTCTCAAGTCACTTCACTTGTTGATGATATATAGAACATGTATTGTATAGGTACATACTCGTATGTAGGTAGATAGATATACATTTTTAATTGCTTTAGAAACATTTTACACGGCCATAAAGTGACAATAAATAATATGATGTGTAAAGGTGGACTTATTCCTTATAGAGATTTCTTTCAGTCAACCTTTGCTGTTTGATGGTGCAGAAGGTGGATTTATTTCTGGATGCAATTTCTTCGAATCTTCGACCTCTTTGCTTGACAAGCCGCATGGCTTATTTATTATCATGCAGGCTACTCGGCATTTGTATATTTGCATATTTATTTATTTATTATCCTTTGGGACGTACGGAACACTTGGATTCATCCACGTATACACTTGTTATATTTAGCAAATATTTCTTCGCTTAAAATGGCAAGAGGCCACCATTTTTAGGCATGATACAATTTCATAGAATAAAATATTAAAAAAAAACATACAATAAAACACACAATAATACAGTTCCATCAAAAGAATTGTCAAGTAAAATAAATTCATAAAACATTGGAGCATCAATAGTTTTGTCAAGAAAAGAAATAAAATAGTAGTAGATAGAAACATAATGAAAATTGAACTTCGGGTCGCAAAAAAATTCAATTAACATAAATATACATATAACCATAATAAATATAATGTGTGTTGAGTAGTGTATACTATACACTGTATAGCAGAGTTAACTGGTTAGCTCACGCTAATCGATCAATTTGAAAGAAATTTTTATATTTGTCACGAGAAAGGTTTTCGTTGTATTTTCTTTTCGGTTTCTTGTGAAATCATAGTGTGTACTCTACCGCTTTCAGAGCTACACCCACACGCGAGCTCGCGCCCGACCTCACCGCACTAGTGCGGGGGTACATTTTGAACGCGCCCGAATTTTCGCTTGCGGCGAAATTTGAACACTCCGGGGGAAATTGGACGCGGGAAAAACTGGCGCTCGGGGCAATTGAATTTTAGATGGTCAAATTAATTTGCCCATCTTGAAACAGGAAAGTGGATAATTTATTTATCCAAGATTTCATGGACATTCCAAACTTTCCCTCGCTAGCCCTCAAGCTCTCTAATTTCTGAAGCTCAAAAGGTACTTTTAGTCGGTTCCTAGAAACATTATTTTGGGCGAAATGTCACGGAAAGGTATTTACGTTTCAAAAAGCTTTCGATAGGGGTATCTTAGGATTATCTCGGCTTATTTTATGCTTCAATTTTATGTCTGTTTATTGTTTTTTTTTGTTTACCCGATTTGGATACTAACTCAATATTAATTTTTCTCAATTCTCTTAGATATTGGTTAAAAATAATACATACAACATGTATCCCGGACTAACGGGGTAAACAGAGTAATAAGTGTTGTGCTGCAAGTACTCTCGTAAATTTCAGCACAACACCGACCACCACGTTTAGCAAAGTATTTTTTATCTATTTTTTTGACGTGATAACGTCTTATAAATTGATGAAAACCGGCTGCACGCACGAAAAAGTGTCACGTTCCATCTGAGCCTGTGTGTGCAAGCGAGAGCGCGTAACAAGCGAGGCACAATCGGCCCAAGCAGCAGTGTTGCCAAACGTACGGTAATTGCCGTATCGTACGGTAATCGAGGCTAGAAATCGACAAATGTACGGCGTACGGCAGCGATAGGGGTGCCGTACGAAAAAATACGGTAATTCTTATAGCTGTGTTTCTTTATGACGTTATCACGTAAAACTATCGTCCGTAAACCGACTTTAGAGACAACCAATTTTTTTATGGAAACTAACATGGTACTACATAACCTACTCCATCCGTGATGTCAGCCCATAAAACCTTAGTAGTATTTCTGTCAGTATGACTAAAAATAATACTGACAGCTCACAACAATATGCGGTTCAATTATAATAAATACGTCAATAATAAGCGATGTTACAGTTATACTCACGAAAATATAGAGATTTGGAACTACGTGCACAACATCAGACACAGTACAAGAGAAAGAAAACATAATGAATTTAAATTTATTTCAGCTAACTGGGCGCAGGGGGGGTAAATTGGGTTGCGCTAATGCATAGATAGACGATTAGGCTTCTCAAATCCTACATTATGGTCTGTAAAGATGGCGGCTCTACGGTTTAACCATAAAAGTTTTACGCTCTCCCAGAAAACGACCAACCGTGAAATGAAGCAGGGCTTGGTGCGAAAATAATTACTTTAACGATGATGAAAATTCTTTTCATTACACACACATTGAGGCTTCAGAGATTTCAGACAGGATATTCGAATTATGAAATTTAGATAACCTAGTGTATTAAGCCTGCGGTACTACAGCGTGAGGCACAATTTACAAAATTTGACACATTTTCGTTTCGGTTTTTTGTTCAACGAATTTCAAAAATATATATATTGTAAAATACTGTCTAAAAGTTGACCATATTTAAAAGTTGGTGACAGATTTTTATTTTAAATTATGTCAATTAATATGTGAAAAAAAAAAAATCACAAACGTACTACTAAATGGTCCTAAATACTCCGAAATGCTCTCTTTGTTTCGAAATTGCAGCTTTATTAAAAACATTATTTTGAGTTTATACTAATTGCAGATGATGTAAGATTAAATTTTACTCCTTTTGACAGATTTGGATATTCGTGTAATGTAAATTGGTTTAACAAACTTTGAACAAATACTATAAACCAAGCGAACGCTTCGTTATTCAAAATGCGCCATATCATTGCGCATTTTGATGCTGTAGTACCGCGCTCTTTTTAATAATGAGCACTGAATGCCATTAACATTGTTAAATTTATAATTTTTATTAAACTCGACAGTCGCGATTTACGTCCACCGAGAATCAATATGACTAATTAATTATTTAAATTATTTAACAAGGATTCCCTTAATTCTGTCGGACGCTCTTTGTATAAATGTGACAAGCTTTTCGGTCTCTGTCAAAATATTTACTTAATTGAGGTGACCCACGATCCGTGCGTCGGGGTCAGTAACGAATAATTGAATTATAAAACCCTCATGCAACATTCAATACGCGTATTTAATCATTTGAGATTTATTTTAGTTCAAGGCCCAACTTACAAATAAAGCCGACATATACCTACAGCGAGGAGTGGTGATATTGGCTGTGTCTAATCTTCTTTTGAACCTTTGGGCACAGCCACCCGTGCCGGTTGTTCATAAAAAATATAGACTGCGACATACACTTGCACGACATATACAAGGGATTAAAGGGAACATGGTGATATGGTTCGTAACGAGGCAATCCGCAGACGCACCAAAGTGTCGATATTGGACACCGGGTGGCTAAGATCAAGTGGCAGTGGGCTTGGCACGTCAGCCGAAGAGACGGCGACCGTTGAGTAACCGAGTCCTACACTTGCGGCCGTAGACAGGAAAACGGAGTGTGGGAAGACCACCCGCCAGGTGCGACGACGACATCAAGTACGTCGGCGGAAGCAGTGGTTCCGTATCGTTGATGGCCGGGAGGACTGGAGGAAAATTGGAGAGGTGTATGTCCAGCAGTAGACGCTTACACGCTGACTGACTGACATGGCACCTAGCTCCACCAAGAACAAAGTGAAGTAGCCAACCGTGTCAGTTTCCATAAAAAAATTCAGTTATCGTTTAATACAGTTTAAAGCCGACACTGAAAGTATTTTTCGACAATTTCAAATAAGGAATTTACCGAACGTGTATTCTGAAATCCCAAGGTTATCTAAATGTCAAAGTGAAAATCTCTGAACAGATTTTCCTCAACCAATACTTAAACTAAATTTCACGGAGCTTTCATCCGTGCGATGTTTACATATGCAGCGACGTCGAAACGCGCTAGTCCCACCCCACCCTTTCCGTGCTCCCAATCCCCCCTCTTGCGGCGGAGAAAGCATAAAATATGAAGAAACCTCACATTTCAAGGACCTAAAGTGTGCGGTAACTTTGGACTGGACTTACAACCCGTCTCACTCAGGTTTGCCGCTGACGCTGTGACGTCACTCAAGCAGCGGTAGCGTCAAATTGCATTCTACGGACCGGCAAACTTGAATGGGACGGGATGTAGGTAAGTACTATCTTATTCCCATCTTAATAATTTCTTATTCCCATCTTACTAATTTCTTTATATCGTCCACTTTATAATAAATGCCTGCTGCCTGCCTGTCGTATGTCGTTCTGTCTGTACGTCACGCCAAGCGGCCAGAGAGAAATCAGCGCAGCGCATAGAATAAGTAGGGGTAAGAAGGCACACTCTCAAAAGGTTGTGCTAGTTGTGTATAAATAAATAAGTTGAACTACGGCCCCAGTATTTTTTTTTTATAGTAAGCCCGACATGTGGCGCCGAGTCACCCATAAGGTGTCTAGCGACGCCCATGGGCATTCGGTCGCATGCGGGGGCGGCGAATGCCATGCCGACCTGACAGGTGCCCATTCACGCCTCTCTTGAAGGACCCGAGACTATACTTGGGGGAACAATGTGGGCTCCCTGCCCTGCCCTGCATTCCAGAGTTTACCGGTTCTGTGGAGGAAGGATCTGCAGAACCGATTAGTACGCATCCGCGGTAAGTCCAGCGTGTAGGGATGCAATCCCTGCCCAGTGCGCGTTGTACGGAGGAGGAAAGGTGACGGCGGAATCGCGTTAAACAGCTCCTCCGAGTACTCCCCGTGGAATAAGCGATAGAACACACGTAGGGCGCCGACATCCCTCCGAAGTAGATTACTTATGCCATAATTGACCTATGATATATTTCATACGTCATTTCGTTTCTCGTATCTCAATTCACCCTATACCCACTTTACATATATATAACCCGAAAAATCCCTCATGTATTCGCCATCTTATCTCTCTCCCGATTTCCTCCATCCCTCCCTTCCTTTCAAAAACGCTGATACAATTGACTTTTATTTATAAACAGAAACCTAAACACAAATTTCCATATTTCTAACACCAAAAATGACCCGGTTCCCATACAAATTTTCATCACTTATTTTAGACCCTTAGGGGATTAATTCCCAAAACCGCTGATACAAGTGACTTTTATTTATGTATAAACAGAAATGTTTCTAACTTCAAAAATGACGCAGTTCCCATACAAACTTTCATCCCTTATTCTAGCCCCTTAGGGGATGAATATTCAAAAATCCTTTCTTTTTTTTTTTTTTTATGGAACCTGACACGGTTGGCTACATCACCTTCAACATCCGTGATGTCAGCCCATAACACAGGGTGAACTAGGTGCCATGTCAGTGCTTCCCTTCATTTCATGTCGGCTACACTAAACTGGACGGAAAACACGAACTATTTACATAGCCGTTTCGACCGACGTTTCGTTCAGTGCGGTGGTACCAACCCGGCCGGGATAAACCCTACCATCTAGTAAGGTAAGAAGGGAAGGGACCTACAGTTTAACGTGGAATCCGAACCACGGTCTCTTTTCTTAGTGCTCACCTACGTTAGATGAAAAATTTCACGCTTCTAGATCCACCGGTTTAGGCTGTGCGTTGTATGTCAGTCGGTGTTAAGATTTTTATTAAGTATAGATTTATAACAACAACGTCTTCTACCTCAACATTATATTAGCCTCCTAAGCGTACCTCTAGTTTTCTTTACCTCGGCCGTAATAGCATTAGCGTCAGAGGTTTTCAGCACGTCTAGATATATATTTATTTCAACGTAAAGTCGCACTGACACAAAAAACCGATTACTTACTATTTCAATATACATCTGGTAGAATGAATGGTTTTTAAAAAACCTTACCAAGTACGAGTGTTGTTCAACGCAACGGGTTCCGTATCCGTTCACATCGAACGCCATGGACGCTTACGTGGTCGTGTCGGCTACGCTTAACCAGGCCTCACGCACTCTATGTACTTGCGCGCGCTAACTACCTACCGCCCGGTGGATCTAATTCAGTGGAAATTCGTCAGCCCCGCGAAGCATACCTACACCGCTCGCCCACGCAACTGCACGCAGCTGCAAAGCAATAATCACTTTACACTCGATCGTTTAGGTACATTTTCGCACGCAGCGATTGGCGACGTAAAACAGTAGGCTATTAAAGCCGAAGGTATGGAACTTTTTCTATGGAGTGATTTATCTGTTACGAAGTAACTGCTGATAAACATATCAAATGTTTAATAGTCGTTTCGATAGACGACGTTTATTCATTGCGGTGGTGGACTGGTGGTGGTAGCAATCTGGACTGATTTAAAGCCTACCACCTATTAAGGGTAAGGGATAAAATACACATAATGGCCCTGAGCATAGCAACACGGGCGTGTTGACTGGATAGCCGACACGACAGTATCAGTTATCAACTTATCATCACAGATACTAATTGAATCGATATCGCTCTACGAGCCACGCCCAGTCATGCATGCCCAGGTAATTGTTAGCCAGGTCATTTATTTGTTTCTAGGCAGCGCTAGTTTTAACTCGACCACGATGAAGTCCGAAAATACTTTTATTTTTTCAACATAGTTTTCAGGGTTCTGTGTTAAAAATGGTACAAAAGGAACCGTTATGGTGAGACTCCGTTGTATGTTTGTCGGTCTGTCTGTCCGTCCGTCCGTCTGTCGTCCGGCCACAGCGCCTTAACTCTAAACCAGAAATAGTAGAAAATTTAAATTTAGAATATAATATCATTTTTTATTTCGGAAATATTTTAGGACATTTACTCCTGAAAAAATAATGCAGATAATTGTACAAACGGCAATTGGAAAACACACGCGGAACGATACAGAACAGAATTCAATACAGATACGGAAACCTTGGCGCTTCTCTAGCTTGCACTTGACTTGACCGGGTTTTTAATTAACAAACAACGCCAGCTGAAATAAAAAAAAAACTTAATTAGATAGAGTTTCTATAGTCCGCGAATCAGCTGGTACGGGGTGTCTCGCTGAGCGTGGTTACGCAAGATGCGGTAGATTTGGCTGTTTCGGTTACTTCTGGTCCTTCGGCACAGCCACCCATACTGGTTTTCATAAAAAAAGGAAGTCAAGAATCCTGTCATTGTGTCAGTGCTTCTCTTATGTTCGTGCCGGCTACACTGACGGCATCTGACAGCGCGTCCAGTTTTGATTCGTCGATACGCTAGGAAGCGAAAGGTGAAGGATACTAGAAAGGACACAATTGATTTTCTCCACAGACGGTTCACATGGGCTCCTAGTAAATTAATTATACCCCACACAAAGAATTTAAGAAGATAGAAATGTTATTGTCACACATTGTATAACAGTTACTTCGTCAGCATCACAATCTATAAATGCACACATCAGACGGTTCTTAATAGCACGCGTGTTGATAAAGATACGCGAGTCCGTAAGTGTGACGGAGATAGGCATACATTTGTAACTAGTTATTCATGCTGGCTTCGGCTCGCGGCAAAACTGAAGTGGAAAATGTGTAACGTGCGTCGCGCGCTACTTAGTCAATTCACGTGGGGTTTACTGACCACATTTAATGATGGTTTTAGGTAATTTTTCCACAGAGCCAAGCCGCGGAAACGGCTAGTAGCTAACTTAAACATTGCTTAGATATGCTAGTAAATGTTAGTGAAACCCCATGTGCATTGATAGAGTGATTCTCGACTTATGACTTATGTATGAGTGAACACTCGCTCGGTAGGCGCGCTGTTACAGATTTTACATTTTGTTATTTAGGATTTGGTGTTTATGCACACCATTTCCCACTTAGCACCTGCTCCGCGAGTTGAAGCTCCCTCTGCCTTTTTGATTTGTCTGACCACACCGCAAGCGCGGCCGGCTGGGTTGGGCCCTTCTGTAAATTTACTCCGCAAACATGCGACCGAACGGGAACGCGGTACGGGACCGCCCATCCGTCGAAGCGGTGGAAAAATGCTAAGCTATACTATGAACACGCACGAGTTGCTTAAGGTTTCGTATTCATGTAAAACTGTCGATCCCTTCTTTTACGGTACTAGGTGGTTGGTTGTAGGGTAACCCAACCGGATTGATATCACTGTAGGTACTAAGCTCAGTCGAAGCAGCTATGAAAATATTAAGTGTTTGCCATTCGGTTCAGTGTAGCCAGGAAGACCAAATGAAGCACTTGTATATGGCGGCACATAGATTCTATAGGAACGAAGTGCAATACCTGCACGAGGCGCACAGTACCCGGCAATAAGTAATGAACATTGAGTTTTAGAAAGAGACAATCCGTTTGTAGAGCGTCGTCTCTATCGTGAGAGTTCGTGCTGTACCTGTGTATCAAGCAGGTGATGTCCAGTCAGCGCGTACGTTCGTGACCTCCGGCAGGAATGAGAGAATGGAATGTATAGTGTTGTGAATCAATCTCTGAAAGTCACGACATTTGCGAAACCTCTTTTTTATTTATAACATTAAATTATTTATCTAATAAGGTTTTATTGCGTGGTTGAAGTACGAAGACAAAACAGGGATAATCGTTTAAAGATCTATCGGCCTCCGCCCGCTGAGGCCACGAACGTGCGCGCTAACAGTAGTGTAGTAAACCGTGTCAGGTTAAAAAAAACACCGACCTGATTGTGACCACCGCACTGAACAAAACGACTATGACATTTCAATATTTAAGTCCAATACAGCGTATCCATCCAGCACGAGATAGAACCTAAATTCGACAGGAACAAATTGTCACCGCTCTAGCAGTCACCAACGAACGCTCCGTTGTTGTCGCCGCTCGCTTCAGCATTAGGAAACAGTTTTTGGGTTCGCTGTTCGAAAGTTCCTCTGAAAAAATGTGGGCAGCGGTGAAGTGGGTCACCCCTTACCCGTCCATTGCCTCTCGTATCCGGGTTGAATAACATTCGACGCCTCTGATGGTTTGACAGAAGATCGATGTTCTCTTTCGATGGATGGGCGAAGCGTTGCTTTAATTACAACACGTAGCCACACCGTTTCAGGCCGGGTTAAGGGCGTATAATTTTGCGCGCGGTTTCATTCGGGGGACGTTTTGCAAAGCTGAAGTTTCTAACCGCATCAGACGAATTTTCGCATTGATATTTGTCATATGAGGAGAGAACTGGTTTTATTAGATACATAATATACCTGCCTATTCATTTATAATTTTGCCGACAACTGCAGTTTGCGAGAATTTTCTCAAATGACAATATAAGCGGGGATATCAAACGGTTCCTGAGTTGGCAATAAAAGCGAGACTTTTCACAGTTCCTCGTTTAGGAGTTCCTCACATGTCAACAAATCCATTTTATTCGGCTTAGTGTTTTTATTCCTTTTCGATTTTCCAATTGAAGAATTTCATGTGAACGAAAACACCGTGAGGACACTAAAAGTGTAAGGCATTGCTATGTATGAGAATTACTGAAGGAAATTGCATTATGCCTGCAATAAGTCCGGCTTCTGCATCCCAGGAAAGTGCAATCGCTCAGTGATATGATAAGTCCGCCATTTCACTTTAAAAGAGTGATAAAAGACGAATGATGACGGCGTCATCACTTAAAATGTCTTTTCAGTATTGTTTTACCTTTTAACCCAAATCAAATCTGTAGCGCGAATCTTCATCTTCATCCATTCTGTCAGTAATTCCGAGTCTAATGCTGAACATAGGCGTCCCCCAATTCTGTAAAACTGTAATTCTGTCAAACTGCATTGTAAACGTCATCATAACTAAACGATACACGATGGCATTACTATACTATAAGTTCATTTCCATGATCAAACGTGAATAGGCTCAGTAGAGCGGTTTGGCACCGAGGAACGCACAAATACAAAGCGCCATTGAGGTCCCATTCAGAGTTAATCGAGACAGTTAGAGCGATAACCGACCCCATTATAATGGCGCCTTCGTCAAATTGACACCTCGATATAGGCCCAGCCTCTTGGACCCTTGGTTTAGTTCGGCCAATGGTTCTAAAACATTTTGAGGCTATTACCTGTATTAGCTTCAAATAATGTTCGATACCTCTCCAAGTCAGTAAAAACACACTATTATAGACTTATCGTCTATTTAAACAAATTAAAAAAAAATACATATATTTTTTATTTTTGTTGAAAGATCCAAATTTGGCGACGAGCTACACACCAAGACGACATTCGGTTGTATGCGGGGGTTGCGAATGTCATGCCGGCCTGACAGGTGCCTATTCACGCCCCTCTTGAAGGATCCGAGACTGTACTTGGGGGGAAATATATGAGCAGGAACAACGTTCCAGAGTTTACCGATTCTATAGAGGAAAAATAGAGCTAACTATTGTTAAGACTTAGTAATATTTTAAAATATAATTTGTTGAAATCTGCCCATTGGCTGCAGATCTATGCAAGTTTATATTATGTCCAAGTGGTATGGTCTGTTGGTTTAAAGAATAAATAAATACTAAAGCCAAATAATTCAAAGAGATAGAAATACGATTGTCACACAATGCAACCAATTTAATGCATTCATCCCCGCGCCTTGATAAAAATAAGTCACAATAAAATTGTGACAAAGTTAAACAAACACACTTTTATAAATTTGTAATTCGTCTTTGAGCACACCGTTGATGCGTCTTTCCTTTTGAATTATTTACCCCCAAGAGACAGTTTTGGCCCCAAAGCGAGTAATTGCGCCCAGTTTGGGGGCCGCTAGCTTAGGTGATACCCCTATAAGGTGAGCATTTGTCGCGGTTAGATGAAAGCTGTTAGATTGACCCTGGAACCACAAATTCCTCAGCTTAGTGTTGGGAATAAGGGTGAAATGAAAACCTTACGAAATTATGTCAAAGCCACCGGAAAATTAGACCACAGGCGATTGAGAATAAGCCGACAATTTAGAAACTATTTCGACGATTTCTATATATTTACTCCTAACAATTTAATTTTGCGTGAAACACCTCTTCTATCATCATCAGTGTTTAGTCGCATTTCTTCTATATTATTGGTTAGGTATTTATTTATTTTAGAGTTTTATTAGTTTTAATGTAACTTTTAACTTTTTATTTCAGATTAATTCGTTCGATTTTAAACTTATAGAAATATATTTTGTCTAAATAATTATTGTCTGCCATTAAAATGAAAAATATTGTTGAGACGTCTTTTTCGTTCCTTCCAAAGAAATTCATATATTTTTCTATCTAAAAATAATTAAAACTTAATTTTTAACCACAAAACATTCGCCAAAATGCAACCTTCATAATACTATCACAAAACACACTCTCCACAAGATACCACTTACCTACCCCTTCTACATTCTGACAGTAGGCAACAGAACCTTTCCCCGAGCAGAACCCACAATCCGTTTGTCACAACACAGCCTCCAGAAAATTAATGACGGGTGGGAGGTAACACAGCAGACCAACCACTCGTCAAAGTACACCGTACAACAATTATTTAACTTGTCAGACGTAAACGCTACCACTCAGGACAATGGACAGTACTCGCTGTGTCGTGTACACATGTCATCATCTTGACACCAGCAAACGGTCAACTTTATCTGCTTACGCAGTTATTTTGAGTAAATTCGAGCGTCCCCGGCACCGGCGGCGTGCTACCAGTGTACTAAAACCAGCTCGGCGTACTTTTTACTTCAACCTTAACTATACAGTGGAGAGGATAGATAGATAGATAGAAAATTCTTTATTGCTCCAGTAAACATTAAATAGTAACAAATACATTAGAAAATTTACATAAGGTGCAAAGGCGGGCAGCAAAATCAGGCAGCAATGGCAGAAAACGCTTCCGCATAAAGTATAATAGGCGTAATAATTATATTTACAAGTTAGAAACATAAAATCCTTGGGCAACTCGAGTTTTCCTAGGCTATGAGTAAATGCTAACTTCAAACTGGTTAAATATCGTGATATTTAGAAACATACGAGTACAACAGTTAGGAACTTGAGTTTTTGTAGTCTACGTGTAACTCTACACTGTCAAAACATCGTTATACTTATAAAACATGCAACCCTTAGCAACTAGCCTACCTAGGAAGAACTGCTAACTCCACACTTGCAAAATTTCGCGGCATCTGAGTGATTGTTGTTGAATATCTGGCAAAAGCAATTTCTGGCAATGTGAGTCAATCTTGACTTACAATCCACATGTAAAACAAACGGAGCTCGGTTCTTAATATCACCGCTGGTAAATTTCCCGTCCAACGAACATAGCAACCTGATAGAGTTGAAAACAAATTGTAGTGTAAACAAACGTATCTGTAGGTTGCGTGACAAATCAAGAAAACGTTTTATTTAAATCGCTGCACCACAAATACTTAGTGACAACTGACGCGTGGTCACCAGTGTAAGGCCCTTAACCGGTCCATTATGGCTATTCATCACGTTGGACAGATATTATGATATCCAGTTTTGTCTATTCACGTTGACGTCGGCAAGGATACTAACAGGCCTATATTTTTTAATCAAGACCGAAAGGCACTATCTCGAGTAAATACTATTTTTTTTTACTTAACAAAGATGTCTACGCAGTTGAATCAACTCATCCAGCAGGTGAACAATCTAGTACGAGTATACTCAGTGTGAGCAAACAAAATCACAAAAATAACTATGTATTATCTCAGTCACACGATTTACGTACCTTAATCAACATGGGTCTGATAAAAATTGTGTGCAATTAATTGTAGCTTGCGCATGGAGTTTTACAGCAATTTTATCCTTTTAAATTATTTGTCTGGAAAAATATAGAATAATGTATGTATGTCTATTGGTATCTATTTATATATGGATATGGAATTTGTTACTATAATCTCACATTACCCGTACGCCTACTTCGACACCCTTTACCAAATCCCAAAGGTCTGCTTGAATAAATGCAGATCTGCATTAAGCCGACCTTTTTTGTACCTTATTTTATAGCAAAATTGTGTACAATGAACAATAAATACAAAAATACATACAAGATAAAATAAGAGAAAGCAATGCTTCGATGGTTCGATCATGGAAGAATGGATGACAGGTGACTAACGACAGATATTTATGGAGCGAATGTAAGCGGAAGAGTCGAGAGGTGTCGCCCTAGACGCCACATAACTGGACCATATCGGGCATGTGCTCAAAGAGGGTCAAGTGCGTAGTACCCGTAACTGACGAGGATGTATGAAGAACATTATGAGAGTGGAAGTGGCGGCAGAAGTGTGTCAGGATCGTGCTCGTTGAGTTGAGATCCGTCTCTGCTTACTCCAGTGGGAAACAAGCATTCTGGAAATGTAGGTAGCTTCTTGCTTACCCCTGTTATACTCGTATATAGAATAGTAAGATGTTAGATAACCTAGCGATTTTGCATCTTTTGACACAAGCAAACTTTAAATCTAGATCACGGAATGCTTTCCCCTTCAGGGTTGTCAGCTCAGTCGGAATTGTTCGGAATATATGAATCAGTTGCAGAGAATGTTTATTTCATTTGCTTTTATTGACTTAACGAGATGGCATTGCGCATGCACAATAGCGTTTTTTTTTGTCGATTGTAGCTCTCTGTGGGCCATATACAGTCTCGAGTATATGGCACACAACGACTCATATCGAGTCTCGTCTTTTCCCTTCCTTAATGGGGTATGATAGGACAGACCTCGCGACAGACCTCTAAAACCTCTTCCACAGTCATGTTTCTTAAATGCTCATCGATTTCAGGTACTTGATCTTTTCGTAGCGCATGCTCGATCTGGTGACGTGAACAAAACGTGGTAGCTGTTGTGTAAAGGTTGAAAGTTGCCCAGTGAGCAACGGAGCGAGCCATGCTGGGAATATCGCTACGTCATTTGTTGCCTTACGAGGCAATCCGCCGACGTACCAAAGTAGTCGATTCTGGACACCGGGTGGCTAAGCTCATGTGGCATTGAGCTGGGTACGTCAGCCGAAGAGACGACGACCGTTGTTGGAGTAACCGTGTCGTACTCTGGCGACCGTGGACAGGAAAACGGAGTGTGGGAAGACCACCCGTCAAGGTGGGACGACGACATCAAGTACGTCGGCGGAAAGCAGTGGTTCCGTACCGATGAAGCCCGGGAGGACTGGAGGAAAACTGGAGAGGCGTATGTTCAGCGTGTATACACACGCTGACAGACTGACTCGATCTAGTATGGAAAACTAGGTATAAAATGAATACTAACAATACACGTAGCTCCGACAGGAAATAACTGTAATGGCCTGAAATCACGGATGTAGCAGATGATGTAGTCAACCGTTATGGAGTATACTCACTCGGAACATTCCGAATTTTGTTCGTGGCGCAAATTTTAACCCGGTGAGTACACTCCTTTATAGATTCTGATTTATTTTATTTTATTTCCAAAAATAAAAAGAAAGTTCACAGCTCCCGAAGCGAGATGTACCATAAATCGCGAACTTTGTGGCAACCCTGTCAGCCGCTCGGACCGTGAGTGGAGTGCTCGTTAGGGTTGGCGACGTGGCTGCGCGTGAATTTCTATCGTGCCTAGCAGTCGGACAGACTATTTGCCGGAACTCACGGTCGAGGGCGTCGCCTTTGAATACGAGTAGTCTGCGAGTTTGTCGTTTTAACAAGAACTGCGCGGAGCGGGGAGGCTTTGCGTAAAATTGTAGCGAAAGACTGGCGACATGTCAAATAGTAAGGTTGCTCTCAAACTATATGCAAAAGTAGTTTAGTTAGTCATTCCCAAGTACAGTTATCGGCCTCGGGATCCTTCAAGAGTACGTACGCACCTGTCAGGTCGGCATGACATTCGCAACATCCACCAACAACGACTGTCCATGGGCGTCGTTAGACACCTTATGGGTGGCACGGCGCAATATGTCGAGCTTTCAATTAAAAAAAAATTAAAGTCAAAGTCAAAGTCAAAGTCAAATATTTTTATTTCAGCGAGCATAAATTCGGATACATGGTATCTGTACGCTATAGAAATCGGAAATAAAATAACGTTATAAAAATTCACTTATAGAGATAGGTGCATTATTATATGCGATACAAATAAATATAAATAAACGATAAACACGAACGCATTCGAACAATAAAAACATTTATTTTGCCATAATTGGTTCGTGCTGTTGGTATGCGTACATCGCGTGCGCTTAGTATTAACAAGAATAGACAGCCTAGCAACAGTCCGCAAATCTGCCTAACTAAGCGTGGTTTCGCGAGGAGAGGTGATTTTGGCTGTGTCGACTGCACCATTGGTCCCTCGGCACAGCCACCCATGTTGGTTAACATACAAAAAATATAATAATAATAAAAATCTTCTATTTATTAGCGCACGGCACCAAATTCTCGCAGGAACGAAGTAATGGGCTGACCTCATGGGTTTAGTCAATCCTTAATCTTAACTTATTTACTCAAAACCCAAAAACAGATCGTGATGTCAGCCTACTGTCTTACTAATGGCATTTGTACGGCGGCGTTGGACAGCAAGCAACTCGTATTTAAATTTTTTTCAGTCGCTGCAATTTTTAGGTAATAGTCCGTTCTGGCGCATTTGACTCGCATAGAGGATACGCGTATATCCAATTATCCCGCAATCATCTAGCTAGACTTTAGACTGCCCCAGGCGCAACTATATTTTAATATCTGGTTTTAACTTCGAAATTGATTTAGCCAATAGAAGTTGCTCAGCTTGAGCAAATTGAGGCTCACGATAGGAACGGTTAAACTCGCATGAACTGATCATTTGAGATGAAAACATTTCCGAGTTTTGCCGAGCGGAAATTGAAGAATCACTTCCCATTTTTAAATCCATTCTCGGATTCCGTAGCCGTGAAATTCAAAATCTATTTATATATATTCAGTTAGCTTATTCAATAAATGTAGAAATAGTGTGAACAATTTTATAAAGTCAGTTGGACAAATATGGAATACTCTATCACAAACAAGCAGACCCCGGCTAGCGAGCGAAAAGCTTTTTCCAGGCCTAAAGTGCGGACTAAGCGCTCTAGTATTTCTTTTATCTTCCGTACTGCGAAACTCTGGAATGCACTTCCTCCCGATGTGTTTCCTTCAGTGTATGACTTAGGATCTTTCAAGAGAAGCGTAAAAAGGCATCTGTCACGCCGGCACGGCATTCGCAGCCCCCGTTCTAAACGGAATGCTTTTGGGCGTCGTCATCAGTTCAACAATCCATGCTGACGGCGCCAAGTGACTCGCGTATCCATAAAAAAAAGGGTGTAGCCGGGGTAATGCAGATAAGAAGTGTCGGCAGGGTGAGATATTTGCGTTTCCATGAGAAAAAGCGAGGCCGGCGTTGCCGTCTCCAGGTGGTGATGGACGGTTTTCAGGTTTATATGCAAACAATGCAGTTTCTGTCTTCTGTAGCCATAACAATCTGTCGCCCAAAATGAACATCGTCGCCGTTCGAAATCCACCGCCACCATCTTGTTCACAGGTTGTTTGCGACTTGTGAAGTGCCGCGTCGCGAATCGTGATACAAGTTGCGCCGCAGCACAACAACTTGCAGAGCCAATCGACAGCTGCGCGGAAGTGGCTTCTTCCAGTGGACCAGTTAATGAAGTGAACTCGAGAAGTCGTTAGTTGTTGGAGCGAAAGCAGGCATTATTCATAGGCAAAAGCAAGGTTTCATACATTTTTAACTCGTTTAAAATATTAAATATAATTAAGACACCGTAAAATGATGTTCAATTACCGTAAATTTCCCCCTTCACCTGTGTCAGACAGGGAGGGAGAGCAGGAGCACGCGGGAGTGTATGAAAAGGACAACAAGTGAGGTAGCTCAACGACGGGACGTGGCGCTTACGTCAAAATAAATCTATGCTGTTATATAATATAACTATTACTATTAAAAAATAATGATCCGATGTGCAAGTCAGTCGGTCAGTAAGCTTGTATGCTCCCACTGCTGCACACACTCCTCTCCAATTTTCCTCTAGTCCTTCAGCGGTACGGAACCACTGCTATTCGCCGACGTAGTACTTGATGTCGACGCACCACCTGGCGTGGGACGACCACGTGTAATGCAACCCTTTCCTTACATACAATAAAACGCAAAATAAAAAAACCTGTCGAGCTACGAAGGCCGAAAACCTAAAATTTTTCAAACGGTATGAACATTCTCAATACTATTTGCAAATATTAAATGGACAAATAAAATTGAAACCTCTAATACCGTTACATTTCTTGTGTCAGACCGGCCGGTCAGACGAACAGGCAGGCGGGTTCGTCTTGCCTTCCGCCAGGTGGCGCCACAGTCGACAGGCTCTTCCTTATTGCCTTCAGCACAGCCTTCAGTTACGCGACAGAGACTTCCAATATTACCTGAAAATAAAAATCAAACATTGTAGACGATATTTCTTTGCATTTTCAATAATTTGTTATGGAACAAAATACATAACTGTTCGCGGTTTCATTGATTAGACATCTCTAAAATATCTCCATCATCAAATTAATCATTCATCAAACTAAAATTAATTAGACATATCAATAACTAAAACTAATTAATTAAAATTAATTAAAGCTCTACAAGTCTAAAATTTGGTCGTGGATCTATAAAGTACCAGAAATGTAGAGACGTATGCACATTGCACACCCAAACGTCTCGGGATACACCAAAGTCCAGAATTCTGACAAAAGTTTAAAAAATTAAAAAATCAATGAATACATACATACACGCTGTATCCCGACAATCAGGGTAAGCATAGTAATCGGTGTAGTGCTGCAAGAACTTTGGAAAATTGCAACACAACATCGACCACCACAGTTAGCAAAGTATCGGACAAGATAACTATCAAGTAGCAAGTAAGGCACAAAGACTCACCTGCTGCACGACTCGGTGGAAGGACCGCGCCAAGGTGAGAGGTGGCAATCGTGTCGCGCTTTAGCAAGGCATCTCGTCCTTATCCCTTAGTCGCCTTTTACGACATGCACGGGGAGAGACGCAGTGGGGCTCAATGAAGTTTGGAAATAAATTTCCGAACAAAGCCTTAGATATGTTATAAGTTTTCAAGAAGGGAGAAAAGCAATCAACGCCAACTCTATGAATTAATCCAACTCTGTAAACCAATAGAATAAGAAATACAAAGAGGGGTCCGCAACTAAAATCTCCTGCTAGAAGGGTCAGATTTAGAAAGTTTTACTACACATACGTATTCATTGGACAGCAAAGACTTAAAAGGATAGAAGGATACATAAAAAATTTACAAAGACGAAATTACCAAAAAAAAAATACTGTCAAACGCGCAGACTCACATTTTATCAGCGCCCTTGTCACAAGCCGTCTATTGCTAATATTGTGTGAATTTCTGCTGATCTATGGCTAATGCTCTGAGGTTCGAAGCGATTCCCACGTAGCAGACAGGGAATGCATCCATTTACTGTAGAGTTGCCTAAAGTCCGGACTAAGCGCTCCAGTATTTCTTTTATCTTCCGCACTGCGAAAGTCTGGAATACCTCCCGATGTGTTTCATTTAGTGTATGACTTAGGATCTTTCAAGAGAAGCGTAAAAGGCATCTGTCACGACGGCACGTCATTCGAAGCCCCAATTCTTAATCGAATGCTTTTGGGCGTCGTCGGCTCAACAATCCACGCTAACGGCGCAAAGTGTCTTGCGCACCCATTAAACAAATTTAAGTAAATTGTATGCAATGTTTTATACCTTTAATATGCCTAATGGCAGTAAAATTTTTGTTTATGGAACTTGAAATGGTGGCTACAGCGCCTGCTACATCCGTGCTGTTAGACTTGTCTGAACTAAGCCCAATGCCAATGTTTCACTTTGGTGTGCTCCTTTGAATTCTTTGTAAGGCAGTATATTCGTTCAAGGAATTGTATGATGCAGTGCACGGAAGCAGTTACAAAGTCAACGAATTCATAAAACAAAGTAAACGATATAATCGGGCACGCCCCGCTCCCGAGTCCCGCGTCCCGCTCGTCCCGGTGCACATTCGGCAAGCAACAGAGTCGGTGCGGGCAGTGAGTTATGTAAGTCGGGTAATACCAGTTGTAACCGCCCCTAAACTTACCGCTTCGCTGCGCCGAATGTTGAACAGTAAACCCAGTAAAAGTCTATAAAAATATTAACGGCGCGGCGATGCGATGGCGAAGACTACATCAATATATGCAAAGTTAGGATAGTTTTCTCTCACTACATACATACCACACGCTGTATCCCGACAATCGGGGTAAGCAGAGTAATCGGTGTTGTGTTGCAAGGACTCTGGTAAATTACAGCACAACATCGACCACCACGTTTAGCAAAGTATTAGAATAAGATAGCAGCAGTAAGGCACGAAGACCCACTGCCTGACTCGGTGGAATGACCGCGCCAAGGTGTGTGGCTATCCTGTCGCCCTTTAGCACGGCATCTTGTCCTTATCCCTTGGTCGCTTTTTACGATATGCATGGGGAGAGATGCAGTGGGGTTTTCAATCTGGCATATATCGGGATGGCTATCGATTTTTCTCCCAGAGGCTGAATAGTACACGAAAACCTTACGCGAGTCGCGGATACAATGAGACAGCATCACAATAAATCGACGCATACGCTGGCTAACTTCTTTTAGATGTTTGCAGGAAATGTAGAATGTCCTTCCTTACCTTTAATAAAATCCAACGTCTGCTTTCTGTATGTATGTATGTCTGTCTATCCGCTTATAAGTCGAGAACCACTGAACCGATTTTAATACAGTTTGCTTCGAGGGATAGCTTGGTTCTTCCCATCAAGTGTAGGCTACATTTCATCACGTTAAATGGCTTATGAGGTTAGCAGAGAAGTCAAATATGAGAGCGGGCGGAGCTGCGGGCACAGCGCGAGTATCAGACTTACTGCCATCACCGACCCGACCGATGGCTATTTGAAGAATAAATCATTCGAACGGGTCGTATTGCATAAATATTTTAACTTCTAAGCATGATTCAAAAATATACACCCAAATTCGATAACGCTGCCAATGGAGTTGCCAACAAAAGCCTAAAAATATTAGTCGCAGGGAGGCGGCGCGGCCGAACGGTTTGCGGTGCGCGTATATGCATCGGATCGGACGCCATTTTTCATTTCCACTTTATTGCACCGCGCCAGCTAAACAGCTGAATATTGCCGCTACATCTCACAGTTACCATACAGTACCGTGTGCGGGCGATACTTAAAAAGAATACCCCCACTGCATATCTCCCCGTGCATGTCGTAAAAGGCGGCTAAGGAATAAGGACAAGATGCCGTGCTAAAGGGCGACGGGCTGACCACCTCTCACCTTTCGACGTTTCATTCAGTGGGGTGGTTTCAGCCCGGGCGCCGGGCGGGTTGAACCCTACCACCTAGTAAGGTAAGAAGGGAAGGGATCTACAGTTTTACGTGGAATCCGAACCACGGTCAGCATCCAACGGTCGAGCGAACACCCATCCATGTACTGACCAGTGACAGTCGACTGTCTGCACCACTGAGCTATCGAGGCTGACAAAACACGATCTGGAAATACAATCTTAAAAATATGTTTCTAATACGTCGAGTTGGTTATACGTATTTTTACTAAAAATTTTTTTTACATTTCATACCAAAATTAATGTTTCTTTGAAATTGGTTTCTCAAACCCCACACGCCATTTCTACCCCAGGCCCGTTCTACATCCCACAACACCCAGCAACCGCTAAACTTTACTAATATATAGGCTTCACCCCCCAACCGCGACCTGATTGTACGGTGGTGGTTAGTTTTAACACTCTGCTCTCAGTGAGGATTTAGCGAATATGCGAGAATAGTAGCTGCTCGTACTCGTAGATAGATAGTTAGAAATATTTTATTACATATGTAAATATGTACATATACAGGGTGTTAAAACGGCGAGTACATTAATTTCGCCAGCGCAATCCTCATGTTTTTCCTAGACAAAAAAGCAAATAAAGTTTTTCTCTAAAGTGTCTAGTTTTCGAGATATGAATTTTTGAAATGTATGTTTTCGTCTAGTGTAATTTAACGCGTTGTCGCTGCTTCGCACCCTCCGCCTGCCGACCTCCAGTCCTCCACTCACAAAGCTAACCCCCCACCCCTTCCGCTAATACCTCCGTCCGAGGTGCTCACGTCTCACCCGCTCTTCCCCCCTCCGCGCCGCCCTGTTGCCATTAGATCATTTTTACACTAAAATAATCAATTAGTTTGTATGAAAACTGTAACTTTTTATTTAAAGGGAATTCAGAAAAAAGTTATTTGACTTTTTTGTTACTCTTGATCCCAATAATCATTTCCTAAATTTAATGTACTCGCCGTTTTTACACCCTGTATAGATAGCGTCACGCCTGTTTCCCGGTGGGGTAGGCACAGACAACGGATCTCCACGTGCCACGTTCCCGACACATCTCTGCCGCCTCTTCCATTCGCATAATGTTCTTCATGCATGCTCGTCGGTTACCGGTACTACACACTTGACCCTTTGAGCACATGCCCGATCTGGTCCATGTACAAATGTATGAAAATAATTTGTACCACGTACAAATTATTTTCTTGGAACAATAAAAATAAATGTTTTTATTGTTCCAAGAAAATAATTACAGAAAATCACAGGAACTTAAATTACATTCGATGTTTATCCCGTATTTCTTCCAAAGAGATTTCTTTCAGGCAGACTAGGCTGCTTGAGATTTTTCATTCATACAATTTACTTTTTAGCATGTCAAAATAAAATTCTTTATCATAAAATTCTACTGAAGAAAATAAACATTTTGAGAAAGTCCCTTACGAGCTTTCGAAATGTGACCTTTGATAAGGAGCATCCCAGCGAGAGTGATCCCTTTCAGCCCCGTCAGTTCAGTTCCCAGGCGTCGGACAAAAAAACTAAAAAAAAAAAGAAGACAGCAAACACTATTCACTAAGTGCGCTAAAAATATAGCATAAAGAAACTTCACATCGGGGTCAATAACGCTCTTTCGTACCCTCCCTCCCCCTCCTGCCCATCCCTCTCACCACCGTTACCGAGGCAGGCTGACCTGATGGTTTTAAAAGAAATTCCGTAAGTATTCGCTAGCATCGGAGCGATGTGAGTGCGACACGGCTTTCCGGTCGCCTAGCATCTCATACGGAGTCGACAAGTTTGGAAGCGAACCGTTACTATTAACATTTGCATATATTAATTTCAGGCCCGGAAAACAAAATTATGTAACTAAATAATATTTTCTAAAGACTTGCACATTTTGAGATTGTTTTTTTTTCGCCAGTTACACAATGTACAAAAATATGGCTTGGCAATTTTGAGTTGTAAAAATATTAATATGTAAGTACATAACAGTCTTATGTCCACCGACTAGGTGGACAAACGACCTAAAAACATAGCTAAGAACCATCCCGATTAAACCAGATTCTAATAAAAAAAAAACCGCAAATCGGTCTATCCGTTTGGGAGCTACGATGCCACAGACAGACACACATACACAAACACGTTAAACACCCCTCCGTTTGCGTCGGGGGTTAAAACATTTAGCCGGGGATGATTGGATGAGAAGAGCGGAAGACGGAAGAGCGAGCCTATATTCACAATAACAATATAAATTGGAATAAATTCAAAAAGACTACATATGGAAGACAACTAAACGAATTTATTACATATTTCCGAAGAGTTCCACAAAACTACAATACATTCCAGTATAACTAACTTCTCAAGAGATCGGAAGGAGTTAAAATACAGTATTGACTTTAGCGAGAGCGTTGCGTCGTCGGCGGCGGGGGTGGTGGTAGTGTGCTCGTGAATTTATTCCCCTCTCCCACGAGGGGTCGCGGCGCGGCGGGCTTCTCCACAGAACTTGCTCTGTCCGAGTCATCTTTTGAAGAAATATTCTTAAGGCGAAACTTTGATGCAATTCTTGCGAATCTGGTCGCGACTCGAAGCTGAAAATATTGCAAATTCAATTCGCAAGCCCAGCGGGCCTCCCGTTTAAATATTGACTGCGGCGGAAGGCTCAAACCGGATATCCGGCAAAACTCAAATATTCATAGCGTCTGCATTATTGCTGCGAATCCATTCACGCTCGAATCAATTGTACGCCTTTCTTGCTCGCGGGAAAAAACCAGTCATTTGCAGAATTGCAGATGTATTATTTTTTTATTATAAAAAACTAGAAAATTCAATAAAATCTTGCCTGGCGAAGGCTTTCATTCACTATATAGCATATTTCATGTCATTCGGTCAGTCAATCAGTCAGAGTGTAAGCGTCCACTGCTAGACATGCGCCTCTCCAATTTTCCTCCGGTCCTCCCGGCCTTTAGCGGTACGGAACCACTGCTTTTCGCGGGTGATCTTACCACACTCCATTTTGCTGTGCACGGCCGCCAGTGTCGGAGGCGGTTACTCCAATGGTCGTCGTATCTTCGGCTGACGTGCCCAGACCACTGCCACTTGATCTGAGCCACCCGGTGTCCAATATCGTGTACTTTGGTGCGTCGGCGGATTGCCTCGTTATGTACCATATCACGTAGCGATAGTCTCAGCAAGGCTCGCTCCATTGCTCGCAGGGCAAATTTCAACCTTTGGACAACTGCAGGGACCGCCCATCGAGTCCACGTTTCACACTCGTAACGTCATAACCGGAAGAAAAAACTGGTCATAAATACGAGTGTTAATATTTTGCACGTATGTTTTTAAATTAATGAAAAACGAAACTGAACCAAGACTGGTCAGCCCCTTATATAAATATCCTGATAATAAATATCCAGGACGCCGGTCTATAACCATTCCACAATATGCCATACGGACGTTAAAATCGGAGAGTCCGAGGTTCGAATCCGGTCGGCGTGTACCAATGATTTTTTTTCTGACGGAAACAAATTACCTACACCTGCTGCTTCACAGTTCGGAACCGGTGAAAAAATGTAGGTCCCTTCCCTTGCCCCTTACTAGGTGGTAGGCTCAAATTGTATCCGACTGGGTTGGTATGGTACCACCGTACTGGAAATAAGATGGCCGCATAGCAACCTTGGCTGTGTTCTCCTCCAGTCCAGTAGAGTCAGCAATCTAAAGGGTAGTCTCCGATATGGCATCTACCTTCTCGGATGTGATATTGGCTGGCCGGAGCATGTGCTTTGGCCCCTTTGACTCAGCCACACATACTAAAGCGGCGGGTGGCCGAGTGGTTTGGGCATCGGCTTCTCATGCGGGAGGTCCGAGGTTCGAATCCGGTCGGCGTGTACCAATGAGTTTTTTCTGACGAAAAAATTTACGTGCATACCTACACCCGCTGCTTCACCGTTCGGAAACGGTGTAAAACTGTAGGTCCCTTCCCTTGCCCCTTACTAGGTGGTAGGCTCAAATTGTAGCCGACTGGGTTGGTACCACCGTACTGGATGTAAGATGGCCGCAAGCAACCTCGGTTGTGTTCTCCTCTAGTACAGTTTAGCCAGCAATCCAGGGAAGTCTCCGGTATGGCACCTACCTTCTCGGAGGTGATATTGGCTGGTTAGAGCATGTGCTTTGGCCCCTCCGACGCAGCCACCCATACCGGATCACATGAAAAAAAAAATTCAAGATTTTCACACACTTCTTCGGTCCACGCCGCCGCCTCCTCCGCCGTCGTCGCCGCTACACTCGTCAAGGAGCAAAAGCGCGGGGCAGTGTTGCCCAATCCTTCATATCGTATTATAAACATACCTACCTCAAAAATATCATCCTTACTATTTTACCTAAAACTGAGTGCAAAATAAAATCCTAAATGTTGCCCTTATTTATAATATCACATTAAATAAGTAAAAAATGCGCTGGTCGTAGTTTTCACGCGCCTGCGGACTCGACACAAAGCGGAACCCTCCGCCATCTGTATGCGCCGTTTTTCAATATCTCCGAGTTAGTTCAAATAACTTTGCCTAAGCGAGGTTTGCTTGGGGCCGATTTTCTTGTGCAAATATTTGGAAAATGCGTGCGCCGGATTTATTAATATAACAGAGGTTTTCGAAGTTATACTGACACGTCAAAACCGCTATAACGTTATTCAGATAAGTTCGCGGTCGCCTCAGTGGCATGAAAAACGCTAGGTCCCTTCCCTTACCTCACTAGACGGTCGGGTAAAAATGCCGACACGAGCACAGGCGCTGACTCTGACATTCCACCTAGTTCTGACATGAGCATGGTGTAAAGTGTAAACTGTAATGGATTAACATGATTCTACAGGTGATGTATAGCCATAACTATTTCATACGTATCCATCCGTACATACATACCACACGCCACGCTGTATCCCGACAATCGGGGTAAGCAGAGTAATCGGTGTTGTGTCCAAGGACTCGGGTAATTTGCAGCAAAACACCGACCACACCGTTTTGCAAAGTATTGCAAAATGATCAAGCAGCAAGTAACCCGCCAGCTGTATGACTCGGTGTAACGACCGTGCCAAAGTGAGAGATACCTACCCTGTCGACATTTAGCACGGCATCTTGTCTTGATCCCTTAATCGCTTTTTACGCCATGCACGGAGAGATATGCAGTGGGTGGGGCTATTCTTTTAAGTACCGTACCGTCCCACACGGTATTACCATAACTATTTCAAAATACATAAAAGACACTGAACAGGTAGTTGATCCCACCGGAGGAGCCTCGCAAATTCGCGGGGTTGGCGGAAGGCGTTCCAGGATAGTCCGCAGGAGTTTGTACGTCAGCAAAATTGTGTTTTTAGTTTTATGTGCAGAGGACTCCCTCGGCGATTGATCGGGGCGGGGAATGACAAGTAGCTATGGGTTGCTTCTGGGGGTGTGGGACGGCTATAATCTGCACCCACAGATATAAGCCGTGAACAATTTCATAATGTTACCTATCGAGACGTTTATTCTACATGATTCTATGTGATTTTACAAGTGATGTATAGCCATAACTATTTCATACATCCATACATACTCGTACATGCAACACGTTGTATCCGACAATCCGATACACAATACGAGGTACAACACGGTAAGCAGTAAGCACAAAATCACAGCAAGCAGAGTAATCGGTGTTGTGCTGCAAGGACTCGGGTAAATTGCAGCACAAAACCGACCACCCCGTTTCGAAAAGTTAATCACGCCATCATATTTTATGGGACCTGAGTAAATCAGTGGAGCCGCTAAATAGACAAACCGTATTTATATAGGGTGTTTCAGGATAGGCTTGAGAAACTTCAGAAATAGAAAGTACTCAGTATTAGAAGAAAAAAATCCTTATCACTCTAATAGAAATTCCGTATTTTTTTTTCATATAAAAAATACAGAAGACATTGAGTATGGGGAGGTTCTGATTATACCAACATAAACATACAAACATAAATTATCAAACAATACACTATTATAAAATATTAAACAAAACTAAACAAAATTAAATTAACTCACTCTTTGTCATCGTTCACTCGCACTTTGTCAAACCAATGACCCTTTGCTGCGTAAAGTTGGAATGTAGATTCGTCGTGTACCCGACCGGTCCGCATTTCTGATCGAATTTTTCACTGTTTTTATTTCCCGTAAGAAAATTTACGGCCCCGCCCGTCGCGTCTGCCTTCGATTTTGATGCCTTCATCACTCTTCGGTGTCGATACGCCATAAAAAAGGGCATTTTATAGTCTGCCGACGTGTTCCAATATGTCTGTCCCTCTATATACGGGGGCGAAAGTGATTCTGAATAAACTATTTGTTACGACGGCTTTGTTCAGCGCACCTTTGCTTGGATTAATCGCTTTGTTTTGACATTGAACCTGAGCGATGAGTGAGCTGTTTCTTTGTTCGAGGTGGAACTGACAGGAGCTGTGTTAAATTGAAAAAAGTATTAGTTGGTTTAGCTATTTTAACCTAGGACACAAAAATTGTGGCAAGACATGATAAATCAGAATCACACAAACATATTTCATTCAAACTTGGCCTTCGATGTTATGTTAAGTCGTCGATATAATTTATCGCAATTTTAAATATGTTCCCCCATTTTAGGGTTCTGTAAGTTAAAAGAGGAAAAAAAGGAACCCTTATATAGGACCACTCTCATGTCTATCTGTCCGGCTGTCCGTCTTTCACAGCTTATTTTCTCCGATTCTACAAGACGAAAAAAGTCCCAATCACGGACGTATAGCATAAATGAACGAATTTAGATTTTGGGGGAAATACAAATATTATATACTTTTTATAATTTTAAAATGCATATTTAAGATATTAAAGATAATAAACGAGAATCGTGGAACCCTCCTCATATCACCGAAACTACTAAGTCTAAAATAAAAAAAATAATTGGGAACTCTCATATAACCGGAGTGTGGGAAGACCACCCGCCAGGTGGGACGACGACATAAAGTACATCGGCGGAAAGCAGTGGTTCCGTATCGCTGAAGGCCGGGAGGACTGGAGGAAAATTGGAGAGGCGTATGTCCAGCAGTGGACGCTTACACGCTGATTGACTGACTCATATAACCCCATCACCCCGCGAAACCACCCTCAGCAATACCAGCAGATCTGCTGCAGACTATTGAAGCTCTGTCTATCTTGTTAATACAGCATCCCACACCCCAGCGTAGCGATGGTGCTATGGGTTCTCAATGTCCCAATGTCAATGTGTTCAGTTTTTCGGCGGCGAGTGCTGCGAGGTTAGACGGCAAGGAATAAGTGATGCAAGTTCTTCAGAGCAGCATCCATGATACCTGTAGAACTGTAGGTAGACTGTGTGACTCTAGAAATCGTCTGTTGTTTAGAGACTCCAGACCATAATCGGAACTTTGAGTCATTCCGGGTCGCTTTAATAATGTGGTTCCACTCGAAATATACCTCGATAGACGAACTAAATGAATATAACGATTAAATTAATATAATGATGATGAGTTCTAACGTTGTATTACCATTCATTTTTAAGTTTTCGGATTGACAGTAGTAGGTTTAAAGACTTACATAAGTCGACGCTTCGCCCGCTACGTCACGGGATTTTTCAGGGACTGCGGGAGTTCCTGGACCCGACGTCTGCTGTCAGTTGTACCAGACGTCAAACTGCTCTTTTTCGAAGATTATAGCTGTGGGTAGGTTGCACAATGTTCGGCACCGGTGTCAACATTGTACAACCTACCCACAGCTATAATCTTCAAAAAGAGCAGTTTGACGTCTGGTACAACGGACACTAGACGTCGGCTCCAGGAACCCCCGCAGTCCCTGAAAAAGCCCGTGACGAAGCGAAAACTTAAAAATTAATATAATTAATAACAGAGTAAACTAAGGCCCACTTGCACCAACACGAGTTTAGAGTTAAGTAGCGAGTTATGGATTTAAACGCGGTTCCCACAGTCAACGGGTGCTAGCTTAACGAGTTAAACTGGTTTATATCTTAAATTCGTGTTGGTGCAAGTGGGCCTTAAAAACATTAATTGTATTACCACTTTCAGATTCAACTTTACATTATAAAATGACTACACAAACCGCTCGCCTAATTTAATATATTTTTTCGCCAACTTAGTACGCGGTCGGCTCTTCAAAGTGGTTAGGTAGGACAAAGCGGAATTCACGACACGTTTGGAGGGGCAAATTGTTAACCCTATTAGACCCAGTACACGCACACTTCATATACATGAAACGTGGGTCCAACAGCGTAGTATGCACGAACTTAATACGGTTATCTGCGTCCATGCATACGAAAGGCAAGTTTTAGGTTTCAAGGTCAATTAATCCTTATAGTTCTAAAACATTCAAACATTCATAACTAGCTGTGGTTGTGGTGTCTCACTCATCAGAATATATGTTAAGTAATACTTAGTTCCTTGTAAAATTCAAGGCCCCATAAGCTTCCTTTACGCGGACCAATGCGTTGTGTGCATCGGCCTTGCGGCGGAACGCAACGGACCAGAAGACAATACCTTATTCCTTGCCATCCAATTTATCTTCGCAGCATTCGCCGCAGAGAAACTGAACGCGCTGTTTTGTTGTTGACATTGGGGCTTTTGAGAACCCATCGGTTCTCAAAATCGTTCCTTGGTCGTACCGCTAGTATGTGGAACTGTCTTCCGGAAAGCCGTTAACCTGAGTGTCTTCAAACGTCGCATTAACAGGCTAGCAGCAGTCCGCAAGTCTGGTTGCGTGGCACCTCTCGTGTGAGTTCCCGAGGAGAGGTGTTTTTGGCTCTGTCGAACTGCATCATTGGTCCCTCGGTTGATTTACATAAAAAATCGCAGATTACGGTTCTCTCGTGGAGGAAGCGTTGCACCCATCTCTATTCACCAGACGTCGTCGGTGACAATGCGTCTATCCCGCTCGGACGGCGTGCGCTGGCGCCAGAAATGGCATTTGCAAGAAGCTTCCCCTCTTCGGTCGCCGCGACACTATGAGTGAGTACTCTGTCGGTCGATCCATTCTTGTAAAATAAATTCAATATAATGTGCGGACGTGTATGGGCTAGTGTGAGCAACATAACAGTGATAAAATGAACAGCTGGACATATAAACGGTGGACGGGAAAACAGCGTGTAGGAAGACCACACGCCAGGTGGGACGACGACTTCAAGTAAGTCAGCGGAAAGCAGTGGCTGGGAGGACCGGAGCTCACTATTCACATTATTATATCACTTAGCAACATTATTTATTAAGTAATACACTGACATAGGACCTGTGCTCTAGGCCGAAAGAGTCTTAAAGGTACAGTTCCCGGCAGCAAATAATGCGTGGCGAGCTTTAGAAAGAGACAATCAGGTTGTAGAACATCGTCCCTGTCGCACAGAGACGCGCGAGTTCGTGCGACAGGGACGACGCTCTACAACCGGATGATCTCTTTGTAAAGCTCGACACTCATCATTTGCTGCTAGGAACTGTACAATTGTGTCATAAACTCAATAACACGCCTATAGAACTTTGTCTCAGTAGCTATCTTACTAAACGCCTTACTCTTAAAACGATACAGATCTAAAGTATACAACTCTATAAATATATATACGATGTAACCCACTTTCAAAGAAATACATACAACAGAAATGACATTGCGACTTGACTACACAAACTGACACATTATCATGCACATCACTCGCACCAAGCAGAAGATACGTGTGTAAACAAGTGCGACAGAAATAGGCCTGAAGTCGCAGTGCTTGTTAGTGCACTTTTCTTTCCCAATTAAAAAATAATAATAATTGGGGATTCCGTACACACAGTGATCAAGCTAGCCCCATTGAAAACGTAAAACATATAATTCAATTACATTCAATCAATCAATCATCAGCCCGTATCGGTCAACTGTTGGGCATAGCCCTCTCCCAAGGCACGCCGCCACATGCGGTCCTCCACGTATTCTCATCAAGAGTTCACAAGAGAGTCAAAAATGCCAAATTCAATTAGTTATTTTTCCTCGACAAGTTGGCACAAGACTCTTCTATCCCTTTTAATTCCTTGCCCACTTTGTTGCTGACCGTACGTCGGGCTATCTAGACAATGGAGTACGGTCTGTCTAATAGCTTGCTTCGACGACTCCATTTGCGGACTTGAGCCTGCAAAGGACTAGATAACTGCTTTAGTACCTGCAGGACCTCTTAAAGGATGGGTTACAGCTTCAGTAAGCATGTAGTAGGTACCTATATTGTATGGAGAGTATGTGATACATGGTTTATAACCGACTTCAAAAAAAGGATGAGGTTCTCAATTCGACTGTATTTTTTTTTTGTTTTTTTTTATGTTTGTTACCTCAGAACTTTCAACTCGGTGAAACGATTTTCAAAATTATTTTTTTATTTGAAAGCTGGTGCTTCCCATGTGGTCCCATTTTAATTTAGTCAAGATCGGATTGGAAAGCGAGGCGGAATCGCGAGGCCGAAGGCCGAGCGATTCCGCCGAGTACATTAATAGCAAAAAATTACTAAAAAAAACTGTGAAATAAAAAACTATTAAAAAAATATAAAAACCGCCTTCAAAAATGTATGAAATAAAAAAAATCGAACCCTAGAGTTGAAGGCGGTGATAACCTTTGTGATTTGTGTAGCCTTCTTTAGCACCGCCTTCAACTCTAGGGTTCGTTTTTTTTTTATTTCATACATTTTTGAAGGCGGTTTTTATATTTTTTTTACTAGTTTTTTTTTCTGTGGAATATTTACTGGGACTATGTAGGGATTAGCGGCAGTTTAATTTGATAAAAACTGATGTCATGTCAGTGGTTCCCTTTGGACGTGCCGGCTACACTGAACTGGACGTAAAAGGCGAACGAATTTCGTAGCCATACATTATGTGTTGCATCGCCTTTTCCTTTGTCCATCATTGTCGCTAATTATGGTGAAATAGTTAATTCGCGGTTGTTTTACATAGATTGTAAATTTTATTAATATATAGCAGAACAAATTGGTTTATAGTTAGTAGTTATCATTAATTGTGTTCGCCGCTTCTTCCTTTATTCATAGTTAGAGGAGTTTGTTTGCCGTTCCCATCGTGAATTTGTTTGTAGTTTATTTGTTCATGTAAAGATAATGTCATATCAGTTTAATTGTTCATAGTCCGTAGAATACTTATTCATATGTTCATAGATATCGGAACATAATTTGTTTGTTCACAATTAACGAAACCAATGTGTTTCCCTAACTATGAACATAGAGTATGTATTTGGCCTCAATCTACATAGCAGTTCAGCATCTCAAAATGGAGCTATTTCTCAAAATTATCAATGAAACTGGAAGTGTTGGCAAAGCGTTCTCTCGCTGCCAGTACTACCTTACAGGAAGGCGCAATCGGAAGGGTATCGTCGGTTCAGGTGGGAAGGCGCGGCGAGGTGAAACGGCGCGCGCTAGTACAACCATGTATAGCATGGTGGTAACGAGTTCGAAATCCTGCAATTTATATTTTCTTAAGGTCCCATACAAGGTAAGCAAGCGCAGCACAAATTACGCGGGTGCAAGCAGGATGGTGACACGTCGCTATTTCGGGTTGGAGTAGAATGCAAGGCACGGACATTTTAGCGTAAGCGTAAAATTCGGTATTTATTTTTTAATACACAACGTCATATCATATCTGAAAAAGTTCCACAGGTATATTCTTCGTTCATGAAGCTGGCCGTACTTAGGAAGTACGTACATGAGTGAATGTTGCCACAATTCCTAGATTAATCCCCAATCGGCTTCCTCTAGTGTAGAGTGAAGGAAAATACTATTTGCCTGCAGCGGTGGCAGAACAGAGCGCCTGACTGGGGCTTGAGTCTAGCACAACCATTGCTTGAACATCACCATGCTTCATTAATTGGTATTCAGGTGATTTTTTTGTTTATTGCGAAAATATAACTGTGGAAAGACAGGCATATTTCAATAGTTTCTAAATATTCTACGCCACATTTTCTTTTTCTGATTTTACAATAACTTTCATATATCTACTAATACAAAACATTTTGTTAATAATATTGAAAATTATTGTTGCAAGGTTTAACGTTGAAATAGTTTTGAATTTTAACAGATTAAAGAAACAAGCTTCTCGATTATATCAGCTGTATGTATTTTATTCTTTTATATGCATATCCTTTTTTCACATTTTTTTTCTATAAATTTGCGACGTGTGGCGCCTATGCCATGGCGACCTTACAGAAGTCTATTCACGGCCCTCTTAAAGGACCCGAAACTGTGCTTGGAGCGACATACGTGGGAAGGGAGAGCGTTCCAGAGTTTACCAGTTCTGTGGAGAAAAGATTTGGAAGAACTGATGGTAAGCATCCGCGATAAGTCCAACGTATGAAATATCTGCCCAGTGCGCGTTATGTGGAATTGAAAAGAAAAAAAATATTACCTATGAGTCGGTTAACGATTTTTTTCGCCACCTCCGTTACGACAAGGCCAACAATTATTATTACAGTTTAGTGACATTTCTCATACATTTGTAGCTGAAGGTGATGAAATCGGCCATTAGTTGTATTGAAGTTTGAAGAAGCCTTTACGTGATAACTTTTAATAACGAAACAACGATATATTGCTGATGATGGTCCGGCCGAGTGTAAGGACCCGGGAAGACTCGGTCGTGGTGAGTAAGGCTTTCAGAAGCTTCTGCTGCGTTTCACAAATTCAGGCCAAATTCGTCTGAGCCGATTTCCGAGCAGCTACGAGTATGTACTAATTAATCCAAAACTCCTCTTAAAGTACTCTTAGGCACAACGAGGATTACATTCCTACTTCTCTGCAGAGACCTTTGTGCATTTAGGAAAGCGTTAGGAAAAAAATATTAGAAAAAAACGTATGAAAAAAAATTATGACTTTCAACCCGGTCGTATATTTTATTACATGGGTTTTAATCATACCACGATGTAGGGATGTAGTTTCCTACATCGTGATCATACCTATTGAATTGACATTCATATAAGAAACTGAAAGAACCTAAAAGAAAAATTTTATATTAATTTTGTATAAACTTTACACCTAATTTCATCGTATTTGAACTATGAAGTACCATTATATAGCAATATATGTTATATATAGCTATTAGGACATATTGGTATATCAACCAAAATGCAGAGGAGATATAAAACATTTCTATAAAAAAATTACAATTTAATCTAACTTATGTTATATATTAATAATATTGATTTATTAGCCAATATTTTAGTGGCATGAAAAATCAGATATAGCAGTACGTTAAAAATTTTCCAAATTTAAGTTTTCAAGTTTTAAACAGTTTTAAATTACTTACTAGAAAAAAATTATATAAAAAATTACAATCATATTATTAAATATAGTTAGAAAACATTTATTCTACTTTGTTACACGATATATTTTTTATTTGATACGAAATCCTAAAACGTTTACTTAATTTTGTACAGTCGAAATTTTCAATCATCCAATCAACCAGAGTAGAAATACTTATTGAAAAAAAAAATCGAGAACTGAAAAACATATCCGCATTCGTACCAAACCTTTTTGACATCAACCACGCCCGCACAATTCCGCAAAGTGATTTTCACTTTCACCGAGACTTCCCGTTTCCCGGGCTGGCAAGGGTGGCCATTTCTACTGAAATTCGCAGACTTACGTGTTCATCTATATTAAGTAAGTCAGTATTAATTTAGACAGGAGTCTTTTTGTATATATTTTTATTAATTTACTTTTTTTCAATGGTTTGTACATACGCTCTTTTCGAACAAGTCTTATTTCCAGTAACTGTTGGTTTGGGGCCATGCTGGTTCTTAAAAAAATTGTCCCCCTTTAAAGCAAAACCAATGAATACCTAGTGTCGCTTACCAAAGTTATTTTGCAACTGTTACGTCGTAATGGCCTTCATATCCCAACCAAAGTGTCTACAGTTTGGCCATTCGAGTCTCAAGTGTGACAGAAAAAGATTTTGGAAGGAGAGTAGATATGCGAAGGGGGCGTGTCCGCGACACGGTAATATGGTGAGATTTGCCCATATTAGCAATCGATGTGTGCGCGAGCGCACGTGGATGCAACGCTTTGGATTGGCCAAAAATAGCTGGTTCGGATGTGGTCGTACGTTCGTATGTATGAATCGTGATTGTGTGCGATCGGAAACTGGCGACAGCGGTTCCGATACGAGGGAGCGTCCATGGCAAATCTTCTCTACTTCCAAAATCTTTGGTGATAGAGATACCTACACAATACTAGTAATTTCGTCTTTTTGTCACATCGTGTAAGACTTCACCTGCTCGAGGAGCCCGTTCTATTGTTCAGCATTCCTTGTGTTACCCCCAACGCAAGGCTCCCAAAGAACAAGGGGCCCGGCGAAGCGCACTCGTGCCTCGTGGCTAGAGAGAGAACATTTATTCAGCTAGCGACGGTAACTCGGAATACGTGTGGAATTGTTGGGATGGACGGTGCTTTCGGAGATAGTACGGTCTGCAGAATAAGCTACCTTATCATCACGTACACGTACGAAAAATCAATATTTATTTAAAGGAAGAATGTACCGAAATTTGGGAGAAAGTAATGGGCATCTCGAAGAATATGTACTTATGATGATAAAGAGTTTTGAAGTTTAGCTGTCTCCCCCCGCGCGGCGCAAGCAGCTGGTCTGTGTTCTGTCACTGTCACCGAACTCCCAGTCTTAGACCAAATGGTGCATTCCTTGTGTTACCCCTAACGCAACGCTCCCAAAGAACAAGGGGCCCGGCGAAGCGCACTCGTGGCTAGCAAAGAGAGAGAACATTTATTCAGCTAGCGACGGTAACTCGGAATACGTGTGGAATTGTTGGGATGGACGGTGCTTTCGGCAGCAGCAGCTGTTCTGTGTTCTGTCACTGTCACCGAACGCCCAGTCTTAGACCAAATGGTACCTAGTCACTAGGTGGTAGTCCAAGGGATCGCATTTAATATTAATTCAATTTGATATCTTGATTCCTTCCTGAGAAAAAGGGTCTTGACATAAAAAAACCAACAATTTTTATTTGATTTTTTTCAAATAAATAACTGACTGAATCAACCCTGATGATTTCATCGACCGTTTTTCTCAAAAGAAACGTATTGGAAAATTTGTCATTGCCTAAGTCTGAATAAAAAAAAACTTTGATTTTGAAGCATATAAAGGTTGTGAGCTAGTGGTACCTATTATATAACAAAACAGTTCGTATTTTCCGTACGGTTCCGTATCACAGGACAAGAACAAAATGAGATCGCTGGCATGGCAGGACACAGGAGAATGATGTAATCAGCTGAAACAGTTTAACAGTTCTACTTTCTGCGCCGACCGTACGTGTAGCGAAGTCCCGGTAACGCCCGGTAGTGCCCGGGGAGCGCCCCTGGTCCCCGAGGTGCGGTGTTTGCGTTAGGAGTGCATCCCGCAATATGATCCCGCAAACTCAAATGTTTGCTCGACGGAATGTGGCCCCCTAACCCCTCTATAGCGCCTCTGGAGACTGGTGATCGGGAACGCGACACGCGTGCATTAAATAGCAATGAAATCTGTACGTAAGGGGAGATCGTAAAACAAGCTTTACACATGCCTAGGTCGATTTTATTGTGTTATTGGACAACATTTTATGTTAGGTTGGGTTAGGATAATAATGATCTATACCTATATAGCCCGGTTTTCTCAACCGTTCACTTCGAAAGAATGCGGAGCGCACCCTCCGCTCCCGCCCCCACCGCAATTGCCCGTCAGTACGGTGTAGGCGGAGAGCGGAGGGTGCGCGCCGCATTCTTTCGAAGTGAACGGTTGAGAAAACCGGGCTATACCCAAACTAAATCGACCTAAACTAAACAATAGGACATTGCTAACTGGAGATCATTTCCTCGGCCTTAATGGACTGTAAAAAATTATTTTTTTTTTAAGACGAGAAAACTGAACTTACGTTATATACGATGTTTTTTAGGCTAGAAATTCCTTATGGCTCTACAAAAATATTTACGACTACCTTATAAATTAAGACTGTAAATTATTCAACCTACGGTCTCAATCAAGTTGGCACTACCAGTGCATTGTGTAAGAAGCACCCAAACAAAGAATATAATTGTGCAGTCAAATTGTCATCGCTCAGGTCTTTCTAATGAATGAGTTCTGTTCAATTTACAAGGAGTTCTATAGGTAGATGTTTTTTGTTGAATTTTTAGTACGAGAAAATGAAAAGTAATTCTATTATAATCTGTATTTCTACATATTTCTAGATAGGGTGTGAAAATTTTAAGCTAAATATATGTACCATCAATGACGACTGAATTTTAGCACTAAGGGCCGATTTTACAATCGTCTGTTTATCTCCTATCAACTGTAGCAGAAATGTAACTTTGACATAAAATTTTAACGGACAGTTAAATGTTGGTGGAGACTAGCTAAATATTTTCGACTTTCAATGTATATGTGACATTCGAAAAAAAAATGCCTAAGCATAAGAAGCCCACCGAGCTCTTTTGGAAACTTTCGCTTAGCTCGGTGCGTCCTTCCGTCTCCCTACCTCGATATGCTTGTACAGTCCGAGAGAGAACTAGCAGCTGCGCCGCGCCCGAGGGATAATTTTTTAAATATCGAATGCGGCTTTAATAAAATGTATCATCGGATTTTAATTCGAATGTCGGAAACATTGAATATGCTGAGCCAGCAACCGCCGTCATGCATATTCGCAGTGCAAATGAGTCGAAAACGATAGCCGCCTCAAATAAATAGTCAATTTGCGGCCGTCGAGTGTTAACCAATTACTGCATGCATATCGTCGGTGGTTTAATAGATACGTGCCGAATGCGTATTCGTTGTGAAGTGGACGCGCTGTGCAAATCCTGTCCAAATACCCCGGTGCCGATCGTTAACGAGACAATCTAATCCACATCAACTGATGATAGAAATTCTATTGCCTATATTGCATACAATTCAAGTTAATTCACAAGATTGTTGTATAGAAAATACTTTATTGCTCCGCAAAAACATTTAAAAATATTCAATAAACAAGTATAACATAAAATTTACATGAGGTGCAAAGGCGAACTTATCCCTTACAGATATTTCTGCCAGTCAACCTTTGGATGTATTATAGTAAATCAATATAGTGAAATGCAGGCAGGTAGTAACAAAAGAGTTGAGTGTGAGAATTGAAAATAAAATAAATTTATGATAAGATTACTTCGAGGTATATTTATTAATAATACATGTAAGTACAGGCTAGTTAAATAAAAGCTATATTTATATTATATGAATAGTACACATAAATTACTAAATATGTCTGATTGAGAAATAGTGTAGTGCGAAGCGCTGTGGTCTGAAAGAAGATATAGTGACAAGAATTGAGAAACGAATGACCGAACCACCGAAGAAGCATCTGTGATTTTCATACATGGGCGTCGTTATACACCTTATGGATGGCTCGGCGTCATATGTCGCGCTTTCATAAAAAATACATATAGTCTACCCTGACGCGACACAATATGTTCACAGTTTCACACAATACGACTACACCAACACCAGTCTATCAATTATTCGTTAATGTACACCCGGTGATCATTTCGTATCGGATACGCGCCGGGATTCGAACTCAGTACGAATTACATTGAAATTAATTATCCAACAACAAGAAGCGCACGACAGTGGCTTCGTTCACGCAAGGCAGTGGGTTCGAACTTCGAATCGAATGTGTCAAGTCAAGAGTGCGCCATTGGGTGTTCGTTAATAATTTCTGTCAGGAACACGAGTTGCGTGGTTGATATCAGATGCCCGGTTAAACTGTAGAGGTACGTCCTCTTACATTTTATGGTTGTCTGTAGTGACAAGGATTGAGAAAGGAATGCTTCGGTGGTTCGGTCATGTTGGAAGAATAGATGATAGGAGACTAACGAAAGAAATTTATGGAGCGAATGTGAATGGAAGAGTCGGGAAGGGTCGCCCTAGACGCACGTACCTCGACCAGATCGGGCATGTGCTCAAAAAGGGTCAAGTACTATCGTACTAGTGCACTATCCGTATCTCGAAAAAAGTCGAAATAGGTGTGTAAAATATTACGCACTTGATTTCTGTCCAGTTTAGTGTATTCTGACAAGCACTTCAAGAACGACTAGAGTATATTATTGTTTAAACACTTATTAACACAGTTTTTTCTACATTAAATCTATACACAAGAAATCAATCAATCAATGCAACATCGTGAATTTAGCACGTGGTGTAGTTAAATTTATATATATGTATGTACTTATAATATACATAATATATACCTATTCATAATAAATACCAACATATAACATAACAGAGTTATAATTTCTTCATTTCGTAGAGCGCCTGACCAAATTAGGCAAGTGGCAATAAAGATTAAGAAACACTTTATCTACCAGCTCAAGTGTTTGCAAGTGGCCTAGTTTCGTCTGTCTCATATAACTATTATCATCTGTTGTACGAAACACTCTATATACACACATACATAAAGTGATACTAACAACATGTAAATACACATATAAATCAATATAATAATGACACATTAATGTGTACAGTGTTTGCGAAGGTAGGTTTTCCTGTAATTTTCTTATTCTCAAAATAATTTCAGGTCGTTGTGAAAGTTTGTGAAGTCCACAGCTTTTTAATTTTTTTTTATGGACAACCGGCATGGGTGGCTGTGCCCAAAAGTTCAAAAGAATATCAGACACAGCCAGTAACAGCACTCCTTGCGAAACCACGCTCAGAGACGCGGCATGCCAGCTACAAGGCATGTCAGCAAATAAAAAGATCATTGTCAAATTTATTAACACGCCTTTTGAAGATCCCCAGGTTATAGGTAGTTGTGAAAGCACTCATCGGAAGAACATTCCATATTTTCGCCGTACGACACAGAAACGATTTCGAAAAGCGATACAACATATGATATTCCGAGCGAGTCTGGCGGGTGTGACGGATATCGATCGGAGCAGGAGGGATGAGGGAAGCCAGTTCATCGGAGCATCGGCAATGGTAGTACCTATAAAACAGGCTAAGGGAACCAACTGTTCGCCTGTGTTGTTGATTGTGAACAAAATTTTGTGTACATCACGGATGTTGTAGGTGATGTAGCCAACCGTGTCAGTTTCCATAAAAAAAAAATGTCTTTCCAGGTGAAAACTCTGGCTACATAAAAATGTCAAATTTGTCAGAAATCTGAAGCGGAACTCGCGTAGTTATAATGAGTGTATTTTGTACAGAAATATGTAATTAATTATAGTTACGGTCTACGTAATATTAGTTCTAGTCATACTTTCCGAAAATACACCACTAAAGCTGGCCGAGCGTTTAAAACTATACGAGTAATAACTAATAACGGAATTGGAGCCGGCAATTATCTGTAAAAGCATTGATAAGTTACAGAAGCCCTGCTATTAGTCGAGCCGGGAGTAGGGTTGTCAGAAGCCCGACACTCCCGGGAGTAGTTGCCAGACGCCCGGGATTTCCAAGCGTAAATTTCGGAGTCGTCAAATATTTAAAAGAGGAGCTTGGGTGAGAATGGGAGGAGATTATTGGAATCAAAATGGCTGACAATGTTCATGATCCCGAAATGGTTTCAAAGTGCCCCGAACGAAAGAAGCGTATGTTTCAGTATAGTTTACTTATTGTTCAATTGTTAATGCACTAAACTTGAAGAAGTCATCACAATTTGTTACCGATTGGAACAAGAAAACACGCCTGCCTGAAGCCTTAAAACAGACAGTAGGTTATATAATAAGATAATAAGAACGGCAGGTTTAAACTTTAAAACACATTCTGTCTGTCATTTCCACGTTGTTCTTGGTATTGGTTTGTTTGTAATAAATAAATTTCTCAAAAAAATGTTGGCGGAGAGTGAACATTGACCCCCAAAAACTGACCTTATTAGTAGTAATGTCCCGGAATGCCATTAAAATTTCCCAGAATATCATTACCCGAATTTGGCAACCCTGCCAGTTATGTTAGTGTCCAGGGGCAGATGAAGGGGGATTCTCAAGTGCCCGGTTCACTGTACAAGTATACATATGTATGAAAGGTAGAGATCCATTAGTATCTACACAACATGGGCCGGGGAAGGCAACTTGCTATCATTTGTCTAGCTACGGTGAGAATTTTGGGCCTAATAATGGAGGGAGATATGTGAAGAAGACATAGGATGAACTGCAGATATTTTGGTTTTTATTCTCCATCGCAAATGTTTTGTATGTTACTATACTATACTAACAAAACATTGTGACTTGCAAAGTTTGTTTGTCAGTTCTTCTTCGCATTGAATTTAGAACTGGCGGAATTTTCGACATATTCAAGCTTAGGTTACCTTACCTATGGATGAAATTATACACTAAACAATAAACAATATGCGATATGCGAGTGCAAATGAATTTTAATTTGTTTTATATTTTAATTCTTTGCTTTATTGAACCACGGAAGCAAAGACGCATCGTTGGATCATGGAGCCTGTTTTACCGGTACTACTATAGTTTCTGCTGATGAACTCGCTTATCTCTACCTTCCTCCTCCTGTCCGCATTCACCAAACACGCCATGCTCTCGCGGAACACCCCTTTGTAGTCGACACACGAGTTCTTCGAACGGCACGATTCTCTAAAACCGTTCTTGTGGAGAACTGCAAAGGTGTGGAATGGGTTTCCCGAGAATAGCCCTCTCTCTTCCCAGACTCTCCATAGTCTTCCCCCAGCGACTTTAGTCCGCCTGCAAGACGCGGCTAAGCATGTTAATAACAGTGGGCACATGTATACATATTTTTCACTTTGATATGAGAAAGAAAACTTCAGATAATCACCATAAAGTTTCATAGGTACATCATACAGCCTGCACTCTTTCGTACATATCAGTAAAGTCAGATTGAATGCATACGAAAATATACCGTATTTTATCGTATTTAAATACCATTTTTTGTTTTCAGTACCGCTCGGTCATGGTGGTATTGTTTCGCTCTTTTCAACTATAAGCCGGACTGGCACTTCCTCGGAGGGTGAAATTTGTGTTTCTGAGGCTTCAACCTCGAGCACAGTCACCCAGTTAATGAAAAACAGCTGTTCCCCTATGTTCAAGATTCATTTTCTAGTGTTTAGCATGGGCGACTGCCTCCAATCTTTTACTCTCTGAAAACTAGCTGAAAATGATTCAAATATAATAGTAATGTGTCTGTATAGATAAAGCTACAGGAAGAACAGAAGGCGTCATACAATGCAGTTCATTCCCAACACGGAACACTCAACAGAAAAGGGCACTCACCACTGTTTCCACAGCGAAATGCGCTCGCTGAAGTGCGGGAAAGAAAACACTTGTGTTAGTGCACTCGGTAGGTATGTACGTAGACTGCCGCGCGTTACCTCGCGCGCCATTTATTCGGTTATACAGGGTGGCCCATAAGTCCTTAGAAATGTAAATATTGAGTAAATCAAACACTAAATATGAATAAAAAAAATATTTTCATTTCAATTTAATCATAACAAAATGGGAATTATTTTTTGAAAATTGCGCCGTCTAAATGTAAACCGTTACGATCACAGCAGTGCTGTGATCGTAACCTCTAAAATTATAAAAAGCAATTTCTCTTTGTATATTTTTCGTTTAGCGCAGGTTTATGTCATACACTTTACTTTTAAGGTACTTACAACCAGTGGCGGCTGGTGACTTCAGTGACCGGTAGTGCGCTGAGTACCTACCTCCTTAAATACCAAATTTCCCAACACATTCCCAATGTTATTTTAAGATCGCAACTTCCGAATTTTTTAAACGCCTGCGTTGTATTATGTACGTACCTAGTATGAATATTTTCAAGACACTCAATGAGTTGCAAAAAACAAGAAAATAAATCCAAACAAGTTTTTGACCTCATTTATAGTACCTTTATGAACACACCCATAGACCACAACACTATTGCAGCTTTCAAAAAGAAAACAATAGCAATGTCCCAAAAATACTTAAAAAATGTATAAAAAAAACATTTGAATGTAGGAATTGAACCCGGAATCACCTGATTGTAAAGCCTTACCTTTAACCAACTCTTAGGCAAATATCGGCACCACTTAATTCACAGTATCACGTGACAGAAATCACAAAACCTAACCATATCCCATTTTAAATATTCGCGCGCTAACGGGTATGTAACATCATTACATCACATGACAGCGCGCTGACTCTAGGTAGACGGACTCGTGCCAAAGGAATCGCTCGCGACGTGTCGCACGCGCGGCTATTCACGATATAGCGTCCTTGTTTGGCGCTCGTGCGCCGCACGCAGAACTCCATTTCGGCCCATACTGTTTCTATGAAGTATCTTTTGTATCACGCGCCAGCGGTGTTTTGCCGAGCCCCGTACATTCAGATGGGAGACCCGCGTGCATTTTTCGATTCCGCACGGGGCGCGATTTTACTCGCAAAAACGTGCCTTGTTATCTATAAAATAAGGTCGAATTCACATTCGCATTTATTTGGAGTACGATCTTTATGGTTTTAATGTAGATGTGTTGTATTGTAAGGTTTATGAAGATGCATTTTGAGGAAAGTGAAGATTTCTCGTGGTATGGTAGTGCGGCGCACGGGCGCACTTTAGGACCAGCTTACAACCCAATACTTGATCGTTTGAAGTGATGGAGTGTCATTAAAGTTGCGCAAATTGTTCAAGTTCAAGTTGCAAAAAATGTTCTCGAAATTTACGCCGCGCAATGGTCGCCGAATTATTATTGCGATAAATCTCGCGTAAACAAAAAGCGCGATCCGCACAGGTGAAACGCTCCATGGCAACTGAATTCCCAGATATTTAATTTCGAATTAAGAACATAGACGCGGTTTTCCCGCGTGTCATATGTTTTTAATTCGAAATTTAAATTTCTAAGGACTTATGGGCCAACCTGTACAATACTATCGCACTGCGTTTTCTCGGGAGTTGTTAGTTTTAAGGGAAAATTTCTCGACGTGGCAGGAGTGTTGGGGTGTCTACTCTCTCCAAGTTTAAGTATTATAGGTGTAATGTACACGGATATTAGATATTATTTGACAGGGCTCTTTACATCTGACAAACCTACCATATTTTATAGTCTATGTAAATCGGTTGAGTAGTTTTCGAGTAAATCACATGGAAGCTACCCGAATTGGTAGATTCTGACTGCGTTCACTTTCGACTCCACTGCTCAGCTCGTATGAATAATGGCGTGATGCTATATAACCTATCGGTTGAGCCGTTCTTAAGTTATAAGATACGTACATACACACAGACTGCAGACGTTGAATCTTATATTATGTAGGTATGTGGTCCAAACGATGATTAAAGGAGTTTAAAGAGAAAAGCATTTATCCGTAGTAAATATTTATTATTTGTAAATTTTCCAAAGGATAATGAACCAGATATTAAATAGGCCTCGGGTTACAAAAGGGGTTTATAAATAACTTGTTTCGCTAAGATTCATTCGTGATTAATTATTTAGCCGTTGAATCAATTACTTAATCTCCGAAAGATAGAAATATTATCATAGCGTCATAATTTCATAAAACATATATATATATATATATAAATGCGACTACCCCCGACTTAGGTTAGGTTATTAGTAATTTACATTAGATGTTTTTAATGGGAACCTAGTATGGGTAGTTTTGACGCGGAACCAAAGGTTGGCGACACAGCCAATTTCACCTGGTGGGCGGAGGGGCCCACCCACCAAACCACGCTCAGAGGTACCATATCAGCAGACTTGCGAACTATATTATATATCCAGCCTCGATTTTTGCAGACACCCAGGTTGAAGGAATCTGGCAACACACTTGCCGGCAGACAATCCCACTTGCCGGCAGACAATCCCACACCCTCGCGACGCGACAGAGAAGCGACTTCGAGAAGCGATGGCGTCGCTTGTGAGGCCAATTTGCCAATCTGCCAGATTGGCTAATTGGACATAAAGGTACCAATATACGGAGAATGGTTGAATACACGTTGTGGCTAATTTTCATAACTGTATCTCAATTAGGTTCGAAGATATTGAAGTTTAAAATTAAATTAAGCTAGCTTTAGCAGTATTAAAAAAAAAAAGTTTTTTGCTTCTCCTGTAAAGATTTTGCAGATTGGCAAATTGACCTCACAAGCGACGATGGGTTCTCAGAAACCCGATTTCAACAACAAAAGGATGTTATTAAGACGAGACGGAAGTTAACTTTCTCCATACAAAATGGCCTTTCGGCATTTATGTTTTCTAGCCCTCTAAATGTACCGTGTGGGGCCGGTACTTTAAAAGAATAGCCCCACTGCATCTCTCCCCGTGCATGTCGTAAAAGGCGACTAAGGGATATAACTCCCTTCTTATATTACTAGGTGGTAGGGTTAAACCCGCCCGGGTTGATACCACCGCACTGAATGAAAGGTCGGTCGAAACGGCTATGTAAATAGTTTGTGTTTTCCGTCCAGTTCAGTGTAGCCGGCACGGCCGAAGGGAACCACTGACGTGGCACCAAGTTCACCCGGTGTTATGGGCTGACATCAAGGATGTTGTAGGTGATGTAGCCAACCGTGTCAGTTTGCATAAAAAAAAAACCTTATCCGATTGTTACAATTATTTTTTCTTGTCTTAATGACAATCCAATCTACGTTCGTGTAATGTTTTTGTTTAGATGAAATATACCTACAACACCGGAGTTAAAAATTTGTATTTCGACCGAAAACAGTTCGTTGTTTGTTTGTTTTTAGTCTTGTCCTTGGTTGGAAAGGGGAGCCCATGAAAATCAGCTTCGCTCTCTAGCATAGTGAGTCAGCTGAGTGGGCTCCCTTTTCGTCACAGGTTATGTGTTCATTTGTTTTGTTGTGTGACGAACATATAAATCATTTCATTTAGAATAATTTCATTTCGTTTAACAACCACGGTCATTTAAAAAACCACAAAAGGGTGTTCAGTTTCTCTGCGACGAGTGCTGTGAAAATAGATTGGATGGTAAGGAATAAGGGACGCAAGATGATCCGAGCCCTGTCCATGGTACTACCTGTAGAACAGATGAAGCTCCAATTCCAATTCCAATTCCAATTCTTTATTGTGTAAAAATAAAAGAAATACAGTCACAGTTACAATTTGAACATAACATATAGTTACATAACTTAACATTAAACTGATACAGTAATTATTTCATTTATTTACATTTAGGTAAGTATGTATTGTACTCGAGGCAAAGCACTAGACTTTCGTCTGTGTTGCTTCGCATCGGTTCTCATGGTATTAGCAGGTGTGCTTGTGAATCTACCTCGTTCGCTAGGACTTAGATAGATTCCATATCATGTGTGGGATAGGTATTTAAAGTGAATGAATTTTATTAGTGTAATATTTAAAGTAGTATAATATTTAAAAATAATGTAAAAAAAATAATAAAAAATACATAGGTAAATAGCTATACATATATTTCCCATCACTCCATCCACACCACCTTCAAATAAATATATAATTTTATATAAATATATAAAAAAAAATAAAAAAAAAATAATAATAAAAAAAATAAAAACAATACAAAATATAAGCGTGTGAGGGTTATATATGTAAATAAATAAGAAGGTTTTATATAAGTTTCATTAAGGATATATTTTGAAGTAGTATTTTATTTAGTAAGAGTATGATAAGAGTGCATGTACCTGTGTACATATGTACATACTTTTGAACATGATGGTTTATGAGTTTAAGCTCGTCCTATAAGTTAAGCCTGAAGCGCTACGGTGTTAGCTAGAAAGTCGGACCTTTGTCCACGGAGCGGGGGCGAACTAAATAATCAGACGACAGCTGAAAAGTTTTCAGGCTGCTAAGTTCCGAGCTGCTGTAATTAAAACTTACCTGAAAACGAACACGGACTGAAAACATATCGCTTCAAAACTTCCGCCAGTTAGTTCGGAATTAAATTTAATTATAGTTACCGGTATGCGCTCCTCGCGAAATAGTGAAAATTATTTTTAACACTAAACTTGAGCTGAAATTGAAAACCTGTCGCGTTTAAGGCGCTTACTTGAATTTGAGAGGTGCCGGCATGTTTTAATTTGTTCAGTTGAGGACTTCTGGTGAAAAATAATGCACACTTAAAAAGCGGTTAAGCGAGTCGAACTCGCGTGAAGAGGGTTCCGTAGCATACCATTTTCCGTGAGAACTTTAAGACGTAGGATTTTCGCTTAGGTTTTCCTATAAACTATAATAATAAGAGACGTCCCTATTTTTTTCCAAATTTATGCCCGGGTTGGAAGCACCGCAATGAAAGAAAGGTCGGTTGAAACGGCTATGTAAATAGTTCGTGTTTTCCGTTCAGTTCAATGTAGCCGGCACGACCAAAGGGAAGCACTGACATGGCACCTAGTTCACCAAGGTCTCTGTCGCACAGAGACGTGCGAGTACGTGCGACAGAGACAACGCTGTACAACCGGATTGCCTCTTTCTAAAGCTCGATGTTCATTACTTACTTACAGCCGGGTACTGTACATGCTGCATGTACTGCAGTTAAATGCAATCCATACTTGGGTTAATAAATATAAAACTATTAAATATTTTACTATGTACTAGTTCCATCCTTTAAAATTCGTTAACAATCTACTGAATAAATAACCAACAAGATAATGAATCGTCTTCACTCAATAATAATTTATCATTGTGGGGTTACTACGTAGGCCGCAATCACCTAATGGACAATACAGCTAAGTCCTTCATTAGTTGTTAGGTGGGGCAATGTCGTGCAATGCACTCGATGCATGCATGGATAATGCATTAATTGATTATATTCACGGCCCATGCATCGTGGTGATTGTAATACGTGAACTTTTACAGTCGGTAGTACAAACTACAGTCTAATGAATAACTTCCGACTGTGAATAATTAATTACTCGTTTTTTGTGTGCTACGTAATTTTTATTATTCCGTTCCAATAATAATTGCGTCGTCTCGGAGAGCTCCGTAGCCACGGCCTGCACCCGCCGGCGTGCTTGGAGGCCTGCCTCCCGCCGCCGGCGGATATTTACCGTTTTTATTTAGATTTTTATTAATTTTGTGTATTTTTATAAGTTTTTGTATAATATAAAATATTTAAAATTAATATAAATACTTGGTAAAAATGTGAAAATAAAGATAGTAATAATAGTAATTTAGCATTTATTTTTAACCTGTTCTTTAATTCTACAGTTTTTATGAATCCTTCATTTAAAGTTCTTAATTTTTGGAAGTTTTAAATTATTCTCTGAGGTTCCGCAAAGGTAAATACAAAGTTTTCGCATGTTCGCCAAACGCAACACTGGCATTCACATTATTATTTATTAGTTGCTGCCATATTAAACGGTTTTTTTTTAAATATAATAAACAAGTCGGGATCCGTTATCGTTTTATGTCGCGTCAAGATATAATACAAAATCGAACACGAAATATTCACAAACACGAAAAATGTTGTTTTCAGTACAGATGAAAGTTTTTCCATGTCACATGATAGTGCGGAGTACTCGAGCGTAACGACTGGAGTCATCCATCACGATTGTCGGGTCGTCTCCGTCAGCATGGCACGACCACCAAACATTTTTTTTTATTTGACCACATCGCCTTGATGACGGCGCGGTGTGTGGTCGACGCGGTCTCAGAATATATAAATCTTGGATTCAAACCTCTGTGATCCTCCGGATCGCGGTGGTTCGAATCCGGCCGACTTGCACCGATGCGTTGCTCCACCACTGCCGCTTCACCGTTCGCAACCGCTGTTAAACTTCACTTGCCCCTTACTACGAGGTAGGCTCAAATCAATGGTGCTAGCCGAATGGGTTAATACCACCGTAATGTCAAAATTGTATTTATTACACACATAGCTCGGATAAACACCGTGAGTAGAGCGGCACATTTTTTTATAATAACGGATTGCTACTTTTAGCACAGGCGCTATTTTAAAAAATGTAGTACGAAATGTTCATAAAATGTAAAGTGTATTTTTTTTTCATTCTTTTAATTTTGTTTATATTAATTTTTATGGAAACTGACACGGTTGGCTACATCACCTACAACATCCGTGATGTCAGCCTATAACACCGGGTGAACTTGGTGCCAAGTCAGTGCTTCCCTTCGGTCGTGCCGGCTACACTAAACTGGACGGAAAACACAAACTATTTACATAGACGTTTCGACCGACCTTTCATTCAGTGCGGTGGTACCAACCCGGGCGGGTTAAACCCTACCACCTAGTAATATAAGAAGGGAGTCATATCCCTTAGTCGCCTTTTACGACATACACGGGGAGACATGCAGTGGGGCTATTCTTTTAAAGTACCGGCCCCACACGGTACGCTGTATTTATTGTATGTATTTATTGTAAATATACTGTATTTATTCGGTTGATACTTTTTAGTAATGAATGTATGTATAAAAATAACGAATTAAAATTAGCGCCAAACTCAATTAGTACCAACGGGTTCGGCTGTGAGTGCGCACACGTCAAATGACCACTCTTGGCGTGACAGCGTATGTGCACAACCGCTGTGGGTAGTATCGGAAAATCGGTCATTTCACCGATTAACTTCCCTCATCAACGACGGACATTACGCTAATGGTCTCAACTGAATGCGCTGTTCGTTGTTCCATGTTGAAGGAAATACGTTTGGGGGTAATGTTGTATCTGTATCGCCCAATTTCCAGTAGGAGTAATCCTCTGAATCTAATCTTAAGATTGTAGTATAATCTCTTCTTCTGTATCCGTGAGGTAATTAATTCTAAGATTAGCGGAACCATAGACAATCAGAATCCTCCTTGCCCCATTGGGGATGTGTATGTATACTATTATAAAAAGCAACGCCATTTCTATTTCTTCGTTTATTGACACATTTCTTTTTTTTTATATTAATTTTACATAAAAAACTTAAATCTAAAATTATTATAAATATAAGCAAAGCCGAAAATATTAGTTTTTGTGCAAACTGATTTTCTCAGGGATGACCACCTATCTAGATACACTTGGAAAATGAAATTTTATTTAAATACAAAATTTCATCCAAATCGTTAGAGTAGTTTCCAAGCAATACTTTTGCCATAGAGCCAATTTAGAGTTAATTTTTAAATTCAAAGTAGGATTTTTTAATGTTTCGAATGTGTCGTCTTAACTTATCGTATTTGTTTGTAAATATTTTAGTTCAGGCCAAGACTCCAAAATGTAATGTTGTTGACTCTGAGTTCAAGTAAATACTTCATATCGTCAAGAAGTTGTTTTATTATATATTCACCACCACCACTCCAAGAAATCACCAACTTGTGGTGCAATATATATAAAAATAGCTCACTTAACGTAATAGGATATGATGATGTACTCGTGAAAAGGAAATGTACAATTTAGTTAACATGTGTCTGTGTCTAGTGTATGAATCCTAAACATAGTTCAGAAACATTCGCCCAAACTCGAAAATGCTGCTAGCGGGCAAAAGCTGCTGTATTTATACAGGCTAAAATAACTTTTGTTTATACGACATACTAACTAGAGTTTCGGCTACATTCGAAAAACTCGCGCGCTGGCTAATTCGCCCGCAACGAGTCTGTTAAGCCGTATGGGAAGTCGCTAATTAATCTACATTTCCGGTTTACCAGTCACATACTAATATACCAGACTATATTAAAGTAAGTACATATACGTTAACCTAGACACAGAATAGAATAGAAAATGCTTTATTGCTCCAAGAAACATTCAAAAACAACAAGCACATTAGAACATTTATATAAGGTGCAAAGGCGGACTTATCCCTTACAGAGTCAATAGTCAAATATATTTATTTCAGCGAGCATACATTTGGATACATGGTATCTGTACGCTATAGAAATCTTCATTTAGTATATTATTATTACACAACAGTCATATTATCAGTCAGTCAGTCAGTCAGCGTGTAAGCGTCCACTGCTGGACATACGCCTCTCCAATTTTCCTCCAGTCCTCCCGGCCTTAGGGGCCGAGGTACTGTTGGACTTTTCATTTGGAGTTTTTGGCCATAAATCGCCACGTTGGCCAAACGTCTTGGCGAGTCTTCCGCTCTCGTCAGCCTTAGGATTGTAATACCTATGGTATTACGCACCTAAGTTTCCAGGATACACCGCGAGGAGGTGTGAGTCGGAAATTGGAGTCATTGGATTGGAACAGTCATATACTTAAGTCAAAATAAAAATAAAAAATTTGAACAAATTATTCAGTCCGGTAGCAGAAGCGATAAATTAAAGAATTCATTTCCTTACCTTTAATAAAATCCAACGTCTGCTTTCTGTATGTATGTATGTCTGTCTGTCCGCTTATAACTCGAGAACCACTGAACAGATTTTAATACAGTTTGCTTCTACGGTTAGCTTGGTTTTTCCCATCAACTATAGGCTACTTACTATCACGCTAAATGGCTTATGAGGTTAGCAGTGAAGTGAAATATGAGAGCGGGCGGAGCCGCGGGCACAGCTAGTATATTATAAATTGGATGTTTCGTTAAAAATATTTTTATTTTAGATTTAAAAACATTTACAGGCATTGATGTGAATTCTTCAGGAATATGATTATATAATTTAATTTTCATGAAGTCTCTATGACGCATTTTCAAGACGCAAGAGATTTCTTACAGATTTCTTTGGATGATTGAGTGAGATTCGATAATTATAGTGGAATGTAAGTAGGTAGTAACAAAAGCGTTGAAAGTGATTGATGATTTTTTTATTGCTTCCGAACTGGGTGGCTGTGCCCGTGGTCGAAGCCTCAGGCGCAGCCAATTTCACCCCCGAGGAGGTGCCAGTCCGGCTTGGAGGTGGACTAAATGTCGCTGGGGGAAGGCTATTAACCCGCGATTTGAAGATCCGTGGATTGTAGGAGTAGTGGGGGAAAGATATTCTCCTGAAGCCAGTTCCACACCTTTGCAGTGCGGCCCAAGAACGATTTAGAGAATCTTGCAGATGATAAAATATCAATAAGAATACTTATTAATAATACACGTAAGTACATACTAGTTAAATAAAAAGCCATATTTGGGTTAATACATACTAAATAATTATTACTAAATACAAATAAAAATACATACATAGGTACTTGTCCATCCAGGTATGAAACAAAATAATTTGTGGTATATGAGCGATGCATCTTGCCACACACACACACACACACACACACACACACACACAGACGTCTTAAATGAAATTCTAATTTATTGGTTAATGTGTGTGAAGAATGTGGTGAATGTGGAATGTGGTATGAGTGTGTCAGAGTGTGGTGTGTGTTTATATCGAGATTCTACAGGTAGAGATTACATTTAGACACAAGCATCTCGTACATATGCCTCTTAAACTCCTAACTGTAGATCCGCCCGCAAATCTCTAGCAAGTCGAGTCAGAAACAGCTTTACACTCTAAAGATCAAAACGGAGTGCAAAGTTTCTCAGGCGGCCTTCCAAACTTTCAACTATAAATACCCTTTCCAGGACCCTATTGTATTACGGGGTTGCTCCTTGGCCCTTGTGTTTATACGGAGTAAATTTTGAGTAAGAGACTGGGAAACCGTCAAATAGTCACTGGTTGCATTCCTGGACGGTATAAAACTGAAAATAATGACATGTACAAGTACAGTGACGGGTCCTTCAAGAGGGCCGTTAATGGGCACCTGTCAGACCGGCCCGGCGGCGTGGCATTCGTAACTGCCGTATACGACCGAATGTCCATGGGCGTCGTTAGAGAGCTTACGGGTGGCTCGACGCGACATGTCGCGATTTAAATAAAAACAAAATTTATTAATGTAATATTGTTAACATTTATATTAAATTTTGTTCTCTGACGACGACGTATAAAAGTCGAAATATAACATGTATAACATGTGTATTTTTTTGTTTATTGTGTACAAAATATATATAAAAATTTAAACCCGAATATTGGTGTGAATAAAAATATTAAATTCATAATAAATAACATTAGGACGAAATAACCGGTTGAAATTAAAACAGCTACAAATGCTTGCGGAAAGGCAAAAGCTAAGGATTTTATATCACAAAATGACGTTATTCAAAGCACGTGAAGGCGCGTAGATAAATAGTAGCAAGAACATTTAGGACATTGTAGTCTCTTATATTTTCACAGTTCATTTATTGTTGGTGCTTCGAGACGAACGCTTCAAATTAATTTAATGTTTGCATGCATTTTGACAACGAACCAGTTGCTAATTAATTCCGGTTTTTGTAATAGTAGGCTGAAATTTTACATGATAATACTCCTGGATATGGAGCTCCTCGTTATTTCTGACCTATTAGTTCGCCCGAGGCGTCATTTTCGGACAAGGCTTTGTGACGAAGGGCCCTATTGTGTAGCGTTTGCGTGCTAGGACGGACCTTCGTATATAGATATGCGTGTAGTACCTATATATGATGCGAATGAGATTCATTATATGGTAGACAAACCATGAGCACTTTTTGAAATACAATAATTTTCCTGTATTAAAAATCCTCTATCTATACGATTTTTGACGTTGTATAGTGCAATGCTGAATGGGACAAAACCACAAACAGAAATGCATTAGTTTCAATGTATATCGTTAACTAAGTGTAAAATTTAAAATTGTTGAAGAGCATAAAAATTTCAATCTTCAGGACTGCATCAAGATATCTCCAATATGGAAACCGGCGGCGGCGCTGGCAACCCTTCAGTCAAAGCAGGACGCGAGGCGAGAATTTCTAGAATGCGACTCCGTCAGCATATTCTGCACGCCCGAAGCAGCCCAGGCACAAGAGCTGGCAACAAACCAATACAACTTGCGGAACAGAGCAGGAGACAGTTCAGTGACACGCTTGCACCCGATGACGAGTGCAACAGGAGAGATATATTTCCCCCCAAGTACAGTCTCGGGTCCTTGGGGGGGTGAGGGTGAATGGGCACCTGTCAGGCCGGCATGGCATTCGCAACCCCCGCATACGACCGAATGCCCATGGGCGTCGTTAGACACCTTATGGGTGGCTCGGCGCCATATGTCTCGCTGTCAATAAAAATAAAATAAAACACTCGAAACGTCGAGCTGCAGCGATGTGGCTCGTCACCAATCGCAACGGTAAGAATCTAATATAATTTTAATTATGAGTAACGGTGCGGGACGAAGAACTAGTTAGGTAAGTGTTCTGAATGTAGCAATCAACAACCAGAATTTTAATCTTAGAATACTGTTAAATATAACATTTAATAATAATGACATTTTATGTTATGTTACTTATATCATAAAAATTTTCTTCTTTTTCTTCTTTCCTTTTCTTAACTTTTTCCCAACTAAATGATTAAGTGAATAAAAGCGAATATTATATAAAGTTTTAGTTATTCAAGAATTGACGTATGTGCGTGTAAACTTACTTACAGTGACGTCGAGCCACTCCGTCCTTGAACTGAAAAGTCGAAGGTGCAAGTGGAATGTTCTGTGTCGCTTACCTGTAAACAATACAAAATGCGCTGTCAGTAACTTTCATTAGTATTTATAGAGGGAAAGATAATTCCAAGAAACAAGTCACGTAGAAACGTGATACGATACAGCCGTCCCTTTCCACCCCGCACTACGTGGGACTTGCCGCGGGTGTGTGCCAATCGATTCTGCAGATCTTTCCTCCACGGCGGCACTGTTAAAATCTGGAACACCCTCCCTTATTCCCACCAAGTACAGTCTCAGATCCTTCAAGAGGGGCATGAATAGGCGCGTCAGGCTGACATGGCATTCGCAACCCCCGGCACAATGTCAGCGTGTAAGCGCCCACTGCTGGACATAAGTATCTTTATAAGTATCTTTCTCCATAGCATACGTATAATTGGTGCCAACTAGTTCAATCAAATGTCTCGTTCCTTTCAAAATTATTTTGTTTTATTATAAGTAATCATCCCTTCACTGGATACTGGCAGTAATAAACGAATTTCCTATTCGTTTGGTTGCCACTATTTAAAAAACCGGCCAAGTGCGAGTCGAACTCGCGCACCGAGAGTTCCGTATCGCCATGTCATGGTTGCGCCACTCACCACATCTATGGCGTGTTTATGAAATGCTTCATATTAGTTAATTCATGATTAGTTAAAATGCTTCATAGTATTTTCGGTAGATGGCGCGCATACACTTTTTTATTTAGATTCTTCTATGGGAACCCCGTGAATTTTTCACTTTTTGTTATTTTTATTATTTGTTGTTACATCGGCAATAATAACACATATTCTGTGAAAATTTCAACGGGCTACCTATTACGGTTCAAGAGATGCAGCCCTCGGACAGACGGACGGACGGACGGACGGACAGACAGACGTACACACAGACGGCGTAGGCTTAGTAATAGGGTCCCGTACCGGAAACGGAACCCTAAAAAGAAGAAAAAGAATCAGTCTATTACATCGTTCGGTCGGCTTGCACACCATTTGCATCATAGAGAAGATACGTGACTAAACAAGTCTGACAGAGACAGACATATGTTTGCGAGTATGTTTGTAATTTCGTCTTGGCGCCTTTCTTTCACCTTTTTTGACACGCTGACGGTCTTCTAGGTGCTTGCTTCCAAGACCGCGCGCACAATTTACCATATCGGCACATGAGTTAAGCATACATTATCAAAGTGTAACAAGTAAGTATTCGTGATGGCGAAACATAATGCATGATTGCAGTAGCGTGCGGTGGGTGCAGGCGGCAGGCTTCCGCGAACTTTATAGAGCCCTTAGCACCTCCTTCAATTACGTCGTCCCACCTACTACTACCTACTACAGCCCTCCCAGGCGCGGCAACAGAACTTCAACTTTATAAGAGGGGGGAGTTGATATGAGAAGTCATACTGGGCTCAAAACATTGTTGCCTCGATTTAACAATTTTTTTTACATTTGATCAAATGTAGGGTGAGCCTGAGAGGGTACCATACAGTTTAGGTAAGGCAAGGGATGACATTATTCACACTCTATCTATGTATACGGTCAAGAAGGGCTGCTCTAGCGAGAACTCAAGTGCTGAAGTGTATTACGATGAGGACATGCTCCCTTTACGGTCGCTAGTCGAAAGTACATAGATTTTTGTTCCGAAAAAAAAAAGTTCAGTTTCCCTACGGTACGTAACCTCGTCCGTCAGCCTCGGTAGCTCAGTGGTGCGATAGAGCACCGCCGTTCGTAATCTTAAGCACATCTGGGCGCGGTCAGATCTTGAATGGGTGACTGTTCGCCAACGAGGCTGACCGTGGTTCGGCTTCCACGTAAAACTGTAGGACCCTTCCTTTCTTACCTTACTAAGTGGTAGGGGTTTAACCTCACTGCATGAAAAGTCGGTCAAAGCGGCTGGCTATGTAAATTGTTCGTGTTTACAGTCCAGTTCAGTGTAGCCGGCACGATCAAAGGCAAGCACTGGCATGGCACCTAGTTCACCAAGGTGTTATGGGCTGACATCACGGTTGTAGTAGGTGATGAAGCCAAACGTGTAAAATTAAAAAAAAAATTGCTGACGACGAATGTTTAAGTTGTCACGTTGATCATGGGCTACAAAAACGATTTGGTGAGGGTGATCCCTTTTGGGTGTGTAATATTCACCATTACCCCCTGTTCTTCCCTCAGGATCCCACCGGTGAGCAGGTATCGCATCCATGCCAACAACCCAGGCCAGCTCACCCCAGCGCCTAGGCCGACAACTTCGTAATTAGAGGCACATTAAGATGTGAGAGATATAGGTACGAGTAAAATAATGTACGCCCGAGCAAACCTCACAGAGCCCTAGAGGCCTCTCCGACGCCCGCCTGGATCTTGATGTATCCTTCTAGTCAGCTAGTCAGGAGTGTTGCCCACATATTGCGGATTACAGTTCGAGCTACCTCCCCCAAGTGAATAAAATAAGGTGAGAAAACCTGTACGTACGATTCCACACACAACCCACTCACATGGTGTCGTGGATCTGTAATCCTCAAACTACAAAATAATAAACATCAATAAAAAAAATTTTAAAAGCGGCGGGTGGCCGAATGGCTTGGGCATCGGCTTCTCAAGCGAGAGATCCCATGTTCGAATCCGGTCGGCGTGTACCAATGAGTTTTTTCTGACGAAACAATTTACGTGCGTTCATAAACGGCTTGAGCATCGGCTTCTCAAGCGAGAGGTCCCATGTTCGAATCCGGTCGGCGTGTACCAATGAGTTTTTTCTGACGAAACAATTTACGTGCATACTTACACCTACTGCTTCACCGGTCGGAACCGGTGTAAGACTGTAGGTCCCTTCCCTTGCCCCTTACTAGGTGGTAGGCTCAAATTGTAGCCGTCTGGGTTGATACCACCGCACTGGGTGTAAGATGGCCGCATAGTAGTCCCGTCTGTGTTCTCCTCTAGTCCAGTATAGGCAGCAATCCAGGGAAGTCTTCGGTATGGCACGTACCTTCTCGGAGGTGATATTGGCTGTTCAGAGCATGTGCTTTGGCCTCTTTGACTCAGCGACGCATTACGAATTGCATAAAAAAAAATTAAGCTAAAAATATATATTCTTAGGATTAGTTTTCAATAAATTGAACAAAACATGCCTACATATGTTCTAACAATCAAGTGCCACTAGGTACCTAAACAGCTGATTTGAAGTCATTGACTCTCATAACTTTGTGGTGAAATCGAAAATAACATGTTGTTATTAGATATCTCATTCAAGATAATTCTTCACTAACGCTTTCATTTCTTGTTTTTGTATGAAGTTGGACCGCCGCCGCACAGTGGATCGAAAAACAGACTCTCATAGACATAGGAAATCATAGTAAGTATTTTTTTTAATATTCATGGTATATCTCATTTCGAGGATTAATAAGACACTATACCTTCAGTACATGCATATAGAACGCGATTGCACGTTGCTATAATTTTTTAAAATTTTATTAGTATGGAAATAAACAATTATTCAGTCATATTTCAGTTTGCGTTCGGTTGCCGCAAATATTAATTGCACAGTGTGGTTAACACTCTTTTTTGTAATATTTATTTAAATTTCGTTTATCTGGCAAGTCGTCGAAAGTTGACTTTTTTTGACTTTGTAAAAAAAAAAAATGTTTTGCTTTTCCGTCTAGTTTAACACCAGAAGCAAAGTAGTTTACATAACTAGCGACATGCCATAGCTATAAAAAGTTCAGTGTATGCAACTACAACGCGACTGCACGTTGTTATATATTTTAAAATCTTATTACTATGGAGAAATAACGAAATTATATTTCAATGTGTGTTCGGTTGGCCCAAATATTAATTACACAGTGTGATTAACACTTTTTTTGTCATATTTCTTCAAATTGCGTTTATCTCACAAGTCGTCAAAAGTCGTCAAAGTCCTTTTTTCACTTTGAAAAAAGTCTAGTTTAGTTTAGACCAGTTTAAAATATATTTTACTTAACTAGCGACATCCCACAACTGTAAAATGAAAAAAAAAATATCAAATTAATTATTCCAATTGATAGTAGGCAAGAAATTGCATAAAATTTAAATAAACTTAATAATACCTAATACCCTGCCAAAAATAATTATTGATTGTATGAAGTTTCACCAACATGTAAGGCCATGTTGGTATCATTATGTATTCTTTATTCATTATCCTTAAGGTAGTACACTACACTCGGATTCGTCTAAAAATATATAATGTTAAAATTTACCGTACCGTACCGTGTGGGGCCGGTACTTAAAGTACCGTGTGGGGCCGGTACTTAAATGAATATCCCCACTGCATCTCTCCCCATGCATGTCGTAAAAGGCGACTAAGGGATAAGGACAAGATGCCGTGCTGAAGGGCGACAGGCTCGCCACCTCTCACCTTGGCACGGTACTTCCACCGAGTCATGCAGCAGGTGGGTCTTCGTGCCTTACTTGCTGCTTGATCGATTTAATCTTGTTCGAATACTTTGCGGGACGTGGTGGTCGGTGTTGTGCTGTAACTGACCAGAGTTCTTGCGGCACAACACCGATTACTCTGCTTACCCCGATTGTCGGGATTCAGCGTGTGTGATATGTATGTATGTATGTATGTTAAAATTTACTACCAGTTCGAAAAAGTAGGCCCAATAAAAGGCAAACACAACTTGCATATATATTTGCTAGTTTCTACGTAATAGCGTATTAGGAGGTACTAAAACGCTGTCAAATTATTTGTGCATTGGTATTCAAATAATTTATTTTTTGGAAAGTCCGTTATTAGCGCGACAATAAACGAGTTCTCGGAAGTGATAAGACAATACCGCTCGGTCAACACATGCTTGCGGGCAATTGCTTGTTCAGTCGTGTTTCAGTGCTCTCTGCTGTCTGAAGTGTTTTTTTCCAGTTCGAAGCGTTTACGTGCATTTTCGCTTTTAAATCTTAAAATGAAGCAGGGTCCCGTGAATAATATTGACTTGTTTTTACTTTTGAAATCAACTGGTAAACTATCAGATGATAATGCACTTTTTAGCCTTATTATTATACGTATGTGTTTAAAGCTATCGGACACGGACAGTGGTGTTATAAAAGAGTTTCTAAGACGATTTAGTATAAGCGTAGTGAAAAAGTGGAAAGCTTCAGGTTCTAAACTTGAAATATTTTTTAAATCATACCGTGAGTGGTTAGAGACACAAATAGAATGGCCAATTAGTGTGAAAGAGAACTTTCTTGTAACTAGTTCTCCGACTCTCGAAGAAGTTGCAGTGACACCGACAACATCAACGTCCTTCGTTGGGACTTCAACTGCCCAGTTCAGCCCATGTAAGCAATTACAAGAGCATTTTACCAAGCAGAAGAAGAGGACGACCGAAGACTTTCCGTCAACGAGTTCTGCGACTGATGAAGTAGTTGCAATGACGTCGCCACCAACATCATCGTCCTCCACTGGGTCTTCAACTCCACGGAAGCAATTTCAAGAACTTTCTAGCAAGCAGAAGAAGAGAAGGACCGAAGACTTTCCTTCAACGAGTTCTGCGACTGTTGAAGTAGCTGCAATATCGTCGCCACCAACATCATCGTACTCCATTGGGTCTTCAACTCCGCGGAAGCAATTTCAAGAGCTTTCTAGCAAGCAGAAGAAGAGAAGGACTGAAAGAGCTCTGCGTGATTATAGCCTCGAAGAATTGGTTTTCGCAACAGCAAGAAAGGCAAGTGAAATAGGAAATGACTATTTTTCTCAAATATTAGATTATTTGTCAAAGAATCCTGAAGAAATGAAAAACGTCCTTGAGTATTGCAAAAAGTCGAAGAAAACCACAGCAATGTCTCCCGAAAAAGCTTTAGGAATATCTGTTTCTTTAAAGTTGTCAAAATGGCAATTCATAACATTACGAGAAGCAGCGATCGAACAGGGCTATAATATTTTTCCATCGTATTATAAGTTACAACAGGCAAAGTTAGAATGTTATCCACCAAAAGAAGCAATAAACATCACAGACACTGGCGCAAAAATAAGGCTTCAATCACTTCTAGACCTAACAGTGAAAAGAATATTAAAATTAACACGTATTAATGTTAAAAATAGCACACTGACTTTAACGAGTAAATGGGGGTTTGACGGGGCTTCAAGCCAAAGTATGCATAAACAAAGATACGAGGAAGATACACTGAACACGATGACTCTAGTGTGTTTATGTCGTGTCTTGTTCCACTAAAGTTAAGCTGCGATGATGATAAAGCCCTTTGGGAGAACCCTAAACCGTCCTCTACCTTTTTCTGTCGTCCCATACGATTTGACTTCATAAAAGAAAGTGAATTAGTTGTGTTGAAAACCAAACATGAGATGGACGAAGAAATAAAAACGTTGTTACCAACAGTGTGTGAAAGCAATACCGTGCGTCATGAACTAATTATGACTACGATCGATGGTAAAGTGTGTACTTATTATTAACTAGATTAAATATTAAACTAAATTAGTATTAAACTAGACGGAAAAGCAAAAAAAAATATTTTTTTTTTCAACGTCAAAAAAAGTCAACTTTCGACGCCTTGCCAGCGAAACGAAATTTAAATAAATATTACAAAAAAAAGTGTTATCCACACTGTGCAATTAATATTTGCGGCAACCGAACGCAAACTGAAATATGACTGAATAATTGTTTATTTCCATACTAATAAAATTTTTAAAAATTATAGCAACGTGCAATCGCGTTCTATGTGCATGTACTGAAGGTATAGTGTCTTATTAATCCTCGAAATGAGGTATACAATGAATATAAAAAAAATTACTTACTATGATTTCCTATGTCTATGAGAGTCTGTTTTCGATCCACTGTGCGCCGCCGCGCCGCACAGTGGGGCCCCTAGTATGGAGCAGCGGTAATAACTCTATAACTTTTGATGCAAATGGAATTTTTGAATAATTTTTTTTTTTACTTCATAGATACCATATTTCCAACGATATGTGTAAATATTATAATATAGAATTCAGTAAAAGTAATTTTAATTTTAGACAAACATTTAAATTCAAAGAAAATTTAGTGCTATATAATAATAAATTGTCATCGTATGATTGTAGTATACATTGTGTACATTTATAAATATGTAGTATTTATTTTTAATCTAAAAGTAGAATTTTAACATCAGCACTTAACTCTATTGGTCATGTTTGACCGAAATGTGTTTATTAAGGGGCCAATGTCACTAAAATCATGTAAAGTACATCTTATTTCATCGCTATTCTGTTTTACTTTCTTGTATTATATAGTCTGAAATATTTGTAGTCCTTATTACGTGCCTCTTGGGCTACTTCGGACAAAAGTCTGAAGAAAAGACTCAAAAGATACGCGGGCGCTCGTTTGCGAGTACGACACTGTCACACTCGCGGTCGCAGGTGGTCGCAGCTAATAACCTTTATTTTAAATACTAGGTACCTGTGTGTACCTATTTAATGTAGTTTCGTGTTATCGGTAAAATTCGATAACATTTGAAACTCTAGTTGAAAGTGGAAATAGTGAAAAAATACTCTTAATGGAAAATAGAACAAAATTACCATAATCATTACAGGATCGCATGATTTTCTTGACTTTTCATTAAATAAAGGATCGGGTCGTTAGTTTCCAGCTTGCATTTTTCATACTTGAGCAATAAAAAATAAGTAGTGACCATAACACTTTTGAAGAAATAAATTCAATTATTTCGATAAAGTTTATGTATATTTTGTAAGCAATGAATCGTAGGAAACTATAAGGATATTTGGTTAAACACTATTTTAATATATGAATCAACTAATAATAAAGCAAATTAAATTAGATACGACGAACAGTAGAACAATTGCGAAAAAGCTTTTTTACCGCTTCGGCCCCACTGTGCGCCGTTGCGTCTGCGACCTGTCGCTAATCAAAACGACACTTGCGATACGACGCTCTCGCCTATCGCTGTGTGCGGTATTCAATGCTGAAATATTCTGTACAAGGTGGACTGGAAGAAATTGCATTCTGCTGTATGTCAGTCTCGTGAACCTCAGAAAAGTGTAACTTATACTCGATTTTTCCTTTCGCTCACCCGATCGCTGGTACTGTGAATTGTTTCTTTCATTAAAGTTATCAGAAAGTTAAAGAATCCAATCGAACATACCTACTTTAGGAAGAGAATACACCTACGCTTGTTTCAGAACTCTCAAGAGGATCTCTCTAAAAGATCTCTTGGAAGAGTGTTGAGAATTGCGTAAGTTAAATGTTCATGGATACGATAAATCCGGCACTTTATATTCTCAATATGCTATTGTGCTACTTAGGTATTCCTTGAGCACCAGCTTGCAACTGTCACAGATTCAGGTCATCCGATTCCAGATAGAGAGCGCAGCAACAATGACGCCAGTAAAGTAGGACAAACTTTGTGTTAAGTTGGCGTTTTGGACCAGTTTGGGGACGCGATTGTCGTTCGTAAGCACAATGTTTAAGCACCACTGTATACACTACTATTTGGTACGAGATTTTGTAGCATTTATATGGCTGCATTCTAGCCGTCAGAGCAATCTTATGATCTATCTATAGTGTACTAGTAATTGGTGGTAGTACACACCCAGAATTGTCGCGCCAATGAGAGGAAAACGTAAAGAAGGATTTAGTCAGGTTCAGATTTCGGAGCAAAATTATCATATTTATTTTTTAGGCAATCCGATATGGGTGTGGCGAGTCAGAGGTGCCTGAGCACATGCTTCGATCAGTCATTATCACGTCCGATAAGTTGCCACACCGGACTTCCCTTTGCGTTGCCGGCCGAACACAGCCGAGGCTGCTATGCTAACCTTTCGTTCAGACTGGAGTGTATCATAATGTTACATTCCAAGATCACATAATGCTGTGCCAACCGGTTAAAACATGTGACTGATAAAACTGCTTAAATTGTAGAAAATGATTAGATTTGTCTCATTCACGTTTCGCGCGTCAATCGAGATTTTCCCGAAGTGAACGAGAATTTTTACAATGGTACGTGATGTAAGAGATTTTGTTACGAAAATCAGGAACGTCTGAGTACGGAGAAGTGTAATATACAATTCTTTCTAACGCTTGACTTGCTTACAAGATAGTATGACAACTAAGTCAATTTCTACGCAAGTTACATGACATCGTACCTTATACTCTTATTTATTACCGCCTTCCGTTATTATAAGCTGTAACGAATAAGCATTTAAAGTTCAAGGAGCATGGTAACACATAGTTGATATAAATATAAAACCAGGAACATGTATCATGGTGATGAAACATGAACGAGACCCTAGTCATACATTTCCATCTATAGAAATGGTCTTTCTGTCACAGAGACGCAAACGCAGCCGTGAACGCATAAGGGATAGTGCGGTAGAAGTTCTTCTAAATATGTATTGCTAATATCTAAACAACCTAAGTGAGCGAGCACTTCTCTCATCATAATTTACGTACAAGGGGAGCGATACTCTCCCATTTTTCGTTTCGCAAGTCAATGCATTGCATGAAGCACGCATGGATAAGTCAAGTACTCTAGTAAAAATAGCCTTCATCAATACGAGACTACACAATAAAACATATAATATCACTTACAATGAAATTAGGCGTACAGAATGAAATTCAATCCTCTATTTATGAGAGTATTTATATGAAACAAATAAACATACCCAGTGCTTTGTTACAAAACCGAGTCCATCCATAGTTGAGTCAAGTGTTTCCAGGGCAGCCTTGTAAAGTAAAGGTAAATACCTAACTTGTGTATAAATTTATTACACAGTTATGTAAAGTACATAAACTTCAGTGGTCGACACAAAGTGCTATATCACAGACCTCTTACAGCGAGTCTTGGAAGCGGCTTGTCCAACTGTTATTACCTACAAAGTTGTGTTGACTGCCGCTAACTCTGCGAAAGCCAACGAAATTTACTTCTGGGGGAGAGTATTTAGTTTGTAAATGCCTGGTTTGCAGAACAGGAGTCAGAACCGGCGAATTAATACTGAAGTTAGTCCCTGATTGCCTCCCGCTCGATACCTACTGTTCGCGAGTCCTGCGGGGCAGCAAATGAGCAGAGTTGTGAACTGAAAGGCCGGGTTTCGGAGCCCTGCGGGCTAATTTATTCATAGTTCAAAGTGACACTTTGAAATTTTAAATAATTGCGTGCTGGGTGGTCCAAACTAGGAGATAGAGGTGCCCATTCGGTTACGCCAATTAGCTACCTCGTGGGCATTCATCATTGTATGGTCTCAGTTAGCGGAAAGTTTTTTAATAAAATCAGTTTAGTTTTCTTTCTTTAGTCATCAGTTATTTGTATTATTTACATAGGTGGAACAATAAACAAAATCAAATGTGAAATTGGCTGTGCCTCCACCAGACTCCAACCTCAACGTGTCAGACACCTAACTCCGCTACCTCAAAAATGCTTTGATGTACCTGAAAATGTCTCACGGTGCCACGAATATTCTGAATATTCTCATATTTCAATATATTTTCTCTGCAATAATTTTTTATAAATTTAATTAAAACTACTAAAATTAAGCGCGCGTAGTTATCTCCTAGTAAAACAAAATGTGTAATAAGTTGGTCGGTGAGAGAGAATTGTCTAATTAAAACTCTGGAATCGGGAGCCCTAGCAAACAACAGCTCCTGGGCGGATCGAGCAACAACACGACGAGGGAGAAATTAAGTCGCGAAAGAGCACTTAATATCGATTTTCACTATTTTGGTTGTATCATATAAAGTTTTTTTATTATTTGAAATGTTTACTACATTCCTTCCTAAACCTAGGCAATTGGTGAACATTCTGGTTTCTGGGTTCCATACACCACACATTTCCAAAGTCGACAAATGCATCTTAGTTTTAGAACTAAGCCTTCGTTCTTGTGTATTCTCAGTAGCACTACTATCTATACTTACAGGAAGAGCTCTTATAATCCTGAAGACACGCTAAAAATTGAAAACTGAACCATGTTGTGAAAGATTCAAGCAAATAATCCTCAAGACTAAATCGACATCGCACTGTTCGAATTCTACATCACTCAGCCATCGTGTTCCCAACATGTGTTAGCTACTCTAAAGACCACCGAGAAACTAAGGATTAGATTGTTCATTCAGTGGTAGGTGGAGCCCGTGGCGTGAGGGTTGCGGAGGGAGGGGGAGGGGGAGAACTTCTGGAAATAGTGTCCAAAGGATTACGGGATAAAGGACGGCAGTCGCGTTGCGGGACTGACCACTATGTATGCGAGCTTGTATCGACTCGAAGTTGAAATAAACACACGTTCACAACACGTTCGCAGGTAGACACGGTCTAAGAGATCTTTGCACTCAGCAAGACCTCACTCACGTCAAATATAAGATAGGTTCCAATAGTTTCTAAAAATAAGGTCTCCATTTAAGTGATTTAAGTGACAATTTCAGTTTCTCAATGTACTTTTCCCCATTTATTAATATTCAACCACTGAAAGTTTTCCTCCTTACTTAATTATATTGAAATTGGAAGAAGTCGAGCTATCACGGCCTGCCAATGCGATTGACTGAAAGGCCTTTCCACACAAGGGATTATTCCAGATCAATAGGTAATATAAAAAAACAATTAAATTTAATATTCAAAGAGAAGCAACGTGAGTGTCTACCGTAAATACTTGCCAACTGTAAACACTCGTAATATTGTTAACAAAATTGCTAATTTGTCTTTAGAACCGTGCCGCATTGTGTGTATAATCATCACGATGTAGAAAAGTATTAATAGAACACTCCACTGACGACACGAATATCAAGGATCCATAGATTAGCAATCTAATGTCTAATAATTTAAAACTACAATTAGTGTGCTTGCACTTTGACGTAGGTACTGACTTAGTACGTTTGGCAAATTGGTGTTCTCGTGCTCGACTTAAACCTTTTTCTACTTGCAAGGGATCCGGATGTATCCGGTGAAGCCATGGATTGCCGTGTTCGTCACCTGTCTACACATGAAAATGGTGAGCAAAGTGTCATAGCAATAGGATAATACATTTTTGAAACTGTCTCAAATGGTATTGTAAAATTTGACCCTAACACACAACGTCACGCCTGTATTCCATGGGGTATACAGATAAAACCGATCTCCACACGCCACGGTCCTGACTAACCTCTGACGCATCCTCCACATACATACATGAACATGGATACAAAGATGCATACGTAAGTGAAGCTGCATAAAAAAAAAGCTTTTAAAAACAGTAAGAAACGAATGTTGACAGTTCTCCTAGAGTTCGCTAGCGAAGGCTCTTTTCTTATTTCCCAAGCCAGAGAGACGGTGTATTTTTAGATTTTTTTTTATTTTAAACTAGTCTAACTGTGATCTAAGTGCATCGCGGCGGTGGTGGCGCGCGGCGGAGAGGGGAGCAATATTTAATGTACTTTAGCATCTTCTAGATGCAACAAAAGTGGAGTTAGGCACAACTTCGAAAGTCTAAACTTTAGTTGCAGTGAACTATAGACATATCTGAGAATAATTGAAGTGTTAAAACAGGCTTCCCTTATGGCTTGTTTGTGGGTGCAAGTTCAATCTTAATAAACTATATGCGTGTGTGTATTATTCTTTTCTTCGGTGAAAAAAGGGGGACTTAATGCAGAATACATTCCCTGTTACACAACGACGCAGGTTTCCTCAAGGTGTTTTCCTTCACCAGAGTGTCGAATACATTCATTCTTCGAAAATAAAAACAACACTCACGCGTACCAATCGGTTCTGCATATCTTTCCTCTACAGTGGAACGCTCTCTCTGCCCATATATTTTCCCCCAAATACAGTCTCGGGTCGTATGCACGTGAATAGGCACCTATCAGGCAGGCGGTCCATGGGCGTCGTTAGATACCTTATGGGTGGCTCGTCGGTGCCACGTGTCGTGCTTCAATAAAAACAACTTCTAGAATATTGTGGACCCGAATGTTCGATGAACACAACGTGTTACGGACCAGAAGAACTCATTTAGGCCCACGTACTGTTCAGTCCTCGCTTCCAATCTCCACCCGTTCCTGTCTCCACGGTCGACGCTCGTTACGGTTGTGTGCGGTAAAAACGCGAACGGATCGACGATCGGGAACGAGTTCGTCCAGTCGATACATTCCAAGTTTGGCACGACCCAACATCGTCATGAACGCTAGTAAGCATACAATGGTAAAACTTTGGGTGTATAATTGAATGACGGGAGGTTGACATGACGCCACTTCACTAAAATGAAATAGGGAAATTTCTATTTGAGCACTTCGTCGGCATCTGGACTCTTCCCGGGACAAAATGAGCCTTCGCCCGGGACACGGGACATTGCAGCCTTGCCCGGGACAATCCCGGAAATCCCGGGCACCTGGCAAGCCTACACTACATGACGGGTGCAACAGACTTAAGAGCGTGTCGTGCAAAATGACAGGCGACGGTGCTGCCACTCAAGTAAATAATATATATCTCTTAAACAAAGCCATAACTGGAAAAAACAAGCCATGAAGCTGTAGTTGATTTGATTCTGACATTCTAAATTCTAAGATACTGAAAACAGTTTTGTATTGCTCAGTTCATGCACAATCATTATAACGGATTTCGATGGCCACCGTAATCCGTTATAATGATTGTGCATAAACTGAGCAATACAAAACTGTTTCCAGTATCTTAGAATATCATAATCAAAATCAACTACAGCTTCATGGGGGTCTGGGTCCGTGCTCCACCTAGGTTCTCCACCTGGGTGGAGCATGGGATACTTACAATTTATATGCTATGTCCATGCTCCAACTGATAATATTATTGTACAGTCCATGACTTTATTCGCCAATTCCTAATTCGCCAACTCCTGATTTGCCTATTCCTTACTGACCTACAGCTGTATAGTACAGTTACAATACGACCAATAAAATAACAAGGTAACTATGGCTTGTTTTTTTCATTTATGGCTTTGTTTAGGAGATATATATTATTTACTTGAGTGGCAGCACCGTCGCCTGTCATTTTGCACGACACGCTCTTAAGGTGATGTAGCCAACGCACCAATGTCAGTTTCAAAAACAGAAATAATTACCACACCTGAGATTGTCGCTGCATACAGACACACGGCGGCCGCGGCGTAACAGACATCAATTCGAACGCGCCGCCCCGCCCCGTGTTGCTATGAATAATATGTGGGACACACATCGGACACACAGCGAGCGTTCGTTCGTGAGTTTATGCCATAACTACACTTGGAATGGATGCTGCTCGCATTCGATCGTTTCTACTTTTTCCGACGCTATACAAACACGTATCGAATACTGCCATTAGCTAATTTAAGTTGTGTGAAGTTGTGTTCGGTGTCGGGTACTTGCTGCGCACAGACGATTGGGAAGGTTTCAGAAAGTTCCGACTAGCTCGTTGGTAACGTTACCTGATTGCTCACAGTGACGGTTGAACATTGCATGCTTGCAAATACGTTCAGTTTTTCTTATTATTTTCTCATCATATATTTGTTCATTTGCATATCCATTCCAATTAATGGGAGGCTGAAAGTGGACTGTAGGATGTGTGGATTTCTGACCTTAGTTCCATAGGCGTGATTCCGTCGGTATTTCCTGCTTACGGTTTTCGGTGGTATCCAGGGTCGACCCTTTCTTGAATGGAATGTCCTTTTAATTTTCTTGCTCCTATAAAGATGATGAACTTTCTTTTTGTCACCGGTTGGTTGTTGGAAGTCAGGGAGAACAATTGCGAATGAAAAATGATATGGAGGTAGGTTTTGAAAGGAATTTTTAATTTTACTCTTGAAGTTTTCGACCTACCTTCGATAATCTCCTTGCCATATGAAATTTAGTTATGCCAATGAAATATATTGGAATTTCCTAAAATGTGAAGAATAACCAATTATTGTCAAAGTATGATGTTATGTTATTATAAACTACCTACATGTATTAAGTATTAAATCAGTATGCTCTCACGTAAAAATACTTTCCGAAGGCTGGATTTAAAAACACCGATGCCGGGAGGCAGTTTTGAAGCTGCGCCCAGATCCTCTTTCTCACCATTATTGGCAAATTAAAGTATCTAGTTTAATTTGCATCTCTTATATGACATTGATGTACGTACGTACTTACAAATTGTGAAAAATAAACGTTTTATTTTTTTCTTCTTTCGAAATATCAGCGCAGTAAGTGGAGGCAGTGCCTATATAAAGTTCTGTAAGAAAATGTTTAAAAAGTTTGGTGATTTTAGTAGTGCCTCCAGACTCCAGAGACAAATGTCAGAAACGAATGTCATGCCACAAATCATCCCGAAAGTTCAATATAAGCCCTAAGTATATCAAAGTATCCAAGATTGTACTTCAAATAGATTTCTTATTTCTATTACACATACTGCATTTACATGTACTTGAAGTAAATGTCTTATTTCCATTACACATACTGCATTTACATGTACTTGAAGTAAATGTCTTATTTCCATTACACATACTGCATTTACATGTACTTGAAGTAAATGTCTTATTTCCATTACACATACTGCATTTACATGTACTTGAAGTAAATGTCTTATTTCCATTACACATACTGCATTAACATGTACTTGAAATAAATGTCTTATTTCTATAACACATACTGCATCAACACCAAATTTTCCCGCGCATACGAGCACATAACAAGCATTCCCCCAACGATGTGGGTTTTCCCAACAAGTGAAAAACGCCTCACGGCCACACTTGGCGAGTGGAATCGCCACTGAAGAGGGTGAGCCAGTCGTAAATAATAAATTGGACCCTGCTCGCTCCTTGCAACAAAGTGGCGGTGTATGTCTGCAGGGGACGGGAAATTAAATGAGTACATATTTTACGTAACGTTGGCGAAGAGAGACGCTCACGCGGTTACTGTGCACGGGTGAATTGTAGCAAAATTGTGACGATAAACGGACCATATACTGTAGTGATTTGTTTAAACAGCCGGCATGTGTGGCTGTGCACAAAAGTCCACTGAAAGATGTCAAATACACACAAAACAGACAATTACACCACTCGCACACACTTTTTTTTTTTCAAAATGGAAATTTATAAAAATGTTCACTACGTTAGGTAGTCAATTAAGTTTTTAAACTTAACACGCTGACAGACATACACCATCTGAAAGGTTTAATATGCAGTTGAGACATATGACAAAATACAATGCCCGCTTGTTTGTACATCTGATTTTACTGTAAAATTTTTTTACTGTTATTTTAGTAATTTTAGAATTTGTAATGTTTTTAATTTGATTTCATTATAATAGTCGACGAAGTTTTAATAATAAATCATATATTTAGTAATGATGAAATTACAAAATAAACTTAATACTAAAATAATATAAATAAAAATCTACCTACATGTACCTACACGTAGGAAGACAATGTCACCTACTGTCCAGTTCGAAACTTTGAACATGATATTAAAATTAAGCGGGTTTCAACTTATCTCCAGTTGTATAGGCGATACAATACAGAAGGTTTATATTTAGAAATTCTCATTGAAATTTAAAACAGCTCTCGATCCGGTATCGTACGTGGGATGTACAAAGTTTGGATCAATTCGTTGTTTCCCATTAAATGTTTAAACGAAAATACACCACTCCAAGTCGAACATTGTAATTTTGTTGAGGAAAATATAATTTAGCTTGGAATTTAATACCTAAGAAGGGAGCGCCAAATTGTTGTCAATGCCAAATAAAATTTCACAAAGACGAAATTTAAAAAATATGTTTATCTTTCTCACTTCTTTATTTCACGTATCTTCTGTCTGCTGGAAATGGAATGCATGCCTAACAAATGTTGGTAACAAGATCTAATTTCCTGCAAACGATTTGAGTGGATGTCCTCGATGTCGGAGCCTCATGATCACACTGAAATTGGCTGTGCAAGCACATTTCTCCCACCAGGAATTGCCAGTTCGGCTTGTAGGCTGCTTAAAGTTTTTTTCTATATGAAATTATATATAATTAAAATTATAATGCGTATAAAATAAATATTAAAGTCGCTGGAGAAAGGCTTATACATATATAACCCGCGATTTGAACATCCGTGGATTGTAGGAGTGGGGAAAAATATTCCCCGAAAACCCATTGCAAGCAATGGACACAAGAAGAATTTAGTTACGAGTACCTGGAAAACTATTCGAAGAACTCTTCTGTCGACTACAAAGGGGTATTTCGCGAGGATGGGTATTGCGGGTTTGGCAAATGCGAGCCGGAGTAGGGAAATGGTAAAGTTTACGTGATATTTTAACAACATCCACTGCATGCGAACCCGCACATTGTTTCTCATAGAGAGTTCCTCACACAGACAGAGAGACGGGGACGGTATGGGAGCGAATGTACAGAGAGACGGGGACGGTATGGGAGCGAATGCACCGGGCTCTAGAGCTGAGGCAGTTAGGCAGAATCACATATATAATACGCGAAATACTCATACGTCATTTTCTTGCAAGCCGTGCTATGTATGTAGAAATTGTGCCGAATTTAGTTTATTTTAGTTACACAGGACAGGACCTTTAACGTGACCTTTGGATGGTGGTCTTTGGATGACCTAATATTTTTATGTTTAGAAAACAATATAGTTAATAAAAGTTAATTTTCTCATTTCTCTTCACATGATAATGAAATTACAAAACAGAGAAAAACAGAAACACAAGAAAAGGGAGATAGCTGTGCTCACGTGTTGCAGTTTAAATAGGTGGCAGGAGATAATTTGATGTAGGTAGCTCGGCAACTAGTTACGACCGGAAAAAGGAGTCATGGGTAGCTGGTGACATAGCCAACTATGTGAGGTTGCATAAGAAGCATTGATTATACAAAATCAATCATAAGAAGGTACTATTTTGACGTAGGCATTATTAAGACTATTTTTTATTTATTAATACTGATACTGTAACAAATAGCCATGTTTTAATTTAAATTGTGTTATATTTAATGTTTGGAACCATAAATAAATAAATTTAATAAAATTTTAAGTATATAATTATAATTTATTTCTTCAATGAAAACTGCAACTAGATGAAGGGCCAATATAATAACAGCTCAAAACACTATAAATTATTTATGCGCTTCGCAACCCTAATAAAATTTACTTTCCCGAAACGTCATCGAAAAAAAGTAATATTATTTATTGCCAAAATTAATGAAACCACACAATGGCCCCCACAAGAAATTCTCTCCAAGCAAAAATATAAATAGCTCACAAGAAAAGCTTAATTACTCCAACCACGATCCCCCTTTGCACCTTGCGTGCTCATATTGCACTTTTCTATGACGCCATTAATTTGACAGCGAGGGGGCCACTTTAATAAAATATGCCATTAGCAATAACATGCCTCTTAATGTTCGAAAAGCTATAAATAATATGGACCCTAAAATGTTCACTGCGCGGGCGATATTTCAGGCGTTGAACGTACGCCTGTGCCCAGTATACGTACAGTGCCCAAAGAAATACGAATAATTTTTACCGTTACTTTGACCGTATTTCGTTATATTATCAGCACTTGAAATAATGTTTTCAAGTGCTAATAATATGTGTATCAAAATAACATAATATATCGATACTGGCTGTGCCCACGGTTCCGCTCGCGATAAAGTCGGCGCAATGACAAATTGAATCGGATTTCAATCGTGTTTCATGGAATTTTCTCCGACTGATAAAAGGTTTCCTTACGATACCCTAAACACCACAACGCTGCAGACGTGGCATGTGCGTCCTTCCGTTTATTTATTAACATTCGAATTTCGAACTACACACTCAGCACCGCCTCTATCAAACAAGAGTTTAGGGGGGCGAGATGGGAAAATGGCGCATGTTTGTGAAATAAGGGGGGGGCGGAGGTGAAATTGATGTGCGATATTACACATGTCCACGTGACACATGACCTTGTGAGCCAGCCGAGGCAGCCAGCTGCCTACGAAGCGCAATTTTCTGATTCGCACACGAGAGGGTGATAAATGTTGAAAATTACGAATTTTATCGACGCAAGGAGCGATTAATAATAGAGAAAACATCAGATGAAATATAAATGACTAACATAAATTTGACGATAACACGCTATTAATTTTGGCTCCTCAAAAGCAGATAGAAGGCTACCATATTATTCAAACATTTATTTATAGAGATACACAAGGTGAAATAAAAAAAAATTATAAAGGTCCTACCTTCTAATTTTACTTTCACCATTTTTATGTGCCTAAATAAATTGTGTGGGTGTTCGTTGACAACAAAAATATTACACAGAAATAGACTCTTAAAAATACATCTAAAAACTAGACTTGGATACTAAGCCTAGCACCACATTGAGCGCAGTTTCTGCCGCGTAAAAATTTATACTGAGACATAACGAGTTATTTAGAGCTCGGTTTGGCGCACTATAAAAATTTGTTTGAAGCAATTTACGCGACAGACATCACGCCCAGTATGGCACGTGGCCGTGAGCAGCAGGTGGCCGAGTAGTTTGGGCAGCGGCTTCTCATGCGAGAGGTCCGAGGTTCGAAGCCGGTCGGCGTGTACCAATGAGTTTTTTCTGACGAAAAAATTGTCACCTGCTGCTTCACCGTTAGGAACCGGTGTAAAACTGTAGGTCCCTTCCTCAAATTGTAGTCGTCTGGGTTGGTACCACCGTACTGAATGTAAGATTGCCGCAAAGCAGCCTCGGTTGCGTTCTCCTCTAGTCTAGTATAGCCAGCAATCCAGGGAAGTCTCCGGCATGGCACCTACCTTCTTGGAGGTGATATTGGCTGGTCAGAGCATGTGCTTTGGCCCCTTAGACTCAGCCACCCATACCGGATTACATAAAAAAAACTAAAATGAAAGTGTGTTGACTGCAAGCAAATAGCAATATGTTATTTATAGCGACATGTCAGTTTTGTGTGCAAAAAGAGTATTTCTATTGATTCTATAAGTGAAACACACATGAGGAGAGACTAGGGAGTATGTTAGAGTACTTGAGTGTCTCAAGATGAGCGTGTAAGCGGAGCTGGCGGCTGCAGCGATTATCCAGCTAGCGCCATCTTTTAGCGGCGGCGTGACAACTACTAACGAGATGCAAATTGCTCTGGCGCCTACACCACCTACGTCAGTAGCACTATTCGCGTTGCCTGAAGCGATTTTCGTCCCATTTTGTGCAAAGAACGGCTATGAAGTGCTAATTTGCGTACGTGGCCCCCCCGGCTCGGTGGCGAAACTATTTGCGATTTTTGACTGAAAATTATTATTTTTATATTCTTGATGTGCATTGCATGCATGCAAGCGGACCAGCATTTTGTACTTTTCAGTATATTTTTGCTGCGTTTACTGCTGTTGAGCCAGTAACGAACTTTATCTTAGAGCAATTTTACCCACGATCTGTTTGATTTTAATCATTGTAAATTTGGAAAAGAAAGGTGTGAGATTTTTATACGCTTAACTAGGTACCAAATAAAATCTAAGATAAAGTTGCGCCCGGTGCTATATGAGCTAGCTCGTGACGTTTTTGAGTGCAAAGTATCTTTTAATAAATTCATTTAAATAACAAGCATTTTATTTTTTCTACATTTTTTCTCCACTTTTGTCCGTATTTTATTAATTTTATATTTAATCTTTTATTAAATATTTTTTTAATTTTTTATAATTTTGTTCGAATTAATTCTCCAACGCGTGATGGCAGATAGGTATAGTGACAGATGTGAGGCGGAAGCGTTTTAAAATATTTCTTTATCTGGAGGTACAGAAGAGACAGAGTGTTGTCAGCCCCGGCCCAACAATCGAGTTTGTTTAAATCGTCCCCAGGCGGCCGCCCCGCGTTGCCGCCGCCGTCGCCACCGCCGTCGCCGCCGCGCCGCCCGCCCCGACCGGTGCGACGCGGTGCGGCGGACGGAGAAATCATTTTCGGAATGGTTTCTGTGTAGAAGGGCAGACGTTTTCCGGCGGAACTCCGCCACTTCCGGTCCTCTCTATCTATTGAGATATTCTGTAGAAATCTCAAGACTTAGGTCCTTATTTTCTTTATAGATTCTATTTAATTCGTTTGCTATGTTTGTACGGGATGGCAAACATTATGTTCGTATTTATGAACACACAGATCGCGTTAATAAACTAGTGAACACAATTTAGTCTCTTGTCTACCTTTTGGTCTCTACTTATTATAAAATGTATATAGAATTCGGTCCTGTCATTTTAAACACCGAATTAAAGCAAGCGCAAAAGTCGTGTCCACCTTTATTTTTATTTTTATGGTAAGGAAGGACTAACATTCCGTGAATATAATAGTATTGAATATAACATTATAAACTAACATATTAAGTATAAATTCGTCGAATTGTTTTCCATAAAAACTGATAATATATAATTAAACCTTAATATAGTATTGTTTTATAAAAAAAAAATTCCCAAAATTTTCAAAGTTTTCAATTTAAACGCTTTCCGTGTGAATGAAACCTGTTTTAAAAACAATTGTTATCGTAAGGCTGTCTGTTTTATCACGCTCCTTTAAATTTTAAATGTAGAGAGGAGCAGGTAAAACATTTTCCAACACAAAACAACAAATGTTTACTCAACAGCCCGGTGACAAACTCTTGTTTTTTCCCCCGCCCACCACCGGCGCCTCCGCCGCCAGCGGACATCGCACAAAGGCCGCTTTAAATGAGTCATTTCCTGAAAATTGAGTTTTTCTCCGCGCGGCCAGCTACAATCAGTATGTTCGCTTTCGAATGCTAATACGCTCGGACACTCCCAACACGCTCCTAGTCCACAATTCATGTAACACCAACTCGGCTCCACTTTCTGTCTGTCTGTCTGTGCCATGAGAGAACTTTCCCATTTCTATTTTTTTTTTATTTTAAAACGTTTGTGAGTTTATGTATAGTTGGTTCTAAATTGGAGACACATTCATAGAACACTTTTATAAGCTTCATTGTTGAATACTGTTTATTGAGCATGCACATGGGAGTAAAACTACTCTTATACTTGCTACAATTTGTTTTGTCTGATTCGATTATACACACAAAGTAGAGTCTGCAAGAAACTTGTTAATTTTTATAAATTACTAGCTGTTCCCGCGACTTCGTCCGCGTGGACTTATCACGACACGCCATCTACCGGGTTCAATTGTATTTTCAAACCATCCCACTCAAATATACACACAAAATTTCATCCAAATCGGTCCAGCCGTTTAGGAGGAGTTAGGTGACAAATACACGTACAGAAGAATTATATATATAAGGATCCCTTTACGAAGTTACATAAACGTATGATATTCCTTATATCTACGCACCGCCGAATATCTACAATCTCATATCTACAGTTTCAAAAAGCTAGACATTTGCATTTCGCAACTGACACCGTGCGCACATTACACGACTGTGGTGAATCCTCGACATTTTTATTATAACAAAGTGGTCGCTAGGAAGCGTAGCGTCTCATAGCTTTACGAGGACCCACCCAATTTCATCTCATTCGAAGCACCGTCAGTTAGAGAACATTCTGACAGTTGAATCCTCACGCAATGCCAAGATGAGTGAAAATAAGTTCTGATTAGAAGAAATTGTAAATCAATAATAACTTCAATTTTTTTCGGCAACTCTAACCAATTTTTATTGATTTATTTATAAACAGATTTCACATAATCCATACTAAAACAAATACAGGAAACGGTTATATTCTAACTAATGTATATAATAAAGGTGAGCACACGATGCAAAAAGTAAGTAACTACTAAATTTACTGGAAAACTAACGTAAAAATAACACATAATCGTGAAATAGGCCGCTGTAACCCATTGAACTCTCGAACCATTCGGTTCGGCAATTTGAATGTTCGGTGATTTTGGGGTCTGCAATTGGTTTCGAGTGATGGTGAGTTACAACAATCCAGTGATCACATTTTGTTTGGTCTCACTCAACTGACAATCACGCTAGGGAATGTAGTGGCACATAACATCGAATCTGGTTTACCGGCCAGTTCAGTGTAGCCGACCAGTCTTAACATCTAATTGCAACAACAACAAGGTGTAACGGGCTAACATTAAGTGTGCAGCAGGCGCTGTAGCCAACCATGTCCAGTTTAATAGAAAATCCACATAGTATGCTCACCACAATGTTGTAACAATGTTTGTTACATTGTGACACTTTAGAGCCAGCGAGCGCCGCAAAGGTTCCGCCATTTTGTACTATCCGCCATTTTCTGTAACTCACGCCAGCCTGCTTAAAACCGAACAGCGCCGTTTCAGCTGTATGCGCTATCTCAGCACATAACGAGCGCTTATGCATTTTAAACCGATTTTTTATTCGAGAAAATTATACTATTGTGGCGAGACTGCTAGCAGTGGCAATGTCTGGTTCAGAAGAGAATTTAAAGAGATAGTTGAATATGTAAGCTAATTGTAACATGGTTGCTTTCTTGCTACACGGCTTGCTTTACCTCGTTCTATGATTATTTAGGTGTTAGGTTCGAGTGCGGTATCAGGGGCGTCGTAAAACTAAGGACGACAAAAATTTAAAATGAATAACCTAATGAGCGGCGGGTGGCCGAGTGGTTTGGGCATCGGCTTCTCATGCCGGAGGTCCGACGTTCGAATCCGGTCGGCGAGTACCAATGAGTTTTTTCTGACGAAAAAATTTACATGCATACCTACACCCGCTGCTTCACCGTTCGGAACCGGTGTAAAACTGTAGGTCCCTTCCCTTGCCCCTTACTAGGTGGTAGGCTCAAATTGTAGCCGACTGGGTTGGTACCACCGTACTGGATGTAAGATGGCCGCAAGCAACCTCGGTTGTGTTCTCCTCTAGTCCAGTATAGCCAGCAATCCAGGGAAGTCTCCGGTATGGCACCTAACTTCTCGGAGGTGATATTGGCTGGTTAGAGCGTGTGCTTTGGCCCCTCCGATTCAGCCACCCATACCGGATTACATAAAAAAAAAAAACCTGATATCTCCCCGTGCATGTCGTAAAAGGCGCCTAAGGAATAAGACAAGGCGCCGTGCTAAAGGGCGACAGCATAGCCACCTTGGCACGGTCCTTTCACCGAGTCATGCAGCAGGTGGGTGTTCGTGTTTACTGGCTGCTTGATAGTTATCTTGTGTTAATACATTGCTAAATGTGGTGGTGTGTGTTGTGCTGTAATTTACAAGAGTACTTGAAACACAACACCGATTACTCTGCTTACCCCGACTGTCGGCATACAGTGTGTGGTAAGTATGTAAAATATAACTGAAACTTTCTAAGGTTAATTATTTATTCTTCAGAATAAAATCAGGTCCTGAAGCTAGTACAATACAATTCTATAAACCTGTTGGGACACGTTCAATACTCATGAATGATAGAAAACGTTTCTCTACTTGAAGCTCGTATTGTTAAGGCGCCAAAAAAAGTTCAAAATAATAGAAGAGGATTTAACACGACTGACGTCGCGCAAAGAAGGTGACTTCATCATTAATAGTCAATACAAAGAAGAAATTACCAAAATATGTTCATCTCTGTCGCACTTGTGTCGCTCATGCTAAGAGCGGTATAATGTAAATTGTGTGTGCAAGTGTAGATTTTGTCGGGGACGAAGTAAATTGTACAGAATTACGCTCTTTCTGAGAAATATACCATCAATATTACTTACCTAACTCAGTTGAAATATATGTTAATATGCATCTATCAGGGCTGATCAGAGGGTTTTGCTCAATAGAAAATAATCATGAAAATTACGTTGAATTTACTTATAAAATTAAGTAGGTATTGGGGGTAACGCGACCAAAGCAACGTTTTGGAAAAAAAAATTCTTTGATTAAATATCTATGTCAGCAACTTTTTGCTTTTTGGTTTTATTCGTAGTTTTGCATTTGGAATCAAAATTTAATATAAAAACCTAATTTTAGCTCACACTACAAATTTTCATGCGATACATTCTACTCCAACCCGAAAAAGCGGCGTGTTGCTATCCTGCTTGCACCCGCGGAATTTACACCTCGCTTGTTTACTTTGTATGGGGCCTTAATAGTTATGACAATAGCTAGAAATATAATTTCTTCATAACATTCGTCAGAAAAGTTGGACTAATCCCAAGAGATTTCTTTTCTTTCTTAAGGCCAATCTTTGGATATTTTTCATCGGATGGATAGCTCTCTCCCTTCGAATTCTTCCTCGGCAGTATGGCGCGCGGCGATACGTACCTACCCCACAAAGGCGAGGAAAACAATAGAGATAGGGGGTAGTTTTTCATAATCGCTAGCAGTAAATAAAGCAGCCCCGCCCAACCGCGCACCGGTGTTGTGCCAGTCAAGTGCACGCTACGTCTTTGTGGTTGTAGATAAAGCACCATTTCGGGTTAGATCTGAATCTTTCTGTAGCTTTGTGTGCTCGAGATGGGCGGGGGTGACTCTTGCATGACATTTCACTTTAGAGTGGTTTCATAACGTTGTTAATTCCAAAATATAACGGTTAGTAAAATCTAACGTTTCTAATTACACAAAAAAAAAACAAAATACATGATTACAATATAATAATAATATAACAAAAAATTGAAGGCGGGAGCAGCATCAATTTCTAAATTATGGTAAACTCTTAGTAAATAATATATTTCCCTCGATGAGGATTAAAAAAAAAATTAAATAAATTAGTAATCAAAATAAAACCGCGTGGAAATACAACGACTGTTTTAGGTACCCTTCGCGGTCATTTCGGGAACAGATTAAACGAGATTTTTTATATACATATTATAGTTTTTAGTTAATTGTCTATTTAGTGCCAATTTTTGCTGTTGAATAAATAAATTCATCTCCACATCAAAATCTAAAATACTTCATATTAAGTTTTGAAAAACTACAAGGTTACACGGATTTGTCTCCATTTACATACCCTTCCCGACTCAAAAGAAACAACCTACTCCTGTTTAAATAGGAAGATGGAAGGAATATGGAGGCTGTTGTCAATGGATGGCAGCTTCCCCGCGTCACTTAAACAATACCATCAAACCTGATAAAGGCTTATAAAGGCTGATTGCAGGTGGAAGACGAGAGAAAAAAAAAAAAAAAAAAAATTTACATACCCGACCGTACCGACTGCAAGTCGCGTGCGACGTGCAGTCGGCACGGTCGGTTCTTGGGTCCGCTTACATAATACCACCATAGTAAAAGGATACCACGGCGCGGAATTAATGCACATTTTTATTATCCTCGCTTGCAATAATGCACTAACAAAAACAAAACTCCTCTACGATATCCCTATGTAGGTGTATAGAGACGTACATACGTTTAAAGTTGTACTTGTTGTGTTCATAACGTGACGGCGCGGCGCGGAGTAGGTACAATGTTGAGTACGGAAGTCAGTACTGGTTGCAGATTTGTTCTTTTAGCTTTTAAAAGAGCGAAATTTTTGGTTTTAATAGGTGGTAACGTTTTTCTGTTTCAGAATATTTTTTTCATACATAAATCTATGTCAAACATTGTAAATGTGCATATTCCATGAGCATGTGTTTTTAACCCCGGACGCAAAAGATACCCCTAGTGTTAAAAGTTTGAGGCCTCCGTCTGTCTGTCTGTGTGTGTGTATATCTGTGGCATCGTAGCTCACAAACGGATGGACCGATGGATGGAGCTATGTTAGTAATCAAGGCACGATCAATGGGGGAAGCACTGACATGGCACCTAGTTCACCCGGTGTTATGGGCTGATCACGGACGTTGTAGGTGATGTAGCCAACCGTGTCAGTTTCCATAAAAAAAAAAAAATTATAAAGTAATTATGAAGTAATAAAAAAAAATTACGTCTCACTGATGGACCGATTTACAAAAAGCTTGAAATAAAAGTTAAATTAGAAATTTAAAAAACCCCGAACCTTAAAAGTCTAAAATAGTTTCCGTTTACTTACATAGTTAAAGGAGTTGGGGGACCGCTAAGTAAATAAAATATAAAAACTCAGAACTGTGCGCGTATTTACTCAGCGGTCCCCCGACTCATTTAAGTAAACGGATACTTTATAAGGGTCAGGGTTTTTTTAATAGGAAAATATCGCCTGTCGCCTAAATATCGTATTTAAAATCATCACCCTTATTATTACCAGGAAGAAGTAGTACATAAACATAAAGCTGTTAGGTGTCGGTTCGGTTGGTCGATATGAGGCTTTTGCGCCTGAGTGGTCTTATAAAGTTATAATCCTCTCGGCCCATGCTACGCGTACCTCCGTCAGCCAATGGTCTCTAAGAGGATTCCTTGCAAAGATTTCTCTCGCCGGAACCCCGGACGGTGAGTATTATACAATGAATTATGTTAACGGTTCCTCAACAAAATTATGGCGAGATTTCGCTGTCTGTACAGATGTTTTATCTCACGAGCGCGGGTGAGCCACGCTTGTGTGTGTAAATGTGTAAATATACATGCACACTGTCTTTGTTTGCGTAAGCTCGGGAGCGCTACCTGCGCTAATGCTTCACACATAGGAGCGCGTGTCTATACGCATTACAACTACAAGTATGGCTCACCCGCGCTCGTGAGATAAAACATCTGTATCCATCGATATATATTTTATAGATTGGCCCATCCCATACATCACTCCCGAAAAAATATGTTCTCGACGAGACCTGCATATAGTGCAGATTTCACGGACAGCCGCTTCATACGGCGTGTGCGGCGCGTGTTGAACGCACGCAAGTCTGTATCGAGTCGGTGACGCGTGTGTGCAGCATGCCCGGTTGCTGTTATAAAGAGTGACAGTGACAAACGTTGTTGTTTGTTTCGCCTGAGCATGTTATGGCGTGTTAAGAAGCCATGCTGTCACGGATAGGATCGTGTGACGATGTGGTGGTATCGCGTTCTCGTTCTCGCTTGCCTGCTGGTGATGGGAGTGAGCGGAAAGACGGCAAACGCGCCGGTGGGCGAGCGATGACATCTTTCTCGCTCGCTCTTGTCATCTGTGGGCGGGTGGGGGCGAGAGCGCGATAGCACCGTCGTAGGGATCGTGTCACGTATCACAATACTGCGTGTGCATGCACGCACACTTGTACCGACGTCTAGCACAAGTTGCATCGTACGACGTTCGATCTATAAAATAGATATCAATGTCTGTATCTATTAAAAAAAACATTTATGCCCGCCGGATTATATGATTCAAACGTGTCACAAAGGAATGACGCATTTTCATCATGTTATAGGCCAAACTACCAGTACATAAGGCAAGCTAACGGCTGGCTGCTACCTAAGCCTGCCAATATCACGTGGCAAGTCGGGCGTCAGTAATCGGAAATGTCAATAACGCAAAATATATCCCCCGGCGACAGTCCCTCCTCCCCTGTCGCCGACGTCCCTTTTTCGACACAACTAAATAACCATCCGCAGAAATATTCCACGCATACATCGTGTTCCTGTCCTATGCTATTACCAGCGTCACCCAAAAATAGAAGCTCTGGCTTCCCGTCGTCGTCAGTTAAAAGAATTATATAGCTAAATGCAAAAAAAGAAAATTGGAAAAACGCAAAAACATTAATAGTTATGTATTGTATAATAGGCATGTTGAAAGAATTGATGACTAAGGAACTAAATGTATGCAGTGAATGTGAGTGTAAGGGTCGGGAAGGGTCGCCCGACTCGAGACGCACGCACTTGGATCAGATCGGGCATGTGCTCAAAAAGAGTTAAGTATCCGACGAGTATGTATGAAGAACTTTATGAGAGTGGAGAAGAGGTGGTAGAGATGTGTCAGGATCGTGGCACGTGGAGATCCGTTGTCTCTGCCTACCCCACTGGGAAACAGGCATGACGATATATTATATGTATGTTTGGTAGGTATTATGTACAAAACGTCAAGCTAGGGAACGCATTAGGTTAAGGGTGAGACCGCACCATGTGGCACTGCAGCGACACGGCTCGTTCAACGGAAGATCAGACTTACGTTCGGGCTTCCGTACAGGGTAAACCTAAAAAGGACAGACAGACGGCGCAGGCTTAGCAATAGGGTTCCTTACGGACTCTAAAAACATTACTCGTGTGGTGTCGCGACCACAAAATAACAGAATAAGAAAACTGAACTCCTGTTTGTCCAAACAGGGATTCAGCCACAACGCCATAATGAAATTGAAAATTACATTTAAGTATGAAATTTAATTTCGTGATTTGCTTACACACTAGCGTGGCAGGTGGTCAGGCGATCTAATGATTAGTGAGGGTTGAAGATGCATGCGGCACAGCAGAGTGATAAACAAGATCGAGGCAATCTGGAGAAATATGAAAATGTCTTTATTGTTCCAAATTCAACATATTCAGCCAAAATAGAATATCCTCATACATCATGCAGCCTGTAACGAAATGTTACAAACTCCAGCCCCAATAAATACGAACTTCAAACACAGATTAGACGGCGTGAGTTCGTCACCCCTCTATTTATGAAATAAAGGGCGTTTCCGAGTTCGCTTTACAGATACGGCTAATGTGCCTACGTGAAGCAGGGGAGACAAGAGCGTCATAGATAGTAATCGTCGATAACGAAAATGTTTCCGTTCTATACAGACAAAGTGTAGGCGGAAATCATTCGTATGGGCAAAATCAACCTCGAGGACTATCAAGAGGGGCTAACGCCTAAAATTGCATCCGTTGACAAGTAATACGTCATTCTGAGTGACTACTTTGTCTTCTGCTCGTTCAGCACTTACATGCAAATGTCTCAGCTTTACGGCTTCCCCAGCGAAAATGCGAGAGGAGATTCTTGAATTTGATTGGTCAATCGCAGTGATCTTCGAGCGCTACGCTTCAATGTGCATTGACCCGAAGATCACTCAGGTTCAGCACCGGACTTTATACTGCAGACGACGCAATAAAACGTGATGCTAAGGAGAGCCGGGGATAATGAAATAGTACTCGATTCAAATCCGAACGCCCGAGGCGTCGCGCGTCGAGTCTGCGAGGGGCGCGATGCCCAGACCACCGCCCGGAGCCTTCACCCCTACAGCGCTTTAGGGCTACGTGAGTACTGCTTTAGACCGCAGCACAGATACAACCTCTATTCCTGGTAGATTGAGGATTTCCGCGAAGAGGGTTGTGAGTTTGAGATTAAAGTTCTTGCCGCTTTATTGCTATCTTTATCATACCTACTTTAGATTTTGAAATATAATGAAGGCAATCAGGGGTGACATTTTCTTTTAAAAACTCTTCTTTCTCTCTGAATATTTCCACTCATTCCATCCCTCTCGAAATTTCGTGTAATTCGATCGGACATTTGGGCACAGCCACCCGTGCCGACTGTTGTAAAATGAAAGGTTATAAAGTCAACCATGTCAGGTTACAAACAAAAATTCACCTGCAACATTTGATTCTCCGAAACCCTTACGGAACAAAATTCGCAGCGAAGCAATTTTTTATATCAGGAACAATTAATCTGTAGCCAGCGGCTACAGAAGCGGTTGGGGTACACACGGACATATTGGCTAATTTTGTGCGGGGCGAAATTTGTAAATATATACACAATTGCCTACAGAACCCTAGGAATAAGGGGTGTACTAAGGATAAGGGATTTGAGGGGCAAAGTATTAGGGGTGAACCTTGCCCTGGTGATAGAGGGCGGATAGCATATTTTTGTTATTCGCAATTTTTGGGATGCAAGCGTGTAATTTCGAATGTTGAAGGATATAATATTTCTAATAACTTCATTAATTTGTGAGGACTCATAGAAAATTATGTCAAATTTCTGTGAATATTCAAATTGATGAAATTTATGGCTATTTAGATGACAGACGAATGTGACATTAAATTGTCTAAGAACTGATAGAGTTAAAAACTACATAATGGCAATTTCATCAACAATCTTCTAACAGCGTTTAGTCGGTGCGATGTTACAAAATTATTGTTGTTTATTGTTTATTGTATAATTTCATCCATAGGTAGGTATCTACGCTTAGACATGGCGAAAATTCCGCCAGTTCTAAATTCAATGCGAAGAAGAACTGCACAAACAAACTTCGCAAGTCCCAATGTTTTGTTAGTACCTTATTTATTATAAGTATTATATTAAAGTAATTTACAATAATTAATCCATACTACCGCTCACAAGAACATTAATATTTACAGCATAAACATGAATACTCAAGAATCTGACTACTCTGCCTATTTACATTACCTATATCTGGTGTATAGTGCCATCGTCGGTTTGGTACTTCGTGTACATTGACTTAAAAAAAACTTATATGCTTATATGCTTTAGGTTATTTCTAAGTTCATATATCAAGTCAAATAAAAAACAATTAGTTTTAGTTTATTACAAAGAAATGTAATATCTAAGTCATATTAAAAATCTAATGATACAAAGTGTATCCAATTGTCAAGTTGGCGTGTGTTAAAGATACTACATAAGGTGTGACAGTGGGACATTTGTTATTTAGGTCCACAAACAAATTTATAACTTTTCGCCAGCTCGACGACGACGGTTCGGCACTTCTATCGATTTGAGCATTTTCCCGAGAAGCAGATTGGCCGACGCCGCCGTCACCCGCCCGAATGGCTAAGTGCCCCGAATTGAATAGTCGTAATGGACGAATCTAATTTTGAATCAGCATAATTTCCAAAACATTGAACTGAGTACCGCCCCGGGCGATACAATTTTTCCTTGACACGTAATAACATACTGCCGAAAAGCGGACCGTTGGGGTGGAATAATTACATTCGTTGTGTGCAGATTACATTGTATTATTAGTAGACGCAGGGGGCGCACAAATTTGGACATTTGAAATGTTTTCGACAATTGCTAATTATAGCTGCTGAACTTTGGAAATGTTCAACGAAACGGCTATGTAAATAGTTTGTGTTTCCGTCCAGTTCAGTGTAGCCGGCACGACCGAAGGGAAGCACTTACGTCGCACCAAGTTCATCCGGTGTTATAGGCTGACATCACGGATGTTGTGGTGAAATAGGCAACCGTGTCAGTTTCCATAAAAAAAAGAAAAGAACGGATATTCGGTACTTAGTTAGCTGCGTTCATCGGCGTTCATAGAGCCAATAAGGACCTTCGCGGAGACTGAAAAAGCACATGCAGGTCGAATAGAGTCTGCTCTCTTTTGAAGTCGTTTAAAATTCTGTCATAGAAATTTAAAGCTTGTAATATTGATTGCGTAAATTTTGTATAAAATTTTTATACTTACGGTTTTTTTAATCAAATTGGAGGTTCAAATGTATTGAATAATTAAGTTTCAGGCTTTCCGCAACACATCAACGCCCGGCCCCGGGCAGGCCGGTACACTTTACGTATGACGCATGTAACGTAATGCACAAATTGTGTTTTGTTTGATGCGTGCAGCCATCGGAATCTGCATATGAATCGAGCGGCCTCAATCGTGTCCCACTTATTTTGCACGCTCGTTGTTGAAAAGTAGTAAATGTGATGTGAATTTTTAACAAAAATATGTAGGTATTCAAAGTAAATAATATGAAGAAATAATAACGCTGTAAAAGCAAAAATAAAAAAAATAAATTAAAATTCAAAATTCTAATGAAACTTTAGGTATAAAATTGTATGTTTTTTTTTGTATTTTGTCGCCTTTATCCTTAAATAAATTAAAAATATATATTCAAAATTATTTCTAATAGATTTTTTATTTTAATAATTTCAATAGATTAGAACATAAACAATTTATTGCACACAATTGTCAGAACAGTACACCAAAAGAAACAAGAAATACAGGAGTGCGCAGAGGCGGACTTATCACTGCAAGTGATTTCTTCCAATCAATATTTGAGTGATGAGGAATAAATACAGTAGAGGAAAGAGATATAGGCGTGTATTAAATAATGGATTCAATAATTAAATTCAGTGTTAGAACTAAATTAGTTTCTTTATTCAACTTATAAAACCCTACGATAAAACTTACTTTTGTCCGCTTACAGATTTTCACAATCGCTTACCTATGTAGAGTAGAGTTATTACCTGAAAACAAACAAATAAAGTTTATTCCAATGTACGCTTCGCATAACACAATTGAGTTTAAACTTGGTTTAATAAAATTATGTGATTACATTTAACTTATAATTTGAATCATAATGTATATGTACAACATACAAGTTTAGTGAATTCAATCCACTATCCATTAAACTTTGTGAAACCGGCCGAAGTTGGAGTATCCCATGATAACATTGTAAACGGTATGGAGAGAGTTTATAGTGGCTGTGTTCGGGTGCGGGTCCGATCCGTACCGGAAGCTTTGCGTATTGGCCGGAAACTGCGTCTTTCCCCCCTACACCTCAACACTCGCTCTACATCCGGCTGCAGACGGGGAGTCACTCACCACACCTTGAAGCGAACGGACGTGTCTGAGGAAGGGTTCGATGCTTTCAAGTGAGGTGCGTGTTGTTTATATAATATGAATATTTGGATTCATAAGTATACACAGTAAGATTGTGATCAGCTCTTGATATAAATTTTATGAAAAACTTTTCTTTAGAAAACGTCATAGAGAGTACACGAAAAGGGATAGTTGTGAGGATCAAAATCAACAATCCTTTTCGAATTAATAGTTTTCCAAATCTAAAAAAAATCACGGTTACCATACAATATGGAAATATGGTTCTATGGGTTTGTAACATACCCGAAAAATTGCCTCTAACAAATCTGAGAATTTGTGTGAACCATTTATAACAAGTTTTATTTACATTTTATACACATATAAACTCTTATTCGTACCGCAACTCAAGAAGCATATAAAATTAATTTCCCCAAAGCATTTTCCTGGAAGTATTATTTCATTTTACCAATTGTTAGGATAAATTCGAAGGAGTAAAATTGCTTGTTTGATGGATCAATCACGGAAAATGAGTCCGTCGACGATGAGGATGAAGCCGGCGCCGGCGAGGTTGCCTCCCCCTGTACGTGTACAAGAATAATAATTAACACACTAGCACAAGCATACATTCCAAAGCACATCAGAAGACGCTCTCACACATTGGCACGCACTCTCACAAGCTACTCCCACGCATAACATAAACAAGCACACAAAATCGCACGCACTCACACTAATGCACCCTCAAAAGCTAAGTGTCGTGGGAACAGGCCATTGTATATTCATTAAATTCGGAGCAATTATTGAAATGAACGACACAAAATTACCTGCCGAAACAAAATTCAATTTCACTAATTTACCGGCTGATTGACTGACGACTGAGGTTCGACCGGGCAAGTCAATCAATTCGATTATACCTACTCGTTCTCTTCGCTTCGTTCGAATAGCGAGATTACTTGCAAAATATAACTACTTCGTTTGAAATTTTTCGTTGGAAACGCAATTTAGATTGGTTATGATGTTAAATAGTTTTAAAACTATGAGACTGAGACTAAAATATACATAGTATGTTTTTCATTACCCATCTACATTATCTGTAGTATTTTCGTTTTTACTGGCTTTAGATTTAGAATAGAATAGAATAGAATAGAATAGAATAGAATGTTTCTATTCTATTCGTACTGTGGCGGACGACGATAGCTCCGCAGCCAGCGCATCTTAGCTTAGGGAAATTAGTATAGGAAATAGCGTAGTTAGGCAGCGGCCGGCGTAGATATAAAAATAGGTTTCATAAGTTAGCATAGTATAGCATAGGCGCGGGCTAGGTGTAATTAAGATAGCATATAAGTTAGACATAAGTTAGTTATTAAGAAATATACATCTTTACGAAATCGTAGCATAAGATAGTCCGTAAGACCTAGCCCGTTAGATTTAATTAGCTTTTAGAATACCGACTAGGCTAGATGTAAGTTTTATTCAATAAATAAATATATCTGGTCGGCCTTTTACTGGAGTACACACGGACGAGGCGAGTGGGGCAGGCGGGGGGCGTTAGAGTCGCGCAGCGAGATGACTCATAGCCGAGCCGAGCGCAATAGTGCGACGGTCCGCCGCGCCGCGCCGGTGCTACATTCTGTTGCCCGACGCGTCCCTAGGAAGGTTATAAAAGGGGGCCGCTAATCCCCGGCTCGGCAGACCGCAGCTAGCAACCGGAGAGAGAGGACCACTTGGAAGAGCAACAGCAAGACATCAAGAGCAGCAAGAGGAGCGGCTACATTCCCGCGGACGCGGTCGAATTCGCCACTTGCAAGCGTCTATCGCCGTCTCTCTCTCTCCGCTGCGCGTCTCACGCTTGCGTCGCCCCGCACAACCGCAAGCCCGCCGTTTACGTCCGTGGTTGCTCCAGTAACAGGCCGCCCTGTTACTGTACTGAGCACCGGCGTATTATTTCGTGCCCGTTTCGTTGTTTCCCGTACTGCGTGTCGTCGACCGAGTGGCCGGGCGTCTTGCCGATCCAGAACAAGAAATACAGTCCACCGCTTCCCGAGCGTCGATCCGGAACATTGATCCATTCGACGCCGGATAGAAGATGCCTATCACTCGGTCCACGAAGAACGCGAGGCTGTCGAGGGCCGACCCGCAGCACGACGAGCCGCCGCGTGTGCCGCCGACTGGAGGAGCTATTACGTTGGAGCGCGTCACGCCGCCGTGTGACGTGCCGCGTGTGCCGCCGGTTGGAGGAGCACCCGCGCCGGGGCTTATCGTGTCGCCGCCCACAACCTCGGACAGCCACGGGAGAACGACGAGCTGTGAGACGGAGACCGCGACATCGTCCCACGGTCTGCAGACGGAGGACGAGTCGTCCCCGACGGACAACGTGTGTGTGAGAGCAACGGACAGTGTGAAAGTGCAGTGTACCGCGACGCGCGCCGACGTCACTTGCCGTAGTGACGTCAGAGCACCGGGCACCGTGCCCGCGGATGCTTCGCGCCGCGATGACGTCATCGCGCCGAGCGCAGCGCCCGTACGCGCCCCGCGCAGCGATGACGTCAGTGTACAGTGTGATTCAGTGCAGTGTCCGGTGCCGCGCGTCGCCCCGCCACGCTCGCAAGCGTCCGCCGGGAGCAGAACGCGATCTGTCCGGTTGACCGCGTCCTCGAGGCGGCTACGTGCGGAGCTCACGCAACAAGAAGAGCTCGCACAGCTCGAGCTCGAGCAAGCAACCGCGCGCGTCGAGCAAGCAACCGCGCGCGTCGAGCAAGCAACCGCGCGTGCCAATGTCATGAAGGAGCGGATCGCGCTCCTGCGACTTAAGCGGGCCTCGTCGAGTGATGTTGAAAGCGACAACGGACTACAGCGCGGTCGCCTCGATAACTGGGTGCGAGTGCACAGCGAACACCGGCGGGAGCAGGAGACGCAGCACGCCGCCGCATACTGGTCATTCGCCCATATTTGCGCCGGCACCGCCGCGACCCCGGCCGCGCCGGCGCCCCCCGCCGCGGAGAAGACTGCGCCGCCGCTGCTCGCCGCCCCCGCTGTGTGGCCAGACACACCGCTGCACGCTGCCGCTGTCTCACCGTCCGCCGCCGCCGCGGCAAACGTCACCGCCTGTGACGCTTGGACGAGCTCCGCCGCCGCGGAGCAATCAGGCACGGCATGCCAGCCCGCCGCCGACACAGAGGAGGGCGCCGCCCCCGAGACCTGGCTGCGCGCCGCCGTCGCGGCACAGCCAGGTGCCTCTGCATGGCCACCCACCGCCGCGTGGCCAACTACACCGCTGCACCCTGCCGCTGTCTCATCGTCCGCCGCCGCCGTGGCAAACGTCACCGCCTGTGACGCTTGGACGAGCTCTGCCGCCGCGGAGCAATCCAGCACGGCCGCCGTGCCGCCGCCCGCTGCTGATGCAGCGTGGCCGCATGCATCTGCGCACACAACCGCCGTGCCGCCGCCCGCTGCCGCCGCAGCGTGGCCGCATGCATCCGCGCACACCATCGCCGTGCCGCCGCCCGCTGCCGCCGCAGCGTGGCCGCATGCATCTGCGCACACAACCGCCGTGCCGCCGCCCGCTGCCGCCGCAGCGTGGCCGCATTCATCTGAGCACACAACCGCCGTGCCGCCGCCCGCTGCCGCCGCAGCGTGGCCGCACTCATCTGGACACGCCGCCGCCGTGCCGCCACCCGCTGCCGCCGCAGCGTGGCCGCCTGCATCTGGGCACGCCACCGCCGTGCCGCCGCCCGCTGCCGCCGCAGCGTGGCCGCCTGCAGCTGAGCACGCCGCCGTCGTGCCGGCGCCCGCTGCCACCGCAGCGTGGCCGCCTGCATCGGCGCACGCTACCGACGTGCCGCCGCCTGCTGCCGCCGCAGCATGGCCGCCCGCTGCCGCCGCAGCGTGGCCGCCCTCATCTGGGCACGCCGCCGCCGTGCCGCCGCCCACTGCCGCCGCAGCGTGGCCGCCTGCATCTGCGCACACAACCGCCGTGCCGCCGCCCGCTGCCGCCGCAGCGTGGCCGCATGCATCCGCGCACACAACCGCCGTGCCGCCGCCCGCTGCCGCCGCAGCGTGGCCGCATGCATCCGCGCACACCATCGCCGTGCCGCCGCCCGCTGCCGCCGCAGCGTGGCCGCATGCATCCGCGCACACCATCGCCGTGCCGCCGCCCGCTGCCGCCGCAGCGTGGCCGCAAGCATCTGCGCACACAACCGCCGTGCCGCCGCCCGCTGCCGCCGCAGCGTGGCCGCATTCATCTGAGCACACAACCGCCGTGCCGCCGCCCGCTGCCGCCGCAGCGTGGCCGCACTCATCTGGGCACGCCGCCGCCGTGCCGCCGCCCACTGCCGCCGCAGCGTGGCCGCCTGCAGCTGAGCACGCCGCCGCCGTGCCGCCGACCGCTGCCGCCGCAGCGTGGCCGCCCGCCGCCGACGCAGAGGAGGCCGCCGCCCCCGAGACCTGGTTGCGCGCCGCCGTCGCGGCACAGCCAGGTGCCTCTGCGTGGCCACCCACCGCAGCGTGGCCACTTGCCTCTACGCACGCCGCCGCCGTGCCGCCGCCCGCTGCCGCCGCAGCGTGGCCGCCTGCAGCTGAGCACGCCGCCGCCGTGCCGCCGCCCGCTGCCGCCGCAGCGTGGCCGCCTGCAGCTGAGCACGCCGCCGCCGTGCCGCCGCCCGCTGCCGCCGCAGCGTGGCCACCCGTCGCCGACGCAGAGGAGGCCGCCGCCCCCGAGACCTGGTTGCGCGCCGCCGTCGCGGCACAGCCAGGTGCCTCTGCATGGCCACCCACTGCCGCGTGGCCACTTGCCTCTACGCACGCCGCTGCCGTGCCGCCGCCCGCTGCCGCCGCAGCGTGGCCACTTGCCTCTGCGCACGCCGCCGCCGTGCCGCCGCCCGCTGCTGCCGCAGCGTGGCCGCTTGCATCTACGCCCGCCGCCGCTGTGTGGCCGTCCGCGCCACAGGCTGCCGCCCGCCGCTATCGCGGGGCCGCACGCCGCGCCACCGCCCGCCGCCGCGGCATAACCGTCCGCGCCACAGGCTGCCGCCCGCCGTTACCGCGGGGCCGCACGCCGCGCCACCGCCCGCCGCCGCTGCGTGGCCGTACTCCGCGCCACAGGCTGCTGCCGCCGCCGCTACCGCGGGGCCCGCACGCTGCGCCACCGCAAGCCGATGCGGGCATGCGCGCTACGCTGCCACCTGCAGCTACTACGTGGCCGCACGTCACGCCGCAGCCCGTCGCCGCCACCGCGGCGATGCAGCACGCCACCGCTGCCATGACGCCGCTAGCCACCGCTGCCAGGACACAGGAGGCCACCACTGCCGCGACACAACTCGCTCCGCCGAGCGAGGACGAATGCGCCGCCGAGTGCGAGGACCAGGTGGACGCTAGCGCAGAGAAGGAGTACCCCGCATGCTCGACCGAGCACCACCTACTCGGTGACGACGCCGCTGGACGACTACGGAGTCGCTTAGAGTGGAGACCCGGAAGTCGGGCTACAGCACCGGCGGGAGCCGCAATGGCGCAGAGACTGACCGACGGCTGCTGGCAGCGTTGGGTACGAGAGTACTGCCGGAGCTGCAGCACCGGCGGGAGCCACAGGGCCGTGGACGGGTGCCGGAAATGGAGGACGTCGTCACCATCGCCGACCCCAACCTCCCGCGCAACACATAGCCCGGGGACGAGTCGCTGCCACCTACCCTGGGCAAGACGGGGCCGCGCGTGTCGTCGATGTGCTGACTGCGGGGCGCCTCTTCCGAAGGCCAGTCAAGAAGATCGTCGTCCTGCCTGCCGAAAAGGATCGCGACAAGCGACGACGGCGGGAGAATGTGGCGGACGACGATAGCTCCGCAGCCAGCGCATCTTAGCTTAGGGAAATTAGTATAGGAAATAGCGTAGTTAGGCAGCGGCCGGCGTAGATATAAAAATAGGTTTCATAAGTTAGCATAGTATAGCATAGGCGCGGGCTAGGTGTAATTAAGATAGCATATAAGTTAGACATAAGTTAGTTATTAAGAAATATACATCTTTACGAAATCGTAGCATAAGATAGTCCGTAAGACCTAGCCCGTTAGATTTAATTAGCTTTTAGAATACCGACTAGGCTAGATGTAAGTTTTATTCAATAAATAAATATATCTGGTCGGCCTTTTACTGGAGTACACACGGACGAGGCGAGTGGGGCAGGCGGGGGGCGTTAGAGTCGCGCAGCGAGATGACTCATAGCCGAGCCGAGCGCAATAGTGCGACGGTCCGCCGCGCCGCGCCGGTGCTACATTCTGTTGCCCGACGCGTCCCTAGGAAGGTTATAAAAGGGGGCCGCTAATCCCCGGCTCGGCAGACCGCAGCTAGCAACCGGAGAGAGAGGACCACTTGGAAGAGCAACAGCAAGACATCAAGAGCAGCAAGAGGAGCGGCTACATTCCCGCCGACGCGGTCGAATTCGCCACTTGCAAGCGTCTATCGCCGTCTCTCTCTCTCCGCTGCGCGTCTCACGCTTGCGTCGCCCCGCACAACCGCAAGCCCGCCGTTTACGTCCGTGGTTGCTCCAGTAACAGGCCGCCCTGTTACTGTACTGAGCACCGGCGTATTATTTCGTGCCCGTTTCGTTGTTTCCCGTACCGCGTGTCGTCGACCGAGTGGCCGGGCGTCTTGCCGATCCCAGTTCAAGAAATACAGTCCACCGCTTCCCGAGCGTCGATCCGGAACACGTACCCTATTGCACACATTTCAGAGAAAATTATTTTTTCGCCTATCTATGATCTATAGTGCTAGTTTTTTTTTTTTTTTTTGCGCACATATATTTTTTATTGTTTATTTACTATACATTCTGTCAGTCTTCTTTAATATACGAGACATTAAATGAGCATATTGGGCTTTGGTCAAGACAAAGATCAAGATCAAGGTCAAGTGTGTAGTACCCGTAACCGACGAGCATGCATGCAGAACATTACGATAGTGGAAGAGGCGGCAGAGGTGTGTCAGGAACGTGGCACGTGGAGATCCGTTGTCTCTGCCTACCCCACCGGTAAACATGCGTATAACGCAGCAAGTATAGGGCTCGAATATACCTACCTATTGCATTACTGTGGAAGGACCGTGCCGAGGTGAGAGTTGGCTAGTCTAGCTTCTCCTTAAATCTCAATGTAAATATCGCTACGAAATGAACGCTTAGAAAGCTGGTTTAACCGGCATCGTTCTTAGCTATGTTAGTAATCAAGTAATAAAGTAATTATTAAATCTCAATGTAAATATCGCTACGAAATGAACGCTTAGAAAGCTGGTTTAACCGGCATCGTTCTTAGCTATGTTAGTAATCAAGTAATAAAGTAATTATTAAATCTCAATGTAAATATCGCTACGAAATGAACGCTTAGAAAGCTGGTTTAACCGGCATCGTTCTTAGCTATGTTAGTGATCAAGTAATAAAGTAATTATTAAATCTCAATGTAAATATCGCTACGAAATGAACGCTTAGAAAGCTGGTTTAACCGGCATCGTTCTTAGCTATGTTAGTAATCAAGTAATAAAGTAATTATTAAATCTCAATGTAAATATCGCTACGAAATGAACGCTTAGAAAGCTGGTTTAACCGGCATCGTTCTTAGCTATGTTAGTGATCAAGTAATAAAGTAATTATTAAATCTCAATGTAAATATCGCTACGAAATGAACGCTTAGAAAGCTGGTTTAACCGGCATCGTTCTTAGCTATGTTAGTAATCAAGTAATAAAGTAATTATTAAATCTCAATGTAAATATCGCTACGAAATGAACGCTTAGAAAGCTGGTTTAACCGGCATCGTTCTTAGCTATGTTAGTGATCAAGTAATAAAGTAATTATTAAATCTCAATGTAAATATCGCTACGAAATGAACGCTTAGAAAGCTGGTTTAACCGGCATCGTTCTTAGCTATGTTAGTGATCAAGTAATAAAGTAATTATTAAATCTCAATGTAAATATCGCTACGAAATGAACGCTTAGAAAGCTGGTTTAACCGGCATCGTTCTTAGCTATGTTAGTAATCAAGTAATAAAGTAATTATTAAATCTCAATGTAAATATCGCTACGAAATGAACGCTTAGAAAGCTGGTTTAACCGGCATCGTTCTTAGCTATGTTAGTAATCAAGTAATAAAGTAATTATTAAATCTCAATGTAAATATCGCTACGAAATGAACGCTTAGAAAGCTGGTTTAACCGGCATCGTTCTTAGCTATGTTAGTAATCAATCAAGTAATAAAGTAATTATTAAATCTCAATGTAAATATCGCTACGAAATGAACGCTTAGAAAGCTGGTTTAACCGGCATCGTTCTTAGCTATGTTAGTAATCAAGTAATAAAGTAATTATTAAATCTCAATGTAAATATCGCTACGAAATGAACGCATAGAAAGCTGGTTTAACCGGCATCGTTCTTAGCTATGTTAGTGATCAAGTAATAAAGTAATTATTAAATCTCAATGTAAATATCGCTACGAAATGAACGCTTAGAAAGCTGGTTTAACCGGCATCGTTCTTAGCTATGTTAGTAATCAAGTAATAAAGTAATTATTAAATCTCAATGTAAATATCGCTACGAAATGAACGCTTAGAAAGCTGGTTTAACCGGCATCGTTCTTAGCTATGTTAGTAATCAAGTAATAAAGTAATTATTAAATCTCAATGTAAATGTCGCTACGAAATGAACGCTTAGAAAGCTGGTTTAACCGGCATCGTTCTTAGCTATGTTAGTAATCAATCAAGTAATAAAGTAATTATTAAGGTATACAAAAAATTACGTCTCACGGATGGACCGATTTGTATGGGGGTTTTTTTTAAAGCTTGAAATAAACGTTTAATTACAAATTTTAAAAAATCCTGACCCATAAAAAGTGAAAAATATTTTTTTTTACTTAATGGAGTCGGGGGTACCGCTAAGTAAATAAAATATGCAAACTAAGAGCTGCGCGGGTATTTGCTTAGCGGTCCCCCGACTCCTTTAAGTAAGTAAACGGAAATTATTTTGTAGTTTTTACGGGTCGGGAGTTTTTAAATTTGCATTTTAACTTTTTTCTGATAGTTGTAGTCAGGTAGTAAGGCACCTCTGCCTTACTACATACCTGACCACTGCATTACACTGAATTTTTTCGTGAACTAACAACTGGAGCGGAGGCGATTTCAAAACATTATCTTAACTTTCAGAAGAGATTTATTTTTTAGCTGGGAGTCGCTTAAAATATGTCCAACTCAGTAGCTCGGTAGGTACATAATGTAAGCAAGAAAGAGAACTTTAGGGCTCACGAAAGAAAACTTTGGGGGCCGGAAAAATGTATTTTCAAGTTATTGGGAGGGATCGCTGTGTAAGGATACGCGAAATGAGTGACGTTTCTTGGAAATAAGGTTTTACAAGTTATTATTTTTCAAAATATCTCTGTGGAATTTCCTCGTGCTTCATCGACCCCTGTATCGGATCGTGTCGGATGATTCCTAATGTGAAATCGGCGATTAAATTATAATATTACACAAAATTAAATAATGAATTAAATAATTTCTTAATATTACCAATTTTTTGGTTTTACACAATGACAACGCCATCTATCATCAATTCATCAGTCATCGTCATTCTTGACCACTAAAGTCGAAATAGATTAGCATGTGTGTTTTAATGTATATAAAAATATAGATAAATAAATATATAAAATATAAATAATACGAAACGAAACCTCCAATAATGTTCTTCATACGCGCTCGTCGGTTACCGGTACTAGTTACTACGCACATGACCCATTTTGAGCGCATGCCCTGTTGGTCTAAGTACGTATGTCTAGGGCGACTCTTCCCGATTCTGAAAGCGGCAGAGGCGTTTCAGGATCGTAGCACGTGGAGATCCGTTGTCTCTGCCTACCCCACTGGGAAGCAGTTAATTAATATAAACATAACTAGCTTATATTAATTAACGGAAACATCTCCAGAGTTGTATTTTGTTGAAACAGTAAATAAAACGTTGACCTATATATTTTCAAATTATTTTCGAAAGCTTCTGAATGTATATTTTGTTCAAAGCACAATTAATTTACTGTTGTCTGTTCAGCTCTTTTGTGGTTTATTTTAATTGCTTTCTAATAATTTATTATAAGTTGTTAAACTGTACATTGTAAATATTCAATTGAAATGTTTTTCATAAGTAATACCACTGTGTAGGCTCGATAAATTTTGCCCGGTGATACATTCTTACTTTTCACATACCTAACAAGTCCTTCTTAAGAACCAATTTCAACTTGCTTATGCCCTTTCGCAAGGGGCGGACTAGCTCTTAACTAACAGTAGTGAAGAAACTGGGGTGTGAGCGTAAAGAACATTGAGGTAAACAGATAAGAGGAGCCGTCCGTACGCTGAACTGTCGTATAGGCTGTACTACTGCAAATGTATGAACTGCTTTAAAACCAAATTTTGTACGGATATAAGTTTCACATGTCAGAGCGTTCCTCACCCAAAACATAAGCTTGGCCATTCAGCGGGGGAACGCTGCTTCGGTCCTTGGGACTGCGGTCACAGTCCCTATGGACTGTGTGTTTAGTTATTAGTTTGATTATACATATTATGTTGTGTTTTTTTTTTTGCCATTCAGCGGGGGAACGCTGCTTCGGTCCTTGGGACTGCGGTCACAGTCCCTATGGACTGTGTGTTTAGTTATTAGTTTGATTATAAATATTATGTTGTGTTTTTTTTTTTGCCATTCAGCGGGGGAACGCTGCTTCGGTCCTTGGGACTGCGGTCACAGTCCCTATGGACTGTGTGTTTAGTTATTAGTATGATTATACATATTATGTTGTGTTTTTTTTTTTTGCCATTCAGCGGGGGAACGCTGCTTCGGTCCTTGGGACTGCGTTCACAGTCCCTATGTACTGTGTGTTTAGTTATTAGTTTGATTATACACATTATGTTGTGTTTTTTCTTTTCTTTATGCTTATTAATTAAATCTAATTAGTAATAGGCTAGAATTATTATATTAGTCCCAGACCATGGCTAATGGTAATTTTTTTTTTAATAAAATGTGACTAACTCCAGTGTACCGATGGCACCTAAGACTGAAATAAATAAATGAAAATGAAATAAATAAATTTTAATATTTTTAAAATGAAAACAAAAAAACATAATTTTTATGCATATCTCGGAGATAAACCAGCGTATCTGATGAGATTATATAGAGCTCCATTCCGTTGCCCCGTAGTAGGTGGTAGGCTCAAATTGTAGCCGACTGGGCTGGTACCACCGTACTTGATGTAAGATGGCCGCATAGCAGCCTCGGCTGTGTTCTCCTCTAGTTCAGTATATCTAGCAATCCAAAGACAAGTCTCCGGTATGGGAGGTGATATTGCCGGTCGGAGCATATTGTGCTCTGGCTCTTCTGACGCAGCCACCCATAACGGATAAATAAAAAAAATGCGGCGCGGTCGGATTAATAATATTAAAGATCGAAATAATTCCTTGGTTGCAAAGGAGTGATAAATAAACGCAACCTTCAATAACACATAAATAAATTGTGGACGTAGAGATCTAAATAATTATTTGGTTGCAAAGGAGTGATAAATAAATAGTGGACGTAGAGATCCAAATAATTCCTCGGTTGCAAAGGAGTGATAAATAAATAATGGACGTAGAGATCCAAATAATTCCTCGGTTGCAAAGGAGTGATAAATAAATAGTGGACGTAGATATCTAAATCATTCCTCGGTTGCAAAGGAGTGATAAATAAACAGTGGACGTAGAGATCTAAATAATTATTTGGTTGCAAAGGAGTGATAAATAAATAGTGGACGTAGAGATCCAAATAATTCCTCGGTTGCAAAGGAGTGATAAATAAATGGTGGACGTAGATATCTAAATCATTCCTCGGTTGCAAAGGAGTGATAAATAAATAGTGGGCGTAGAGATCCAAATAATTCCTCGGTTGCAAAGGAGTGATAAATAAATAGTGGACGTAGAGATCCAAATAATTCCTCGGTTGCAAAGGAGTGATAAATAAATAGTGGACGTAGATATCTAAATCATTCCTCGGTTGCATGCAAAGGAATGACAAATATATAGTGGATCTCTATTTTTTTGCTCTTAACCTTTCGTCGTCATCCTAGATCGATGGCATCCAGTGGCGGCATCGTCGAATGAAGTTAGATAGAGAGCAAACTACGAACAGCACTCGAACACCGCAGAACGAAACCGCCAAATTGAAAGTTATGAAAGCTTTCCGCCGCCTCCCCTCCCTCCGCCGCCACTAGCAAAACAAGCCGCAAAGAAAACTACTTGATTCCGTCCCCCAGAGATCCGACGCCCTTTTCTGCCGCTGTGGAAATAACTTATTCTACTTAATTAAGATATTGAACGTGTATTTTAACGGAGATGTACTCGAATTTGATAATAAAAATACCCTGCGGAGCTATTCCCCATTAGCAATTCATCGCTACTAGCAATTTTTATGACCCGTCTAACTCGCTCCAAGGGGCTCCTCAATGCGTCTAGTGAGACAGAGCTGCGGCTACAGCAATTTTTAAAATAACCGCTAATAGGCAAACTTTAAAAAAAATTTAAATTACTTCGTAATGTCTAAAATGTTGGTGCAAATAATTTAGAGTTTGAGGACGAGTATGCAGCTTCCGGCTTCGTGACCGTATTTTGTGGCAATGTATTAAGGTAAACTGTATAGAAATAATGATAAAGTTAATAAATACCTACTTTAATGATTTTACTATACATATATCACCATGTAACATAGATCAGTGAGACTGTGATTGGTGTACAACGTAATCAACTGAATGACAGATATATACGTGACACAACACAGTAAGGTTGTATTATATAAAACAATGTTCAGTGATCGACTGCAAGTTTGGAACCACCGTTAGTTCCAAGCGAGCCATGTCAAACTCTGCTAGCGAGTCGAAGAAATTCTCGTCGGTCGGTCGGTAACGAATAACCACATTTATCTGTGTTATTCTCATCTCTACGAAGCGGCGACGAAACGACGACCGAGGCACGCAGAACTCCAGTGCGATGCTTCCGATCCGGAATACGTACGTTACTCACTCCACATAGATTTAGCCTAATTTACATCCATAAAACTTGTTTCATGCATGACACTAGTTTCATCAACAGTTTCACGTGGTAAACCTCTAATTTACATTACGAAAGTAGTGGCCATAAACCTAGTTTCATGGATGACACTAGTTTCATCAAGAGTATCACGTGTAAACTTCTAATTTACATTACGAAACTAGTAGCCATAAAACTTGTTACATGCATGAATTAATGTCGTGAAATCAAATAAAAGACTTCAAAAACTGTCATAGATGGCGCTCAGGGTGACATACGCGCTGCTCAGCCAATGCGAGCGTTGAACTTCCGTTCGTACTTTCGTAAAGTTTCACTTTTTCTAAATTAGGTCCTCATCCCAAACGTGCATTAAAAAGCTTCACTTCAAAATCATATTAATTTTAGGAGTTATTATAATAAATGCAAATGAAATACAGTTGACATGTCGTGTGTAAAGGCCGGAAGCACTGATTACGTACAGGCTAGCGACAAACGGATTTTCAAATCGCGGGTTAATAGGCTTTCCTCAGCGACATTAGTCCGCCTCCGAGCCGGAGGTGGCTTCGACCTCGGGCACAGTCACCCAGTTCGGAAGCAATAGAAAAAACGAAGTGACCAGTAAGTGTGGGCTTTACGCGCTCAACATTTAGCTGACTAGCAGTATTAATGACAATAATACGGTTCACGGCTATATGTATTTAATACCTATAAATATGAATTTTAGCATACCTGTTGCCCGTAGCTCCGGTCGCAGCATTGTCGGGTTTCGACCGAGGTTTCGACTAATATTTCCGAACCTCGTATTCTTAGGAGTCAGATGGCTGTGAAAATACATACATACATATGTACATACCGTACGCTGTATCCCGAAAATCGGGGTAAGCAGAGTTATCGGGGTTGTGCTGCGAGTACTATTGTAAATTACAACAAAACGACCACCACGTTTAGCAGTGTAATAGGACAAGATATCAAAGTAAGATGGCTGTGAAATTATAAATCATATTTTACTTGTAAAGTTCAGATCAGTGTGTTTCCAAGCGTTCTGTGAGTCAGCTGCTCTTACGTAATAAGCCTGGGCAAGCGTTCGTCTGTAACTCTGAAGGCCCGTAAACTACTGTGTCTACTTCGTTTAAGCAAATAAAAAGTTGAGCGAACTTCCGCTTCTGGCGAGCCGAGCTCTGCTCTGCCTCGTAACTATAGCATTACTTTTCATCTCTCTACTTATAATAATAATAATAATTATGCGTTTCGTGACTAAGGCTTTTAATGGAGCTATAATAAGCCGATCACAGCCAAACTTCCACTCGCTAGTCACGGAACGCATAGATGACCTGAAGCAGCAAATTAGCGCGTGGGCCCAACGTATCCGTCGCTATAGGAAGCGTGTCGACCGTTTTCATCAGAACCGTCGATTCCAGAATGACCAAAGGTGGGTATACCGGAACTGGGAGCACCCGAACCAACGACCGACAGACACGATCCGACCAACTGATCAAGAAAATGCTTCATTTTGGAAAAACATCTGGTCGGATCCTGTCTGTCACGTCGAGGGTGAATGGATGAGAGTTGTCCAGCGGGAGTGTCAGTCGATAGAACCAATGTCAGCCATAAATATCAGCGAAGAGGATGTAGGTTCTGCAATCCGCCTGGCACTGAACTGGAAATCTCCAGGGCCGGACGGATTGCAGAACTTCTGGCTGAAATGGTTCAGAAGCTGCCACTCCCGCTTGGCTGTTCAATTCCAGGATGCCCTCGAACGTCGGGTTCTCCCGGAATTCATGACCACTGGTGTCACCCACCTGCTCCATAAATCTGGTAGCACTGCGGAACCCAAAAATTACAGACCAATCACTTGCTTGCCTACCATCTACAAGCTCCTGACATCCATTCTGACACACAAAATATCAATTCACATAAAGGACAATAACATCTTGTCCGTTGCTCAGAATGGATGTCGGGCTGGTTCCCGCGGTACTAAGGAGCTGCTCCTCATAGACATGACCGTTTGTCAGCAGGTCCGACGCAATCGAAAGAACCTGTCTGCTGCCTGGATAGACTACAGGAAGGCTTTTGACTCCATGCCCCATACGTGGTTGCTAAGGATACTAGAACTATACAAAACTGACACGAATATCTGTCAATTCCTTGGCGCATGTATGGGACAATGGAGTACTATCCTTCGTGTGCCAGGTGGCCAACGGACTTCGGTTGCAGACGACCGGATTCCCATACGGCGGGGGATCTTCCAGGGAGACAGTCTGAGTCCGCTTTGGTTTTGTCTGGCTCTGAACCCTCTTAGCACTCTGCTTGAGGACTCAGAGCTGGGCTACTGTCTTCGAAGAGGAGGCTCTCGAATATCGCACTTATTTTATATGGATGACCTCAAACTGTTTGCCAAGTCAGACACCGAACTAATGTCGATGATGAAGATAACTGAAGGCTTCAGCAACGACATTGGAATGGAGTTCGGCTTGGAAAAATGTGGGACCATCCATGTGGAACGAGGTGTGATCGTGAACTCCGGCGGCATACAGTTGTCGGAGTCCATGAATGTTCGAGCTCTCTCCGAAGACGAAACCTATAAATATCTGGGAATATCGGAGGCTCTCAACATACGGGATACGGACATGAAACAATCAGTTAAGGAAAAGTTTTTTCACCGTCTTACAAAAGTGCTAAATAGCCTTTTGTCAGGCGGCAATAAAATTCGTGCCTATAACGGTTGGGTCATGCCTGTGCTCGTATATACCTTCGGTATTCTCAGATGGACTCAGACCGAATTGGACTCGCTGGACAGAAAGGTCAGGACGCTGATGACGAAATCCCGTATGCACCACCCACGATCATCGGTCATGAGGTTGTATATCCCGCGGAAGTGTGGGGGTCGAGGTATGTTAAATGCCAAGAACCTGCACAACCGCGAGGTATGCAATCTCCGTCAGTACTTTTTGGAAAAGACTGATGTTTGTGAGATGCACCGCGATGTCGTCACCAGCGATAAAGGTCTTACCCCGCTGAGCATGGGAAAAGAGAACTGGCGGAAGCCGGTTGTACTGAGCACTGAGGACCGCATGGAAGTATGGAAAGGCAAGGAGCTGCACGGTAGGTACTTCCGGTCTCTCACGGGACCGGATGTAGACCAACTTGCTTCCGTGCACTGGCTACGCTTCGGGGACCTCTTCGGGGAAACCGAGGGTTTTGTCTTTGCAATACAAGATGAGGTTGTCAAGACGAACAACTATAGGAAACACATAATGAAGGACGGCACCATTGACATCTGCCGCGCCTGCCACCAACCTGGCGAGTCCCTCAGACATGTAATTTCCGGTTGTTCGCAGCTTGCCAACACCGAGTATCTGCATAGACACAACCTAGTAGCCAGGATTATCCACCAGCAACTTGCCTTAAAGTTCAACCTTGTGGGTACCGAGGTGCCTTACTATAAGTACAATCCACCGCCAGTTCTCGAGAACGGTCATGTCACACTCTACTGGGACCGGTCCATTATTACAGATAGGACTATTCTTGCGAATAGACCTGATATTGTGATAGTGGACCGGGAGGCGAGGCGTGCAACGCTCGTCGATATCGCCGTGCCGCACGATGGTAACCTCGTCAGTAAGGAAGCAGAGAAGATGCTGAAGTATCTGGATCTGCAGCACGAGGTTACCAAAATGTGGCCCGTCGACTCGACGATCGTTGTGCCCATAGTCGTATCAGCGCATGGGCTGATAGCGAAGAGCCTCGATGACCACCTTAAGAGGCTCTCGCTGAGTGGTTGGGTCAAGGGCCAGATCCAGAAGGCAGCCCTGCTCGACACTGCACGCATCGTCCGGAGGTTCCTCTCTTTGGGACCCGACCATCGGTAGCCTGGGCTCGCCCCGCCGCCGGTGGTGGAAACTCCGTTTGTTTTTATATTAATTTTAGGTTTTAATTAAAAAAAAAAAAATGTAAAATTTGTATAAAAAGAAATGTGGAAATAAATGGATAAAATAATAATAATAATAAATATCTTTATTTCACTTTGGCTTATTGCTAATTTACATTATTATCCGTAGGCATAGAGAATGAGTACAACATGAGAAAAAGACGATTCTATTTTACATATTCTGAATATACCTATAGAGTTAGATTTAGTAAGAACAACAACACAACAATAAACCAATGAAAAGGGTATAGACACAGCTAGTCAGGTGTGCGCTGCGCACACACCAAGCTGTTTTTAAGCCTATCCTGTTCTTAAGAACAATTGTAGTGTAGTGGCTCGTGCCAGAGAAAAACATAGTTAATTCTTATAGATACATGGATTCAACTATGTACAATAGAAATATATAACAACACAATAAATAAGCAAACACAAAAGCACAGCTTACAAATTAGCACAACTTAGCACAGCTTACAAATGAATTTTGATTACTGCCTAAATATTCCAATTTAATGTAGTAATAACATGTTGGTTTTATGTGTTATGTAGTTCGTTAGTATGTAACAGCGAAGGGTGATAGTGTATAGTGATATATACCTAGATAGTTTATAATTAAAAAAATTAATGAATGTGAATGTAGGTGTTAAATGAGAGGTTTAGGTGTAGTCTTTATTAACTTTGTTGATTGAGTTCTCGATTCAGTTGATGATATGAATGCAACGGTGTGTGTCTGTGTGTGTGAGTGAGTGTGTGAAAGGGCATTTGGTAAGTAGCTCGTAGATTGATTGTTTGGGTCATATCATATGATCATGTGTGATCTATGATCATTAGAGTGGTTCAGTTCAGACCAGCCTATGGTTATGAATCGATTTGTAGTAGGCATGAGAATACACAGGGTATTTATTTATACAGTTATTAGTTTTTGTTTTGGTGTTATTATTTTTGAAGACCTAAATTTTGTTGTTTGTAATTTGTAGAACTAAAAGAAATTGTTTGAGTTTTGTTTTAAATGTGTGTGCGCTCTGTATCTCTCTTATTGGAGGCGGTATGTTATTCCAACACCGGGAAGCTGCGTATTTGAAACTTCCCTCGAATGCTGCTCCCCGGTGTTTCGGAACCGCCAGGAGTTTGCCTACGGATCTAGTGTCAAACCTGTGCCCCTCACCAAGCCATTTGAGTTTCCTGAATAATGATTTTGGTTTTTTCTTGTTAATAATTTTGTGGATGAGAACCGCCTGATGGACATAGCGTCTGTTGTCCATTTTAAGCAACCTCAGACGATTTATATGTGGAGTTATGTGTTCCCTCTTTCTTATATTCGGCTCGCAGAACCTTATACAAGCATTTTGGAGTCTTTGAATACGGTTTGCCTTTGCCTTACGCCTTTGATTTCGTTTTTTAGGTTTCCGCATTCGTATTCTAACGTTACATACTCCAATACGTGATACAATGAAACGTCGTATTGAATTATTCCTATAAAATATTGTTTTATGTATCCTGCTGAGTCCTAACATAGCTCGCTGACATCTCTGCACCACTATACCCGTGACGTTACCAAATAACAACTTGTTGCCCATTTAAAAACATATAACTGATGTTAGAATAGAATAGAATAGAATAGAAAATGCTTTATTGATCCCAGAAACACTCAAAAGTAACAAGGACGTTAGAACATTTACATAAGGTGCAAAGGCAGTCCGCCTTACGTATTATAATATTCATAGAAATACATAATATTTCTTACAGTCAACCTTTGGATCTTTCAGATTAGATTAATATAGTGAAATGTAAGTAGGTAGTAGCAAAAGAGTTGAACGTGAAAATTGAAGATAAAATAATAATAAGAATACTTATTAATAATACACGTAAGTAAGTACCTACATGTTAGTTAAATAAAAAGCCATACTTGGGGTCAATACATATAAATTACTAAATATATAAAATATAATATACTTACAAATAAAAATAAATACGTACTTGTCCATCCAGGTATGAAACAAAAGGTTTTTTTTGGATTGCACTTCACACTATCGGAGATAATACAGATTTAGGTAGGAGTTTTAGGTTTTAAGATGTTCTAGAATCTAGAACACTATTTCCTTAGCCGCCAACTTAATCGATCAAATTAAATGAATAAATTATAACCCCTGCTCCTGATTATTTATTCGCTTCATCTACCTTACATGTCACTTCTATAACCACTAACTAACGATTCCATTTTAGTGGCTCAGTGGTTCAGATAGCGTTACAAATATTTATTTCGCCATTTCACTGCGGTAGTTGAGTACCGACTCTGCTTTTCCTGACTGTGGATCTGACACATCGATCATTCGCTGTATCAAGAAGTTGTTTGCAATAGTGTTTAGTCGTCCCCAACTTTGCGTAATAACGGATGCATCCCGCGACGCGAGGGATAAGCAGAAAATTATGCGGCAGTTTGCCGTCACACGCCGCTAACTTCCAGCGTCAGTTCGGATGTTATCGTGTGGACGCGGCATCGACATGTTAAACGTGTGGAACTGCACCTGAGGGATTCACGTTAGTGCTTCACTTTGGCCGTGTCGGCTACATTGAACTGGCCGGAAAACACGGACTACTTTCACAGCCGTTTCGGCCGAACTTCATTCTTTCTGATGGTGCCAGTCAGGACGGCAATGATGCCTTCGAACTTGGCGCTTGTGTTACGTCTTGGGGGGTTAGTTTCTGCAGTTTTCCCCACATCAGCATTGTGCAGGATTCGACGGAGTAACTCGTGATTTATATCGTGTAGCGAGGCGCATCTCGCGCCGGAGGCAAACCGATAAATCAACTTTGCTGAATCGCATGGAGCGTGTTTCTGGCAAATGGTAACGTTGAACTTTCGACGTATGGCGGAAGGAAACTGCAAACAGGATATTCAAATCTTGTGCGGTTTTGGGACAAATATCTTTGATTTATTTATTGTTTAATAGGTCGTGTTTTATTTTTGAACAAGAACTTAAATATCGAATCGGCCGAGGTTGCAGTCTCTGGTACTGCACGGCCAATCCTACGAAAAGATTTCAGTCCGGTTTGTAGGTTAAGTGTCTGGAGAAATGCTATTTGCCTTCGATTTGAAGATGCACGGATTGTAGGAAGAGAACGATGTTAGCCGGTAGTCGGTTCCACACCTTTTCAGTAGTGTGGCAAGAACGATACTTACTTTGAATCGTGTGGTCGCTTCCAAAGGGAATCCCTCTAAATTCGTGTCACACCCACCGCGTTCTTTCGCTGAGAAAGGTATTTGAAATCAAATCAAATCAAATATACTTTATAGTACACCATAAAACATTGAACACAAAAGGCGAGTTTAATGCAATGTAGCATTCTTTACCAACTAACTTTTAGAATTGGAGAAGTTGATAGGGCGGACAATGCAGTGTAAAAGGTAAATGTGAAGCCTAAAAAAATGATTAAATAAATGAACACAAACATAGATACAAGTATTTAAAAGCTAGTTTCGTGTAAATGACAAGGGGCCCACTACTCATATTTCTTTCTTTATAATTTCGCTCCTCAGCTTGAAGAAATCACTCATAGTTATAAGTCCGCCTGTATTTTCATTATTTTATTTATGTACTGTTTTTCTCTAAATTGTGTGCTTGTGTAATTTTGTCATTCGCCACGCAAGTGATGGAGCGGGTTTACATACAACGTAAGTATCTTACCTAGACCGTCCTAAGCACCTTTATCAGACGTTCTCGGAATCATTAACGCGTTACTGCGACTAAGCGTCACTCCAATATAACCAGGGCCGGTGACAGGTTGGAAGGATAAGTAGTAGTAATCTGCATCTGTAAAAAAGGTATTAGTCATACAACTTTTATACCGTTACCGGTCTTATTGCGCGGTTTCCGCGCGAGGCCTGCCGTCACTTTGTCCGCTCTATGTAAAATAGCGCGGTCGCCGTGGCCGGCTGGCTGGCGTTATAATGGTCGGTCACTTTGTCCTCCCTAAGTTAGGGGGGTCGCCGTGACCGACTGCTGGCTAGGGGCGAGCGGCATCGAAGCCGCTACTGCTGCTGGCACTTTCTGCAGTCTCTCGACTGCTGCAGCTGCCTGTGGTGAGGAGAACAGCGAATGAATCGGAAGGATAAGCTTTACCGTTCTGAACCGGTGTAAAACTGTCATTCCTTCTCTTGCCTCTTACTAGGTGGTAGGCTCAAATTGTAACCGACTGTATTGAGACCAAATTCATTGCCGCACTGAAAGAAAAATTGTCCCCATCCCATGGCACCCTCGGGTTGGCTGTGTGGTGGCTGTGGGCTCAAATCCAGCATCGCCAGCAATCTATAACTCTTCCTTTTGATTTCCGTCTAGTTGAATAAAATTCTGTCAAGCGCGAGTTTTACTCGCGCACGGAGGTTTCCGTAGAACCACTATAACATACCTGTCAAAAAACAATATTCGTCTATATTTTGGCTTTCTATAATGCATGGCGCCATCTACGAGTATTATTCAGTAGCGTGATTATGTACTAATTGATTCTTAGCACGTTTCTTGTATGGGGACCCCTTATTTTTTTACTTTTTACTTTTTTTATTAGTTGTTAGCACATCCGCCATAATAATACATATTCTGTGAAGATAATGCTTTCCATGTTACTCCTCGTTACTGACAGGCAGATACACAGAGGTTGCCTGTTATAATATCATGGTAAAGACGGCGGCGGCGCCGCCACCGCCTCGAAACACGTCGCCAGCCCTGCGTATGTCTTGTTAGAACGCTTCGACACTCTTAGCGCTTATTAGCGTTCAAAGAGACGAGCTAATTTGGGAATGTGAGCGAGAGAATGTACCTGAGAACAATTAATCTGGGCTGTGAAGCCTGCTGATACATCACAGGCTCCTGTAGAGGACGTAAGGACGTAAGGGAATTTTGTCTTACATTAATTTAGAAATTAGGTCCTAATGTCGTCTATCGTGCCTTACTTGCTGCCTGATCGATTTAATCTTGTTCGAATACTTTGCGAAACGTGGTGGTCGGTGTTGTGCTGTAATTTACCAAAGTTCTTGCAGCACAACACCGATTACTCTGCTTACCCCGATTGTATTCAGCGTGTGTGATATGTATGTATGTATGTCGTGTATTAAGAAAATATTATGAAATTAAAATACATTTTAGTTACTAAGATTCAGCGCTGAAAATAAAACTCATCCCCCCCAGGATCGGAACCTAGTACTTGGGCATTAGTCATATGGAACCACCTTCGCCACCGGGTCGCATATTTGCAAAGTATATAACTACGGAAGTTCGCGAAAAGTCTTTCATATTTTATTTTTTTTATTAAAATAAAATAAATAATAAATAAAAAGGCTTTCGTTAACTCTCGTAATAGAATTTGGAAATATGCCACCGGGTATATGAATTATCAGTATCACTTATATCAGTACCTATGTAATAAAAAAATGTAAGCGACGTACGAACCAAAGGTTATTTTGTAAAAAGTGCCTAATTGCATTAAGTGTATCATGTATATAATGGTGTGCAATAAACAATATTTCATTCTATCATAGATCATACCAACTTTTAAAAGACACCAAAACAAAAATGACACATGTTTTACTATATCTTCCCTTGCCCCTTACTAGGTGGTAGGCTCAAGTTGTAGCCGACTGGGTTGGTACCACCGTACTGGACGTAAGATGGCCGCATAGCAGCCTCGGTTGTATAGCCAGTATAGCCAGCAATCATATCTAATCCAGTATAGCCAGCAATCAAGAGATGGCACCTACCTTCTCGGAGGTGATATTGGCTGGTCGGAGCATGTGCTTTGGCCCCTTCGACCCAGCCACCCATACCGGATTACATAAAAAAAAAATCTGCTCATCATTTATGCGACGATAAAAAATATTTATATTGTTTAAAAAACACAATGAAGTTATTCCATTGTGTTCCATCATTAATACTCGTTTAATTTTGCATACAAATTCTTTATGTCAATGGCGTGCAGCAGCTTTAACGAGTACATTTTTGACATTCACTGTTCACAAAGCAAATTTCAGAAATAATGGCGACATAAATAGCTGAGAACGACTACTCGGACAGATAGCGTTCACATTTTGCACAATATCTCGTACAGTTTGAATTATTATGTCTGATACGTACTTAACTTATGTTTTGATAAGAGCTACATCTCCACAATGGCTTATTATTACTTTGCTGTGAATGTGACTACGCTCGCGTTAAAGTTTGGATTTATCAGCGATTATAGTTATTCTGATTACTCGTATCTTCATATTCTATGTTTTATTTTTTATTTTTTTTTTATTTAGGAAAAACAAACAATTACATACTGGTTATTCTTCACATTTTAGGGATTTTCAATATATTTCATTGGCATCACTAAATTTTATATGGCAAAGAGATTATCGTAGTATTATTCACTAAATAGATGCAAAGCCGAAAATATAGAGAAAAAATACGTCCCGACCAGGATTCGAACCTGGACAGCCGAACGTAGTAGATTGCGTCATATCTACTAATAGAAAATGCAACTGGCAAACAATTTTCAGAGAATACGTCATCGACCCGATGGCGGAATTTGTAACGCACTGGCGTACGAGTATCTTAATTTTCATACGACTCTACTCTCAGTCTCTTATTAAATGTTAACGCGATGGTTAATATAAGCCATTGAAACAGCGATTGGCGCCCGTCTTACCTGGTCCGCCGCCCCTGCGCGTCTTCCTTACTCTATATTAAGGCTATTATCAGGAGAGATTAATGTAATGTTGTATCTGTGTAAATAGTACACAAATAGATCGAGTCGTTCTAGAGTTATTAACGAAAATAAGCATGGACATGCCACACCTTATATTAAATTTATACTACCTACGAGCTTTGCCCATTTAGTTTGAATAAGTAACGATATAATGTTATGTCAATCTAGAGACAGCGATAGGGAATCGGTGAGAGAACGAAAGGGATAGACGTACTCGATAATATCAAATCAAATCAAAAAACGTTTATTGCACATAATTGTTGTACAGAAGGTAGCACTTAATGCCTATGGAATTTTCCACCAGCCTACCCTTATTTACATATAGAACCAGGGTAGGTGCAACAAGACAAGGTAAACAAAACAAAGTCTTATAAAATAGAAAATAGAAGGACAAATAGTATATATCTATATATATAATGCATATAATACACATATATTATTCATAATAAATAATAAACATATATAAACATATACAAAATAAAACTCAGACTCAATAATATAAGCACGATGCGAATGTAATATGTATTTCTTGGCTTTGTAATGCAGACCAATTTAGTAGAAATAACGAATAATCTAAACAAATGTGCAGATTTTAGCGATTTTTTTCTATCGAACAAAGTTAATGCTTATTCAAACAAAAATCATAACTGTGGTGCGGATATACGTGAAATTTCATATCCACAAATTTATCTTGTTAAGACGCCTACAGACGTCGCGCTAGGTACCTACCCACGTTTCGTGTTTTACAAGCACAGACGTTTGCAAGGGTCTCTTATAGCATGATTGGTTTTTAGAGCTATTTTATTTAATTTTTTTTTAGGAGAAAAAATGTTCCTATAAAGATGTTTTTTTACGTAAAGTTACGTAAAGTGTTTATTTGAGTGTGTATGTAACCCTCCCGCAACCTTTGACAATAACGAAGCACCTTATATATGTCGAGCGAGGAGATAATATGCGTCTAAGACTGATGCCTACGCGCGCACACTTAGTACTTACCTATGTATAAATATATCAGACCAACTATGTCAACGACCCGCTATGCATGCCAAGGTTGGCTCGTCTAGAGCTTAAAATAGTGCTAGAGCAGACCAGACGCTTCTGCGCTTTATTTTTAGCAATGAACGTCGGGTAAAGTTCGATACTGACGCTTTACGTTTTTAACTATATGATATTACAATTAAACGCACTTTTAATCAAACAGAAAATAAACAGAAATCCATAAAGACCATTGTAATTAAACTGTTGTGTGTTATTAATTTATTATTAATTATTATCCAAGTCATTAATAAAGACGACTACAAAACTGTATTGAAATATTTTAAGTCTTAGAATTTTGAGTACCTCTTATATTCGGTTGTTTTAGTTTAGGTTGTCTTTCATTAAAAGAAATCCATAAATCTTTAATTTATTTATAAATAACTCGAAATAACTTGAGCTTTTAAATTTAAATGTAACCATTTTATAACTTTCATCTTAAACTTAACCCGTTTGGCTTCACTCTAGTCGATAATTTTAATTAAAAATAAAAAGGGATATTTTCAGGCTATAACTAGGTAGATATAATTTTTTATTAATATTCTGAAATAAATGATTAAATATGTATTGTATATGTATATGTATTATGATTGATTATGTATTTGGGTCTTTCTCCGGATGGGCAGAATAAGCGAGTCCGGATCGAAAAGTCTTAATGATTAAACATTAGAAGATGCACGACGGATGTTCCTGTGAGTGGAAAGACTATGGCTTGATGTGCGCCGTCAAGTATAAAATGGTTTTTAAATTGATTTATAGTGTCCCGTACTGACGTATTATGTACCGTTACGTAACCTTTTATTTATGTACCAAGTGTCAACGTCTCGCCCAAAGATCTTATCGAAATATTATACTCTACTGTTCTTTACAAAGAGTTCAATATGACAGGAGAGGCATACATATACCTCTCTCTCTCTCACACTTGTGGACTCGACTCAAAACAGCACGTGCATCGCGAGCCATCCGATGCAAATTGTGTGCATTTATAGATTAATGTTGGGGACGAAGCAAATTGTATGCAATGATGACAGTAAAAGTTCCATCCTTTTTACTACTTTTGTTTGGTATGCAATGATAGATAACAGTAAAAGTTCCATCCTTTTTATTACTACTTTTGTTCTGATGGTATCCTAGTATATGCGAATCATAGGTAAAATTGGTTTTATTTTTTCTGCAACAATTTTTTTCCCCCGCTTTCTTTTATGGAAACTGGCACGCTTGGCTACATCACCTACAACATCCGTGATGTCAGCCCATAATACCTTGGTTAACTAGATGCCAGTGTTAGATTTGGTCGTGTCGGCTACACTGAACTGGTCGGAAAACATGAACTATTTGCATACCCGCTTCGAACGACCATTAATTCTGTGCTGTGGTATCAACCCGGGTGGGTTAAACCTAGTAAGACTAGTAAGATAAGAAGGAAAGGGAACTACAGGTTTACGCGGAATCCGAACCACCGTCAGCCTCAACTGTCGAACGGCGGTCGATCGACCGCACCACCGAGCTACCGAGGCTGACATACATACATACCGCACGCTGTATCCCGACAATAGGATTAAGCAGAGTAGTCGGTGTTGTGCTGCAAGTACTCTTGTAAATTACAGCACAACACTGACCACCACGTTTAGCAAAGTATTAGGACAGGTTATCAAGCAGCAAGTAAGGCACGAAGACCCACCTGCTATATGACTCGGAGGAAGGTCCTTGCCAAGGTGAGAGGTGGCTATCCTGTCGCCCTTATGCACGGCATCTTGTCCTTATCCCTTAGTAACCTTTAACGACATGCGCACGGAGAGATGCAGTGGGGTTGTTATTTTCAAGTACCGACCCCACACAGTACAAAGTAGTCAAAGAGCTGTTTTAATGTTCAAACTCTAGCCAAACAGTCCAGTGACCTAGAAAAATAATTTTGATTCGCTCTTTTTCTCGTTTCGTAAAATCTAGGCCACTGCTTCTCTTCAGACTTTATTCAAACTCAAACTTATGTACTCACATACTTAATAAAAACAATTATTATCTCTCTCTGTATTCATATTTAAAGATGGAATAAACGTTATTCTAACATTTTCTACGAATCAGTGTTACATAATATTTTTTATAAATTATGAGTCTAATCAAGGTAACCTCAACGAATTAATCAACAGGCGTGAAATACGAGCATGTTCAGTCCAGTGCTCATAAATACGGATAATTCGAACGATGTTCAAATTGTATTCAATTTATTCCTACAACTCTCCAAATCAAGTTGGCACGCTCGCCTATCCACCAAGAATGGTCAAGAACAAAATTTCACAATCTACGTTTATAGAGGCAGTGTCTGTCTGTAGATATGTAAGAATGGTCAAGAACAAAACTTCACAAACTACGTTTATAGAGGCAGTGTCTGTCTGTAGATATGTAAGAATGGTCAAGAACAAAACTTCACAAACTACGTTTATAGAGGCAGTGTATGTCTGTAGATGTAACGTGTTAACTCGAAAACAGCTGAAAATGCAGGTTTCGCCAGTACAATCTGGCTTTTCTCGGGATGGTTAGAGTATATGTATCATCATCACATCGATATTTCTTCTAGGGCCTGAGTAGTCAAACCTTTGCGCGACGAGAGTACAATCGCGCCACATAACTGCATACGCATCAAGCATCTTCAAGGCACTGTAGCATTGATTGCTACATCCTAAGCATATATATTTCAGAAAGGTGCAGCGAGTGTTTATGTTCGTCTTCGCCAAACCCGCATAACTCCCGCGGAACACCCCCTTGTAGTCGACAGAAGGGTTCTTCGAACTGCAAGATTCTCTAAATCGCTCTTGTCGCACTGCAAGTGTGTGTGTGTGGAAATGGCTTCCGGGGAATATCTTTCCCTATTCCTAAAATCCGCGGATCCTCTTCCCCTGCGACGCTAGACCGCCTTCAATCAGGACTGGCACTCCTCGTGGGTGAAATTGTCCGCCCTTGAGGCTTTAACCTCTAGCACAGCCACCCAGTTCGGAAGTCATAAAATTAAAAAAAATGCAGATTAAATAAAGCTCTCTATGCAGTATGCGTCAAGCAAGAACAAAATCGTAACAACTAGTCCTAGCTGTTCGAACAGTTAAAATCAACCGGACGAACTCCAAGTCGATCTATGAGTGCGTTGACCCTACTCCGCGACAGACCACATATTATAGAGTGGTCACGCGGCTTTTCTAAATCACTGTCAATTGAATATGTATGGGCCGAATTATCTGTTCCTGTGTAACAGTAGACCAGTTTACATACAATTGTATAACGCGCACGAAATACAAAATGCTCTAACGAAGTCATTTCGTGTCATATTTGATGCTATACAAGACCAACTTTTTACTGATTGTCAATAAATAAACTAAGACATTGGTTAAATCTATCAATCAATCGATTAAATATAATCCTTTATTGTACGTCGTACACTGTAAAACGTGGAAACAAAAAGCGACTTTAATGTTAATGTTGATTAACCTTTGGGATGTGGAGAAGCGCATGGGGCGGACAATGCAGTGTCAAAGTTAAGTGTGACATAAAAACTATTAAATAAATGGACGCAAACATATACATACATAGATACATAAAATACATATTATATAAATATAAAAGATACAATTAAATCGAAACTTTGGAATGTTTGCTGAACCCCCTAAAAGTGTATTATGTGCCCTCTAATGCTGCGTTTGAAAGTGTCCCCACTCCTCCGTATGACACAATCTCAAGTTAAAACTGCAATTTGTATTGTAATTAGAAGAGTCACGCATTGACTGGTCAACTCAAACCGGCTATTGCAGCCGCGTGCGATTAAAAAGAGACGCATCTATGTGAGAGAACAGCAACGATATATCGGTATGGGACAGGGGAGACGTTGATGACCCCATTCTTTGGCCTCCTTCGGCTGAGTTCGTAAGTCTTCGGGAATGTTCGCAGCGATTTTATCGCTAGATCCTGCCTGCTGCGAATAAAACCATACGAGAGCTTTACAACTCTTACATTCAATCTTGACACGTCTATTGCACCTATTAATAAGAGTAACTTGGCAAAAATACCAGAAGTGCATCGCCAAAATAGCATAGAATGACTATAAATCTTTTATTCTCGTTTCATTTCATGCACAAGCGGATATCTTACAGTCTTTTTGGCTGTAGGTTTTGTAGTGAAAATAAACGGAATAGTACAAATACAGGTTTAGTCAGAAATGAACTTACCGTTAGTGGCATCGGTGTAAGTAATACAATCCGAAGATCGCGATTACTCGATCAGAATACCAGGTCCAGTATACGTCTATGCGGAATAGGTATACTTCTGAATAACGGGTTGAAGTAGATACTTAGTGACATTTAAAGTAACCAGTGCAGTTCAAATTGAGTCCATTGTCTGCAAACAGAGCTGTAATATCTCATAACATCGTGTAGTTGAATTAAAACAGAAAGCTATATCGAAACGATGACCGGTCACGAGCAGTATCGTGACCTAATTGATGTATTTTCGTGGTATATCCATTCGTCCTGTACGTGAACTCTAAGGTTTCTAAACATGTGCTTGCACTTTTAGAATGTAATGCAGATGTTCTCCTGATTTCGAAAGACCTCAGCAGAATCAGCGGCGGTCAGTCAGTCAGTCAGCGTGTAAGCGTCCACTGATTGACAAGCTTCTCCAATATCCTCCTGCTGAAGAACATTGCTTTCCGCCGACGTACTTGATGTCGTTCCACCTGGCGGGTGGTCTTCCCACACTCCGTTTTCCTCTACCGGCGGTACTGAGCCCGAAATCAAATGCCCTAGATTATCCCCCCCCCCCCCACCCTCTCTCTCTCTCTCTCTCTCTCTCTCCTGTCGGCCAAATCCTCTGTTCATTCGCATCGGCGGGACTAAACTGATTCATCTCGTCACATTGGACATCGAATCTAACCTATAGATAATGGAATCCACGAACAACTTTCCTACCTATCGATTTCAATCAATTCCCACTCAAACTCAGGCCACGAGCCACTCTATAAGCATATTCATAACGAATTACGCAGCTCGAGCCTTCGGAGTACGCAAACTATGAACTCTATTAGTGAGATGGATTACATCGAGCTACTAATTAGTTTAGTAAGTTCAAGTAATCAATAGTTGAAGCGGTCACCACGTAGAGAGTAGTTAGGCCTGCTTTGAATCTCATGCATTTGATGATGGATGGACACGCGAGTGATCTTATCTGAGTTCTGTTTTTACCTTTTAAAGTACGGAACCCTAAAGACAAATACTACAAGGTAACAATTAAAATCAAACCTATCAATTGTCCAACGATCGTTCGCCACAGATCGATCACACATTACATTATTGGTGTCTCATAAGCTGAATGTTTTTTGGTACGATCACGAGCTCGCGAGAACGCGAAGCGGAGGGCATGAAAGTACGTGTTTTAAGATGATCATTGATCACACTGTTGCGGCGAAATTAACGCCACATGACAGCGCGCAGTTTCCTACAACACACTATCAGGTCTAAGTGGACTTTTGTCTTTTGAATCTTTTCTTCTTCTAATCCTCAAAAAACAGACAACACTGAATGCAGCAGGCTGAATGACGAACTATATGGTGCATGGCCAAATCTAGAAAAGCTTTTATCCAGGATAACTGTGTATAGATTCTAGACATGGATAGTCCTACATGAGGAACTTAGGAGGGGGATGAGTACTACGACCATAGTCACCGTTACTGTGGTGTGGTGTGCTGTGAAACAAACACAGCATAAGAGGCTATGTGTGGCTATGGTTCGACATAATGTTGATCTGATAGAATGGACTCGATAAATTACACGTAATCATAACTCTATGTCGTGCCGACGCTGCAGTCAGGTAGAAAAAAGGCGTAAGGGAAAAAATGAGCATAAGAATATGACAAGCGCCAATTCAGAAAAGGAATATTCTGTCTGTTCTGTTTGTATCGTTGATGAAAAATACATATAATATTCTGGTACGGTCTGTCTGCCCATCACTGACCAAACACCGCAATGAGAGATATAAAACATTAGTGGCTTCGCTTCGTCGTCGTCGTCGGCCCCTATTATTGGACGGGTTTATTCACGTCCACACAAGGACCAGCTTATTGTTTGATCTCACCAGATGAAGGTGCGACAGGGTGTCTTGTTGTGCCCGCACGGGTAGTAGATAATGCTGAGTGCATAGAAACGAATACCTAGAGGGGCCACATTTGGATTTTATGGAATCTGACATTGTCATCCTCGGTACCTCGGTTGTGCAATGGATCGACGTGCGTAGATCGGAGCGTGCGATCTTTAAATTAAGCACACCCGGGTATGGACACAACACAATTAGAACGCGTGACCGTCCCGACCGTTGAGTTGAGGCTGATACGGATCCGGATTCCACGTAAAACTGTAGTACGTTAACACGACCGGATGGGTATCACCGCACTGAATGAAAGATCGGTTTTCAGTCCAGTTCAGTGTAACCTCTATGACTACCGGCACTGACATGGAGCCCAGTGTTCACGAAGGAATATGGGCTGACATTACGAGTGCAGTAGGTGATGTAGCCAATCATATCATTTTACATAAAGAAATTATATATTACAAACCTTCTCGAGGAGACGAAGGAAAAATGCACAAAGACGAAATTACAAACATATTATGTCTATCTCTGTCGCATTTACCTTCACGTCTTCCGTTCGACGCAAGTGTTCCATGCTACCTATAACCTGGGGCTCTTCAAGAGGCGTGTTAATAAATTAGACGACGACCTTTTTGTCCGCCTTGTAGCTGGCATGGCATCTTTCTGAGCGTGGTTTCGCGAGGAGTGCTGTTACTGGCTGTGTCTGATATTCTTTTGAACTTTTGGGCAAAGCCACCCGTGTCGGTTGTTGATTTAAAAAAATGTAGTGCATGCCGACCAAGTTGGGAACAAGGCTAAATGTGTGCAATGAATGCCGTCTCTGTTTATTTATATCCATCTATAGCTGAGAAAAACAAATATATGGCGACGCGACGAGGACACTTCACACGTGCGTGATGTGTTTTAACATTTATTACGGTTGTTAAGTAGATAATTTAGTTATTTTTACAGCATCTCTTCTCTTTCTACTATTATAACATGTTACGTCTGCCTGTCTGTCTGCAAGAGGTACAGTCTCGAAAGGGGTTGAACCAATTTGCACGATTATTATCTCAGAGATGTATGAAAATGATGTACAAAGGAAATGTAGTAGTTTTTGAAAGTTAGTTCTATTCTATAAAATGGTTGTTGGTAGAATACTTATCTCAAGTTATTACATTATTTATTTGTTAATTTTTTAAGAATGAGTTTTTATTGTACCTACTTTATTTTTAAGCCATAGTTTTTTTGTTTTTGTTTATGTCGTATAATTTGCTTAACAATAAAATTATTTCATTTAAATCTTACATCTAACATTAAAACCTATTTTAAAAGTAGGTATTCGGTCAAAATATGTATATGTCACAAGTACAGATCACGAGCGACACAAATAAAATAAAATCATCATCACATATCGTGAAAAAGAAATAGCGAAGATCATCCGGTGATTGGTGCTTGCTTTCTGTATTTTCTAGCAGTCAAGTCTTAAGAATTTCTATATGTTCCCTGTGTGTGTATTTCTCACGTGTCGAATAGCAAATGTGAAAACGCTCCACAAAAGGTGTTTGTGTGACCTGACATATCACATTCTAGATTAATTTACAACACATTCCTGTCGGAACAAGATGTTATGTACTGCATGCTTTTCTTGTATTAATTGTCTGGTTATAGAGTACTGGACTGAATGAAACCCAAAGCTTTGGACTGGATTCATTCCGTGCAAATATTTGAAAAGCGGCATTCAGGCCTCCTTTGGTCGTTATTTTTCTGCAATAAAGTATTTTTATGTCATTTCTAAATATCTGAACAAGGTAAAATGTCGGTATCACAGGATAATACGAAGTACATTATACCATTTAGGTCTTAGGTATTTTACATTCGTATCACAGTTGGTCAACCGTTGTGATTATATTATATTATGCAAGCTATCCAAGGAATTCTATTGTTTCATTCGGTGAGAATACCGAGTAATCTTCGCATAATTGTTTTATCACATCATCCGAGAACGGATGATGTGATCAAATATCACACGGTCGCTTCATCTCAACATTTATATTACCCTACTACATACACTGATATTTAGAAATTGAAGACCGTTGAAAAATTTACTTCGCCTACCAGATATACACAACACAATAGAAAATATTCTATACGTCATGATCTATTTTAATAAGGGAGTAACTATGACGACGCTTCTAACAATTTTTGATGAATTTGAAATGCGAATTTCACTGACTTCTGACGCCGGCGAAATTTTCGAATAATTTCGTGCATGCGTTCTTAATTCAAATCAGCACGAGACACACAACTTGCTTGCTACTCATAATATGGCACAATTACAGAGATCGCGGTTTGTGATACTATGCCCTAAGTCACTTCCCCGAGCACCGAGCAGCAGGCAGTCGACACAAAGGCTAAGGAGCACTCGTTCTCTGAATACTAAACTGTTTCCACAGCACAGGTACACGTATAGAAAGGCCCTTTCATATCAACACACTAAATAAGATCTTTCCAAAGAGAGCTGTGCAAAATAATGCCTGTTTTACGTCCAGTTCAGTGCAGCTAACATGACCAAAAGGAACCATTGGCAGGAATATGGTTGGTGATAAAGCCCACATTTACGTACATATACTGAGCGTGTCATATTTCTTCTCATTGCGTTTTCTCGACATTTACAGTCGACAATTGGGCTCATCTGAGCCCTTACGGCTACAATTGGTGCCTGCACGCCTCGCATACTTGGATAATGCACGACGCGACGATACCGTGACGGTACGAAAGCCTTGGATAGATCGCAGACTGTCGCAATGCCGAAGGGGGCATGGATTTCGATAGCATTCAACCAACAAATGCGACAAATGTGTGTGTGGAAACGTGTCGGGGGTTTGATGAAATTGTCATAGATGGAAGTCAATATCCTATTGAACTACGCACAACCATGCACAACAGACTGTTAAATTATCTCATTGTAGAAAACTGATCCCTCAACAATATTCCATCCAAATTTTAATTTTTTTTATTCCAGGACCTTTAAAGTTACGGTCTGATAAATTCCATAGGCACGGGTGGCTGTGCACAAAAAGTCTAATGGAATGTCAGACAATAACTCCACTCCTCGCGAAACCATGCTCAGGGGGCGCCATGCCAGCTATAAATCGGATATAAAGGTTGTCGTCTAATATATTGACAGGCATTTTGAAGATAGTCAGGTTATAGGTAGTACTCGCCGGAAGACCATTCCTTCTTATAAAAACTAATCAAATAATAAAAACAAAAGGAAAGTTGATCTAAAACAGTAGTATATTATAATGCTGTAGTCGGGTTCTCTGTTCATTATTCTGTTATATTTTTATAATTTGATTAGTTTTTTATCGTACTCGGTTTTTATTTTATTTCATATTTGTTATTTAATTATTTTTAGTTCTAAGCCATTAAGTATGGTAAATGTTTTGAAATCGGCTTTTCAAGCTCTTGACACGACGCCCGACAAGGGGATTCAAGAAAAAAAAAGGAAATTTGCCAACATTGATTTTTTGTGACGTCACATAATATCCTAATTCACCACGAACCCAACGATATTTCATTTGTTGAAATCGGTTCAGGCGTTTGAGCTCCACAGTTGAAGAACTTAATCAAGTTGGCTGCCACCGTTGTCTTTTGAAATCTCGACGATATTTGGGAAATAATACCGTAATATACTTTGCTTTGCCAAATTCAAGAACTCTACACATGGGTTATGTTTGCGTTTTCTCGCTGTAATGCCTAGTCAGTTGGCCAACAAAGAAAATTAATTAAATACGCCTTTAGTTATGTTCTTACTCTGTGAGTTATTTAACTCGCAATAGAGTAGCTAAATACTTCAGGCGAAGGTATATTTTCTTCGTGTTTCACTTTGATTAAATTTGTAATGTTAATTAACGTAAAATATTACGTCTTATGTGAAAGTGGAAGGAATTCATTAAATACTAAAGTGGCTACATTGTTCCCGAATAACTCGTGAATTTTTTTTGCGAAATTGTGTCACAAAAGTAAAGAGATTTACACTAAAAATACATTAAACATAGCAAGTGGTACGTGTCCGCCCATGGCATTAAGGTTACGAGACCTTTGAAAATATGGGAATGTTTGAATTAGTTAATTAGCTTTTCCTCGTAGCTCCGCCCGCGTCATTGTCGGGTTTGTGCGAATATTTCTCAACTGTGCTAGGAGTTAATGTGCTACCTATAATTTCTTTACAAAACTAACTAAATGCTACAATACTACAATACTGTCACACACATTGCACTGATCAGTGATCATTAAGAAAAAAGCCAGGGTTATGTTTTTATGTGGCTCGTAATATATTTTTGCCGCGGCTCCCGCATGATTTTTGACCAGTCCATGGGATAAATAGCGTGATGTGATGATCGTAGTAGGCCATGAACATCTTTTTTGGATCTTTCGGGAAAATTACGATGAGCAGACGATAGAAACTATGATATTGTATTTCCTTATTATTTGACAACCACAATCACAATCCCGCGATCGCGGCAATCGGTATATATCTGTCTTTCTCTGAAATTCTATACAAACGACCCAAGATTGACTCAGTAACTAGATGTAAATAAAACCAGCGATCGTGACAATCGAAAATGTCTACGCGCCAGCGAGCGGCAACGACGCAACAGTCGCGTTCCAATCGAGATCGTTCCATTTATGAAATGAATTATTTTTATTTTGCCGCTGGACATAGTGACAGCGCGCGGTGATTGGATGACGCGATGTGGAAATAGATACTGACGTTGGAAATGCCGTTTTCTAGAAGGTACGATGGGTAATAAATAGTAGCGCAGCTGTCACATTATAATAGAAGATACGTGAAGGTACTTACATTTATTACTGTTCGTTCTCGTCACTGTCAAAACTCGTTTCGATTCGGTGAGTCGGAAACCCATCCTCTGTGGTTTTTTATATCAAAAGACACACTGCATGTAATGTACATATGTGTATGTTTATTGTTTACCAATTATACACATTAGGTACAATAATGCCGTGCCAGCTTAATGCCGTGAGGCATTCTATTCTACTAAGCTTTGGGATGTGGGAGAAGTACATGCAGGGCAAGATTGTACATAGAGTTCTCGATTATAAACAGATTTGATTACAGGATGATTAGAGGCGTCCTGCGCTACGGTTCTGTCTATGAATGAATACAACTCGCCAACAACCTGCCACTCTCCGTACTTCCGCTTTCCACAACATTTTCAAATCCCGTTTGGAGGAGCATAAATTTGTTTTTTTTTTGTGGACACGCGAGACACTTATGAAATAAAAATAATGTTGTCAAGCTGCGTTGAGCTCAATTCCATCTGTGTTATTGTTTGTATAGAAACTGCATTATGTGTGTATATGTATATTTGTAACTGTATGTTCTATGTGTCAATGTGTGATAGATAATGTATGTGCGATTGAATAAATGATTATTCTATTCTATTCTATATGACGTATTATATTAATGTATGCACCTAAAATCAGTGATTGCATTTAATTGTGTGTTAAATATATAAGCATTTTATTATTTTTATCTCACTTAATTTGACAATACCCTTCAACCCTGTCCACAATCCAATTTTAAGTCAGCTTTTTTTAACTTTTTTATGTTCAATAATAGATATTTTCATTTCATTTCAACATTTTTATGGCTAATTTCAAATATAATAAAGACTAACATGTAATTATTTAGTTTTAATTATTTATTAGGTTAATTTTATTTAATTAGTTTTACTCGCTGTATCAAGTTGTATTTTTTGTATTAACTACTGTTGTGTTTTTTTATTTCAAAAGCAAACCAGTAATATAATACCTACCTAATGTATCTCGTGGATCATTTTAATTTTCCGTACGAATGCAGTTCATTCTGTTTTAGAATCTACATATAAAATATACTCTCTCGATTCCGTTGGGGGTTACGATTACGACTTACGAGATGTCACAAAAAATAAACACAATGTAAAAACATTAGGACTGGTCCCACTGTGTTTATAACAATGTAGCATCGTAATTGGATCCATGCAACGGGCACGACACCACTCAGAAAGAAAGCCTTCAGTCCAGGTCCGGGGGGATGCAGCGCGCAGTGATCACAAACAATGCTCAGTGGCAAGCAATTTAAAACTATTGAAAGCGCATCAACACATCAATTACTATTTTGATATTTTTTTAAGTTGAAATGAAATGAAATGTATTTACTGCACACAGAATGAATAGTTACATGGTCATATAGTAGGTACAGTATACAAATTATGTAATGTAAATATGTGGAACAGTATTTTGTAACTGAACTAGCTCGACGTTGCCAATTTTAAGTTTACAGATCTAGTCTGTGCGAATGTAAATACATCCATGTAGCCAAAACAATGGGTACAACATACATTTTTAATAAATACATATACAAATATTAAACATAAACTAATATTATATAAGGTCTTTCAAAATTAGTTCAGAGTACGCTAAGGGGGGGTTCTGTATCGGAAATAGATCACTTTTGAAGATTGGCTGTGACTGATCTGCAGGCTGTCTATAAATGCAATGTACGACAATAGCACTTCTATCGTTTTGGATTCGTTTTTCTGTGTCATTCGCGCAAATCGGAGATCGTGAAACTTTTAACAGTGGCAATCAGTATGCAGTTTCGCTATAACGAGAATCGTTAGCGAGTGTGATTGTGTGCGTCGGTAGATCTGCACACAATCTATTTACTCGTTACCTTCGATTTTTATGGTTTGAGCGGATCTCTGCCTTTATGCGCTCGAAATGTTACTGGGTTTGCGACGGGTATGTTTCGAGGTATGTTTCTATTATCTATGTACTGTTATTACTTTCATTGTTATGTTTAGATACACTAGCAGCTTAAAGCTGATGCATGGGGTCGGGCTGTCAATACCTACAATGCAAAAAACCTATGTAGTCAATTTGTACATCCTAGTTGGTAATTGGTAGTGCACTTGTTTTTTCTTTTGTTTTTTTTTTTCTGTTTTCCATCCTTCCTTACCTATAATAAAATCCAACGTCTGCTTTCTGTCTGATTGTCTGTCTGTCCGCTTATAACTCGAGAACCACTGAACCGATTTTAATAAAAGAAAATTCTACGGATATCTTGATTCTTCCCATCAACTATAGGCTACTTACTATCACGCTAAATGGCTTATGAGGTTAGCAGTGAAGTGAAATATGAGAGCGGGCGGAGCCGCGGGCACAGCTTGTGTAATATATAATTCTTTTCTAAAGGATGCATTTTAAATTTACTTTAAATATAATTTCGAATAGCCAAATAGGTCACATAATAGAGACAATAATAGAGAGCATCCTTAGTATGTATGTCTGTATCAGGTTGACTTACTACGGAATTATTGAAACCTGACATTTCAATATGGCATTTTCAGAAAGGTCAACTACGTTCAAAGCTAAACGAAAACACATACGTGTGTAGTTGATAGGTATGTATCCAATTTCATAATAGTTTAAATGGTGGGACGAGCTGAACTTTTCGAATTTTTATATGGGTTTTTAAATTACCGAGGTTGTTAAACAATATTTTAAAAAATTCGCACCACGCAGAGCACTCACGAGGATGGGCCATACGTGTGGCCCGAAATGTCGAGCCACATAGCTCGGAAACGACCGTGAAAATTTTTGACTTGACGCCGAATATGTTTGTAAAAATGTTTTAGAATTTTCACAGAAATCACGAAAGTCACAGCGTCAACCACAGAGCAAGAATTCGGGGCCGGCTTGGGGTGATAAGGCGAGCGTCGATCGCTGCTCTGTGGCGTCAACGGATTTCCATGTGCCCCCTGTGACGTCTCGTCCAAATAAGTTTTAAGGCCAGGATAACCCCTTGCAGAATGTGTAAAAAAACAGTCTGTACTCATAGTATAAAATATTTTTTTTTTTATTTTAACAAAATACAGACAGGATTGTCAGTTAAATGTACTGAGCAGTTATAAAAGCACATTAAAACAATAATAGTTGAGTCGTGAGGCAAAGCTATTTACCGTAGAAAATAATTGATTTTAATCAAGAAGGAAATGAAAAAGTCCAGTGATGCGCGAAGCTCCGGTATCGGAACAGCCCGACAGCTATTTCCCTGTGCTTTATGCTTTTAATTTATTTTGAATCACCATTTTGTATTTATGTCGCCATTTTAATACGCTTTGCGTTCTGTGACACAAATTAAGTTAAATTTTCTGATAGCCGTCACATGAGGCGCTTTCTATAAAAAAAAAAATAAAAAAAAAAACCTCTGGGTTGGTACCACCACACTGAATGAAAGGTCTGTCGAAGCGACTGTGTGAATAGTTCGTGTTCTCTGTTCAGTTCAGTGTAGCCGGCACGACCGAAGGGATAGCACTGACATGGCACCTAGTTCAACAAGGTGTTTAAGGCTGACATCATACGGGTGCTGTAGGTGTAGCAGGCAACTATGTCATATTTCATAATAAAAATGTGTTTTCTGAGATACACCACCCACATAATGCCCTGCCGAAACTAAGTACCATGCCAGAGCTTCCCAATACTTCCCTTGCATTCAATGGGGATAGCATACTGTAATCTATGCCCCCGGAATTTGCGTCCTGCATACAATATCAATTTACCCTCGCGATCTCGGTAGCTCCGTGGTGCTATTGATCGAGGTTCCAATCGTGAGGTTTAGCATACCCAGGCGCGGTTAGAACTTGAAAATGGATGGCGCTTTGGGCGTTCAGACTGTCCGTGGTTCGGATTCCACGTTAAACTGTACCCCTTGCCCTTAATAGGTCGTCGTTAACCGTCGTCGTCCGGACTAACCTAACCTAACTTTCCTTTCTCTTTATGATTCCAGCAAAATACAATTAGGTAAAAGTTTTTTTTAGAAATATAAATAATTAGGTACATACCAACTGCCAGTTCGATTGCAGGACATTTCGGAAAAATGTTTATTGGCAAGTGCACACGTGCATACCTGTAAAGAAAAATATACATTATTTTTTTATGAACACCAATATGGGTGGCTGTGCCGAGGTGAACCAGAGGTATCCGAATCCGTATCGGGTCCTTCATGAGAGGCTGAATAGGCACCGTAAGGCCGGCACGTCAGAGTTAGAGTAGAACAAACCGCTTACTTTTTTTTCTATCTATTCATAATACTATAATAATAAAAAAAGGAAAACCACATTTAAGAACAAACAAAACAAATAAACTAAATATAACAACCAAAAACAAATAAAATTAAGCATAGTGTAGTGTTAGTAATAATTGAGTGAGGGTGTGAGATTATGCGTGAGAAAATTTCAAATTAATATATAAATATATACTAATATATAAATATATTCAAATATTTATATATAAATATATACAATATAAAATTTAAGGTGTTTGTTTGGGTGTGTGCGTGTGAGTGTGTAGTAATGTTGTGTAACTCCCTCTAAATTCACTAAAACCTACTCTAAACACCACGCCGCACTGTATTTCGTCTAGAACAAGCTAGGTGGACAAAAGTAAAAGTATTATTTTCAGGAACTAATTATCACGCGTCGTAAACAACTCACCAGAGGGCCAATTCCCGGTATTATTTGTGTCACAACAATCCACACTAATGATTCGGCGCGCATGGAAGGGTAACACTGGGATTATTGTAATTACATCTATTATTTTGTTGCTTTTTTGCTGGGCTTTCGATAAAATCTCTTGCCATTCCGTGCGATCATAACAGTGTTTTCTGTTATGGACTTTACTCAAGAAGGTAAGAACTTCCTTATTTTGTTCTTAAGGTGATTTTAGTAGACTTATTAGTATTTAAAATAATTTTCCGAAAAAATACGTAAAAATTTAGTGCATTTTCTTAGTGTTTTAAAGTTTGAAAGACCGCAACTTTTTGTCCCCCCGTGTACCCGGTCTGTATTTAATGTATGAATTAGCTCCAATAATAGTCTAACGTCTGACGTAAAATTTCATTACCACATCCAAGTCCAACTATTTTTTTTATTTTTTTTTTTCAGAACATGTTTTATCTTACGAAAATGGAGTTATTCGAAGAATGGCTCAAACATAACAAAGAAGAGAGAAATAGCCGCCTGTTACATTATATTAGAACGAAGTTTGATATGGGTGACATTTGGTCAGGAATCCTTAACACATGTACAGATGAAACTGGCAAGATTTTCTTCAAAATTTACCGAAAAATGGGCTTTGTCGAGGATGACCCGAGATCGATGTTTAGGGGAAAATAAAAGTTGGTTGGAGGGTGCAGACATTTAGTTCACTGTGGTTCTGAATAGGCCGTGTGCTTCATCTTCATCAGGAGCTACAAGTCGACTTCAAGGGAGACCACGAAAAGATTTTGAAGACGCATCCTTCAAGACGAAAAAATGTCGAGTAATTATTATGCATTTTTTATAGTAATTTATTCCCGCTACGGTGCATAAATTACTTGTGCATAGTACGGATGTTATTAAAACTTGCCTTCTTCCAATTGGACAGCTTTCGGAAGAAGCACAAGAACCCGAAACAAAGATTGCCGTCGATTTAGGAAGCACCACACAAGAAAAACAAATTCACGAATTGCGAATACAGACTTGTTGAAAATGGCTTTGATTACGTCTGATCCTCTTATCAATGCGCTCAGAAAGGTACCCAGGAATACTGTTGACAAACTGCCGTCAGAGGTACTGAAATTGATTAATACTTCCTTCAACATCCACTCGTTTACGTAGTGTATGATTCGTCCGAATATGAGAGTGATAGTCAGATTAAATTGTATTTTGGGTTTCTCTTCTATATTTATTTGCTGACTAATTTTTTGTTTATTAAAAATACTTACTACTCGTGTAAATATTGTGTATTATAATATTTAAGGGAAACTCTATAGTTGTAAATTTAGTCATTCATACTATTTCAATCTTTCCTTGCTTTCAGTCATATAAACTAATATTTTTATTTTTGATTTTTGACAATTATTCTACATTCATTTATTGAATATTACTTAGTAAGTAATAGTTTTCGTTAGTTAAATATATTTATATACAAATAACTCTAGTTTCTTTGTACTGTTACCCCACAAATTGTCTAATTCATCTCAAAACATATTTTAATATATGTAAAACAACAAATTACCCTTCTATTATGGTAAACAAATCGATCTAGGTCATTAAATAATTTTGTCCACCTAGCTTGTTCTAGACGAAACACAGTGCGCCGCCGCCGTAAGCCCAGTCAACTGTTACAAGATTCTAAGTGCGTGTTTCCACTTCAGCAGGCGACTGCGGGCAGTCAGAGCGCGCAGGCTGTTGTTCAGTGTTATTCCCACAGCTGCCGTGTTTCTCTACCGGAGTTACCTTATACTCGCGCGTCCAATTAATAGATCTGCGGGAGGCTGACTCCCAAAACTATCAGGTTGTAGAGGGTGGGCTAGGTAGATTGATAATTTAACTTTACATATGCATGCATTTGAGATCAGTCGATGATGGCAACCTTCTCTGCATCCCGATTCATTTCATTTTTCCAGTGGGGTAGCCAGCCACAGACAACGGATCTCCACGTGCCACGATCCTGACACACTTATCTACTGCCGCTTCTTCCACTCTCATAATGTTCTTCATGCATTGCTCGCCCGTTACATGTTGTTCCTGCAGGGACTAGGTGCCATGTCAATAATTTCCTTTGGTAGTATCGGCAACACTGAACTGGACGTAAAACCCGAACTATTTTTCAACCGACTTCCACAAAGGAGGAGGTTCTCAATTCGTCTGTATGTTTTTTACGGTTTTTTTTTGTGTACATATTACTCGATTTCTCCGCCAATTCTCAACCCATTTCAATTATAATTTTTGTTCATGAGTAGGGTATATATCTCAGGGTTTATCACACCTGAAAATTTATAGATGGACCCTTTTGTGTTTTTGTACCGCCTTCTACTCAAGATCAAAATATTATTTAATACTTTTTAAGGTTTGAAGCCGGTTCAATGTTTTTTTTTTACAGTTTTTCATAATCATTTCGGACGGCTTTCATTCGGTGCGACGACGGTAGCAACCGGAATGAATTGGTATGTTTAGAACAAAAAGCAATACTGAACTTGCATTTCATTCTAAATTTTCTATGGTTCGTAGTTCACTAGAACAGGTCCAAAGGGTATAATATAGCAACATATCGTAGCGATCCCATCGGTGTCAGTTATGTGAAGCAAAAGCTACTCACGGGAATTGTATAATTGCGCCACCGAATGTTGTCCGGGCTAGCCGCAGATTTTGCAAATTTACTTCTAAACCTGACCCACATTAGCCCGGGGGGGCTACGGGGATTATTTTGATATTAATGAGTTAAAGGCACGTTTACCTAACTAGTTTGATGTTTCATAAGTCAAATAAATATAAAGTGGAATATGTATTTATTTATATACATAACTAGATGGAGCCCGTGGGCGAGCATGAACAATGAAGAATGCTGATAATTTAAAAAATATACAACAAGTAAATGTTTACACATTTTTGAGATATATAGCGGAAAATCTGAAAATCATTAATTTTTCATTAACACCCCCCGACAAGTGGAACGACGACATTACTTACATCGTAGGCAATCAGTGGTTCCGTACCACTGAAGGATGAGATGACTGCAGGAAAATTGGAGAGCCGTATGTCAAGCAGTGGACATATGCGTTGTAAAACTTTTTCGAGTAAACGTCACAATCATTATGAAAATAAAAAAAATAATTATACTAAAATATGGCGATTCGTGATCCAGCACTTTCCAAAGAGCTATTTCGTAAGTAGGGCGAAATATCAAAACGTTTTGTATATACGTGTTGTTGGCTGCCTAAGCGCCTTAAATTGTTATCTTCAGACCCCAACTTTCCACTCATGTCTTCTTATTAGGCCGAGATGTCTTAAGCACTACTTATCGTGTCAGTAAACCTCTAACTAACGCATGCCTGAAGTAAAGTTACTTTCGAAATAAGCTTAGCATTTTGTCCGCCTCAACTACTTCGCGTGACTAGAACCCTCTTCAGACCTCAGAGAATCTACTGCCCTGAAGGCCTTTCGTTTAGGTAGGCCTACAATGCCATAGGCTGTAAGTGTAAGCGAGAAAAGGAAATCGCTGGCTTAGCAACTGGTTCCGACAGAAACAAGGTGTATCAACTGCTGGTATCAGGTTTGTTTTGACATGTAGCATCATTACATTACACCTATGAGTACGATGACCGTGGACATTCTGTGGTGCACGGGCATTACAAACGCCTTGTCGGCCTAAAAGGAGCCTTTTCACGCCCCCTTTAAAAACCCCAGGCTGCAATTGGGGAGAAATAAATGGGCATGGAGTGCCACATTTTCCGGGTTCTGCGAATGAATGACCTACAGAACCGGTGGGTCGATTGCATCTCTGGTACGTAGTGCGGTGGTGTAATGGGGACGGCGGCGGAATCGCTTTAGGTTGTAGGTGTAACCATGTCAGGCGCCATAAAAAATCTGATGTTCCAGCCCTAATTTTAAAAGTTAAACCTAGTATGGCATAGATGACGCGTATTTATACACAGGTGATTCAGCAAGTGACTAATAGGAGTGATTCTCTGGAGCTCAAAATTTTTATACAATATAAAATTATTATAATAATAAAAATAACCAACAATCTTTGGGCATTGTATTTTTTTAATCTCAAAAGAAATTTCATGATTCCCACACATTTTTCGAATTTACCGCCACAAACACGCGGAGAAAACGAAATATTTTCCAATATCAACCTTAGAATGTATGTAGTCATTGCTAAATCACGACGAATTTTAAAGCCCAGTTGGGCATCAGTTGAAGCGTTTTTTTGGTTTCTATTATCTCGTTAAAAAGCTTTAGTTTTTTCTAACGTAGCGCTCGCTCTATCGGTTCCATTAGCCTTGAAACTATCGGTAAAGAACCAATTGTTCATGAGGTCACTGGCCCTCATTTAAGGCGCTGACTGACTTGCGCAGACAGCCGTTAAGAGGCGAGGTCATTAACATACCGTGGCGGGTAATTAGGTCTTCCCGGTCAGAAGGACGCCAGAGCACTGCTTGACATCACATATCTGTGATGGGTATAAAATACCCATCATGGGTATGTGGTTTTAATAATTAACATTTGACGTGAAATCACGTCTTACTTATTTGGTACAAGGTGGGATGCATGTAAGCTAAAATATGACGTCACCGGCACGAAACATGTACAGGAAAAAATGGGCAATGCTCAGTTTCTAAGTAACAGCAAAATGAGGCGCCAAAGTACAACAATAATAAGAAATTATTATTATCATTATTTGCAGGCACAGTGAGCTTCAAATCGTTCAATTCGTTTCCAGAGTAACCATGATAACCAGATTTTTTGATATTTTTTGACATTAATTGTTATTTAAGAATAATTAATTAAGCTACCCTTATTTTTTCGATTTAAAAAAATTAAAAAAAGGTACCCCTAGATAATCGTTTCAAACTACTAAATATGAATTTTAATAGAAATCGGTTGAACGGTTGAGGCGCAACGTCGCTGGACACATTGCCATAGACAAATTTTGTATGACAGCTACCCTTATTTTTTTTTTATTTAGAAACTGAGCATCAAGAGAACAAACATACATGCATTCTCCACGTGCCACCGTGATTCCACAATGTGGAACTGTTATTTAAATGTCATTTAAATAACAGCGGCAGGAGTGCGAAGCGACTACTACTCCCAGAATATTTTAAAGAACGCTTTAAGTCGCGCTCATTTTTTAAGATGTGTGGCTCGAAATTACGGGCCAAACGTATGGCTCATCTCATCTTAACTATCAGAGTTCTCTGTCAAAAGCCGCGCGGCAGAGATTTATTAAAAAAAATACGATAAGTTCAAGACCTTGAAATAGCAAGAACATGTTTTCAATTGCGTTGAAAAAAAAATTGTATGCAAATGTACCTACAACAAATGATAAAAGAAAACTTTTCAAATTTCGAACCTGCAACGCAAATAAATGGTTGACAGCTTAAAATTTTGGCCACAATGCGAGAGCGTCTCCAACTGCCTTATAACTTATGTATACCGGGAGATAAGCCTAATTGACTATGTAGAAACTTTGGAGTGTTACATTAGTATTCTTTACCTTGATTTAAATTACCAATCTTAAACTGTTCTCAATTCTCGAAACAACAACATTTGTTTGAGTAAGAATCTGTGAAATTGTGCCTCGTGAAAAGTTGTTAACTGAAAGCGCTGAGGTACTAACATTCACCACTCATTCGCATTCGAGTGATAAATGTCACCGAGCATACCTAAATGTGTAAGATAAAAAGTCGTAAACAGGCACAAGTGCGAACGAGATAAAAGATTAATCATATTCGTTCACACGTTTAAAACGAATCAATTTCCTGTACAAATACCTGATATTGTACAAATTATTGTTTGTGGAATAAATGCATATGTATATAACTATGCATAAAATAAATTATTTTTATTACCAATATTATATAAATTGATGACAGACTAGTCGAAATATATGAAAGAAAAATGTGTACTTTTTCATTTATATAAAAATAAATATAACTAGCAACATTCAATACAGTAAGCGGCGTAAATGAATACAGTGGCATTAAACTATGCAGGCTAGTTTTGCGACAAAAAATAAGAGAATTTACACACAAATTCCTAACTGAAAACGCGACAGTTGTACAGAAAAATATATCGAGCCTGCCGGCCTTTTGACAATTGAAATAAAATCCACGCATCCCCCGAAAAAGCTCAGTTACAACAGAAAACACTTTTTTCAGGCTCCCATATAAAATGCGAAAAGTTTTGCTAACAGGGTGTAAACTGTACAGCTTGCAACAGCCTGTTTTCAGCCGCTGAAACCAACCGCCACAGCATAGGAAAGAGAACGAGGGTAGAGCGAAGTTATCCTATAAATGTGCCAAATTTTTAGGGGCCTATGAAACTAAACCTTTTGGGATCTGGCTGTCCGTCATACGTCTCTATCTGAGTTGTCATAAGAAAACTTGTTTTCTAAGTTGGGGCAGACAGTTGTTTTTATTATTACATGTGATTGTAATACAGCTTTCGACAGACGAAAATATAAACGGACACCTAGTCTCACAATTTTATTTATGTCGTGTTATGTACCGGATTACATAATATTATTTCGCATAAACTTGTGAACTGTGTCAAACTGCACTCAAGTATACTTATACATATTTTAAACACTTCGGAAGTGGATTTTAACTTCTCAGCTTCTCGTGTAGCTTAACCGTGTATATTCTTCGTAGCATCAGTATATCCGACACTAACAAAGAGAAGCACTAACAAGGGATAATGGACTGACGGGTTGGTACCACCGTACTGAATGAAACGTCGGTCGAAACGGCTATGTAAATAGTATGTAGTTATTTTCCGTCCAGTTCAGTGTAGCCGGCACGACCGAAGGGAAGCACTGACATGACACCTAGGTCACCCGGTGTTATGGGCTGACATCGCGGATGTTGTAGGTGATGTAGCCAACCGTGTCATTTTCCATAAAAAAAAGACATCCTACAAGTGATACCTACTACACCAAATACACTCGCAATGTCCTAAAACAATAAATGAGTTTATATATTCATAACAGTAAAAAAGCTGTGTATAACTGCGTGTTATTTGAACAAACTGCAGTCTCTATGCTGCTTGTAAGTCCGCTTTACAACAGCTTACGGAGTTTCCGTCGTCGTGTCCTTCGCTCGCTCCTGAAGTTCATTCATTAGAGGCACGCAGGGTTAGTAAGTAGTGAATGTAGGCGGGTCGAGGCAGCCTTCAGTGTGAGAATTAGAGAATCGTTGTGGTTTCGGGCCAGAACTTTCAGAAGTTCAGGGAATTGTGGGGAAGAAGTATTTTTAAACAATTCGGACATAGATGCTAATTAGCGCTCGCTAGGATCGTGTCATTACATCTGCTGTCGAAACTAGGTGCAATATCACTGTTTATCTTGTGATAGGTATAGTGAACTGAAGGAAAAATACGAACCATTTTCTACATAATCTTATCGACCAACCTTCATATATATTTTTTTTATTTAGATCGAAACTAATTCATAGGGCAACGCAGCCAGTGTGCTGGGTACCGCTGGGTAGACGACGATCGAATTGGAGGATTTTTTTTACTGTAATATTATGTTTTTTTTAGGTTCAATTTATATTACTTTAGTTTTATGTATTTAGAAAATAAAATAAAAATTAAAGTCAGAAGATATGTGTCAAATATATGTTTATACTATACATTTTAAAATTATTTAACAAATATACTTGTATTTCACATGGACTTAAAACCATCATTGCATTTGTAGCTAAATAAATATATTCACACTTTGCGATATTTTTTGGAGTTTTTGTTAGGACCACTATAAAGAAATATGAAATAGTTCACGTGGAGCGCAATGCAACAACCGGCTGGAGGGTTAAAATCGAAAGCTCGACGAATTGAGATGTATGCGAGCACTCAGAATAATGCACGCGCCCTGCCTCCATACTCCCAGTTCTGCAGAACTTAACGAAGCGTGGAGGAGAGGCATTTACCCAGGAGCGGGCAGCGAAACGTGAACGAATAAAAGGTTTTAATTCACCTGGTGACTCATATTTCATTGTTTATTTTCATTAAAACAAATATACGCAACGTCGAGACGAAAAATTCTAACTCACGCCGAGAATAATCAACTCGATCTTTCGGGCAAAAGAAATAACTCAAGACAAATGTATAATATACAGCTCATGGACGTCGCCATTTTAATTTTAATATTTCTCCTCCTTCTCATTATTCTCGCAGCAAGGGAGGATTGGCCGAAACAAAGTTAAGCTTTCACCGTCAGTTCGGTAGCTAATTGTTTTTGTATATTAAGTAGGGTCTAATTTGTAATGCTGAGTTGGAGGAATGCCACCGGTTTGTTTGTCGCCGTGTTGTGGGGGGAAATGGGTATCCCCCTTCACCGGCGGAGGGGTAAGGGGACACCAATTAGCTCGTTGAACCAGAGAAAAAACAAACAAGCCGCCATTGCATTATCTTCTCCTGCTAGTCAAACCGTACCGTTATTTTTTATTATTTTTTTATTTAAACCATCATGCCAGCAGATTTGAGGACTGTCGACGGAACTGTCATCACCTCTCCTCGCGAAACCACGCTCAGTGAGGCGCCATGCCAGCAGATTTGAGGACTGTCGACGGAACTGTCATCACCTCTCCTCGCGAAACCACGCTCAGTGAGGCGCCATGCCAGCAGATTTTCGGACTGTCGACGGAACTTTCATCACCTCTCCTCGCGAAACCACGCTCAGTGAGGCGAGGCGCCATGCCAGAAGATTTACGGACTGTCGACGGAACTGTCGGACGGAAGACATCCAGGTTAACGGATTCGGGTACTACACTCGCCGGAAGCCGTTCCACACCCTAGAGGTGCGACAAAGAGACTATTTTGAGAACCGATGGGTTTTCAAAGGCCCAACAACAAAGGGGTGTCGAATCTCTCTGCGAGGAGTGCTGCGGAGATGTAAAACGCGCAAATGGCCAATCACTGATTTTCATAGCGAATTTCTTCGTTTTGAAAGGTACACCTACAACTTCGTAAGAACGTCAGCCTGGATGAAATAACATGAAAGCCCAACTAATGTTTTTTATGATTATCTAAACAAAAACATACGACGGTGACAGGATCAAAAATAAACATTCCACAAACATCCAGTCGACACACCTTACACACAATTTTTGTTAGCGGGCAGTTTCAATATTATTTCACGAAATTAATTGTGCGACCTGAGCAAACAGCTGGAGGAGCCGGTACGAACTGTGCCTACAATTTTCGTCCAAGATGTTGTTACAGGAACTGTTCGTATTTAGTTTTGTCCAACGTGACGTCCATACGTGAGACTAAAATGACAATTACTGAGTACACGGTATGATAGTTTTACAGTCTCTCTCTATGCCCTTTTTTATAGAAAGCGCGACAAGTGCCGCCGAGCCAACCATAAGGTGTCTAACGACGCCCATGGACATTCGGTCTCGGGAGTTGCGAATGCCATGGCAGCCTGACAGGTGCGTATTGACGCCTGAAGGACCCGAGACTATACTTGGGGGGAAATATGTGGGCAGGGAGAGCGTTCCAGATTTTACCAGATTATTTCGGTTGATTGAAAAGCCCTAGGTTGATGGCTTCGACCACAGAACAACGATCGGTCCACTGGTCTGGTTCGAAGCTCCTTGGTTTCGACAAACAAATTCGCAGGTAGATAGTTCCATCTTGACCTTTTTTTTTATGGAAACTGACACGTTTGGCTACATCACGTACAACATCCGTGATGTCAGCCCATAACACCGGGTGAACTTGGTGCCACGTCAGCCTTCCCCTCGGTCGTGCCGGCTACACTGAACTGGACGGAAAACACAAACTATTTACATAGCCGTTTCGACCGACCTTTCATTCAGTGCGGTGGTACCAACCCGGGCGGGTTAAACCCTACCACCTAGTAATATAAGAAGGGAGTCATATCCCTTAGTCGCCTTTTACGACATACACGAGGAGAGATGCAGTGGGGCTATTCTTTTACCTACCTAGCGGTAAAGAAAATACTCAGAAACGATGGGTCATCAATAGCCATAACAACAAAAGGGCTTTCCTGTTGAGAAGTCTGCGACGAGTGTGTCTGTGCTACCCTACCAACTGGCAATCCTCTATGTAATCTGTTCCGAAGGTATCTGATCTGTGAGTGATGGCAGAAATTACAAGATTTCAAATCCGGCATCACTAGCGATCGCCGCAACTGACAGGTCTCGGTTTGGCAGGAAGTTCGATTGGCTTTGCTTCAGTGCAGTGTAAACGATGAGGTCAAAGCGAACAGGTAGAATCTATAGAAATAGAATAGAATAGATAGCTCAGTGGTGCAGACAGTCAACTGTCGCTATTGAATGTTAAGCAACGCTGGGTGCGGTCAGTACTTGGATGGGTGACCGCTGACCGTTGGAGGCTGACCGAGGTTCGGATTCCTCGTAAAACTGTAGGTCCCTTCCCTCCTAATCTTACTTGGTGGTAGGGTTTAACCCGCCCGGGTTGGTACCACCGCACTGAATGAAACGTCGGTCAAAAACGGCTATGTAAATAGTTTGTGTTTTCAGACCAGTTCAGTGTAGCCGGCACGATCAAAGGGGGAAGCACTGACATGGCACCTAGTTCACCCGGTGTTATGGGCTGACATCACGGACGTTGTAGGTGATGCAGCCAACCGTGTCAGTTTCCATAAAAAAAAAGGTAGAATCGTTTGTACAGAACGCGGCAGTAAGTAATGAACATCGAACTTTAGAAACAGACAATCCGGTTGTAGTGCGTCGTCTCTGTCGCACAGAGACGTGCGAGTTCGTGCTATAGTGACGACGCTCTACAACCGGATTGTCTCTTTCTAAAGTTCGATGTTCATTAATTACTGCCGCCTGCTGGGTACAGTTCCCGGCAGCAAATAATGCGTGTCGAGCTTTAGAAAGAGACGATCCAGTTGTAGTGCGTCGTCTCTGTCGCACAGAGACGTGCGAGTTCGTGCTATAGTGACGACGCTCTACAACCGGATTGTCTCTTTCTAAAGTTCGATGTTCATTAATTACTGCCGCCTGCTGGGTACAGTTCCCGGCAGCAAATAATGCGTGTCGAGCTTTAGAAAGAGACGATCCAGTTGTAGAGCGTCGTCTCTGTCGCACAGAGACGTGCGAGTTCGTGCTATAGTGACGACGCTCTACAACCGGATTGTCTCTTTCTAAAGTTCGATGTTCATTAATTACTGCCGCCTGCTGGGTACAGTTCCCGGCAGCAAATAATGCGTGTCGAGCTTTAGAAAGAGACGATCCAGTTGTAGTGCGTCGTCTCTGTCGCACAGAGACGTGCGAGTTCGTGCTATAGTGACGAAGCTCTACAACCGGATTGTCTCTTTCTAAAGTTCGATGTTCATTAATTACTGCCGCCTGCTGGGTACAGTTCCCGGCAGCAAATAATGCGTGTCGAGCTTTAGAAAGAGACGATCCAGTTGTAGTGCGTCGTCTCTGTCGCACAGAGACGTGCGAGTTCGTGCTATAGTGACGACGCTCTACAACCGGATTGTCTCTTTCTAAAGTTCGATGTTCATTAATTACTGCCGCCTGCTGGGTACAGTTCCCGGCAGCAAATAATGCGTGTCGAGCTTTAGAAAGAGACGATCCAGTTGTAGTGCGTCGTCTCTGTCGCACAGAGACGTGCGAGTTCGTGCTATAGTGACGACGCTCTACAACCGGATTGTCTCTTTCTAAAGTTCCATGTTCATTAATTACCGCCGCCTGCTGGGTACAGTTCCCGGCAGCAAATAATGCGTGTCGAGCTTTAGAAAGAGACGATCCAGTTGTAGTGCGTCGTCTCTGTCGCACAGAGACGTGCGAGTTCGTGCTATAGTGACGACGCTCTACAACCGGATTGTCTCTTTCTAAAGTTCGATGTTCATTAATTACTGCCGCCTGCTGGGTACAGTTCCCGGCAGCAAATAATGCGTGTCGAGCTTTAGAAAGAGACGATCCAGTTGTAGTGCGTCGTCTCTGTCGCACAGAGACGTGCGAGTTCGTGCTATAGTGACGACGCTCTACAACCGGATTGTCTCTTTCTAAAGTTCCATGTTCATTAATTACTGCCGCCTGCTGGGTACAGTTCCCGGCAGCAAATAATGCGTGTCGAGCTTTAGAAAGAGACGATCCAGTTGTAGTGCGTCGTCTCTGTCGCACAGAGACGTGCGAATTCGTGCTATAGTGACGACGCTCTACAACCGGATTGTCTCTTTCTAAAGTTCCATGTTCATTAATTACTGCCGCCTGCTGGGTACAGTTCCCGGCAGCAAATAATGCGTGTCGAGCTTTAGAAAGAGACGATCCAGTTGTAGAGCGTCGTCTCTGTCTCTGTAAATATAACTTATTGGCTAAAGTGTGAGAATAGTTAATCGGTTAAATAGTCGTCGGACACAATAGCGCCCGTTCTGAATTAATTTCGAATAGTTGCCGACGCGGGAATTAGAAGGGGCTTAGAATTATTAACTTTCCCCACCCCTCCTCCTCCCTACCCTCGTCCCAAACGGCGCGACACTAACCGCTGACCGCTGCTCGAGATATATACATACACATACCTCGGCTCAATGAAAGTGGCAGTTTGTAAAGATATTCAATATCAACTCAGTCTTCATTGACCTGCAGCGGGAGCACAAATGCGTCGATAAGCCTATATCGATCGATAAACATCTATTTGCTTTGTTTGACGAAGTAGAATAGAAGAAGACGAATAGATGTTTATCGATCGATATAGGCTTATCGACGCATTTGTGCTCCCGCTGCTGGACAGTATTATATTTCAGGGACGGACAACGGTACAGAGGCACCCTTAATGGTGAGACTACGTGATCCGTCTGTCTCTTGATTTGATTATTATCTGTATTTTGTAATTTTATTATTAATTCCTTATTATTTAATTTTTTTTTCTTTAGGTTTATTTTTTTACTAGATTGGGGGTATATACTGTAATGATTTCTGGGTGATCTTCTAATTAAATTTATGCTTTCACATCGTCGTCAGCATCTAGGTACGACGACGCGGCGGTAAATAATGCGCATCGGACTTTGGACAGAGACAGCCCGGTTGTAGAGCGTCTCGTCTCTATTGCACAGATACCTGCCAGTAAGAGCGACGGACTGTCTCTCTCCAAAGCCCGACGTGCATTGTTTACCGCCGAGTAATGTACGTCATTTTCAACACATTGAAGTCCACTGCCGCGCCGCCGGCTGAAATTCTCTCCAAAACTCCTCGGTATATTTCATCACCTCGGCGAGAAGAACCCACCAGCAAGAAGCAAACTGTTCTTTTTTTTAATGGAAACTGACACGGTTGGCTACATCACCTACAACGTCCGTGATGTCAGCCCATAACACCGGGTGAACTGGGTGCAATGTCAGTGCTTCCCCCTTTGATCGTGATGGCTACACTGAACTGGTCGGAAAACACAAACTATTTACATACCTAGCCGTTTCGACCGACGACGTTTCACTGTTGAAGAAATATGCTCGAATATCTACCCATTGTTATTACGATAACCAAAATTTCTATCAACAAACCGATAAACGTCTTACACACGATTAATTACAATGAGTGGGGCGGACGGACGCAACGAGATAAGAAACAATATCGGAATGCCCGATTTGTTCGGCCCGACCGATTAGCCCTTCGATTTCCCTTCCTATTGTTCCTCGGGACGTGAGGGGGGGAATGCTGGGCGTTCCCGGGAGTTCCTGGGAGTTCCGTGGGGGTGCGAAGAGGCCGGACTGCCGCCGCCCGCCACGAACGGCGGCGATTTCAGATTGAACAGGCCCGCCGTCCCGTTGTAAGCCGATTGGTATGATTGATTCCGCACGATCAGATTCGTTCAATAATTAAGTAACTTTGATTCTCCTTCGTCGTTCCGTTAGTATCAGTGGCGGCTGGTAACTTCAGTGACCGGTAGTGCGCTAAGTACCTACCTACTTAAATACCTACCAAATTTCCCAACACATTCCTGTCAAGTTATTTTAAGATCGGGACTTACGAATTTTTTAAACGCCTGCGTTTTATTATGTACGTACCTACCTAGTATGAATATTCTCAAGACACTCAATGAGTTGCAAAAAACAAGAAAAAAAATCCAAACAAGTTTTTTAACTTATTTTTAGTACCTTTATGAATACACCCATAGATCACAACACTACTGCAGCTTTCAAAAAGAAAACAGTAGTAATGTCCCAAAAATACTTCAAAAAAATATATAAAAATAAAAGCATTTAAAACGTAGGAATTAACCCGGGATAACCTGATTGTAAAGCCTTACCTTTAACCAACGCTTAGGCAAATATCGGCACCACTTAATTCACAGTATCACGTGACAGAAAGCACAAAACCTAACCATATCCCATTTTAAATATTCGCGCGCTAACGGGTATGTGACCACATCACATGCATGACAGCGCGCTGACTCGCTTCGAGGTAGACGGTTCGCTTTGAGGTAGACGGCAAAGAGTTTGTAAGACGGACTCGTGCAAAACGAATCGCTCGCGACGCGACGTGTCGCACGCGCGGCTATTCACGATATAGCGTCCTTGTTTGGCGCTCGTGCGCCGCACGCAGAAATCCTTTCGGCCCATACTGTTTCTATGAAGTATCTTCGGCCTCACGCGCCAGCGGTATTTTGCCGATCCCCATACATTCAGTATGGGAGACCTGCGTGCGATGTATATTCCGCACGGCGCGCGCGTTTACTCGCAAAAACGTGCCTTGTGATCTATAAAATAAGGTCGAATTCACATTCGTATTTATTTGGAGTACGATCTTTATGGTTTTAATGTAGTATATTGTAAGGTATTATTTATGTTGAGTGAAGTGAAGACTTCTCGTGGTATGGTAGTGCGGCGCACGAGCGCACTTTAGGGCCAGCCGCCAGTGGTTAGTATAGAGATCGAGGCCATCCATTTTGTGTAAGAGGTTGATGTTATTTTTACTCAGGCTTGTCAGAAGCCGCTTTAAAGGCTCCTTAACCTTGGGGCCCTCTTTGGAAAACGGGTGAACAGCACACGCGTAGTAAAAAAAACCAGCCAAGTGCGAGTCGAACTCGCGCACCGAGGGTTCCGTATCGCCATGTCATGGTCAGCTCCACTCACGTCATCTATGTATTAGTTAAAATGCTTCATACACTTTTCGGTAGATGGCGCGCATACACTTTTTAGATTCTTCTATGGGATTTTTTTATTTTTTCTTATTCTTCTAATTGTTATATCGGCTATAATAAGTAATAACACATATTCTGAGAAAATTTTAACGGGCTACCTATTACGGTTCAAGAGATACAGCCCTCGGATATACGGACAGACAGACAGATGGCGTAGGCTTAATAATAGGGTCCCGTACGACGGATACGGAACCCTAATAAAGCAGAAATCGTCAAGCAGCTTCAATCAAATATAAGACTTATGGCAGCAGGTGCTTCACGCAAGGTTTCCATTCACTGCTCAGAAAAATATTGTAATCACACGGGATATGTTTGAAAAGTAAAGACACAGATGCAAGTCCACTACCTTTACCAGTATGACAAATTATGGCATCGTATCGTATCGTAGTACTCTGTGCATCGAGCTGTGCATCCCAATAAATGTCCACGTTCCACGTTCGAATTTAATCACGGCATAAGACTAATCGGAATCCTCGGACCTGATTGGTCAATCGTTTTATATCGTCGGCACGCGTTGTCTTCGGCTCTCGCTCGGAACATTAAGCTCGTCTTTATTGAATCATTTCGTCGTTTAATAAATCTAATCATCCTTCAGTCGTACGTCTCATGAAAACTGACACTTGCCCTTTTAAGCCACAGACGGAGCTAAGGACGTACCATGTCGTCGGTACAAAATGTCGATGCGCTGACATTTGGAATGGGAACCATAATAATATAAATTTTGCATTTATCGAACAACGATTGTGTAAAACCGGCCAAGTGCGAGTCGGACTCGCGCACCGTAACCGTAATTGCTAGCTGGTTGAAATTTTCACAGAATATGTGTTATTTATTATGGCGGATTTAACAACAAATAAAAACAAGAAACGTGTTTTTTAAACTTTTTTTTTTGTGGTGCGGAAACCAAACCTCGTTGCGCCAGGTCGACTCGCACTTGGCACTCCTTTTATTCATATTCGCGTATTACCCATCATTTAGGGCTTATTATAGCTGTAAATGAATTAGGTAGATAGATAGATAGATAGATAGATAGATAGAAATACTTTATTGCTCCAAAAAACATTTAACATAAACACACAATAAGAAATTTACATGAGGGGCAAAGGCGGACTTATCCCTTACAGGGATTTCTCCCAGTCAACCTTTGGATGTTTGAGAGTCGTATGTTGCGAGATATAAGTATGGTTATGGTTAGGTATGTGAGTAACAAACACATAAACTTTATTCGTATCTGAAAGCAAATAATAATTGAACATACAATATTTATTTGCAGTGCTAGATAGGCACATTATACAATACAACTTAGTCGAAATTTAATATCTGAGTGAAATCTACTATGGATGTTGCGTGAACTTGCGTGCGACGAACAACGCCATTTCGTGCTATAGAAATTGAACCAGAATCATCAAATTGATCAGTTTGCGGGCACAGTAATCACTAATCGCATATTGTGACAACTACTATGACGTAGATGGAGCGTCGTCGCCCAAATTGGCTAGGAGTGACAGAAGTAGGTCACAATTTGGTCGGTGTCCAATTTATTTTTATTGTCTTACTCCTGGCTTGTTAACGTTTGTACTAATGTGGACTACGTAAAATATTACGTACTGAAATTTTTATTAAACACTTCGCAGTTTTAATACAAACGTTAACAGAAGACTGACTGCAAGAAATCACTAGTAGTGATAAGTCCGCCTTAGCGCGCTATTATTGTTCTTTTGTTTCACTGTGTATTTTTCTATTTTTGTTCTTCGTGTAATATTATTGATTATGATTTCTAAAAAGAATTTCTATCAGCATATTATAACAGTTTTTTATACAAAAAAATTGTGGAATACACATAATAATATGTAATCTTACACAACGGAGTGAAGGAAAAACGTTTCAACCAAAATGATTGAATTGATGTTGTAGGAATCCGACCGTGTCAGGTTGCATAAAAAAAAAAATTGAAACGAAACCACTATTTCAAATTCAAATTCAAGGTTTTTATTTGCAAACAAGGTGTATAAAGTAAACAGAAAATATAAAAGAAAAAACAAAATACTTAATAAAATAAAATAGAATTAAATACTTATAACAAAAAAAGAACATACAAAAAAACAACACATTGTTCGCAAAAAGGATGCAGCTCAGTTCAATAATATACATTATTTTATTTATCTGTGCTCAGTTCTTATTCCTACGGCGAACCATAGGAAAGCAGATTTTAAGCCTAACCCATTTTTTTAATGTTCGCATAATTTCGACTACTTACATTACTAATAAAGAAACTATTTTAAAAACGCAAAAAGAACAAAACAAAATAAAAATACATAAAAAAGAGAAAAGAAAAAAAAAAGACAGAAAGTGACGTGTGTGTGTGTTGTGTATGAAAAGTTTATTCAAATGTATGACATGAAAAACTGTTTAACTTCAAATCTGCTAAAAATCTACTCAAAATCAATACTGAAAATTAATTCATCAATTAGGGTTGTTAAATTCAATCATTTAAATACATATTAATACAGAACAGACGCTACTCAATTCCCCCCAGTCACGCCAGCCACATTCGTTTAGGTAAACCGAACTTGTATTACAACTAAACGACATAGCGGAAAACAGTGTAACTACGCTGACTGCGGACTGGTTATCAAAAAGCCATTAGTTCGGGCAGTGTGCGGCAAGTTTAATTGAGGAGAGTTAAATTGTTCCAGAGTAATTAATTATTTGTGGACGCGTCTCAGCCTCACTACATGCCCTGCATACTCTAGCTAGAGTGTTGGAAGCGAGCTAGGTGCTGTCGACAATCTCCCTTGGGAAAATTGGTAAAGTGACGTCACTTTATTATTTAAACTATAGGTCCCTTTCCTCCATTACATTACTAGGGTTAAAACTCGTGCGTGTTTAGTAGTACCATAGCACCGAATGAAAATCGGTCGAAACGGATAATGTACATTGAAACACCTAAAGTCCGGCCGCTGATAGAATGCGTTCCTGATGTCTGTCAGTTGGTAACAGTGATGCTAGTCTGGATTGCATAAAAAGTACGACATGCTTGTCAAAATAGTATGAAACCGTATAAACAATAGAAAATATTAAAAATTACCTTACTTCGAATGTGCAGTTGCTCATCACTAGTCATGTCCAACTGACAGACGTCAGGAATGCATTCTCTCAGCGGGCGGATTATAGTTCCAGACAGGAAACCAAAGTGACAAAAGTGTCATCATCACGGAAGTTGCAAATTAAGCTAATCGGTTTCATAAAAAAAGCATTTCGGTACAAGTCCTGCGTTACATGAATTATAGAATGAATATACATTAAATATACCTTTCATTAATCATAAATATGTATTTAGGAGGTAAAATTGTATTAGTCCAGGACCTGCGTAGGTTCATAACTTTCTCGTTTCGAACAAAGTATTAGGGTTTCTGGTAATTAAAGCCGCCGTTTAGTTTTGCCTGCCCAGGGCCGTAAACATCGATTTGAATATATTTACAATTTGCGCTAAATCCCTGTAAAATTATTTCGTTGGAAATTAACGTAAAACATTTGCAAATTGGATTATGTAAACTATGTGGAAGGGCAGGGCAGCCAACCTTCCCACTAAATGCCCACAGAGCAACACATTCGCTCCACACAGACACGACAGGGTGGGCTTGAACGTCAATGCTAAACTTATTTCAGAGATCCACAATCTATCAATTTATCTGTAACGGGAAATACGAAAATGGTTTGAAGATTTCCATATATATTTTATCTGATATATTTCCGAAGAGTTATAATATAATATATTATATAAGCTATGTATGTATAATCAAGATCTTTAGGCGTTTGACCACCACTTTAGTGAGGAAGTTTATTGAGTTCGTATGGGCATGTCCTTATGGCATATTACTAAGGTAAGGACTCCTTACCTTAGTAATATGCCATATGTGTTTGTGGAAGAAATGTGATATATGAAATGTGATGCATATCATTTATTTATGTATTTATTCATAACTATTACAAATAACATTGTAGATTTGCCCAATACATCGTATATAGGAATTATCATTGGCAAATTTAGTCATTTCTACACATAAAAAGATGGTAAGTATACGACATCTAAATCTGGGGACCGCCGTATCCGGGTGCATTTCAAGCAGCGGATCAGCCTTGCGATCCAGAGGGGGAACGCCGCTTCAGTCATGGATTGTAATGATCCCTATAGATTTATTTTTATCGTTAGTTTAGTTATTTTTAGGACTAGATTTAATTATTTTTAAATATTTTATTTCAAATAAATTATTATGTTGACTAAATCTTACAAATATTCCCTTATATCTTCTTTGCCTCGCTACATGATCTATCTCACACCTACGTGTGAGGATTAGGGTTGCCAGATGCCCGGGATTTCCGGGATTGTCCCGGGCTAGGCTCCAATGTCCGTGTCCCGGGAAAAGGATCATTTTGTCCCGGAGAGTGCAATTTGTCTCAGGAAGAAAAATATGTTTGTACACACGACTTGACATCGCGCAAAGAAGCCGGCGAACAGAAGTCCAGATGCTGATAAATTACTCAAATTAGGATCACAAGAAATATGAATAATTAATGTAAAGGAAGATTCTACTTTCATTTTAGTGTAGTGTTGCTTACTAAAGTTATTTGCTATAAAAAAAAACATTCTAAAAGTTCGCCGTAAAAATTATACCAGAAAAATATTGTCTTACATTTTTCCACCTTTTTTGTGAAGGACTGCACTTAGTACATATGTCCCAGGAAGGTTAACATCAGATCTGGCAAGCCTAGTGAGGATAGAACTTGAATTTTTTAATAGTAGAAATTATCTTTTTGATTCGCATTTGTTAACTGCTCTATGTTAGTCAAAAACCGTAGGCCTCTTCCCAGTGCGGTGTGTCGTCGGATGGTGGGACGGCGGAGGCGGCGACGGCGGCGGAGGAGGCGGCATTTTGTTAGAAAATTTACATTGCGAGTGGGGTATTCCGGTGTAAATCATTGTAATTTCATTTCGCTCCGGCACTTCATTACCCGAACATCCCGCCCCCACCCCCGCACTCCTGCGCGGCGCGGCGCCGCGGCCGCCGCCGGCGCCGCCGCCACGCGCCCGCTACCGCGCTGGCGGCGGAGCCGGTCAGAGTTCACTCGTGTGGGGTCGCGGCGGCGCGGCGGCGGCCGTGCAAATAAATAATCACCGAGAACGGGCATCAACTGATCGGGGAGACGTGAGAAAGAACAAAAAGACAAAATTGCAAATTTAATGTGCATATTTTTGACATTTGGGTGAATCAACTTATTCTTGTAAAGTAAAAACCAGCTGCAAAGTCAAATAAAAAAAAATTATTACAATTTATTACTTAGTTGAAAATAAATAAGTACAAAATACTTAGGTTGATAGGCAATTGAAATAAAAGTAGAACTATTTAAAATAAAACATTAACCAAATTTTTAGGGGTGACCCAGGGGACAATTTTGCCCCCAGTTTTGTATGGAAAAAAAGGGGTTGTCCTCAGGGTAACCAATATTTTTTTTAAATTACTCATAATTCTTTGTGCAGCTTCTTTCTTATTATAATCAATTACTTATCTGAGAGTTGCTGTAATTATTAAAATAAGGTGAATTTATCAAGATAATAGTTTTCAGACAGATACCAAAAACAAGAAAAAGTTGATTCACCCATTTAACACACACGCCTAAAGCAAACAAAAACATTTTTCTGATCCGATCATCGCATCTGTATCTACGACGGATATCATGATCTTATATGTGACAATGTGACGGGTAAATAAACGTGGTCTCGTCACGACTGTGATACGGCCCGAAACATTTCGAGTCGATTTTTGTCCAATCATCAAAGGAGCTACGGAATACGGATACGGCAGCCAGTCAATACGATACGGGGATAATTCGATTGATGATACATATGCGGTGACAGCATAAAGAGAAAATATTTACAGGGCACATGTTTCTGACAGAAGCAAGGTGTCGTAGGCTGATCAGAGGTTTAGTCTCTGATCAGCCCACGACCTTCTATCCAAATAAATAAATCCATAAAATACTTGTTTAACTCACTGTACTGCTGTCTCCTGCAAATGAAGTGCATGCCGACCAAATGTCGATGACAATGTCAGCCTCGATAGCTCAGTGGTGCAGACAGTCAACTGTCGCATTTAATGTTAAGCAACGCCGGGTGCGGTCAGTACTTGGATGGGTGACCGCTGACCGTTGGAGGCTGACCGAGGTTCGGATTCCTCGTAAAAGTGTAGGTCCCTACCCTCCTAATCTTACTTGGTGGTAGGGTCTAACCCGCCCGGGTTGGTACAACCGCACTGAATGAAACGTCGGTCCAAACGGCTATGTAAATAGTTTGTGTTTTCCGACCAGTTCAGCGTAGCCGGCACGACCAAAGGGGGAAGCACTGACATGGCACCTAGTTCACCCGGTGTTATGGGCTAACATCACGGACGTTGTAGGTGACGTAGCCAACCGTGTCAGTTTCCATAAAAAAAAAGACAAGGTAAAATGCATGTGATGCACGACAATGCTGTTTCTGGCTATTTACCTGCAGGGGGTCAGCAATTCTCTGCGCGAACTTTGTTTCATTTCCACGTTATTGTTAATCGTGTTATCTCTGCTAGTTTAGTTTAGCATCACTGTTTTTCAATTTTATTTGTGCTTCATATATTAACTTAGTACATTTTGCTAGATACTCCGTCCGCTTAAAGTTGAACTTTACAGAAAATCAGGAGTCTCTTGTTTTATGTGTTTGATGTGTAACATCTTAGCTCTCGGTATGGGCAGTAATTTTGTGAATGAAGCGGAAATGCGCCAAGGAAGTGACGTAATTTTCTGAGTGAAGTATTTATGATTTATTTGTGTGTGAAATAAATGTTACACATCATTGGCGACTATTTTCTGATTGTACCGTTTGTAGTTTCTAAAGAATTTGACTATAAATAGAAATAAAGCGATGTGGTTCGTTATTCGTATAAGGGAATGACATTAAAGAGAGACAGAAGACGTTGCCGTTTCTAAATACGTTTTATCAGGAGAAGCGTGAGTGGGGTATTTGCGGGTCGTGCACGATAAGTGAATTTGGATACGGGGAGCACAATTAAATAACCGGCTCCGTCATCCGTTGTTATCGCTACAGCGGCAGTTAACGCTTAAATAGACCCGTTTCTGCGATCTGAAAATAATTTCACTCGCCCAAAATTTGCCTTTGTCCAAATGACAACCGCTGCCGCTCGAATAAACTTCAGTGTTGTCCCAAAAAATACAAAAAAAAATGATTAGATCCCCTTTCGTGAAACACCGACTCGCTGATCAAACCAATTCCGATATCGTCCGGCAGCGGCGGGACGGGGCGGGGCGGCGGCAAATAATTGGCTCACACCTCGCGGCGCAAGGTTCGTTTACAAAACTCCGCGGGCAAAAATACAATTTCCATTCCAATTTGGATAAACGGCGGTGTCGCTCCACCATTACTCTCGTTCCAATTACGCGGACAGCACAAATTATCAATTATCGCGAGTAGCGAAATGTACAGAAACAGAGAGACGACGACGCCACGAGACAAACATCAAAAACAATTAAAAAGTATCACGCTTCACTTTAACTGGACGTGATTTTTTCACGCGCACTCTGTTGGTCTCGCTGTTTTAATTGACCGAGTGATCGGTGGGTAAAAGTGGCCCGAAAAATCAAAACATGAGTGAGGGCGCGTTTGCAGCAATAGATATGCGAGGAGTACGCTTCTTGCCCGTAGTACAGTTGGGATTGTCCTGTTGACACTGTCAGCACAGGGGAGATAATACCAATTTTAAATCACAAAGTAGATCATAATCGGCCCACAGCATCTTTATCAGATTCCGTGGTTTTGATTTGAATAATCACTTGATGTAATCCATCATCGCTACGAATAAATTAGCCAACAATAGAGCGCGCTAGGAAGTCGGATGATAGGGGCACCGTAGTCGCCTCGCACAATTACGCTTCATTAAGTCCTGCATAAATTTGGGGGTCTTTTTAAGAGCGTTCAAATGACATATTTTTATTAGGGATTAAAAGAACCCTTGCCTCGACGGAGACTCCCTGATTTCATTCGGCCATTCGGCTATTCATCGAAAGCTGCAAAAAGTCCCCCCTTGTTTTCGCTGCCAGTTTAACAAAGGAAGAAAAAATATGCGGAAGGCTGATTTTGAAAGGGGCTCAGTTTGCTTTTTGGAGCAGGTGAAATGTGCCGAAGGGGGGAATGAAAACTAGTCGTGGCTCAGCCGGTTGGAGTTATGAATTGGAATTAGTGAGGAGCGGTGCGGGAGCGTATAATATTAAAGCGTTTGAACGCCCCGCTACTATGGACTGGCAGAAAACCAGCCTTCTGGAAACTGCAGTAAAGCTGAGGCAAGGCTGCCTCTATATGCCTGCTTTGTGAATGTTTTTTTAAGGGAACCGGAAATTATTTACTATATCACCTACTACACCCGTGATTTCAGCCCATAACACCTTGGTGCACTGGGCGCCATATATCACCTTTTTTCGTGCCGGCTACACTGAACTGGACAGATAACAATAACGATTTACATAGCCGCTTCAACTGATCTTTCATTCAGTGTTGTGATACTAATCTGGTCGGGTTAAATCCTACCATCTAGTAAGGTAAGGAATCGGACCTACGTGGAATTCGAATCACGGCCAAATATTGTTGGATTGTAAAAATAGTATTTTTTTTTTATTTGGAGAATAATACATTGTTTAATGTTCGATCAAACTTGTAATAAAATTTGTACTCTTATACCCCTACGGATCCTGGAATGGAGATCCCCAAACTACCGGGCAGATCAAATGTTTTATTTTTATTTATCTCTTTATTTTAGCCAACTAGGGCCACAATAAGAAATACATATTAAATGTCTTAACTTAAGAATTAAAAATCAATTTGTCTCCACTTGGTGTTTGTACGGGTCCCACCTAATAGAGACCCGTATGCGTCATATTGGTCTGCGGACGCGGTAGATCCGATGACCCGACGCTACCAAAACGATGTCGTCGTGAATCATGCAGCACAGGGACTAGGCGAGAATTAGGGAACGCCTATTGAACTCATAATGACTGATGATGATGAATATACATTCACATATTCTGGTCCCGGCCTGGCCCTAGCGATTCTTCCTGCTCCTGGTCATGCGGCTACGCACGACAGGTGCAGACATACACGCACAGTGCATTGAAACCGGTATCGTTCAGCTCTGATAACTTCGATCCGAGTCTGAGAACCAGTTGCAGTCGCAGGGGACATGTTGGTCGGTTGCTGATCTAAAGCGACTATTACTTGTAACTTTCATTTGTAAGTTGTTTGTGGTTAAAGACGACTGTGGGGCTAAAGGTTGACTTAAGGCCGATTTCATTACTTTCGCCTAAAATGTAGTTGGCGGTGAGCTTCCGTCAGCTGTATGAGAAATGTGATTTTAACCGACAGATAACTGTTAGCTGAGACTTAACAGGAGGTGGTAAAATCGGTCATCATAGCAGAGGATCTTGTAGTCAACCTTGTACACAACAACGGTGTTTATTTCACCGGGGTAACGGAAAAGTTGACATAATATTGACTGTGATCGATGCGTGCACGATTTAATTATGAATGGAAGAAAAGGAATGGCATCTAGTTCCGGCAGGAATCCGGTGAAAAATGAAAGGGCTGAAAGCGTGGGTCTAGTTGGTGATGTCGCAAACTATACAAATCAATGGGCACAGATGGAAGCTCGAGACGGAAAGTACGCACTTGGCCAATCCTTTCAATGATTACTCTGCAACTTATCCATCACACTGGAAAGAAATACATAGTCTGGGTATTTCAACCAGAGGTCGGCTTTTAAAAGCAGGTTTATCTAGTTAAAAATCTTATGTCCGCACTCCTTCGAGTCCGGTAACAAATTCGTCCGGGGCGGGCCTCGACAGACGGCGGCGGGGCATCCGATCCGTCATTCGTCCGATAAAATGTAGCATCCCGGCCATCCATCCGGGGCTCACTGGCCGAGACAATCACGGCCCTGAGCGTGGAGGCATGCGCGTTTGGATCGGCCCCCATACTTCCTAACCTAACGTTGTTTACAATGTACCGAGCTGTACCGCCAATCCTAGCTTAAGCAGGCACCAAGGGTTACAATACAACTACAATGTGGTTGGATCTATGAATGTGGGCCTCTTTACGCCTCCACCACACATCGAAACACATTCTATAGTTTCATCAGTTCTGAAGATTGACAAAGACCCATATGTTCTTGTTACGCAGACCTTGGGTTTGCAATTTTCATACGCAGTGCGTGCATTGTGTTAAAAACTAAACTAGTCTACTGGGAGCAGAATAGGGACGTACATACATACAGTTTATCGCCGATTCAAACAACAGTTCATCTAACGTGAGAGCAAAGCAGATGCACTGTACACACATTCTAAGGTTTACTCATCTAACTTCGGATAAAAGAGGTTCAAAGGCATAACGACAGGTAAACGAAAATGTCGTTGTTTTTTCAGTCAGAAAAATATATCATTGGAGCTCCCACGTTGCCCACATCATTCTGCTCTCCACGCAGTGACCCTTCGCCTTCGCCCTCGTAGGCCAATAAATTAAAAGCGACCGAAGTATCCATTACACCGGCGCGTGTGTCATTAATTTGGCAGTTTTAGCGCGTTTCCCGAACAAAATACAACTCGCACAACCTGCGTGCGTACTTATGTGGTCGGCCATATTGTGCGTACCTTGACTACCTACTGGCGGGGATTTTTGTAGTTTCTTATATCGTACATCCTGACTAAAAAACGCAAAATCTGTAACGACGCGCCGTCTTGGAGTTTATGCTCTCTCAATCAATTCACATGGTGTTTTCACTGACGTATGTGCCACCGCGAAGCGAAACCACGGGGACAGCTAGTTATATCCTATCTTCTTTGTTCTATACATAATATATCTTATTAATTATTTTTTTTTTTTTATAGACTACCGGCACGGGTGGCTGTGCCCAAAAGTTCAAAGAACGATTAACACACAGCCAATAACCCCACTCCTCGCGAAACCACGCTCAGAGAGGCGCCATGCCAGCTACAAGGCGGACAAAGAGGTTGTTGTCTAATTTATTAACACGCCTTTTGAAGTACTTGGTCGTCTGTCCGAATGTCTCTCGTGCAATTTGCACCTTATTACATAATACATTTTCGGGATAAGCCGCTCTTTACCAAGGAGTACTAGTGTACGAGACATGGTGCTGAAATGTTTTTTGCCACAGGTAGCTGACGTTGCAGGTAAAGCTATGAGACCTTAGTATGAGATAAATGAAGGCACACCGCCCGTCAGACGAGGCAGGGCAAAACAAGCGCCAACAGCGTTTAAACGATGCAAATAGGTCGCTATCAGAGGAGATTTCTTATTCCAAGCTGGTATATTACTTGCCTAGACAAGCACCGAGATACTTATGGGGTTTTTTTTTATGGAAACTGACACGGTTGGCTACATCACCTACAACATCCGTGATGTCAGCCTATAACACCGGGTGAACTTGGTGCCACGTCAGTGCTTCCCTTCGGTCGTGCCGGCTACACTGAACTGGACGAAAAACACAAACTATTTACATAGCCGTTTCGACCGACCTTTCATTCAGTGCGGTGGTACCAACCCGGGCGGGTTAAACCCTACCACCTAGTAATATAAGATGGGTAGAGTTTTTTTTTTTAATAAGATGTATCTATATTTCTGCAACCTGCAGAAATGTCGTTGCAGCCTTCATAGTTCATATTACGATACGATACTACTAATGAACTCTGGTCTGACACATCAGCATCACACAACTACTCTTGAATTAAACAAACATTTTTTTTTGAATTCGTTCGTTTACACATACGAAGAAAAGCAGGCAAGAACTTAGTTGCAGGCATTTTCAAGGTATAATATAATTTGCTCATTGTACCTACCACAGGGCAGATTGGTGGCGGTCTTCACTCTTCCCCCAGTCGGCCGCCGGCCGAGATTGAGAACGCACTATACTATATGTATATACCCCACCCCACCCTTTTCCACATCGGCTAAGTTGAGATTGCGCGACTGACGTTTTAACTACTGTATGGAGCGTTCTTAGCTGTAGCAACGGCCGGTCTAACCTCCAACAGGTCCACAAATTTCTGCTTGAATATAAAATGAACCGAGGTCTGAACTATTCTGACTCGATAAACTCTGGGTAACTTCTTGGCATCTTCCACATTACTGAGAGACTCGGCTGCTTGAGCCGAAAACTTGGGATCTCGGGATGAACCGACTTGTGGTTCATATCTGGGAACTATTTGAGCTAAGAACGTGCATAATTTAGGGCAAGTTATATGATTTATTTAACCCCAAAAATGTGAGAACGCCGGGAATCTTAATTTTTCCGTTACTACTTTGCACGGTTGCAAGTACGCCTTGCACAGTTGCACATATTTTTTGAATATTTTGTGTTTAAATATATGCTTAGTTCTTTCAAATGATACCCCCTATATGATATGTTAATTTAAACTATTTTTATTGGTACCAAACCGGCCACCCATATTAATATAAAATGATTTTTCATGATTTCAAAAGATCTATCATTCATTATGCAAAATTTCAAGTTTCTACGTTACTTAGTGTTCGAGAAAAACCTCTGTGACAGACAGATGGACACGGGAGTGGTCTTATATGACTTCCGTTTTTACCTTTTAAAGTACGGAACCCTAAAAACCAGTAAGTATGAAATACTAATTAATAATTCGGCCGTCGCTGACTTGAGAGTATGGTAAAAATGTGAACGCACTGGTTTCTTACACGAGATGAAGTACAGGCAGATTTGAGGAACGGACACCTAATTATAAGAATAATATTTTGATACGATACGAGGTCTCAATTAACACAATAAATAGATTGTTTCGAGCTTTCATTTTGTCTGGTCTAGTCAGATAATTTTACAGGCAATTAAGGCTACGCGTTCACTTAATTTAGAAGTCTTTGTCGTATGCCGAGTAAGGAGGACGACCCGAAATTACCAAATTTAATTATTAATACCTGCCCTCGTGCGTCTTTGTTCTGAGGAAATTAATAAACACTATGCCTGATTCCATTATTAGTAGTGAGCAATTATATTATATGTTTAAAAGTGGTAGATACATTGTCTACAAGAAATTAGGTGTTTACAAATGGCACGATCTTGAGCGTCACAATATTCCAAGAGGAAGTAGGACGGCATGTCTGTTGCTTGCTGAGCGCAAAAACGAGACAACTACTTATGTTCAGGCCGGGCCTTTGCCTTGATTTTAAAGTGCCAATTGTGGAGTTCAGACAACACATTCTAAGGGATCCTTTCCCAAAATAAATAAAATACAAAATAAAATCAATGAAACCTCCCTTCAAAGATGTGTGTGTGTGTGTGTGTGAGAGACTATTTTATAGTGAGAGAGACTATATTAAGGACAACAAGCAAAGAAGTTGGAAGAAGAAGGAGAAGAAGAAGTTGGAAGAAGAAGAAAAACAAGTTGGTTGTGGTCTCCGTTACTTCGATTTCGTCCCAGTAAGGGTGGCGTGGGAGTGCCGGCGCTCGAACTTTGCGCGGGCGCTACCGTGCCCCCAGATCTCAAAAATATACAAACGTATTGAATTGCCTAACAGAATTGTTTGCTAAATCAAAGTTTCGTTTTCGGTGTAAGGTAATTAATTTTACACAAATTTATTGAAAATGTTTCGTTAGGTTTCGAAAACCACAAATGGAAAGGAAGGGGCCTGTGTCGCAAACCCCAAAAGTACGAGTAGATGATAGTGGAAACCCGTTCCTAGACATTCAATTTAATTAGTCAGTACGTATGTGATGTGATGACTATTTTAATTACACAGATCTCACTTTCAATTCGTTATACACATTATGTTGGTATTAGTATTGCCTGTGTTTCCCACAGTAGTTTACTCAACGGTATATAAATGTTGCTTTAATTTACAAATCAAAGTCGACATCAGTAGTATGAAGCGCAAGTAAGACAGATGATGAAATATTGCAGAAATCTTTGGGAGTGTTCCTCTGAGTACCTTCTTTCAGCCTTGGATTATATTCAGCGACGAGCCATTCGTCTCATTGGCGACTCTGAACAACCGCTAAAGGCACAGACGCATCGTTGGATCATTGGGCCTGTTTTATCGGTACTACTATGGCCTCTGTTCTGACAAACTCGCTTCCCTCATCCCTCCTCCTCCTGTTCGCCGTCGCTAAACCCGCCATACTCTCGCGGAACACACCTTTGTAGCCGACAGAAAAGTTCTTCGAATTGCACGATTGTCTAAATCGTTCTTGTGTCGCACTGCGCACAAGGTGCGGAACGGGCTTCCGGGTAATATCTTTCCCTGTTCCTACAATCCCCGAATCTCTCCGCAAATTGCGGCTTAATAGCCTTTCCTCAGCGACATTAGTCTGCCTTCAAGTCGGACTGGCAACTCCTCGGGGGTGAAATTGGCTCCGCCTGACGCTCCTACCTCCAGCACAGCCACCAATACGGCAGCAATAAGTCAGCCTCGAAAGCTCAGTGGTGCAGACAGTCGACTGTCGCTATTGATGGTTAAGCAACGCTGGGCGCGGTCAGTACTTGGATGGGTGACCGCTCGACCGTTGGAGGCTGACCGTGGTTCAGATTCCACGTAAAACTGTAGGTCCCTTCCCTTCTTACCTTAATAGGTGGTAGAGTTTAACCCGCCCGGGTACCACCTCACTGAATGAAACGTCGGTCGAAACGGCTATGTAAATATTTGTGTTTCCGTCCAGTTCAGTGTAGCCGGCACGACCGACGGGAAGCACGGACATGGCACCTAGTTCACCCGGTGTTATGGGGTGACATCACGGATGTTGTAGGTGATGTAGCCAACCGTGTCAGATTCCATAAAAAAAAAAAATAATAAAAAAATAAAAAAAATCCACTAATATAGATGTAAGGATATTCTATATCAATGTAAGTCGGAAGTCCGCAGCCACCCTAATTCCAAATTCCAAATATTTTGCATACGTACGAGTACACGTGTGCTTTGTGAGATGATACAATGCAGGATATCTATGTAACGTTTAAAATGGGAAGGAGTTTTGTAAACTTTTTTTTTTCTATCTATCAAATGAATCCAATTGCGTTTTAAGCTCCTTGTAGGGAATTGTATAAAACTATATCTTTATTACTATGCTCGAAGAAGGCACTGGCATTTCGTCCGTAATGCCTATTCTTCTTCTCATTGGTGTGGTATTTTTCAATGGTATTGTTACATACAGATGTTGTGCAGGTACTTCAAAGATGGATAAAATTACAAGGAGAAAAAAAAACAATTTTGACGGGTACATATAATTACATAAGAGTTATGTTATGTATGATGTATGATTGTCCGTTGTCTCTGCCTACCCCACCGGGAAACAGGCGTGACGCTATGTATGTATGTATGATTATGAGTAATACCATTTAGATTTATAAACTTAATACCTATGTAAACCATAAATATGTGAAGAAATTAGAACTTAAATGAATTAATGAGAACCAGTTAAAGTAATTTTTGTTCCGTATTGTACCCTGGCCTTCGGTGACGACCTTCATGGCTACACTTTTTCTTGCTGTAAAAAAAGTAACTAAACATAAATCTTTTAGATACTTACTAACCATAATATTAAAAACCTGCCCAGTTCGAGTTTTACGATCGCTTGTAGTGATAACTTGATAAGCCCGCCTTTGCGCATTCCTATATTTTCTTGTGTTTTTTTCATGTATTGTTTTTTTTCCATTGTGTGCAATAATGAGTTTTTATATTAATTATATTAGGTATATAAGAGCTTCACGAACTATCAGGTTTCTGTAGATGTCCGCCGAATGGAGCCTTAATTGTTCGCAAAACAGTTCGCCAAATTACATTCGCACCGCCATAGTTAAACCACACAAGTTAGCCGTCTTCATACAAACGCGCCGATTTCGCACTCACACAAGCGCGCGCCTGCGCACGCTGTCTGTACACAACCACTACATGCATTCTCACTGTCTCTCGCGCGTAGTCAGTGATGGTCGTCCCGTCCCCGCGCTCGGTGACGCACACCACGTGACGGCCGCTGCCTGCCGCCGCGCCGCCTGCCGCTTCCCGATAGAAAGTATTATTATTCGAATTTTATTTTATTGCACTAACATAATGGCTCCGCGTTTCTGCAGTGTGTACTGCTGCATGAATAGATCAGGCTCGAATCGCGAGTTAACATTATTCTCATTACCTGCTGCCATCGAAAGGTAAGTAACATACAAAATATTATTAAAGTATGTAGTTAAATTATATAAGTTATTAATACGAGTAGGTACTAAGCGAAGGAATTGACTTGAGACCTGGCTCGGTAACGTCAGAGCAAAGTACCTATTAGTATTTAATTATAGTATTAATTAGTTATTAATAGGTAGCTGCAAAAACCATTCGCGAACCCCGGCATCGGGCGCGGCCGCGCGGGGCACGCGAAGGCTGCGCCGCGCGCGGGCCCGCGGTTGTAGACTTGTTCAGACTTGTTAGAGATACCACGCACAACGCATTTTCGCGCGGTTTTGTCTTCTATAAATGGCCACAGCTCCTACCGCGGACACTTTCATGACTGCTAGCGACCAACCAAGTTATTAAGTAATTCATTAAAATAACAAAAATAAAAATATTAGTTATTAAGTAATAATAAAACAAAATTAATAAATGCATTTTAAAATTATTTATTTGATAATTTTTTTATTAAGATTAATAATTATATTAATCTATAATTCTAAATATATTTTCTATAATTTTTATAGTTATAAATTTTTTGCCCACTTATTAATTCTCTTCATCGTCCGCGACTACGAAATGGTTGTCCAAAGACGGACGTGAGTTAAAGTTGAATTTTGACATTGCATTAATTTTTGGGAGGTTAAAGTTAAAAAAAAATTTTACCTGACTGCGCGAAGCAAAAATGAAGGGTTATCTTTTTAGCAATTTATGTGTATGTTTGTTTTTACGTATGTTCCACCGTAGCGCCAGAACTAAGCATCCGATTATTGAGTGGGTTATCGTTGTCAAGGGCTCAAACATCAAAATAACATCGTTCACTGTCTATCGAAAATACAGCTTTCGAAAATATACCTTAACGCCAGTATATAATAAATCTATGACAACTCATATATTTTGTTAGAGTAAAATTTTGGGAGCTGGCTCTTGGTCTATAAATAAAAAAATACATAAATGTACATAATAATTTCAAAGAATAGCATTTCCACCATGAAGGGCTCACTGCCTGTCAATTGTGTTAGTGTTGTGAGTTGTGACATCCCTGGAGGCTCGGCGCAGCGTAGGTAGTTATTTTAAAAATGGCCTCCAGTTATCTTACTCGTCTTCTTTTACTATGGCACCGCGAAGAATGTCCCCCCTCCCCCAGAGTACCTTTGCCAGTCGTCGTGTACCCCACCCCGCCCACCCCCTTCCCCGCACCCGCACCGCGCGCAACATACGAAATACTCGCTAACAGCGACATGCCGACTGGTGTTTCGTCTTCAACACGCTAGAACGCTACACGCTTCAAGTTCTAGTTTTTGGTGGAATTATGTAACATTAGAATATGTGTTTCTGTTTCCATTACCGAAAATCGGGCTAATAAATTATTATTTCACAAAACTACTTCGCTATAAGTATACCTACCAAACGAATCTAATGCACTGCGGTACTATTGTCAATACGAAAATAAAATATAATATACGGGATAAAATCACAACACGAAAGAGTTGAAAAGCATAAAACTGTTTCTGCTGTTTCACAATCTGCTTCATCTCTAAAATGATCTAGAAATGCACACAATGTTTGAGGAATTTTTTTACCAACTACGGCGAAGTCAAGGAGTGTTGTGAGTTTAGCTTGAATGTTTGATACGCATGCTGATTAAACATTTGTTGCAATGCCGAGTGTGAGAGATCAATGGTGCGGTATACACAGCAAATCCACCACACGCCAAGAAGGAGCCATACCAGTAGATTGAGAAATTATTTCAGAGCTGTCCGTCCAGAGTGACAATACGGTCTTCAACCCCCAGGGTGAAAATATCGGGAAATTTTTGCACCCATCCACACACCCCGGCCGGCTGCAGGAATGGGACAGAAATTAGATATATTTCTAGGTTTCCGCATTCCGTTACTAAGCCTACGCCGCCGTCTGTCCGTCCGTCCGAGGGCTGTATCTTTTTAACCGTAATAAATAGCCGGTTGAAATTTTCACAGTGTTATTATGGCGGATATGCCAAAAATTAATAAAAAAATCTTAAGCAAAAAATTAAGGGGGGTCCCCATACAAGTATCATAATATGCAGAAGAACGTCATCTGCCGGATTATCAAATTGTTTAACTACAAAAGTATGAACGGTCACCGACAGATGGTGTGATACGCGAGATACGTGCGAGCGCGACCGAGTGATACAGTCGCTATACGTGCAAGGAGGAACATATGGCTGGCTACGCAACCCTCTGTGTGTAAACAACTAATGTAATTTGTATTTTTAGGTTTCGGTATCCTGTACGGAAGCCTATTACTAAGCCTCCGCTGTCTGTCTGTCTGTCTGTCCGTCCGTCCGTCTGTCTGTTCGTCCGTCCGTCCATCCGTCTGTCTGTCCAAGGGCTGTATCTCTTGAACCGTAATAGGTAGCCCGTTGAAATTTTCTCAGAATATGTGTTATTATGGCGGATAGAACAAATAATTAAAAATAGAAAAAGAAAAAAATTAAGGGGGTTCCCATACAAGAAACGTGTTTTTTTTCAATATTTTTTTATAGAGCTTTCACGGGTGGTTGTGTCCAATAGTCCGTCGAAAGATGAAACACACACAACCAATAACACCGCTTCTCACGAAACCATGATCAGCGAAGAAATAGCTCGTTGCTTACATACTTTAGCACGCCTTCTGAAGACCCCCGGGTTATAGCAGTAGGGAACAACACACTCATCGCAAAACTATTCCATATTTTCGCTGTATTCCGCGGGAATAATTTCTAAGTTCTCAAATACTCAATGTCAATAAGAAAGGGTTTTTCTATAGAAGTGGCATGGGTACAAAGGGTTTTTCTATAGAAGTGGCATGGGTGGTGTTGTACCGTGTGTGGTCATTACTTAATAAGAATACCTCCACTGTATGTCGTAAAATGCGACTAAGGGATAAGGACGAGATGCCGTGCTATAGAACGACAGGCTAGCCACCTCTCACCTTGGCAAGGTCCTTCCAGCGAGTCACGCAGCAGGTGGGTCTGCGTGATTTACTTGCTGCTTGAAGTTATCTTGTCCGAACTATTGAGAGATCACAATAGATATATCTAGCTAGCAGTGATATTAGGGCTCAGGGCCTTAACTCTCAACTTCAAATCATAAATCATGGGTGGTTGTGCCGAATGAAGACAGTCCACACTCAGTGGTCCCACACAACCAATAATTTCACTCTCTAGGTGAGGCGCCATACCAACCAGCTATGAAACGGACAAAAAGGTTGTCAGACAATAATTTGTTCACGCGTTGCAGGAGTCAGGAAACATGCCTCCTCACCCGGTTTATGCCATTTCTATTGTTCTGAATTCTTCCGTGTACATACTGTGTGAGTCTCGGGTTTCAGAATCGCCGGCGCCGGGGTCACGCGACGACTGCAGTGCCGGAGACCCGCGCGGACGTAATAAATAGATTTCTTTGAAGAAAAGTCTAGAAAATGTGAGAGAGATTTATAACAAACAAGCTCTTTCCGGTAGCTCCGCTTGCGGCAACTTAGAGTTTGAGCGAAGCTTAAAAGGGGATAAGGTTTTGATAATATTGAATCTATTTTATTGGTATTTGGCTTACCATGGTTGGAATTCGCGGTCACTTTGACCGACGTTTCAGACTGGCGCGTGCAGTCCATCCTCAGGGCGAGTGCCTGGTTGCGGTCGGGCCCGCGGGCCGCGGTTGACAGAACACTGCCTGTCAGGAAGAACTGCACGCGCCAGTCCGAACCGCCGGCCAAAGTGACCGCGAATTCCAACCATGGTGAGCCACATACAAATAATATTAATATCCATGGTAGACTAAAAGTATTAATATTTAATCTAAATAAGGGTTGCAATAAAGGTGCAGGTACTGACCGGGACACTATATAAAAACCTAAGAAAAGTCGGTTGTCTTTGAGCGGGGAAACGCCGCAATGGTTTTAAATGTCCATAGCCAATAAATTATAGGCCCTAGAAAAGTATCAGATTCAAAATGATCAAAGCAGCTCTGTAAGCTCACAGATAGTTAGCCAACAGTCTCCACTGAACGTTCGTTGTCTATGTATACACATAATTGACATCTGCGACTGAAATCTGCGGACTTATGATGCCTGAAACGCTCTGTAAGGAGTGTTAGGAAATAAGAACACTAAACCGTTTGAAGATTTTTGTATATATATTAGTATCGATAAAACTAGCTGGCTTTTGGTTATCGACCGCGAATTTGCTGGTCAGGCGTGACGACCGGGACTGAGATTCTAAACCGGTGACAAGTCCCGGTGTACCGGGACGAATGGTAACCCTAATCTAAATCAAAGCGACTATGGGATAAGGACAAGAAGCCGTGCTAAAGGGCGACGGCATAGCAATACGTATGAACGATTTTGCGCCGTGTCGCTCCGCTGCCGCATAGTAAGACCACAGAATAGAAAATGGTAAGACTCAAACAGCGCTACCTGAGCACTGATGATTAAAACACGAATCGTATGCAGATGTAATAGGTGCGAGATTCGTTCTACTCGTGTGGTGGCTGATATGTCGTCGCGCCGACGAAGAACGTTTGCGCGAAAATCACACTATATATTAAATTTCACGTGTTTCAAAGACGGAAAACAATATTTTTTTCGCTACGATTGTAGGGAAAAATATTATCTATATTTCTATGAGGGTCTTGTATTGAAACAATTGATGTTTCTCAAGACAATTTAGCTTCAAAGTACAATTTTCGTACTTTTCGTTATTTTTTGGAGATTTATTTAACACCTTTCCAAAGTAGTAAAATATATTTTTGCGCTATGTTTGTTATTTAAAGATCAATAAATAACACATATTTTTTACAGATTTTTTATCTTTACCAATAGCTCACTAATTTCGTTTAAAGTTGACCTTTTGAGTCTTATTTCTGCCTTAAGAGCATCGTGTAATGCGAACCGTTTTCAAATTTAGAATTTCCGAATTGCTGTCGCTGTGAGCCGCGCCGCCGCTGCCCACGCATGTGAAAAGGACAACTGTAGATCAAAAGCAAACTGCCTACAAAATATGTGTGATGAGATGATTCACATTCAGGCAAGTCTTCTTTCATGTCTTTATTCTTCCTCAATTTAAGTGATATAATTTTTTTTGCTATCAACAAAAGCCTACGGTATGTCGCTATGTCTTAATTGTAATAATATTTTTTATATTTTTCCATACAAAAAATATTAAAGTTAGGCCTAAAATTGCAGGATTTTCACATTTCTATAATCAAATATATTTCATTTATAATGAAATCACGAAAAAAGGACAACATATGGACATAGATATGGATAATATCTTTTACACACAAACATTTTAAAATGGTAGTGCAAGATTTACGTGTTGGCCCCTGATGTATGAGAAAAGTGGACTTCCCGGTTCTCTTAAGATGTGAGCCAGTGTAGGTTGATTTACGAGTATGTGGCGCGGTCGTATTTTTTTTCGCGCTTCGTCCAAAGGTTCACTGCGCAACCCTTCCGAGAAATATCGTGATGTATGGATGCATTCCGAGATACGCCAGATTTCATTCGTGAAAACTGCATGTAAATCAATTCTGTAGTTATCGTTACAGAAAGACAGATGTTGCATTTTATAAATAGCGGAAAAGAAGCGAATTTACTTCGAGCTCAGACATGCGCTAGAAAACCGAAAACTCTTCAGAAATATTCAGTCTAGATGATTCATGGGTTTAAGTTGTTTTCCCTATGCACTATGCACCCTGTGAATTAGTCATGCAATTTTATGATTGCAAGTACTCACGCATAGCACATAATATAATCTAACTAAAGGCACGAATTGGAATATGTCTAGTGCCTATTTCAATATGACGAATCTTCTCGAGAATATGTTAAAATTTAAATGTATTAGCAGGTCTACTGGGAGATGCCGCGTTCTCCAACAAGTTCGCCTTCTATAGAAGCCCAACTTGCAGCACGCAGCAGAAAATTGTACCTAATAAGTAGGTAGAACATGTATGGACATACTTACGTACATTAGTTTTACATGACTCCGTTTTTATTAATGAAGCTGTTTTTAATAATTATTTCGTTTCTCGAAAACAAGTAAAAATCTAATCATTTTGTAACGTACGACTGAATATATCTGTCTTGGTATGAAAAGAAAAATATTTTTCTCGTAACATTATAACGAGTTTTTCGAACTAACACAAACAAATTTCTACTTTCTGTTATCTTCCTCGGGCTGGCTAAAAACTATTAAAACAAAATCGCAGAAAATTTTTTTTGACTACACTGCAAAGCGATATTATAAAAGCAAACCAAATAAGACCATCGGAATTCGTTACGTGAATCAAAGTTTTTTTTGTAGCCTACTTATAACCAAACAATTTAAAAAGAAAGAACAAAACAAAAAATTAACATGCATACAATAGCTTCATCCCCAAAATAATCTACAGGTGCACACAACTTGCATTAGACTGGTTGTGCCAAGCGTGGCGATAAGTCACTGATAGATAACCCGTGAGTTCGTAAGTGTAACTATGATAAGACTTTTTTTTTTGTCTTTACAAAAATTATTTATACTTAGTTTCGATGTGTCTAGTGTAAAGGCTGCTACTCTCCATCATTGATTCCCCCTATAAAATCAATGTCTCCATCCGCATCAAGAGTAGATCCCCCAGTGTGTTTAATTCTTTGCTTGTATGTAACGGTGACTTATTCGAAGTTTGAAAAGCACAATCCCTATTTGCGCGCACTTATGTCATTCGGCAATTCCGAATGTGCCATTAGCCTTTATAGCGCAATTCAAAAGCCGGTATAATAGCCACAAAGTGAATTTCAGCCTGCAAATGGAGGCACAATAAATTCCCGTACGCAGGTGGCAAATCGCACAATTTTGAACGTCGAATTCCCGCCTTGCCGACGCAAACTCCAAATCCAAACATTTTCAAAGACTATTTGTAATTCAAATTGTTGGTTTCTCATTGGATTCGTATGTTGTATACATACGAATCCTAATTTGTCGGTTGCTAATCTTAGCTGCGTTTCAGCGACCTAACGTATAGTAGCGCTTATAGTGCGCCTTATCGACCTACCACTTGTTTTTTAGGGTTTCGCATCCATACGGAAGCCAATTAATTACTAAGCCTATGCCGCCGTCTGTCCGTCCGTCCGCCTGAGGGCTTTATCTTTTGAACCGTGATAAGCAGAAATTTTCACAGAATATGCGTTATTATGGCGGATATGACAACAAATAATAAAACAAGCAAACGGTAACCTTACAAGAAGCGTTCTAAGAATTGGTTAGTACATATTCACGCAACTTCTTAACTTAACAGATGGCGCCACAGGTAGTTTGCATCGCAGATAAACAAAAGATAGACGGATATGGTTTTTGAGAGTCGACGGAACCCTCCGCGTGTGAGTAGGACTCGCGCTCGACCGATTATTGATAAGACAGAGACGGCTCTTCAACAGTGTTTTCGTACTGCTCAGGAGGGTGTGAGAAGAGCAAGGGAGATAATTGACCGTTCGTGCCTGTTTTCTTTCAATCCTTTCATTATCCGCTTTTAGTGGTTTTAAAGTTTTAATGCGACATCACGAGATAATACCGTCTTAAAGTTGTCGCCGTGAGTCAGACGCGGGCAGGCTAGGACAAAGGTTAGTCAGCGACGTAAGGCGGGCGAGCTGGCGGCGGGTTCAACGAACTGGCCTGACCAGTCCGGTCGACGTTGCTGCGGAGGCGACGCGGTAGCGCTGCCACCACTGGATACAATTTAAACAGATCGTTCACGAGCGAGCACACCGGCTAGCATGTTGGCCAACACGTCCGCGTTACTTTTGCTTTCATGTTGCGTGGATACCTGGTCACCTGGTGTGCATTTCCTATATTATTCCCACTCCCCGGCAATGCCGAATTCGCAAATTTGAAAAGTAAGATAGTGTTAGTTAATTCACTCTAACAAAGCAAATAATACTGGAAAGTGTATCATACTGTCATCGTGTGACACACACTAAAGTGCACACAAATAAAACTCGCGCCGAACATATCGGTCAGGCTTTTACCATTGTGTTTGCCGTGTTCACCGCTCAGACCACCGAACATGGCGGTCCGTCATTGGCCAACAACGAAAATGTTCGTTACTCGGTTTGAAATAACCACATACACTGATCTGCCTGCAACCAATGTGGCCCACACCACCCGCCAGCATGTTCGCTCGTGAATAAGGTTTTAGTAATAGGGCTGATAGAGTGGCTGGACTATTCCGAATGGCTCGGATGAGTTATTTTATTGTATTTCTGTAATGTGAGCGTGGAGTAAGAGATGTTTTGAATTGTCTGAACTCAATTATAGGTGGTACCTACATTTTACGAGCCATTATTTCAAATCATAGATAGAAAAACTTTATTGCTCCTAACACATTTTACAGTAATAAAATAAACGATAAGTAATTATTTACATAAGGTACAAATCATACCTATTTAGCTACGTGAATCTCTATTTCTTGTTTGTGCCTAGTGGAATAAATAGCCATCTCTTTACATGACGATATGCCGGTGTTGAAAGTACGAAATATTTTCTTACCAATTATATTACGAATCGTTGTTAAAAATACCTTAGTTCAGTTCTGATGTTCCACCAATCAAGCAATATTGTATGAATCGTTGAACAGTACCTGTAACGAAATAATTTCAATATAAATAATAATTAAACAAAGAACATTAATTTAAATTGGTTTTGCTTTGCTTTAACTAATTAACTGTTAATTATATTGACGGTGGTAAGTCAGAACGGCACTTGTATGCGTCAAACAATTAATTGTTAGGTGTTGTTTGGATTTTGTTTTTAAAACTTTTAGGTGTTTAGGTGCCTTTCCACCGCCAACGTCCACTGATCGTAAAATTGTATTAATAGTAAACTTAAAACGTATATTCTCTACTAGCAAAAACTTGAATTTATGAAACTATAGCACTTAAAAGACCAAGCACAACTAAACGTTTACACTTTGTTATAAATCTTCTTTACGAATGTCTAGCCAGGGCGCGGGTGCGAAGGAGGGTATTAGGGAGGTCGTAAAATTTCTGAAGCAGCTATTTCAGTTTCATAATCCGTTTACATTTAGCTTCGTAATGTTACTACTATATAACATTCGAGTTCGCTTTGAAAGTGGCAATACACGTGTAAAGAAACTTGTTTTTTATAAATATCCATTGCACAATAGCATAGGCCGAGTGGTTTGGGCGTCGGCTTCTCTTGTGAGGGGTCCGAGTTTCGAATCTAACCAGTGAGCGTGTACCAATGAGTTTTTTTTATGGAAACTGACACGGTTGGCTACATCACCTACAACATATGTGATGTCAGCCCATAACACCGGGTGAACTTGGTGCCACGTCAGTGCTTCCCTTCGGTCATGCCGGCTACACTGAACTGGACGGAAAACACAAACTATTTACATAGCCGTTTCGACCGACCTTTCATTCAGTGCGGTGGTATCAACCCGGGCGGGTTGTAATATAAGAAGGGGGTCATATCCCTTAGTCGCCTTTTACGACATACACGGGGGGAGATGCAGTGGGGCTATTCCTGATTTTAAAATAATTACGTGCATATCTTCACCCGATGCTCCATGGTTCGGATTCCATGTAAAAATGTAGGTCCACCGGGTTGACTGGAGGAAATTGCCTGAGGCAACAAGAGTGTATTATTATTATTATTTTATTCATTTATTTACACATCTATTTACAATAATTTTACATATACCTAAAACATACAAATATTATATTCCTTTATTTCACGTTTTCACAGGTACATTTATATTAATTTTACATATAATACTAAAAGTAATTAAGTATTTTATATACCTACGTACATTAAAATAATATTTTTTATGTTTTTATTCCTATGTACTTTTTAGTAGTTACTTTTTATATTCCTAAGATTTCTTTGAATTTGTACTTTTCTCAGAAACTTTGAAATTTCAAATAGGTTCCTTCTCTAGTATTATAATAATGGTGTTCAATTGTCTGCATGTTATTATTAGTAATAGTAATCTCTGTAAGGGATAAGTCCGCCTTTGCACCTTATGTAAATTTTCTAATGTATTTGTTACTGTTTAATGTTTACTGGAGCAATAAAGAATTTTCTATCGATCTATCTATCTATTAAACGCGTCATCTTCCACATTAATAATAACAATTGAAATGTTCAACACTCATCATTTTATTCCAACTCGTATGTTTCCTGTTGTCGTTTGTTCCTTTTCGGAATTTTAAACACAAACATACTTAGGGCCGAATCACCATCCCAGGTTAAGTCTTGGTTTTTTTCTGTCGTTTAAAGTGACATTTATCGTACAGTTGATAGGTGTGGACCGGCAGCTACATTTTAGTCGAAGGTGGTGAAATCGTACGTTAGAGCACAGATGAGATTAGAAGTTTAACCAAACTGAAGGTCAATTGATAAAGCGATGACACGACGGTCTCTCAAGACTCAGCTACTCAAGTGTGATTCACTCAATATGAATCAATTTGAAGTACTTGTACTATTCTGGACCGCCCGACTGACTAATCCTATGCAGATGTTATATTAAGAAACATACACAGTTATGGGAACTTACCCATACCGTTTTTTAAGATAGAGGTGTTTGTCAAAATACCACGCTGGGTCACAGGTGGTACCTCCCCTGCAGTGTCACCCTTCACGAGGTATTTTAATTAAAATATATTTGAAAAATACTAAAATAAAGCAGCGGCGGCGCGTGGCGGTGCTACACACAGGTTGATAGTTATTTTCGACTGATTCAATCCATTTAAATATGTTATTAAGTTAATTTAAATTTTGTCCACCTTTTTGTTTTGCTTCCGCACTGGGTGGCTGTGCCCGAGGTCGAAACCTCAGGCGCAGCCAATTTCACCCCCGAGGTGGTGAAATTGGCTTCTAACTCTTCTGTCGACTACAAATGGGTTTTCCGCAAGAGTACGGCGGGTTTAACGAAGGCTAACAGGAAGAGGAGGGATAAGGGAAGCAGTTCGTCAGAGCAGCGGCCATATAGTAGTACCGATAAAAATAGGCTCTATGATCCAAAAATAGGCTCTTGTCCAGTTTATCTAAACTAAAAGAAGGTATCCGGAAATGCGGCCACGATTATTAATCCAATGCGGTGGTATCAATTCGAGCAAGTGCTACAAACTGTCGTTAAAATTCCACTGTTGCTGATTGACCGCTACCGCATTGGGTTGTTTTATTTATTACATTTTTGGTTGGCCCTCCGACAACGCCATGCGCGAGCGGGTCTCGGTGCAATTCGATTTTTTTGCATATTACTGCACCGACCATCCGTTGAGCTCTTTTATATTCATGAGTATTTACAATTCTAAAAATAAAAATAACGACTACTTTCATATGTGCTGACTTAAGTGTGTGTGTGCTCTAAAACAGTCGCGTGCGTGTGTAGTACCCGGACGGAACCGACGAGCATGTATACGACTTTTTTTAATTGTGGTGAAGCTATACTTCTTTAGGCGAGTTTTGAAAATGCATATGACATAAAAATGGGGAGCAAACTCAGAAAAAACGTCATCGTCATCGCATACAAATGATTTGTATCTAGATATCGTGCGGTGCTGCCCGATAGACACTCGGAGAGAGGGAGAGCGAGGTGAGAGGTTGCAGGGAGAGAGGAGGGGGACGGCTGTGGCGGAGGGAGGGGGAGGGAGATTTTGTTTTTTTTTTTAATCACCCCAAAGAAATATAACTTCTAAGGCGCGTACATAAGTACACGCACCCATTTTTTGGTTCATTTTACTTAGAAGTGAAAACACTTTACTACCATTTGTATGTCTGTACATTATGCTGAGTTTCAGTTCGCCCATACATAATGAAGTTTCAGGTGAAAAACAATCAATACATTCAATCAGGTTTTAATTTCGTTATAATGCTTATATGGTCAGACACTATTAGGAAGGCTAACGAACAAAATACATAATAGAATTAGTGAAAGATTACCGAAACTTTTAAACGGATTAGTCGAAAATAACTGTAACCACAAAAGTCGTACTTATATGGTTTACTTACTAGATACAAGATGTATGTACTGCAGTGATTTGTCATTTTTGCTTTAGTTGTGTTAATTAAATGGGATTCATTTAATTAAATCAACTAAAATGCTCGCTAAAATGTCGAAAATATTTTGTTATCGTATTATTATTTTAATGAAATACAATCAATAAAATAGTTTTTTTTAGGGTCCCGTATCCCAAAAGAGAAAAAAAAAGTGAACCCTTATAGGATCACTTTCGTGCCTGTTTGTCCGTCCGCCTCTCACACCTTATTTTCTCCGAATCTACTGGACGAAAAAAGATTGAAATTTGGTACATATGTAGCAATCGAAGACTCCCGGGTCTTCGATGGGGCCTTCGTTCATTTACGCATAGCGTAAATGAACGAATTTAGATTTTGGAGGAAGGTAAGTTTTTTTTTTTTTTCAAATGCGACCTATCTTGTGATGTATTAATGGACGGTAGAGGATTGTCAGGATCGTGGCACGTGTAGATTCGTTTTGTCTGCCTACTCCCCTGGGAAACAAGACGTGACGTAATGCATGTATGTTTATTTTATAACTTTAGTTTAAATTGTGTTATCCAATAAAGCATATTTTTATTTTTGACTTAGATTTTTCTATTGTCAGTTAAGCCTCGGGTTAAGATCAAACGATCGGTTAAAGTCACATTTCTCATACAGCTGACAGGAGTTAACGGACCGTTAAATAACCGAAGGTGGTAAAATCGGCCCGTAAAATTTATTGCATTTAAAATAAAATTAAACTTTAAGATGGCCAACAAATATTTCTAAAATTTTGCCTAGTTTACACACACACACACACACACACAGACGGAGCATTTTATAATATTACAAATAACCAGCGGCGGGTGGCCGAGTGGTTTGGGCATCGGCTTCTCATGCGAGGTCCACGGTTCGAATCCGGTCGGCGTGTACCAATGAGTTTTTTCTGACGAAAAAATGTACGTGCATATACACTTGCTGCTTCACCGTTAAGAACCGGTGTAAAACTGTAGGTCCCTTCCCTTGCCCCTTACTAGGTGGTAGGCTCAAATTGTAGCCGACTGGGTTGATACCACCGTACTGGATGTAAGAGGGCCGCATAGCAGCCTCGGTTGTGTTCTCCTCTAGTACAGTATAGCCAGCAATCCAGGGAAGTCTCCGGTATGGCACCTACCTTCCCTTCTCGGAGGTAATTTGGCTGGTCAGAGCATGCGCATTGGCCCCTCCGACTCAGCCACACATATAGGATTACATAAAAAAAAACCAGATAACATTTGAAGTCAAATTAAATGTAGCAATCAAATCATAGATAGCTTAAAAGCTTTCGTAATAACAGTTTAATTAAGAAAAACCCACAGCGATTGCCATACCCGACAGCTTGTCGGAGCGTTTCCTTTCGTTCCCCGGAACAATCTAATATTTCGCACCGCTCATTTCATTCCATTGGATTAATTTAAATCAAAGTAATACTGCTGCTAGAATGAATCCTCACCATTAATAACCATTAGGTCTTAGTAATGTTCTCAATCGTCCCTGTCTAACGCCTAGGGTCTCTGATTAGATAGAACGAGACAGGTAGCCGGTCGCACCTCGGTCTGGGTAGCTAATGTTTTTAATATCGTAGATTGCGGTTGCAATTATCGGAGAGTTTTAAGTGCTCAATATATTTTCGCTCCGGTCGACTGGTACCGGTTGACTCATGGCCCGGAGTAACGGAGGGGCAAGACAACGAAACCCTCATTGGCTTTGCAGCGAGCTCGTTTTGCGGCAAGATACCTAAGTACTTTTAAATTAAAAAAGAAAGGGTAAATTTTTAAAATGAATAACTCGGAAACTTTAAAGATATAATATTTTCTTATATTTTTTTTCTTCTGAGTAGGTCTTATGTGTTGACATTAATAAACATACTTTACATACTGTATTCTCAAGAACAATAAGTACTGTATTTATTATTATTCCTTATTGACACCGACTTCATCGACATCCGATCGTGAAATTAAGCATACGCGGGCGCGGTCAGAACTTAGATGGGTGACCGTTCGACCGTTGAGGCTTTTTTTTTTTTTTTTATTAATTTTTGTCTTGGATGCCAGGTCCTTCAGCCATTTCTTGAATTTTCTTTTCTTTATATGGCTGACCCTGATTCGGATTTCACGCCCTTCCCTTACCTCCGGATTGGTACACACCGCACTGAATGAATAGTTGATCGAAGCGGCTATGCAAATAGATTGTTTTTTCAATCCAGCTCAGTGTAGCCGGTATGAGAAAGGGAAAGCACTGACATGGCACCTAAATCACCAAGGTGTGATGGGCTGACATCGCGGGTGTAGTATAGGTGATGTGCCCAAGCATGTCAGCTTACATAAAATACCGGCCAAGTGCAAGTCGGACTCGTGCACCGAGGTTTCCGCACCACAATAAAAAACATGGAAAAAAAAACACGTTTTTTGTATGGAAACCCCTTTAATTTTTTACTTTTTCTATTTTGTATTATTTGTTGTTATATCGGCTACCTATACGGTTCAAGAGATACAGCCCTCGGACAGACGGACGGACGGACAGACAGACAGACAGACAGACAGACGGCGTAGGCTTAGTAATAGGCTTCCGTACGGGATACGGAAACCTAAAAAGGGTTTAAAAGCTCATTCTACAAGTACAAGTCTAGGTAATGTTATATTTATTATAGTTCTATGCGAGGTTCTATGCAAGCGATCGTTACAGGTATGAACCTTCTGTACTGCATGCCATTGATTCGAACTCCGAAACGTTTTCGGCAATTTCCTCGAAAACATGAGCTATTACAGTTAAGAGAAATATCAATCAATGTTCCTTCATCATGAGTCCTCAACTAAACCCCTATCCATTACCTAAAGAAGCAAAATACCCAAAAGATCGCTCTGTTGCTGAGTGGCAATCAGTTAGCTTTTGTCCGCTAATCAGCTGAGACCAACCCGCACCTAAACTCTAAAGATACTTCAAACGCCGGATAACGCCTTAGGGCGAAGTAACTATTACTTAATCTGTGCTTAGGGCTCGGCTACACGGCCGATTGTATCACCAACAGTTTAATTTAGTTGGCCATGACGGCCGATTTCTCTGCAACCCAACTGTTTAGTCGTTGAGGTGCGCCGACTAAAAAGTTGACCGCTGTAGGCGTTGTACAACTTTTTAGTTCAGTGTGTCCAGCGAAAATAAAAATTCCCTGAATTTTCCCCGTTTTCGAGATCCTTATTTGCCATGGTTATTTTGAATGCATTTTTGGAATGAATACTTATTGTATGAATTTTTTGCCTTTTTCATCTTCCTTCGAACGTTTTTAGACTCTGTAAGGTTTAAATGAATGAATACTTTTCTGCCTTTTCTTTAATCTAAGCTGATAGGTGAACCTGTTCTCGCTAGTGGCAACATTTCCTGGTAATTCACGGTTTCCAGGTCGCTGAACATCCTGTAGTTCTGTTGTACCAACTTTTTAGTTGAGTCGTGGAGAGTTGGTGCCAACTAAAAAGTTGAGTTGAGCGCGCCCTTGTCATTTTACATATAGGTATTTTGGAAGTTCTTTTCTTACGACTCAACAGTTTAGTTGGATAAGAATCGGTCGTCTGATCAAATACACGTAGAAGTACAATATGTACAGCGCTTTGGTATTTCCCAGTTAATCCCCCTTCTATGCACGGTAATCCCCGGTCGGGGACCATGGTAGATTAGAATTTATGTTCGGTATAAAGCCAAAAATAGGTGTAGGTATACCGCAAGGTTGGCCCATATCACCCATATTGTATTGTACCACAGCCGATAAAAGGTTACGAGGTGTGTGCCAGTACTACAGCCTTAAAGCGTTTCGTGTGCAAACCAACACAGGTACTAAAAAACTTTCTACCTTTCTAGAACTCATTATAGGTTATTTCCCTTACTAGGTGGTAGGGTAAAACGCGTCTGGAAATGACACGCGTTCAGTGTACCCCGCAAAAATGGGAAACACCGGCAAAATACCTCGTCCCGGAAATATGTAATTAGCTGACATCACTGAACTGACAATGTTAAATTCCATAAAGCGTAACCCTTCTTGGCTTTGCCGTAGTTGAGTAGTGTTTAAAATGAATAATTCTGATGTCTGATACGCTGTATTTCGTAATTTTTTTTTACTTTCAAAGCGTGGGTTTTTCCTTTATTCTGCGAAATGGCCTTATGATCGTCCAACCCACTCCCGTGAATAGACGTCATGAAAACTTTTACTAAGTGAATGGTCGCTTTGCCTTGAAAGTCCTTTTAGAATTCTACTCAGAAGACTGTCCCGTTAGTGCGGCCAGAACCTTTTCATTTGAATATAGAGAACCATAAATTCCCGGTTTATCTGGTGCATAAACCTGTCAGATGCAATGTAAGCTGCTTATCTCTCTCCTCTGGCATAGAGATGGATTGACGAACAACACTGATAGTGATACGGCATAATAATTATTGATAGAGCAAGTATTTTGATAAACTATAAATGTTTTCTTTTACTTGTTCTAGATTGTTGATGAAAGAACGATTAGTGCCTTCCTACTCATTTGTAGCAATATATATTTTAGTTTTGATTTGGTTGTTAAGTGTAGTTATAGGTTTTAGTTATTTTAGTTTAGATAAATACCTACCTTGCAAAAGTGTTTTTTGCATGTTTAATAGAAAATTATTTTTGTCTTTCTTTTCTCTTTCCAATAATCCACGATAGCTTGAGTTTGAGTAGCATCGGCGCCCGCACAAAGGAAACACTATTTGAGAACAAATTTCATTTCCGTAACCTCGAAAGAAATCTAAGCAACAAAGCACGGGTAATGTTATTAGATGTTCCGGAGCCGAGTAGAACGCATATTTTATCTAAATTATTCGCGGAGGAACGCCGAAATCCTCGAAAATCCCCAACACTGCAATCTCACAACAATAACAGAGAATAGTACGTGGCGTCTCATTCCCTTCTACAGCTTCTCTTGCTATTATACAATGCAACGTCGAGATGTTTGTAAGCGGTAAACTCGAAACCGCTGAGCCGATCGACATGCAGTTTTCACTGATGAAATCTGGTGTATCTCATTTCATTATGGTTAGGCATCAACGCAATATTTCTCAAGGTGCTGAGAAGCGGACGAAAATCAAGCTGAAAAATACGACCGTGTCAAATAAATGTTAAGATAACGGTCGGTCACCAAATCCCGGGAATATCACTACCTACGCCCACCACTGAAATAAATCAACGCATGTCCTCGTTGGTTTATGTCTTAGAGATGTAATCAAGTAATGTATGAAGGAACATGTAATATTTTGCTAGATTCAGATTCAGATATTTATTTCGCCATAAAGAACACACAATATTAACAATATTTCATTGAGACATATGCATAGTATGGTTCGTCATATTTGTTTTTTGTCATGCCGTTCAGCAATGCAATCTATAAGGAAGAACCGAATAAGAAACCTTATAGAACTAACATTACTAACAAACTAAGTTAAATATAACATACTATATCTAAGCAAAAAATTTAAAATATTAAGTCAAGAATAAAGGATAACAGAAAAATATACACATAGTTCCAGGTAATTCCTGTTCGAAACATACGGTGACCAACGCGCCCCATTATATTCAGCTGCCTCGGTTTTAGGAACGATAATCAGTGTCGCCTCGGGGTAATTTGATTATTGTTTAGTTTTACGTGTTTTTCGTTGTACTTTTTTCTTGAATAAGTTAATGTAATAAAAGTTCCAAGCATCATAATATCATATGTGTATACAACTCCTCTAAGCACAATTCATAAACCTTCACTCAAATCGGACAAACCCGCGAGCGGAGCTAGCACACGTTAGTCTCTTCACATATTCCCAACACGAATGCGCATTTCGATTTTTCTTTACGCAAGAATAAAGAAACACAAAAGGCTTCCTAAGTCTCGTCGTCGGTGGGTGATTGAGAGCGCGATCTAAATGAGCAACCCCATCCACTTGAGGGGACAATTAATTTTCGTCATTGTGCTCGACACTCAACGCATGATGCACAACCGTGTCTATTAACCCTAACGTACCCAGTTCCGACATTTTAGTGTAATGGGGCGTAGCGGGCCGACACATGTCGCGACAGGGTCGGGCAACTTTTTGACACATTTCGAACGTACATTTTACCGCTAACATATGGCGGTTGCGCTAGCGAAGATCGACCGGCGTATTTGCGTTCCCTCGAGGACTAGCGCATTACCTAGATTGCACCGACTGCCCATTGTGTTCATGGTTTTTTATTCAAAACACTATATAGAATTGGCATCACTCTATTAAATCAATTGCATGATATTGGCAGCACAGACCACTCAGAACAATGCAACAATAGCTGCGAACTCTGCAAGAGTAAACATTTTTATAACTGCACACTTTTTGGCTTGGTCTAAGCGAGATTATGACAGCCTTGATTTTTTTTATTCTACGACCCGCGTTTCTGAAATCGGACATGGCGCATTTAATTCTTGTTTTATAAATAAGAGTATTGTGTCATTCTGTTAGTATATACACACATGTAACTTGTTGGCGACACACACCTTACCGCATACCCTCAAGTGTCAGAGCTCTCAAGAGCGCTGACCCAGGAGGGAATAGAAATACGCTTGCGGGCGCGGGCGAGTCGCGAGAGCGAATGGCTCGATTTATTTCGTAACGCATACTAAGTTGTAAGTTGGTGAGGGCTCGTTGGGGATGAAAGTTAAAATTCGTAGCGAGATGTAGCGATAAGCTGCGACGCAAACTCATGGGGTGCTATTATTTACGGCGCTTGATGGATCGGTGCGCTAAATTAACGAAATATTTTAAAATAAGGATTGAACGTTAGCTGGCATTTTTTTGTTGAACACGTTTACTCACGTACTATGCATTAATTTTGTAGCAATTCTACCCTAAGTCTAGTGAATTGATAGAGCTGTTTAAAACATGAAGATTGCGAAACACCACCCAAACTAAAGAACGTAGTAAGATTTATCAAAATCAACACAACACCAATATTAATTAAGCTAACAGCTATAATAATCGCGTGATAGAAATGTAGCGGTGACAATACAAAAGCCAGCCTAGCCCGACCGGAGGACACTGTGAACTCCGTGTTGTTGCCTCTTGTCCATGCTCGGACGTCCCGATTTTTTATATAGTCTGATTACAAAACACGCAGCTGTTCTTGTATTTAACGTTCACGCTAGAGCGCAGAGAGCTAAGCTGAGCGCAGAACGCAAGAACGCCTCCACGTGAGTTTGAGCCCTAGAGCCAATTACAAGTTTCTGCGTTCCTATCTTCAAGGTGAAGTCATCGGTCTATGAAATGTAAATGTATGAATTTGATGTATTTATTTCCTATTTCAAATTCAAAACTTGTATCTAATTCAAAATGCATCGTCTGTCTCTCCCCTGTTGGTTGAGCCGATTTTCAAGCCATCGCCCAACACCTTCGTCCAAGTTGTGAGCGGAGCTGCCTGCAGAAGCTAGTTTTAATAACACCCAATTACTTAGCATTATGAAAATACTCGTCTTCATCATCGACCTGCTGCTGTCCAAGACATAGGTCTCCCCAAGACGACGTCAGTTTCATTTTTTCCCCGCTTCTCGGGGCCCCGCTTCCGGTGAGACGACCCGAAACAGTCAGCCCGTGGCCAGAGTGGGGCCACGGGCAGACTGTTTCGGGTCGTCTCACCATTTGGCGGGCGGCCTGACGGTGCATGGCCGCCAGAACAATACCCGTTTACTTCAACACGATCGTCATCTCTGCGGCAGACTTGTGCCGCGCCTTTCCATTTGAGGTTTATCAAATTATTGAGCAATATCAAATACTCGAAATAAAACACAATTTCCAAACGTTCAGTGTAACGGATTTCGTGTAAACTTTTCAGTGCTATACGAACTTGGATGTCGGATAGAATGGAGTTATAGTAGTTGATTTACGACTGCTTTATCGCAGGTAGCCTTCGCCTTCGCCAATGATACATTAAATCCCCATTAGTCATAGTTAATTAAACTGTAACCTGTTATATTCGTGAATTAGATTTTATTACAATAGCCATGCTGTTGGCTATGTGATTCCTCATACTTTGTATACATTTCTCTCCCAATATTTGGTGGGCGTACACACCAATTGTAAAAGATAGAAGATACGTGCGGGAACAAGGGTTCGCTTAGTCTGTTTTACAGGTACTATCACGAACGCTGCTCTGTGGAACTAACATCCCTTATTCCCTGCCACCCGTCCACAGTGTCAAATATGACCTTAAAATCGGACACTTTCTTTTTATTCCAGAAATTAATAGATTTAGTTATTTAAATTGCTACAGTAAAACTCCCCCGCCTCTGCGACTTTTAGTTTAGGAGAAATATTTTTTTTAAAATTACACTTTTTTAGTTTCGGAAAAACGAAAAATAATTCTACAATTAAAACTAAGCTACTTATTTAAATTTCACTCAGCCTTATCAAAGACCCTTTCGAATATCCACATTTGAAAAGTTATTCGAGGCTGTGAAAGTTTACAGAAATCGAATTATATTTATTTTTTATTTTTTTTATTTTATTTTTTTTCTCCTAGATCCCATAGTAGTAGGCGGAGATATTTATACCGAAAATAGTTCACTGTTTCCTCTGTCCGTTAAAAAAAAACCGACGCCTAATTCCATGGGATTAAGAAGTTACAGGAGTTATTCGCTATGGGCTAGGGTTGTTACTAGAATGAATAAAAATTTTCCCATTTTTTATTTATTTATTTTTGACATTTGATTAATTTTATTGTATTGTTTCGTGATTTCTTTTTATAATAATTAGCTTGTTTTGGTTTTTGTTTTTTTTTTGTTTTTTTTTTTTATGGAAACTGACACGGCTCGCTAAATCACCTACACTACAGCATCCGTGATGTCAGCCCATAACACCGGGAGAACTAGGTATGCATGCCATGTCAGTGTTTCCCTTCATTTCATGTCGGCTACTATGTTTAAAATTGGGGAGGCGTATGTCCTGCAGTGAACACATAAACACTGACTGACTAACTGACCAGTCCATATACATCCACTGCTGGGACCATATAATCATTTTGCGGAAAAATAAAAGATTTTGTAAAGTGACAACCCTATTGCCCGAAACTTGATAATTGCACTAAAATGAGCATAACTTCTTAAACCCATGGAATTAGGCGTCGGTTTTTTTTTAACGGACAGAGGAAGTAGTGAACTATTTTCGGTATAAATATCTCCGCCTACTACTACGGGATTTAGGAGAAAAAAAATTAAATAAAAAAAATTAAAAAAATATATAATTCGATTTCTGTAAACTTTCACAGCCTCGAATAAGTTTCCAAATGTGGATATTCGAAAGGGTCTTTGATAAGGCTGAGTGAAATTTAAATAAGTAGCTTAGTTTTAATTGTAGAATTATTTTTCGTTTTTTTCGAAACTAAAAAAGTGTAATTTTCAAAAATTTATTTCTCCTAAACTAAAAGTCGCAGAGGCGGGGGAGTTTTACTCTAGCATTTTAAATAACTAAATCTATAAATTTCTGGAATAAAAAGGACGTGTCCGTTTTTATGGTCATATTTGACACTGTGCCGTCCTATCTCCGCACGACTCGTCGCAGAGAGACTCAGCACCATTTTGTTGTTGACAATGGGCTGCTGAGAACCCATCGCTTCTCTAAATCGTTTCTTTGTCGCACCGCTAGGGTGTGGAACTGTCTTCCGGCGAGAGTATTTCCCGAATCCTTTAACCTGGGTGTCTTCAAGCGTCGCGTCGTATTAAAAGGCTAGACAGCCTAGCAACAGTCCGCAAATCTGCTGGCACGGCACCTAACTGAGCGTGGTTTCGCGAGGAGAGGTGATTTTGGCTCTGTCGACTGCGCCATTGGTCTCTCGGCACAGCCATCCATGTTGGTTTACATAAAAAAAGTGTGTCATTTGTAATTTCGTTTGCTCGACAAATTGATGCTCATTGCGACAGATATGGACAAATAAATGAAAATGAAAATAATTTATTGAGAAAAGTCTACACCTATTTTACAAATAACCATGTCTCCTGCTCTAGAGAATCTCGGTCCTGCAGAAAGACTTGTTATAGTTATATAATATATAATGGCCCTTCCAGGCACTTATTACCATTGGTTAAATGATAAGGCATTACGTGTCGAAGGTAATATTTAACGAGTAATAATAACTACTCCAATCAGTGCGATAGGACGATCAGTAAATAATATATCTCGATAAAATACCATGTGATACATTGGTGAACGATGAACCTAGAAATATGTGTCCCGCCCAGTCCCGCCTGTTTAATTTGAGGAAATTTAACTTCTAAGCTACTCAAACATGGACAGATATTTTAAGATCTGCTGCACGAAATCTTTGTTTTAGTTTGAGAAAGTACAGTATTTTTGTTCTAGTCTAGTTCTTAATAGTGTAGGTATACTACCTCAGAGAAAGGGCGGGATAGGGCGATAGAGAATCGATCGATGAAAGAACGAAAGGGGCAGTCGCACTCGATGTTGTCATCGTAAGTCCAAAAGGAAGTAGTTTTTTCCATGTTTTGAATGAAAAAAAAAAAATATTAAATGCAAAATCTATAAAAAATGCTTTATATTGAGGAACTATTCTTTTTTAGTACCGGCCCCACACATCTTTTTTTTTTATGGAAACTGACACGGTTGCACCGGGTGAACTTGGTGCCACGTCAGTGCTTCCCTTCGGTCGTGCCGGCTACACTGACCTGGACGGAAAACACAAACTATTTAAACCTTTACCAACGATTTCTTACTGCAATAATCCAAAAACTTGCATCTGCCGTGGTCAAACTTTAGCCTAGCCTGCTCTGGCTTAACTCGGGTGTAACTAATGTCTAGGTGCCTAGATTTATTAGCCTATCCGGGTCGATGAAGGTCGGGACGTGTTGCATTCGCCCTGTAATGAACCACTTAATCGCAAGTCAAGCCGGACCATAACTTTGCAAGCACCACCGGGAAGGGAAAACTTGTAAGCGATCCTAACTTGGTCCAGCTATCAGGTGGTGGTGAATAGCTTATTTTATAGCTATCTTAAAGAACCTTGTCACATTTGCGATTTTAACATAATCGTAGATAAATCGCCCGGTTTGGTACCACCGCACTGAATGAAAGGTCGGTCGTCCAGTTCAGTGTAGCCGGCACAACCAAAAAGGGAAGCACTGATATGGCACCTAATTCACCAAGGTGAATTACGGATGTACAGTGTATTTAAATTTTATTATTATTGTACAACAGCCGTATTTGTCACGGCTGTTGTACAATACTAGGTGTAACCAACCTTGTCGGTTTCCACAAAAAAAACAGTACCTACACAATTTGGGAGAAATAGGTACCTATAAATTATGTAGGTATTTATTTAGGTTATCATCACCTCAATTTCCAGGTTCACAAGTGGTCTAAACGGCAGGTTCGAAGAAAAAGAAAAAGTTAAATTACAACTTACAAAAACCGGGGTCGGGGCAATTCAGTTTAGTTACTTAAAGGCGTAAAATAACCGCGTAGCTCCGCGTTTTTATATTTTATTTACTTAGCCTTACCCGACGCCATAAAGAGCGTTGCAGCTTCCGTTCGTACTTTCGTGACGATTAACTTTTTCTGAGTTAGGCCGCCATCCCAAACGTGCGTTAAAAAGTTTCACTTCAAAAAACCGCATCCATATCGGTCCATCCGTTTCGGGAGCTAAGTGCCACAGACAGACACACAGACGTAGGCGTCACACTTTGCATCAACCCTCCGTTTGCATCAGGGGTTAAAATGACACATATCTTGAATTTTTTTTTATAATATAACATATTTTAATATTGCACAAATAATTTAAAATAAAAAAAGTCGCGTGCCCCTTACCGCATCTGGCTTTTGACTGGCTCGCACTCGTGGCGACCGCGAACATTTCAGATCTATAATCAACTCCATCATCTGTTATGTATGCCGGGTAACTCGCCGGTAAATAGGCGTAAAATGCTTTGAACTTTATTTCCAATTCCGATATAAACGAATCGTTCATTACGCTTCACTTTTATAGCGACTGTGCCTTAAATTCACATTCCTATTCCATGTATTATGTTATGTAGTATGGCAAAATAATCTTGGCACCAAAAAATAGATTCGGAATTCCGGTCGTATTTAAAATAACTTAACTAATATGAGACGAGACTAACGAATGCGTTAAATTTAGCGAATGTGAGTGGGGCAAGCATCGGGAAGGGTCACCCTAGCAGGCCCGATCGGACATGTGCATTCAAAAGGGGTCAAGTGCGCGGTAGTCGAAACCGACAAGTACATTATGTACGAAGACTGTGCGGAAGATACGCCAGAGCCGTGGGTGTGTCTGTCAGGACTTTACTGATCTGAGGTCAGTTCAGTACCCTTAACACGAGATTTAACCTACACCGCGTACTACGCTATGCCGCCGCCGTGTTCTCCGCATCATTTTGTAAGGAGAAACGAAGCAGCGCCTCTAGTGATAGATTTACAAACTTCGTTTCTCCATACAAAATGATGCGGAGAACACGAAGTACGCAGTGTAGGTTAAATCTCGTGATAAGGGTACAGGACCGTGACACGTGGAGATCCGTTGTATCGTTTTTTATGTAAACCAATATGATCGGTTGTGCCGAGGGACCAATGGTATACAGTCGACAGAACCAACAACACCTCTCCTCGCGAAACCACGCCCAGACAGGCACCATGCCAGCAGATTTGCGGACTGTTCTGTTGCTAGGCTGTCTAGCATGTTTGAATACGACGTATTCGGGAAACACACTCGCCGCCGGAAGACAGTTCCACGCGTTCCAAGCGGTACGACAAAGGAACTATAGAACTATTTTGTCAGCCTCGATAGCTCAGTGGTGCAGACAGTCAACTGTCGCTATTGAATGTTAAGCAACGCTGGGTGCGGTCAGTACTTGTATGGGTGACCGCTGACCGTTGGAGGCTGACCGAGGTTCGGATTCCTCGTAAAACTGTAGGTCCCTTCCCTCCGAAATCTTACTTGGTGGTAGGGTTTAACCCGCCCGGGTTGGTACCACCGCACTGAATGAAACGTCGGTCAAAAACGGCTATGTAAATAGTTTGTGTTTTCCGACCAGTTCAGTGTAGCCGGCACGATCAAAGGGGGAAGCACTGGCATGGCACCTAGATCACCCGGTGTTATGGGCTGACATCACGGACGTTGTAGGTGATGTAGCCAACTGTGTCAGTTTCCATAAAAAAAAAATTAAAAAAAAATTTGAGAACCGATGGGTTCTCAAAATCGTTTCTGGGCCCAATGTCAACAACAAAATGGGTGTTCAACTACTTACACCATTGAGACAGGTGTATCGTTACGTAGTGTCAATAACGTGAACGAAGACTTCCGAATATGTGGAATACTTTTCTAACGTCAGAAGATGTAGTCAACGAGGAGTTGGACCCATACATTAATTCCTCAGTCAATGAAACTTTGATAATATCTTGGAGTAATGTTCGGAATTACTACTGACAAATAATCCAACATTTTTTTTTACGGGAAGTTGGGTATATTCAAAGAAAAGTGAAAATTTAATATAACTCCTATAGACAAATTGCTCCGTCCAAAGTTACTTCGCCATAGGGTAGGTATTATTTATATGAATAAGTACGTAAATAAATCCAACATTTTTTGTATATGGAAATAGTGAATTAAAAACAAAATGTGTTTTTTTACTATATTTTTCTCGGCAAAATTGCTCAGTCGGTTCTTTAATCGGAATATACCTTAGTATTATTATGTACATCAATAAGCATAAGAATCCAACAACTTTTTTATATGCATAATTTTTTTTCAAGGTGACGACCGAAACTCTGTTCCGCAAAATTCCTCCGTCCGTTTTTATTGTACAATTATGATTAAGAATTTTGAAGAAAATTATTTGCAAAAGAATCCAACAAAAAATCCATCGGCAAGTTTAAAAACAAGCGGGCCAAGACGGGCGCGGTGCGCAGAGGAGCGGCCGGCCGCGGGAGGCGAGAGACGCGGCATTTTCCCCTCCTCTGCGTCCATGCTGCGCCGCGCCGCCCCTGGCGCGCCGCTGAAGTTGGCGTGCGGTGTGTGCTAACCAGGGACTGAAAACCGGTTCGAAATGGGGTTCGGGTTCTCCGAACCGGTTCGAAGAACCTTTTTAACGAGCGAACCAGTTTGGTCGCGAACCGGTTCAAAAAAACCCGAACCTGAACCCTAAAAACCGGTTCAGAACCGGTTTGGACCTCTAATATTAACCGGTTCGCAGCAGGGTACGAAATGGGGTGGAAACCTATATACATTTTTTTGGACTTTGGGCTTCTTTATTAATGTAAAATATTGTTGTTTTATGTATTTAATAAAATAAAAAAATAGGTGGTTCATTTTTATAGCCTAATCGATTCAGTTTCATAACAGTAACAAAAAAGTCTTAATTATCATTATGACATAACACGTGTAAGTTGGTAAAAAAAATCAAATTCTTTCTATTCCATACTAATAAAACTAAAATTGTGGTTTTTCACAATTTCTGAAAGAAAGGGATCTATGTGTTGGAAGACTTTTTTGTTCCTGGCATGAAACTGAAATGATTAAGAAATTTTTTTTTTACATTTTACACAGAAACAATGTTTTTGTGCGAACAAAAATTATTTGTTCTTCAAAAGTGATCTATTTCCGATACAGAACCCTCTCTTAGCGTACTATTAACTAATTTTGAAAGAAATTATATAAGGTGCTTCGTTATTCATCTCAAGTAAACACGTTACGCAAAAAAAAAATATATAATTTTTTTTTTTTTTTATGGAACCTGACACGGGTGGCTACATCACCTACAACATCCGTGATGTCAGCCCATAACACAGGGTGAACTAGGTGCCATGTCAGTGCTTCCCTTCATTTCATGTCGGCTACACTAAACTGGACGGAAAACACGAACTATTTACATAGCCGTTTCGACCGACGTTTCGTTCAGTGCGGTGGTATCAACCCGGCCGGGATAAACCCTACCACCTAGTAAGGTAAGAAGGGAAGGGACCTACAGTTTAACGTGGAATCCGAACCACGGTCAGCCTCCAACGGTCGAGCGGTCACCCATCCAATCACTGACCGCGCTCAGTGTTGCTTAATAACAGTTGACTAACCAACCTAGCCAACCAAAGTAGCTCAGTGGCGCACTGAGCTACCGAGGCTGACGAATTTTCTTATCCCTTAGTCGACTTTTACGACATGCGACGGGGAGAGATGCAGTGGGGCTATTCTTTTTAAGTACCGACCCCACACGGTACAACAAGCGGGCCAAGACGGGCTATATGTTTTTAGCATAACTTTTCGAGAAATTTTCAAACGCAGAACAGCTGTTTATTGTAAGTAAGTCACAAGGTCACTAGACCTGTGTGTAACAGTAGGTAGCTTGCATTGTACGGGGTCAATGACCGTTGTATGTCCAAACGCAGAACAGCTGTTTGTTGTAAGTAAGTCACAAGGTAACTAGACCTGTGTGTAACAGTAGGTAGCTTGCATTGTACGGGGTCAATGACCGTACTATGTTCAAACGCAGAACAGCTATTGTTGTAAGTAAGTCACAAGGTCACTAGGCCGCCGCCGCTCTAAAACTAGCTACCTACCTACCTACCTACCTACGTGTGCGGTGTGTGTGCCTACGTTTCTTGTTTGCAAGGGTCTATAGCCTTGATTGGTTTTTACAGCTATTTGATTTAATTTTTTTGTTAGGAGATGTTAGGAGAAACAATGCTCCTATAAACATATTTTTTTTTGCGTAAAGTGTTGAGCTGAACGGGACATGACAAAATAAATAAATAATAATGATAATGATAATGACGAACCATACTGAATATGCATATGTCTCAATGAAATATTGTTATTGTTGTGTGTTCTTTATGGCGAAATAAATATCTGAATCTGAATCTGTTTGTTTGAGCGCGTATGTAACCCTCCCGAAGTTATTGACATAAATAACGAAGCACCTTATATAGGGAGTTAAAGCTGTTCGCGTCTATGACACCTCATGGTCCTTAAGTCACACGTGCCTCCTGGGTGGTGCCAAATGAACAGCAGTTAGCGTGTGGGAGATCTTCGGATCGACTGGGTTCGCGACCACACCCTGGGAGAATCAATTATTTGTTTAATTTTTATTTTATTTTTATTTATCTCTTTATTTCAGCCAACTAGGGCCATATTGACAATACATATTAAATGTCTTAACCTAAGAACTAAAATTACTTTTTCTCCACTTGTGTCTGTACGGGTCCCAATAGAGACCCGTATGCGTCATATTAGTCTGCTGACGCGGTGAATCAGGTGCGCGTAGAGTGGGCGCAGATTGCGTCCGCGGCACGGGCGTCGGCAGCGGCGCGGGCGTCGGCAGCGGCGCGGGCGTCGGCAGCGGCGCGGGCGTCGTCGGCGGCAGCGCGGGTTGCGTCTCCTGAATGTGCAGGACGGCAGTTGTAGACAGCTCCGGCGCGGCCTCAGCATACTTATGGCGCGCGACCTCACGATGAAGGTCGCGATTGTAGCGCCGGAACACCACCCCGGAGGGCCAAAACTCACTGCGAAGGAATGTCTTCACCTTCTCGGCAGGAATGCACAGATTGAAAGCGCAAAAGTTCGTGTCAGCCCAGTGAGAAGGAAGAGCCTCGACACTCGCTCACCCTTATCCTGGACGTGGCGGATGAGGTCCTCGATCTTCATGTCCTTTCGCAGGCGAAACACGTAGATGAGAGCCGTGCGGGGAGCTGCCTTCAAACAGCTCTCTTCAGGGGGCGCAGATCCGCGCTTATTGCACCTCTTCCTTCTCTTCTTCCTGCTCTCGACGAGTACGAACCCGTCTTTGTCACGTGCAGCCTCCTGCCGACAGTCGGGACGCGGTTCCAAGCGCGGGGATACCATTGTTGTTTTCTCCACCGTTTTACTGATACGCTTCGTCATAGATCCGCGTCGCCTTTTCGGACGAGCGGCAACGGGGCGGGTGGGCAGAGGAGCGGGAAGGTTGCGCAGTGTAGAAGTCGAGGCATCAACAGCACCATCAGCGCTTACGTAGCATACCGGCGTCGATGTGCAATCGCTGGGTGACGACACTTGAGCACCTCGCCTGCGCATATTGACGTTGCGTACACTCAGCGTTTCGTTCGGTGTTCCCACTTGCGGAATGCGATCAGGCTGCAGAGACGGGGTTATCGGCCGGAGTGACTCGGAACATGACAATTTCTCAACTGCCTGTTTCAGCTGTTGAACTTCCGGGACGAGAGATGTTGGCCCCTACGCCGCTGTCGCTCCACAGTTTCCCTTCAGTTGAGCTATGTCCGCTTTTATGATCACCAAATCTTTCAGGAAGGCCGTAACGTCGACGTGGTCGAAGGACACAGGCGGCAACTTATTGAGGTCGTACGCCACGAACCTTGGCACGTCGTCGGGGTCTGTCTGCTTTAAGATGGTGATGATGTCCTGGATAGTCTTCTTCTTCCGATTTTCTCCCTTGCGAGTCGGCCTTCTTGACGGAATGCACGCACAAAGCAGAACTCTCGCGGTCTCAACGTCATCTTCGGTGAAGGCGGACTCACAAATCCGGATTATGCTGAAGGCTGATCTTCGGTGAAGGCTAGTACTTCGTTCACAACCATATTGCATTTATCGCGCGCCATTTTCGCTTACTTCGCAGGTGCGTCTAGAGTGCATCGTGTGCGCGTCCGTCGCCGACCGATGCAAGCTCAGTACTATTATACCGCCATAACAGTTCACTGTGTTCCGGTGCACCTCCCGGGGACCCAAAAGCAGGTGGGGATGGCTGTGGTGAGGAGTAGGTCAGTAATCCCGACGCGGATTCGCTGTTCCGACGTGATGCATCGACACGTTTGACAGGGAGACTCGGTGAGACGGTTATTCCGCTGGCCGCCCGCCGGTGGTATAGGGGCCCAATCGCGTCTAACCAACGCGAGAGGCTGCCCTGGTAAACCGGCGCATAATCCCGGAGTGGTCCGTCTTGCCGGTTGGTGAACGGAGTAGGGGTCCCGGCGGCCACTTCCGGGGGGAGGGGAGGGGGGGGGGGGACCGGGGGCCCTTCCGTCTTCCGTGTCGGCGCACCACTAACCTGAGCAGTAAGCGATGGTCCACGCTTTGCCCGTGAATCACCACAGTCACCCTTCACGCTCTTTCCCCCCCTCTTACTACAACCATGGCAGTACAAAGAAAGAACAACTTTCAATCAGCTGTGCACACCCCTACACCACTATTTAGCGTTGACTTGACCAACGTGCGGGGGTTGCACACCAATCTTAATGCCGTCAATCACCACGTGAAGAGGATGAAGCCGGCCTTGCTTTCTCGACGAAAACGCAAATATCTCGCCCGGCCGACACTTCTTACCTGCACCACCCCGGCTACACCCTGGATGAAGCCTTCCGCTGGCGAGCCGGAGTCTGCCTGTTTGTCAGGGCTGATATTTCCTGTCGTCGCCTGCGCTGCATTGAGGACTCCGAGCTCTCAATACTCTGGCCCCACGTGGATCTGGGAACGGTGTCGGGGGTCCCAATAGGTCGCACTCTGGCAATGCGGAGACAGCTCGGTTATTCGAGTACCTGAGTGGAGCGGTAGACAAAGTCCAAGAGCGGTTCCCCACCACGGATTTGGGTTTCCTTGGAGACTTCAATGCCCATCACAAGGCATGGCTAGGCTCCAGGAGAACTGACTTTGCGGGGAGAGCCGCCTACGACTTCGCCCTGACGCATGGCCTGTCTCAACTGGTGGACCAGCCCACCAGGCTGCCAGATATAGACGGTCATGTACCCTCTCTGCTGGATCTTCCGCTGACGACAAACCCCACTGGATATAAAGTCTCAGTGAGAGCCCCGCCGGGTTCTTCTGATCATTGTTTAGTGGGGTCCACGGTGTCATCTTCGCCTCCTCAGTCCCGTACTGGAGGAACGCGTCGAATTTGGCACTACGCGTCAGCAGATTAAGATGAGATGCGAGAACACTTCGCATCCTACCCTTGGAGAGAGATCTGCTTCAGTTCGGACGATCCGTCAAAATGCGGTAATACCGTTGCCGATGTGGTTCTGGGGGCAAAGGAAATGTTTATTCCCAGCGCCTCTGTCCACCTCGGTGGTAAAAGCCAACCATCGTACAGCCGCGACTGTGCTGATGCTGTCGCAGCTAAATGCACAGCTTATCGGGCATGGTCGCGTGCCCGTGCCGGACGTGAATCAAACGTATCCGAACAGACGATGGAATACAACCGCCTCTCCAGATCCTGCAAAAGGGTTATTGCCAGGGCCAAATTTTACTACATCGGCGACAGACTGAACCAGCACCCAACTGGGAGCTGTGAGTTCTGGTCTCTCGCCAAATCTGTCGAGTCGAATTTCTGCCGCTCCTCTCTTCCACCTCTGCAGTGTCCTGGAGGCTCACTTGCCCACTCCGCAAAGGAGAAAGCCGACTTACTGGTATCTCTCTTTGCGGGGAACTTCAACCTGGACGATGGGGGTGCCACTCCCCCAGCCATACCTAGGTGTGAGAACTCCATGCCGGAAGTACAGTTACGATAACAGACTGTACTGGCGGAGTTTCTCTCCCTATACGTCAGGAAAGCGTGTGGGCCGGAATGGATTCCTGCATTGGTGTTAAAATAGTGTGCTCCCGAGCTGGCTCCAGTGCTGACGCGCCTATTCCGTATCTCCTACTCCAATGGCTGTGTGCCGGCGGTCTGGAAATCTGCGTTTGTGCAAGCGGACCCCAAAAAGGTTTCTTTTATTGACAGCGCGTCGTATGGCGCCGAGCCACCCATAAGGTGTCTAACGACGCCCATGGACATTCGGTCGTATGCGGGGGTTCCGAATGCCATGCCGAGCATTGCTTATGGTGCCCATTCACGGCCCTCTTGAAGGACCCGAGACTGTACTTGGGGGGAAATACAGGGAGAGCGTTCCAGAGTTTACCGGTTCTGTAGAGGAAATATCTGCAGAATCGATTGGTACGCATCCGCGGTAAGTCCAGCGTGTAGGAATGCAATCCCTGCCCAGTGCGCGTGGTGCGAAGGTGGAAAGGGGACGGCGGGATCACATTAAACGGCCCCTCCGAGTACTCCTCACGGAATAAGCGATAGAATACACTTAGGGAGCCGACATCCCTACGGTGTTGCAGTGGTTCTAGATCGCAGGACACTTCGGGGTCACCTACTAGTCGCACGGTTCGACGCTGGATTGAGTCCAGAGGCGCAAGCTGGTATTTGGCAGAGCCATCCCACAGGTGCGAGCAGTACTCCAAGCAGGACCTGATCTGCGATTTATAGAGAAGCAGCTTTTGGTGTGAAGTACCGTCGCACCTTATTGAGTACGCCCAGCTTTTTAGAAGCCAGCTTGGCCTTCCCCTCGATATGGCGACGAAAGTTCAGGTCGTGCGACAGTTCGACTCCGAGGACCCCGAGGTGTTCACTTAATTTAAGCGACGTGCCTTGGAATGAAGGAACCGGTGTGAACGCCGCTCTCTTCGCACTGAACACGCGAACTTGTGTCTTGGAAGCGTTGAACTCGACCAAATTACTACGGCCCTATTCGGAAATAGAGTCGAGTGTGTGTTCGAGCTCAGACACAATTCTTCGCCTCTTCTCATCCACAACATCCCGACTGGCTGAAGGGTGACTGGTGTAGGATCCGTGTGCCGTACTGTCATCAATGTATGTTGTCCAGAGACAGCATATCATTGATATGCAGAAGAAACAGCGTGGGTGACAACACAGATCCTTGGGGTATGCCGGCGTTCACTGACATGTCCGACGAGCAACCGTAGTGCACGGTTGCTGAATGAATGCTACGCCCATGCAGGAAGTCGGCGAAGAAACAAGAAACAAGAAACAAGAAACGTAGGCACACACACCGCACACGTAGGTAGGTAGGTAGGTAGGTAGCTAGTTTTAGAGCGGCGGCGGCCTAGTGACCTTGTGACTTACTTACAACAATAGCTGTTCTGCGTTTGAACATAGTACGTCATTGACCCCGTACAATGCAAGCTACCTACTGTTACACACAGGTCTAGTTACTTTGTGACTTACTTACAACAAACAGCTGTTCTGCGTTTGGACATACAACGGTTATTGACCCCGTACAATGCAAGCGACCTACTGTTACACACAGGTCTAGTGACCTTGTGACTTACTTACAATAAACAGCCGTTCTGCGTTTGAAAATTTCTCGAAAAGTTATGCTAAAAACATATAATATTTTTTTTGCGTAACGTGTTTACTTGAGATGAATAACGAAGCACCTTATATAATGTCTTTCAAAATTAGTTAATAGTACGCTAAGAGAGGGTTCTGTATCGGAAATAGATCACTTGTGAAGAACAAATAATTTTTGTTCGCACAAAAACATTTTTTCTATGTAAAATGTAAAAAAAAAATTTCTTAATCATTTCAGTTTCATGCCAGGAACAAAAAAGTCTTCCAACACATAGATCCCTTTCTTTCAGAAATTGTGAAAAACCACAATTTTAGTTTTATTAGTATGGAATAGAAAGAATTTGATTTTTTTTTACCAACTTACACGTGTTATGTCATAATGATAATTAAGACTTTTTTGTTACTGTTATGAAACTGAATCGATTAGGCTATAAAAATCAACCACCTATTTTTTTATTTTATTAAATACATAAAACAACAATATTTTACATTAAAAAAGAAGCCCAAAGTCCAAAAAAAATGTATATAGGTTTCCACCCCATTTCGTACCCTGCTGCGAACCGGTTAATATTAGAGGTCCAAACCGGTTCTGAACCGGTTTTTAGGCTTCAGGTTCGGGTTTTTTTGAACCGGTTCGCGACCAAACTGGTTCGCTCGTTAAAAAGGTTCTTCGAACCGGTTCGGAGAACCCGAACCCCATTTCGAACCGGTTTTCAGTCCCTGGTTAGCACACACCGCACGCCAACTTCAGCGGCGCGCCAGGGGCGGCGCGGCGCAGCATGGACGCAGAGGAGGGGAAAATGCCGCGTCTCTCGCCTCCCGCGGCCGGCCGCTCCTCTGCGCACCGCGCCCGTCTTGGCCCGCTTGTTTTTTAAACTTGCCGATGGATTTTTTGTTGGATTCTTTTGCAAATAATTTTCTTCAAAATTCTTAATCATAATTGTACAATAAAAACGGACGGAGGAATTTTGCGGAACAGAGTTTCGGTCGTCACCTTGAAAAAAAATGATGCATATAAAAAAGTTGTTGGATTCTTATGCTTATTGATGTACATAATAATACTAAGGTATATTCCGATTAAAGAACCGACTGAGCAATTTTGCCGAGAAAAATATAGTAAAAAAACACATTTTGTTTTTAATTCACTATTTCCATATACAAAAAATGTTGGATTTATTTACGTACTTATTCATATATATAATACCTACCCTATGGCGAAGTAACTTTGGACGGAGCAATTTGTCTATAGGAGTTATATTAAATTTTCACTTTTCTTTGAATATACCCAACTTCCCGTAAAAAAAAATGTTGGATTATTTGTCAGTAGTAATTCCGAACATAACTCCAAGATATTATCAAAGTTTCATTGACTGAGGAATTAATGTATGGGTCTCCATACATCAAAACTCCTGGTTGACTAGTGTTAATACATCAAAGCAAATATTCTGCGTAGGTAACGAGAGAGATCCACTATCCTAAAATATCGTTGTCTAAGGTAGGGAGGTACTGGCGCGCGAATACTCTGAAAGATTTAAGTTATGGCGGATCTCAAAGTCAATTTCGTTCGCAGTGGCCGAAAAGTGCTTTGCGTTTCCGGAATATCTTCCGAGGCAAGAACTTGGAATGCTTTGGAGAGGGTTCTCTAAAGCATTTGTTTACTTTGGGAAGGTTATTTTTATAATTTTTAGAACACAAAATATCTAACGGTGAAATTTTGCTGCTCGTGTATAAGTAATTGGTGAAAATCAAAAGGAAAGGGTGTAACAAAGGAAGTAATAATGCAATGAATAGCGATTGCCTGGTAGTGTGCCTGGTAGTCTGGTAGTAAACACATGTTTTTAATCGACTGCGGTGAAAGCAAAGGGAGGGAAATGCGTTAATTTTAATTTTTTTTTCAAATGGTATATGATATAGTCCAGGTTGGTTATATTATAGGTTATCATCATCGCGACATTTCTCAAAGAGGCTGACCAGTGAACGAAAACCGCTAAGCGGGGGAAAATGGTACAGCGCCGTAAAACAATCATACGCTGCTTATCTATTACTTTCTTCATTAGATAAATGCAAAACCAAAAATTAAGAAAAAAAAATACGTCCCGACCAGGATTCGAACCTGAAACTCAGGCTTGAGCCGCCAGCGCGTTACCAATTCCGCAACCGGGTCGATGACGTGTTCTCTCTAAATTTTCGAAGAAATATAAAGAGCGAGTAAGTACATGCTTAGCACTAACATATAAAAATGTAATATCTTAGTTGTAAGGAAATGATTTATGAAGAAAACATAATATTTAAACTCTAACCGCATTCAGCGGAACTATACTACAGCGGGGTGGCGCAGCTCGGCGCGTCAAAATATTCTTTGTATGAAATTGGATGAAGTAAACCGCACTACGCGGCAGCGGCCAGCGGTGCAGCAAGAAGCAATTCGTATGAACAACTTGTGCCGCGTCGCGTCGCTCCGCTGCAGTGCAGTTCCCCCGTAGTGCGGTCGCATCTTCAGTTCCATAACAGAATTCCACGACAGCTTCCAGAAAGATTCAACAGATTTCCATAAAAAAATAATTAAAAAAATTGCACACCTACACATAAATCCGAGCACAATCCAGAAAACTTCCCCAAATCCGACAATACCGCGAGCAGAGCTGCGGTTAGCTAGTCATAACTAAATGAACTCCGCTCCGTCACTCAAACTCGCTTAAACAACTAATCCAACAATGTAGGAGTCGGGTAAAAATCCGCAAAAAGGTAACTGGCGGGTGAGTCAATTAACCAAATTAAATAAAGCAGAGCCCGGGTATTAATATCACTTTTACGGCATCTATTTATTACGGACTAACACGGCAGGGAGGCTTCTACCCTACCATTTGTACGGTCGGGGTCGTAAGTGCATTATCACCTTTAAAACCTTACCACAATAATGAACCTTTCGTTCGTCCCTCTAAAACACTGCACGCGGCCAGTTGGCGATCATCGGTGGTTGGTTTTTAACCGACTTCAAAAAAAGGAGGAGGTTCTCAATTCGACTGTATTTTTTTTTTTGTTACCTCAGAACTTTCGACTGGGTGAACCGATTTTGATGATTCTTTTTTTATTTGAAAGCTGGTGCTTCCCGTGTGGTCGCATTTCAATTTGGTCAAGATCGGATTGGAAAGCGAGGCGGAGTATCCGCCGAGTACCTACATTAATAGCTAAAAACTACTAAAAAACTATGAAATAAAAAAACTATTTAAAAAATATAAAAACCGCCTTCAAAAATGTATGAAATAAAAAAAATCGAACCCTAGAGTTGAATGCGGTGCTAAAGCAAACAAAAATGATGCATGAAAGAAAACATGAGTGGATGATATCCTTTGTGATTTGTGTAGCCTTCTTTCACCGCCTTCAACTCTAGGTTTCGATTTTTTTTTATTTCATAATTTTTTTATTGTAACTGTTTGGGTGGCCGCGCTGTTGGAATCTCGGGCACAGTCAGTAAGTGCAGTTTTTATGAAAATCAACACGGGTGGCTGTGCCGAGGAACCAATGGTGCAGTCGACAGAGCCAAAAACACCTCTCCTCGCGAAATAAGATTTGCGGACTGTTGCTAGGCTGTAGTCTGTTAATAGGACGTTTGAAGACACCCAGGTTAACGTTTTCGGGAAACACAATCGCCGGAAGACAGTTCTATACCCTGGCGGCGGTGCGACAAAGAAACGATTTTGAGAACCGATGGGTTCCCAGAAGCTCAATGGCAACGACAAAAGAGTGTTCAGTTTCTCTGCGACGTGTGATGCGTAGACAGGTTTAATGGCAAGGAATAAGGGATGCAAGTTCCTCCGAGCAGCGTCCGTGATAGTACCTGTAGAACAGACTGGTTTGTTTGTAACCGGACTCAGAGTATGTCGGGAAAGATGATAATATTGAAGAAGATGATGTTAGGTAATTTATTTTGTGCTTTGTTTTTATAAAAGAAAATAAAGAAATATTCCCTTGCCAGGTTAATCAAAGAAATATTTAGATTTTGTTGTCCTAGTTTCCCCAACATGGAGATGGCAACCCTAGTCACGTAAAACTGTAGGTCCCTTCCCTTCTCACCTAGGTGGTAGGGTTTATCCCGGCCGGGTAGATACCACCGCACTGAGCGAAACGTCGACGGTCGAGACGGCTATGTAAATAGTTCATGTTTGTTTCCGTCGAGTTCAGTGTAGCCGACATGAAATGCAGGGAAGCAATGACATGGCACCTAGTTCATCCGGTGTTATGGGCTGACATCACGGATGTTGTAGGTGATGTAGCCAACCGTGTCAGTTTCTATATAAAAAAAAGTTACCTAATTGTAGCAAGTTATAATGACAAATCAAATTGTTCCGTAGGGTGCCAAAGGATAATAAAGTACAAATTCAAGATAATTTTATCCGCGAATAAGCGTGGATTGTAGGAGTAGGCAAAGATAATTCCACACCTTTGCAGTGCGACACATTTAGAGCTGGTGATGCAATTTTATTATGAAACCGAGCGTACCGTATTGTGTCCAAGTTTTATGTAGGTAGCTAATATAATCTGTTGTAAAGTAATTTCATTGAAGGAAAATTCTTTCATTACTTAAATATGTAAAACAGGTTGAAATTTGGTTAGTTAGTATATTTTTTTTTTTTTTTTTATTGTTAGCTCGACATATGGCGCCGAGGCACCCATAAGGTGTCTAACGGCGCCCATGGACATTCGGTCGTATTCGGGGGTTGCGAATGCCATGCCGGACTGACAGGTGCCCATTCACGCCCCTCTTGAAGGACCCGAGACTGTACTTGGGGGGAAATATATGAGCAGGGAGAGCGTTCCAGAGTTTACCGGTTCTGTACAGGAAAGATCTGCAGAATCGATTGGTACGCATGCGCGGTAAGTCCAGCGTATATGGATGCAATCCCTGCCCAGTGCGCGTGGTGCGGAGGTGGAAAGGGGACGGCGGGATCGCGTTAAACAGCTGCTCCGAGCACTCCCCATGGAATAAGCGATAGAACACACTTAGGGAGCCGACATCCCTACGGTGTTGCAGTGGTTCTAGATCACGGGACACTTCGGGTCACCCACTAGTCGCACGGCTCGACGCTGGATCGAGTCCAGAGGCGCAAGCTGGTATTTGGCAGAGCCATCCCACAGGTGCGAGCAGTACTCCAAGCAAGACCTGATCTGCGATTTATACAGCAGCAGCTTTTGGTCCGCCGTGAAGTACCGTCGCACCTTATTGAGTACGCCCAGCTTTTTAGAAGCCAGCTTGGCCTTCCCCTCGATGTGGCGACGAAAGTTCAAGTCGTGCGACAGTTCGACTCCGAGGACCCCGAGGTGTTCGCTTAATTTGAGCGACGTGCCTTGGAATGAAGGAGCCGGTGTGAACGCCACTCTTCGCACTGAACGCGCAAACTTGTGTCTTGGAAGCGTTGAACTCGACCAAATTACTACGGCCCCATTCGGAAATAGAACCGAGTGTATGTTCGAGCTCAGACACAAGTCTTCGTCTCTTCTCATCCACAACATCCCGACTGGCTGAAGGGTGACTGGTGTAGGATCCGTGTGCCGTACTGTCATCTGCATAACAATGTATGTTGCCCAGAGACAGCATATCATTGATGTGCAGAAGAAACAGCGTGGGTGACAACACAGATCCTTGTGGTACGCCGGCGTTCACTGACATGGCGTCCGACGAGCAACCGTCCACTAGGACCTGAATGCTACGCCCATGTAGGAAGTTGGCGACCCAGTCACACAGGCCAGAAGGAAGTCCGTAAGCCGGCAATTTGCCCAAGAGCGACTTGTGCCAAACCCGGTCAAATGCCTTGGCAATATCAAGGCTAATTGCCAAGGATTCGCCATGACGCCATATAAAATGAACTCGACGAAATCCAGTATGTACATGTATTTCTCCCAAATCCCAAAGGTTAGTTAGAATAGACTGCATGGCGGCATTAAGCACGCCTATTGTGTCTAATTTGTATAAATTGGTGCTCAATAAAGAATACATATATACATACATACTAAATATCAAATACCATTTCAAATACTTCCCTCCTTAAATTACTGAAGTTTATTTCGTAATCTGTGCTGCAGTTCAATCAGGTAGGTATGTCGCCCGAAGCAGTATTTACCTGTAACAAATAAAACAAACATTAAATCCTGGATTGCGGCAATAATGCGGGAATATAAAATGTTTTATTTTCATTTAATTTTTTTTTAATATGAGGCATTGATTTTATAAAATCAATGTATGAGGTAAATAGTTTATAATGAAAATGAAAATGATAATACCTATATTATTATATAAATTAATTATTTTTGTTCTTTTCAAATGAAGAAAAAAATCTCATTAATTCTACGTAGTAGTGACCCTATTATGTATGACTATAAATATCTTCATTTCAAGTTCAGGAATACGCGTACGGTATGTGTTGAGTAGCAACACTGTGGGTATTATGAACTTGGAATATAAACTGCGAATGAAACGCCAACCATTCAGGCACGTAGCATAAACAAATTCATGCCAATTTTAAAACACCCACCCAAGTGCTGGCTGATCTGCATGGAAATAAATGAATCGCTTAGTTTCCAAATCGCACTACTCCAAAATGTCGCTTTTTTTATGATGGCAACCCATTTGTTTCGCCTTGCCGGATGTTCCCATGAAACCAAACAGCGCTAGTCCCACTGAAAGTATGAGATGTGATGAGATCTTGAGTTATTTTATTCACCGTTTATTTTCCAAACAACACTTCTCCGGGACTTGTGCACTTTGGAAAATAAATATTGTGTCAGTCAGTCATATATCTGACACATGACTTTTACAGATTTTCAGGTTATTTTCATTCCCTTGTGTGTGAATGTGACGCACGCAAAATGGAACCGGAAAATAATGTAAACGATGTGCGTGGACCTAGAAAACGAAGAAAAGGTGTGACTAGACCACGTTTAGTTTCCAAAGAACACATGTCCAAATTTAAAAAAAAAAATTATATAAAAAACCGCAATAGCTGAAACATTATTTTTTTCCAAATTAAATAAGAATGTATTAGAACATTTTTTTACACAAGCAATATGTTTGCATAGCCATACACTTCACGATTTAAACAGTTTTTAGTCTCTCCTGTAAAAAGAGCTTTTTGGAGAAGTTCGATTTGGAAACTAAACGATTCAAATATCTCTAAACGTCGTTCTCATATACTTATTTGGTGGGCGTGCACTCCATTTGTATTAGACAAATACACGTATATGAACAAGAGTGTCAAATTTGTAAATTCGTCTTGTGCACTATGCTTGTACCTGCTCGATATTTAATTTGTTTTAAAAAAATACACAAACTTCCATTCATACCACACGCTGTTTCCCGACGATTGGGGTAAGAAGCGTAGGCGGTTTTGCGCTGCAAGTACTCTGTAAATTACAGCACAACACCGACGTTTAGCAAAGTATTTTGAGAAGCGTACGTCCAGCAGTTTACGCATAAACGTTGACAAACTGACTATACTCCAACCACCCACGATTAAGGGTGTCAACCAGGCCAGGCATATGATTTATCTCGATTGTATAGTAAGTAAGTTACCAGGCCATAATAGTAATCAATTGTTCTGTTGCAGACGGGTATCCAGACTTGATGCGGAAATCCTCGTTAGGGCCGCGTCCGTCGACTTTACTCGACAAAGCGAGAACTCTCTTGTCTTCTGCTTCGTTCCTGAGCATTATCGGAGTGTTGAGGAAAGCCGAAATTGGCGAGAATCGGACTTAGGATAGATAGGATCGAGAAATGTGTAGGTTGGGAATATTTATTCCGAGAATATTTATTTGGGCTGTTGATGTTTCAGACCACTGACCGAAATAAGCCGGTATTTGTCGGATTGGCAATGAGTAGCACTCCGTTTTCATTTCTCAAATCAGGTTTTAGGGTGGTCCACGATCTTTTCAGGACTATTGGTTTTGTAGAACTAGTTTATTGTTTATTGTTTTTATTGTAAACTCTCTTTCAGTCCAATGTGGAATACACCGACCAGCTAGCTGGGTGGTGGAATATACAAAAATATGATTAAAATATTAGGGCAAAACTGCTTCAAAGTATATTGTATTTTTACGTAAAGGTAAATTAAATATCTCACAGATAATTATAGTTCTTAGTAAATACTCATTTAGGTAGCTGTACTTCGTAGTATTTTTCCACATTTTAGGGTTCCGTATCCATACTTATCATTACTAAGCCTACGCCGCGCCGTCTGTCTGTACGTCTGAGGGCTGTGTCTTTTGAATCGTAATACCTAGGTAGCCGGTTGAAATTTTCACAAAATATACCTATGTCGAATATGGCAACAAATAATAAAAAAAAGGAAAAAATGAAAGGGGACAAGTATCACAATATGCAGAAGGGCGCTATCGACCGAATTATCAAATATTTTAACTACATAAGCAAATCATTATTTCTCACTTGACTGAAGACGCCACCGACATCGGGGCGAAATATTTCATCAATAAATGTGCTTTTTTATTATTATTAATAAAATATGTGTTTTACATAAGAATATAGCAACAAAAAGTTGTTAGTATTTAATTAAAAAATATATATATTTATAAAGTGAAAAACTACATAAGCATGAACAGTCACCGATAGATGGCGTGATACCCGAGATACGTGCGAGTGCGATCGCGTGATTGCTGCGCACACTCGCTATACGTGCAAGGAGGAACATATGGCTACGCAACCCTCTGTGTGTGAACAATGATTTCACTTAACACTTTTTTATGTATTTATGCATACTAGTGTATGCACGAGGAACTAATACTCATATACGACGAGTCTCAGTTACTCAGTACTCAGTTACGAGGCGTGCCTGAAAATAAAAATAACTACACATTCATCTCTATCTTGAGTCTTGACCATCGCGTGGCTAGGCAGTTAAATACTTCGCCTCTGTTGTGGTTGGTGTGAGTTCGACTCCTGGTCGGCGCGCGGTGCGCTTCTATCTACTACATTTCTGGGAGCGTTTCGTTATGAGCACACGTACCTACTTGATTTAAGATTTGGAATCGATGTAAAAGTTTATTTAACCCTATGTAAAAATTGTTCGTGTTTTCGGTCTATTGCAGCCAGCAGGGTAGACCATCCATCTATCAAGCATAAATATGTGAGGATTTCCGTCTACGGCGGAAGCACACTAAGCATGTCAAAAAGATGTACCAAATCTATCATACCTCAAAAAGATAATAAAATAGTACCTAAACAAGAACAAATGATGAAAAAAGGATTTGCATATTACGAATGTATCCACTGACGTTTGAGCGAGCGTTTGAGTGTTTCAAAATAATTTATCCACATACAAAATTTCTATTTCTAAGAATAGCCATAACTAGTTTACAAGTTAATTGGCTGTGAGTGTGACATACAGACAGACGGGCAGACGGACAGATGGACGGATGGATAATCAAGTCTTACTATAAGAGTTGTTTTTTTAGATGGAATATTAAATATACTATAATTATTATATATTATATTACCTTAAATGCTCCAAAATGTTTTTACAGTTTTACAACATGAGGTGCAAAGACGGACTTATCCCTTACAGAGATTCCTACCAGTCAACATTTCGATATAATATCTTTGAGAGCCGATTGATATAGTGAAATGTAAGTATGCAGTATAGCAAAAGACTTGAGTGTGAGAATTGAAAATAACATAATTTAAATATAGAAATACTTATCAATAATACAAAGAAGTAGGTATATCTAATTAACTAAAATCTATTACTTATCTATATTTTTACATATAAATTACAAAATAATTAAAAATAAACACATATAGGTAGGTAAATACTTGTCTATCCAGTTATGAAAAAAAGCTACGGAACCCTAAAAATTAACAAGAACTGAAGCATTTCCTCCAAGACTGAAGCTGGAAACAAAATTAAATGGTCCTAGCTCTATTTCTTGCGAAATCCATAGTAAACGTCTACCACTAAAGTACCTTCATCGTACTAGGCAGCGTGACCTTGTTCCGTCCAACAATGGCCATATTGTTGAGTTCATGAGTCAACAATTGATTAGAAAGTTCTGCCCGTGAGTCTGCGGTCTACTCGTGTCCGCCTGCTGCCAGGCAGAAATCACGACGACAGAAATAGAACTGCTATTGTACGTTGAAAACAATTTATTTCTTCCACAAACAAATCTGCACACAATTTGCATCAGACAGCTCGTAATACGCGCGTGTTGATAAAGATATAATATGAATCCACCGGGACAGATGTTTTTTTTTTTTTTTTGCCGGTCCCGAAATCGGTAGGTTGAAGCAAATCAGCGGTCTCTAGTCAGTCTCGGCAAGCAAACTAGTATCTCATCTGTGGCCTCAGTAGCTCGGTGGTCGGTGCGCCTCCTGAAAGACTTCCCTGGCTCCTTTGGCTCCTTTCGAAAGTGTGGTATGAGGGATGTTTTGGTGATTTAAAAAAAAAAATTGCAGCGTTAATATAAACCCTAACCTAATGTTGAGGCGATGCATGTCGTTTTTGTTACGTTTCGTTTCGAGCCGAGTGTTCACGAAAGGAGCCGAAAAGGAGCCGAAATGTCTTTCAGGTGTCGAACGCGCTCGGTGGTACTTTAGTATCACCTCTCACCGCACTGAATGAAGGAAAGGAAAGTATGAAAATACCGTTTCTGGGTATATATGTCCATGACCTTTCTGCTGCGCTGATGCAGTTATATTAACGGGTGCATATCTGCAGCACTATTCTTCGAGAACTTTCTTCGTTACTGATGATAGTGTGAATGTGCAGAAAATACTTTGTACGCTCGTATAAACATTTTTTTACTCAAAGAATTTACTCCTAACATACATAAACGAAAATTATAAAAATATACAGCATCTGCTTTATAACTCGAGAATGGCTGAACACATTTACACGTGGTTTAAAAAAAATTATACATACCTACGTAAAGATTATTCAAACCTATGAAAACATTGTATCTTTGATAGAAGCGTATCAGTAGGGTTGGAATTTACGGTAAAACGGAGAACTGTTTAATAATAATAAGCTGATCGTGAACTATTAAATCTAAGAAGCTGATCCTTGTGGTCGGAAGTGATCGCAGAAGGATGAACTATTAAATCTAAGAAGCTGATCAGTGTAGTCATATTTGACCTTAGTAGCTGATCAGTGTAGTCGGAAGGATGCCCTACTAAACCTAAGAAGCTGATCAGTGTCAGTAGTCCGAAGGATGCCGTACTAAACCTAAGAAGCTGATCAGTGTAGTCGGAAGGATGCCCTACCTCAACCTAAGAAGCTGATCAGAGTGGTCGGAAGGATGGCCTATTAAGCCCAAGAACAGATCAGTGTGGTGGAAAGTGATCGCAGAAGGGTGAACTATTAAATCAAAGAAGCTGATCAGTATGGTCGGATGTGATTACTGATTAGTTGATTACAGAAGGGTGAACTATTAAAATCTAACGTTGAAAAAATCTACTTTCCCATAACTGAAGTTTATAATATTATCTTGTTTGTTATAGCTTGAAATCTGAGTAATATCGTTCTTATAGTAGCAGTTTGAATCATCTAGAAATCTGCTGACTCGTGAAGGTACCACCAGAGCGATGTTTCTGGGTCAGACGAGTTCAAATGCGAGACTCAAACGTAACTTGCGATTACGTTAACGTAACGTGATAAGTACCTACGTAGTGAGTGATACGTAAACTGCAGCTAAGCCTATAATATAACGTTGGATTGGAACACAAGTGTTGATAAAGATACGACGACGCGACGGCTCATACATAACACGAGTGTTGATTCCACAAGAACGACAGAGATAGACATATTATTTGTAATTCCATCTGTGTGCACATACTCGTACATGTATATAACTATATACATAACTATACAGCTGATTAATGAGTTTTGAACCATCTTGGTTCTGGAAGGGTATGCCTTCAATGTCCACTAAAATTATGTGAGGTGATTCTTGAAGTGTATATTTTGTATTTGTAATTTATTTTTTCAAGGCACCCCTGACATGGTTGCTCTATCTATATGTTCTACTTCACCTGTGATATCAGCCAAATTACTGATGATAATGTAATTACTATTACAATGATCCAATAAGAACTAGGTGCCATGTCAGTACTGCCTTTTGGTGGTGCCGACTACACTGAACTGAAAATGAAAATACGGATTATTTTACATAGCGTTTCATAATTCGACAAGAATATGAAACACAAAATATTGCAACACGCGTTAACGTTATCGTTTAGTTGAGGCGTAGAGACTTTCGAGTTGTAGACAATGAGTCAGTGTGAACTCTGGATGATTGTGTGCGAGTAGTAACGGTAGCCTCAATTACCCGTAGAAAAATATACCTATAAATAGGTATACCTAGACTAGAACGGGCATCAACACAAGAGGTGACAGAAAACTGTAGGTGCCTTCCCTTACCCTATCAGGGTTTAAAACCTGACCGGATTGGTACCACCCACCGCACAGTTTGAAAGGTCGGTCGAAGCGGCTACGTAAATAGTTCGTGTTTTGTATCCACTGAAGACTATCCGACACGACCAAAGGGAAGCACTGACATGGCACCTACTTTACTAAGGTGTTATGGGGCTGCTGGCATCACGGTTGTAGTACGTGATGTAGCTGTGTCAGGTCCCATAAAAAAGAAAAAAAAATTAAATGAGCGAGAGTTTTACAGAAGTCGCCATTGATGTGTAACAAGTTCCTCCGGACACTTGGCTCCCATGACGCCGATCCCATGGGATCCTCAGATAATTTTTTCGCCTCTTGACTCCCATGTGATTATGGAAGATTTTTATCTCTGGCGTCGTGTATTTAATCTATACAAATTACATACATGTACGTAGATTGAACTGGCCTTATTACAAGAAGAAAAAAATTATGAAAATAGGTCAAGGTTTAGGGGTTGGGAAAACATAAGCACCGAAAGACGATTTTGTATGGAGAAAAATGATCACGTGACTAGCCTCTGTCTGCTCTGAATATTAAATTCATGCAATCGTTGGCAATGCCGCTTCTATCTGCTCATTTCTTTGCCCGTAGCTTTCGATTCGAAGTAAGAACTGATGTTTCATTATTTCATCGACCATGCTACTATTTGAAAAGGTGAATCTGTGATCTAGAAAACTTGGACTTAATTATTTCGCTTCTTTGATAGTTACTGGCTATTGCCGTCGTCAGCTCCGCTCACGGCATTGTCGGTCGAAGGTTTTTGAAGAGTTAGAGCTTTATATTAGGACATATCTTAGACTGTTTTTACAGCAATAACTGAAGCGCTAGCTGCGGCTCCGTTTGCGGTAAAGTTTCGCTCCTGTATAGCTTTTACCCGCCGTCGCATTAATTTCCGAGGCCGAAGGCCGAACTGCGTTCAGATTAACGGTATACTCTGTCGAAGAAAGCGAGTCACTTAGGTGGAGGTCGAAGGCCGAGCTGCGTTCAAGTAAACTGTATATTTCCACGAACAAGGTCACTAAGGGCGAGGTTGCACAGCTAATATCATGTGAATAATGGCGTGATGCTATATAGCCTATAACCTGGCGGAGGTAAGTCGCATTACATAGGGCAAAAAGAAAGTCGCGGGGCGCCAGGTTGAGGGAAGACTGCCGCCGATCGCTGTTCTGTGCGCTACATCAACTTCATAAATCCAGAGTCTTCGAATTTACCCGTTACCGACCGATATACATCCTATATACCAAAATATGTTCTTGCTATATACATTGCATTTTATAATTGTTGTACTGTCAGGGCGTACGTTCGTGGCCTCCGGCAGGAATGCGAGAATGGAAAATATAGTGCTGTGAATCAATATCTGAAAGTCACGACATTTACCAAACCTCTTTTTATTTATGACGTTAAATTATTTATCTAATAAGGTTTTATTGCGTGGATGAAGTACAAAGACAAAACAGGGATAATAGTTTAAGATCCATCGGCCTCTGCCCGCAGAGGCCACGAACGGGCGCGCTAACAGTAGATGTAGTGATCATTTCTGCAATGAATCCATGAATAAAAAAATATCAGATATTGAACCTGTACGTCTCCAACAAGAAAGTCGAAGCCTCACCTGACCACTGCATGTCCATGTTTATCATTTCATTAGACCAGTATATACGTATATGGAATACCAAGACCGTCGAAAAATAACGTACTAACGAGAAATATGTCCAAAACGGGGAAGGTCCGTCATCAATTTGTGTTGTCAATATGCTTTCGCAACAATACATTATCGGTCTTACAACAGTGGAAATAAGGGCTATGTTTCATTGAAAACCTTCAACTTTCATACATATTTGGTTGTTCATTCCTTATGAAAACATGATCTTTACATGTAAACACATACATTTCATATTACAGAGTCTATTCATATTTATGGCATATTCATTTCCCAATATGAGTAGCGACTATGTACGTATCTATTATATCGAGAAATGATGGTACGGCCGCGGCCGTGTTTGCTTGACTTGGCGGGGGCATTCATTACCGTGCCCCCAGATATGTTTTTGTGAAAACTAACCAGATATGTTTTTGTTGGCTAAATACAGACATCCGTGATGTCCGCTCATAACACCTTGGTGAACTAAGTGCCATGTCAGTGCTTCCTTTCGGTCGTGCCGGCTACACTGAACGAAGTACACAAACTATTTACATAGCCGTTTCAACCGACTTTTCATTCAGTGCGGTAGTACCAATCTGGGCGGCTTTAACCATACCACCTAGTAAGGTAGAAGGGAAGGGACCTACAGTTTTAGGTGGAATCTCGGGTGGAATCCGAACTACGGTCAGCCTCCAACGGTCGAGTCGAGCGGTCGGTCACCCATCCAAGTACTGACCGCGCCCAGATGTGTTTATGATCACGGCCGACAGTCGATCGACCGCACCACTGTGCTACCAAGGCTGATAAATGAGTTCTATTGAAATTCTTCTAGTAGCTTCTACTAGACAGCAGCAAGTATAAGGACCTATCCTCAATAGTTGGCTATGGAACAGCTCAATCGACTTGTTTGGTGTTTAAACCACGGCGATCGCACATATCTCCAGCCAGACGTATTATATCTTATGGTTTATAAATCTAAACCATTAATAACGTGAAGAAAGATGTTTGTGCAAGACTCGCTCGGTCCGAGGGGCAGTCGGGCCCCCGGGGGATTACGGAGTGGTTGCCCCAAACTTACGACGTCCATTGATTTTTTACGGGCAATAAACAATTTTAGTGCGGCTGGCAATAACGAAGCGTATCGTAAACATGGAGCATGTTTATATTCAAGTTTTTTTTTAAAGAATATCGCTTCCTCGGGTAAATATTGTGCGTTCATGTACGTGTGGACGACAAAGGGATAATTCTCTGTGCAGTTGGCTAGTATATAATATAAGGTGCTTCGTTAGTCATGTAAAAAATTTCGGGAGGGTTACATACCACACGCAAATAAACACGTTAAGCAAAAAAAAAATTATGTGTTTTGAGCATTACTTTCCGAGAAATTTAACAAAACATGTTTGCTACCTAAACATTATTAACCTGTGTGTAACAGTAGGTAACATGCATTGTACGGGGTCAATGACCGTACTATGTTCAAACGCAGAACAGCTGTTTGTTGTAAGTAAGTCACAAGGTCACTATGATTGGTTTAACAGCTACTTATTTCATTTTTTTTAGGAGAAAAATGCTCCTATAAACATGTTTTTTTTTTACGTAAAGTGTTTATTTGAGTATGTATGTAACCCTCCCGAAATTGTTGACATGACTAACGAAGCACCTTATATATTCTATTAAATACATACATACATACAATTGGCTCAAGTGGCAGTGGGCTGGGCACGTCAGCCGAAGAGACGACGACCGTTGGAGTAACCGTGTCCTACACTGGGGGCCCCGTGGAGAGGAAAACGGAGTGTGGGAAGACGTGCCTAACTGGCTGCTTTGAAAGTTATCTTGTCCGAATACTTGCTAAACGTTGTGGTCGGTGTTGTGCTGTAATTTACAAGAATCCTTGCAGCACAACACTGATTACTCTGCTCACCTCGATTGTCGGAGATACAGCGTGCGGTATGTATATTTTATACTGTTGCGAGTACACAGACCAGACAGCACGTATATAACTGTCGCAAATTCCGCCAGCGCAAGGTTCCGTTTGTGAACGCGAGCGTAGTCGACATTTGTGGGCTTTCATTCGCCACACAACGGTTGCACAATAACGACGGAATTTACGCTTATGTAGTTACCGCAGCCCGCTCTTATAATATATTTTTACGTAGAATATTTCGCGAGAAACGACGACGTTGAAAACTAATAAATACAACTTTTAGAACGCACGCACATATACGAGAGCGCAGATCGACCGACGACGCCCTATATATATACCATATCTCTAGCTTGTATGCTAGAACGATAAAAAAGGTATGGACGCCGGACTGTCAAATGCTTGTATTAGAACTAGCGTCGCCGAGTTGCGGGGAGCAGAGTGTACTTACCGATGATGATAAGATATTCCACTATTGTGCACACTAAACTTGGCTGTAGTGTTTTTACACGTAAACACAGATCATGCGGGCATTTTAAACAGGTTTTTGCGAACGCAGCCGATGACGGACCAGCGCGCGACCGTCCAATGAAACAAGTATGCTTTTACTTATATCGTGTTACGCTGGCGAGGACAGGGTTCGGGGTCCATACCTTTTTTATCGTTCTAGCTTGTATGGATGAATTTCTTCTCGAACGAATGCGTTGGCAATTGTTTAAAATACGGGGTTTGAAGGGTGATGTCACCCATGTTGAAAAACATTCTTGGACTTTCGTTTGAAATCTTGGTTGTTAAACGGTTTTTTTTCTAAATAAAATGCCAATGTCTTCGTCAATCATCGTTTATCATTTCTTAGAGTTGAAACAACTGTGGCAACAATAGCAATTTTGGAATTTGGAATTTGGAATAGATAAGCCAGATGGCAAAGAAATAGGTTGAACGGTGCATAATCAGTAACCAAGTCACCCGGTACAATATCTACGCTGTAGTGCTGTAATAAACCCAGCAAGCTTCATTTAAATGTTTAATTAAATCAGTAAAAATTAAAAAATTCTGTCCAAAAATTGGTGCTCCCAATTTAATAGCTATACTTTTTCGTGCATCGCTGATTTAAACTTTTTAACTTCGGCCTTTGCGGACGCGGTTCGTTACATACACACTTATGTATGGATAATATTGCCACAAATTCCACAATCACTGGTCAAAAGCTTAATTTATGTCATACTAATGAACTCCAGCTTTAGTAAACGTAGTCAAGAACTATTTAAATTAGTAGAAAAAAATTGTTTTTATTAAAGTTGCCATACCGGAAACCACCGTTTAGTTAGACTATGTGGCCATCTTTCGTTCAGTACGGTGGTGGTGGTGGTATGGTACCAATACAATCTGCCACAATCTGAGTCTACCGCCTAGTAAGGAGCAAGGTAAAGTAAGGATCACGTCGTCATTTGATAGCGGTTTGCAGTTTGCAGATGCGATGATTGTAGTCTAGGGTTCCCGGATATCAAAATCGGGAAGTGTACTTTATAAACAGAATGGATGGTAGCCCTAGTTGCTGGCGTGTTTTTGCGGGCGATGTCCGTACACTCACCGCTGCATAATTGCTATAATTGAAGTTCAAATTACATTTGTAGGTCGGACGAGGGACCGCGTAATGAAGCGGGGGGAACTCTTTTACTCATTATTTACGGCGAATATGTAACTAAATATAGTGGTACCTACTCTCTATTAATGAGCGCGTGCATGCGCTTCATTGATACCTAAACCACGCCGTGGTTGTAATTTTATACTTATAATGTGCATGTCATATTAATTTGTTTATAGATTCACATATGAATTCAATTTACAGCAATATGTACCTACTATTTTTAATTTAGTTTTCATATAATTTGTTTATCCAATTTATAGTGTATTATTGAATGCCTGGAGAGAGAACATAACCGAAAACTACTTATTTATTTGATTTATTTGTATAAAAATATTTAAACGAAAACCCTCAATAACTCAACTCGATAAGCAAAATATCAAACTTATACTTTACCAGTTTTTCATCAAATCGAACCTTGAAATAATTCCAAGAAATTATTTAGGTATCTACGTATGAATACTACACAGGTAAAAATACCTCGCAGGCTTTAGAGTCATGGAGTGGTTAGTTTCACAATCAGTCGCAATATTCTCAGTCGCCGTGTCGTCGTCCCATGCGCGTCGTCGTCGTGACATCGTCGTCGTGACGTGTCGCGTCGTCGCTGACTCATGTCATGAATCGGAATTTTAAAATGTCTGCGCAGGGCGTGTCGTGTATACTGAAACGTTCTTCGAGGAAAAAAATAATACTGAGGCGCAGTCTCATAAAAACAACTGACGTATGGAGTAGGACTAATTTGGTAACACATAAATAGTAAAAATAACACTTCCGCGAGAAAATTTTATACACTATAAATAACCCTGCCTCAATTTTTTTAAGATTTTAATGAAAAACATCACATTTTGCGTAGGTATGTATTACAAGTTGTAAGATGTCTTCGAGGAATGACAAGTGTAGTTTGTTATGTATGACTTCGAGGAAAAGGAAAAACTTCGAAAGTAAATAAACAGATCCCTGAATATAATAAAATGCAAAGCCTGTCGTTTGTGTATGTATGTAGGTACCTGTGTTCATATAAATATAAAAGGGATCAACCTATTTACATACAATGTTCACGTATACAATCTGGCATATCTCCCGAAGGTGAAAGAAGCGAAGAAGAAGACAAAAGTGGAAGATTTGATGTTACTGTTGCCAGTTACTGAAAGATTCATTCATTCAATACATTAATAGAACATTAAATAGCAAGATTTCTTTAGTTCGTGCGTGACTGATCTGATTAGTGATTAGTCAATTACTAACATCAATATATATTAATTATAGAGATTATTTTTCATTGCAAATGAGAGGGGTTTTATAAGAACCACTTTGTGCAATAATGTAAAAGTAGATAATTAGAATAATTACTAGGTACATAACCGCAAGTAAATGTGAATACACGTGTATTGAAGACACCTTAGTGTGTTTGTGTGGAAGTACTGCTTCCTATATTATTATAATACAGTTTTCGGGGATAACTAATATAGCGGTCAGTGTTAAGACAGGTTTAATTTAAAAAAAATGACTACCTACTTAGAACTAAAAATAAAGGTAATAAAAATTATTAAATAATTGAGTTGAAGGCTGTACAAAAGCATAAAAGGGCTTCATCTATAAATTTTAAGTGTGCTTTTGTAAAGCCTTCAACTCAATTATTTAATAATTTTTATTATTTTTAGTTTGCGTTTGTTTAAAACCATTTTTTTAAATGTTAGTTTTTTTGTCAATTGTATCAATATGCATGTGTGTATGCACAATTGTATCACAATGTTTATCGTAATAAAATTTTCATTTCATTGATTTCTTCAGAATTCCTTAGTAAGTAGTTATTCGTCCATAAACTTGAAAATTGCAAATAGGTAGTAATCACATAAGTAGTGAAACAAGACACAAGGACGACCAACAGCCATCAGGAAGACGAGGGAAGACAGACAAACGTCAAGTTTATTGAGTTATATTAAACAGAGTAACAATTTTATTTAGCATTTTGCTTTCACAGTGGAATATTATCTTTAGGCCTCATCCTAATAAAAAGAGAATTATGTAAATTGACTTACAGCTTGAGGAGTTATGAGCCCTTTTATTTCCATACCTCTTTGAGATTTATCATTACGCCAGTATACATATTTCCATAATATTTCCTCACTGGACCCTGAGGGAGGGCCTTCATGACATCGACTGCTTCATGAGTAGCGTTTAAAGGGCACAGGGGTGGGCCGAGTGGTTTGGGCATCGGCTTCTCATGCGAGAGGTCCGAGGTTCGAGTCCGGTCGGCGTGTACCAATGAGTTTTTCAGACGAAAAAAATACACGCGCATACCTACACCTGCTGCTTCACCGTTCGGAACCGGTGTAAAACTGTAGGTCCCTTCGACTGGGTGTTGGTACCACCGTGCTGGATGTAAGATGACCGCATAGCATCCTCGGTTGTGTTCTCCTCTAGTCCAGTATAGCTAGCAATTCAGGGAAGTCTCCGGTATGACACCTACCTTCTCGGAGGTGATATAGGCTGGTCGGACTATGTGCTTTGGCACTTCCGACTCAGCCAACCCATACCGGATTATATTTAAAAAAATCTAAAACTGGTACTTTTGCCCACTAAAGCCTGGATTATTAGTCCATTAAATACTTCCATTTAAAGGTGTTTCAAAACATGTGTTAGATTGAGATCTAGCTAGGTACCTACGTCGGTGTGCACCGGTTCCTTTCTCATCGAATTACGGATAACTTGTCAAACTGTAAGTCACTTCCCTTTATGTGTCCTTTGACAGGTGGTAGGATAAAACAATGGTGCTCAACAATAACAAGAAGAGTGCTCGGAGGAGCTGTTTGACGCGAATCCGCCGTACCTTTTCCGCCTCCGCAAAACGCGCACTGGGTATGGAATGCATCGCTATACGCTGGACTTAACGCGAATACGTTCAGTTACAGGGTACGGAAACCCAAAAATTACATGCTTCCTTACCTTTAATAAAATCCAACGTCTGCTTTCTGTCTGTATGTTTGTCTGTCCGCTTATAACTTGAGAACCACTGAACCGATTTTAATACAGTTTGCTTCTACGGATAGCTTGGTTCTTCCCATCAATTATACAGGCTACTTTTCATCACTTTAAATGGCTTATGAGGTTAGCAGAGAAATCAAATATGAGAGCGGGCGGAGCCGCGGGCACAGCTAGTAAAGGGTTTTTCATTAAGAGCGCTCGAACTTTGAAATTAAATAAAACAACCTGCTTATGTGATATTGCCACAATTTTTATTTTATTTTAAAGGACATTCGATGACATTATGCATGGAATATAATTTCATCCAAATGGCTGCCGCGACCCCATTTTAGGTGGTGCATCCTGGTGGACCAATTTTCGACGACATCTATGCATAATTGGGACTCAATTTAATGACCTTCTTCTTCGAGTTATGTTGGCCTTCAGGGCGACAATTGTCTGTGGCTTGTCTGCATAGACCAGAGATTTCACGTAACCCCACAAAAAGTAGTCGAGCAGTATTAAGTCACGATCTCGGTGGCCAGTTGATGTCGCCACCACGCGAGATGACAAATGTTATCGAAGAACGAATGTTAGGACGGAATGTTAGGCGAACAGAAAACTGAATTTGATAATAAATTTTAACAATTTCTACGCATTGTTCAAGCGTGTAGCGTTCCATGGTGAAATGTCACGACTAAATATGTATTCCCGCCAAATTTTACAGCTGTCACTTTTCCAAGATGGCCGCTATACGCTGTCAAAGTTCAAGCGTTCCTATTGAAAACCCCTTTATAATCATATAATCAAAGAGTTTGTATTACGTATCGTAATACAAACTCTTTGAGTATAATATAAAAGAGTACTTCCGAAAGATTTGTATAAAACAGTGGTGCCCAAACGGTCGATCGCAAGAGGCTTTTAGGTCGATCGCTGAAAATATGTAGAGCAAGAAATGAATTGTAGAAACATCAAAGAAATTCATCATATTTGATGCGACTAAAATTTTCCGGGAGGACAAGGACTAGTATCAAGTCCTTACAGGACTAGTAACAAAAAAAACCAGCCAAGTGCGAGTCGGACTCGCTGACCGAGGTTTCCGCACCACAAAAAAAAAACATTGAAACAAAAACACGTTTCTTGTATGGGAACCCCCTTAATTTTTTACTTTTTCTATTATTTATTATTTCTTGTTATATCCGCCATAATAACATGTATTATACATGTACAATTTTCACATATTCTGTGAAAATTTCAACGGGCTACCTATTACGGTTCAAGAGATACAGCCCTCGGACAGACGGACGGACGGACAGAGAGACAGACGGCGTAGGCTTAGTAATAGGCTTCCGTACGGGATACGGAAACTTAAAAATGACATTTGGTACAAGTGTCGATCTCACAACCTTTAATTTTTTTTAGGGAGATCTTCATTGAGAGAAGTATGGGCACCACTGCCTGGTATAAAGGAATGCGCTCTAGGTATAAAGAGTTTAACTGTAAGAAGTTTATTAATTAGCTTATCGTAGAGCAAAGGTTGTTAGGTCTTGTGGCAACGCTCTCTGCTTATCTAATCGCACGTGGTAGGTACTACAAACATTTTGTCGCCGGCGCGCCGCGCGATAAGCCGCTCGTGAAGTAGAGTCGGTGCTAGAGTCGCCAGTCGCCTCATTACTCACGTAGTAGGGCTATTTGTAATCGGTAGTAGTGACTTACTACGACCTAAGAACGTTTTGTTTTCTGTTGCTATTTTGGTTTATTTTCTTTTATGCTTTTGGGCGTCGTCGGCTCAACAATCCATGCTGATGGCGCCAAGCGTCTCGCGTATCAATAAAAAAAAATCTCGTTGAAAGAAACATAATGCGGTCAATCCAATGATATTATATGTATGTTAAAAAGGAGGTAGATAGATTGGGTCAAGCTCATAATGTCTTCATGTGTGTTTTCGTTTGTATATAAATTGCATTATGTATGAATATATTTATACATGTATACACGAACATATATATGACTATGTATGTGTATCTGTAAGTATATATGTATTAAATGTATATATGTAAGTATTTATGTGTTATTATTACATATTTTTGTACATACATATCACACACGCTGAATCCCGACAATCGGGGTAAGCAGAGCAATCGGTGTTGTGCTGCAAGAACTCTGGTAAATTACAGCACAACACCGACCACCACGTTTCGCAAATTATTCGAACAAGATTCAATCGATCAAGCAGCAAGTAAGGCACGAAGACCCACCTGCTACATGACTCGGTGGAAGTACCATGCCCTCGCCCTTTAGCACGGCATCATGTCCTTATCCCTTAGTCGCCTTTTACGACATGCACGGGGAGAGATGCAGTGAGGCTATTCTTTTTAAGTACCGGCCCCACACGGTACGGTACGGTATATTTTTGTCTTTAATGTATTTCGCACTATCCATCAACCTTATCCACAAACCCATGCATGACTGGTAGAGTAGAATTAAAAGCCTCTAGGCATAAAGTCCGCCTTAATTGTAAAGTTTTTTGTGAGCAATAAAGTACATAATACATATATTTAATTTTCATTCATTCAAGGGTTTATGCGGGTCACGACTTGCGTGTAAATCTATAAACCTATAAGTCGGTGCATTGGTGCAATATTTGAAGTTCACAGGTGATCTAAAGAGCACGCGTTACTTTATTTTATAAACTCAGTCGAAGAAAAAATTTAGAAATCACACGTAGATATATAGTTACGGCTATTTTTTACGGTTACAGAGCAAGAAAAATCGCGCGTGGCCGGCTGGGGGTAGGTGGCCGCCGATCGCTGCTCTGCTCTGTACCAAAAGCCAACCAACCAACCCATGCAAATATGAATCAGTTTCAGTAATTTTCTAAAGCGAAAAGAGAGAGACAGTCGCAGATTGAATACAAAATGTATAAAGTACAGTGGACATTTTACCAATACATTCCTCAGGCCCAAGTCATTTGAAGTATAAAATCTAATTTTCTCTTAATTTTTTTCATACAAAATTTGTTTGAATTATTTTCCTGTCCTAATGTTGTACTACCCTTGCGTATATTCTTCTTCACTTACTCTCATCGCCCAAAGGTTGACTAGGAGAAATCACTTATGGTGATAAATCCGCCTTGTCATGCTACTGTTATTTTGCTTCCCTGTGTATTATTGTTAATCTGTGTATGTTTAATCAATCTATTGTTCTTTTATATGTTTAAACAATTTCTATTCTATCCTATTAAATATTTTTTTCATACAAAATAAAACATCCAAATATCTGTAGGTAGAGCATTTTAATATACGGGTACAGTACAAAAACTCCATAGTTGGCTGGGAATTTCTTTGGCCATGTTGTGTCAGCGAGAGGCATCAAATGTTTGCGAGCGAGGTGTCAGTGACAGGGGGATCCAAGCGAGGCGTGTGTTGCCCCAAAATGTTAGCACTCGAAAATAACTGATTGACACTTGGGCCACCGCACCGTGCGTGCCGCGCGCGGTGAGCCCCACTTTCGAAATAAATACGATACTATTGAAGTTAGCGAGCACTCTGCAGTGCGTTGGTTGGCCCTCTACGAGAATCGAAGTAATTACTACTAGCCCCTTAGGCTCGATTGCGCGTAGCAGGATTCATATTCATATTTTTATTAGTCCACTTGCTTTTGCCCGCGGCTTCGCTCGCGTGAAATTCGTATTTAAAAAGAAGAAAGTAAGTAAGCCCGCTACCGTACATTTATTTCGGAGCGCGGAACAATTTAGGTTTGTATGAGAGCCACATTTTAACGTAACCGGAACTGAATTTTGTTTGTTTGTATAGTAAAATGTGCTTGTACTAAGTTTCATTGAATTCGTATGATCGGTTTAAGAGTTATAGAGGAACATACATACATACATATATACAGAAAAGATATCTGAAAATCGTCAATTTAGTTTTAGTATCATACATAGAGTCTCCAAACGCAGCATCTCATGATACTCGGGATAATCCTGATAAGTAATATTAGATTAGCCCAGATCAAAGGCTTGAGTCTATGGTTTTGACAATCGTGTGCCTTTTAATGCAATTTCGAACGTTGATTGAGAACTTGGAAAAAAAAATGCTAATCAAATTACTTACAAAAGTGGCGTTTCTCTGCAGATTTTACTCCAATTAATATCCAAAAGAATTCGTATTAAAAATTACATTTTGTCATAGGAGTTCCTTATATACTGATGAGCACTAAGGACTCGTGGCACTAAGAAACAATTTTGAAAAATCAACCCTAAGGGGGTAAAATAAAGGAAGAAAATGTGTATGGGAAGTGCGTAATTTTTTAATTTATGTGTACCGAATTAAGGTATTCTGAAATGTTGTTTGTCAGTAGTGTCTACCTGAATAACTCTCAGAATGATTCAAAGATATTTTTTCATGGAGACTTTAACACCTTTGGCTGCATCACCTATTACAACCGGTGATATCAACCCATCACACCCTGATGAACGAAGCGCCATGGCTGATCGCTTCGGTCGTACCGGCTAGACTGAACTGGACGTAAAACACGACCTATTTTCAAGACAACCAACCTTCATTCAGTGCGATGTTACCGATCCGGACGGAACGAACCGTACCACCTATAGTTAGGTAACTGAAGGGACTTGCGGGGAATACGAACCACGGCACGTTTCAACAGTCACGTATCAAAAGTGCGACCGCGCCGGGTGTGCTTAACTTCGACGATATAACACCCGTTCATAGCACCGCCGAGCTACCGAGGCTGACATGTTTAGTGACACGACGGAATTAGTTCCGTTTATACTTCATATTATTATTATCATCGCTGTCGATATCATACAAAAAGTCGTTCGTCTCCCAATCATAACTTCTTAATATCTTCCGATTTTTCCTGGAACGATCGGAGCCTCCAGAGAGAGATCTAATATTTCACAAGGAAACCACACAAGGGCCAACGAAATTAGCCAATGTTCCAGGAAAGTGCAATCAATAGGGAGCATAGTCGACGAGTGAAGTACGTTGGGCTTATCGCTAGCTGCGGAAGCCCTACTAAGGCACAACTCGGGTCGATGTTTGTACAAGACAAGCCATAATTATGCAAGCATAATCTAAGTTATCTATGTATATGCACACACTCTGCGTTGTAGCCAGCACATGTCTCACCTGCGCAAGTATATACAATTGAAACTAGATTTCTAAAATTGCCAACCTCGGTAGCTCGGTGATGCGATGAATCGACGTCCGATCAAATAATTAAGCATACCCGGGCGCGGTCAGAACTTATATGTACGATTATGACCGCTCGACCGTTGAGGCGGGCCCTGGTTCGGATATCACGTAGAATTTTAGGTATGTAGGTAGGTAGGTTAAGAATGGACTTTCTTACCTTAGTAGGTGGTAATAACTCGTCCAGATTGATACCACCACCGCACTGAATGAAAGGTCGGTCGAAGCGGCTATGTAAATAGGTCGTGTTTTCCGTCCAGTTCAGTGTAGCCGGCACGGCACTTAGCATTTATTTAATGGGATAAACGGCTACATAATACAATCGTGTACCAATACACCCAATGCATTGACAGAATAGTCAATCGTTAGCTGGCACAAACTCACAAAGAACTAATCAAGAGAACTCGAGCAAACACGTTCTCTAGCACGCTGACGTACTGACGACGCGCGAGAGCGTCCCTGGGGTGAGTCCTACACGAGGGCCGATAATCAGGGATCATCTTTCTGAAACATTTTCCTGCTTTCAGAGAAAATACGATACGACGTCACTTTCAGTCCGCGAGCAAAGGCGGCCGACTGGATGAAGACGGCCGCAGATGATTGTTCTGTGGCCCAGACGAATTGTTTATTGTATAATTTCATCCATAGGTATACATGATACGTCATTGCCATAGGTAGGTATTATTATATATAACCTACCGCTTGGACATGTCGAAAATTCCGCAAGTTCTAATTCAATGCCAATGACGTATCATGTATTCTACTAGACCTCTTACCCGGGCAACAGCCTTCGCTCCACCGCGGTGGAGTAACCATTACGCGGAGGGACCCTCTTGAGACTAGTAGCTCGCGAGCGACCGAACGCGGCGGACGCGCCGTCCGCACGCTCGCTGCCGTCCGTCTGCGGCTCGCATCGCGCCAGTCATTATGCCCGGTTGTGTGTTGCGATGCGATATTGCAAAAATCATACCAAAAATATTGGGAAAAGTGATGGCATCTCATTTCATAGGTAAGTATCACTTCATTGTGATCTTAATATATAAGGTCTTTCAAAATTAGTTAATAGTACGCTACGGGGGGGGGGGGGGGGGGGGGTTCTGCATCATATAGGGAGTAAAACCTATATAAAATTTTTTGGACCTTGGGCTTTTTTTATGAAAAATGTTTTTTATGTATGAAAATGTATGTATGTAAAAAAATATGTGGTTGATTTTTATAGCCTAATCGATTCATTTTCATAACAGTAACAAAAAAGTCTTCAATACCATTTTGATGTAACACGTGTAAGTTGGCAAAAAAAATCAAATTCTTTCTATTCCATACTAATAATACTAAAATTGTGGTTTTCACAATTTCTGAAAGAAAGAGATCTATGTGTTGGAAGACTTTTTTGTTCCTGGCATGAAACTGAAACGATTAAGAAAAGAATTTTTTTTTACATTTTACATTATTATAAATTTTTTTTTGTAAACAAAAATCTTTGTTCCTCAAAAGTGATTTATTTACGATACAGAACCCCCCCTTAGCGTACTATTAACTAATTTTGAAAGAACTTATATATAATATCTTGTTTTCCATGTGCTTAGAAATATTTCGTTCAACTGGCCAATTAGGGCTGTCACAACGCTACTTCAATTTGAAAATTTTGTACATTTTATGTATTGACCTCGCATTGCAATAACATAAGCATTATTTAATTAAACAAATTGAACGCGCTCATTAGGGCTGCCACATATGAATGATTAGAAATAGAGTTCTGGGATATAATGTATGAAAGTAAATAAATATGTATTAAACCACGTTAAAATATGAGAGTGAATTGACCGCTAATTAGGGTTGTCGCTATTCTTTTAATTTTTTTTAATTAGTAAGTAATTGAGAAATTTTCAAGAAAAAAATTTTTTTTACAAGGTTTCCACATCCTACTACGGGATCAATACGAGAAAGATGGATAAAAATAGTCCAAGATGATACATTGTTTAAGGGAAAGTGAAAATTGAAATTTGTGTAAAGTGAAATTTAAATTATTTTGTTTAAGTACGGAGGAAGAGTTATTTTAGTTGTGTTTGTGTGTGTAGTCCAAAGTATACCTAATGGTTTTTTTAGTTATATATATATATATTTTTTTTAATAAATGCTGCACTCTTTATTTTATGTATATTTGGTTTGGAGATTTTAAGTTTAGTCCAAGGCCAAGACCGCAGTTATGAATTCTTTATTATTAAGTTTAGTTTTTTAGATATTATTCTAGTTATTAAGTGTAGGTTTTTTTTTTTTATGGAAACTGACACGGTTGGCTACATCACCTACAACATCCGTGATGTCAGCCCATAACACCGGGTGAACTTGGTGCCACGTCAGTGCTTCCCTTCGGTCGTGCCGGCTACACTGAACTGGACGGAAAACACAAACTATTTACATAGCCGTTTCGACCGACCTTTCATTCAGTGCGGTGGTACCAACCCGGCCGGGTTAAACCCTACCACCTAGTGATATAAGAAGGGAGTCATATCCCTTATTATATATATAGGTATTATAAGAATACAAAACGGCTTTACTCGCGGTCGAAATACGAGCTGTGTGGCTCGACGTTTCGGGCCAAACGTATGGCCCATCATCATGAGCACTCTGGCCGAAATGTCGAGCCACACAGCTCGTATTTCGATAGCGAGTAAAGCCGTTGTTACTTCTTAAAATGTCAAATTACCACGGTAATTTAAAAACCCATACAAGTTTAGGTATATATTTCAAGTTATTATAGTTCTGTATTTTAAGTTTAAATACATAAAAACGTTTTTTTCGATTAAATTCACTATCTGTTTTCTTCTATAATCCTTTAAAACGTCCCACTGCTAGGCACGGACTCTGCCCACTGACATAGGAGGTATTGTTTTTATTGTTGTTGTTTTATTGTTTATTGAGTATTCTTATGGCAGTCATATTGCACTCGAACTTGTCACAATTTGTTATAGCCGGTTCGATTACTCGTACATGGTGACCAGTGGAAATCAGAAGCAGTTTACACAAAAATACCTTTCATAGACCAGTGTGCACTAGTTACCTAACTTTATTTTTCTTCATCGGAGCGATCGTACCTATTCGTTATGAAATGCACGTATATCAATCCTTATCAAGGAAATAAATAAGTACATTAGTTAGTGCCCGGGATTTGAACCCGCAACTTCTGCATTGAGAAGCGTTACCACTAGACTACGGGCACAATTACCCATAATACCTACTCGTAAAATAATAAATCGAAAAATATATTTTGGTAGACTAAGTGACAACCCTACGTATTCCAATGCACGTGTTGACTGACCGGCCGGGCCGGCCGGGCCGCTAGCCGCTAGTCGCTCGCTAGCTAGCCCCTCTCCCGCTCGCTTCCCGCCCCGCGCGGCTCAGCGTTCCGCCACCCCGCTACCTTACCTCATACCTCAGCTATTGGCCGTCATTTCTCTGTATTCTTTCTTCGTAGTGCTCACTCTATACATAAAATCTCTTTGTTCAATGCGAAGAACTGACAAACAAACTTCCCAAGTCACAATATTTTAAGTACCTTATAATTATTATTTATTATAGTCACTTAGAAATAATTAACCCACACTACCACCGCTCACAAGAGCATTAATATTTACAGAATGAACGTGAATACTTAAGAATCTGACCACTCTGCCTACTTAAATTGCCTAATTAATGCCTATCTATATTACCGTGTGGGTTCGGTACTTAAAAAGAATTACCCCACTGCATCTCTCCCCATGCATGTCGTAAAAGGCGACTAAGGGATAAGAACAAGATGCCATGCTAAAGGGCGACAGGCTCGCCACCTCTCACCTTGGCACGGTACTTCCACTGAGTCATCCAGCAGGTGGGTCTTCGTGCCTTACTTGCTGCTTGATCGATTTAATCTTGTTCGAATACTTTGCGAAACGTGGTGGTCGGTGTTGTGCTGTAATTTAACAGAGTTCTTGCAGCACAACACCGATAACTCTGCTTACCCCGATTGTCGGGATTCAGCGTGTGTGATATCTATCTATATTACGAATGGCAACTATACGAGAGATAATTTTAAAGGAATTTGCGGAACTTAAATTTGGTAGTAAATAAAAGAGGATATACTGTACTGTAGCTGATTTGTGTTGTGTGTGATCTCACAGTTGTGGTGTTAATTAGGAATAATGATAGTTACTTTGAAAATACTTTAATAAAAGTTACCTGTTTTAGATTTTATTACCGATTAAAAAGTTACTTCTAATAAAAACTCGTTTTAATTTGTTGCTTGTTGCTTTACATTATCTATGACGTAGCATAATTAATACTGTCTGTCACCGAATTCTGAAGAACCGAAAAGAACCGAAAAGAATCGGGTACCCGGTTCTTCATAAGAACCGGAACCGAAATTTTCGGTTCTTAAATAAAGACCGGTTCTGCATCCCCTAACTGAGGCCAGCATTCAGTGGATGGCTGTTGAGCGATACAAATATTTTGTACCGCTAAGTAAATAAAATATAAAAAACTCAGAGCTGCCCGGGAATTTAGCGGTCCACCGACTCCTTTAAGTAAGTAAACGGAAATTATTTTAGACTTTTTAGAGGTCGGGTTTTTTTTTTTATTTTCATACATTACAAACAAACTTCGTCCCCAACAACATAATACATACACACACACACGACGTGTACAATTTGCATCGGATAGCTCGTAACACGCACGGGTGTTGATTTGATAAAGAAGCGTGAGTCCACATGTGTGACAAGGATAGACATAATATATTTGTATTTAATTTCATCTTGATTTCACCTTTTCCTCTGCTGGGCGAGTTAATGCCCTTTCTATAAACATGCTTCTTTGCTTGCTTCAAACGTTTTTTGGACGTGCAATGCAATTGACCTAGTTAGTGGTCCTACATTTCCTAGATATTATATTCATCTATATTCTGTTGTATTTTTTCTCTCATATGCCTGTATAAGGTTTTTATTATGTGTATTTCATGATTCCTTTATGTTTGTTCCATGTTTGTACATGTTGTGTGTAACCAACCAGGCTCTGCATCTATTGTTCAGGATAAATAGACCACACTACAGCATGAATTTCCACTGTACATGACACTGGCAGGAGTGTCTCAGTCGAGACCGTTGCCACTATTTAAAAGAAGAAGAAGAAGAAGTTGTCCTCACAGTCACGCACGATTCATACTCTGCTACTTAGCATGGTGGGATCTTTGCTTCTATGGTGAGAGCATTGCGTTAGCGTCAAGTGCAGCAGCGAGAGTAAGAGATAACAAACGGAGTATAGAAAACGAACAAAAAGTTAATACCAAATCTCTGTAAGAGATAAGTCCGCCCATTGTGCTTGATTCTGCACTTAAAAGTGTTTGGAGCAAAGTATTTTTATGTAGGTATCTAATGTAAATTCGATTATTTTCGAGTTATGAGTTGATAAGGTAAATCTGAAGTTTAGATAATCCTATACAATAATATTATATGTTTAAAATAGGTCGATGTGTTGTCCTAGCTCCGCTAGTGGCAATTTAAAACCAGGACAAATGCCCCGCCTGAACATATACTTTTCTCTTTTTTGCTCTCAACAACAGACATGCCATCCTACTTGCTCTTGTAATATTGTGACGCTCAAGGTCGTGCCATTTGTAAACACCGAATGTCGTGTAGACAACGTATGTAACATTTTTAAACATATAATATCATTGATGCTAAAGCACGATCCTGTAAAAAATGTCTTGTATAACCAAACACATCACGAGTCTAAGAAAATATTCTGATATTGTGGGGAGCAGGCAGACTGGACCTTAAAACATTCATGCCAGTTTCTACATAGTCTCTCTATAAAATAAATACTGTATTGAATGGGTATCTAGAAAGCAACCATCTTCCTGTTTCGAAAAAAAAATCAGAACCCAAAATTGCACCTTACGACCAACTAAATAAGGTATTTTATGTAATGAAGGTATCTTGAGCAGCGATTTTGGTATCCGTGGGTTGAATGCTTAAGGGGGCTCTTCCTGGGCACTCGTCTTAATGACGGCGTTTATACTCGTAGTGGAGCCTTTGGGAGGAAGAGCCTTCCTTATAAACACCCTGTGGAGGGCCCTAGACGTCTTCGCAATACTAATGCTTGAGAGCATGTTGGATTCCGCCCTTCACTATCACTGAACGCGCGGTAAGATATAGCTGGGATAGAAATCTGAGAGAATTGGGCCTACTGTTAAACTAAACTGGGGGAAGAGTAACAACGTCGCAAATCCACACGACGACGCAGTAATTGGGACAGGCATTTCAATGACATTTTACAAGAGATAATGGAGCTATTTTATATTAATATAAGGTACTTCGTTGGTTTACCATTTTGACCTTACGCAGTACATTTAGTCGGACCTATAAAGGTTTCAGAAACAGACAATAATGGATTTCTATGTCGTTCATATTACTATAAACGGCCTATAACGACTACGGCCGACTAAGAAACGGCCTAAACACTTGACAGAAGTTCTTACTATTTCCTGGACTAGTGGATCGGAGGTTGCTGAGGAAATGAGCTAACTTTTAGCGAGCGATAGTGCGCTATAAAGTCCTTTCCTTCAATTTCCCTTCGACGTTGTCGTCCCAAACAGAATCCGATATTTTATTGAAAGGCATTTGCCCTGGACTAGACTGCTGCCTATTTATAACTTCAAAGGAATGAGTTTATTAGAAATGGGTATGCGACTTCTTAGTGCTTTGCCCTTTTCTTGTTTGCTTCCGGTTAATATTTATTTCTTGATGGGATGAATGTTAAACATGCATTTAGATTTACGATTTACAGCAGAAATTCTTTCCAAAATATTGAGGATCGTTTCATTTTGCCGATTTTAATAGAATAAATCAAGAAGGCCGTTTCAATTAATTAATATATTAATATATTGTTTTTGATGACACATTCTTTATGGGTTTTCCCGCTTTTAAGTTGGGCTTACGGGAATGGTAGATTTAGATTCAAAGTTTGGCAGAGATTATTCTCCAACATCTCTTGATTTGAGATTTGATCTATCTTTACAATATTTAAGCTCTTATGAAGCGTTATAGTAAATAACCTAAGAGATATGGAAAATACAACCAGATAAAGTTCTTTTGAAATTGGTTCAGTAGAATTTTCAATGAAACGCGATCGATTATAACATTGACTGGATTTCATTACGAGCTTTTATTTAGCTTCAAGTGGTTAGAGTTAATTCTGTTGTACCGACCTATTACATAAGAGCTGATTAGATAGAATACAGCATCCGTAGGTATGATTAACGATAAAGTCCCGTAGGCGTCCGAATATATAATTCAGTCAGCATATAAATGTTGCACTGAAAGCGTATACCTATACATATTGTCCAGTATCAGTAAGCAAAAATGGCTCTTATAGTTATATAAATAAGAGTTATCTTAGGTTGGCAGGGCGTCTGTCTATGTGAGCGGTGCACACCGTGACACAAGCGCTGAGTTCCACATCCATCAGCCCTGGAATTTGATTAATGACAACATTAATGGATCACCCTGGCTGCCTGGCCGCTGTTATGATGGGGATACGTGCGAAAATGAAATGACATTCAATTATTATGGGAACAATGATGAGCATCTAAATAGGATATGAGAAACCGATCAGACGCCACCTCATTTTTGCCAGTGTGAAGTTAAATACGCGAACAATTGCGCAATGCACGCACAAACGAAGGGGTTGTGAGTGCATTGCGCAATTGTTACAAAGGTACAGTTGCCGCACAGATGAATAACCATCGCAAAAGAGCGAGACTTTTTGAAAACACGCGCCTCGCCCTTTTTAACCCCTGACGCAAAGGGAGGGGTGTTATAAGTCTGTGTATCTGCCTGTGGGATCGTAGCTCCCAAACGGATGGGCCGATTTGGATGCGGTTTTTTTTATTAGAAAGCCGGTTTATTAATGTTGTTATAGCTTCGGCCCATATACATTATTTTCACAGCTGTAGCTGTTTCACGCGCGGACGTCTTTTTCGCGCACGGTACAGATGCTCGAACATGAGAATTTTTTGAGATTTAGTTGCGTTTAGTAACGTGCTCAAGTAAATATTTGTTCGGCACATGCATACCTGCTTTTAGAGAAGAACAGCCAATGCTTACGGCGAGAGAGTATGTCCTTACTCTTCCCACTTAGGTACGCATTGGGTGTCTTCTCTACAACCCGATGTTTCGCATTAAAATAGCTGTACGCACAGTTCCCGGCAGCAAATAATGCGTGTCGAGCTTTAGAAAGAGAGAATTCAGTTATAGAGCGTCGTCCCTGTCGCACAGGGAAGTGCGAGCTTGTGCGACAGGGACGACGCTCTACAACCGGGTGGTCTCTTTCTAAAGCTCGACACGCATCATTTGCTGCGGGGAACTGTATATCTAATTTTGTAGCGTTACTGTACCTATAGATACGACGCTAAATTGTTAGAATAGGTTGTGCAACGCCCAGCCCACTTACTTAACTAGTTAATGCGAAATTTGTGTCACCTTGAAATAATTGTTTACCACATAAATAATTAATATATATTTCTATTACTGCCCACAAGTGACAATATTAGTAGCTCGATATAACCATAACGATACACCTATAGAAATTGTATCAGAACGACCATAGCTATTTTACATTCTAAAATCATTGATTTCAATTTCTTTATTGATCTAATTGCTGATACATTACACTTGGATGGAGAGTCACAATAATTTTGTATTAGTCCATTCTCGGCGAGAAAAAAAACGGGTGTAATAACTCGCCAGCAGTCTAAAGTTTTAGAGTTTAGACTGATTTCACATTGGTAAAAATACGCCATTAGATCTGTCTCCATAGCAAAGTCGAACTTAAGACGGTAGAGTAACCATGCAGTTGACTTTCCACACCTCGTCACTTGGGCGATGACGTCACCGGCCACCTCGCCAGCCGCCGCACAACGTAGGTAATGCATCCGGCCCTAAGTGGCTATTGTCGTATAGGTCAATCAAGTTGGCAAGTGTGCCCCTGCTTGCGGGCGGCCACTTCGGAATAAATATACCTTGACATTGGACGATAGGATGGGGGTAGACTTGTAATAAATCGACTACCAGGTGAAGGTAGAGGTGCTATGATAGGGGCTTTGGGGGAAATAACTTTAATTTCTGGTAAACTTACTCGTTTTTAAATGGGTGGATCAACTTTTTCTTGTTTTTGGTATATGTCTGAAAACTTATTATCTTGATAAATTCACCTAATTACATTAATTCTTTAAATTTTGTACTTTTTAGCTGGTTTTTACGTTACAAGAAAAAGTTGATCCACCCAAGTTTTAGTAACGAAATTTTCACGGAAAATTGGCATTCCTTGATACGGTCGTCGGTGCAGTTTTCAGGTCACATTGCCATAGATATCTATAAGTAGTAAGAGAAAAGAAAGACTAATAAACTAAGGAAAATTAAAAAACAAAACACATAATAAAAATTTTATTCTAATGGAGTCGGAGATGCGTCACACTTGTTTTGCATACTCTGCAGTGCAAAGCACGTGTGAGTTATACCCGATTCTTCGAACTATTTACACTAATCTCTCTTTGCAATACTCAATTCATTAGTAGGTACTCAAAGTATCGACAGTGCGTACGGAACATGCACAACCCTAGCGCTTAATTGTTTTATGGCCCCGTGTGTCAAGAGCGTTGGCGGTCAGTATAGTTTTATTGAAGTCAATGAACATTGCTCAATATTGGAGAATTTTCCGAAATAGATACAGTTTTGTTTGTCTACATATTCTAGTTGATATTTTTTTTATAATGTTTCATTCATTTCATTATTCTCAAATCAAAACAAACGTGCAGTTCGCATAATAAAGTTTTATGGCTCAGTGAAGGGAATCTACCTTCACTAAGCCATAAAATTTTCTTGTGCGAGCTGCACGTTTGTTTTGATTTGAGTATAGTAACTTGTGATGACGCTAATTTATCCGTCATCATAAAGTTCTAGTCTATATGAATATTATTGCCAAATTATTGCAATCATATGCTGCCAAAATATCCACAGTTACAGGGAGTGAGGTGAACTAAAATACGGAAAACTGAAATAGTCTTGCATTAGGTATTTCAATATTTTATAAGTTGAAAGTCTGCCTAGGCTCTGCAGTGTTGCGTGCGCGGCACGGCAGCTGACGTGTGCCGTGTCTATACTATCATGTATCTATGTCGGTGCATATTTGCAGTGCGATCGATATGCGATAAAATGCGCTTGTGGTTTTATCGTGGCCTTACCTGCACTTGGATAAACGAGTACTTCCTTCTAAGGTGACTCTTTGCTTCTTAGAATTGAATAGTCTGTTGATAGGAGCGGGTAAAGAAAGATTTTAATGAAATATATCGTCGCACACGAGATCGACTTTGTTGATGACGCGGCACAGTCTGTGTACAGTACGCGGCGGTAAATAATGAACATCGAGCTTTAGACAGAGACAATCCGGTTGTAGAGCGTCGTCTCTGTCGCACGAGCTCGCACGCCTGTGCGACAGAGACGACAATCTACTTGAAATCACACGATATCACGATATTGGAACTGTTATGATTTGCTAGAAACGAAGCTCGGCCATTGACAGATGTCACTCAATTTGACGATATCCTCCGACTAAGTGCCGATTTCACAACCTTCTGCTAAAATGTAGCTGGCGTTTAACTCCTGTCAATTCTATGAGAAATGTTACTTTAGCCGACAGATAACTAGTTAACTAGCCTATGCATAAACTTAGGTGGTCAAATCGGCCATTCATCAAGAGATGACTATGAAAGCTATAGGAAAAATTAACTTTTAGTAATTTTTTTGACCTAACAAAATCATCTACGGGTGCCTAATTGACCCAGGTTTATTCATCTACCTAGGAAAGCGATCAGACACACAATCCTAACTTGGTCCGTCGAGATCAACTTAGCTCGATTCATCGTAGCCTTCGCTCAAAATGGATCTCTCGGGTTCGCGGTCAGTGTGACCAGCGATAAGCGGTCGAGGTAGCGGCGAGGTGATCAAGGGATACATTCAAATTCCATCCGATAAATTATATAAAAATAGACTTAAATAAAACTATTAAATATTATAATAACATATAATATGCGTTTTAAAGTATCAATTTATGTAGTATTCGCTTGTAGTTTATCATATTGATTTCTATATAGTTGGCAAAAAATATTCTTGTTCAATAGCATGTACTTCTCCTACATCCCAAAGGTTCGCTAAAATAAAAAGCCTTATGGACTATGGTATTAAGCTCGTCTATTGTACTTAATTTGTATGAATTCTGTGCGCAATAAAGATATTTAAGTATACAATGATATTATAAGTTAAAAGGAGGTAGATAGGTTATCTGAGCTCCCAAGCGGCACATTAAATACAAGACCACAGTCCTGTCTGAAGTTAGTCGCCCACCAACTACGCACTCGTTCGGACCGCTAACCACGAGCCGCTAACACATCGAAAATGCCGTCGTGTGTAATAATGAGATTCTGCACTAATTCTAATAATTGGATAAGACTATTCGAGTCGACGCATCACTTAATAGTTCTTCTCAACTTTTCAAGGACGTGCCATGTGTGAGCACTGAATGTCATATAGATAACCTATCTTTCCTAAAATATCATTGTATGTATACTACATACATACGTATTATGCATACCGCACTGAATAAAGGTAGGTAGGGAAACAGTTTTTTTTTTCCCCTTTAAATTTCTTGAGATTGCGGAGAGGTAGCGACGAAGAAACAGCGAGGTGGCAGAGGAGAAAGGTAGCATGCACAAGCTCTATCGCTCCGCGTTCGTCACTCCAGTCTTACAGGTTTAGTTGTATTTATCTCGCTTGTATCTATAATAACTGCAATGCTAGTACCACAATACGGAGCTAGGCCATCGGGTGTCCCTTGAGTCAACACAACTAGCTTTGTTTGTTCTGTCACGGCTATTCGAGAATAATTTATGCACACACCTATCGCTGTTTCACTGTATTAATTTAACTTTTCTCCGGCTTCAGAATACGCAGGATCGCATTACCCATGCCATGCAGTTATGTGAACCAAAAGTTATAATTATGATGGAAAATACTACACAACTAATACTCTGCGTGCGCAAGGCAGACATAATTTTCCAGCAATAATCTGTCGGTCTCTGCTCTGCAGACAATAGTGGCAACACCGACACAACGCGGAGCGACAGGAGGGTGAAATAAAATTTAAATTACAAATTTTAAAAACATCCGACACTAGAAAAACCCTCAAAAAGTACCACATTATTTCTGCTTAGTTAATTAAAGGCGTTGGGGGAGCGGTAAGTAAACAAAATTGAACTCGGTCCCCCGACGCCTTTAATTAGGTACCTAAGCAGAAACATTTAACACACATCGATTTTGGATTTTTAATGTGTAGGTTTTTTTTTTATTTTAACTTTTTGAGAGGGCGGCCTTGGTTGGTGGAGCGACGCGCCGACATGAAATGCAAATGGCGGCGGCGAGTCCAACTCGATTTGAACCGAGAGGTAGCGTTCGATGAGGAGCTAATCGGTGGGAGAGTACCTTTTACTACGATTGCCTCTCTACTCTCTAGACTGTGCTCGGGGGTCCACTTCAAAGGTATCTTACGTTCTAAGTTCTCCGACTAGGTTCGATTAGAGAGCAGTGTCGTATCTACGCATTCATTTTCAAAGCTTTATACTATAAATATAGTATAAAGCTTTAAAAATTACGTACACTATTTTTACCTGATGTTAAGTAGCTCAGTTGTGCCAACGGTTGACTGTCATTTGTGATCATAAGCACACCTGCGCGCGGTCAGAACTTAGATGGGTGACCGTTCGACCGTTGGAGGCTGACAGTGTTTCGGATTCCACGTAAAACCGTAGGTCCGTTTCCTTCTTAGCTTACTAGGTGGTAGGGTTTAACCCGCCCCCGTTGATATGACCGCACTGAATGAAACGTCGGTCGAAACGGCTATGTTTCGACCGACGTTTAATTCAGTGTAGCCGGCACGACCAAAGGGAAGCACTGACCACCAAGGTTTATCATAACATAACATAATGGGTTGACATACATAACGGATGTTGTAGGTTAGCGATGTAGTCGACAGTGTCAGTTTTCATAAAAAAAAAAAACTTAAGACGGCGAAAAGTCGCCCGACACGAGTTCTCTTTGAAATTCACCTTGCCCCTTGATACGCCACTGCTAGGAAGATTTCCCAGCTGCATTGTCCTGCTGTTTCAGCGTATTTAGAGCAGTGCTTCTGGTGCAGTCAGGGCGGAGCGCAGAGCTCGTTCCGTTGGGCCGAATGGGTTTTAGATTCACTTGTTTGCTGTCTGTACAGGTCGGGACCAAATGCTTGGGAACGTTCTGAGAAAACCGTAAAAGCTGTAAATGCTTCTGCTTACTGGCAACATTTTCCACCATTCGTGCCGAAAAAAAAAACGAAAAAGTTTTAGGAGTTGTTTTGCATCGGCCAAATTATAAAGCTTTTTCTGCTAGGTATTATAAAATTATGTACATACATACCACAAGCTGTATCTCGACAATCTGGGTGAGAAGAGTAGTCGGTGTTGTGCTGCAAGAACTTGGGTAAATTACAGCACAAGACCGTCGTCGGCCGGATTCGAACCTGGAACCTTGAGTTGAAGAATGGAAGCTAACAAGGCGCCACCAACCGGCCACGTACACTACCTACTCACGCCGCCCCGGTCACGCGTTGGTACCCCATCTATTGAATTCTTTGAGATTCATTTGTAAAGTATCGATTGGTCTATTTCTGACGCCATTCGATCCGAGTCAACTTGTCACCGGCACGTCTGCGCTTTCAATATTTATTTACAGAACAATTTAGTTGTGAAAGCCGACGACAGAGCGACCGCGCTGAAACGTGTAGCCATCTACCAACCGATATTATACAATACAAGTCGATATATATTATACAGGGTGTCCCAAAACTCGACGTCCAAACGAAAGGAGGTCATAAAGGAGGTCATTTCCAATCAGAATCACCCTATTTGTAGTTATCCATTTCTCAGTCGTTTAGAAGTTATAGCTCTTTTTCTGGGTTTTTCTAATTACAACGCCAATTTTCGAATAAAAAATCGTAAAAAAAATTACATGTAACTTAGGTTCATTAAATTTTTTGGGGTTTTATTGCAATTAGTGTAGCTTTGTGAAAACATTTGTTTTATAACATTTTCTTTCTTATTCCAATAGGAAAGCCTATTTAAATTAGAATTTTTCATTAATTCATCAATGAAGCCTTGACTTTGATTGAAGTTTACTTTAAAAAAATGTACTACAGGAAAGTGAACCTGCTTTGCAAAAACATGTACAGTTCATACGGATTCCAGAAAGGTACAATTCATTAGATTCATTACCATAAAACTTAATCTTTAAGACGAACATATGAATGAAACAACTAATCCGGTCTAACAAATTTAAAAGCGTTAGGTACTTTCTTAGAAGAGAACAATGGAGGGCCTCTCCGTTGAACCCGTGAAAACAATGGGACCGGTCGCCAACATGTTTCACCTACCCCCTCCCCTCCCCTCCCACGCCTTTAAGCCGTTCATCACCTATCTGCGCCTGACCCACTCTTTCAGTTTAAATGACTCGCTAGCTTCTTGTAACATCGCCGTTCCGCTATTCTGTCATATTTTGTGTATGCGAATACATGATATTGTATCTCTCTTTTATGGACGGATTGATACAAAAACGTGACCTGCCTGAGCGGCGCAGTGCGGCGGACTGAGTGCTTGCGAAAGAGTGTGTGCCGAATGCTCACAAATAGCGCGCCTCACTCAAGTCGGTGCGTTGTATGCCACTTCCCGATACTTTTTAATTCGTTGGGATCGACGGCGAAGAAGAAGTGCTCGACGTGCTCCACCTACTCGATGGGTACCAGGAATTTCACCTTGAACGTGTGTGTTGTGTACATTTATGAACACTCTATGATCGGGATAGCGTTCGCGTTCCGGGTACCGATTGCAGTATTCCCTCGCAACATTACGAGCGTTGCCGTCACATAAACCGTAAATAAAATGCATTTCTGCATATTCACGGGGCGTGTAGGCTGCCATCTCTACGCAGTTTTCAGTTCAATCACAAGTCCAAATCACAAGCACAATCACAGTCCAAATCACAAGCGCAGGTTAAACACACAGGATAGGGATCAAAGTTCGTAAAGAATAGCCAAATCGTATGTAAAGAAAGAAAAAGAAAACAGAATAGCGGAACGGCGATGTTACAAGCGGCTAGCGAGTCACTGAAAGTGAAAGAGTGGGTCAGGCGCAGATAGGTGATGAACGGCTTAAAGGCGTGGGAGGGGAGGGGAGGGGGTAGGTGAAACATGTTGGCGACCGGTCCCATTGTTTTCACGGGTTCAACGGAGAGGCCCTCCATTGTTCTCTTCTAAGAAAGTACCTAACGCTTTTAAATTTGTTAGACCGGATTAGTTGTTTCATTCATATCTTCGTCTTAAAGATTAAGTTTAATGGTAATGAATCTAATGAATTGTACCTTTCTGGAATCCGTATGAACTGTACATGTTTTTGCAAAGCAGGTTCACTTTCCTCTAGTACATTTTTTTAAAGTAAACTTCAATCAAAGTCAAGGCTTCATTGATGAATTACTGAAAAATTCTAATTGAAATAGGCTTTACTATTGGAATAAGAAAGAAAATGTTATAAAACATTTTTTTTTACAAAGCTACACTAATTGCAATAAAACCCCAAAAAATTAAATGAACCCAAGTTACATGTAATTTTTTTTATGATTTTTTATTCGAAAATTTGGGTTGAAATTAGAAAAACTCAGAAAAAGAGCTATAACTTCTAAACGACTGAGAAATGGATAACTACAAATAGGGTGATTCTGATTGGAAATGACCTCCTCTATGACCTCCTTTCGTTTGGACGTCGAGTTTTGGGACACCCTGTATAAGAATGCAAATGCAATGCCGTCGCAGCTTCTCTCTCACTCTCTCTCTGGCGGCAACACAGGACTTGACCGCTCACCGGGGTTGCCACTAACTCACTGCAAAAAAGGCAAACTAAGAGCAGAAATGATATTTCAAGATGGCGTAAGTAAACGACTTAGTTACTTACGTTTTCGGCCGGGTGTCTAATAATAAAGTATGTTAGTTTGTACTTAATCATAATTTTTTTAGGTAATTTTTTTTACGTCTTCTATTTAATGTTTTTAATAAGAAGACCTCTGTTCCATAAAATAAAGAGTTTTATTTCACAAGAAAATCAACCGAAGAGCCATCACGAGGGGAGGACGGGGCGGTCGCGGCCGGATGTCCTTCCTTACACGTCCTCTCCCCATACAGACCTACTAGATAATAAGTGCGAACTTGGTCATACACAGAGGGTTCCGTACCCATTTTCTTCTTGCACGTATAGCGAGTGTTCGCAGCGATCACAGGGATAGAAATTATTTTCTCAGTCGTTTAAGATATAATCAAAATAGTTTTATATTCTACCGAAAAGAGTATGAAGCATTTTAACTAATACATAGATGGCGTGAGTGGCGCTGACCATGACATGGCAATACGGAACCCTCGGTGCGCAAGTTCGACTCGCACTTGGCCGGTTTTTTTGTTACGCTTACTAGAGTTGTAAGTTGGTTTTTTTTTTTAAACGGCATGTTAATCGGTTAATTAAGCCAACAACAAACGAACACACAGACGGAGGCGGACGACACAGGCCGGATTTTATAACACGAAGGGATTCGTAGAAAATTCAAGTGACTATAGGTTTTCAATCTAATTCACAGATATATCGAGTGCCATCCGTTTATAGATAAGAACCAATTTATCGATGAGTGTATAATTCACAGTAAGTAACACCTCGCGGTGTGACATGTACGATCAGAAATTGGTAAATAGCTACGCTATAGAATATAGAAGATGGCGGGGGGCCGAGTGGTCTGATTCAGATTTGAAAAAAATAACGTGCATACACCTTCACCCACTGCTTCATGGTTCGGATTCCATATAAAAAATATGTAGGTCCATCTGCTTGACTGGAGGAAATTGCCTAAGGCAATAAGCCCACTCTTGCCATACATTAAGTGGCATAAAGTATACATAATATAGGCCAACTCAAATGTTTAAATAATTATATTGTTAAAATTTTAAAACTCAATGTACCTGTTAATAATGTATTTGTATTGTTATTAGAACACTTTAATTAAATTTGTGTAAAGAGTAACAATGTACAGCTATTGCGAGCTCTTAAAAATTTAAATAAATAAATAAAAGGCCGGAATTGGAATTGGCATTTTGTCGGCGTGCCCTCCCTTGCAGGCAAGACAGGTGAGTGAACAAGTGCGAAAGAGATGGACCTATGATGTTTGTGCACCTTTCTTTCACTTCGACGGCAAGTTGATGACCCCTTCTAGGTACGTGTCGTTCCATAGTTGATAAATAATATGCTATCAGTTGGTATCGGGACGAAGGCGCGGCAGTGTGAAACTGCAAATAATAAAAGTAAATGGGTAAAACACATTTCTAGTAGCATACGTGTCGATGCAAGTGTTATATTAGTATGACTTACGTGTTAGAAATGAAGTACTTATATAGTTGACTCAGTAGGTGCATGGAGTGCGTTCATTTACAGCCATACCCAAATTAAAGACCTACGAACGTAATACCTACTTTATTAAGGTAAATAACCTTAGTTGATATAGGTATGTTGTGTAATTTTCTGTACATAATAATAATCGATTATTTTGTTCAAAATTTCGAAGGCTAGTTTTGTTATAAGAATTTAAACATACATTACCTTAAAAAATCATAGCAAATCGAGAACTCAATCATGGACGTAATTGTTTTAACTTTACGAATTGTTGTGAATAAGTAGGTTTGAGTTTGAGATTTCGTACTTCGAAGAAGCCGTTTCTGCTTGGAAGGTGCTTTGTCCCGACGAACAACCACCGTGTCCAAGCCAAGCTGTCGCCCAGTCCAAGTGGGATATTCCAATAGTCAAAATGAAACATAACATTCTCCTTGAAAATTGTAATGAAATTAATCGTGAGTAGTATACATATAGGGCTCCGAGCACACACTCGTGATTTTTCTAAGTCCGAGAATCAGGGGGCGTGGCCTAATTTGGGGTGTACGTAGGGCTTCGAAGTCAGGGTTCAGCTCCAGGGTGTCAGGTCAGGGTGCTGCGCCCCATCAATTTGGAGGGTGTACGTAGGCCTTCGGATTCAGGGTTCAGACTTTCGGATTCAGGATTCAGGCCTTAGGATTCAGGATTCAGGGTTCCAGATTCAGGGTTCAGGTCCAGGGTGCTGCGCCCCATCCATTTGAGGCGTACGTAGGCCTTCGGAGTCATGGTTCAGCTCCAGGGTGCTGCACCCCACCAGCATGGTTCCACATGCACCGAGGCTTCGCCCCTGCCCCCTACCCCACCCCGCCCCTACCACCATCCGCCGCCTCTGCCCGCGCTTCCCCGCCCCCTGCCTCACCGCCCGTTCTCCGCGGCTGACTCAGTATCTTTGGAATTTTACCTGTAGAGACGTGACGCCATTTGTCGTGACGTGACATCGGTGGCAGGTTTTAACCTGTAGCAACCTGCAGGAATGACTTACCCCCCTACCCATTAATATAAAGATAACGTAACAATGTTCTGTGAAATGTATTCATACTCAGCATGACTGAGGCATCGTCAGTCAGGTAGGTTGGAGCCTAATGGTGTAGGAATGCAGACATGGCTGACTCAATATCTTTGGAATTTTACCTGTAGAGACGTGACGCCATTTGTCGTGACGTGACATCGGGTGGCAGGTTTTATCCTGTAGCAACCTGCAGGAACGACTTACCCCCCTACCCATTAATATAAAGATAACGTAACAATGTTCTGTGAAATGTATTCATACTCAGCATGACTAAGGCATCGTTAGTCAGGTAGGTTGGAGCCTAATGGTGTAGGAATGCAGACATGGCTGACTCAATATCTTTAGAATTTTACCTGCGCTATTCGTCCGAGTCGGCAGGTCTTCAAACATTCAACGATTGGCCACGCGCCCTCCGGCAGAAGCCTGAAGAAATTGTTAAGGCTGGGTTTTTCTACACTGGTTTTGGTGACAAAGTGGTGTGCTTTTACTGCGGAGGAACACTCAACCAGTGGCGACCGGAAGACACACCGTGGGAGGAGCACACGAGGCTAGACCGCTGCGCTTTCGTCTACATAATGAAGGGAGCTGACTTCGCCACAGTCAAAGCAAAAGGATTGGACGAGATCGACATTCCGAGCTATTCGCCATACTTGTATGCGCCATCAGACGATGGAGCCTTTAACTTGAAATGATTAATTTTCAATAAATATTTTTACATTTAACAGTGAATACATTTATTTCAACCCACCCACACCCATAAATGAAACAAAAGTTAGCAGAAATGTTTATTTATTTTCACAAATCTTAATGCTAAAGTGTACATGATATATGTTTTAGAAAAGCCACTTAAACCCATTATTTACATAAATGGGGCAACCTAAGTTTCGTCAGCAAATATTTATTTCTTGGTCAGGTCTATGATGGTTGTTTTAAAGATGATGATGATGGCGTGGTAGATAGGTTAGAAATCAGCTTGCTGTCGCGCTGGTTAATGGTGATATGTATGATGGCCCATTACCTCTGAGAAAAAATTGTATTGGATGTTGTCAGAATATTTTAATTTTTCATGACATATTTTATTATTTAATTTACGTACAAAGTGGAAATCTTATACTCTTAATATATTTGTATAACATTTTGCTGCGCATCTAACATTTGCGTAACGATATTGGCTATAGCGGAAATTATCCTTCGCTCATATTGGTTTAGCTCTGGGGTCTGCTGCACAATGCCTAACGTTGGCGATTGATGCTGCTGAGTGATCCAATCTGAAGATTGCAATGTGCACACGTTTGATGTTGGATCTTGCTTGTGCGATGTCAGCGGTGATGGCGGCTGCTGTTGATGTGTAGGCGAATAGTATGCAGATGAGTATCGTGGTGGAGATGTCGCTGGTAGAGGTGGCGATGGTGAATAATTCATCAGGGTATACGTAGGTGAGCCGTAGGTGGGTGAGTATCACGTTGGATATATCGTTGGTGGAGATGTAGGTGGTGAATTGAGCAGCGGTGAGTCTTGCGCAAGCGAACCCACCCAACTTATGAGTGGTGGTGCGGAAATGTATTAGGACAGTGTATTTCAAACTGCGGATAGGGAAGCCAGTGCTAGGTCAGGGTGCTGCGCCCCACCAGCGTGCTTCCACTGGCACCGAGGCTTCGCCCCTTCCCCCTACCCCGCCCCGCCCCTGCCACCCCCCTCCGCCAGTCAGGTAGGTTGGAGCCTAATGGTGTAGGAATGCAGACATGGCTGACTCAATATCTTTGGAATTTTACCTGTAGAGACGTGACGTAATGAAGTACCACTCCAACCTATCGTCCTGTGAGTTACACCGAGTCGAGATCGAGGAGGTGAAAGCTCATGCCACTCGGTGTGCGAGTTGGACTCGCACTTGGTCGGGAAACTGGCTCGGTTGACTATATCAACTACAACCTACAGTTATACGTTTATCCTACAGTTGGTGAAAGCTGCAAGTTGAAATCAAACTTATTACAATGGCTCAAGGTACATTATTTATGTTTGATTCCTGCCTACGTGCCGGATTACCTAGCGCGTTAATACTTGCTTACAGTGTGACTCATTTAGGGATGAACAATTAGAAATTGTGGTGTGAAGGGTGGTTGGTGAAAGCTGCAAGTTGAAATCAAACTTATTACAATGGCTCAAGGTACATTATTTATGTTTGATTCCTGCCTACGTGCCGGAGTACCTAGCGTGTTAATACTTGCTTACAGTGTGACTCATTTAGCGATGAACAATTAGAAATTGTGAACTGGGGTTGACAAAAGAGCTCATTAGTGGTAGATACCAAGGGATCGCTCACATGCAACGTAGATTGAGACTTGTTGAAACATACCAATTGTTGTGGAGATATTTTTAAATGTAAAATTTTCTTAGTGCAACTATTGTGAAAGATAACTGATGTCTGGGGATGAACAAAAGAGCTCATTACTGGAAGGTATCAGCGGGTCGCTCACAGGTGACGCAGCGCAGGTTGAGACTTGCAGAAACATGAAAATGTTTGGTGAAATTATTTAAAAGTAATATCGCGCTGTGATAAAGTGTAGGTAAGTCGACCCTTCCCACAACAGCCATTATTAAAGATAATAGACGTCTTTGGGGGTTGAACAAAAGAGCTCTGTACTGGGAAAAACCAACGGGTCCATCTCGTTCGACGCAGATTGAGACTTGTAGAAACATGAAAATGTTTGACAAATTTTTAAAGTAAAATATTTTTATTTATCTATATAGCTCATGTTTATAAGACTGAGCGCACAATTTTAGTAAAACAGTTCGATCGCAGCAGCACGCCGACTTGTATCTCTACACACCACAGTGAGCTGATTTCTAAATATCGACCACACCCGCATCATCTTCACACCAACCATCATGGACCTAACCAAGATCAACGAAGCGGGCAAGCGAGCCTTCCTGGAGACGCGGAAACTCGCCATCTTGGAGATTGGAAAACTCTACCGAGTGACCGACTTGCGCAAAGTTGCAACCAAATACGGAGATCGCATTGTAGCTGACATCGATGAGACTTTCTGCGTCTTCCTACCCAAGCGGATGATCGACGCCTTCAACAAGGATGGGAAGATGTTCGAAGATATGGTTGAAGCTAGCAGAGAAAACGTGCTTGGGCTGAAATACCTTGGTGGGACGTACAATGCTATCGAGTTCGATAGTATGTAAGAAGAGGGCGTGGAAATGTATGTGGAATACCAACGTTTTAGCTGTACGATTTTAGAAATAAAAAATTTTGTCTAAGATATGTACTGTGTATTAAGGAAAATAACCTTATGTAATAAAGCTTATAATTGAACAATATTTTTTAATTTTCATACCCAACCGCACTAGATAATACCAAGGTATATAGTTATTAGTTCCTTAGTAAGAAACTCTAACAATTTTGTGAATCATCAAAATTTATTTCACTAAGGTTGGAAACAAAAGATTAAAAATTGTGGGAATTCTTTTCATAGCTTCAGCCCACAACTTTACCTGCGCACATGTAGGCACTTCTGGCATGAGGGGGCTGCTTCTAGATAATTCCGGATTAGGAAAGGTGGGTTGACGCTTGAGTTTAAATAATATTATTTCGAGGCATCATTTAAAATTGAAACGTCGTGCAAGCAAGTTCTCAAAGAAATCAACATCATGGGAGTGACCGCCAAATGGCGAATTAACAGCGCCGCGCAACTGCAGGGGGCCATCTTGCGGCACAACAGTGGAAAATTCAATGATGGCGAGCTGTATCGCTGTATTCAGCTAACCTATTCTTCAGGTGAGATATATTTGTCATTATAATATATATTTTATACACACCACTTTTTTACAGAATCACAATGTTTACTCGATGTGAACCTATTATACCTTATTACTATTTGATCATTATCAGCCTCGGTAGCTCAGTGGTGTGTCAACAGCTCTAAAGCAACCCTGGGTGCGGATAGTGCTGAGATGGGTGATTGATCACTCATCCGTTGGAGGCTGACCGTGGTTCGGATCCTACGTTAAACTGTAGTATAAACGTATAACTGTAGGTTGTAGTTGATATAGTCAACCGAGCCAGTTTCCCGACCAAGTGCGAGTCCAACTCGCACACCGAGGGTTCCGTATCACCATATCATGGTCAGCACCACTCACGCCATTAGTTATAATGCTTCATACACTACTATTTTGGCACCTATATTTATTATTAAGACCTGTACTCAGGGCATTGAGGTGTACCAATGGGTTAATTAAAAAAAAGCTGAAATCGGCACTCTTGTTAGCACAAAAGGGCCATTGACGATTTAAAAAAAAAATAATGTTTTGTCGTTTTATGTATCTCTTTTCTAATTTTATTTATTGCTGCGTTGTATTTAGTTATATTATTTTATTGTGTTGTTACTTTTTGTATTATTCTGTTTTTGCTATCCTTTGTGTTATTATAAGGTATTATTTTAAAGAGTTGTTATTTGTAGTGTTAGTCATTTGTTTGTTTATTGATAGAAAAAGGTACTGTGCTTATGTTAGGTTAGCACCATTGTTACATTATCATATCTACCTAAGGGTAGACCGGGCAGGATCTACCTGAGATGGGGCCTGGCGGCGAAGCTTTACAAGCGCAATTGTTCAGCCGGAAGCCGGAGCCGGTGGGGTAGCACGTTAAATTTATTAACATTTTATTAGGTAATAATTACTCCAATTAACTACTCTATTAAACTGATATGAAACTTAGGCGGTAATATTTCTAAAAATTATTTTGATTGCTCCAATTAAAACAAGAATTACATTTATTGAAGTTTTATTAGGTACCTATTAATTATCCCCATTAACCTGATAAGACCCTTAGCCTACAGAAAACGTTCAACGAGCCAACATTTCCGAGAGTTGGTGGATGACTCAAGATTCGGGAAGCATGATACCGGATTCGGGAATCATGAATTGGAGCCCAGGAGGTGGCGAGGGTAGCGGAGCGGGGGTAGCGGGGGTGGGGTGGCACGCTAAATTAATAATTTTTTTTTATTAGGTATTAATTACCCCAATTAACTACTCTATTAAACTGATATGAAGCTTAGGCGGTAACATTTTTAAAATTATTTTAATTACTCCAATTAAAACGAGAATTACATTTATTGAAGTTTTATTAGGTACCTATTAATTATCCCCATTAACCTGATAAGACCCTTAGCCTACAGAAAACGTTCAACGAGCCAACATTTCCGCAGGGTTCAGGTCCAGGGTGCTAGGTCAGGGTGCTGCGCCCCCTGCGCTTAGGCGGTAACATTTTTATAATTATTTTAATTACTCCAATTAAAACGAGAATTACATTTATTGACGTTTTATTAGGTATTAATTACCCCAATTAACTGACAAATTGATGGGGCGCAGCACTTGACCTGGCACCCTGGAGCTGAACCCTGACTCCGATCGGGTGGCAGGGATACTGCGGAGGGGTGAAGGCTGGGGCGGAGGGAAGTGGCAGGGGCGGGGCGGGGTAGGGGGAAGGGGCGAAGCCTCGTTGCCGTTGCTCGTTGGAACCACGCTGGTGGGGCGCAGCACCCTGACCTAGCACCCTGGACCTGAACCCTGCGGAAATGTTGGCTCGTTGAACGTTTTCTGTAGGCTAAGGGTCTTATCAGGTTAATGGGGATAATTAATAGGTACCTAATAAAACTTCAATAAATGTAATTCTTGTTTTAATTGGCGCAATCAAAATAATTTTTAGAAATATTACCGCCAAAGTTTCATATCAGTTTAATAGAGTAGTTAATTGGAGTAATTATTACCTAATAAAATGTTAATAAATTTAACGTGCTACCCCACTGGCTCCGGCTTCCGGCTGAACAATTGCGCTTGTAAAGCTTCGCCGCCAGGCCCCATCTCAGGTAGATCCTGCCCGGTCTACCCTTAGGTAGATATGATAATGTAACAATGGTGCTAACCTAACATAAGCACAGTACCTTTTTCTATCAATAAACAAACAAATGACTAACACTATAAATAACAACTTTAAAATAATACCTTATAATAACACAAAGGATAGCAAAAACAGAATAATACATAAAGTAACAACACAAAAAAATAATATAACTAAATACAACGCAGCAATAAATCAAATTTGAAAAGAGATACATAAAACGACAAAACATTAATATTTTTTTAAATCATCAATGACCCTTTTGTGCTAACAAGAGTGCCGATTTTAGTTTTTTTTTTTTTAACACATTGGTACACCTCATTGCCCTGAGTATAGGTCTTAATAATAAATATAGGTGCCAAAATAGTAGTGTATGAAGCATTATAACTAATGGCGTGAGTGGTGCTGACCATGATATGGTGATACGGAACCCTCGGTGTGCGAGTTGGACTCGCACTTGGTCGGGAAACTGGCTCGGTTGACTATATCAACTACAACCTACAGTTATACGTTTATCCTACAGTTTAATGTAGGATCAGAACCACGGTCAGCCTCCAACGGATGAGTGATCAATCACCCATCTCAGCACTATCCGCACCCACGGTTGCTTTACAGCTGTTGGCACACCACTGAGCTACCGAGGCTGACAATGATCAAATAGTGATAAGGTATAATAGGTTCACATCGAGTAAACATTGTGATTCTGTAAAAAAAGTGGTGTGTATAAAATATATATTATAATGACAAATATATCTCACCTGAAGAATAGGTTAGCTGAATACAGCGATACAGCTCTTGTGCCGCACGATGGACCCCTGCACTATTTGTCAGTTAATTGGGGTAATTAATACCTAATAAAACGTCAATAAATGTAATTCTCGTTTTAATTGGAGTAATTAAAATAATTTTAAAAATGTTACCGCCTAAGCTTCATTAAGGGTAGACCGGGCAGGATCTACCTGAGATGGGGCCTGGCGGCGAAGCTTTACAAGCGCAATTGTTCAGCCGGAAGCCGGAGCCGGTGGGGTAGCACGTTAAATTTATTAACATTTTATTAGGTAATAATTACTCCAATTAACTACTCTATTAAACTGATATGAAACTTAGGCGGTAATATTTCTAAAAATTATTTTGATTGCTCCAATTAAAACAAGAATTACATTTATTGAAGTTTTATTAGGTACCTATTAATTATCCCCATTAACCTGATAAGACCCTTAGCCTACAGAAAACGTTCAACGAGCCAACATTTCCGAGAGTTGGTGGATGACTCAAGATTCGGGAAGCATGATACCGGATTCGGGAATCATGAATTGGAGCCCAGGAGGTGGCGAGGGTAGCGGAGCGGGGGTAGCGGGGGTGGGGTGGCACGCTAAATTAATAATTTTTTTTTATTAGGTATTAATTACCCCAATTAACTACTCTATTAAACTGATATGAAGCTTAGGCGGTAACATTTTTAAAATTATTTTAATTACTCCAATTAAAACGAGAATTACATTTATTGAAGTTTTATTAGGTACCTATTAATTATCCCCATTAACCTGATAAGACCCTTAGCCTACAGAAAACGTTCAACGAGCCAACATTTCCGCAGGGTTCAGGTCCAGGGTGCTAGGTCAGGGTGCTGCGCCCCCTGCGCTTAGGCGGTAACATTTTTATAATTATTTTAATTACTCCAATTAAAACGAGAATTACATTTATTGACGTTTTATTAGGTATTAATTACCCCAATTAACTGACAAATTGATGGGGCGCAGCACTTGACCTGGCACCCTGGAGCTGAACCCTGACTCCGATCGGGTGGCAGGGATACTGCGGAGGGGTGAAGGCTGGGGCGGAGGGAAGTGGCAGGGGCGGGGCGGGGTAGGGGGAAGGGGCGAAGCCTCGTTGCCGTTGCTCGTTGGAACCACGCTGGTGGGGCGCAGCACCCTGACCTAGCACCCTGGACCTGAACCCTGCGGAAATGTTGGCTCGTTGAACGTTTTCTGTAGGCTAAGGGTCTTATCAGGTTAATGGGGATAATTAATAGGTACCTAATAAAACTTCAATAAATGTAATTCTTGTTTTAATTGGCGCAATCAAAATAATTTTTAGAAATATTACCGCCAAAGTTTCATATCAGTTTAATAGAGTAGTTAATTGGAGTAATTATTACCTAATAAAATGTTAATAAATTTAACGTGCTACCCCACTGGCTCCGGCTTCCGGCTGAACAATTGCGCTTGTAAAGCTTCGCCGCCAGGCCCCATCTCAGGTAGATCCTGCCCGGTCTACCCTTAGGTAGATATGATAATGTAACAATGGTGCTAACCTAACATAAGCACAGTACCTTTTTCTATCAATAAACAAACAAATGACTAACACTATAAATAACAACTTTAAAATAATACCTTATAATAACACAAAGGATAGCAAAAACAGAATAATACATAAAGTAACAACACAAAAAAATAATATAACTAAATACAACGCAGCAATAAATCAAATTTGAAAAGAGATACATAAAACGACAAAACATTAATATTTTTTTAAATCATCAATGACCCTTTTGTGCTAACAAGAGTGCCGATTTTAGTTTTTTTTTTTTTAACACATTGGTACACCTCATTGCCCTGAGTATAGGTCTTAATAATAAATATAGGTGCCAAAATAGTAGTGTATGAAGCATTATAACTAATGGCGTGAGTGGTGCTGACCATGATATGGTGATACGGAACCCTCGGTGTGCGAGTTGGACTCGCACTTGGTCGGGAAACTGGCTCGGTTGACTATATCAACTACAACCTACAGTTATACGTTTATCCTACAGTTTAATGTAGGATCAGAACCACGGTCAGCCTCCAACGGATGAGTGATCAATCACCCATCTCAGCACTATCCGCACCCACGGTTGCTTTACAGCTGTTGGCACACCACTGAGCTACCGAGGCTGACAATGATCAAATAGTGATAAGGTATAATAGGTTCACATCGAGTAAACATTGTGATTCTGTAAAAAAAGTGGTGTGTATAAAATATATATTATAATGACAAATATATCTCACCTGAAGAATAGGTTAGCTGAATACAGCGATACAGCTCTTGTGCCGCACGATGGACCCCTGCACTATTTGTCAGTTAATTGGGGTAATTAATACCTAATAAAACGTCAATAAATGTAATTCTCGTTTTAATTGGAGTAATTAAAATAATTTTAAAAATGTTACCGCCTAAGCTTCATATCAGTTTAATAGAGTAGTTAATTGGGGTAATTAATACCTAATAAAAAAAAATTATTAATTTAGCGTGCCACCCCACCCCCGCTACCCCCGCTCCGCTACCCTCGCCACCTCCTGGGCTCCAATTCATGATTCCCGAATCCGGTATCATGCTTCCCGAATCTTGAGTCATCCACCAACTCTCGGAAATGTTGGCTCGTTGAACGTTTTCTGTAGGCTAAGGGTCTTATCAGGTTAATGGGGATAATTAATAGGTACCTAATAAAACTTCAATAAATGTAATTCTTGTTTTAATTGGAGCAATCAAAATAATTTTTAGAAATATTACCGCCTAAGTTTCATATCAGTTTAATAGAGTAGTTAATTGGAGTAATTATTACCTAATAAAATGTTAATAAATTTAACGTGCTACCCCACCGGCTCCGGCTTCCGGCTGAACAATTGCGCTTGTAAAGCTTCGCCGCCAGGCCCCATCTCAGGTAGATCCTGCCCGGTCTACCCTTAGGTAGATATGATAATGTAACAATGGTGCTAACCTAACATAAGCACAGTACCTTTTTCTATCAATAAACAAACAAATGACTAACACTACAAATAACAACTCTTTAAAATAATACCTTATAATAACACAAAGGATAGCAAAAACAGAATAATACAAAAAGTAACAACACAATAAAATAATATAACTAAATACAACGCAGCAATAAATAAAATTAGAAAAGAGATACATAAAACGACAAAACATTATTTTTTTTTTAAATCGTCAATGGCCCTTTTGTGCTAACAAGAGTGCCGATTTCAGCTTTTTTTTAATTAACCCATTGGTACACCTCAATGCCCTGAGTACAGGTCTTAATAATAAATATAGGTGCCAAAATAGTAGTGTATGAAGCATTATAACTAATGGCGTGAGTGGTGCTGACCATGATATGGTGATACGGAACCCTCGGTGTGCGAGTTGGACTCGCACTTGGTCGGGAAACTGGCTCGGTTGACTATATCAACTACAACCTACAGTTATACGTTTATACTACAGTTTAACGTAGGATCCGAACCACGGTCAGCCTCCAACGGATGAGTGATCAATCACCCATCTCAGCACTATCCGCACCCAGGGTTGCTTTAGAGCTGTTGACACACCACTGAGCTACCGAGGCTGATAATGATCAAATAGTAATAAGGTATAATAGGTTCACATCGAGTAAACATTGTGATTCTGTAAAAAAGTGGTGTGTATAAAATATATATTATAATGACAAATATATCTCACCTGAAGAATAGGTTAGCTGAATACAGCGATACAGCTCGCCATCATTGAATTTTCCACTGTTGTGCCGCAAGATGGCCCCCTGCAGTTGCGCGGCGCTGTTAATTCGCCATTTGGCGGTCACTCCCATGATGTTGATTTCTTTGAGAACTTGCTTGCACGACGTTTCAATTTTAAATGATGCCTCGAAATAATATTATTTAAACTCAAGCGTCAACCCACCTTTCCTAATCCGGAATTATCTAGAAGCAGCCCCCTCATGCCAGAAGTGCCTACATGTGCGCAGGTAAAGTTGTGGGCTGAAGCTATGAAAAGAATTCCCACAATTTTTAATCTTTTGTTTCCAACCTTAGTGAAATAAATTTTGATGATTCACAAAATTGTTAGAGTTTCTTACTAAGGAACTAATAACTATATACCTTGGTATTATCTAGTGCGGTTGGGTATGAAAATTAAAAAATATTGTTCAATTATAAGCTTTATTACATAAGGTTATTTTCCTTAATACACAGTACATATCTTAGACAAAATTTTTTATTTCTAAAATCGTACAGCTAAAACGTTGGTATTCCACATACATTTCCACGCCCTCTTCTTACATACTATCGAACTCGATAGCATTGTACGTCCCACCAAGGTATTTCAGCCCAAGCACGTTTTCTCTGCTAGCTTCAACCATATCTTCGAACATCTTCCCATCCTTGTTGAAGGCGTCGATCATCCGCTTGGGTAGGAAGACGCAGAAAGTCTCATCGATGTCAGCTACAATGCGATCTCCGTATTTGGTTGCAACTTTGCGCAAGTCGGTCACTCGGTAGAGTTTTCCAATCTCCAAGATGGCGAGTTTCCGCGTCTCCAGGAAGGCTCGCTTGCCCGCTTCGTTGATCTTGGTTAGGTCCATGATGGTTGGTGTGAAGATGATGCGGGTGTGGTCGATATTTAGAAATCAGCTCACTGTGGTGTGTAGAGATACAAGTCGGCGTGCTGCTGCGATCGAACTGTTTTACTAAAATTGTGCGCTCAGTCTTATAAACATGAGCTATATAGATAAATAAAAATATTTTACTTTAAAAATTTGTCAAACATTTTCATGTTTCTACAAGTCTCAATCTGCGTCGAACGAGATGGACCCGTTGGTTTTTCCCAGTACAGAGCTCTTTTGTTCAACCCCCAAAGACGTCTATTATCTTTAATAATGGCTGTTGTGGGAAGGGTCGACTTACCTACACTTTATCACAGCGCGATATTACTTTTAAATAATTTCACCAAACATTTTCATGTTTCTGCAAGTCTCAACCTGCGCTGCGTCACCTGTGAGCGACCCGCTGATACCTTCCAGTAATGAGCTCTTTTGTTCATCCCCAGACATCAGTTATCTTTCACAATAGTTGCACTAAGAAAATTTTACATTTAAAAATATCTCCACAACAATTGGTATGTTTCAACAAGTCTCAATCTACGTTGCATGTGAGCGATCCCTTGGTATCTACCACTAATGAGCTCTTTTGTCAACCCCAGTTCACAATTTCTAATTGTTCATCGCTAAATGAGTCACACTGTAAGCAAGTATTAACACGCTAGGTACTCCGGCACGTAGGCAGGAATCAAACATAAATAATGTACCTTGAGCCATTGTAATAAGTTTGATTTCAACTTGCAGCTTTCACCAACCACCCTTCACACCACAATTTCTAATTGTTCATCCCTAAATGAGTCACACTGTAAGCAAGTATTAACGCGCTAGGTAATCCGGCACGTAGGCAGGAATCAAACATAAATAATGTACCTTGAGCCATTGTAATAAGTTTGATTTCAACTTGCAGCTTTCACCAACTGTAGGATAAACGTATAACTGTAGGTTGTAGTTGATATAGTCAACCGAGCCAGTTTCCCGACCAAGTGCGAGTCCAACTCGCACACCGAGTGGCATGAGCTTTCACCTCCTCGATCTCGACTCGGTGTAACTCACAGGACGATAGGTTGGAGTGGTACTTCATTACGTCACGTCTCTACAGGTAAAATTCCAAAGATATTGAGTCAGCCATGTCTGCATTCCTACACCATTAGGCTCCAACCTACCTGACTGGCGGAGGGGGGTGGCAGGGGCGGGGCGGGGTAGGGGGAAGGGGCGAAGCCTCGGTGCCAGTGGAAGCACGCTGGTGGGGCGCAGCACCCTGACCTAGCACTGGCTTCCCTATCCGCAGTTTGAAATACACTGTCCTAATACATTTCCGCACCACCACTCATAAGTTGGGTGGGTTCGCTTGCGCAAGACTCACCGCTGCTCAATTCACCACCTACATCTCCACCAACGATATATCCAACGTGATACTCACCCACCTACGGCTCACCTACGTATACCCTGATGAATTATTCACCATCGCCACCTCTACCAGCGACATCTCCACCACGATACTCATCTGCATACTATTCGCCTACACATCAACAGCAGCCGCCATCACCGCTGACATCGCACAAGCAAGATCCAACATCAAACGTGTGCACATTGCAATCTTCAGATTGGATCACTCAGCAGCATCAATCGCCAACGTTAGGCATTGTGCAGCAGACCCCAGAGCTAAACCAATATGAGCGAAGGATAATTTCCGCTATAGCCAATATCGTTACGCAAATGTTAGATGCGCAGCAAAATGTTATACAAATATATTAAGAGTATAAGATTTCCACTTTGTACGTAAATTAAATAATAAAATATGTCATGAAAAATTAAAATATTCTGACAACATCCAATACAATTTTTTCTCAGAGGTAATGGGCCATCATACATATCACCATTAACCAGCGCGACAGCAAGCTGATTTCTAACCTATCTACCACGCCATCATCATCATCTTTAAAACAACCATCATAGACCTGACCAAGAAATAAATATTTGCTGACGAAACTTAGGTTGCCCCATTTATGTAAATAATGGGTTTAAGTGGCTTTTCTAAAACATATATCATGTACACTTTAGCATTAAGATTTGTGAAAATAAATAAACATTTCTGCTAACTTTTGTTTCATTTATGGGTGTGGGTGGGTTGAAATAAATGTATTCACTGTTAAATGTAAAAATATTTATTGAAAATTAATCATTTCAAGTTAAAGGCTCCATCGTCTGATGGCGCATACAAGTATGGCGAATAGCTCGGAATGTCGATCTCGTCCAATCCTTTTGCTTTGACTGTGGCGAAGTCAGCTCCCTTCATTATGTAGACGAAAGCGCAGCGGTCTAGCCTCGTGTGCTCCTCCCACGGTGTGTCTTCCGGTCGCCACTGGTTGAGTGTTCCTCCGCAGTAAAAGCACACCACTTTGTCACCAAAACCAGTGTAGAAAAACCCAGCCTTAACAATTTCTTCAGGCTTCTGCCGGAGGGCGCGTGGCCAATCGTTGAATGTTTGAAGACCTGCCGACTCGGACGAATAGCGCAGGTAAAATTCTAAAGATATTGAGTCAGCCATGTCTGCATTCCTACACCATTAGGCTCCAACCTACCTGACTAACGATGCCTTAGTCATGCTGAGTATGAATACATTTCACAGAACATTGTTACGTTATCTTTATATTAATGGGTAGGGGGGTAAGTCGTTCCTGCAGGTTGCTACAGGATAAAACCTGCCACCCGATGTCACGTCACGACAAATGGCGTCACGTCTCTACAGGTAAAATTCCAAAGATATTGAGTCAGCCATGTCTGCATTCCTACACCATTAGGCTCCAACCTACCTGACTGACGATGCCTCAGTCATGCTGAGTATGAATACATTTCACAGAACATTGTTACGTTATCTTTATATTAATGGGTAGGGGGGTAAGTCATTCCTGCAGGTTGCTACAGGTTAAAACCTGCCACCGATGTCACGTCACGACAAATGGCGTCACGTCTCTACAGGTAAAATTCCAAAGATACTGAGTCAGCCGCGGAGAACGGGCGGTGAGGCAGGGGGCGGGGAAGCGCGGGCAGAGGCGGCGGATGGTGGTAGGGGCGGGGTGGGGTAGGGGGCAGGGGCGAAGCCTCGGTGCATGTGGAACCATGCTGGTGGGGTGCAGCACCCTGGAGCTGAACCATGACTCCGAAGGCCTACGTACGCCTCAAATGGATGGGGCGCAGCACCCTGGACCTGAACCCTGAATCTGGAACCCTGAATCCTGAATCCTAAGGCCTGAATCCTGAATCCGAAAGTCTGAACCCTGAATCCGAAGGCCTACGTACACCCTCCAAATTGATGGGGCGCAGCACCCTGACCTGACACCCTGGAGCTGAACCCTGACTTCGAAGCCCTACGTACACCCCAAATTAGGCCACGCCCCCTGATTCTCGGACTTAGAAAAATCACGAGTGTGTGCTCGGAGCCCTATATGTATACTACTATCGTGCACGTATTTTGGCGGTTTCAGAAAAAGAATCTGGAGCGTGGCTTGAAGCTTACCCATCGAGTCACCTAGGGACTTTATTAGATCAGAAAACCACCAAAATTTCGGTTGCACTTCGTTTAGGCCTCAAAATTTGTGAAAGTCATATTTGTGTGTGTGGGTCACCAGTCGACATATATGGCCACCACGGACTATCATGTATCAAAAGTGCAGGTAGAAACTCCAGGCATCAAAATTTAAATTTTATTATAAAGTCCACGCTTCTGACAGCAAACATACCGTGCATCCTAGAACCTTGCGGTTATTCCCGGCTGGATGGCAAGAGGCCCGATGGTATCACCCTGGTGCCATGGGCTAAGGGTAGGTCATTGATGTGGGACGCCACTTGTGTCGACACATTGGCTCCAAGTCACGTTCGGGCCTCTTCAAGAGCGGCTGGCGCGGCCGCGGCCGGAGCGGAGAGCCTCAAACGCAACAAATATTCAAATATTATTCAAGATTTCGAATTTGTTGCGTTTGCGGTTGAAACGCTCGGTCCGTGGAGCAGTGAAGCCAAAAGCTTCTTGAAGAGGCTTGGGCCTCTGCTGGTGGACGCAACTGGCGTCCCGCAATCTAGGGCCTACTTCATTCAAAGGGTAAGCCTTGCCATCCAGCGGGGTAATGCAGCAAGTGTTCTAGGAACATTTGAAAATGCCCCTTTTGATAGTTATTTTAATGTTTGTTAGGTAGGTTTATTTCTTTAGTTATTAGTATTACTTTTTTGTTATTTATTAAATAAATTTAGTTGTATTTCAAAAAAAAAGTAGGTACCTATTCGAAAAAAAATCGTAAAGTGGCAATTCATTTTGACGTTTCATTCGCTTTACTACTTACACAAACATTATTTTGTTGCTGTAATGTATCAAAATGTTACCTAATTAATGTTGTAATTAATCAAAATTTTAATTTAGCTTGAACAAACACCGAAATATTACATAAAATTCAACAAGGAATATCCGCGAATTTAGAATTTGCTATTGGTTACATCCTAAATCTTGTATGTTAGGTAGATTTCGTTTAAATAAGGGCATTTCTCCTAGCCGCTAGAAATGCCGCTAGCTTGCTTGGGATACCTGCTTACGTAGTAGGCACAATTATATTATTATACACACCTAGTGATGATATGGTAATTCTACGTATGAATTGATATTAGAAATATTTCTAAGTTCAATGGGTCATTCGAAATTCAAACGCACCAATCAGCAAGCAGCTCATCACATCATGAATGAGTCGACAGAGAGCGTATTCGAATGTTTGTCACATGATGTCATAATGTAGGTAGGTAGGTATGCATACGTGCGTTGTTCTGCGGTATTCTGTAGGCGCGAATTAGTAGGGAGGCCAAGTGAATAAAAAAATATTTTCGTAGGACTGAACAGGTTTATACCGACTACTGGTATCGTTGGAATCAGCTTGATCTCCTACTTGGGAGTGAGTACTGAGTACGGAACTGCCGGTAGTCGCTCTCTAAAGTGGTGGAATAAGTAGTTATGACGTCACAAAGATGGCGGCCCAAAAACCAAATTTGTCCATTATCTCAGTAAGTACTTAACCGATTTAAATAAATCTGGTATCATCCGATAGCTATTTAAATGATTCACTAAATGTGTCTTACATGTAAGTTTGTATGTGTGAACTTCAAGCTATATTTTCAAAAAAACTTTTTTTTCGAGCATGGATATTTTACTTTTTTGCTAAATAATATTATTAATTACAAGAATTAAAATAATACTAAACTTTTAAAATACTCCATAGTTTTTCAGCTATACTACAAAATTTGAAAATTGGAAATCGCATGAAAACTTATTAAATTGTAGCCCTTTTTGTAAATGCGGGTGCGCGATGACATCGCCCGGCGCGCGCGTCGAGAATTACGCGAATTACGGGAATAAACGAAAAAAAATGTCTGGATAGCTATTTAAATGATTCACAAAATGTGTATACATATAAGTGTGTAAATTAATTACCTTAAAAAGGTATTTACAAAAAAATATATACATTGATTGTTTTTATTATTTTTAAAGTTACGAAATAATTATTCACCACATAAATAAACAAAATATTGCTGTGATCTTCAGCTATATTTAAAATTATAGAATTCTCGTGAAAAACAAGAAAGTTATCGCTATTTTACTGAGAGGCGCCGCGCCGAGTGTCGCAACAAACACGGCCACTAAATTTACTTCTTAAAAATATTTTATCTGATTCATGTACATAATATATCCCGAGGTATATCCTTCAGTCAGTCAGTCAGCGTGTAAGCGTCAACTGCTGGACATACGCATCTCTAATTTTCCTCCAGTCCTCCCGGCCTTTAACGATACGGAACCACTGCTTTCCGCCGACGTACTTGATGTCGTCGTTCCACCTGGCGGGTGGTTTTCCCACACTCCGTTTTTCTGTCCACGGCCGTCAGTGTAGGACACGGTTACTCCAACGGTCTATCCCCTTATAGGTATATCCTTAAACATACCTAAATAAAATTTAGCACCAAATCTGGGGATAAGTATATTTATTGTCTTATTAATACATACATATTTATACCTATTATAAGCATACTGAATTAGAAAAAAATCAAAGGTCTGTTTCGCGGCAAATTAGTATCTGTCAGAATTAAACTCATTAAAGCATTTCACACCAACATGGCAAACGTCTTCCATACACTTCTGATTTCGGTCAGCGCAAACACAACGTGATGTCCTACAACCAGTCTTGCAACTGCAGGATATTAGCTACACGTCCTTATGCCTTGTAGGATCGTTCAATGATCTCCCACGCCCATTGAAAACATTATAATGTTGTCATATCTGTGTGTTACAAGTGACGTCAGTTCATATTTGTGACCTTTTCCAAAGCCTGCATCCGCTTGTTTTAATAACTCATCAAAAGCCTTGTCGTACAAAGAGCTTTCATCGCGATTGTCCGTTTTGTGTATCTGTTAGTTCCTTCTTCAAATATTAATAATGGTATTTTATATCGGCAGCAGTAGGATCTGCAGTGCCTAGTCGACAATTAATCTCGCTATTGCTTAGGTTAATTCCACGAATTTGCTCCGCTACGTTCTGAGATTGGACTTGAAAAATTTTTTCTTCTGTTTTCTTATTTGATTTCTCTATTTTTTGACATACACATACACATGTCCACGTTCATCATCACGCCAACATTACTCCTCGATAACCGTTTATTAGACTCTTGACCATCCTGTAAGAAAGTATTTAATTAATGTTTGAAGAACCTCGAATGTTTTAGCATTGGTGTGGTTTAGGTAGGTAGGTAATAGACGAACTTGACGAGGAACACAACATCCGACTAAATAACTTTTGTTGTGGTTTATAATTGAATACTACATAGTATTTTCATCTCCAACAAAGGATTTTCCATGTTGGAGAAACCGTTTTTCAATACGTTTGATATTTGCGTTGCTTGTAAATGAAGCATAACACATTGTGTGCCAACTGCCATTTCGCTTTTTCTACAAGATCATCAATTTTGTGTCCTGAATAATTAAAAAAAAAAATTAGTAATTTTTTATATCCAAACTTATAAATAGACAGCACAGAGATTTAGACAGACAGACAGGAACATATCATACTATATTGACATGCGTGGTAAGCATTAAAACAGAACAAAAACCAGTGTTTGCCTTCATTACGTTTACGCTTTTTACTGAACCATTAAATAAAATTCAAAATTAATAAATTAAATACAACTCAATTAAAAAATAAATTTTGCATCCATTTTACGTTTTTCATAATACTCATGTTTAATAATTATTAATATTATACGCAGTACCAATTTTATTTACTGAACAATATTAATAATTGGATCATGCATCTTTTGTCTAGCCAGAGGAATTTTTAATAAGTTTTATTTAATAAGTCCTATGCCACTTACGCTAATATGTGGCTCTCATACAAACCGAATTGTTCCGCACGCCGAAATAAAGGTACGGTAGCGGCATTACTTATTATCTTCTTTTTAAATACGAATTTCACGCGAGCGAAGCCGCGGGCAAAGGCTAGTCGTTAATAAAATAGAAACTCAAACTCACCGCCAAGTCTTGCAAATAAGTCAGAAAATCAGTTTTTTTTTTTTTTTTTATGGAAACTGACACGGTTGGCTACATCACCCGCAACATCCATGATGTCAGCCCACAACACCGGGTGAACTTGGTGCCACGTCAGTGCTTCCCTTCGATCGTGCCGGCTACACTGAACTGGACGGAAAACACAAACTATTTACATAGCCGTTTCGACCGACCTTTCATTCAGTGCGGTGGTACCAACCCGGGCGGGTTAAACCCTACCACCTAGTAATATAAGAAGGGGGAGTCATATCCCTTAGTCGCCTTTTACGACATACACGGGGAGAGATGCAGTGGGGCTATTCTTTTAAAGTACCGGCCCCACACGGTACACAGTCCAGACATTTTTTTCGTTTATTCCCGTAATTCGCGTAATTCTCGACGCGCGCGCCGGGCGATGTCATCGCGCACCCGCATGTACATAAACGGCTACAATTTAATAAGTTTTCGTGCGATTTCCAATTTTCAAATTTTGTAGTATAGCTGAAAAAGTACGGAATATTGTAAAAATTTTGTGTTATTTTAATTGTTGTAATTAATAATATTATTTAGTAAAAAAGTAAAATATGCACGCTCGAAAAAAAAGTTTTTTTTGAAAATATAGCTTAAAATTCACACATACAAACTTACATGTAATACACATTTTGTGAAGCATTTAAATAGCTATCGCATGATACCAGATTTATTTAAATCGGTTAAGTACTTACTGAGATAATGGACAAATTTGTTTTTTCGGGCCGCCATCTTTGTGACGTCATAACTACTTATTCCACCACTTTAGAGAGCGACTACCGGCAGTTTCGTACTCAGGAGATCAAGCTGATTCCAACGATACCAGTAGTCGGTATAAACCTGTTCAGTCCTACGAAAATCGTTATTTGACGACTTTATTTAAAGTGGCCTCTCTACTAAATGCCGGTATGTGTGCGTAGTGCATTGTATTGTAGGTTTATTTTGTTTGTTTTGATTAATGGGTCAGTTTTATTTCGTTATTATCTTAAAAGTAGTAGGTATTCATAATTTGGTGTGTGGTGTGTGTAGTAGGTACCTACCTACATGTATAATTGTATGAATTAATATTATAGTATTAATAAGTGGATTAATAATTTTATTACTAGGTAGGTAAGGTAGTAGGTAGGTTCCCACCACCCACTTAATTTTGTTTATCTTGCACCTTTCAAATTTACACATTAACTGGTAGGTAGGTACTTGAGTATTTTCAAAGTTTTGTAACTTAAAAGTACAATTGAAAGTATCTATAAAATAACCCATTACTTTAATTTTAATATCAGTAGCTATTTATTATCTACCTCCTACCATAATGTTATGATGATGGATGCGTTATTTTCTTTATATTCCAGCCTGCCTGCCCTCTAACCGGCAAAGTAAGACGCGTAATATACCTACGTGCGTGAACACGAGAGGATCGTGTCGTGCGCACGCGATGTGAACGACAAAACCTCTCGTCTCGGCCGCAGCCAGCCGTTATTACGAAACCGGACTCCACGAAGTCCTTCCCTACCTGCCTAGGCCTTTTATTACCTCAGCAAACGTAGGTTAGGTACCTACCACCTCTGCAATTACCCGCGAACGAACGTACACCCATCGACAACTCGATGCGTACACCTACATTTCTGAGTGAGACTCTAATGTTGCAATACAAAAGCGTACTGGGAATAGAGAAAAGTTGAATTAAAAAAAAACATACATAGATATACCTACCTACCTGTCGAATTGAGAACCTCCTCTTGAATACGTGCAAAACTTTAACAAACGAGGTACCTACCTACCTACCTACTATTCAGAAGGCAACGAAGGAACAAAGAGCGAGTGTCCCGTCTTGTCGCGGTGCGGGGGCGGCGCGGGCGCGGCAACGACGGAGGCGGGGGGAGTGAGCGTTCGCTCGCACCGCGCCGCACTCGCTGCGCCAGGTAAAGAATGCACCATCGGCGGCGCGGCCACGGTAATAAATAATAGTTACGTGTGGGTCTGTTCCTGTACCTTTAGTGATCTGCGCTGACGCTGACGCTGCCAGCGCGCCGAGCAGCAGTGAGCAGGTGACCAGAAGGCGCCAGCCTCCCGCCACCTCCACGGCGCTCCACATGTTGCAGCCGCCTCCTCCGCTCCGGCACTCCCGCGCAACCGCGAACCTTACTCCGACCGACCACTCGAGCACGGCTTCCCGTCACAGGTACACGATCACACACACACCGACACCGCGACACCACCACTATCACAGATCGAACATCATTTGAAAAATGTTCGTTTATCCGATAAGCAAGGTGAGGCGAGGTAACCGACACCGCGCCGCACCGTGGGACGCGCAGGTAAGTGCGGCGAACTCCGGCTCCACCGCACGGACCGGCTAGAAACTCCTAAACCTACGCGAGATCTTCTAGGCGGAGCGAATCAAACGAGGTTCGACTGGGCGAAACTGTCGAAAACTTGGCACATTTTCGCGGAACGCGTCCGAAGTTGAGTTCGGCGAGCGCGCGGGGATACGAAATAAACGACCACCCAGCGCATCGTTCGCGGCCAACTGAAAAGTACAGCGAAGTGAAGTGAGTGAGCGATCAACAAGTAGTTGCTGGAGCGGGCGGAGGGGTTGGAGCGGCGGAGGGGCGGCGCGCCCGAGCGAGCATGCGCGACCCGCATCTATCTTCACGTACCTTTGAACAATGCTCGCTCACTCCACAGATAAATAAAATAATGCTCACTCACTCACACTCACTGGCATGGCATCTCACTGGTCTGAGTTGGATTGGAACCGGTTATTTTCGCGCAAAAATTTTATAACTAGTTTGGTCTGCTGGACTGGAACACAGCGCGTTGGCACACGCGTTGGGTTGGGATGGATAGATGCATGCATGCGAAGCCTACCTAGCCCTGCAGCCTCCTCACTCACCGCTCTGCACGAAATTAACTTAGTTACTTATTTATTATTATTAGGTTTCGCTTTTTAGGCCTTTAGGGTTCCGTGTCCGGTACGGGACCCTATTACTAAGCCTATGCCGTCTGTCTGTCTGTCTGTCCGTCTGTCCGTCCGTCCGTCCGTCCGTCTGTCTGTCCGTCCGTCCGAGGGCTGTATCTCTTGAACCGTAATAGGTAGCCCGTTGAAATTTTCACAGAATTATATTATGTGTTATTTATTATGGCCGATATAACAACAAATAATAAAAATAATAAAAAGTACAAAATTCACGGGGGTTCCGATAGAAGAAACCAAAAAGGGTATGCGCGCCCGCCATCTACCGAATACATTATGATTTATGAAGCATTTTAACTAATCATAAAATTTTACTAATATGAAGCATTTCATAACACGCCATCCAGATGGCGTGAGTGGCGCTAGCCATGACATGACGATACGGAACCCTCGGTGCGCGAGTTCGACTCACACATGGCCACTTTTTTTTATTGAAGGCGCGACATGTGGCGCCTGAGTGTGGCGCCGAACCACCCATAAGGTGTCTAACGACAACCACGGACATTCAGTCGTATGACAGGTGCCTATTCACGGCTTGAAGAACCCAAGACTGTACTTGGGGGAAATATATATATGGGCAGGGAGGGAGAGCGTTCCAGATTTTACCGTTTCTGATCTGCAGAACCGGTTGGTTCGCATTCGCGGTAAGTCCAGCGTGTGGGGATCAGAGGTGCGCTTTTGTGCCGGTTTGTGTCACGATTTCGTACAGCGCACATCTCTGTACTGCTGTGCTGTGCTCGCACAATGGACAGTCTCGTGCAGTTCGTGTCACGATTGTCCAACGCGCACGAAGTAGCACAAACTTGCACGTTTTGACTGCAATAAGCAAACTGTCTTGGTTTTAATTCAGCGTGATTGTATTTTTTTTATTTTTTTTTTATGGAAACTGACACGGTTGCCTACATCACCTACAACATCCGTGATGTCAGCCCATAACACCGAGTGAAATTGGTGCCACGTCAGTGCTTCCCTTCGGTCGTGCCGGCTACACTGAACTGGACGGAAAACACAAACTATTTACATAGCCGTTTCGACCGACCTTTCATTCAGTGCGGTGGTACCAACCCGGGCGGGTTACACCCTACCACCTAGTAATATAAGAAGGGAGTCATATCCCTTAGTCGCCTTTTACGACATACACGGGGAGAGATGCAGTGGGGCTATTATTTTAAAGTACCGGCCCCACACGGTACATTTATGTATATTTCACTTTATTATTTTATAAGATCTTCAACTAAAGTATGTATGTATCCCTCAATGTCTAAGATTAAATAATCTTTGCCAGACATTTTAAATGAATAAGTACCTAGGTAAATAAATATTATAGACTTTACTGCGATGCAGAAGGCGGACTTTGCCGACACGCGCCAAGGACGAGTGAAGCATGCAGCACTCACAATGCACAGCACAGCACAGTAGAGATTGTAAGGTTCAAATTTTAACCTTATGTTCAAAATGTAAAATTAAAAATTGCCTGGCAAAATATTCATATAAGCAAGCAGCGCACACTTCGGTAGCGGGCGGCGGCGCGGCTTGGCGGTATGAACAAAGAGACATGAAAGCCGTGCCGACAGTCGAGCCGACACGCGGCACGCGCGCGGCGCACTATGGATCGAGAATCGGCCTCCATAGTATTAGGAGATTTTTTTCGCAAACTTGATTTTTTTTTTTTTAACTGTTTTTGTTATATTTAGGGTTACATAAGATAATACCAAATATATAGTTGTAGTGATATCAGTCAAGTAGATATTTTATTAAAAATACTTGAAGTTTTCAGTTGTATGGGACGGAGAATGTTTAGTCGATTTTTTCAAAACTCTTTCGAGGTGTCGCAGATCTTTTAATACATCATGAAGTAGACCACGAGTGTAATAAGACCACATAAAAACTGTAACCCAATTCGACCCGGTATAGAAAATATCTAAGTCCGAATTTATAAATTTTCGTCTATTTTCTTTATATATTATTTATGGTTTAACTTTACAATTAATTATATTTTCTTGTGTTTTGTGATTGCCAAGTGTGTAAGTTATACTAATTTGTACATTATGTAACAACTGTACAACCGAGTCATGCAGTAGTGCATGACTCGGTGGTCGAAAATACCCTCCAATATTTGTAGCGTTTTAAATGTTTATTTGGTATTCATAATTGATTTAAGGACACATTAAATAAACAAATATGTGAAGACGCGTAGCTTGACAGTACGTATGTATGTTAGGTTCAAATATATAAAGTATATATATATTTTTTTTATATTTTAAAATTTGCAATGTATGTTACGGAGAACATTATATTTATTTTGCCGGACTACAAGATGTGTCAAACTCTTATTAGCAAGGTTGTGTAGCACAACATAAAAATAAACACACTCAGTAAAAAAAATGTTAGAAAGGTGCAGTCTTCCAAGTATCAACAGGTCAAAGTATAGCATTTTTTACCTTTTTTCTTTAACAGTAATGTTTGGTTACATTATGATTGTACAATTATTAAGCAGGTATGCAAATATGTGAGGCATATAATTCTATATCAGATATGTACACACCATTCCGATTAACAGTGTAAAAAATAGCAATATTTTTATTTAATAAAACTGAAAACATTATAGTACATTATTCGAAACTGTTAAGAACTAACAAAGTCTTAACAGTAACGTGATGTTGAACGTGATGGAAAAGAGGCTGTACAAAAAAAAATCGTGAACAGTTGCACTTTCTTAAGATGTTAAAAACAATTTCTATTCAAAATTATTCACCAAAATAAATACAAGGTTGAATAAAAACAGAACAAATTAATAAACCGAACTTATAAATAAAAGATTCACCAAAATTAATGTTATAAAAAAATGGTTTTATATAAAATTCGAGCCGGTATAGAAAATATGTAAGTCTGAATTTGTAGATTTTTGTTTTCTTTCCTTTAAATATAATTTACAATCTTAGAATAGAACATACATACAAGGCTTTGCAGCTCATTCATTATGACTAGGCATGAGATACTAATTATCATTCGGTAAGACGAAAACATTCCCACATCCCTGTTTGTGAAACCCCACTATATTTGTAAAAACCGGTAATTAGTGTCCTTTGGTCGCAAATTTCAGTTTATTATCTGTTCAACGCGCGTAAGTGACGGATCTCTCCTTTCGACACGAGTTATCGCTGTTTTCAAATACTTTCCTTCCTGCATTATTGTATGCTGCAAAAATACGTGCTTCCACTTCCGTGACCTTGACACTTTCTTTCGGACGGTAACACTCGACCTTTTTTTTGGAGCTGATAGTATAAGGGATACAGTTCAACTCCTGCTTCAATTGCCGTTGCCCGTATTGCGATTTGGAGAGTTGCTGGGAACTGAAGAGGCTGAGGGCTTTCTCCGGCGAGTATTGTGTTTTTTTTAACTTGAATGTATTCCTTTATTCTACCAACCTCATCTGAATTTTCCAGAAGAAACTTAAGCACCTCAGCAACATCATGTCTTTCCGTATTAATACCTTTACTCACCGCAGCGAATGCGAGCTCGTCGAAGTCATTTTCCGTACACAGATGTGCGGTTCTGCGCCTTTTTGGCTGGTAGTGAAGTTCGTGGAATTGTTTTCGAGGACTGAACTCTGGTTTAGGAGATGTTGAAGCTTCTGAATGCTGTTTCGCTGGTGATTGCGGTACGAATGGTTCCGCTTCCTCATGTCTTGGTTCTTGAGGTATGTTTTGAACATATTCGGGCCACTTTATGTCTGACGTCAACCATGTTTCAAATTTTCATTTGAAGAAACTTCCACTTTTTGTACATATTAGACAAGTAGGTTTTACAAAAACACTTGAATTGATCACGGTTTTCATCAGATATATGAACGGAAAACTTGACAAATAGTATGTTTGGGTCGGAGAGGCCTTGCTCGTTTTTTAAGATAACAAAAAGTTTCAGATTTGATTTAAACTCTTTCATTTTGTAAAATGTTAGAGTTGGAACCGAAAATGTACCTAGTTTTCAAGTAATAATGCAGGAAGGAAAGTATTTGAAAACAGCGATAACTCGTTTCGAAAGGAGAGATCCGTCCCTTACGCGTTGAACAAATACTAAACTGAAATTCGCGACCAAAGGACACCACCTGATGTACTAAACCGGTTTTTACCAATATAGTGGGGTTTCACAAACAGGGATGTGGGAATGTTTTCGTCTACCGAATGGTAATTAGTATCTAATGCGTCGTCATAATGAATGAGCTGCAAAACCTTGTATTTATGTTCTATTCTAAAACTGTAAATTATATTTAAAGGAAAGAAAACAAAAATCTACAAATTCAGACTTAAATATTTTCTATACCGGCTCAAATTTTACATAAAACAATTTTTTTATAAAATTTATTTTGGTGAATAATTTTGAATAGAAATTTTTTTAACATCTTGAGAAAGTGCGTTCACAATTTTTTTTTTACAGCCTCTTTTCCTTCACGTTCAACATCACGTTACTGTTAAGACTTTGTTAGTTCTTAACAGTTTCGAATAATGTACTATAATGTTTTCAGTTTTATTAAATAAAAATATTGCTATTTTTTTACACTGTTAATCAGAATGGTCTGTACATATCTGATATAGAATTATATGCCTCACATATTTGCATACCTGCTTAATAATTGTACAATCATAATGTAACCAAAAATTACTGTTAAAGAAAAAAGGTAAAAAATGCTATACTTTGACCTGTCGATACTCGGAAGGCTGCACCTTTCAAATTTTTTTTTTACTGATTGTGTTTATTTTTATGTTGTGCTACACAACCTTGCTAATAAGAGTTTGACACATCTTGGTAGTACGGCAAAATAAATATAATGTTCTCCGTCACATACATTGCAAATTTTAAAATATAAAAAAATATATATATACTTTATATATTTGAACCTAACATACATACGTACTGTCAAGCTACGCGTTCACATATTTGTTTATTTAATATGTCCTCAAATCAATTATGAATAACGAATAAACATTTAAATCGCTACAAATATTGGAGGGTATTTTCGACCACAGTGGTAGGTATAGTTGTTACATAATGTACCAATTAGTATAACTTACACACTTGGCAATCACAAAACATAAGAAAATGTAATTAATTGTAAAGTTAAACCATAAATAATGTATAAAGAAAATAGACGAAAATTTATAAATTCGGACTTAGATATTTTCTATACCGGGTCGAATTGGGTTACAGTTTTTATGTGGTCTTATTACACTCGTGGTCTACTTCATGATGTATTATAAGATCTGCGACACCTCGAAAGACTTTTGAAAAAATCGACTAAACATTCTCCGTCCCATACAACTGAAAACTTCAAGTATTTTTAATAAAATATCTACTTGACTGATATCACTACAACTATATATTTGGTATTATATTATGTAACCCTAAATATAACAAAAACAGTTTTAAAAAAAAAATCAAGTTTGCGAAAAAAATCTCCTAATACTATGGAGGCCGTTTCTCGATCCATAGTGCGGCGGCGAGTGCTCCGCGCGCGACAAGGACGAACGAATGCAGCGCATTACATTACAACACCCATTCACCGATTTCGTGCACTCGTGCAAGTCGGCGCCGACTTGTACGAAATGTCCATGCCGCACGACTCTGCACATGGTGTCCAAGCTAGTCCATCGCACGGCGCGGCGTGCTCCGCCGGCCGAGACGACCGCTTTCATTCATTTCGTGTGTACGAAGCGCAGCTCTGGTGGGGATGCAGTTCCCGCCCGCCCAGTGCGCGTTGTGCGGAGGTGGAAAGGGGATGGCGAGATCGCGTTGAACAAGCTACTCCGAGTACTCCCCGTGGAATAAGCGATAGACACGGCGCCGATATCCCTACGAAGTTGCAGTGGTCCTAGATCTCGGGACACGTCGGGGTACCCGCTAGTCGCACGACTCGACGCTGGCTCGAGTCCACGAGTCAGTAAGCCTGGATACGAAATACGGCATCGTTTGTATGAGAACCGAGGTAGCCGCCAAAGGGGTGTGAAGTCTGAGGCGGGAGCGGCGCATGGAACGCCGTGATTGGCCGAGCGAGTAGGTAGCCAAGTGACGCCAGTCTTCCATACGTTTGAACGGGATTCATACAATAAGTCGCTCATTGTGTCGATTCGCGATGAAAAGATGAAACGGATTTAACAATATTTAACCCTTCTTTACATAAAGGGAATAATATAACTTTCTCTTAAATGAACAAAGGCAACGCCCCTTTCACAATTTTGCGAATTTGCAGATTTTCGCATAAACACGATAAAAGTTCTGAGATACCTCGGATACTTTATTATAAATCTACATAAAATTTCCAAAACAATGATATGTAAGACCTCGTACATTGGTATTATCTTATTGGAGTATTTGTTATTGGAATTTTCCAAAATTAAAAAAATAATGTTAGAAAGTCGAAAAGTTTTGTAACCAAAAAAAATATAATTATATTATTAACAACTATTTGCTAATTACTTAGCCAACGATATGACAAATTATATTGCAATATGACTTCGCGAAAAATTCGCGAAAATCTACCCTACCATGTCAATTATTTTTAATTCTCCTAAATATCCGCGATCTGATATTCCCGTTTCCCGGTAGACGCATGACCTAAAGTAATTAATTCCTTTAGAGTCGCTCAAAAGTAAAAACCGGTAGGTACTGGTTGAATGAAAAAAGCGCGATAAACGAATATTGAACGAGGAAACCTGCTGAGGTTGACTAGAAGAAATGTCCTTTGGCAATAAGGCAGAATGCATGAAATATCTGTATACATTTAACATACATATTTATCAATAAACAAAAAAAATTACAAGAGCTAACTGCATCCAACACGATAGTCGACCTATGGTGGGTAAGCAGAAAAGAGCTCTCCATACATATTTACGCCGATGTTTGTTACTGAAATTCAAGCGAAAAATGCTATCAAATTGAATGAAAGTACTTACTCGTGAAAGGTGACTCCATCTGTGTTCAAGTTTGAATTTTTCGACGACTTTTTGCACCAAAGCACTGCACAATGAGGCATTTTGTGACAGACGCGCACGTTCGCTCCGCCTGAGCGGCGGACGGAGACTAAGATCGGTCGCCGGCGCTAGACTGACGCGCTGGCGCGTGTGCGCCGACGCGCGGCTACCCCTGTCCTCCTATGTATAGCGCCTCCAGGCTTACTGACTCGTGCTCGAGTCCAACCAAAGGCGCAAGCTGGTATTTGGCTGAGCCATCCCACAAGTGCGAGCAGTACTCCAAGCAGGACGTAACCTGCGATTAGTAATAGGGCCCTGTACACGAAGTAACTATTTAGTAATCTGTGCCTGTACGACGGATAGGGAACCTTAATCTAAAAAAATATTTCCTTTTTATTATCAAAGTGCTCTCTTCAACGATTATGCCGCATGCTTTATTTATTAGGCTTCGGAACTTTTGAACTATATGTCATTAATTTGTATCACTTTTAGATTTTCTAACTTTGTCCCGACTAAAATTTATAAAATATTTTTCTTCCCTTTAACTAAGCACATTTGGCGGCCGGGAGTTCTACTCAAGCATTACTCAAGCATTGGAAATGATTAATTCTATTGGTTTTTAAGGTTCCGTATCCAAATAGCAAAAACGGGACCCTTATAATTTCGTCCTGTCCGTCTGTCCGTCCATCCGTTCGTCCGTATGTCACAGCCATTTTACTCGGAAACTATTGGCTTGGCCTTAGATTATTAATTGGTCTCCGCGCGCTCCGACTAGATACCGCGCTACCTTAGAACAAACAACTCCGTGAATGCGGCAACTCAATATTGTAGTGTGTGTAAGAAAATGTTGTAGTATGTGTATGATAGTCTTTCCTATTGAGACGGTCGGCTCGAGTACGCCGACTTCGGCGTAGTATTTGTTGCCGCATTTTACACGTACACGGGCGGTATCTAGTCGGAGCGCGCGGAGACCTATCAATAATCTAAGGGCTTGGCACTATATTGAAGAAATTTGGAAGGAGTATTCTATGAACCGCTATGCAATGGTGCGGTAAAATTAGGAGAAATAGTAGGGGTGGGTGGCAAACCATACATACATGTACTGAGGGATGAAAAAAAAAATTCAACGCACATAAGCAATGACGTATCATGTATTCTATAAGCATGTGGGGTATCGTTGGATAGGTCTTAAGATTCATGTCTTCGCTACTGCTATATATATATATCTAGTAGAGCATACGTTACTGACAATCTAATATTAAATTATGTTTTTTACAAAGTTTTTTTAAAGTCAATGGTTTTTTATAATCATCATTTTTCACCCACTTTCAGGCATGGCAGCCATTTTGTGTCTTTCGAAAAAACAAAACACCATCTCTACTCACTTTCAAATTTATTCAACATTCTAAATTTGAATTTTACAACGTGCCAGTAATTTTGCAACGTGTCAGAAACACACACTTTTGACGTGATAACGTCACGTCTTATAAATTCATGAACACCGGCTGCACGCACGAAAAAGTGTCACGTTTCATCTGAGCCTGTGTGTGCAAGCGAGAGCGCGTAACAAGCGATAGAGAGGCACAATCGGCCCAAGCCGAAAGCGAACCAAGGGAATCCGATATTCGTTTGGTCGTTTATGTGATTTCGTGGCTCAGTGGTAAGAGTGTAGGAATTGTATTTTTTGGCCATCGCTCAATTTTTTTTTTCTTTTAAAGGAATGTTACGGTGTTTAAATTTTTTTAGGGTGTTTAGTTTTATAATCACCTAAGAATTATTTTCGGAAATACAAACGTAACAAAAACGACTTGCGCCGCCTCAACATGAGGTAAGGGTTAATATAAAGGACATGCGACCACTTTATGACGTTATCACGTAAAACTATCGTCCGTAAACCGATTTTACAGACAACCAATTTTTTTTACGACTTTAGAAGCGCATATCTCGCCAAATATTGAATTAAACCTAAGAGTCATTTTGACCTCTATCCCAAAGTTCTATCCAACACGCTTATGTGCACTGATTTTTTTTATCCCTCAGTTACGTGTATCTTGTACCACCCCTAATTTTTTTTCTTATTCAAACGAAAGTTTTTTTCAAGGTATAAGTAGGTACCACCATAAACTTTTTCAGAATGTTCCACCATATAGTTGAAAAATTAAAAGGAAGGGCCGGGGGGGGGGGGTGGGGGCTGCACACTTTTTACAACTTTAGAAGCGCATATCTCACCAAATATTGACTTAAACGCAGTGTTTAAACGTCATTTTGAAGCTTGTTTATAATTAAAGCCTGACCGAATATATGAGAGCTGTCAAGAGGGAGCCACTTTTTAGATTTATATAGCAACATTCAGTATATTTTTTATTTATAGGAAAAACAAACAATTACATACATATGTAGGTTATGGAGACAGTAGAAACAATAAACAATTGGGTATGTAACCACCGACGTTTTTCACAAATGCTTTGCTTACTAATTAAATAATTAAATTTAAAGCGTACACACAATATATGTAATTCACATAGCGCTTATGAATGAATACATAATATAAAAAAATATAACAGCACCACGAAAGCAGACACCTCACCTTATGCATACTGTGCCACACCAAGCACGGAAAACATAATAGTTATCATCTCTTACATAGACCTATTATGACCATGAAGCAGCCTATCGAGGCGGAACCCAAACCAAACAGAATTAGGACAGACCATAAAAAAAAAAAATAATAAATAAAATACAATAAAATATCAGTCTTGTACGCACATATTGAATTGGCCGATGTTTTTATTCAAAATGTACTTTTGCACTGAAATACACAATAAGATATACAAAATGTATTTTAATTTAATGCATCTTTTATATATATTTTGATGTCAATCTAAAAAGAACTAGCCTTGACATTTACATGTTCACAAGATTTTTTCCATGTATCTGCAGATATGTCCTGAAGCAAAGTGTACAAATTATTTAAAAAAATATTAATCGACCTTGCTGAAACACTAAACTTTTTAATAAAAATTCTAATTCAGAAAAAACTTAACCTAAGCTATTTTTATTCGAACGTTTCATATTTTTGTAAAGTCAAAAAGGTTTTTTTTTTGTTCAGAACGAATAATATTTACGTCCCTCTTTGGTTTGTTATTCGGTAAATAGATGCTTGAGATACACCTAGATAGAACAAAAAATAATTACCTAATTGTACATTACGGCGGCCAATTCATGACAATCTCACTACAATGACATAACGTTTTACCTAAATGTCAGTTCAGAAGCAATTTTGACATTGACAACAGATTATCAAGCATCAAACATAATTGTGGCCAGTGTAAGAAATTAATTCCAACGAAATTCCGCAATAATATTGCGGCAATATGGCGGCCCCTCATATATTCGTGGTCAGGCTTTAGTTAAAATATCTGTCCAACCAACGATACCCTTACACGCTTATCATTGAAATTTTATTTTTCATCCCTCAATTACCCCCTTATTTATAGTAGGTTATTCCTTAGTTATAGTTAGTGAGTTAATATGCTGTGCCACCCCTTTTTTCCCCCCTAAAACTCACCGCACCGCACCATTGTACTATTGTACTATAGCGATTTACACCTTCCTTTCAAATTTCATCTATAAAGTGCTAATAGTCTCCGAGTACGGCGGCGCGGGGCGGACAGACGGACAGGACGAACTTATAAGGGTTCCGTGTTTGCCATTTCGCTACGGAACCCTAAAAGTGGTACTATAGACCCACGAGTCAGTAAGCCTGGATACGAAATACGGCATCGTTTGTATGAGAACCGAGGTAGCCGCCAAAGGGGTGTGAAGTCTGAGGCGGGAGCGGCGCATGGAACGCCGTGATTGGCCGAGCGAGTAGGTAGCCAAGTGAAGCCAGTCTTCCATACATTTGAACGGGATTCATACAATAAGTCGCTCATTGTGTCGATTCGCGATGAAAAGATGAAACGGATTTAACAATATTTAACCTTTCTTTACATCAAGGGAATAATATAACTTTCTCTTAAATGAACAAAGGCAACGCCCCTTTCACAATTTTGCGAATTTGCAGATTTTCGCATAAACACGATCATAGTTCTATCTAAGTTCTGAGATACCTCGGATACTTTATTATAAATCTACAATTGTGTATTCCACAATAAAAATTATCAAAATGTATGCGAAAATAGTTAAGCATAAAGATTAACTTTTTTTAGGAAACTGATACGGATGGCTCCATCATCGTAATAATGCTTCAGTTTGGTACCAGCGATGATGGGAGCCCAATATATAAATAATAAAATAAAACTACAATAAACTAAAATAATAAAAATAATCAAGATCGATAAATACATAAAAAAATAAATAAACAAACAAACCAAATAAAATAAAAAATATGAAGAAAAACCGGATTTAGACACATCAGCCAAGGCTGCCTGTCTAAAATAAATAAATATACCTAGGTGAATTAGGTACGTGCCTTGTCACCGATTCCCCCTAATCGATCCGGCTATACTGAATTGGATGGAAAACACGTAGTTACTACTTTTCATAGTGACTTCGACCGACGTTTATTTAGTGCAGTGGTACCAACACGGGCGGGTTGAACCCTACCATCTACATATACATCCTGTACATTTATATACGTTCTATACATTCTGAATCTCTGACATTAAAGGCAAACGTTTAAACTATTACGTCAATTATTTTTAATTCTCCTAAATATCCGCGATCTTTGTACCGTGTGGGGTCGGTACTTAAAAGGAATAGCCCCACTGCATCTCTCCCCGTCGCATGTCGTAAAAGTCGACTAAGGGATCGTCAGCCTCGGCAGCTCAGTGGTGCGGTCAGTTATTGGATGGGTGACCGCCCGACCGTTGGAGGCTGACCGTGGTTCGGATTCCACGTTAAACTGTAGGTCCCTTCCCTTCTTACCTTACTGGGTGGTAGGGTTTATCCCGGCCGGGTTGGTACCACCGCACTGAGCGAAACGTCGGTCGAAACGGCTATGTAAATAGTTCGTGTTTTCCGTCCAGTTCAGTGTAGCCGACGCGAAATGAAGGGAAGCACTGACATAGCACCTAGTTCACCCGGTGTTATGGGCTGACATCACGGATGTTGTAGGTGATGTAGCCAACCGTGTCAGTTTCCATAAAAAAAAAAAAAATCTGATATTCCCGGTAGACGCATGACCTAAAGAAATTAATTCCTTTCTCCCTATAGTCGCTCAAAAGTAAAAACCGGTAGGTACTGGTTGAATGAAAAAAGCGCGATAAACGAATATTGAACGAGGAAACCTGCTGAGGTTGACTAGAAGAAATGTCCTTTGGCAATAAGGCAGAATGCATGAAATATCTGTATACATTTAACATACATATTTATTATCAATAAACAAAAAAAATTACAAGATCTAACTGCATCCAACACGATAGTCTACCTATGGTGGGTAAGCAGAATAGAGCTCTCCATACATATTTACGCCGATGTTTGTTACTGAAATTCAAGCGAAAAATGCTATCAAATTGAATGAAAGTACTTACTCGTGAAAGGTGACTCCATCTGTGTTCAAGTTTGAATTTTTCGACGACTTTTTGCACCAAAGCACTGCACAATGAGGCATTTTGTGACAGACGCGCACGTTCGCTCCGCCTGAGCGGCGGACGAAGACTAAAATCGGTCGCCGGCGCTAGACTGACGCGCTGGCGCGTTTGCGCTGGCGCGCGGCTACCCCTGTCCTCCTATGTATAGCGTATCCAGGCTTACTGACTCGTGTATAGACCGTTCAGAGTTATTTTACCTCTAGCCATCAAGTTGGCTAACCTGAGCTCTGAGTTGCCATAATTGGTTCGTCCTATTTCCCTGTACGAAATATTTAAATATATTTTTAGAATAGAATAGAAACTCTTTATTGCACACAAATTGAAAGAAGAACAGTACACGACAAGAAACAAGAAATGCAGGATTGCGCAAAGGTGACTTATCACTACAGGTACAACGTAAAATCTTACCTTAAACAAACCTTTTTAGGACCTACTAGTGACAGCAAGTGGTGCCAACCTAGCGGAAGATACATTGACATGTGTCAGAGGTAAAATAACCTGTGTGTGAACGAACTGTATACTGGTTCGCGGCAGCGCGTGTGTAGAAAAATTGACGCTGCCTATCTAGTTGTAGGGCCAATTTTTCTCGCTCCTTAGTGAAGTCAATGCTTGGAACCATAAAAAATGATAAATATTCTGTGCTGCCAACGAAAAGAGACTGCAACTGCCTACACTTTCAAGTCAACGAAAGCCGTTTGGCGCCGACACCTTAGCTTTCATTTCCTTAGAAAAAAAAAACAAAACGTCTCACGTTCTATCACTTCAAAAATACTTGGCTGCACTGTCAAACGACCTTCGCCTTTCCGTAAAGATGAAAAAAGCCCAAAAATAAAAAATGTCACTTCAAACAAAAATAGTTTTGAATTTTGTGGTTATGTTTACAACTTCTCTCGCTGACTGAGGTAGTAATCGGCAGTCGGCACAGCCAAGTAGACATAATCATGGCGCTGAACGTCATGAGGCGTCTTCCCCGCGACTGCGGTCTGTTGTGTAGCTCGCGCCTCTACAGCCGTCGCTCCGTGTACCGCGAAGATGAAGATGACAAGTCGCGCTACCAGAAGGATGAGGAAGGCCAGAAGCCGCGCATGGTCCACGGCGAGCCCTACCCGGACTGGCGCAACAAATGGGGCGATCGCAAGGGCGAGTGGTACTCCAAATTGAAGCTTTTCTCCTCCGAGAAAAACCCTCACCCCGACGTGCTCGCCGGCATGCAGGCAATTCCAGAACTCAGCGTCGAAAAAATCAAGAATTGGTGGAAAGAGATGAAGGAGAAGAATGAAGTCATGAACCAGAGGTTCATGAGCGAGCGAGTGGGGATTTTGGGTGCCAACATCGGAGCGGCTCATTTCTTCTTGTACAGGAAAGCGTCCATCAGGTAATGAGACAAAAATATAATAATAGCAAAAATTATTTTGAGTAATAATGCATGTTGAAATTTGAGAGAAATCTGTTAATTCATAATGCCGAGAACACAGCTTTTCGGTGGGGGTACCAAGAGGAACTATTTGCTAGCAGCTAGCTGGTATAATGGATTTACTTTTTAGGAACTCATAGGTGTATTTTTGGACTGTGAAATCACGCCTTTGTATAAAAAAAATATCAAATATTTCTTCATACTAAAAATAAATTATTCAAGATGACTTTCTAGCCAAAGCAAAATGCGCCGCCTCGATTTCACGTAGACTTGTGCGTACGTTATAAAGTCTATACATATAGAGAAGGAAGGTGTGGATCTAAGCTTGCGATGGCTTCACCGAACATATCGGGGCCCATCGGCAGTAGAGGAGGGTATTAATCGAGGCCGGGACTAGCGAGTGGCCACTCTAAATTTCCCGCGCATGCTTCACGCTTCGGCTCGCTTCAAGCCCTCGTCAGCTAGTCTGCATTGACTAGGACGCGGGGAAACCACCAGTCCCGCTCTCGACCTCCCTCTCTCTACCTATCCATATTCTGTAGGATGCTTCCAGTGACGTTTTCGAAGCTCTCTCCGTATATGAGCTTAGCGTCGATCTTGGGAGCCCTAGATTCTTGAAGAGACTGTAGAGCGATTTCGCTGGTAGTCCTCTTGCTCCGACTTCCACAGCGAAGAGATCAGTCTTGAATCCGTTTCTCACAATCCGGTCTACTAAGTTGCAGTACTTGTTAAGTTTGACGTTGTGGTCCTTCGTTATGTTACTTTCCCATGGAACTGTAAGTTCAACAAGTACTACATGCTTTGTCGCTTTTGAGAATATGAGTATATCCAGTCTTAATGCTGTGGTACAGATTTCCGAAGGCATTTGGTAATGCTTCTCATGTGTGTCCATCAACAATTCCCAATCCTTTGCTGCTCCCAAAATTGAAGAAGGTTTAGTCCTATCTTTGGGCAGCTTATTGGCTCCAGCTTTCACGAAGTTGACCTTCTGGAAGCCGCTACTGGTTTGCCCTTTCCTGGTCCGTGCAATTGACAGGTTGATGGCCTCTCTGATGATTTGGAGGACTTTATCATGACGGTAGGAATACTGGCCTCGCTCAAGTAGTATTTTGCATCCGCATAACAAATGTTTGGCCGTACCTACGAACTCCTTACATGACGGGCATAGTCTATTTGTAGATTTCCCCCATCTAACTAGGTTACTCGGGTCGGGGAGAGTAAGCTGGAATGCATTTAAGTAGAACTTAAGCAGCTCAGGGGACCAGTTGTATATTATGGATTTCCACTTCAATGCAGGAGGGATGCAGAAGTCGCCCACTGTTAGCCAATCATTCTGCATTTCTAGGTTTAAGGCGTGAAGTTTGAAGCCTTGTTCCATGTCCTCCTGAGCAAAACCTTTCTGTATTTCTTTATCAGACTTTGCTGTTTCTATGCCCAATCCAGATCTATTGGTGCGTGTACCAACTTGGAATGATTTGTAGAAGTCGAGTCTCGATTCCAGTTCATCTGATAGTGATGTGTTGGGTAAGGCTTGAATAGCGCTCTCATTGGAGTCTTTGAGTATACATCGTTTGGCTATTCTCGCCTTTTGATAAAATATCGACGGTTTCTTAATGTTCAGTCCAAAGTTATTGTTAGATCTGTACAGCGTTGACGAGTCAGCCGGGTGACTCGTCCTATTACGGAATTGAATTCCCTATACGGAAGAGGAACCCCGTACTGACCTCCCACTAGCCTTGTGACGTACCGCGAAACGTGGAGGCCATGCTCAATAAAATAAAAAAAATTATTACTTTTATTTTCATTCTGAGTGATCATTCTGACCTCTTTGCACAAGTATGGTGCAACTCTTTCGCAGTCACTCTGCGATCTGATCCTATTTATATGAATGTTTCCTGATGCTTGATGTAATTTCCAGCAAGTTGCAAACTGTAGTGTAGTTTTGACTTTTTACGTCTGTAAACTATTTGTTTTCAGACTGAAAGGCAGCCAAACATGGATCAAAGGAGATCCGACAACAGATGAATTGCCGCAGGTGCCCAATCGCTTCAACGAGAGATTCTACATTGAGGCAATAGACGCTAGCACCTTTCACAATGGAGGTCTTCGCTACGAGGGACTCGAGAATTTAGCCAATCTCACTTTGTTGAAATGGCTCTCTCTCCGCAACAACACACATATTGACGAATGGTGTATGGATAGAATCGCAGGACTAATTAGTCAATCTTTGGAGTACTTGGACATATCGGGTTGTACGGTGAAGCCGGGCAGTATTATAGCGTTGGCTAGGATGACAGCTCTAAAGATATTAGTTGTGACAGATCCTGGCGATGATAAGGAAATGGAAACAGGTCTGGCCGCACTCGAAGAAGAGAAACCGAACCTTATCATTAAATATGAGTCGCATGAAGAGTAGCTTCTCTGATAGTCAACAGCATACTTGCACGTTCTAGTGCATAGATAGATAGATGATGCGCTTCAAAATATATTGTTAATGTTTGTCTTGAGTTTTCCATAGCTTGTGAGTTAGAATGTATTTGCTAGTTAATGGATTTATGATTATGTTTGGTAAATGCCTTGCCTACTTTGCTATAGATAGTGGGTTTGATAGCCGTTGCCGTGTACCACTTAATAATAGATTTTAGGTCCTAGCTCAGCGTTTAGAACATTAAAAAAAATACCATAAACAATTTTTAGTATCCTCAATTTTTGTATTGTGATAGTATTATTTATTCCAATAAACTTAGGCCCACTTGCACCAACACAAATTTAGCGTATTAATCAGTTTTAACTCGCTATAGACTTTCAAATAGTATGTAACTAAGGTGAACAATATTTTCTCAACGAAACTAAGTAACTAATGGCGACGCCGAAGGTGAAGCTCCGTATAGTTAAACCATATACTTTCTCAAAGAAAGTAACAAAGGGCGAGGCCGAAGGCCAAGCTGCGTTCAGGTAAATGATACTCCTTCTCAAATAAAGTAAGTTATGGTGCTGCGGAACGCCGAGTTGCGTTCGCGTAAATGATATTGTATTCTATCTAAGATAGGAAGTCATTAAAGGCTAGGCTCGAGGGCGGGAGAAGGTTTATCGTTTACGTGAACGCAGCTCGGCTTTTGGCCTCGCCCTTAGTTACTTTCTCCAAGGTTTATTGTTTACATGAACGTAGCTCGGCCATCGGCCTCACCCTTAGGTACTTACTTTCATCAAGAATATACAAAAAATTACTATAATATACCAAGTTTAGCTCACTTAAAGTAATAGGATTTTGGTAAATGCGTGTTTAGCTATTCAAATGTGACTGGTACAAGGTGTGCATGTTATTTTATTATATGACATGACTAAAGGTTAGGAGCGACGCAGCACAAAACTGTTCAAATTGCTTGCCGTGCTGTACAGCAATCTTCTCAGAACATATAGGTTCTGGAAATTTCGTGTTGTACGGCAAAAATATGGAATGGTCTTTCGAAGAGTGGGGAACACACTATCTCCTACACTATCACTAGCTCCTAAAATCTGGGGTCTTCGTAAGGTGTGCCAATGAAATAAAAGAAAATCTTTTCGTCCACCTTGTTGTTAGCGTGGCCCTTCACTTGAGCGTGGTTTTGCATGGAGTGCTCGTATTCGCTGTTTCTGATTATCCGTTGGACTCCTGGGCACAGCCAACGTGCCAGTTTCCTTATAAAGAAAGCTCTGCGCCGCTCCGCTGTAAGAGTGCGGCCTCACCTTAAGAATCATACTCCGAGAATGGTCCAAATTATTGATAGAAAATGCTCTTCTTGCTTTATAGATAATTTAGATAAAGTGCAAAGGCGGACTTATCCCTTGCAGAAATTCCTTAGTCAACCTTTGAATATTTGGCCAGGTGGAGGCTGACCGTGGATCGGATTCCATGTAAAACTGTAGGTTTCTTTCCATCTTACCTTACTAGGTGGTAGGGTTAAACCCGCCCGGGTTGGTACACTGAATGAAAGGTCGGTTGAACGGCTATGTAAATAGTGTTTTCTGTCCAGTTCAGTGTAGCTGGCACGGCCAAAGGGAATCACTGACATGACTGGCACATAGTTCACCAAGGTGTTATGGGTTGATAGCACAGAAATAGTAGGTGATGTAGCCAACCGTGTCAATTTCCATGAAAAAAAAAAACAAATTACCACATGAGTATAAATGACCACCAACAAAATAAATGAATGCAGCACCATCAGTACCTACCGAGTCAAAAGAGGTCAGAAAATGAAAGCAACAACTTTGCTTTAAGGATTTTATAATATACGATCATACAATGGTTCAATACAGTGATACAAATTTCTTTTATGGCCTGAAAAATGGCTTCTGATTATCTATCTGTCCACGTGTTTCACTTTTGTCATTGCTTATTATTGATTCTAACATTAAGTGCCATTTATTGGTCCATTAGTTGGATTCATAAATAAAAAACTCTTAGGTCTGTAATCACTTATTCTGTCTAAAAATCTCTCGTCCTCAGCTACATCCATCTAATATACTTTAATCAAATGCTTAAAACCTAAATAAAATGTCTAAACCATTATTATTTACATTCACGCCATTTGACTAAACGGTTATTTTGTCTTCGTTAAAATATGATAACTGGAACGTTGCCACAGGCTCGGCGTCGCGAGCCGGGCGCTCCGCTACCGTTTACATCTCCCAGTGACAGCGATAACTTCTACAAAACAACAGTTGTTACAAATATCTCACAAACAATACAACAAATGCTCTCATAAACAATTGTCACCTAGAAACATAGTTATATGCGATTGTAAAATGCATCAGATTCACTCTTTCATAATTGTAAGGGATTAGACATAACACAAAATTGTCTTAGGTTATACACTGAGGGTTGGTGCACGCGGGACGTGTGCGACACGACCTGTGTGCCATTGATGAGGTGTTCGGGACGGAGTGTAAAGAACGAAAGCTGCATCATGCAGTGATGCTTTTGCAAAGAAAAATTACAAGAGTAACTAAGTTTAATTTGCATTAAGCCGGGTCCAGACATGTCATTTGCCAGATCCAGGCAACGTATCCGTATCGCCGACTCGTATCATGATCGCATAATATGCGATCATGATACGGAATGTGGACGGGTGGTGATACGCGGTCTCGATACGCCGCTATGATACGGTCCGATCCATCGCGAGTCGGTTCTTGTCCGACCATCAAAGGTGATACGGATACGGTCATGACATGATACGGGCCTTATATGTTATACGCTGATACAGATACGATGATTGGATCGGGCAAATGAACCCGGCTTTAAGTAGATTTTTCATGCAGTCAAAAGAAACATTTATCAAGTGATGTTGACAGTATTTTAGCTCTGCTTCTTGCAACACTATTTTCTATGCATTTTACTTGCAATGAAGTGTATTTAAGTGAAATATCGAATAGGGTGACACCTTTCATATTGTACGTTAAAAAAATTATGCTTAAAATGTTAAGTGTAAATAGCATAATATGCAAATCAACAACAAACATCGACCCCAGCAACGAAGGCTGTACACACACCTGTGAATCACAAATCTATAGCACTCAGCCTTATTTACAAGACCTGGTTGTTGTAACAAAACCTGCATGACAGCGGGTAAGGATTCATATAGTTTATTCATGTAGGACAGAGATAGCATCCACTTATTGCATTAAACTGACAGCTGTCATACGAGACCTCTCGACAATAGCCAACATTAGCTGTGGTCTAGCGACTTAAAACGTTACCCCTCCCCCACTCACCTCGTAGACTGCACATGCTCTCGAGTATGTAGTCGCAGTGTTAGATGCATTGAACTGTCGTTCAATAGTGAAGACACATAATATAAGGTGTTTCGTTAGTCATGTCAATAACTTCGGGAGGGTTACATACGCACTCAAACAATCACTTTACGCAAAAAAAAACATATGTTTATAGGAGCATTTTTTCTCCTAACAAAAAAAATAAAATCAAAGTAGCTGTAAAAACCAATCATAGTGACCTTGCGACTCACTTACAACAAACAGCTGTTCTGCGTTTGAACATAGTACGGGCATTGACCCCGTACAGTGCATGTTACCTACTGTTACACACAGGTTAATGTTAAGGTAGCAAACATGTTTTGTTAAATTTCTCGAAAAGTAATGCTAAAAACATATACTTTTTTTGCGTAATCTGTTTATTTGAGTGTGTATGTAACCCTCCCGAAGTTATTAACATGACTAACGAAACACCTTAAGGTGCGTACAGACATCGCGAGGCATGCGGCGCGAATGGTTCGTCACGCATGCTTCAACCTGAGGCATGCGCGCAACACTTATTCATAACTCCTGAACGGCACATGCTCAAGCTGAGCACGCAAAGAACCACGCACGCACATGCTCAAGCTGACGCTGACATGCGGCGCGAATGGTTCGTCACGCATGCCTCGGGCTGTGTGGAGGTGAGTGCTCACTGTGAGCATTCGCCGCATACGCTCGTTGCCAGGCAATTAACGCACTGCCGCAGTGCGAGCCGTGCGTTCCGTGTGGACGGCTGTTATTGTGTTGCGTGCGCCGTCCACACGGAACGCACGGCTCGCACTGAGGCAGCCTCGCAACGAGCGTATGCGGCGAATGCTCACAGTGAGCACTCACGTCCACGCAGCCCGAGGCATGCGTGACGAACCATTCGCGCCGCATGCCTAGCGATGTCTGTACGCACCTTTATATATAGCTGGAACTATTTCTGAACACTATAACAGGTGTCCTTGCCACCTCACGCTACTATTGCGTTGCGATCACAGCACTTCTAAGTCGCTAGAAGGCAGCTTTTTATTAGATTGAACCAAATTGTATTATGTAATGTCGTATCCACAGAACCATAACAAGCTGATACAATAAAAAAAGCATTGCTCGATGTAATAGTGGATTATTATAGTAACATGTGAATTTCTTGAAATTGCACAATTTTACTCGTTCATTAAAATTCGTCAAGGAAATTAACATCCCTTGATAACACTACCTGAGGATACGTTGGATTGTTTATAGCAGGTTCATATATTTTAAGCTTCAATTGCAGGAAAAAACAGGTACTTTTCCAAATTCTGATATTACTTAAGGAGTCTACACACCGACGCCGCCGACACAGCCCGGCGGGTTAGTGTCGGCGGCGTTACTTTAGAGAATCATGTCGGCGACCGTGCTACCCGGCGACTTGTGGCGACATGTCGGGGGCATGTCCGCGACTTGCGTACGCGCTCAGTTGCACGGCGACACTCGAGGTATAGTGACGTGCTACTATTTGAAGTTGTTCATGATTTCGTGCCGCCGACAAGGGTCGGCGGGTTCGGTGTGTAGAGTCCTTGATGTGAAGCCGCCGACTAGCCCGCCGACAACAAAGCCGCCGACTAGCCCGCCGACAACAAAGCCGCCAGGCTGTGTCAGCGACTTTGGTGTGTAGTCTCCTTTACACAAACAATTTCAATAATTGTTAACCAGTCAGTAGTCGAAAAAAAAAATGACAAAACTAGCATGACACTTGGTACAACAGGAATACGATGTGAAGATAGCCAGTTATATAGCTGATACATCATTGAGGAAAGTTAACATCGGAAACATAAATTCGGTCTATGTGTAGTTTACAGGAGTCAAGTGATACAATGATTAATTAAAATTTTAAATAAATTTTAAGTGAAATGTTGTGTACACGCGTAAACAGCACATTTATTAGCAAGTGCGCAAGACGGCAAGTAACAATTTAGTCAAGGAGAATATTTTTCTGTGAAGTAATCTATCTATAGCAAGATCTATATAAGATATATATAGCAGATGACTTGCTCCCTCCAGCGCCTGCGTGATTAGTACATGTTCACTAAACTGTTTATTGGTGTTTACTTAACTACTAAATCACTTGACTCATGTCAACCAGCCACAATACGGTCCAGTGTGCAAATTTGAATTTGTTCAAAAGTTTATCCCTTTCCTGCAATCAGTGCTAAGAGCGACCGTCAAATCCAACAGCACATACAAGCAAAGCATAGGGAGCTAAACTTAAAACCTATCGTTATTTCATTGGCTTAAAATTAAATAATGGATGAACTAAAATATATCTAACGCATTGCACACCATCGCTCGAACGGACCCTCTCGTGAAATAACTTCACAACTCTTAAACTATAAAACTCCCATTTGTTATAAATCGCATACAAATTGATTTGACAAATATTATATTTGGTGATAATGTGGGTACAGGAGCAGCGGCTACGGCTCAACTATCACCTAGCCTACGTCAACAAGCTCGCGACATCTTATTGCTGTCAACTATTATTATTACGTTAGTTCACAAATGAATTCCTCTATGTACTCATCTATTATAGAAATTGACTACTCCTTTAAACTTGTAAGTGATTGTATGAATGTTAACAGTGCGAAAATATTTTTTTTTCATATTTAATAAATTCATTTTGACTTTCCGGACTCCTAAAGCAACCTTTTATGCGACATCACACCAAAGAGACAAAAAATTATATAAATACAATTTTGATATACATAAATACCATATCAGCCGAATGCTCCAGTATAATTAGATAAATATATTCATATAATTTTAACATTTTTTTTTTCGTCAAATAAAAGTAATTACTTTGAGAGCCGGGAACACTTAACACTAAAGATAAAATTATGAACTTTATAGTAAGTTATTTACAGATATATTTTAAATAAACGTTCATTCAAATGATGGGCCTAGCGATTTGAGCGGTCGTTGGATTAACTCGTGAACGGAGATACCTACAAACACAAGAGGTACATTCGTAACGATAGGATTAGAGACACATTGCACATTATTTGATTTGTAATAAAAAAAACCAATGCTCAAATAACTTTAACCTTGAAAGGAGTCTGTACTTCAGGGGTTGCCAGCAACACTTTAAGAAATCACGATTGATCGTCGACAGTGGCAATACCAAAGCAATATTTGATTATTTCAGGTATCTATCACTGGCAACGGCCCATAGTTCAGAAGAAAGACCCTTTGGTTTATTTAAAATAAGTAATTTAATTTTTCAACTTAAAATCTATTAAAAGTATATGTAGTATAGTTAGTATAATATGGAGGTATACATAACATAACGCTACATGCAACTCGCGTGGAAGACGTACATCACAACAAAAAACCAATTAAGTCATTTGTGTAAATAATTTAAAACAATTTCACATATTAAAAACATTACCGTGGTTCACTAGAACTAATGTGAAAACACAAAATAACCATAACACTGTCAACAACTAATGGAAACCGGCTCCTGTTCTGAAACACTTGCACACGTTTCAATGTTAATAGTGAGCAGTATATTTCTCCTGTGTCAATCAGGAGTTCGGAATTCCGGTCTCCATAGTTTCAATTATAGTATGTTAACATTTATATAATTTTAATACAAACAGGCTGCTGTCTTTTTGACATGCACTCCTAAAGCAGTGAACACAGTGCAAAGTTAATTACCGGATACCGGCGCGCGTGCATGCCTTGATGAGACAATGTTTATCTGTGTACCAAATTCATTAATTCTTTCCCATTTGTTACAAGAAACATTCCAGTCTTTTAAATAAAATGTACGTATAAAACAAGCAATAAATATTATAAGGGATACACTGGTTGTAAAACACATTCAAATACAAATTTAGTTATGTTATGTACCTTTGAATTAATAGATCAGCAGAAACTTTTGTTTATAATGGTCATTTAAAATTGAATAAAAGATTACACTGTTGGCAGAGACCATAGAATAGATTCTTGGAAGCTGTCAGCACATAGATGGTGCTTGCAATAACGGCATTAGGACTAATGTTTCAACCACCGCGCCGCCGAATGCTAAGTCTGTGGTTTCAACACAAATTGATTTGGTGAGTAGAATCATGAAAAACTTTGAACAATAATTTAATAACTATGTTAATAAAATTCTAATGTAATCACACCGATCTACTTGTTCAATGTATTTGCTTGCAGATTCTCTGATTATATGAAATCAGATGTTTTCGAAAATTCAAATGAAACCAGATCCCTTATAGCGAAAAGCAATAAATGAATGAACATAGTATAAATTAGCTACAGGCAAACCTAAATGTAACAATCCGATGAGATTTAGTAATCAATTATTGAGATCAGCAATAAAGACCGCAATCCGTACTCTGGGGCCCCGAAATTAGGCTGACAAAGAGAGGAGGGAACTCTATGTAAGTAAACAGAAGTGACACCCAATTCCGAGGACACAGATGTATGACGAACATACTTCCAGCACAGACCCAGCTAAAACAGATCACAACACAATACCTAACGTTTCCAAAACCAGATGGAAAACTAACAAAACACTTATATGTAAACGTACATACAACATAAATAAAGTAAAATATACCAATAGGTATCTAATCAAATTAAGTTTTAAACCATTCCAAACACATCTCATAAAAAAAGGTTACTTCCTCTCGCTTCAACGGTTATGTATGAAACACTGTCTGGATAATGTGGCCGTTGAGACGTTGATGCGAGATGTTCATAATAATAATGTACTTCTTTTTAGGTTGACCGTACGAAACCTAATATTAAAACATTTACACAGAATTTTAGTGGGATTAACACACTTTAAAAAAAATTCTCAGAATAAATTCAATATATTGTGGGTTCTTAGGACTTATACAGACGTGGACTTACTTTGAACTTGAACCTAAAGTCGAGAGAGTGACTGCGCAAAAAGGATAAATACATTTTGGTGGCGAGGGGAAGGGGGCACCGAGCTGCGCCCGACCGCACGGGTGACACATTTGCATCGCACGGTGAATTTGTTTCTATGGATGTGCAAAGTGTTTTATGTATTACTATTTGTGACTCCATGCAGCACTATGAAAATCTCGTCATTGTTTTATTACGAAAATAACACAAAGGTGTTTATGTGAAACTGTCTTGTGAGACAACAAATTTTCATATAAAATTGTCGCTAATTGATGAAGTAATAATTGTAGTGCACGGTAGTGCAAAAAATGAAGGCCTACGTACACTCCTTTCCCAAAAGAAAGTACATAAATGTTGGGACATCTCGCATATTATATATAACGGCTGCACAAAATAGAAATAATAGCACCAAGCCGGACGTCATTGCCTGCATTTGTTAAATGTAACAAAAAATCAAGCTCTAATAGAACACTTCATATCCACCTCTAGGCCCAATAAGGCGTTAAACATACATTTTCCCAACTGATTTCAACATAAAAAAAAATTTAATACAAGATAATTTTTCACACTAAACATTTTGTCCTTTTGAGTAAGAAGAAAAAAAATTCTACTTCGACAAATAATTTCATACAATAATAGTTCCATAATTTTCATAATCGACTTGCATCTAAAAAGGTCTGACTTAGACATTAAATTGGACAAGTTTTTTATATTATGTTCATATTCCTCATAAAATATCCATTGTTTCATGCACAAAAGTCATTCCTTTAAAGTTGCAAGGAGTATTTCAATACATAATACAGCTCATAGATAGGAAACTACAGCTACATGTCCAGTCACTTATCAAAACGTTTCAGTATCTACTAGATATTTATAAGATTGTGCTTCTCATTTTTATGAAATGTATTTATATTTTTGTGATGATTTATGGAGAACGCTAGTGCACATGAAAAACATAACATTTAATCAGTATTCAATGTTACTGACATTTTAACTTGAAACAATACACATGATCATGGTGATTTAATATTTTGTCACTTTATTCTGTTAACACAAAACTTTACTGTGCTAATTCATTACAAGTATATTTCGTGAATAATTCGATCGTATCGCATAGTATTATTTTGTTGTAGCTGCTATGTAGTTACTAGGGAGCTGAATTTTTCAGAACATTAAAGGATGGAAGTTTGTGTGTTCATTCAATATGGTTCACAGATTCCATGTTGTATTACTTTTAGATTTTTTGAGGTTTACATTCCGGAGCAACCGCCTCGGGCAGCGCGTGTGACAGACAGAAGAACGGACAGACAGATAAGATTCCTGACCGATTTTATAAAGGTCACTGCCAGTGTCGCTGACTACGGAACCCTATAATGGTCTCGTCTGATGCCAAATGAAATTTCACAGTACATAGAATGTTCACAATTTGGGTGGATGAAATTGAACATTGAAATTCCATCTGTGAACTCTAAAAAATTCGACTCGTGTAATGTCACGAAAACTCCGCTCCCTGGTTACCAAATGGACATTAGTCCAAGTCTACGAGACAATATGAACATTTGCCTAACTAAACATATTTACATGCCCCGGAGGATTGAGCTACGCAAGTGTTATAAGGTTCAGACACTTTCTTCCTGTCGTTATTTTTTATAATTTCTTTTTATTATAGATGGCACTCGATTCGTACGTTTTCAACTGGAATCCCACAACATTGGCACTTTTTTGTAGTCTTTTTATCTCGGTATGCTCTGTTATTGACCCTGCAGCAATTTGTATTATTAGCTATTATTGTGGTTTATGTTGATTGGGCGGTTTGTTGAGCTTAGAATAGTACCGGTACTTAAGAAATTTCCATTCATCACGTTATGTTTTTACGTGAATATGGAGACTAAATACCACAGTTGCTTCTATTTATTTGAGATAAAAAGACTGAACCCCTCTCTTTCATCACTTCATTTGATTTTATTGTAATACATACTGTGTCATATCATTTTCTACACTAGTGAATGATGAGCTTCACTGGCCCAACTACATAGAACCAAATGAGGGCCTTACAAGTTTAGGTGACCAAATATAGTGCTCAGAAAGTAGTACTCCATATTTCTAACAAAATTTCTAGATTGTTTGCAACTTAGCTGACCTTTAATCTGAGTCCCTCTGAGAGGATCTCTCAGTGTGGGCTCTTGATACATAAATTTTTTTTCTGTAGCATATGTCTGGATGAGTCCTGCTCATAGCTTTTGGAGAACCATTTAATGACAGCTGACATACGAGTATATTTGCTTATTTTAAGCCTGTCTTGTGCTTCAAGCAAATATTTATACACATAAATATGACTATGCCCTTTCTACACAATCCATTACCTCAAGACTGATAATAATTTTACGATACATATACATACATACGTGTGAATAGGTAGTGATAGTAGTACTAATTAGTGCATACGTACAGGGTTGCCAGATGTCCGGTTTTGGACCGGACAGTCCGTCAGACTGGTCTCCAAAATAATGAAAAACCGGACACCAAAACGTTCAGTTTTTTCTTCATATAACGCAAATATTTACTTTTTCAGAACATTTTAATACTAATCATACTGTGTTCTTCGATTTTGCAGTAAGTTCGATCAATTCAACCCTTTTATTTATTACTCTATCTCCCATCCATTTTCAAAAGTAAAGGTCATGAAACATTTGGTACATAAAATCTAATTTCATTTTGTACCTGAAAAATCAAAGGCCCTTTGATGAAAAATGTCCGGAACCATCTGGCAACCCTGAATACGTATCTTGAAAGGACATTTTCACACACTATTCTATCACTCAATTCTCCAGAGGTTCACACTACAGGCCTGCCTGGAAATGTATGCGTGCGATGCTAACAAACCGCATTTCGAATCTCGTTCCACCTGCGGTTTTCACACACGTCCAACTCACTGAAGCTGAGCGACAGAAAAAATCTTGAAATCCTCTTGGAAGCCGCAGAAAATGTCCTAAAATGCTCTGGTCTAGATTGTAGCACACCATTTCAACACTCTGTAGTTTAGTTAACACAGCTTGTAGGTGTAGAAGTAGAAGACGCCGTGTGTTTCAACATTACATGACGTACAAAGTAGTGTTTACAGTCCCAGTTGCAGATGTCTGCTATAGCTGATGTGACCTTCGATCGGTGTGTGCGGTGCGGGGGTGCGATCAGGCGCGACGTGCGATCACCGAGAGGGTTATCCCGCAGTGCTAACTGGCCGTTGAGGAGGGCTGCAGGCTCGGCGCTGAGACCATCGGAGAGTTCACATCTGCAAGAGTTATACATGTTAAGGTGGTGGCCTCTCGAGCGAAAGTCTGTGGTTCGAAACTTAGGGACAACTGTACAGTCCAACACAGCACAAATAATACAACGATGTACCCTATGGCGTGACCAATAGGAATCGACTTTCTTCCCGCCTGCAATGCATATTGGCCGCCACCCGCGTGACGTCAGTTGACCTTGTGCGACAGCGGATAGCACACGTTCGTTCCGTCATGTTCGGCTTTGAACGGGACGATGCAAATTTTGACTTTTGTCGCATTATAGTGTGTTCGATTTAGCGTTAAACTGGATTTAAATCAATCTAAACACAAAACAAATGTTTGGGAGGAACACTAAGAACAAGGTGTAAGTAAATACGTGATAAATGAGAAGCACTTCTCAGTTAACTTCTTAAGGCGACTTCTTGACCGCCGGCGAGTTTTCTTGCCTGTTATTTCTCACCATGCTAATAGAATGGCTGTTCGCGCGCCGCATAAGCTTGCAAAAAGAAGTAAAAAAAAATATTACAGAGAATAGTAAATGCTCACTGGTGGGCGTGCTGAGGTCCGAGTGTGGCGTGAGACTGTTCTGAGCCATCAGCTTCTGCCGCACCTCGCGGATTTTCAGCTGCAGCGACATCTTGTTCGGGAAGATGTCCATGTGCGACGCCTGTCAACAATATTGTCGTCATTACATATTTTTTGTGTTTCTTATGTTTCTTATCTGGCTGGCTTTTATTGAGATTTGGTCACGTGTAATAGGTGTCAACCTCGCATTAAAATACCAAAAAAAAACTTCTTTACTCAAAGCTGTTTGTGGAACTATGTGATCCGACATTTCGGGCCATCTTCATGTGGCATTGTTCCACCTAGCTAACGATGCCCATGGACATTTAGCTATGCACGACGATTTTTGAATGCCATGTCAGCTTGATATCAGCATTTGCACAACCCTTTCACAAGAACACATACTGGAACATTGAATCTAGGAGCTAGATGCAATGCGAGCGATTCCCTTCTGTTATGTCAGCCACACTGAACTAGACCTATATCACTTAGTAAGGTCTTACTAGGTAGTTTACTCACATGAGAAAAATGCATTCATGAAAGAAATTGTTCACGACCTGTGAACCCACCACTACTCCCCACCCGTGGGTCCACGGTAAACAAAAAATGCACCTGGACCCACTCTGACCTGTGTAGCAGTCAGAGAATGCACTTACAAACTTCAAAGCATTTCTGCCTGTTTCCTACACAACAGAGTGACGTTATCGAGTGACCTACTTATACCCCAACGATACAACTCGGTTCACAGAGGAAATGGTACTTGGGGGTTAGCTGTAACCTTTTGGAAAGATCACAATAGATCTTAAGGACGCAGTGATAACAGAGCTCAGGGGCCCTAACCAGGCCTCACGCACTCTATGTACTTGCGCGCGCTAACTATCTACCGCCCAGCGGGCCGCCGGCGGTCTAATTCAGCGGAAATTCGCCAGCCGCGCGAAGCATACCTACACGCTCGCCCATGCTACTGCGCGCAGCTGCAAAGCAATCACTTTACACTCGATCGTTTAGGTACATTTTCGCACGCAGCGAATGGCGACGTGAATCAGTAGGCTATTAAAGCCGAAGGTATGGAACTTTTTATATGGAGTGATTTATCTGTTACGAAGTAACTACTCTCACTTGAATTTATAATCATAATATCGAGTGACCTGGAAGTGCGTGGTGGCCTGGGTGGAGGGGAACATGCCGTGGTCGTGGAACAGCTTCAGCACGAGCTGCCGCCGCTGCTCCAGCACGCGCCGGTGGCCCGCCTCGCCGCGCGCGCCCGCACCCGCGCCGCCGCCCCCGCCGCCCGCCCCGCCCCCGCCGCCGCCGCCGCCCGCGCTGCACGGCGTCCGCGGCGACATCTCCTCCACGCTCTCCGACACAACTGTTGCAACAAACATACCCATAAACACCCACAAAACCCGGCTTTGTGTTATTATTATTATTTGTTAATAATGAACTAGCAGCTTAGTATGCTGATGTGTTCATGTCTATGATGATCACTGGTGTTGCTATTGGTTATATTTCTTCGATTTTAAATACTTGTCAAGCCTATTTTTGAATGTGTTTATTGAGGATGCTTCAATAACTTCCTCGGGCAGTTTATTCCAGCTGTTTACGATTCTGTTAGTCAGGAAGTGTTTTCTTGCTTCGGTTGAGAAGCTTGTTACATTGAGTTTCAAGCTGTGACCTCTTAGGTGAGTGTTTGAATTAAACACAAACATGCTTTCCAGCTCTGGGCAGTCATAGTGCCGCTTCAGTATCCATGCTATGTACACATATAACACAATGCGGGGTGCTTAGTAAAGTCTGTAGGTCTATACCGTAGTGAATTTGAGTCTAGCTGTATTGGAGATGAAGCTGGATGCAGGTTATAAAACACACAAAATGAAATTGTATTGTGATAACTAAACAATGGCCATATCACATTTTCTGTTCTTTATTCCCTCAACTATCAAATCAATGTTTCAGCTGCCTTAATACTTAGAAATTATTAAACATTATCGAATATTGCTGTTACGCTTAACTTTCGACCCCTGTTCAATGTGATGAATTTAAAAACTGTAATGATACATCATCAAAGAGTTAAATACCTGTCAGAATGTTAGACAGAACAGAAACTGACTGATCCCTAAACCAAACTACTGATGAATGCCCACTCGGATACTGGCAGCAACAAAAGGAGAAACAAAGCAGCGGGTGGCCGAGTGGTTTGGGCATCGGCTTCTCATGTGAGAGATCCGCGGTTCGAATTCGGTCGGCGTTCGGAGTTTTTTCTGATGAAAAAATTTACGTGCATACGTAGGCTTTAAGTCCGCCTTTTGTCACTTTTTGTGCAATAAAGTATATTCTCATTTCATTTCATTACACCTGCTGCTTCACCGTTCGGAACCGCTGTAAAACTGTAGATCCCTTCCCTTGCCCCTTACTAGGTGGTAGGCTCAAATTGTAGCCGACTGGGTTGATACCACCGTACTGGATGGCCGCATAGCAGCCTCGGCTGTGTTCTCCTCTAGTCCAGTATAGCCAGCAATCCAGGGAAGTCTCCGGTATGGCACCTACCTTCTCGGAGGTGATATTGGCTAGTCAGAGCATGTGCTTTGGCCCCTCTGACTCAGCCACCCATACCGGATTACATAAAAAAAATAAAATGTGTAAGTAGGTAGGTACCTCTGAAGGTGTCGATGTTGAAGTCCGGCCCAAAGAATGTGTTCCCGACCAGCTTGCCCGCGTTGTTGCCCGAGTGCGGCGTGCTGTACGAGTGCGGCGTCGGCATCGCCCCGCTCTCCAGCAGCTCCGTCTCGCTCAGCGGCGTGCACGCGGCGCCCTCGTCGTCTGTCGCAACATGTGTAGGTAGGTAGGTAGGTACCTCTGAAGGTGTCGATGTTGAAGTCCGGCCCAAAGAATGTGTTGCCGACCAGCTTGGCCGCGTTGTTGCCCGAATGCGGCGTGCTGTACGAGTGCGGCGTCGGCATCGCCCCGCTCTCCAGCAGCTCCGTCTCGCTCAGCGTCGTGCACGCGGCGCCCTCGCCGTCTGTCAAAACATGTGTAAGTAGGTAGGTACGTACCCCTGAAGGTGTCGATGTTGAAGTCCGGCCCAAAGAATGTGTTGCCGACCAGCTTGGCCGCGTTGTTGCCCGAATGCGGCGTGCTGTACGAGTGCGGCGTCGGCATCGCCCCGCTCTCCAGCAGCTCCGTCTCGCTCAGCGACGTGCACGCGGCGCCCTCGTCGTCTGTCGCAACATGTGTAGGTAGGTAGGTACGTACCCCTGAAGGTGTCGATGTTGAAGTCCGGCCCAAAGAATGTGTTGCCGACCAGCTTGGCCGCGTTGTTGCCCGAGTGCGGCGTGCTGTACGAGTGCGGCGTCAGCATCGCCCCGCTCTCCAGCAGCTCCGTCTCGCTCAGCGGCGTGCACGCGGCGCCCTCGTCGTCTGTCGCAACAAGTGTAGGTAGGTAGGTACGTACCCCTGAAGGTGTCGATGTTGAAGTCCGGCCCAAAGAATGTGTTGCCGACCAGCTTGGCCGTGTTGTTGCCCGAGTGCGGCGTGCTGTACGAGTGTGGCGTCGGCATCGCCCCGCTCTCCAGCAGCTCCGTCTCGCTCAGCGTCGTGCACGCGGCGCCCTCGCCGTCTGTCAAAACATGTGTAAGTAGGTAGGTACGTACCCCTGAAGGTGTCGATGTTGAAGTCCGGCCCAAAGAATGTGTTGCCGACCAGCTTGGCCGCGTTGTTGCCCGAGTGCGGCGTGCTGTACGAGTGCGGCGTCGGCATCGCCCCGCTCTCCAGCAGCTCCGTCTCGCTCAGCGGCGTGCACGCGGCGCCCTCGTCGTCTGTCGCAAAATGCGGAATATGCTCTCACAATATATTGAGAAGAAGAGGGACCGGAGTAGATATAGAGAGGTAGACAGGGAGAGGGAGAGGAGAGGGAGGCAGGCGGGGGATTGAGAGAGAAGGAAAAGACAGAGATAGAGAGAGTAAGGTATGAGTGACGTACGCTTGTGGATCCAACTGAAAAGTTGGATCCACAAGCGTACGTATCAGCTACACATAGACAGATGGGCAGCGGGCAGTGACTGCAAACAGACGAAGCCGGACCTCCGTCTCACCAAGACGCTGCTTCGTGTCCATAGAGCAAAACTGCGTGTGGTGATAGGTATGCTTACTGGTCACTGTACACTCAACAGACACCTCTATGTAATTGGAGTAACGGACAGTCCACGGTGCAGAGAATGCCTGCAGGCGGACGAGACACCCACCCACGCGCTGCTGAAGTGCGAGGAGGTGGCAGACATAAGGGCGAAGGAGCTGGGAGGCCCTAATACACTCCGAGAGGCGCGCCAAAGAGAGTGTGCCGCCTCCTGGAAGAACGGCTGGTTGCAGTAAGGCCGTAGGACGCGCAAAAGGCCTGCAATGGAGTGGGCTTAAGCGCGGAGAACGAGTCCGAACAACAATAACAAGGTATGAGTGAAGCGTACCGGCGATGTGAGTCTTGTTGTGCTTCTTGCGTAGGTAGACCTGCGGAGAGTTGGGCACGACCAGCGTGCTCGGGCTGCAGGCGTCCGGCTTGAACTGCGGCAGCGTCGAGAACTTCTGCTCAAAGTTCACCGTCTCCAGCACCCTGACAACACACACACGTCTTTATTCTTAGTGCCACTGCTATCTGAGCTGCTACCGGAATTACCCGCCATTATAGTATTTTTGTTGATTTTTTTATTTTATGTAATGCGGTATGGGTGGCTGAATCGAAGGGGCCAAAGCGCATGCTCCGACCAGTCAATATCACCTCCGAGAAGGTAGGTCCCATACCGGAGACTTCCCTGGATTGCTGGCTATACTGGACTAGAGGAGAATACAGCCGAGGCTGCTATGCGGCCATCTTACATTCAGTACGGTGATACCAACCCAGTCAGCTACAATTTGAGCCTACCACCTAGTAAGGGGCAAGGGAAGGGACCTACAGTTTTACACCGGTTCCGAACGGTGAAGCAGCAGGTGTAGGTATGCACGTAAATTTTTTCGTCAGAAATAACTCATTGGTACACGCCGACCAGATTCGAATCTCGGACCTCTCGCATGAGAAGCCGATGCCCAAACCACTCGGCCACCCGCCGCTAGTTGCTACCGGAATTACCCGCTATTATAGTATTTTTGTTGATGTCAGTTATACTAAACTGGAAGGATCTCATTAACGATTGATCATAGCCGTTTCATCCGGCATTGTAAGGCAATAAAGGGATTGTAAGGGCTTTATACGGAATCGGAACATTAGATTGATGGGGGACCACTTACAGACACACCAGTTATCCCGCAACAAAAAAAGAACTGAACATAACAAGGAAAAGAGACTGACTTGTCGCGTCCATCCTCTGTGGCTCTTCTGAACAGGCTCTTCTTGAGGGAAGGGCTGCTGACCGTGTCGCCAGTTTGCTTGGGTGAAGGCAGGGGCTCGTCGGGCGTCGCACGAGGCGTCGGAGGGCCAGATTCGGACAAACCGCGCGGCGGCGCCGCGTCGTTGCTGCCTTGGGATCCTACCGATGCTCCTGTATATAACATTTCGGTTAGTTTAAACAAAACTTAAAGGTAATAAACTTGCGATGGCTTCACCGAACATATCCGGGTCCATTGGCAGTAGAGGAGGGTTTCCATCTAGGTCGGGACTAGCGAGTGGCCACTCTGTAGTTCTCCAGCATGCGTTGCGTATCGGCTCTTACGTTTTGCGTTACGTATAGACTAGCCGATAAGGGCTCGACGCGAGCCGAAATGTCTAGTATGCTGGGAGGAAGATTGGCCAATCGCTTGTCTCGTATTCGTTTGGACCTTCTCCTACTTTCGATGGGCCTGGGGATGTTCGGTGAAGTCATTGAGTGCTGAGTTTGTCGTCTTGCTTACTGAAAGCCAAGAAAGCTTCGATCAGCGTACAGCTGCTCTGCTAGTGTTTACCAACAAAATAAAAAAAAATAATGTGTCGCCCAACATGGACTAAGCACTGGGACTCCTGGGACCGCCAGCGCGTTACCATTTCGCCATCAGGCCGATGATTATGAGTAGTGACAGTGAAGCAGGGCAGAAAGCGCCTGTAAGTTTCTCCACCTGACACTATTGACAGAGTACAACCTCACACGTCACAAAGTGTTGCGCAACATTCCTCTCACCATGAACCATTTTCGCCCACAGACCGACTAAGCTCACCAAGCATATCCGAGACCACTTGGAAGCAACACGATCGATGCCTAGCCGAAAGACTTGACCTCCCAGGCTGTAGGCAGAGTCCCGAAGATCAACTGTATGACTTCCAAGAAACATTTTTCAGGGAATTGTTGATGGACACACGAGAAGCATTACCAGATGCCTTCGGAAATCTGTATCACAGCATTTAGACCGGATACCGGATATACTCATATTCTCAAAAGTGACAAAGCATGTAGTACTTGTTGAACTTACAGTTCCATGGGAAAGTAACATACCGAAGGACCACAATATAAAATTTGACAAGTACTGCAACTTATTAGACCGGACTGTGAGAAACCGATTCAAGACTGACTTCGCTGTGGAAGTCGGAGCAAGAGTGCTACCAGCAAAGTCGCTGTAGGTAGAGTATCTTCAAGAATCTAGGGCTGCCAAGATCGACGCTAAGCTCATATATGGAGAGAGCTTCGAAAACGTCACTGGAAGCATCCTACAGAATATGGATAGGTAGAGAGAGGGAGGTCGAGAACGGGACTGGTGGTTCCCCGCGTCCTAGTCAACGCAGACTAGGTGATGAGGGCTTGATGCGAGCCGAAACGTGAAGCATGCGCGGGAAATTTAGAGTGGCCACTCGCTAGTCCCGACCGATTAACATCCTCCTCTACTGCCGATGGGCCCGGATATGTTCGGTGAAGCCATCGCACGCTTAGTTCCACACCTCCTACCTCCAACTCCTTGCATGCTGTTTTCCCTGGGGAAAGTAAAAAATGGGCCAAGTGTGTGTTGGAACTACGGAACCCTTCACTGTGCGTGGGCCGACACACACTTGGCCGATTTTTATTATTTTCTCTTTAATATCGGATTTGCATTTACCTAATGAAGAAATAGTGATGTTACCTCTACTGAGTCTCTTCTGCAGAGGTGCTCGTCCCAGTTGCGCGGGTGTGGGAGCGAGAGGGAACGGCCGCGTCTCCTCCACACCCACCGTGCCGTCCGTGCACCACTGAACCCCCGACGTCACACTGCCACCGCTAACGCTTGATCTGTTCAACCAATAAACTCTTGTTGGTCTTTCGATATGTTCGGTGACAGAGTATAATATACACGGTGTTACATTTTGGGTAGATTTCACAGAAAACTTAAACTTTATGTGAAACTGAAAACATTTTGATCTGAACAACTATTGTTCTACGACTGTTCAGGTTCAAGCGCTGCATTCCGGGGTATGGATGGCACTAGGTGACCGAAGTGCAGTGACTTTTGGCATGCTCTTTCAATATGGGAATACGGCTCAATTATACTTATGAAAAAACGTGAGCGCCCTACTTGATCTGATTATTTTTTTTGTGATAATTATTTTTGTTGTTTTTAGTCATTAGTTTGTTGTGTTTGTGTATAAATTCGAAAAAAAACATCATTTCTGAAGTGAATGTGTTATTATTGGAGGTTTTCATCCATTCACGTGTGTGAAATCGAAACAAAACATAACCTCACTTTATTCGTGAAGTGAAATTTTCAATTCACAAATTTGGAATCAAAGCAAAGGTCAATACACTGTACGGTACAGATAGCTTTGTAGGGAATTTTGTCAAGATCAATCACATGGTAAATCAGTGTTCACAAATATTTTTCAAATAACAATTATTGTTAGTTTTTATTAGCTCCTGCGCATGCAAACCTATGATGTGGAAACTCGCGGCGCTCTGCGGAGCGTAGCTGGCACCGGCGCTGGCGTTTGACCGTGTACACTGTTCAGGGGCCTTATTCTGAATCCTAACGCCTAATCGATCTCGCTTAGGCGAGAGCGAATATCGCTTAGCTCTCTTTTGTATGAAAATTGGTATTCCGAACGCCACTATGACGTATCGTCGATCGCCGCGAGAGCGAGAATCGAGACCGACTCGGCGGCAGCCAAGACCCTCTCGCTAGACGTCTCTTGTCACGGACGATATCGACAGTTCAGTGTTACCAACACTTAGGAAAGGTTTGTACTACAAGTATTTAATAATGTATGAAAACCGCTGAAAGCGAATGAATACATGTAGAGAAATGTTTTTAAAGGTGTTATAATTAGGTACGGTCACTAATATAATATGTAAGATAAAAGAAAAATATTTTTACGAATAGTTTAAATTTATTATTTTGGGCAAATTTTGTATTTATAGCTGTCAACATTCACTCATACGTGGTGGTCCCACACTCTCATGTCGTTGCGTATTAGTTTGCGTGCGTGTGCAAAATACAGACACCAGATAGACGGCGACGAGACGAGAGCCGCGTTTGTGTGCGTGTGCAAAATACAGACACACACACAGACGGCGACGAGACGATAGCCGCTCTCGCTGATTAGGCGTTAGGTTTCAGAATAAGGCCCCAGATCACAGAGCAGCGATCTCCCTCTATTTTTGCGACAGGGGCGCTGTGGCCACTATTTCGAAAAGTTTCCGAATATTAACTTTATTTCATGGAGTGGCCTCGAAAATTGGAGTTTTAAAGAAGAAACTTACGAGATTGTCTTAACGGGCGCGTGGTTGCTCTGCGACACGATGACAGACGGAGCTGGCACCGGAGCTGACGCGGTCACCGCTTGGCCGCGGCTCGTCTCCACTTCTGTAAGCAAACATTATTTATTTTATTTTATAGGAGACACAATATCACATGGCACAGATGGCCCCGTTAGAAATTTTGAAATTTTTTTTGTTGAGTTGGGGTTTAGAGTTGTTTCTTTATGTGACGGAAAGACCAAGCTTTTTTTTTATAGTAAGCGCGACATGTGGCGCTGAGCCACCCATAAGGTGACTAGCGACGCCCATGGACATTCGGTCTCGTGCGGGGGCTGCGAATGCCAAGCCGGCCTGACAGGTGCCCATTTACGCCTCTCTTGAAGGACCCGAGACTATACTTGGGGGGAAATATGTGGGCAAGGAGAGTGTTCCAGAGTTTAGCGGTTCTGTGGAGGAAGGATCTGCAGAACCGATCGGTACGCATCCGCTGTAAGTTCAGCGTATAGGGATGCAATCCCTGGCCAGGGCTGCAGGGCCCAAGCTATTGTTGTTGTCCATTGACAGCGCACATAACAAGAACAATAATTAACTAACTAACTGCAGCATGTGTGGGATAGAAGAGGACCTACTCCTTATACTGTTGGAATGGGACCGGAACCGAGAACTGAGGCAGAAGTTATTGAGAGACTTAAGAACTGACAGACTCAACCTGTTTTTTAAAGTACATGAAGCCTTGGGGCGAGCTCAGGGGGAAGAGTTTGAATTCATGCTAAGTTTTTTTGTAAAGTCACAGGCATTGAATCATGCTGAAGTACATTAAAATATCAATATAGTTACTATGGGGCTGGCATAGCCAGAAATGGCTAAAGCCTTAAAAAAAAATTAAATTAAAAAAAAAGGACAATAACAACAACTGACCAGTGTTGACGGGCAGGTAGAGGCTCTGCACCCGCACGTACTGCAGCGGCTGTGAGCTGCTGAGCGAGTCGCTCCCCGCGCTACTCTGACTGCTCTTGATGAACAGGTTTGTGCCCGACGCGTCTGACACCAGCGCCAATGTCAGTGGGCCTGGACAAGCAAGTTTTGTTAATTGACATGGTTCACCTGCTAGATTCATGATTGAAGAAAAAACATTTTTTTTTATGTAATCCGGTATGGGTGGCTGAGTCGGAGGGGCCAAAGCGCATGCTCCGACCAGCCAATATCACCTCCGAGAAGGTAGGTGCCATACCGGAGACTTCCCTGGATTGCTGGCTATACTGGACTGAGTTGAATAATAAAATTCGAAAGCAAGTCCCTTCTCAAAACCCACTTCTGAGCATCCATTATTATATTCACATTTCTGTGAAGATGGGGATGCTGATGTTCCTCATTTTCTCAAGTTTTTTTTTTAAATTAATTTTTTAGCTTTATTCACTTTATGAATATATCAGCCTTTTCGCTAGTTGTATATATCTGTAATATCTGATTGTGAAAGGAAATTACTAAAAACGTTTTGCATGCTGAAAACAACGCATGCGCTCTTGTCCATCTACAATATACAATGATAACATAAAGCTAACATCACTTTCTACCGTCGATTGTAACCCAAAATAAAGTATAACAAAGTGTGTTAAACTTTATTTTAGTACACAACATTATACTAACCGGAAATATTATTGTCCGAGTTCTTCAGCACCGGTTTGACTAGCGTCACCATGGGGCTCTTGAGCAGGGTGTTTGCGAAGGATGTGTGTGCGACGGAGGACGCCACGCTCTGCGTGGTGAGGGTGAGGTCCTGTGCTAGACCGCCGGACGAGGCCATGCTCTGGTGGCTGGCGCTGGTGGTGAAGATGTGTGGTGAGCTTGCAATCACTTGCATGCCGCCTGAGTGGGGCTGGTTGCCTGCGGAGAGGTGAACAGTTATTATGTATATGTATGTATGTATATATTCTTTATTGAACACCAATTTATAAAAATTAGGTACAACAGGCGAGCTTAGCATATAATTTTCTTAAATTGATCACATATTTAAGCTTGAATCTTCACTATATGCAACTGGCCAATGTCTGAACACGTAAGGCAATAATGCAGATGGCACAACTGCGTTATACACTGCATTGTGCTAGTATATGAGCCTCTGCACAGTGTGTCTACTTTCGTGTCCAAGAAACAAAAATAAAAATTTTCAAAGCAGTTATAAACACAAATCAGAGTTCAATGTAAAACTAGTAAAAACCACCTGAATTGGTTCTATTGCTTTTTGCATTGTTATTGTGTCTGCTGTGCCCATTTAATGTTTGAACATTTTAATTTATAAAAAAAAACTAATTAAGGAAGGTGTGGAACTAAGCTTGCGATGGCTTCACCGAACATATCCGGGCCCATCGGCAGTAGAGGAGGGTGATAATCGAGGTCGGGACTAGCGAGTGGCCACTCTAAATAAAAATATAATTACCATAAGCGTGCATATACTGACTGGCTCCGCCCGCGTGCGTTACGTACGCCGGCGAGTCGAGGCTGCTGATGGAGATGCCCTGCACGCTGCTCGTGATGCTCTGCGTGCTCGCCGAGAGCGACTGGCTCGCCAGCTGGCCCGCCAGGCTCGTCTTGATCAGGTTGAACGACGCCGGCGACCACTGTCTGTGGCCATCGCCTGAATAAAAAAAAATTTAATGTAATCTTCATATTTAAAACGATTACGATTCCCACCCCAGGGTACCCAGGTATGGGGGGTGGGGGAGGCGAAGGAAGCGAGGAGGAGAAGGATAAGGAAGAATTCCAAAACTGCAACAAGCAAATATTGAATTTAAAAAAAATTACATCAAGCACGTTTTTCGTTTGTTTCTGTGTGTGTGTGTGTGTGCGTGCGCGTGTTTGGGGGGGGGGGGGGGGGGGGGGTTGGAACCCCCAAAACCCCCCTCGGCACGTCTAAGCAGCCAAGATCGTCTAAACGGCAGATTGTAAAACACTAAACAAATAAGAAAAAATATTTGTAAAACAATTAATAGTGTAGAAATATTTCTAAAATTAAACGGTTTTCGAAATATTCATGCCCAATTGGCTTTTTTAAGTTTTAAGTTGAATGCATTTGTCGTGGGTACTTTGATGACATCCCCTGATAGTTTACACCATTTGATCACACTTTCATTATCTATTATTCTCACCTCAATCAAACTGTTCCTTCCAATTCATCATTTCCTGGAGTGGTCAAGAGCTGTCTTATAAAATGAACATTTCCTTCTTACATTTTTTTTACGAAATAAAAAAGCATACTATACCAGCATCGGAGACGAGGTTGATGGTAGGCTGTGAGTGCGGCATGGACTTGAACGCACCGCCCGTGGGCTGGAAGGCGCTCACACCGCCGGGACTCGACACCGTCAGTCCGCTCAGCAGGTTGTCCGACGAACCCGCTCTGCGCAAATATAATTAATTATTTTCTGTGGAATCTTTCCTAAACACTGCGGAAATAAATTTGACTAACTAAAGCCGGCTTTCGCTGCGTCGTACGCACACGCACGTCTACGCCAGCCACGGCCACGCATGGCGTGTGTCTACCCACGGAGCTTTTCCACTGTCACCCACGTGCATACACGTTGCTACGCGGCGATGCGGAGTGGGGGTGAGCGCGCGGGGGTGGGCGGGTAGAGGGCGCCGCGCACGAAAACGTGGGTAGCGTGTTCGCTCGCCGAGCGATCCGAGACCCACGAAAATCGTGGACGGTGACGTCACACACACGCACGCGTTGCCGTGCGCCGCAATGGAAAGTCTCCCATACAAATGCATAGAAAGTGTTTCGCGTCCGCGTGGGCGTGCATGTCCGTGCGCAGCAGTGGAAAGCCGGCTTAACCATCTACACGTGGAACATTGTGAAACTCACTGGCTTGCTATGTTTCTATCAGTACACAGTACGAGTTTAACACGTTCCGGCGCTTTAAGCCATTACGGCCATAACATAACTTTTGTTCAGACACAATGTCTAAGAATGTGGAGTGGAATGTGTTAAGCTTATGCAGTTGAAAGAAGAAGAGGTTACCTGGCCTTGATAGGTTTCGGACGACGTGTCTGGTCGACCGCACTGATTCCGTAGAGGGCGGGCGCGGGCTGCTGGTAGTCGGGCCGCGGAGCGCCCGGCTCGTGTCCGCTCTCCGAGTCAGAGTCCGTCACCTTCTCCGCACACTTGAGGTCGATCTCGACGCCGCCGCCTTCGTCGCAGATCACCTGCGACAACTGAACACTTTAATTGTTTTGACCGGTCTCCGTAGTTACCAGAATGAATGTGGATGACGCCAGCCTTTATATTCGTCATCCGTGTTCTTGACTTCTACAGATAACGGAACAAGAGACGCAACAATGCATCTTATCAATATTGAAAACAAGTGCGCCGAAAATCCAAGGTATACAGAATGATGAAGTAGGGAAAGGAAAAAGGGAGCGACCCAAGAGTACTTGGAGGTAAATGTGTCTCATCATTTTTGTTGAATTAAGGATTGATGTTCTGTTACAATAAGAAAAAAAATCTGTCAAGTGCGAGTTTTACTCGCGCACGGAGGTTTCCGTATCTATCCGCTATCAATAATATTCGCCTATCCGCTCAGGTGGTATGGTCTTCGATTTTTAATTTCGAAGATATGTAGGATGATGATTTGTACCGTGTGGGGTCGGTACTTAAAAAGAATAGCCCCACTGCATCTCTCCCCGTCGCATGTCGTAAAAGTCGACTAAGGGATAAGAAAATTCGTCAGCCTCGGTAGCTCAGTGGCGCGGTTGGTTAGTCAACTGTTATTAAGCAACGCTGAGCGCGGTCAGTGTTTGGATGGGTGACCGCTCGACCGTTGGAGGCTGACCGTGGTTCGGATTCCACGTTAAACTGTAGGTCCCTTCCCTTCTTACCTTACTAGGTGGTAGGGTTTATCCCGGCCGGGTTGGTACCACCGCACTGAACGAAACGTCGGTCGAAACGGCTATGTAAATAGTTCGTGTTTTCCGTCCAGTTTAGTGTAGCCGACATGAAATGAAGGGAAGCACTGACATGGCACCTAGTTCACCCTGTGTTATAGGCTGACATCACGGATGTTGTAGGTGATGTAGCCAACCGTGTCAGGGTCCATAAAAAAAAAAAAAAATGATCGGAGAGAAGCCTCAATGAGGTCGATGGCAATTGACGGTGGGAAAATGACAGCACCTCAATGAGGTTGTTGGCAATTGAGCGGCTATCTTTTGTCTTTCAACAATGCAATGTATAAAAGCCTGTGGCGCCATATATTATTCAGTAGCGTGACTAATCGATTTTTCGTACGTTTGTTGTATGGGAGCCCCCTTAATTTTTAACATTTTCTTATTTTTCTTATTTGTTGTTATATCCGTCATAGTAACACATATTCTGTGAAAATTTCAACGGGCTACCTATTATGGTTCAAGAGATACAGCCCTCGGACAGACGGACGGACGGACAGACAGACGGCGTAGGCTTAGTAATAGGCTTCCGTACGGGATACGGAAACCTAAAAAAGACAAATTGTGGAGTTCGAAAACAAGTCTCTGAATTCAGATTGAACGGAACCCTAAGATAATACGCGATGGAGAGTGTATGTCACCATCTGCTCATCGTCGCTGGGCGGGTGCGGCGAGGCGTGGTTGAAGGTGGCGACGGAGAGCGGGATGTCGGCGGCGAGGCCGACGCCGGCCGGGTCGAGCGGCGTGCGCGGCGACTGCGGCGTCGAGCCCGCCGGCTCGCGGCCGCCCGACGACTTGCGCCGGTCCTTGTTGCACCACTTCCACTCGGGGTGAGCTTTGAAATGCGCCTCCTTCACCTGCAGCGTACAATGATTCAGACAATGGCCCTGAGGCTGTTCGTAAAAGACAATATGAAAGTCAAGTTTTGAGCTGCTCGTAACCAGTCCGGATCGATACCACCGCCCTGAATGAAGTTAAACTATGTGGGGATCCATCAGGGTTGCCAGGTGTCCGCTTTTACCGCGGACAGTCCTCTTTTTTGAAGTCTTGTCTGCGGAAAAGTTTTAGACTTCCGCGGACAAAACAAAGGGGGGATAGATTTTTCGTAAAAGTTTTACCCGAAAAATCAAAGAAAAATGTCCTCTTTTTTTATCTGGACCATCTGGCAACCCTGGGTCCATCAATAATCTGTAGTAAAAATTGTTGTATGGAAATTGACACGGTTGTCTACCTACATCACCTACACCATCTGTACATAACTACTTAGTGAACTATAGATGCCATATCAGTGCTTCCCTTTAGGTGTGTCGGCAATACAGAACTGAACGGGAAACACAAACTATTTATATATGAAAGGTTGGTCAAAGTGTTGACCAACCTTTCATTCAATGAGGCGGTACCACAGCGGGTGGGTTAAAATAACAGAAGTATGAGAAAAGAGAACAGGATATTGACCTCGCTCGCCAGCTCGTGGTACTTCTGCTTCTGGTCGGGGCCGAGCGCGTACCACCACTCGCCGAGGATCTTGCTGACGGTGCGGTTGTCCTGGTTGGGGTGCCGCTGGTGCACGAGGCCGCGGTGACGCTTCGAGAATATCATGAACGCGTTCATCGGACGCCGGATGCGGCTCTCCTTCTGTTATGTTGTCAACCAAAATGTCTCCGTGAATGATACGATGCGGACTTCCCTCTCTCTACTGATTCAATTTCTGTATGAGGCTGCCAGTGTTGCCTGCGAAGCTCTTTACATGTAGGAGCTTATCTAAAGAAGCCTAGGTTTCTTGAAGAAAATATAGACTGATTAGGATCTGACGTTAAACTCTAGAGGTTAAACTCTGGTCTGTGGGGAGGGTTTTTTTTGGTCAGAACTTATTTTACAAAATGGCGGCGCGAGTTGAATGCGCGCGCGAATGTTTCGAACAAAAAATTCAAAATAAAAAATATTTGTATAGAAGACACATACTTAGCGATTATTTTAGTTAGCCAGATAACTAATGAACTATATAGAACATATTATTATACATTTATAGTTCATATTAGACAGTTTCATCGAAGTTTCATCCAAGGAGGCGTGATTTGGGTACCTTCTAGTTCCTAGAACTGCTATGAGCGTTTGAAGTTTGACAATTCAATTCTTAGAAGTCTGTGGTAAAGTAGATAGGCTGATCTGTTCAAAAAGGTCATAACTCTAATATTGTTTCATACAAAGTCATTTCTAAAAGAGACTCTGAAAAGGTACGTTTTTATTTAGCCAAATTTGTCCACTTTTGTTTCGGCCTTTGCATGTGTGCGGTCGCTTGTATTTGATTCGTTCTTTCTGTAATGTGTTCTTTATTTTACTCTGCATTATTTACAATACATTTTAAACCCTATTGTGGCAGTAATATGTTTTGAAATCGCATGTAAAAAGGCCAGGGTTTCTGCGCATGGATCCATGTTTACACACATTGGTGGCAATCACGGATCCGTGCTTACACAGACCAGAGGTTGACTAAGTGAAAAGTGAACGAACCTTATCGGCGGAGGTGTGGCCGGGCGTGGAGGGCAGCGAGGACATGCTCTGGCTGCGTCTCTTGGCGCTCTCGTCGGTCGCCCCGCCCCCACCCTCACACTCAAACACCTCGTCGTCCTCCTCCGCGCACAGCGCTCCCGCTTGCTCTGCCGAGCATCCACGTACGTTAGCACCTGATTATAGCAGTGTTTCAGCGACCTAACGCGCGCTTCGAGCTACTTTTTTTTATAGAAATCGTGACATGTGGCGCGATCCACCCATATATAATAAGTCCGGGATATATAATAAGTTCAAACACAATAAGTTTATTTATAGTCTGGTAAAGTTAAGTCACTCATTGTGCAGACTAAGGTTTGTCAGATGCTAGACTCATTTTTATGGCTTAAACAAAATTTCTACACAAGTGGTCAACGCAAGACAGCAGTCTCATTGTGGCTGTCAAAATATTGTTTTATTATTTCATACATTTATTTACAAATTTTTTTTAAAACAAATTTTGTATACATTAGAATATAAAATAGAAAAACATATACAAATTTAATATAAAACTAAATGGATTTTCCACCACGGGCGGCGGGGCGAGCCCAGGCTACCAATGGTCGGGTCCCAAAGAGAGAAACCTCCGGACTATGCGCGCAGTGTCGAGCAGGGCTGCCTTCTGGATCTGGCCCTTGACCCAACCACTCAGCGAGAGCCTCTTATTATAGCCTGATGTCACAATTTGTGTTTGAACAATAAATAATTTGCAACGCTACAGCGCACCCTATGTAGGGCTTCGGCCACTCGCGTTCGCGAGGTGCGGTCTACTTTCACAATATACCTTATACATATTGTGCACAATATAATAGTATACAATGTAGAGAAGAGTAACACTCACCAGAGTTCTCAGACTTGATCTCCTCGGTCTTGAGGGCGTGCGGCGTGTGCGGGGTGTGGGGAGTGTGCGGGGTGTGAGGGGTGTGCGGGGTGCGCGGGGAGGGAGGGGCGGAGGGGGCGGGCGGCGCCGGGGGCGGTGGCGACGACGCCGACAGTAGGGGCACGAGCGATTGCCATGGAAACACGCCCCCGCCCATCCCGCTCGTCGACACTGCCGTAACAATAACATTTATACATATTATTATTTTCATACTCATTTGGCGCAAGCCATCCTATTCCCTATAACCTTAAGGATATTCAAAAGACATGTACCGTATGTGTACCGTGTGGGGTCGGTACTTTAAAACAATAGCCCCACTGCATCTCTACCCGTGTATGTCGTAAAAGGCGACTAAGGGATATGACTATATTACTAGGTTATATTACTTATATTACTAGGTTGTAGGGTTTAACGCGCCCGGGTTGGTTGAAACGGCTATGTAAATAGTTTGTGTTTTCTGTCCAGTTCAGTGTAGCCGGCACGACCGAAGGGAAGCACTGACGTGGCACCAAGTTCACCCGGTGTTATGGACTGACATTACGGATTTTGTAGGTGATGTAGTCAACCGTGTCAGTTTCCATAAAAAAAAAATGTCAACCTGTTCAGACTATCCCTGATTAGCTGGCACGGCACCACACTGAGCGTTGTTCCGCAAGTGGCGTTATTGTCGCGTTGATCAGACTGACTGTTGGGCACAGCCGTCAGTGCTGTCCTTCGACACCTAAGACCATTCTCACTTAACTGAAAAGTTTGCTTAACTCTTTACAGGGTAAATTCTTGTGAATGTTCGCACGAGTGGGACTTAGTTTGCAGGTAGATTGCCACCCCAACAAAAGAGCAAGTGTGTGATGGAAACTGACCAATAATAGCTGTGTGTGGTGTGGGCGGGGGCAGCACAGGGAGCAGCTGGTTGGGGTGAACGATCACCGCGCTCCCGTTGCTGTTTACCTAAACACAAAACAATGTCTTATTTATACACCGTGTCCCAAAACTCAACGTCAAGCGGGAACCAGGGAGTAGGCCAGTTTATGACTACCCAGGGAAAAAGAAGAAAAAAAAAATCTGAGTCATTTATTTTTTTAGAAAAAATTTTTACTGAATATTTTTTTTGGTAAAACTACAGGCATTCTGGTTTTGATTGGGATACTGATCAATAGCAGAGTTATTTAGGCTACCAATAATTTTTTTTTAACAATTATATTTGCAAATTTGTAGTCATAGTACCTAAAAATGTCAATTTTCAACGTTTCTCAAAAAATTTTCATATCATAAAAAACAAATGACTCCGATTTTTTTTCTTATTTTTCCCTGGGTACTCATAAACTGGCCTACTCCCTGGTTCCCGCTTGACGTTGAGTTTTGGGACACCCTGTATAACTTTACGTCTTTATAATATTAGTTTAGATGACATGGTTAATTACATCACCTGCTAGACAAGCGGTTCCCAAACAGTGGTACATGTACTTCCAGCCCAGGGTACACAGGATCAACAGTCGAGACACTACAGGCCCACTTATCTCTTTAGTGGAAATCATTTTCACTGATGAATGATTTGATAATTGACTCATTTCGTATTATGTTGTGATTACTAAGTAGATATTACAAGCTAATATCTAATAAATGATACGATGGATACACAGGAAATTAATGACCATATGAAAATTGTTTTATTTACAAATTTTACTACTTGGGTCTCAGAAGTTAGACAACGGGTATTGATGAAATGATAATTGGGAACCACTATGTCAGATAGACCATGCCACTATGTCAGTTCATTAGTTAAAAAGTCATTCCCTAAATTTTCCAGACATTATTTACCCATTCACCAATGAAATCCCTCTCCCATTGAGTGGTCAGGCCATTCCAGCATTGGAGAGAAGTTTATATTTTATTATGTTATTTCGACTTGCCAGTCAGGCAGTGTATATGCGTCCACTGCTTGACCACGAGGACGATCAGACCCCAATCAAGTAAGACGGCGGAAAGTACCGTCTTACTTGATTGAGGTCTGACTGTCCTCAAAATATTTTGACTTGTTGTACAAGCACTAATTATAAAGAAAACAGAGTTGCAGTAGGTAGGACAATACAATTGAATTTGTTAAGGGGTAAATTAACATAATTTATAACTTTAGAGCAGTTAACAAATTGAATTCTTTATAATACATACATGTTCTCCATTGTCAAGACCTCGATGCAGGTCATTATCTTGATCTGTGTTCATTGAGATCGTGGGTACAGTCTTTTCATGAATCTGAAAAAGGAGTAAAACTAAAATGATTGCTTTAAAAACTCCAATTCCGGTTAGTACCGAAACCGTGATGACCATTTCACTTACGACATTTTAGTTCAAACTATGATAAAAGTAGTCTACTCAGACACGTTACTATTGCGACTGAACATCTGCACTGTCATGCGATCTCGTGCCTAGTGTGAAGTAAGTGAACCGGTACTTATTTTCGGTGCCCTGAACACACCTCCTTTTTACCTATAACAAACTCAAATGCTCTGTGGTACCAATTAACACTGATTTGGCTCTCATATCAATAACTGAATAACTTAATGGAAATAGTCTCAAATTAAATTTGAGAAATATTCAATAAAATCTGGATCGGCAGTAACAGGAAATGAACACAGGAAGTCAGTAATGTGTTACATCTAAACCAATGTAAGTTACCCGACGGTGATGTGTTTTTATGTGAAATTTGGTTCTAGCTCGTACAAAAAGATGGCTCTGTGCAAATACCTCTCTACCTACAATACGCCCGAATTTGTTCAGTGCAGGCTTTGAAAGCTTAAAACAACAGGAATGATATAACCAACCAACCTGTATAGTCTCCGACGGCTCACTCTTGATGATGACAAACTTCTTCTCTATCGAGTTCTGCGGAAACACGTACAGCGTCGGACGCCGCACCGTCTCCTTCCCGTCCGACTCGGCCACCGACAGCAGGCGCGCCTGCAGCGGCGCCGGTTTCACAATCCTCGTCGAGTCCTCTATTATGCGATTCTCTATTATTTCCGGCGGTCTCGTTTCCATACTCCGCGTGTGAAGATTGTTTATCATTTCTCTCTGATCTCTCATCGCGTGGCCTTCGTCCTCATAATCCGATATAGCTCTTCTAGTTAGAAATATGCCATCTCTGTTGTTGAGGTGAGGCGGAGACGGCTCCGACTCTCTCAGCTGATAGTTGTCGTGGATGCCGTTCCGGAGGTGCAGGGAGAGCGGCGAGCGCCGGTAGAACGAGTCGCTGTCGATGCCGGCTTGCAGCAGAGCTCGCTGCAGCACGAGGCTGTGCGGCACTTCGTCCGGTTTGCTCGTCGAACGGATCGCGTTCGGAGAACCAGTCTGAATGGTCAGCTTTCCTCCGTGAATGTTCAGGCTGTTGGTTTGGTTCACTAGACTGTTGGAGTGGATACCGATGTTGTTTGCCAAAGACAAGCTGTTCTGCAAGCTGAGACCCGTCGACTGCACCAAGCTATTACTTATGGATATATTCTGAAGGTCCATTCCTCGATTCTGCACCTCCAGCCCTCGGTTTTGCATTTCCAGTCCCCGATTTTGTACTTCTATTCCCCTATTCGACAATTCAAGGCCTCGGCTTTGCATGTCCATAGCTCGGCTCTGCATGTCCATTCCTCTGTTTTGTACGTCCAGTCCTCTGTTTTGAACGTCCAAACTTCTGTTTTGTACATCGAGACCTCTGCTTTGTACGTCGATTCCCCTGCTCAGTGCTCCCAAGCCGTTGTTTTGCATTCCCAAGCTGCCGGTTTGTATTCCCATACCTGTAGCTTGGACGCCCATACTGGTAGACGTGGGGCCGTTTCGATTTTCAATCTGGAAATAAATGACAACGCTTTAGTAATGTAAATCAAATAAAAGACACACAGTTTCACAGAGGACTATCGTTAAAAGTTGTCCTTTTAAATTAAAAATGATTAACCGCTCATATGTCGAAATGACCGGCACCGAAAAGTGAATGTAAATATTTTTTTATATTACTTTCTTTCTAATAAGAACTCCCGGTTGTGCGTCAGCAGAGAACTCCGACCTATGGAAGTAATTCAAAATATTATTTTCTCCTAACCTGATAGTGCATAGGTGCGGGAGAGAGACGGATGACACTAGTGGCGACACCGCCCACCGGCGAGCTCTCCGCTACCGGTCCGGGACGTACCAACTCCGGTCTGCAACCATTCAATGTATTTTCAGATAATAAATATTAGAATAGCAACATTTTAATAAGAGGTTATACAGGGGGACGCGGTAATGGTGTTCGCGTCCGTGACACCTGAAGATCCTCAAGTGACACGTGCCTCCTGGGTGGTTCCAAATGAACAACAAATGGTCTGCAATTGCCCTGGTCGTCTTGTGACCTTCATAGATGACATATGCTGGCTGGGGTCGCTGGGGATTGAGGGGTTTCGCACGAAGGTCCCCGAACAAGAGGTACTAGTTTACCCCTACGTACAACAAAGAGGTTATTCAGTGTTACAGTCAGTGTACTACTCAAATTCCATGAGACACCCGCACCAGTAGCGTTGCCAACAACTCCCGCGCATGCAGCGTTGTAGTTTGTCATCGCTCACTATGTAGCCAGAGTACTGCTTTCTGCCGGCTGCCTGAGCTGACCTTGCTGAACCTTGGTTACGTGCGGAGTAGTGTTTTTTTTTAATCTTAATTTTTTTTAAGGCTTTAGCCATTCCTGGCTATGCCGGCCCCATAGTAACTATATTGATATTTTAATGTACTTCAGCACGATTCAATGCCTGACTTTACAAAAAAACTTAGTATGAATACAAATTCCTCCCCCTGAGCTCGCCCCAAGGCTTCATGTACTTTAAAAAACAGGTTGAGTCTGTCAGTTCTTAAGTCTCTCAATAGCTTCTGCCTCAGTTCTTGGTTCCGGGCACATTCCAACAGTATATGGAGTAGGTCCTCTTCTATCCCGCTATCTTCTATACCTATGGCCCTTGTTTGACGGTAAGCATGCAGACCTGATGAGGTGATGGTAGTCGGGCCACGCGTGCTGGGGCAGCGCTGGCGGCGGCTGCGGGCTGGAGATGGGCACGAACACGTTGCTGCGCAGGCCGGCGGGCTCGGCGCCCGCGTGGCCCGGCGGCGAGACCCCCGGGCTGCCCGACCGGCTGCTGCCCAGCGACACCAGCATGTTGGCCGCCTCCGTCTCGTCCGGGTCGAACCGGCCCGCCACGCGCAGGTGAGGCGAGGTCGTGTCCGATTCGCGCGATGTCTCGTCGCCTTCCATTCCGGTGCCGCTCGACGAGAGTGATTTGCTGCTGCTCCTGAGAACGCATCGACACACTGTTAGTATCCCGCCTTCACTTGCGAAAGCAGAAACCGCTAGCATTTTTTAAAATACTGTATTTGTGAGTGTATGAACTCTCTAATTAATTATATAAGAATAATTCTAAAGCCTGCACTACACATTATCAAAAAAATTATATACAGTCGTGGTCAACTAATTAGGGACACTAAGGTTAACAAAGGATATAACACGATTTTGGGCTTATTAATACAAAATCCTATTGATTTATCAAATCCTATTATCAAAATCATAGGCTTTAATTATTATTATGTATAAATCGATGTGAATGTATTATAAAAAGCAGCAAAAAATGTGTTTGATTTCAAAGCTAAAATACGTATTTAACGTAAGGTATTATTTAGCTGGACATTTAATTAGGGACGGCAAAGTAAAATTAAATTAAGAAATTGAAGCATTTTTTTTTTACAAAACTTAAAACAGGGTATGCTCCCTAGAGCATCCCGGCTCTATTGCTGGGAAAATCAATATCCAGTAGCAAAAACTTTGTTTTTAATTACTGCTTGACAACGATGTGGCATTGAGGATATCAATTTCTGATATGTTTCGCGTGTCAACCCTCAAAATTATTAGTCGTTCGAATCATTTCTCTTTCGCAGCAGCATGCTTTTATAAATTCATCTCTCCTGAACCACTGTTTTTTTAAATATTGATTAAATTTTTCACCTTTCAGACTTTTACGTATAAAATTCCTCTACCGGTTACCAACGAAGAATAAATATTCTTCTACCGAAACCAGTTACCAAAGAAGAATAAACACTCCTCTACCGCAACCAGTTACGAAACTCACGTTACGTACGCGGCCGGAAGGATAACATAATAACATTAAGTACGGACGAGATGTTCAACTACTTTAAATCCACATATACCACCCCGGAGGCAGATATAACTTACAGGGATCCACCAGCTCCAAAACCCAAAGAACCTGCTCTAGCATTTGATGCTGATTCACCGACGATGGAAGAGCTGGAATACCACATAAAAAGGAAACCAAATAGTTCCGCCCCGGGACCCGATGGCATACCATACATCATATACAAAAAATGTCCATCAGTGCGGAAACACATGTTGAACATCTACAAAAGAATTTGGACGAACAGAGAAGTGCCAGACTGTCTTGGTAAAGCCGTGTTTGTTCTTCTACCAAAAAAGAAAGAAGTTACTGATCCCAAGGATATTAGACCTATAGCCCTTACGAACACAATTTCGAAAATATTCTTCTCCATTATACAGGCCAGACTACTCAAACACATGTGTACCAACGACTACTTACCGAAGAAGTACCAGAAAGGTTTTCTCCCAAGAGTTGCAGGGTGTCTCGAACATAATTCTTTGCTGACTGAATGTCTTAGAGATGCAAGGAAGAATGAGAGACAATTAACTGCCACGTGGTTAGACTTTGAAAACGCCTTCGGTTCGGTGCGCCATGAGTTACTATTAAAGGCGCTAGAGTGGTATAATGTGCCACCTCTGATCTTTAATATAATAGCCTCCTACTACAAAAAACTTTCCTTTGTAATACAAGTAAAAGGCGAAACGGAGAAGATACCGGAAATTCGTTACGGCATAGGACTTTTCCAGGGTTGCTGCCTCTCTCCTGTTACATTTAACATTGTTATCAACATTCTAATTGATACGCTTGTCGTAAAAGAAAACAAATGGGGATACAGGTTCAAATATGGAGACACATATATGGCGGCCATCCTGGCATTTGCGGATGATATTACGCTGTTAACCCGCAATCCAAAACAAAATCAGGCGCTTCTTAAGGTGGTAGATGACTATTGTGAATGGACCAAAGGGATGAAGATAAAACCAGCGAAGTGCTACTGTTTGAGCTTAACCAGGAAAGGTTCAAAGTTTACCTCGAGCAATCCAGGTCTGACAGTAGCCGGAAAACCAATCGCAACTGTGGCTGATGAAGCTCCTTTTAAATTCTTGGGCAAAAGGATCACCAGCAGAGGAAAGGAGCATCCTACTGATGATATTGTCCAACTTTTCGAAGAGAGCCTCCGCCAAACTGACAATCTTCCCCTCCTGGGTACACAAAAGGCATGGATTTACGATAACTACCTGACATCAAAACTTTCATGGCCATTTCTCGTCTACGACTTCACAAAGCAAAACCTGACTAAATTAGACTCGTATGTGACCAGATTCCTGAAATCATGGTTTGGACTGGCTCACCCGGCTGACTCGTCAACGCTATACAGATCTCACAATAACTTTGGACTGAACATTAAGAAACCGTCGATATTTTATCAAAAGGCGAGAATAGCCAAACGATGTATACTCAAAGACTCCAATGATAGCGCTATTCAAGCCTTACCCAACACATCACTATCAGATGAACTGGAATCGAGACTCGACTTCTACAAATCATTCCAAGTTGGTACACGCACCAATAGATCTGGATTGGGCATAGAAACAGCAAAGTCTGATAAAGAAATACTGAAAGGTTTTGCTCAGGAGGACATGGAACAAGGCTTCAAACTTCACGCCTTAAACCTAGAAATGCAGAATGATTGGCTAACAGTGGGTGACTTCTGCATCCCTCCTGCATTGAAGTGGAAATCCATAATATACAACTGGTCCCCTGAGCTGCTTAAGTTCTACTTAAATGCATTCCAGCTTACTCTCCCCGACCCGAGTAACCTAGTTAGATGGGGGAAATCTACAAATAGACTATGCCCGTCATGTAAGGAGTTCGTAGGCACGGCCAAACATTTGTTATGCGGATGCAAAATACTACTTGAGCGAGGCCAGTATTCCTACCGTCATGATAAAGTCCTCCAAATCATCAGAGAGGCCATCAACCTGTCAATTGCACGGACCAGGAAAGGGCAAACCAGTAGCGGCTTCCAGAAGGTCAACTTTGTGAAACCTGGAGCCAATAAGCTGCCCAAAGATAGGACTAAACCTTCTTCAATTTTGGGAGCAGCAAAGGATTGGGAATTGTTGATGGACACACATGAGAAGCATTACCAAATGCCTTCGGAAATCTGTACCACAGCATTAAGACCGGATATACTCATATTCTCAAAAGCGACAAAGCATGTAGTACTTGTTGAACTTACAGTTCCATGGGAAAGTAACATACCGAAGGACCACAACATCAAGCTTAACAAGTACTGCAACTTAGTAGACCGGATTGTGAGAAACGGATTCAAGACTGATCTCTTCGCTGTGGAAGTCGGAGCAAGAGGACTACCAGCGAAGTCGCTCTACAGTCTCTTCAAGAATCTAGGGCTCCCAAGATCGACGCTAAGCTCATATATGGAGAGAGCTTCGAAAACGTCACTGGAAGCATCCTACAGAATATGGATGGGTAGAGAGAGGGAGGTCGAGAGCGGGACTGGTGGTTTCCCCGCGTCCTAGTCAACGCAGACTAGCTGACGAGGGCTTGAAGCGAGCCGAAACGTGAAGCATGCGCGGGAAATTTAGAGTGGCCACTCGCTAGTCCCGACCTCGATTAATACCCTCCTCTACTGCCGATGGGCCCGGATATGTTCGGTGAAGCCATCGCAAGCTTAGATCCACACCTCCTTCTTCTACATGTAACACAAAACTCTTTGTAACGTCAAACCTTTAATATTGTTTTACCAACCACGGTAATTAAAAAACCCATGCAATGGACTTACTGCTCATAATGAGCAAAGTGCGGGAAGTGGTTTCGCAGACCAAGAGCCCTTCTACATCGTGTGTGAGAAGACATATTTCTACATAAGAAATGTGCAACAACAAGTGTAGCCGGCACGACCGAAGGGAAGCACTGACGTGGCACCAAGTTCACCCGGTGTTATGGGCTGACATCACGGATGTTGTATGTGATGTAGCAAACAGTGTCAGTTTCCAAACAAACAAAAAAAAACTGACCGATGTTGAGGCGTATGCGTCGTCGCCTGCGCATTGGACGAGCGCGGAACGCCGCGCAGCGACAGGTGCCGCGAGCAGTAGCCGCGCCGCTGGCTCTCCTTGGAGCAGCCCTCCTTCGAGCAGAGCCGGCGCCACTGCTTACCGTTGAACTTCTTGCGGATGCCGGTCGGCGTAGACACCACATCGCCCTTCTTGTATTTGTGCGGCGTCGCCGCTTGAGATCTGCGAGAAATGAAGACTTTTTTCAAAAAACGATCCACCAGGATTCCATGATCAATACTTCATTAGATTCATAAACTACATCATTTTTAGTATATAAACCATCATGCTACCTACTTGAAAGTACTGAACAGTGACTTCAATACTGAGGATAGGTACAGGTTGTACCGTGTGGGGCCGGTACTTTAAAAGAATAGCCCCACTGCATCTCTCCTCGTGTATGTCGTAAAAGGCGACTAAGGGATATGACTCCCTTCTTATATTACTAGGTGGTAGGGTTTAACCCGCCCGGGTTGGTACCACCGCACTGAAAAAAGGAACAGTGCAATTTATTTAATATGAAAAGTCCGTCGAAACGGCTATGTAAATAGTTTGTGTTTTCCGTCCAGTTCAGTGTAGCCGGCACGACCGAAGGGAAGCACTGACGTGGCACAAAGATCACCCGGTGTTATGAGCTGACATCACGGATGTTGTAGGTGATGTAGCTAACCGTGTCAGTTTCCATAAAAATAAAAAAAAATGGGTGCTGCGAAACCGTCACGCAAGAGAGCCGTGGCAACTGGAACTATATAATATTCAGGTTAGCAGGTTAGGAGCGTAGGAGAAGAGAGGGTGGCAGGTGGGAGGTGGAAGCGGAGGAGTATATTTACCGGGGGGTGGGCGGTTGAGATCGGGGCGTGATGCTGCGCTCGAGCAGGCTGGAGGTGCTGCCGCGGCTCTGCAGGCTGCTCCGCTTGCTGTTGCTGCAGTCTGAAGTCAGACCACACAATCACATCGCTATATTCTTTATCTTTGCACAAATTGCTTTATAAACTTTATTGCATCTAAACGTACCCGCACACTACTTCTCCTACGCCCCCAAATTCTTAACATAAAACTTGACTTCTGAGGAGTGAACGTCGTACTAGCGGCAATAAAGTTTGGCGAAAACTGTACCAGCAGTAGAGTGTTTTCATTTTACGAAGGCACGCAGGGTACGAGGTAGGAAGTGGTGCGACAGGCGACCGCGCGGAGCTCAGTAGAGAACGAACTCGGTGCCCAGTCGGTACACACGTTCTACACGTCTCCGCGTCCCTCCGACGAACCGAGTCATTCCCTACTGAGCTCCGCGCGGTCTCACACCACTTCCTACCTCATACCCCTCGTGCCTTAGTAAAATGAAAACACTCTACAACACGGGTAGTTAGAATAATTTACATCCTTTTTACATTACTAAACTTCAAAAGTAAACTTAGTAGTAAACTTGAGTGTATTTGACTGACTCGTGACTATGCGTCAGAGTTAGTCAAATACACTCACGGAACACTTTACAAGTTTAAACATGTGATAATAATTCAGAAGAAAGAGGAAACTAAACTAACTAAAAACACAAAATGAAATGCATAATAAAAAAAAAATTTAACAGCTAAAGCGAAGACTTTTCTTCACTCATACCTTGTGTCACCAATACATGGAAAAAAATTAAGAATCTAAAACAAAGGCTACTGTTCGGCCACATAGCTCGTTATGAACCGTGAGTAAAGCTGTTTTGTTTTAAAAACAAATGCTACAGTACCTATATGAGAGGGGTCGGTGGGGAACATAATGTCCTCCCGCCTCAGGTCGTCGTCGCTCTCTCCGTAGTCGTCGTAGTGCCGCTTGCGCAGCTCGTCCGTGGAGCCGTTGGAGAGCGGAGGTACGGAGACGGTCACCACGCCGCCGCCGCCGCCGTGCGCCATCGGCGACGACGTGTAGAAACCGTCGCCGCTGCCGCCCAGCTGTCGCAGCGACGTACACGTCAGTACACATCACAAAGAAAGGGAGGGAAAGGTACTGTGTGGGGTCGGTACTATTTTTTTTTTTTTTAATCTTTATTTTGTTTGAGGCTTTAGCCATTCCTGGCTATGCCAGCCCCATAGTATCTATATTGATATTTTAATGTACTTCAGCACGATTCAATGCCTGTGACTTTACAAAAAAACTTAGTATGAATTCAAACTCCTCCCCCTGAGCTCGCCCCAAGGCTTCATGTACTTTAAAAAACAGGTTGAGTCTGTCAGTTCTTAAGTCTCTCAATAGCTTCTGCCTCAGTTCTTGGTTCCGGGCACATTCCAACAGTATATGGAGTAGGTCCTCTTCTATCCCACACGTGCTGCAGTTGGGTGATTGTGCTATCATCATAAGGTACATTGTCTCATTTGTTGGAATGTGTCCGGATCGTAGTCTCAGACCCATTACAATTTCTGTTCTCGGTCTGTCGCTCTTGGCAAACCAGGGAATTATTAACGGTTCACACTGCATTGTTCTGTACCATATACCTTTCTGCACTGATCTCTCATCGAAATATTGCTTCCACATATTATAACAGTTCTTTTTTATTTCGGGTAGGTGGTCAGTGCAGAAAGTTTTACATTGACTAATTATTGCATCAGATGTACAAGCCCTACTAGCCAGGCAGTCAGCCTCCTCGTTGCCCGCGATACCAACGTGCGATGGAATCCATTGAAGAGTTATGTTCTTTCTTTCGGTGCTCATTTTATATATATATTTTAGAATTTCGCACGCAACCGATCTTCCAAGGTTGCCCTTCGTACAGGACACGAGGTGTCGAAGCGCACTTTTTGAATCTGTGAGTATGACTGTCTTATTAGAACTGGTCGATGTGCTGTACGAAAGGGCCTCTGAAATCGCAATTAGTTCAGCAGTCATGATAGGAACTTTTGCGGGTATATTGATCTCCATCCCATCGTTGGTTTGCGGATCCCAAAAGGCTGCCCCTGTCCCATTATCATCTTTTGAGCCATCTGTATAGATTTTGTAGTGTTCACTGTACATTTCCCTAATCATAAAGTCAGCTTTTTGTTTTATTTCTATTTTTGACTCATCTTTTTTTGGTTTATCTATACCTGGTACATGAGTATGAACGTCTAGTTGGATTTTAGAGGGCCAAACCTCTAATGTAAACATCCTTTGAATAGAATAATTTTCAATTTCCCAATCACTCATGCAGCTATGACACTTGAGTAGAATAGGAGTATTCCTCCGTCGCCAGTAGGCATAGGTACATTTATCTGAAAGCTCTTGTAACAGCTTTATCAGTGGGTTTTCTGTGCGTGACTTCATCTTCAAATAGTATTTACTGCCTAGGTATTGTCTTCGCACATGCAATGGTTGTATACATAAGTCACTCTGCATCACATGTATTGTAGTACTTTTGATGCATCCTCCACAAATTCTCATCGCTCTATTTTGTACAGTGTTCATCTTATTCAAGTGACTTTGCGCACAGTGGGTGGGGTCGGTACTTAATAAGAATAGTCCCACTGCATCTCTCCCCGTGCATGTCGTAAAAGGCGACTAAGGGATAAGCGGCCTGCAGACACCCCGGTCGACTTGTGGTTTCCATGGAAGACATTGGCTGGCTGGGGTAGATGGAGACTGCGGGGTTTTGCACGAAGGTCCCCAACCAAGCGGGATTAGTTTGCAGGCCTAGAGCCAACCCCAAACCAAAAGAACAACAAAACAACAAAGGGAGGGAAATACCAAACCCTGAAAACAAGCCGTACCTTATAGTATTTATTTTATGTATGTATATATGTACCTATATGTTTGTGTCCATTTATTTAATAGTTTTATTTTTCACGCTTCTCTTTTGCACTGCATTGTCCGCCCTATCGGCTTCTCCACATCCCAAAAGTTAGTTTGTAAAGAATGCTACTTTGCATTAAACTCGCCTGTTGTGTTACTTTTTATGGTGTACAATAAAGTATATTTTGATTTGATTTGATAGAAGTAGCGCTATAATCATACATCGGAATCCGCGGGGCACGAATGATTCAAGGTTGTTTAGTGATGGGACAATGTATCCACAAATATCGAAAATCGATCGTTATTTTAGAATAATATGAAATAATGTCGATTATTAAAACTAAGAGTATTTCTATAGAAAATAAGATATAATAAACAAATATTGTATTTACTTTGTAGGTACAATACAAATCTGTTCAAACCACAATATTAGTTTTATTAGTATGGAATAGAAAGAATTTGATTTTTTTACCAACTTACACGTGTTACATCATAATGATATTAAAGACTTTTTTGTTACTGTTATGAAACTGAATCGATTAGGCTATAAAAATCAACCACCTATTTTTTTATTTAACAAATAAAAAAATATTTTACATAAAAAAAAGGCCAAGGTCCAAAAAATAGGTCTTACAAAATTAGTTCATAGTAAGCTAAGGGGGGGTTCTGTATCGGAAATAGATCACTTTTGAAGAACAAAGAATTTTTTTTTCACAAAGTTTTTTTTAATGTTAAATGTAAAAAAAAATTTTTCTTAATCGTTTCGGTTTCGTGCTAGGAACAAAAAAGTCTTCCAACACGTATATCTCTTTCTTTCAGAAATTGTGAAAAACCACAATTTTAGTTTTATTAGTATGGAATAGAAAGAATTTAATTTTTTTTACCAACTTACACGTGTTACATCATAATGGTCATGAAGACTTTTTTGTTACTGTTATGAAACTGAATCGATTAGGTTATAAAAATCAACCACCTATTTTTTATTTAAATACCTACATAAAAAAAATTTTTACTTAAAAAAAGCCCAAGGTCCAAAAATGTTTATATAGGTTTTACTCCCTATATGATACAGAACCCCCCCTTAGCGTACTATGAACTAATTTTGAAAGACCTTATATAAATATGTATTATATTTACTTAATCGTTATCATAAAGTATACATGTTTATATAAGTACTGTAGGTATATAAGTATTCAGGTCTGAAATATGACATGAATAAAATACAATAAACAAATAAATATGAGTATCGATAACAGTGTCGATTGTTTATTGATCGCCGTAGTCAATCCCTAACAAGGTCGTATTCGTGCCCCGCGGATTCCGATGTCTGGCTATAATTCGTTGCGCATACTACAAGTAAGCGTAGCTCCGCGCACTTTTTTAAAAATCTTAATTTCAGTTTAGGGCTTCAGCTGTATTCGGACATGTTAGCCCCATGGTGGCTTTTAAGTTGATAGAGTTCAGAAATTAATTAAACATCCCTCAAAGTGAGAGAACTTTTAAGGAATTTTATAACTTCTTGACAGCGCGCGGAGAGTGGATCACCCAGTGCACATGGCGCTTGAACTGAGCCAATGTCAGTCACCTGTCATTACTATCACGGAAACCATCAAATTAAAACAAAACATAACTGCCTTATTGTTCTTTATATTACAGTGCAGAAATGTTAACCGCACAAAAATCTAAATGTTTGTATAAAATTTGGATATACTTTGGTCTTCATACTAATAATTGCGCTACTTCAACTAGTTTTTTTTATGTTCTGTGCATACAACCACACTGTTTGTTTGTTTGTTTGTTTGCTGCCCAGCCTCTTGGGAAGGTGGGTGGGCCATTCTCCGCACTGAGACATCTAGACGGTCCGTTGTACGTTGGCGCTCGGGTGGTTCTACTCCAGCCACCCAAGCTCTTTCGTGAAGTGGAGCACTCTTCTCGGTCGCTTCCACGCTCCATGGGCAGTTCCCACGTTCCCAAGAAACTGCAGTCGTTCTACTGCCACCACCGCGCACTCCAGGAGCACGTGGGTGGCTGTTTCGTCCTCCGCCATGCAAACTCTGCATAGGGGACTGTCGGTGACACCTATTGTAAACAAGTGTCTGTTGAGTGGGCAGTGACCTGTAAGAAGTCCCACCGCCATACGGAGTTGACCCCTGTGGAACTTTAGCAGGCGCTTCCTGAGTCGCAAGTCCAGTTTGGGAATGGTTTCCCGGGATTGCCTGCAGTCCCTGGTGTTGGCCCAAAGATTTTCATGTTATACAACCACACATACAATCCTCAATACAATGGACTTATGGTCCCAGTTTGGAGAGCGAGTCCCAAAGAGCAACGCCGGCCGGACAGCACGACTGAACGTTCAATCATCGATGGCGGAACAGACCGGCACGGAGACGTGATGGAGCCGCAGGTGGGGCGCGGGCGGCGCGTGCGGGCCCGCGTCCTCCAGCTCGTCCGCCCACGGCGGCTGCAGCAGTCGGATGTCCGCGCGCTTCACCTCCACCATCTCCTTGCAGGCGTCGTCGCCCGCCGTCACCTGCAGCGGACGCAGTCATTATTGGATGTATTTTTTTTGTATTTGTATTTGTTCGAAAATCATTCGTGGGCAATACAGATTGCACTTGAACTCGTAACAATTTATGATTCGAAATATCTACTTAAAATATTTCACTCAATCAGAGCCCAATCACGACAAGGGACTTGCTTAGAATATTGGATATATCGATATCTAAAATTAGCCTAATTTATATATTATTTCCCTTACATAAAATCAATTTCAAATTTTCCAATTTTGTCAGAATTAAAAATAATTAAAATAAATTAACAGTTAAAGTCTTAGATTAAAGTCAATAAAATTCATTAAAATCATCAAACATTAATTCAATGCCATGTCACAAAAAAGAAATTAGAAGAATAGATGACAATTAAGAAATAACAAATGTGTAAGAAAAGGGTGAATAATAAAAAAAAATTTTTTTTTTATGTAATCCAGTATGGGTGACTGACTGAGTCGGAGGGGCCAAAGCACATGCTCCGACCAGCCAATATCACCTCCGTGAAGGTAGGTGCCATACCGGAGACTTGGAGGAATGCTGTCTATACTGGACTAGAGAACACAACCAAGGTTGCTATGCGGCCATCTTACAGTCAGTACGCGGGTACCAACCCAGTCGGCTACAACTTGAGCCTACCACCTAGTAGGGTGCAAGGGAAGGGACCTACAGTTTTACACCGGTTCCGAACGTTGAAGCAGCAGGTGGTATACATGTTAATTTTTTTCGCCAGAAAAAACTCATTGGTACACGCCGACCGGATTCGAACCTCAGACCTCTCGCATGAGAAGTCGATGCCCAAACCACTCAGCCACCCGCCGCTTTAGGAACATGCCACTTTAGGCCCAACTGTGGGAAGAAGGATTCTCTGTTTGTCAACTTATACTACTAAGACTGCTGCCTGACTGATATGTCTAAATCTGGTTAAAAGTTGTTAAAAACGAAAACGTCACTGCAAAACCCATGCAAATTAATTGAGCAGTTCTCGACTTACAAGCGAACAATATAATCAATGACGGCGCTCGCGTTGGTCGGTTGGCGCGTCGTTACGGATTGTCCGCTTTATTGAAGTGGAAATCCATAATATACAACTGGTCCCTGAGCTGCTTAAGTTCTACTTAAATGCATTCCAGCTTACTCTCCCCGACCCGAGTAACCTAGTTAGATGGGGGAAATCTACAAATAGACTATGCCCGTCATGTAAGGAGTTCGTAGGCACAGCCAAACATTTGTTATGTGGATGCAAAATACTACTTGAGCGAGGCCAGTATTCCTACCATCATGATAAAGTCCTCCAAATCATCAGAGAGGCCATCAACCTGTCAATTGCACGGACCAGGAAAGGGCAAACCAGTAGCGGCTTCCAGAAGGTCAACTTTGTGAAACCTGGAGCCAATAAGCTGCCCAAAGATAGGACTAAACCTTCTTCAATATTGGGAGCAGCAAAGGATTTGGAATTGTTGATGGACACACATGAGAAGCATTACCAAATGCCTTCGGAAATCTGTACCACAGCATTAAGACCGGATATACTCATATTCTCAAAAGCGACAAAGCATGTAGTACTTGTTGAACTTACAGTTCCATGGGAAAGTAACATACCGAAGGACCACAACATCAAACTTAACAAGTACTGCAACTTAGTAGACCTGATTGTGAGAAACGGATTCAAGACTGATCTCTTCGCTGTGGAAGTCGGAGCAAGAGGACTATCAGCGAAGTCGCTCTACAGTCTCTTCAAGAATCTAGGGCTCCCAAGATCGACGCTAAGCTCATATATGGAGAGAGCTTCGAAAACGTCACTGGAAGCATCCTACAGAATATGGATAGGTAGAGAGAGGGAGGTCGAGAGCGGGACTGGTGGTTTCCCCGCGTCCTAGTCAACGCAGACTAGCTGACGAGGGCTTGAAGCGAGCCGAAACGTGAAGCATTCGCGGGAAATTTAGAGTGGCCACTCGCTAGTCCCGGCCTCGATTAATACCCTCCTCTACTGCCGATGGGCCCGGATATGTTCGGTGAAGCCATCGCAAGCTTAGATCCACACCTTCCTTCTAGGATGAAAACACACAAAGAAATGTGTACACAATAAGGTTGTGTACAAGACTGATTGGATGAAAATGCTTCCTGCAATAAGTCCACCTTCTGCGATGCAAATAATTGTATTACACATGCATTAGACATAATAATTAATTCATTACCGTAAACGGCTCAACGTACAACGGACCGTCTTGAGGTCTCAGTGCGGAGAATGGCCCACCCGTCTTCCCAAGAGGCTGGGCAGCAAACAACAACAACAACAACAACCGTAAACGGCTGACATAACCTTATTGTACACGAAATAGAATACTTCGGCATACAATCCAAAGTCAGCTGACTCATTTCATGTGTCATCGTTTTAGTACAAAACATTTGTAGTTATTATTACAAGGAATTACTTCATAAAGTAATCAGCCAGGTCACGAGTTCATGTGGTTCATCGGAAACTATGAGATTAGAATCATCCTTATTCTATCAAAGTGCTGATATATATATTGTCTTCAAAACGAGTGTAAGTTAATTAGACAACTAATACATATGGGTAGAGGACGAGGAGGACTCTCTGTTGGTTCCATGATTGTATATAATGGAGGATATTTACACTCCACTAATATCCTCCATTATTATCACTAATAATATTTATATAGGTATTATGAGTGCATTCCGGAGGAAACAAAAAAAGTGATATGCACGCATCAGCTTCAAGCTGCTAGTGCTATAAATAATAATAATTATTACTACATATTATTATCTCAGACAGAGAAACATCTATGACAGACATTGACACGCCACTCAAATTATATTTATTTTTATAGAAAGCTCGACATTTGACGCCGAGCCACCCATAAGGTGTGTAACGACGCCCATGGACATTCGGTCGCATGCGGGGTTGCGAATGCCATGTCTGCCTGACGTGCCTATTCACGCCGCTCTTGAAAGTCCCTGAGACTGAAATGGAAAACAGGGGGGAAATAATGTGGGCTGGGATACATTTTAACACATTTTTCCGCTTCTACCGGACAGAAGACTGGGAACAGCAGTCGATGCCTCTGTGTTCATATATATGTTCACAAGTGGTTTATTATCACTCTGTCTCCGTCCGTCTGTCATAGAGGTTTTTTATTTTTGGTTGTATAGAGCTTCTAAATGTTTATCGAGCATGTTCTTGAATGAGTTTGCAGTGGTTGCTTGGACGAGATGTTCGGTCAATTTCTTACATTTGTCAACAATTCTGTTGCATTAGAAGTTATTTCGTGGATTTGTTGAGCTTTACGTTAAATTGACTTTCAAGTTATTGCCTCGGATCGGAAGTGACTATTTTTATTTATATTTTAATGAACAAGCATCTCTATCTGATGTGTTCATATCAAGTTTTTGTTGTAGAGATATTGATTAATATATAAGGTCTTTCATTAGTAGGTAACTTTACGCTAAGGGGTGTATGTGTATCAGATACTGATCACATTCCCATACCCATAATTTTTTTTTACGATATTAAATACCTACCCATGCTATGAAATAATTGATCAATAAACTATTATTTTAGTAGGATGGGTAGGTATTTGATATCGTAAAAAAAAAATGGGTATGGGAACGTGATACACATACACCCCTTAGCGTAAAGTTACCTACTAATGAAAGACCTTACATATTGTAATTTTTATTATTAAATTGTTATTTGCATTCATTGCGAAGAGATCTTTTAGTTCAAGACAATCAGTGACCGCTGATGAGTTTGTTGGTTTCTATGAGGTCCTTCCCCCCTTGCTCTAAGTTCTTCTAATGTCGTAAGTTTGAGCCATTTCAATCTCTCCTCGTCGCGCTCTTCTTTGTACTCCTTCTAGTAAAATAATAAAAAACGTAAGACAGCTCACCTTAACTTTGAATCGTATCGGCGAGCTGAGCACCTCACACACCAACCCCTCCACAAACACATTGGGCGCACCGCTTTCACTGTCAGTAGTCCGCACGACACAACGCGACCCGTACAGCAGGTGGCAACGCGACGGGCTCGCGTCGCTTATAATGTCCAGGCGACCCGCGCCAAATATATCCTCGTACTCCACCAGCTCACCCTCCTTTCGGTCCAGCTCCACCACCACTTTGGCGCACTCCGCCTGCCGTATCACTCCGGGGAGGTAAAGGCCGCGGCGTTTCGCCAGCACGCGGTGTTCGCACCATTCCGAGAGATCGACGTTCGGGTACTGAGTGTAGGGCTTGGGTTCGGCGGGCGAGCCCCTCTGCACGACGAGCATCGGCTGAGGCGGTTGGTACATCTGCACCGGCGAATAGTCCACCATCATGGGCGTGGCCACCGGAATATTCTGCTGCTCGGTGTCCTCGAACTCTGAAGGATCGAACTTTCTCTTCTTCGGCAGGTTCCTCACTGCGGTCTGCGCCGGTGGGTTCTGAACGTTAGAGCCGGCGGCCCCGAGGCTGCTCGCCGCCGGGCCCTGGTTGGTCGGATTCGCCATTGTTATTATGGAGCTGGGAGCGGAGATCGCCGATTGGGAGAGGCTGACCGTCCCCACGCTGCTTATGACTGAAGCGGGTATCTGGAACGGAGAATAGCATTCTACATTGTGCGTTCATTCTGGACTTCATGATTATGCAGAGTAGTGTGTTGGTTAAAAATAAAGCTAAGCCTTCTAGCTTTTATGTCTTACTTTTGTGTTTGGTTACTCAAATCTTCGAGCAAAATATTAAAAGTTCTTAAAGAGGCATAACTAGGGTTTTATAATGTAAACTGACACGGTTGGCTACATCACATAAATACAACACCCATGATGTCAGCCCATAACAATCTCGGCGAATTAGGTGTGACGACTGTGCTTCCCTTTGGTTTTGCCGGTCAACACTAAGCTGGACTACCTATTTACATAGTCGTTTCTTGTCGTTGTCAACCTCTGATTCAGTGCGGTGGTACCAAACCAGGTGACGGGAAGGAACGTTATGTTTCACGAGGAAACCGAACCACGGTCAGTCTCAATGGTCAAACGGTCACCCATCGAAGGTGTGGATCTAAGCTTGCGATGGCTTCACCGAACATATCCGGGCCCATCGGCAGTAGAGGAGGGTATTAATCGAGGCCGGGACTAGCGAGTGGCCACTCTAAATTTCCCGCGCATGCCTCACGTTTCGGCTCGCTTCAAGCCCTCGTCAGCTAGTCTGCGTTGACTAGGACGCGGGGAAACCACCAGTCCCGCTCTCGACCTCCCTCTCTCTACCTATCCATATTCTGTAGGATGCTTCCAGTGACGTTTTCGAAGCTCTCTCCATATATGAGCTTAGCGTCGATCTTGGCAGCCCTAGATTCTTGAAGAGACTGTAGAGCGACTTCGCTGGTAGTCCTCTTGCTCCGACTTCCACAGCGAAGAGATCAGTCTTGAATCCGTTTCTCACAATCCGGTCTACTAAGTTGCAGTACTTTTGTTAAGTTTGATGTTGTGGTCCTTCGGTATGTTACTTTCCCATGGAACTGTAACTGTTCTAACCACGCCCATGTTCACGTACGATCGAGTGACAAGTATGATCACGTGTATCAGAATTTGTGAATTGTTTTGTACGAAACCACACCTCTATTATTTTATGAAGTGCCAGGTACATAATGTTAATGGATGTTCCCATCGTAAATAGGTAGGACTCGAGAGTGAGGTGATTCTTTACATGAAATTGAACATCTTTTGTTCCACGACTTGTATGTGGAAGTGACAACAGCGGGTAAGTACCTGATCGATCACAGAATACTGTATATTTTTTTTTTAATCTTAATTTTTTTTTAAGGTTATAGCCATTCCGGTCTATGCCAGCCCCATAGTAACTATATAGATATTTTAATGTACTTCAGCACGATTCAATGGCTGTGACTTTACAAAAAAACTTAGTATGACTTCAAACTCTCCCCCTGAGCTCGCCCCAAGGCTTTATGTACTTTAAAAAACAGGTTGAGTCTGTCAGTTCTTCTTTCAGTTCAGTCTCTCAATAGCTTTTAATAATATTTATTTATTTTTTATTTATTTTAATAATAAGATTAATAATTTATTTATGCTATATTTTGTTATAATTTTTGCTTTTTTAACCTTTTGCCGTTGGAGCGGCCGATATCGGTCGCTTTATACATTATACCTTTACGAATGGAGCGGCCGATATCGGCCGCTTTCTTTTTTTTCTTTGTTTTGTTGGGTGGCCCCAACAAAATTATTTTATTCTTTTATCTCACTTAGCCGTGTGTATTTGAAAGTGACGAATTCAAATAGTAGAATAAATTTCCCTTTAGGCGACAACCATTCCCCCATAGAGAAATGTCAGATTTACCGCCCTGTCAGTGTCATCAAGACAGCGGTTATAATAGGAGGGCGTTGTACGTTGCTCTTCTGTTTTCGGGTTTGCTGAGTGTTTTTTTGTGCAGATGAACCCATAAGTGATGTTTTTTCTCTTTTTCATTATATTCCGGATGTATTGAGTGCATTTGTTTGTGCTGAGTTGATCTGAATTTTTCGTAAAAATACTAAGAAAATGCCTCCTTTTCGGTACCAATTTCGGCTGTTTTTAGAGGCTTGTTTCTCGATATAAATCCGTTTTCTGGATAAAGTGAGGTGATAGAAGTGTTATTTAGTTCCTGTAGTTGAAATAATATATGCCGTATAGTGTTTGTATACAGTACATTTACGAGAAATAAGCAATTTTTGTGACCTAGTTTTCTCCATACAAACAATACAAACCATACAAGTTTCCACATACAAATTTTATTGTGAACGACACGGGGGGCTGCTGATACACAAGAAAGGTATGATTACGTCCGTTATTTATTAGTGTTTATAATAAAAATACTATATGACCGATTGGCGGTCTAATAAATTTATAAAAAAAAAAACCTGAGAGAGGTCGCGTTTTTCACATAGAACAACTTTACAAAATAATTTTGTCACCTAGAATACGTAATGTAAATAAAAAAATGCCATTTATAGCTAGAATATTTATCTGTAAATACAATCCATATGTTATTTCATGAAGTTTTATGGAAAAATCTTCCAAAATGATTTTTTTTCGAGAGTAATGCGCCGGCGCCGATCGCGGCGCGCCACCTGGTGTAGCAGAAGGATTGTTTTGGTTAATGCTTCCAGAGCCAAAGGGTTTAAGATGCCTATGTATTTTGTTCATTTGTGATTACCAAAAGCTCTACCTGGTCATCGATGTCTGCGTACTGGCGCAGCCGGAGATGCTGGGAGGGGAGGTGCGGGGCCGCGGCGCCCGCGTGCGCGCGCTGCATGCCCCGGCTAGTGCCGCCGCTACGTCGTCCGCGCACCACTCATCCTGCCCCTAAACCACACATCTATGTAAATCACCTTCAACACTAACTAAACTAGAATACATACCACACGCTGTGTTCCGACAATTGAGGTAAGCAGATTAATCGGTGTTGTGCTGCAATTACTCTTGTATTGGCTAACAGTGGGTGACTTCTGCATCCCTCCTGCATTGAAGTGGAAATCCATAATATACAACTGGTCCCCTGAGCTGCTTAAGTTCTACTTAAATGCATTCCAGCTTACTCTCCCCGACCCGAGTAACCTAGTTAGATGGGGGAAATCTACAAATAAACTATGCCCGTCATGTAAGGAGTTCGTAGGCACGGCCAAACATTTGTTATGCGGATGCAAAATACTACTTGAGCGAGGCCAGTATTCCTACCGTCATGATAAAGTCCTCCAAATCATCAGAGAGGCCATCAACCTGTCAATTGCACGGACCAGGAAAGGGCAAACCAGTAGCGGCTTCCAGAAGGTCAACTTTGTGAAACCTGGAGCCAATAAGCTGCCCAAAGATAGGACTAAACCTTCTTCAATTTTGGGAGCAGCAAAGGATTGGGAATTGTTGATGGACACACATGAGAAGCATTACCAAATGCCTTCGGAAATCTGTACCACAGCATTAAGACCGGATATACTCATATTCTCAAAAGCGACAAAGCATGTAGTACTTGTTGAACTTACAGTTCCATGGGAAAGTAACATACCGAAGGACCACAACATCAAACTTAACAAGTACTGCAACTTAGTAGACCGGATTGTGAGAAACGGATTCAAGACTGATCTCTTCGCTGTGGAAGTCGGAGCAAGGGGACTACCAGCGAAGTCGCTCTACAGTCTCTTCAAGAATCTAGGGCTCCCAAGATCGACGCTAAGCTCATATATGGAGAGAGCTTCGAAAACGTCACTGGAAGCATCCTACAGAATATGGATAGGTAGAGAGAGGGAGGTCGAGAGCGGGACTGGTGGTTTCCCCGCGTCCTAGTCAACGCAGACTAGCTGACGAGGGCTTGAAGCGAGCCGAAACGTGAAGCATGCGCGGGAAATTTAGAGTGGCCACTCGCTAGTCCCGGCCTCGATTAATACCCTCCTCTACTGCCGATGGGCCCGGATATGTTCGGTGAAGCCATCGTAAGCTTAGATCCACACCTTCCCTAAATTACAGCACAACACCGACTACCGCGTTCAGCAAAGTAGGTATCCACTCATCCTGCCCCTAAACAGCACATTTCTGTAATATTTATTTTTACATTCCCAACTTATTATAGGCTAATATAGAAATTGTTTTGCTTTGCTACCTGCTTATATTTTACTACATACAACTCTCAAACATTCAAAGGTCGACTGGACGAAATCTCTGGGATAAGTTCACTTTGCACCTCATATAAATTGTATATATTGTGCTTGTTCCTGTAGAATATTTTTGGAGCACTAAAGTATTTCTATCTTCATCTATCTCTTTCGATGTCTTGAATAATCAGAGCTGTGTGTGCTGTACCGAGTGGAGAACATTTCAGTCTAGCATTTTATAATACCTACCTACATATTATATCCTTGTTGTTGCCATGAACAGGCCGATTTAGATGGGAGTGACGTAACTACTTTTCATCTTAACATAAAAAGAAAAAAATATAATTTTAAATGGGAACCCTCTGCATTTCATCTGTATGCAGGGAATGTTGGCCATTAAAATAAAGATAAACTTTTAATTTGCTAATGTAATCCTGTATCTGTGGGTAGCTCACAGTAGGACCGGGCTAAGGAGCAGAAGCTGCAACCAGCCAATATCACCTCAGAAAAAGTGCCATACAGGAAATATGGCACTGGATTTCTGACTACCTATATTGAGCTAGATGAGACCACAGCCAAGGCTGCTATGGGGCCGCATTACATCCAGTACGGTGGTGCCAGACCCAGTAAAAGGGAATGGGTAATAATAATGTTATTAAAAATATAATAATTTAACCTGTAGGTTTCCCTGGTATCTACGCAGAGACCAACCACATCTGATACTCCACACCCCTTCCCTGGTATCAATGTTCGCACACACTTAGCGTACTTGCTATTTCAGTGAATTTTTCACATTAGAACGAGAGAGAATGGTTGATTCATGATTAAAAAACCTTGCCATTGATCTCCTACAAGTCTAGGGTGTTCAAGTCTGGATTGCGTGTTCATACGAGAATATAATGAATTTATGATAATATTTTTATATTAAAAGAAAAAATATATATATCACTTTGCAGTGTTTCTAAATATTTATTTAAAAATAACCCATTTTTTATTTTATTAAATATTTCGGCGAAAGCCGTCTTCAGTGATTATCTGATAGAATAATAATAAAATCCGTCTTCAGTAATTATCTAATACTAATAGAATAATTATTATTCTATTTCTTTCGCCGAAATATTTAATAAAATAAAAATGTGTTATTTTTAAATAGGTAAATATTCATACGAGAAAACGTCTGGTTTTTGTTGTTGTTTGGATTTGTCTCTTTTCGTGATAGGCAAAAGTCATAATATGATATTATCAAACATACTGCCTCGTCTGTTGTAATTCTCCTCGTAATCGCGAGAAACGCAAAAATACTGTCGATTAGCACCCATATATTTTCCCACAGATAAAACGCTAGACGATAAATTGTTCTTGTTTACGAGTACGCGGCTAAAACTTCTCATAACAATAAGGGAGATCCATACCCAGAAATGGAACAATCAAAGGGCTAAAGAAAAAAAAATCAATACTGAATGTCAAGACTTAAAACATGGCTTACAAACATTACACTCAATAAACAGCTACGACGTTGTTTACTAATGAGATGAGATATTAGCAACAGCAGCGACACGCGTGAACTCCACCACACATGGCAACAGCGATATGAGTTCACTCACAACAACAAATATATATCATCGAGGAAATGTGACTACAGACGGCATCGATGCAGCCGCATCGAGCGTATACAACGTAATCAGCTGATAACAGCCAGTGTGCGGCACTGCAGCATACCAGTAGCCGCACACTCACGTTCCTTTCCTCATCAGCACAAAAAAAAAACCACTCACTCGCCTCATTAACCGATCTGCTATCCAAACGTGCTCATCTCACCGCCGTGCGGTTAGAAAGGCCGCTTTTCCGGTCCCGAGAGCCTATGACTAATCTCTTCATTCCGTCCAAATTCATATGAAATAAAGCAAAACTGGTTATAGGTACTTTACATTTCGAGCGATTACACCGACCGACCAAACCGTGCAACAAACTCGGTAGCCGAGTAGGTAGGTACTTAGCCGCGGTGTTTATTTTTTTCTTTGTACTCGTCAGGGCGGCGCGGGTGTGAGGTGTGGATGCGCACGGTGTGTGCTCGTCTCACATTATAATAGTACGCACCGTCGCTCTCCATTGTGTCAGGCGATCGGTGAGCGCATCTCCGTGTGACGCTCGCTGCGGCCGACAAGATGGAAGTGGCACGCTCGCCCGGCCGGAATCTGTGTAGTAAATCCTTTTTACTACTATCTCATCGTAGTATTTAGACCCCCTCCATGGATCTCGCACTTTTTTGATCGAACACTCGAATTTGGAACGCGTGGAAGCACGTTAACTGCCGACGATAGAGCGGGTGCGTGTCCATTAACGCAACACACGATTCACAAATCACTGGGAAACATTTTGACACACCACACAAGACCAGTGGAACACCCACATCAAAAATTTAGAAGAGTAGCAACTATCAAGCAAGTAGCGACTCGTTTTCGACTCGCCTGGTTCGCTGCTTCACTCACATTCCCCGAGCGACTGCAGTGTGTAACACGGGTAAATTGCCAGTTCTTTAGGGTATTTCAGTAAATTGTTTATATCAAATTATGAACGAAATGTTTACCATGGCCGTGGTCGTGGGTAAGTAATTTAAGAATTTCATCCATAGTTGGGTGTTTCACAATACAATTTTAATGCCATTTGGGCACTGGAACATAACGACACGGTAACGGTAAAATATATAAAAACATTTAAAAGAACCACTTTCCAAAATCGCACTGGCCGACGATAAGATAACATGACTTTAATGATTTTTTTTTGCTTTTATTAATACCAGCCCCATAGTACCTATTTGTCTTTTCTACCCCTTAGAGTCCAGAGTCCCTTAGGGATAGAGGACGTTTAACAAAGTCCAAGGTACCTCACACTTGGGCTCGCCAACATTCTATATACAAAAAAAATTGGTTGTCTGTAAAGTCGGTTTACGGACGATATTTTTACGTGATAACGTCATACAACCCTTGTTTCATGAATATTCTAAATCTGAAATATTTTCCGACCGGCCAGATATTATGGTACGAGTAACCTCGTTTTAATTTCTGCGGCCCTGGTACTTTTACAAGCCGACGCTTGGGCCGATTGTGCCTCTCTATCGCTTGTTCCGCGCTCTCGCTTGCACACACAGGCTCAGATGGAACGTGACGTGATATTCGTGCGTGCAGCCGGTGTTCATCAATTTATAAGACGTTATCACGTCAAAAAACCAATTCATGAATTTTTGTCTAGAGGTCGTCAGTGGTTATCTATCTACTAGAGGCAGCCATACTCAACCTTTTTTTCCCTTGGGCCACATAGTCGCTACTGCTACACATTGCGGGCCGCAATAATCTAGCTGACACTGTATGTGTATTACATGACATATATGAAACTAGGTACAATAAAACGCAACATTAAAAATTAATAAGCATTTATTTAAAAATTAATGTGATTTTTGACACTGAGACAAACTTTTGACAATTACATTTGAAATTAATAAGCATTTATTTAAAAATTAATGTGATTTTTGACACTGAGACAAACTTTTGCCAATTTTTTTATTATTCTGACACGTAATTACTGCATGCTATTCTCAAAACGTCATCTAGGTGCGAATGAATATTTGAATTGAATATTTATGTAAATGAAATTATTAGCTTTTAAGGAAAATCTGTAATTGGCGAAAATATTAGATTTTAGTTTAATTAATTTATAAGTATACTAAGCTGTAGATTTTCTCAATAAATAAAAAAAAAAAAAAAAAAATCAGTAAGCCGAGATCTGTAGACATTTTTCGCATAATTCATTTTTGAATACGAAGATTCGCATAGGTATGTTGACGCCAACAACGTCAGGAGCAAGTGTGCGAAATTTTTGAGCGTTTCAAAATTATCGGGTAGGTGTTAATCTCCAGAATTCTTCGTATTGGTTAGAGTTTTGGTTGGTAAGAGTGAGGAATGAGAGTGAGCGAGTGAAATAATTAATAAATTAAGAACATTATTTTTACCGTTATCAATAAAATACCTACTACTGTTAATCTAAAAATACTGTACTAGGCTTCGGGCCGCGCAGAAAAGGCTAGCGGGCCACTTGCGGCCCGCGGGCCGCAGGTTGAGTATGGAGGTAACTAGAGTCTAGACGATTACCTAACCTACCTACTATAGCTCGGCTATTGTAATTGAAGGAAAAAATTAAATCACATCTAGCAACCCATCCTATGAATATAATATGACCATTTCGTTCTATCTTCATTCAGTCTGAGGTTTTCGCATTGGCGCGAGTGAAATGGAGTAATAAATGTGCCATAACAAAAGTTATTCTTTCCCTCAAATTCAAATAGGTGATTTCGTAAAACAATTTAATTTTCTTGAAGTAAAAGGCGACTGAGGGATAAGGACAAAGTGCTTTGCTAAAGGGCGACAGCATGGTCACCTATCACTATGGCACGGTCCTTCAACCGACTCATGCAGCAGGTTCTACCAGCAGGTACCTATAACTACCACAAAAAGAAATCCAGAAAGAGCGAACAAGTTCAAATTTGTGTCCATCCATCTAAAGTCCCCTGTATAGATTCTCTACTCGGCGTATTTTTGAGTGGCATTGGAAAATTCAAACACGTTTGATTATTTCGCTCGGCGCTCGCTACGAGGCGTGCTCTTGTGATTCGGCGGCATCCCGTCGTCCCGCTCTGCACTTTGTCATGGCCGTTATTAGGTATAGGTGGGTATACGACACGCGTAATATTAAGTTCCTAATTTTCGATGTTAGGTACTTACTATACAGAAGCTGTGTTGATTGTTTACGTAGGTCTAAGGCCCGGACTTCATGCATGCGTTTCTGAGCGTTTCGCCCCGGAACCGGCGAGCCAGCTAGAAATGGGCCACGTCTACAGCACTCGACTAAGTATCCGGAATAAAATTTTCCTCACTCTGTCGCTCGCACCGGTAGGTGGACGTCGCGTGCGCGCTTTGCACTCTGCTGCTCGGGGCTGTGAGAGAACGTCCCTAAAAAACGCTCCGCGCGTCCGGAGCGGCCCGGTTTTTGTCAGGGAAGGGGAGGCTTCTGATTCAGTAGCAGAACATTCAGAATTTCTGAATGTTTCCGCTTGCGTGTAGTCGACGAGCACGGATATTATCGTACATACATTTTGTTTGGAACGCGGTACCCGTCTCGGAGGTGGGCGTGGGGTGTTGCCTATTTTAGTCGACTCCGGGGAAAAACGAATGCATGAAGTCCGGGCCTAATGTGCGTAATTATTTTTATAGAGGTACCTATTCAATTACCCTTCACCGCCCACATATTTATTTAAAATAACCGACTTGTGTGGAATAAGTTGTAAGTATGGTAACATTATCAAAGTTGAATGGACTATAGAGGAAATGGGATATTAAATAGTTCCATCTCTTTTCATAGTTGAGATAAAACGAGAGAAGATTCATTAGTCTCGCATTGAACAAATGTAAAACATTTTTCTAGGAAGATAAACCCTTTGAATAAACCGCGAAAATTATAAACGTATCATCAATTCATCAATCACACCATCACACCCTGACCATCTGACCGACCTGACGTCCTCAGCGTTTGCTGATGCGTTGTATTGTAACGAATCCTTAAACATACATACCTACGAAAATGCAGCCACGGTCGTGGCCTCGTCTTGTTGCCCGTTTGAGGTGATTTCCTTTGTTTGTAGCCGATCCCAGTTCTTCTTTCGTTGGTTGATTATCATATCACAGACTGAGTAGGATAGATATTCCATATTCCGTGAAACTTTCGTACTTTAAGTATTTATTTAATTTTTAATTCGACTGGCCGGCCTCCCTCTTTCGACTATTGGCATCATTGATTGGCATAGTCAGGGAAAAGTGGCTAGGTATGGTATGATGATGATGGCATGGTGATGGATGGATGGCATTCCATCGATTGGCATTCCCTATTCTATTATGGTGGATGGACCACAAGTCTCGTTGGTGATTTAATGTTAAGTGCATGATTTAAATGATTCTTCCGAAATTGATGTTTATTTATACCTATTTAACATTATTTATTGCTACTTTCTAAATGCTGAATACAACTTAATTATAGTTTCATCATCAGCCCGTAACGTGCCACTGCTGGACATAGGCCTCTCCCAAGGCACGCCACCACACGCAGTCTTCCGCTCTTTTCATTCATCCACTAACAAGCAAATGTAGTGTGGGACCATAGCCCCCCCGACAAGGTGGACAAACGACCTAAAAAAGGTAGCCATGAATTATAGTTTAATTCCTTCTAAATCTGCATTTTTTTCTTTCATAGGTACCTATTTCAAGAGGATTATTCGCTATTCGACAAATCATGAAGAATTGCTGAATAATGTTGAATATCGAATAACAAGTCGAGTAATGGCAGTTAAAGCGGTCTCACTACAGGATATTGATAATACATCAATAGAAGAGATGTTTTGAGTACAAGTACGGTCGAAACGGCTATGTAAATAGTTTGTGTTTTCCGTCCAGTTGTGTAGCCGACATGAAAATGAAGGGAAGCACTGACGTGGCACCTAGTTCACCCGGTGTTATGGGCTAACATCACGGTTGTTGTAGATGATAAGTATAGCCAAACGTGTCAGTTTCCATTTAAAAAAAAACAACTGGATTGAGCTAAGCTTTCTATTACTTTGGTGTTTTGACACTTCTGTAACTATTTCCCAATCTGTGCTTTTGTATAAAAAGTTGCCTCCATACAATTTGGACATTAGAGCCAAACATGAGTTTATACTTTCTGTCAATTTCGTAATAAAAAAAAGACAAAGGAAAAACAACCTTTCATTCAGTGCGTTGCTACCAGCACACTTGGATTGATACCACCGCACTGAATGAAAGGTCTCGGTTGAAATGGCTGTGTTAAATAGTTCGTGTTTTCCGTCCAGTTCATTGTAACCGGCACGACCGAAGGGATGCACTGACATGGCACCTAGTTCACCAAGGTGTTATGGGCTGACGTAACAGATGTAGTAGGTGATGTAGCCAACCTTGTCAGTTACGAGAAAAAAAACAAAGGTTCACATGAAAAAAAAAAAATATATATTTTCGAAATTATTTATTGAATACAAAAATATACATAGAAGTAAATAATATACCTGGGTAAGCTGCGTGTGATGTGATATTTAAACCATATTTAAATTTACTTTACTTTAATTGATTTTACACTATAGAATCTACATTCTAATTTTATAAATGTGCAAATAAAATAGTACTTTTGCATAATTATACATTGCGATTCACTTAGTTATGTTCATGCCAAATTGGAGTGATTCTGTATTTGAAAATTTTACCCCAATACTGAACCTAGCATAACTCGGCATGGCTTCGCGTTTCAATCGAGCACGGGACCTCTTATACCACGCTAGACCATGCCATAAGGGAATCACAGTGTACATCTATAACTCTACACAATATGTGTATCGTACAGCTTGGCCAGATAGAGGACTATACATTGTGGGCAACACGTTTAGTCGGCTATGTAGTTACCATCGGTAACTATTATTACTAAGTGCAGTAATGTATTATTAACTATATGTGAAACATCTATTTATAATTTTTTTAAATATTTTTAGCCCTTTCAGACCGAGATGGAACTTAGCTGAAATGCAAATTTCAACCATGTACCATCTGGCCACGACTTATAAAATATTATATCACTATCCATCTCGCTCGTACAATATCTGAGCTACGGAAAGAGCAATGTTCGGCAAAGATAAAATCGGTAATGAGCACAATACAACAAAGAGCCAAGCTAGTCGACATTGCTAAGAAAATTTGCAAACTGAAGTGGCAGCGGGTTGGGCACTTGTCGCAGATGAAACCACGTACAAACATATCGTGAGACGCCCCCCGGCTAGGTGGACAGATGACCTAAAAAAGGTTGCCTGGAATGGATAGATGAGAAAAGCGAAGACCGCATGTGGGAGGCGCGCCTTGGGAGAGGCGTATGTCAAGCAGTGGGCTGAAACAGGCCGATCATGACTGACAGCTCTTCTGCTTCTTCGAGAGGCATAAACGCAAAGCGTATTAAGCTTCCAGCATTGTCTTGGTAGTTAGGGCTATTGAAGTTACTTGTACATATAAATTAATAAAAATTGAAGGGTCGGTACCACCGTACTGAACAAAAGATGGCCGCATAGCAGCTTTGGCTGTGTTCTCCTCTAGTCCCAGTATAGCCAGCAATTTATTTATTTATTTAATCCAAAGGTATGTCTCCGGTGTCACTGATAGCTGGTGTGACCATGTGCACTGGCTCATCATCACTCAACCACCCATACGAGATTGCATAAACAGGCAAACATAAACTTAGAAATAACAACATTTTAGATTTTCGGCACAACGTGTGGTGTTACCATCATATATAATTTTAGTTCCCTTTTATTCAATTTCACTCTTTATGGCCAAGTTGTACATAATGTACTAATGTAATGTAATAGCTCTACCCAATGACCTGAGAATTTAATATAGTATATTGAATAGTGCCTACAATATGTATAAACTTAAATAAGCAATATGACAACATCACTTTTGATAAATTGCATGCTATACAGGCACTGTTGTCATGTCAGTGTCACATTGCTTATTAAGATTACTAACTACAATTTATTACTATCCAAGCAAATAAGCAAGTTAGTGAGTAATTAATAACTGTGATATAGAATTAATTATGATTATATTAAAGTACTTAAGTTACAAGACTCTCAATACATTGATTATTAATACTCTTAATTATTTTAAGAAAAAGTTGTATCATAAAAAAAATTCCAATTATTTGAACTCAAACGAGAAGGCACAAGTTCGCTTGGGAACCGTCAGATGTAATGCTATCTCGCTCTTCACTTCAGCAGAGAGCGAGACAACACTACGTCGTCACATACCTTTCGATGTTAGTTTGATAAGCAAGTGTGACCAGGTTCTGGCGCCTTCTCATCCGCCACGAGTAATAACTTTAATTTTGATAAGTAATTGAGATTGCACGATTCTCTACCAATGTGCCTTTTTTATATATGAATAAAATCACGGGAACAACTAACATATTATGATCTGGGAAAAACTTGTCCAAATCACTGAGACATGTTTGCAATAATTATTATGAGTTATCTTGGTAGAAAACAGGTCAGACTTTAGCTCAAAAAAAAAAAAAAACAAAAAGTGAACCGAAAAATCCAGAAACTGGAAGCATAGATACATTTTTATCCTTTGAAATGATTTTTACTTTTGTCTGACATTTGAGTAAAATACGAATTCTTCACTCTTATAGCTAGGGAGCTGGCGAGCATTTCGGTACACAATTTACTCATGTTTTATATCGATAGGGATAAGTTTAGATGAACTAATTGATTTGGTTCAGTCAATTAAGGTCCTATGTCGCTGCGTTTTTGCGTTATAGATTTGTAAAAAAAATACAGGGTACTAAATAATTTGCTAAGTTTGCCTCTCGGGCTGATAGTCAAAATCATCCTGGAAATGAAGAAAATCCATGAGGCAGACAGCCAGGGCTCTGCATTATCACGGGACGTACTTGTCAAAATAAAAACAAAAAAGCTGTACATTTGCTCACGGTTCTAGTTGCGTCCATTCGATTCATGATGACTCCCTGATTATGAAACTAATTTGGCAGACATTTTGCTCACTGATCTTAAGCTGATTGATTGTAATTTGATGGTTAGAGTTCGAACAAAATATTCAAATAGTCTGCCTTCAGAATATCAGAGGCCTGGATGTCTGCCTCATAGGTTTTCTTCATTTTTATACGAAATCAAAACATCAGTCCAAGAGGCAGCACATCATATAGTACCCCCCCTTTTTTTAGGGTTCCTTATCTGAAAAGGTAAGGAACCCTAACTCTTATATTTAAATGGTAAAACTCTTATAAAATCACTCCCACATCCGTCCGTTTGTCACAGAGGTTTTTTTTAACAAATTTGAAGCGCTGTTAATTGACGACGCAGCGCTACCATGACGGCAGGTGCGGTCCTTAATGTTTGCTCGCCAGCTCCCTTGTTAGGTACTGTTGCCTGAACTGAATCTTTTAATATTTCCTAATATACGATACATAAAATGGACTGTTATGGTCCCCAGTGCAGAAAATGGGCCCCTCAAAATCCCAAATATATCGTTCTCTTCAAGCATATTTATTGTGAGTGCCATTTCAAAGTATGCGTGAAAGGAACAATATGTGTAATTTTATGTGTATATAGTGTGTTATGTTTAATTTGTTTATGCCAATAGACAATCAGCATTGCCGTGTTAACAAAAGTGCAAGATTTATTTTTTATTTTGCAGTCGCCTTCACAATTAAATTTGAACATAAACAAACCAATATATTTTTATCTTAGTCTTTTGCACTTGCACTCTGTCCTGACATAATTAATTAATTAATTATTCCAGCTTGATTTCACATAAACATGTGTACAAGCTTATGTTGCTTTATCGATTTAATGGCATAGATTTAAAAGAAAAGAAAAAACTAATTTGTTTCCGCCATTCGCTTGTCAGCAAAGATTCAATTATGTGGATTTTTAATTCAAAAAAATTTTGAGACTAACAAAAAATTTCTTCAAATTAATTTTTTTTTCGTAAAAATAAACACTTGTGTCGGAGAGGAGTAAGCGCGGCGCGCTTAGATGCCTAGCCCGAATACGGAGACGATGCAGTACATGGTCTTGTTCTCCCAGCGGACGGTGCAGGAGCCATCTGTGTTGTTGTCCCAGAAGCACGACGACGCCGTGTGCAGGCCCGCTCCGTTCTTCTGCATTATCGTGCATGTCACTGCGGACATTTTATTTTATTAAACAGGGATTAATACAGAGACAGGAAAAAGTTAACATAAAAGATAGTACACAATGTGATTTAAGACCTGCCTCCGCTACACAATCCTCCAAAACACAATAATTTGTGAATAAAATGACCGATCAACTAATACAATAACAAAAAAAAAAAGAAACAAAGGGATACAATTTAAAATTTTGATAAACAAACAAACATGTACAATACTGCAATACTATAGCGAGAGAGCGTGTTTCGCGGTATGTAATGTAACTATATACTTATATCTAGTTTTCACTGTTTTCCAGCATCTTACGGACATTAAATTTGTAGGTTTGCGTCGACTTGTGGAACATGTCAGAAAAGTTTAACTTTTTATTATACCTGTCACACATTCTGCGAATAAACACACATTCAAGCAAACTGTTTGTATTGTATTGTTGTTGCATTGTTTATTGAGCATTCATAAGGCACCGAGTGGGGCCGGTACTTGAAAATAATAGCCCCACTGCATCTCTCCACGTGCATGGCGTAAAAGGCAACTAAGGGATTAGGACAATGTGCCGTGCTAAAGGGCGGCAGAGTAGCCACCTCTCACTTTGGCAAGGTCCTTCCACCGAGTCATGCAGCAGGTGGATCTTTGTGCCTTACTTGCCTCTCCAACTTGTCACAATTTTTTTTATATCCGGTTCGATTACACCCACGAAGAGCCAGTAAGAAACTTCTCAGGGGTTGTTATTTTTTTGTATGAAAACCAGTATGGGTGGCTGTTGAGAAGGACAGAGGATGCTCAAAACAGCCATATCCACCTCACCTCACGAAACCACGCGCGGCATGGTACCTATATGAACTATTTCAGCTTCAGTTTATTGATCCAATTCAACTGAAACTATTGGATAGTTTATCCACCCATTCTATTATTATTTTCTATAAGAAAATTTATTTCTCACATGAAAATATACAAACTCAGCACACACAATGGGTTAACCAGACATATGGCAAATAGAAGGTTTCAAACGAGCACAAGCATAAAGATTTGCCAACCTTGCTAAAGCTTATTCAAGCAGAACAATTGTGTCTAATAGGAATAGTGTTTTGATTACATGTGATCAGAGACAGAAAAAGAAAAGATTGTAACTTTGGGTTGACCATCTCACCTATATATTTGTAGGGTTTCTGCAACTTAGTCAGAGCTCCGAGGCAAGATTCCACCACGGCAGATGTCCACTGGTTCACTTTGTTGTGTTGGTACGCCGTGCCTCCAATGGAGTTCTCTATCGCCTCCTTGATGATCTTGCTCACGTCGTCCACAACGAACTGGTTCTACAATAAGTAATAACTACGATGACAAAATATCCGAGAGCGAACTTCAGCGAACGCCACGGTGGTGGTGCGCCGAAACAATGCTCGCCGGTCGGTGCGACCGAGGCGCCGATGCTTACCTCTTCGGTGAGATCGGTACACTCCTTCACTTCCATTTTGGCTGCGATACAAAGAGTGAAGATTAGACCACTATCAATTTGCAGTAAGTGCAAACAAAAAACTGAAACGAGCGAAAACGCGAATGAATGAACGCCAATGAACCTGTCGCATAGCAAAACCACAAACAACCACGCCACCGATGACGGACGCGGACGGACGAATTGACCACAGATTAGATTAAGGGTAAGTAAAATAAAATGACATTTCAACGTAAACTAAATTTTAGTGAACACTACTTGTTTTTGGATTACTTTTCTTCATAATATGCATTCAAACTATTTTGAGAACTTTCAGCGGGATCTAAATAATGCAATGCCTAAATGTAATTCTAGTAGTAGTAGTAGTAGTAGCTCGTAAATAAAAAGAATTTGATTATAATCTTAATAAATCACAACTAACAAATAATATCATTAAATTAAAAGCTATACTAAATCTAAAATGAAACTATCTAAAACTAAACAGTAATACAAAATACAACTAGGTATACACTAATACACTAAAACTAAAACTAATCTAAAAATGTATATATTTTTGAGAATTCTCGCGATACGAGAAGAAAACAACAGACATTAGAAGTACAACAGATAAGGCTGTACATTAATTAGTTTTTCCTGTTCCGAAAAGGGACGAATAATAAATATGTATAGAAAAAAACTAACAAAAAAAATATATAAAGGGCGCCACATACCTTCAATTAATATTGCGCAAGTCCAGACTTGTGCAAGTCTGCATGACGACGACGCCGACACGCCCCAAGTATAGAAAATTGCGCAATAAACTTCCCACACACGTAACTGTACACTTGTACAAATCTGGACTTGCGCAATATTAATTGAAGGTGTGTGGCGCCCATTAAGTTTGACGTTTGGACCAGGATTCTATATCACACACAAATTCTCTATTCTCTTTGATTTGATTATTTTGATTGATCTTGATGATATTGTTCTACCCAGCCATTTATACATACATAAGAAATACAATTGGAAAAAATGTAAGAAGAAAATTGCGAATTGGCTGTATGGTCAAATGATCTTTGCCTGCCTATTTATGGCGAAAACAACAACAACAACAACAATCTTGATCTGTCAAAAAAAATGTCAAAATGGTCTCTTATTAATTAAGACAAATCGATTGACGTAAGAATCATCAAAATCGGCCCACGCGTTTGGTCTCTAGCGTGCCACAAAGGAACAAACATACATACATACATACATAGGCTGATAAACACATTACCCTCCTTTGCGTCGCGCAGTCGGGTAATATTATATTCTTTGGTCTCTCGCTCGAACAAAAATTTGTTTGTTACGGAGTAATAAATTTATTGTTTGATTTAGTTCGAAATAAAACAAGAGACACAGACACATTGCTTGATGATATATTCATCGGTAATTCATTCATTTCACAATTTCACATCATGGATATCTTGGAGCCTTTAAATTCGAAGGCATCGAAAATGTGCTTCTTGTAAGTCCCTTCAATACAATTAAATTCATTTTCAGATCCTAATACAAAAACATTAAAAGTACCGTGTGGGGCCGGTAATTGCCCCACTGTATCTCTCCCTGTGCATGTTGTAAAAGGCGACTAAGGGATAAGGACACAATGCTGTGCTAAAAGGCGAATAGGGCGATAGGGTAGCCACCTCTCACCTTGGCACGGCCCTTCCACCGAGTCATGCATCAAGTTCGTGCCTTGCTGCTTGTTTTGGATATCTTGTCCGAATACTTTGCTTTGTAATGGTCGGTGTTTTGCTGTAATTTACAAGAGAACTTGCAGCACAACACCAATTACTTTGCTTACCCCATTGTCGGGATACAGTGTGGTATGTATGTACAAAAACTATTTCAGTGTGTTGAACATGAGCTAATGAAATTTTGCATGATTCATTGTTCATCGCATTTTGTAAATATTTCTACATTAAGTACTTGATTCTATGCTAATTATTGTTTTTTTAATAAGGTGTACGAAATATTAAAACTACGAGAAGAAATAAAACCAAAATGAATAGAAACTAAGCTGCAGTATAAAATATGGTCCTAGGGATCACACGGCTGAATGGAAGAATTTTTTTATTCATAAGTTTATTCATTTAGGTTTATTTTATTTTATTATTTACTGCAAATAATTGTACAGAGGACAGAAAATAATTGCTAGTATAGGTGTACCTATGTATTCAGCAGATTCATAAGTAAAATTTATACCAAATATTTCAGGGGGTTAATAACTAAATAGATTGAAAACAATACTGGTGGCGAAATTGAAAAAACAAGGAAGGGAAAGGGAAGGTGTGGAACTAAGCTTGCGGTGGCTTCACTGAACATAATATCTGGGCCCATCGGAAGTAGAGGAGGGTGTTAATCGAGGTCCGGACTAGCGAGTGGCCACTCTAAATTTCCCGCGCATGCTTCACGTTTCTCGCATCAAGCCCTCGTCAGCTAGTCTGCGTTGACTAGGACGCGAGGAAACACCAGTCCCACTCTCGACTTCCCTCTCTCTACCTATCCATATTCTGTAGGATGCTTCCAGTGACGTTTTCGAAGCTCTCTCCATATATGAGCTTAGCGTTGATCTTGGCAGTCCTAGATTCTTGAAGAGACTGTAGAGCGACTTCGCTGGTAGTCCTCTCGCTCCGACTTACACAGTGAAGAGATCAGTCTTGAATCCGTTTCTCTCAATCCGGTCTACTAAGTTGCAGTACTTGTTAAGGTTGTTCTATTATTTGACGTAAAAAAATTTCTTACAGCTGCAATGAAGAAGACAGCAAATACAGTTGCCCGCGCTGCGGCGAACAGTACTGCTCCCTCGACTGCTACAAGTCCGAGAAGCACTCGGAATGTTCGGAGAGCTTCTACAGGGATTGTGTTACAGAGGAGATGACCAGCTTCCAAGCGGATGACGCATCTAGGATAAAGATGATGGAAATTCTTAAGAAACTTCATAAAGATGGAATTAAAATCCCCGAAGAACTTGTAATAGTATTTTTTTAATATTTTAGATCATACAGAGAGCTTTAAGCGCATAGTTAACTATTATTAAAATGTTGAAGCAATATTATAAGTGTTTCAATACCAGAATGTGCTTTGATTGTTTATGAAAAGCTTGTACCCAAATTTTGTACTTTGGTTATTTATTTTACATTCGCTCTGATGCATGTTTTGCTTTCTTACCGTTTTACATGTGCCAGAATGCATCAAGGTTGGTTTTTTCAGTTCAGTGGCTATAATGTTGATCTGAACAGCAACTGCAAATATTTAGGCAACGCTGCATGGCAGCATCGAGTCGACCGTGCGGGCAGCGCCGTTCAGCGGCTGTAATCCAATAACATTGAGTACCGAAGCGACCACGCGCTGCCGCCGGTGAGCGTCTGCCACGTGACGGCCGGCGATGTTCTGCAATTTGCACCTTAACACTTTCACGGACACTCCGTCGAGTGGCGGTTACTTTTTCGAGTATGGTACGAAGCCACGTCTGTGGCCGGTGAACTTAAGCAAGCTAAAACTGACAAATCGGTCGAAGGCGGGCGAATTTGTATAGATTACTATGGAGTCACGTGATCTTGTGTCGTGCACTCACTCACTGTTAATTTGTATCGGAGGAAACAAATCTAGAATGATTTCCCCGCACACAGGCGGCGTGTGAGTTTGTATGGAAATTTTTGTGTCATATCATGAAACCTAAGATCATCTTTGTGTCAGTGAAAGTGTTAACATCGAACGTCAACAATCCATATTAACAACTAATGCTGTTTTATTGTATGAATGATTTCAGAATATAAACGAGAATGAGTCTGAGCATGAATCCTCAAATTCAGAAGAAGATTTAGACTCTGATGATGACGAGTTTATTGACCTCGAGCAGAGAGTCGCCGACGTCAATCTAGATGACGCGGAGGCCCTGTGGGGCGCCCTGACGGAAGATGAGAGAAATGAGTTCGAGGCTCTCGTGAGTGGTGGTGGCGCCGGTGAACTGGTGCCGGTGTGGGAGCCCTGGTGGGGCTACAGGAAGGAGAGCAAGCTGGTGGAGGAAGTCAAGGATAATAGGGAAGAAGAAGTGGCGATTAAGACGTGCCCTGCTATCAAACATGTGCCGGAACTTACCGCTATTTCTGTATGTGCTTTGATTACACCTTTTTATCTATTATTCTTACTTTTAAACTAATAGAATAGACTTTGAACCTGGAAGAGGCTTGAGAGGTTTGCCTAATGGCAATAAGAAAGAAATAAGCAATATTATATTTCACTTCAGTATTTTTTATTTTTTTTTCTTATCTTATTTCAATGAGCAGCCGAAGCTGGTGTGTTCATACGTATGATCGCTGGTGGTTTGTGAAATGTTTACCTAGTTAGCCTGTTTTTGAATTATTCATCCTGAACAGCCCACAAATTTAAAATCGGTCAGCGAGCTATGGAAAGAGCAATGCTTAGCATTTCTTTGATCGATAAAATCCGTAATGCCGAAATATGACAAAGAAACAAGGTAGTCGACATTGCTAAGAAAATTAGCAAGCTGACTGACAGCAAGGTGGGTACATCTGTCCCCGACTACAACAACCGCTGGAGTACACGGGTGCTCGAATGAAGGCCACGTACATGCAAAGCATGGGACGCCCCCCGGCTTCGTGGACGGACGGCCAAAAAAAGTTAGCCGGGAGTGGATGGATGAAAAGAGCTTAAGACCGTGTGTGGTAGCGCGCCTTGGGAGAGGCCTATTTCCAGCAGTGGACCAATACGGCCTGATGATGATGACCCCATAGGGAGACAAGTGAAATATTTTTGCATGTACATAATGTAATTTTTTTTTTTTCAGAAAACTAAGCCTGCTGTCTGTGTGAAATACAATATAATGAATGTGATAGCGTCATACGCATTTACTATGCGTTATTTCAACGGAGAAGCAAACACCGCAGAGTTCATCGCTTACTTTCTATCCATTTGTGGAAATCTTGAAAGAAATAATAACTTTGATAATGAGGAAACTGCTGTAATGTCGGTCCAGCAGGATTGTATTAATGTGAGTGGTAACATTTACAGATTTGTTTTTATTTATGGAATTTATTTTTTTATGCTGAATAAAAAATTTTATTTGAACACTCCATTCAATAAACGGCAGGTCAGGCAACATGCCATTTATTGAATTTTGTACTATTATTGGAAATTTATTGACCTACCTTACTAGGTAGTAGGTAGGTAGGTAATAAACCTGATATGTTTGTTCAAATTGTTACCACTGCATTGAATTAAGGTCGGCCGAAACTGGCTATGAAAGAAATTTTTATATTTTCCAACCAGTTTAATGTAGTTGACACAATCAAAAGGGAGCACTGGCATGTCAACTTATTCCTCAAATCAGGTAAACAAAAATACTGTGTTATATATAAGAATCCAAACATTATTCAATTAGTTACCTACTAAGTACTTTTTTTCAGAGCTCTATAATCGACACTGACAACACAAGTCTACAAGTTATGAAAGAAGATGTCTACCTAATACTGAAAGGGCCCAGCAAAGAAAATCAATTATACTACTGCAATTCAGCTCTCTCCCACATCCATAAATTGTTTTCTGAAATAAAGCAAACAATGAAAACGAATAAAAATTGCTCTTCAAAAAACAAGCCACAGAATGAACAGTTCTCCAAGAAGTTTCCCGTACACGGGGAAGAGCATCTACCAGACTTTGATTTGAGTAAAATTAAAAATTACTCAAAAAAAATTGAGTATTATCTCTCGTACTTGAAAAGCTATGGCTTACCAGCCGTAGTGTAGTGTAAGAAAAGAAATCAGTAATGTTTGTAATAAATCAAAATAAATAACTAGAGCTTGGCTTTTTTCTATTAACCTGTTGTAATGCAGATGCTCTCTTCTTCGTGAGTTTCGATGACACAGTTCCAACTAAGCATTTAGGGTCCCCGCACACGACCTACTATTTTAACCAACTAAACTTGAGTCGCAATAAAAGCACTTCCAAAATACATACAAAATGATGAGGTTGGCGTCGTGCGCACACGACGCCAACTCAACTGCTTAGTTTTTAATGAGTCGTGGAGAGTTGCTGCCAACTTGGCACCGACTCTCCACGACTCAATTAAAAAGTTGTACAACTTCATAAAGTCTACAAACGCTGAAGCGAACGATCGACTTTTTGATCGGCCGCCCACTGTTTAGATGTTTTATAATGGATTTGTTTACCAACTAATCATAATTTGTGCGACCGTCCCCGGAGCAGACGGACGTCTGCACTTTGCCCCTGTACCGGCCATAGAGTAACTTATGTACCGGCGTAACAAACTCGCCAATGTGTACTCACGAACTCACGAGAGAGAAGCGATCTCACTGAATCAATCAGAAGACGTTCGGGGAGGGATACGGCCCTGCCATTGGTTGAAATATGCGAGTATTTGTGTGAGTTTACGCCGGTAGACCCCCTGCGCTCCATAGAATGCGCGAGTTCGCTGCTGCCTTTATGACGCACTTGTTGGATTTGTTGGCCAACAATCTGCGTGATTAATTGATAATGCTACTAACTATTGCGTACTAATGCATAAGCGATACCATACTGTACCCTTACCATAGTACCTTTACTTCAGAGCTAAAAGTGAACGATCGTCCGTGTACGACTAAAAAGTTGGGTTGGAGAGAAATCGGCCGTCATGGCCAACTCAACTAAACTATTTAGTTGGTCATACATACAATCGGTCGTGTGCGGAGGCAGCAGGTAAATTAGCGTTCACTAATGTAAGTTTTGGTCTGATCGGGCCGCCCTGGAGGCCTACTCGGAGTTGTAAAAACGATGCATCGTGCCATTTGTCGTGTCGTAACCTACTCTAATTGACATCGTTTCGATATATCGTTTTTAGAACTACATAGTAAAAAAATGGCATTGTCATTGTCGTGTCGTATCGTAACCCTACTCTTAGGTTCAAATGAACCGAACGAACATTTGAATTTGACCAATGAGCAAACGACAATTTTCGATAATTCCAACGACACCTCATGAGCTCTCGTTGAGATTGTCGTTTTGTTGCCACTATTAACAAAAAAGGTGTATGTATTGCGTTCATTGACTTACACACGATTTACGAGTACCTACCTATGTGTGCATTGGTGATTTGTTTACGTTTTTTGTTTATTGTATAATTTCATCCATAAGTTGCTACCTACGCTTGGAAAATATCAAAAAAATTAGAGGACTCAGCGGGATCGTCGCGGCGCGCGGCGGTTCCGGTCGCTCGCCCCGCCTCCATCCAACCAACCAACTACCTTTTTTTTACCACCACAGACTATATCGACACCATACAACTAAAACCCAATAACTTTGAAAAACCTAGTTTTATTGTATTGTATTGAAACTGACACGGTTGGCTACATCACCTACAACATCCGTGATGTCAGCCCATAACACCGGGTGAACTTGGTGCCACGTCAGTGCTTCCCTTCGGTCGTGCCGGCTACACTGAACTGGACCGAAAACACAAACTATTTACATAGCCATTTCGACCGACCTTTCATTCAGTGCGGTGGTACCAATCCGGGCGGGTTAAACCCTACCACCTAGTAATATAAGAAGGGAGTCATATCCCTCGCCTTTTACGACATGCACGGGGAGAGATGCAGTGGGGCTATTCTTTTAAAGTACCGGCCCTACACGGTACATACCTAGTTTTGAGACATGACCGCCGCGCGACGGTCATGTCGATTGCGGTGCGGCGGGGCTGCGGGGCGGGCAGCGCTACGGCGAATGGCTGGCGGTCGAGCCGGATCCGCGAGCGCGCGGCTCCGGCTCCGAGTCCGGCCGGCTACAGCCGGCCGCTCCGTCCGCCCCGCCTTCATCCATCCATCCACAGATTACCAATACAAAGAATATAATTCTACTATACCAATATATATGCTTTTGTATAAGGTGCGAGACGGCGAGAACCACAAAAATATATATATTTAATTACAACGACGACGCGACAAACTTGCGCCGTCCGCCATCTTTTTCCACTCCCAATATATATGCATCGTAGACAGAAAAAATAGTTCTGGACTCCGCACTTCATACTTCAATTATTACTAAAACGAGACACCGTGGTTATGGTAGTGTGCGTATCGCGTAATACAGGACCGACCCTCTCAAGAGATCGCAGTGATATTGTGTCATCCTTTTTCCACGCGCAGTAATCCCGTATCGCTTGCCTGCACGCTCCACGCAAACATTTACGTATTCCAAAACAAGCGAATGTTGCACGTAGACGTAGTCGATCGATAAATTGCCGCTTGCTTCAACGGCTCAAAACTATGGAGGTGGCTTTTTACTTCTTATTATTAAATTATTTATTAAAAACATTTATTGCAATTTTTTTCGTTAATTTTTTTTTATGGAAACTGACACGGTTGGCTACATCACCTACAACGTCCGTGATGTCAGCCCATAACACCGGGTGAACTAGGTGCCATGTCAGTGCTTTCCCCTTTGATCGTGCCGGCTACACTGAACTGGTCGGAAAACACAAACTATTTACATAGCCGTTTCAACCGACGTTTCATTCAGTGCGGTGGTACCAACCCGGGCGGGTTAAACCCTACCACCAAGTAAGATTAGGAGGGAAGGGACCTACAGTTTTACGATTTACATTTATTTGTGAAAGAAAACCTATGGACGATGAGTGAATTATTTTATAAAAATTTCAAACGCATTCGTCAATTTATGTCGACTTTAGACGTGTCTTATATCACTTGCAACTAAAATCACCTAAAATTTGACAGACGTGCTTAAATTAAGATTATTAAATCATTCGTTCATCTCCTGTCTTTCTTTCTCAAAATGACAATAATGACAGGAATATCAAAATTTTAGCTTTAATAGTGTGAAGTGTCTACTAGAAATAAAGCCAATACTAATATTAAAAACACAGACCAAGTTGACCAACCCACAAACCGAGGGTTCCGCACAAATACGACGGGGGCGTGGCTTTGAAGTGGGGAAGTTTGCTAGCAAATTGCTAGTAAGCTTATTGTGTAGACTGAAGTTAAAAAATAAATTTTAGTGAAATAATGTTTTGCCGGACGCGTAGTTTATTTAGTTTACTTAAAAGAAGAAACAGGTTTCCATACAACTTTTAATTTTTAATCTTTCATGCAAAATTAAAACTTTACTTTTTTTAACTACAAAAACATTGATTTTGAATAGACATGTATGCACAAACGACACGGGCTGCCTCGACATGGTCCCTATTAGGTTACGGTTAATTTATAGAAGATGCGGAGCGTAGTGACGCATCTTTTATAAATTAACCTTGATAATTTTTTTTGAACCACTAAACTGGTTATAAAAAGAAAAACATTTCTCACCTCCACTCATCACCTTTTTGATACATAAATATATTACAAACAAACTTAATTTTGCAGTCAACCTAAATAATAATTTCTCACTAACTATTTAAACGAGACCAGTTTTAATATTTTCGTATTCCTCCCTTTGATGTTAACTTTTTTGAACCACTTTGTCATATACGTTTCATAAAGCAAATAAATATGTTATTCAAAATCTGTAAGAATCAAACAAGAACCAACCAAGAAAGAAACACGTAAATTTCTTGTGCACCTAAGTCCTTTTGCACAAATCGCAGATCAGGTCATGCTTGGAGTACTGCTTGCACCTGTGGGATGGCTCTGCCAAATATCACCTTTTAAAAGGGAAATTGTTTGAAAAGAGGAATTTGTTAAAAAGGATTGCATTCCCACACGCTGGACTTACCGTGGATGCGTACCAACCTCTTCTGCAGATTTTTCCTCTATAGAACCGGTAAACTCTGGGACGCTCTCCTGTCTATATATTTCCTCCCAAGTACAGTCTCGGGTCCTTCAAGAGGGGCATGAACAGGCACCTGTCGGGCCGGCATGGCATTCGCAACCCCCGCATACGACCAAATGTCCATGGGCGTCCTTAGACATCTCATGGGTGCCACGGCGCCACAGGTCGCGCTTTCAATAAAAAAAAAACACAAAGAAAACACAAGCAAAAATCTGTAAATAAAAATCATGAAAGGGTTCTGGTATTTTGTTGATTTTATTGTAGCTTTTCAAATTGCCATCTAATATAGTAAAATATATATATTATAAAAAAATTCTTTTGGGAATCCAGTGTTACCATTTTCAAAGGTGGTGACGTAAAAAAATTTAATTTTAAAGAAGCCATCTCCACTTAATCCAAACACATTAAATGTATGAAGTGAAAATTTTTACTTTTTCTTATAAAACATTGTATTTGAAGGGATTTTCACTCTTGAAATATAATGCCAGATGCTCTCGTATACTACGCAGAGGCCTGAAGCCGGCATTTGTGTAATATTGAAGACGCTGAAGCAAGTGCTCTCGCGCTGGCGGTCGATGGCAGAATGAGCGGGCGATGCACGTAATATTTGAATTGCACGTATTTTTGGTGGGGCACGAATCGCCCTGACATGCGGAATCTTAATATTTTTATGATCGAAGATATGCATCCATCCACAAAGCATCAAATGCGCGCCACACCTACTGATGGGTCGATCCCGGGATTTAATCTTTATGGGCGGGATTTTATCATAAAAACCCGGATTTAATCCTATTCTAGGACCGAATGAGGATTTTATGTTTTAAGGTTAAGTATGTGAAGTTGTTCTGTAATATGAGCGAAATTTAATCATAAAGTCCCGGATTTAATCCTATTTTAAGATCGAAAGGATTTTATGTTTTTAACTAGCTTTTGCCCGCGGCTTCGCTCGCGTGAAATTCGTATTTCAAAAGAAGAAACTAAATCATTAAGGGCGAGGCCGAAGGCTGAGCTGCGTAATCTGTGGTTCAGGTTAATGATAAACCTTCTCGAATAAAGTATGTTTTTAACTAGCTTTTGCCCGCGGCTTCGCTCGCGTGAAATTCGTATTTCAAAACAAGAAACTAAATCATTAAGGGCGAGGCCGAAGGCTGAGCTGCGTTCAGGTTAATGATAAACCTTCTCGAATAAAGTATGTTTTTAACTAGCTTTTGCCCGCGGCTTCGCTCGCGTGAAATTCGTATTTCCAAAGAAGAAACTAAATCATTAAGGGAGAGGATCTCGTTATGAGCCACGCAAGTTTGTAACGAGTTTTCACGAGTCGTATTTGTGAGTGGTCATTGCAAGGGATCGCTTGGACTATCCGCTCTGATCTGATGACATTACATCTCTGATTACATTACACAAGTAGTATTAAGTGGCGGGTGGCCGAGTTTTTGGGCATCGGGTTCTCATGCAAGAGGTCCGAGGTTCGAATCCGGTCGGTGTGTACCAATGAGTTTTTTCTGACGAACATATTTACGTGCATACTTACACCTGCTGCTTCACCGTTTAGAACTGGTGTAAAACTAGGTACCTTCCCTTGCCCCTTACGAGGTTGTAGGCTCAAATTCTAGCCGACTTGGTTAGTACCACCGTACTGGATGTAAGATGGCCGCATAGCGGGCTCGGCTGTGTTCTCTTCTAGTTCAGTATATCCAGCAATCCAGGGAAGTCTCCGGTATGCACGGGTACCTACCTTCTTGGAGGTGATATTGGCTGGTCGGAGAATGTGCTTAGGCCCCTTCGACTCAGGCGACCGGATTACATAAAACAGTATTATTTTTAGTAACTATTATAGTTTACTAGCTTTTGCCCGCTCTCGTGAAATTCGTATTTCAAAAGAAGAAAGTAAGTTATAAAGCGAGAAGGTCGAAAGCTGAGCTGCATTCAGGGTAATGAATGATAAACCTTCTCGAACAAAATATGTAACTACTGACTAGGCCGAAGGTCGAGCTCCTTTCAGGTAAACGTTATTTTTCTCGAAACTAAGTTACCTATGGCGACGCCGAAGGCGGAGCTCCCTATAGGTAAACCACATACTTTTTCAAAGAGGCCGACGAGTTCTTCTGCGTTCAAGTAAATGATAATCCTTCTCAAAGAAACTAAGTTATTGCCCTGCCGAACGCCGAGTTGCGTTCGCGTAAACGATATTCTCGCCCTTATTTACTTACTTTCATCGAGAAATATATCGTTAACTTGAACGAAGCTCCGCTTTCGGCCTCTCCCTTAGTTACTTACTTCGAAAAGGTACATGTTTCGTATCGGTGACGTCATATTTAGTTTACATGTATCCTAACTTGTACCATAAGAATAGGATAAAAAAATTAGGATCGAATCAAATTACAATTTTGGCTTTCTATAGTATGGGGAGTGCGCTTTTATAGGCACCCGCCCGCGCGCCGCGCCGCCCGCTCCGCCGCGCCGCCCGCTCCGCCGCGCCGCCCGCTCCGCCACTCCGTCGGCTCGCTCATATCTGATACCTACTCGCGCTAAATGGCGCGTGAAACATTTCAGTTTGGGAACCACATCTTAGCGTAACCGGAACTGAATTTTATTTAGCTTATCCTCTGTGTCGTATAGTATCGGATATAACATCCTTTTACGATGTTTCATCGAATTCACATGATCGGTTTAAGAGTTATGGTGGAACATACATACCCAGAAAATATTTCTAAAAATCGTCAATTTAGCTTTAGTATCATACATAGAGTCTTATACCTGAGTATCTCATAAAACAAAGTAACTTACTCTATGACCATCCCTTACAGATTTATTATTAGTATTGATTTAACAAATATCGGTAGATTATGGCCTGCATTGGTTGTTTTTAACCGACTTCAAAAAAAGGAGGAGGTTCTCAATTCGACTGTATGTTTTTTGTTAAACATGACCGAAATTGGTAGATCTACCAAAAAATCGGTACCTAACTTTTCACACTGTCACGGTCACTGAACAGACTCGATTACGGACCTTTTTCCTCTCTCACATCACGGCGAAATTTACGCGCGCTCAAACGACCACAGATATTGATTATTTTGTGAACATAACTAGGGAATCATGCATTCAAACCTGTCGAGACAATATTTATTTAGATATAGGAATTCATCCAGTAAAACAATGATCTACATACCTACTACCATATTATGCCTAGTACTAATGAAAACAACTCATTCACGATGTTGAAATCTAATATTAAAATAAAATCCTATTTCGTAGGATCGAATGAGGAACCTTCCCCAACTTTACAAATAAAATCCCTATAAAGTCTCGAATAAGGATTCGGTCCCAAATGGGATTGAATCCTTGCCCATCAGTAGCCACACCTACCCACCACAGACTATCTATACACCAATTTGACCACACCAACTTTTATTTTGGCCTTGGACACAAATCGCTTGTTTATGATTGCGAGAAAAACAAAACTTTTTGTCTATGCTTTCGATATGTCACTTCTTCCGACCGACCGAACATTTGGTTAGAGTGGGATATTTGTATGAGTTAGACACATCCCGAGATACATCCGATATATTCGGATCTATCCGAATATATCGCAATCGAAACTCCGAGTAGACCTCCTGATCTGCCCCAGGGGGTCTACCGGCGTAAACTCGCTAACGTACACAAATACTCGCATATATCAACCAATTGCCGGGTCGCTTATTACCAAAGTCCACTAGGCGAGTTATGCTTATTCGTCGATGCCAGTTTGGCGGGAAATCTGGCTCCGCCTCCGGCACTCCGAGCGAACCTACTGAATCCGATATTCGTCAGGTCGTTTATGTGAGTTGGTGGCTCAGTGGTATAGCGGGTTTTATTTTTTCGATCTCGACCATGGGTGCGTGTCCCATTTTTCAAAATTTGTTTTGTTTTTTTTTTTAAGTAATGTTAGGGTGTTAAAATTAGGTTGTTATTTTTTTATAACCACCTAAAAAAACTTTATTTTCGAAAATATTTTCGAAAATACTTCCGAAATTTATATTTCTTCCTTTTTTTTGTTAAGTTATGTTAGGGTGTTAAAATTAGGTTAAGGTTATTTTTTTATAACCACCTAAAAAAACTTTATTTTCGAAAATACTTCCGAAATTAAAATTTTCGCGCCAAACTGAAAACAACCAATCAGAGCAACTCGCCTAGTCGACTTTGGGAATATGCAGCCGGGTCGGATGCCTCACCGAACGCCTTTTGATTGGTGGAGTGAGATCGTTTCTCATACTGTATTGTGTATTCGTGTGAGTTAACGAGTAAGTTTACGCCGCCGATAGACCCCCTCTTGACGGGCTCGTCTCGTATATTAAGGCCTTTTATATAAACTAAAATTTTTTTTCTGGCAGCATTGGCTAGGCACTTTCTCGTCTACTTTGTCAACAAGTTGGCGGTGCTAGCATTTGACAGTACTTATGACACGAAATAAAAAGAAGAAGTATTAGCATATGCTGGCAAGTGCTGTGTGTCTATAATTTCAGCTAGGTCCCTATACCCTAGAGTGATTTGATTTAAAATTCAAATAGCACGGGAAATTATTTTGTTGTTGAAAAAGAGATAAAAGTACGGAAATGATAGTTTTTTAAAGAACTGACCGCTAAGATTTTGATTAAATCTAGCTCTAAAAAAGCTTGCGATAAGAACGTTATGAGAGTGGAAGAGGCGGCAGAGGTGTGTCAGGGAGACCGTTGACTTTAAGCCGCGTCTCCTGCCTGCGCATGTTTTTTCGAAACAATACACAAAAAACATGAAACAAAAGCATTATTTCTCTATGGTTTTCATACAAATGTGGATGGCCACGCCCCAATGTTTCAATGTTTCTGTGTGATGTTTCGAAAAAGCATGAAACAAAAACATTATTTCTCTATGGTTTTCATACAAATGTGGATGGCCACGCCCCAATGTTTCAATGTTTCTGTGTGATGTTTCGAAAAAGCATGAAACAAAAACATTATTTCTCTATGGTTTTCATACAAATGTGGATGGCCACGCCCCAATGTTTCGATGTTTCTGTGTAAATGTTTCAAAAAAACATTCGCAGGAGACCTGGCTTTAGTTAGACCACCACTGGGAAACAAGTGCAACAAACACTGGGCAGAGTGAACAGTGTTTCCAACCAAAGTAGAAGTCTTCCTAACTGCAGGGAAAACTTTAAATGTTTTTTTATTCCCTGTGTGGTCAAAATCATAGTCCGAAAAATGCTTTGTAGTATTTTCCACCCAGCCCCTGTACCGGCGTTACTCACTCGCCGATGTGAGTATGAGAAACGATCTCACTCAACCAATCAGAAGGCGTTCTGTGAGGCATCCGGCCCGGCTGCATATTTCCAAATTCCACTAGGCGAAGTGCTCTGATTGGTCGTTCTCAGTTTTGCGGGAAAATTTAAACGGAAGTATTTTCGAAAATAAAGTTTTTTCAGGTGATTATAAAAAAATAACCTTAACCTAACTTTAACACCCTAACATAACTTTTAACAAAAAAAAAAGGGAGAAATTTTAATTTCGGAAGTATTTTCGAAAATAAAGTTTTTTTAGGTGGTTATAAAAAAAATAACCTTAACCTAATTTTAACACCCTAACATTGCTTAAAAAAAATAATTATAATTTGTGGGATTGAACCCATGGTCATAAAATTGCAATCCCTACACCATACCACTGGGCCACCATATCACACAAACAAGCTAACGAATATCGGATTCACTAGGTTCGCTGGGAGTGCCGGAGGCGGAGCCAGACGAAATTTAAATTTTCCGCCAAACTGGCATCGACCAATCAGCATCATTCGCCTAGTGGACTTTGGATATATGCGGCCCGGCTAATTGGTTGAAATATGCGAGTAGTTAGCGAGTGAGTTAACGCCCCGGTATTATAGTATATTCGCGTTTCAAAATCTGGCTACACTGGTCAAAAGTCATACGTCACGCACGCACGAGGTCAGTCAGTCACAGAGTCAGTCAGCTGTCAGTCTGTCAGACACCTTTTGCTTGAAATTGATTGATCGTTCGTTCACTTTCTTTTCTTCCCCTCTTCCTTGTCTATTATATGTTTGGTCATTCGTGATAACGGTGGAGAGGTGTGGGCTCGTTGTTGGAAAGTGCACGCGCGCGTGATGGTGCTGTGAAGGCGACATGATGGCGGGGTCGTCGACGCGCAGCGGCGGCGCGAGCTGCGGGCCGTGCTCTATCTGCCGTGTGTGGTGGCGCGCGCTGAAATGGCTACCAGTGCTCCTCATCGTGAGCATTGTCGGGTGGTCATACTACGCGTACGTCGTGCAGCTCTGCTTCTGTTAGTAGGACGACCTCGTTTCTTCCTGTTTGGTACCCTTGTAGAAGATGGCGTTATATCGCTCTCTCTTTCTAATCTACAGTTTATCAAGGTAAATCTCACGCGGACCTGCAAGTTTCATGGGATGTGATAAGATTCAGATTCAGATTCAGATTCAGATATTTATTTCGCCATAAAGAACACACAACAATAACAATATTACATTGAGACATATGCATATTCAGTATGGTTCGTCGTCATTTTTTATGATGTCCCGTTCAGTAGTGCAATCTATAAGGAAGAACCGGGTAAGAAACCTTACAGAGCTTTTTTTAAATATAGCTTACATACTAAGTTTTCATTATGTTAAATATAACATACTATATCTAAGCAAAAAATTAAAAATACTAAGTCAAAAATATACTCATTAAAAAAGATAATAAAATACAAAACAAAGAACATAGGGTTCAGTCAAGTTATTAATAAAGCGAGTCGAATTTGTCATTTTAGTATACAAAAGTATTTTTTAAGCAGAAAGGTTTTTGGTTGCTATGATATATGCTTGACCTATAGGCTCCCACTTGTTATAATATTGCCCGAAATTTATTCCGATTTTTTTCTAAACTATAATGAACTATTGCCATACCCAAATTATGTACCAATTTTTAGGAGAATGCTGCCAATAAGACGCCACAAAGTTATTAAAAATTTGGCACTTGAACCCATTCCACAAATACCTAAATAAATAAAACCTAGGAACATACATACATACATATCACACACGCTGAATCCCGACAATCGGGGCAAGAAGAGTAATCGGTGTTGTGCTGCAAGGACTCTGGTTAATTACTGCATAACACCGGCCACCACGTTTCGCAAAGTATTCGAACAAGATTCAATCGATCAAGCAGCTAGTAAGGCACGAAGACCCACCTGCTGCATGACTCGGTGGAAGTGCCGTGCCAAGGTGAGAGGTGGCGAACCAGTCGCCCTTTAGCACGGCATCTTGTCCTTATCCCTTAGTCACCTTTTACGACATGCACGGGGAGAGATGCAGTGAGGCTATTCTTTTTAAGTACCGGCCCCACACGGACCTAGGAACCTAGGAACCTTTCATTAAAAAATGACATCAGAATATATTTTTTTCTGTGAGTGTTGAATTCTTTTTAGGTGTGTTTTATATCAATGGAAAGGTTTTTTAATCATCTATCTAAAGTGCTCTCTCGATAAGAAAAAAATATTGAATCAGTATTAGACGAAAGTGTGTAACCATAGTAATATCCGCTCCGGGGGAAGCTGTTGGAAGGCGGCGAATGTAACAGTACCTGTTTTTCGAGGAGAAGGGAGTCGGCAGGTTAAACCTATGGGTCCAAACACTATGTTGTTGTTGTTTTGGTTTGGGGTTGGCTCTAGGCCTGCAAACTAATCCCGCTTGGTTGGGGACCTTCGTGCAAAACCCCGCAGTCTCCAGCTACCCCAGCCAGCCTATGTCTTCCATGAAAGCCACAAGTCGACCGGGGTGTCTGCAGGCCGCTTATCCCTTAGTCGCCTTTTACGACATGCACGGGGAGAGATGCAGTGGGACCATTCTTATTAAGTACCGGCCCCACACAGTACGTCCAGTCCTGTTGGCAGGTTAAACCTTTGGGTCCAAACACTATATGCTTACCTCCCTTGACTACCATGCCACTTTTGCCGCGAAGAGATTCGGCGCGGCCACAACTCAAATATTTCGTAAAATAATGAAGTCATATGAATAAACTCTATTGGCCCTCTATTATGCCAATAAAATTACCTACAAAACTATTTCAAGAACTTATTCTAAACTAAAATTTACAAACGTGTCCCATAAAAATTATATACCAATGGTTCGGTAAAGAAAACGGGGGAAATAGATGAAAATTAAATTGTTTATGGCTTGTTTTCGCATGTGTTGTGTTTGTGAGAGTGTGTAGAGCAGGCATGGGCAACCTTTTTGGTCCAGGGGCCACATCATTGTTTTGCTGTCGAGACGCGGGCCACATTAAGTTTACATTTCTAAAATGTGTACCCTACCTACTTGCATTGATGCAACTGAATGAAGTGAAGCGAACTGAACTGAACTGAATGAAGTGAAGCGAACTGAACTGAACTGAATGAAGTGAAGCGAACTGAACTGAACTGAATGAAGTGAAGCGACTGCTGCGCTCGCCGCAAAAGTGCAGCAGCCCGGCGCGGCGCGATTTTTGAATTAATATTTAGGCTAGTCGGGCCGGACCCAAATAATTTACAGGAAAGCATCGCGGGCCGGACAAAAAGACCTCGCGGGCCGGACGTGGCCCGCGGGCCGTAGGTTGCCCATGCCTGGTGTAGAGAATAATATGTGCGGGAGGTGAGAGAATGTGAATAAATGTGTGAGGGAATGTCATGCTAGCTTCACATGCATTCTTGTCTGAATTTTCCTGTCAGAATTAGGCGCCATGCCAGTGCTGCCCAAGTGTTACTGTTTGCCTACATTAAAATTGTGTCCGCAGATACGGTGTCGAATGCAGCTGAGCGAATCGCCTACCTGGTGCCTTACCACCTGCTCTTCGTAATGTTCCTGTGGTCGTACTGGCAGACGGTACTTTCGAAGATTGCGCCCATACCGAACAAGGTAAGCTTCGTATCAGTTGTTCATTTCACCCTAAACAATAGTACATGGTGACAATATCTGATTGGCACGTAAATGTCGTAAACGCTTAGTGGTGCGATCGGTGTACCGCCGTTTTGTGATCTTAAGTACTGGGAGACATTGGTTCAGATTCCTCGTAAAACCGTAAGCCCTCAATACCTTCTTAACCTACCAGGGTTTGACCCGTCCGGGTTGCTACCACCGTACTGAATGAAAAGTCAGTCGAAGGGGTTATGTAAATGTTGTGTTTTCGTAAAGTTCAGTGTAACTGGCACAACCAAAGGGAAGCACCAACATGGCACCTAGTTCACCAAGCGGTGTAATGGGCTTGCATCACGGGTGTTGTAGGTGATGTACCCAACCATGAAAGTATCAATATTAATAAAGAAAAAATTTATCAACAGTAAGGTTCATCGACGTAAAACTTCAAAATAAAGTAACTTTTTTTTTTTTTTTTTTTTCTTCGTGTTCTATCTGCAAGCAGCCACCATAGTGGCCTTTATCAGATGTCTGGTATGTTTTATGTCCGAGGGATGCTGCACACTCATTAGCATGCAACATAATCATTTCATCACTTTATGTAGCAATGATTGGTTTTATGCGTTTCAACCGCGAAACCTGATTTGCAGTTTCCAACAAATCCAATGCCAGGCAGTTGACATGACTCTGGAGACGACTTTTATATGATAGTGCTCTTTTCTCTATTTCCTCTTTGATGGTCGGCACCTCAAGGTACTCGTGGATCTCCTCATTCCTGGCGAACCAAGGTGCACTGCTGATACACCGCAGGACTTTATTCTGGAACTGTTGCAGAATAAAGTAACTGTATTTAATTTTATTTACTAATTTAGTAAATATAGTAGCTGTCCTCGTAGCTTCACATCTTGCCAGAATATCCTATAACCATCGAAGAAGATGTGCCTGAAAATGTCTAAGAAAACTGAAAACCCCATGTGAATTTATTGAGTAGTCCACGACTAATAAGTCAACACAGAACGGCACATCGATGTGCCGGTGGCTCGTTGCAGATTTTCTGCTTTATTAGTTAACGTTTTCATATATGAAAGATTTCTATCTGTAAATATGTGCAAGACCCACAGTGATGAAAATTTTTACCAGGCTTGAAAAAAGTAGTAGGTTCTCAATTCCATCTACATACATTCTTGTATTTAATTTATCATTATGTGATATATAATATGACACACCAGGAAGTGTAGGTTCATTATCTCATGTTGACATGGATTAATTTAATCTGAGTTTGCATAATGTAGCTTTTCCTTTAGTTCATTGGTAACTTTAGGCATTTAGGATTTTTAGACATATTTATCCTGATGTACACTATTATATTGTACATCAGGATAAATATGTCTAAAAATTGGGAATTATTGATTTAAATATAAACATTTTAACCTCTTTACTGCCAAGGTTATAATAATGCTTACCCCCCTGATTTGCAATTGTTATGGTGCGCCGCGGCTCGGTCTTAACCTCGAGCGTAGAACTTGACAACTCAAATATTTCGTAAAATAATGAAGCTAGATCAATGAACTCTTTTGCACCTTATAGGCAATGAAATTACCTACAAAACAATGTGAAACATGTGAGAGTTTACTTGTTTAGAAGTAGAGATATAAAAAAAAATAACTTTTTTTTTATTAGAATTTTTTTTTTCATTTGTGTTTCGCGCACTCCCCATAGAAGTTAGGTGGTGTTAAAATAATTGGGGCTCGCGCAGGCTCTTTTGAACGTTACCGGTTACACTAACTTTTCCTTGACATTTCCATCAGAGAAAATAAACACTTGAGACGGCAAGACCTAGTGGTTGACAAAAAACCTGTATTAAGTATGGACTTGGATGGGTGACCGTTCGACCGTTGAGGCTGACTGTGGGTAGGATTTTACATAAAACTGTGGGTCCCTGACCAGTTTGTAGGGTTTAACCTGTCCAACGCGCCGCACTGACTGGAGTTTGGTCGAAGCGTCTAAGAAAATTCGCTCAGTGTAGCCGGTACAAGTTTTTCCACAAGTTAATGAGAGTATTCCCTTTGAAACTTTCAACAGTAGGAACTCCCAAAAAAGATAACATTTTACAGATTTATTTAAATCAAACAAATAAGTGGCTCATTGTTTTTGAAACAGATTGCCATGTAGCTGAACTGAACAGCATAAAAAATAAGTTTAGCCGGTACGACCAAAAGGGAAGCATTGGCATGTCACCTAGTTAACTAAGGTGTTATGGGTTGACTTCAAGAGTAGGCCAACCCATCATGTGAGGCCAACCCATCATGTGGATTTTTATTTTATGAAACCTGACATTTTCATAAAAAAAATACATATTATACAGACATAATGTGGTTTTCACATTGCAGTTCAAGTTGCCCTCGAGTGAGTTGGAGAAACTTTTATCAGCAGAGAGTGAGGACGCTCAGAGATTGATCTTGGAACACTTTTCCCAAGATCTACCCATCGTCACGAGGTAAGACTATCTCCTACTCTTATGTATATAATGTAGGTATGTCTCTGGCCTCACAACAAATAGAAATAAAGAAAGATAATATTGGTTTATTTTGTTTAATTGTAATAAACATGCACTAGCTTTATATTCCTTCATTAGATCCAGTCCCGTCTCGACCAGGATTCGAATCTGGACCTCTGGCATGAGGCTAACAACCCGTTAATGTCTAAATAAAAAAGAATTCTGGCCCTTTTTTATGAAGAAAATAAAAAAAAAATCTAAAAATAAATATAGAATAAAAGTTGTTCAGTTTCAGATGTACAATTACCCCATTTCGGCTACCTACTACTGCCTGTAACCTGTAACATTTACACCATGTGTATAACGATAAAATGAGTCTAAAAATTATTGGAGGCACTTGAGGAAAACACAGAATGATGGGAATCTGACGGACGTGTACTGAATCATACATTTATGTTGTCCAAGCATCATATGTAGCAATTGGATCATTAAAGAAAAACAGGAGAATGTCAGTAAAACAACAGCTGCCAACTGTAAATTAGAACGCAGCTAAGGTTCTTGTGACTAATATTAGGTGCGTTCTAGCGACTTACAAGTGACATCTAGCTAGTTAATCACAACAACAATGGCTTGGAACTCTGTCTATTTCACATTGATAGAGAGAGATGGGTCTTGACCAGTGCTCGGAGGGTGGCGGATGGTCGGCTAGAACGCACCTGTAACGGACAACAGACATTTCTGCGCTACCATAGGTCGCTAGAAGACAGCTTGGCTTGTCATAGCAACCAACTGATGTAAAAAATTACAAAAGTTTATTTCATTCATCTAGTATCCTTATATAGTCTGTGATTCATCTCCATAATTCTCGAATCTCCGGCATGCCACCTTCATACTACCTAATGTATTGTTGTTTATTAATGTGTTGTTTATTTATTTTAGATACTGCCTGTATTGTATTGTTTATTGATCATTCATATGGCAGTTAGACAGCACTCGAACTTGTCACAATTTGTTCTATCTGATTCAATTACACCCAAGAAAAAGAACCGGCAAGAGACATCGCATGGTATTTTTTTTATACTGTTGTGTATTGTGCTGTGTGCTGTGTCTGTACTGTGTTGGCTGATACGTCTAAATCCAGTTTGAAAGTTGTTGGTTTTATCGTTATCTTGAATTTTTCATTTACTTATCCTTCAGGTATTTGTATCAGGTATAGTCTATTTTTGTATTGGTGGGTACCGAGTATCCTTATTACTTCCTCTGAAACTTGGTTCCAGTCGTCCACCACTATATTATTATTAAATGTTTGTGAATATTGGTGTTAAATACTGTGCGACATAGTTTCACGCAGTGGCCTTGAAGATCAATATTTTGCGAAACTTATGTGTACACATGTACACTAACAATGACAGTGTTGTGAACAGGTTGACTGGAAGAATTTGGATACAATGAAATGACATTTTACAAAGTTTTCACCGCAGAAAAATATTAAAAAACAATCAAACACCATTCATTATTTTGGCATGTCACGAAAACATGACGCATTCATGTGGTAACAATACTAAATGGCACAATCGACCAAAACGAGGCAAGGGCTGTACGTACGTATGTACATACCGGCTGGTCAAAAATGTCAGAGCGGTGGACACCTTATCTTGTTTGTGAACTCAGTACGTTCAATATCCGTTGGTGTGCATAATTTTTTTTCTTTCCAAGTTTGATAAATATGCATTTATTACATGGAATTCACATTTTTTTGGAACATCATGGAGTGTTATTGACCGTACTAGGTGGGTTAGACCCAGTTAAACCCATCCGAATTGATACCAATACACGCATGTTTGCATAAAAGATACATGTTCATTGCCCTAATAGTGAATTGTGTTTGTAGGGCGGAGAGAGGACTGTTCCAATCACTGATGGGCAAGGTGTGGGGACCGAACCTATTCCCGTGGGAGAGCGAGCCCTGGTCCGATCCTTTGATATCCTTCCTCCTTCACTCATCATTTTCTCCATTTCCATACAATAAAAGAACAAATAGTATAGCCAAGCGGTAAAGGCCTTTGCGTAAGGCATAAGGTTCGATACTCATTAGTGTACATCATTCTCTCGTTCTAAATTTGATAAGTGAATTAATTTGATGAAATACTAAATATTAATTTTAAGAATAGGTTGCTGCATGGTGTGGACATTTCGGTTGTACCAAATTGTTGGTGTTTTTGTATTTTCACGCTAGTTTGTGCACAGGATTAACCATTTCCTACTTGCACCCCTACACCTAATGGGCCTTAGCGACACACCGGTGTGCAGTTTCTGTATAAAAGACACCATACACATCCTTTGTGAATATGAACTGCTCATTCACAGTAGACACCGTATTCATGGTAGTTATATTCGTAATCCGCGCCAAATAAATCAACCTCAAGAATAAAACTCGGTTGATAGTGGAAATCAAACTTGAGGGTGAGCTATAAACTTTTGAGAGATCACAATAGATCTTCCTAGGTCGCAGTGGTAACAGGGCTCAGGTGCCCTAACCCTCACACTTTAAATCAGGCATGGGCAACCGTTTTGGTCCAGGGGCCACATCATTGTTTTGGTGTCAAGTCGCGGGCCACATTAAGTCTACATTTCTAAAATGTGTACCCTACCTACTTGCATCGATGCCTATTTATAATAAGTAAATGTGAAAATAAATAGATAACACACTAATAAATATTACAATAACATTTCCTGTCAGAAATTGCAACTGAATGAAGTGAAGCGACTGCTGCGCTCGCTGCAAAATCGCAGCAGCTTGGCGCGGCGCGATTTTTGAATGAATATTTCGGCTAGTCGGGCCGGACCCAAATAATTTACAGGAAAGGATCGCGGGTCGGACAAAAAGACCTCGCGGGCCGGATGTGGCCCGCAGGCCGTAGGTTGCCCATGCCTGCTTTAAATCATTATAATCATACTTGCATGGGCCCGGATGTGTTCGGTGAAGCCATGGAGTGCTGTGTTCGTTACCTGCTAAATAGAAGTTCAGTCGGCTACTGTCTGGGTTCCAGGTTTGATTCCTGGCTGGGAACAAATTTTTGTCATCATATTCGCTTTTTTATTTATGTAATCCAGTATGAGTGGCTGAATCTAAGGGAACATCCTTCCAACCAATATCACTTCCTAGAAGGTGCCATAGCGAACACCTTCCTTTTGATTTGCTGGTCTGGAATCCCTTTGAATACTAGACTAGAGGACAACACAGCTGAGGTTGCCATGCGGTCATCTTACGCCCAGTGCAGTGGTAGCAACACCTAGTCGTGTACAATTTGAGCCTACCGCCTAGTAAGGGCAAGGGAAGGCACCTACAGTTTTTCACCGGTTTTGAATGCTGAAGCGGTAATACATGTATGCACGTAAATTTTTCCATCAAAACAAAACTCATTAGGGCCTTGGAGTACATTGTTACGTCGGGCCTTAAGAACTGAAAAAAGAGAACTGTTATAATATGTGGAAACAATATTTCGATGAGAGATCAGTACAGAAAGGTATATGGTACAAAAGAATGTCGTGTGAACTGTTAAAAATTCCCTGGTTTGACATGATGAGCGACAGACCCGGAACAGAAATTATAATGGGCCTAAGACTACGATCCGGACACATTCCAACAAATATGTAGGACAATGTACCTCATGAAGATTTTTTTTTATGGAAACTGACACGGTTGGCTACATTACCTACAACATCCGCAATGTCAGCCCATAACACCGGGTGAACTTGGTGCCACATCAGTGCTTCCCTTCGGTCCTGCCGGCTACACTGAACTGGACGGAAAACACAAACTAGATAGCACAATTACCCAACTGCAGCACATGTGGAATAGAAAAGGACCTACTCCATTACTGTTGTAATGTGCCCGGAAAAAAGGTCTGAGTCAAGATCGTGCCGACCACCCGCCGCTTTGCTTCCATTGAGTAAATGAATGGCGTAATTAAAAACAACATAACAAGATAATATGTTGTATTGTTGCAGGACGATGTCCGGCGCGGTGCGTTACTGCAACCGATGCATGCTCGTGAAGCCGGACCGCGCGCACCACTGCTCCATGTGCGGTGTGTGCGTGCTGAAGATGGACCACCACTGCCCGTGGGTCAACAACTGCGTCTGCTTCAACAACTACAAGTTCTTCATGCTCTTCCTGGGATACGCGCTCATGTACTGCATTTTCGTTATGTGCACGGCGCTGCATTATTTTGTGCAGTTTTGGAAGGTACGTTTTTCTGATATGTTTGCGTCTTTTGTTAATGTACATATTGTTTATTTTATGTTTTTAACAATAGAGGTATTCGAATTTTATTTAATTTAGCCTACTAAACTTTATTTTAGTTATGACAATATTGACCCCACTATGGTAGGGTTTTTTTAAATATCTTAGGGCATAGGCGCCGACTTTTCCAAATTGTCGTGGGTGGAGCTCGGTGCTATGATAAATTACTGGATTATAAATCGGCCACATGCTACTCCGATCATACGTAGGTAGGTACTTCTGTCTGTGCTGTGCCTGTCTGTGCGTGCCCTGCCCAGCGGGTTTTGTGAGGTGCGGAGCATTCTTGATTTTTTTTTTGTTTTTTTTTTTTGTTTTTTTTCTTCTTTTTCATTCATTCTTGTGGGTGCTCGGGCACCGGAGCACCCCCGGAGTCGGCGCCCCTGTCTTAGGGCCAGGGATACTCTATCTATAGTATTCTGACGGCTTTACATTCTGGTAAAAGAGGTTTTATTATTGCTTTACAGGCTCTAATAAGATAGATCAAACCTTTTAATAGCAAAAGTCTGTAGCAGAAAGACACTTGACCGAATTTATGAGAGTCCCTGCCAATTGCCAGAGTGCTGGTAATTTTTTTTACAGTATGGGGCTCTTATAAGTGGCTTAGGTAAGCTAGATAAATGTCAACAGCAGCTGTCGATCCTTTGACGACTGAATAATTTTTCTGATCACTGTATAATCATTGCAGGCAATAAAAATAACGAATATTTGTGAGAAATTCAAGCCGCAAGACCGACAGTTATGTTATGATAGTTACCACTATGAAGATCTTCTGTTCCGAATAAACGTAAAGTTTTCTTTCAATCCTTTCCTTTTTTTCTTCTTTTCCTTTTCTTTATTGAACATTTAGTAAATGAAATACAAAAATCTCATTCCCCTCGTTATTTAAAGTACAACCCGACATTGCACACTGTTTACTTGTTTGGTTTTAGTTGATAAGACATCATATTTTTCTTTATTATAATTTGAACGCTCACACTCACAGAGTTGTGTTGCTCAAATACCAAAGTAAGACGAAAGTGTTGCAGTTTGATACAGTTTCTAATGTTGATAGATAGAAATACTTTGCCGGCACAAATATTTAATTTTTATTTCAAATATATTTCTGGGCGTACTCAATAACGTGCGACATTATTTCACGCCGGACCAAAAGCTGCTTTTGTATAAATCGCAGAACAGGTCCTGCTTGGAGTACTGCTCGCGCCTGTGGGATGGCTCTGCCAAATACCAACTTGCGCCTCTGGACTCGATCCAGCGTCGAGCCGTGCGACTAGTGGGTGACCCCGAAGTGTACCGCGATCTAGAAACACTGCAACTTCGCAGGGATGTCGGCTCCCTAAGTGTGTTCTATCGCTTATCCCATGGGGAGTGCTCGGAGGAGCTGTTTAACGCGATCCCGCCGTCCCCTTTCCACCTCCGCACCACGCGCACCGGGCAGGGTATGCATCCCTACACACTGGACTTACCGCGGTCGCGTTCTAACCGGTTCTGCAGATCTTTCCTCTAAAGAACCGGTAAACTCTGGAACACTCTCCCTGCCCATATATTTCCCCCCAGTACATTGTCAGGTCCTTCAAGAGGGACGTGAATAGGCACCTGTCAGGCCGGCATGGCATTCGCTACCCCCGCATACGACCGAATGTCCATGGGTGTCGTCAGACACCTTATAGGTGGCTAGGCGCCACATGTCGCGATTTCTATAAAAAAAAAAATAAACACACCACAATTTGTTTACACGGAAAGGCAGACTACAGTAATATACAGAAAACAGATATTTCTTCCAGCAAACGCTTGGGATTTTTGAGTCACATGTAGAGAAATAAAGTGATGATCATAAATTGTGACTTTGCTTTTTTGCATTTTTCAGCGTAGATGCGATAGCCAGTTTTTTTTTTAGGGATATAAATGTTTTTAGAGGCGAACGACCCTCGGGTGTGAGAATTGAAAATGTGATGTGTGCGTGTTGGGTTCCAGAAGAAATTCCCCAACGCGATGACGGGGGAAACGAACACGGGCCAATTCCACGTGGTGTTTGTTTTCTTCGTTGCGCTCATGTTCGCCATCAGCCTGGCGTCGCTGTTCGGATACCACTGCTACTTGGTGCTACACAATAGAACCACGCTCGGTCTGTATTTACTAGTTATTTTATCTTTACACATTGTTACATCTGCAGTTATATGACTTATTACATCTCTTTGTAATAAATGTAAACTAATTTTTATTGATTTTTTGACTTGATATAATATGAAGTATCAAAATTGACGATGGCACTATACACCAGATATAGGTAATTTAAATAGGCAGTGTGGTCAAATTCTTCAGTATTTGCTGTAAATATTAATGCTCTTGTGAGCGGTAGTATGGGTTAATTATTTGTAAGTTACTATAATATAATACTTATAAGGTACTAACAAAACATTGTGACTTGCGAAGTTTGTTTGTCAGTTCTTCTTCGCATTGAATTTAGAACTGGCGGAATTTTCGACATGTCCAAGCGTAGGTTACCTACCTATGGATGAAATTATACAATAAACAATAAACAATAAACAGTAGCATTCCATTTGCCCCGTTTCCACCTCGCCTCGGTCGCCATATATATATTTTTTTTATATGGAGACTACATCACCTGCAACATCCGTGATGTCAGCCCATAACACCGGGTGAACTAGGTGCCATGTCAGTGCTTCCCTTCTATAGTGCCCGCTACACTGAACTTGACGGAAAACACAAACTATTTACATAGCCGTTTCGACTGACGTTTCATTCAGTGCGGTGGCACCAACCCGGGCGGGTTGAACCCTACCACCTAGTAATATAAGAAGGGAGTCATATCCCTTAGTCGCCCGTAGTTTTACGACATACACGGGGAGAGATGCAGTGGGGCTATTCTTTTAAAGTACCGGTCCCACACGGTACAAGTTATTTTATTTTTACACATTGTTACATCTGCAGTAGCATTCCATTTGCCCCGTTTCCACCTCGCCATAGCCTCGGTGGTGATATGGATCAACATCCGATCGTGAAGTTAAGCAAACCCAAGCACAGTCAGTTGAATGCATTCGAAATCCACCTGACGATTCCATAAAAAAAAGACCTCCCAAGTCCCAAAGGTTAGTAATACCGAACGGCATTAAACTCGCCTATTGTAACTGGCTTATAACCGTGTTCACTTATTTGAATTGGATTTTCCACAAGTATCTCCTTTCAAATATCTCCCACACAAATCTCATATAAATTTTTAGGCGAAGAACGCTGCCACTAAAACGCCGAGAAACTTATGTACGTTTCACTTGAATCCAATTAACAAATAAAGAAAAACAAGGAACTTTCAGTCAAAAATGATAAGACATTGGAATATATGTTTTTTCTGTGTGAGTGCGGAATAGTTTGTAGGTGTGATTGCTGGCAATGGTAAGGTTTTTTAACTATCTATCGAAAGCACTCTCTCGTTCTAATAAGGAAATTTTACTGAAATAACACTAGACGAGAATGTGTGACCATATAATGCTGTCTCCGGGCGTAGATGTCGGAAGCCGGCAGATTAATAGATATGGCCTCCGCTCGGAGATGATGGGAGTCGGCAGGTTCAACATATGAAATATTTTTTGAACTCTCGATGTTTCTAATTGAGAAGTAGTAATGTGTAGATATTTCTGCAAAATCATAATAAATATGTGTCCCGTGCAGTATTAAAAAAAAACTAGTTATGATCTGCCCCTGCACCGGCGTTACTCACTCGCCGATGTGAGTATGAGAAACGATCTCACTCAACCAATCAGAAGGCATTCGTTGAGGCATCCGGCCCGGCTATTGGCTGGAATATGCGAGTATTTGTGTGAGTTAGCGAGTGAGTTAACGCCGGTAGACCCCCTGACTTGATTGTGCAAATTGCAGAGGCATTCCGAGCGCCGATGTTCCGTTCGGGAACGGACAAGAACGGTTTCTCCATCGGCACATTCAACAACTTCAAAGAGGTGTTCGGGCGAGACCCGCAGCTGTGGTTGCTCCCCATTTTTAGCAGGTATGTACATATTTATAAGTAAATTATTTTTTTTTGTACTTAGTTTTGATTCATTTCACAAATATTGTTTCACCAACCCTCAAAAAGGCATTATTTAATTATTTGAATGAAAGTAATGAGTAATGAGGTGGGATGGCGTGCGTTGAGCCCGCTGTCACTGCGACCAGACCTATTCAGATCTATTGCGAATTTTCCCTCTTAGTTCACCTTCAATTCCTAACTTCTTCTGAAGCTTAAGTTGTCAAAACTAATGGTATATATTACTACCTATACTTACTTACTTATTACAATTTATCTGAATTTTCATAGCCATTCAGTAATACATTTGTGTTTTACTAATTTCTGTTTGGTTGACATGCTACGTGTGTTTTCATCTCACACCACATCTCACCCACTGTTTTTGTTAACTTTTTTGTCAATTTTATTTTGAGATAATTCTAAAATTAACATATCAACATTATATATATTTACATACAATTTATATTACGCACAATAATACACCGTATTAAATTGCATATACATACACATATTGAAATGCACATTAATTACTGATCGTTTTAATATAAAAATATTGAATAAACCTTGACTTTACATGGGTTTACATTATTCTGTTAAAACTACACCAAATGTATAACATTTGACTGACAACACTAAAATGCATGTTTGCGATTGGATGAATATCAAATTTTTCTTCAAAAAGTGTCATAGTTCTTTTACAAACTAACCTTTGCCTAAGGTCCACGTAGACGGTTATAATTGACATCTGTAATATGTGCATGGCTTAGATCGGCAAGCTGTAGCTTGAAGAGCACCTCGATGACAGGAGGAGAAGTGAATGACATGTTCTGTGCCCAATCTGCCAATAACATTGATTACTAAATTACTTAAATAAAACCAATGTTTGCTATTCACCGCTAATTCAACCGAACGACTTGCGTTTCAATATAGATTTACTTAATGTGAATTACATTTTCACGCGAACAAAATTGTGCAATGTCAATGAAGTAACCGAAAGGATATTTTTACCCAGCTACTTGATAAGCAGAAGGGATGCGTGTTTATTGATTACGAACACTGGTGGAGGTATAAGGGTATCTTTGTTGTCCTCCTCGCGGTTCCAACAGCTGACCAAGGTCTCGCATACCGTGCATGCATTTCGAGCTACTACGACAATGCTGATAATTGTCTGTCTCCGGTATGCACCTACCTTCTCGGAGGTGATATTGGCTGGTCGGCGCATATGCTTTTGTCTCCTCTGACTCAGCCACACATACCGGATTAGATAAAAAAAAAAAATTATCTTTGACGTGTGAACGTTCACACATGTCGAGACTTAGTTAAAATGTTATATTTAAATAGCAAATAGTTTACCTTCTCTTGATAAATATAATTTTAAACAATTCAAACTAATTCTACTAATTAAACTCTCAAAATTTATTTTTTTATTTTCTACTGTTAGTCCAGCAGTTATGTACTTTTTACCTGGAAAGTATTCCGAAGTTAATGAAACTTTTACAGGTTGTTTGGGGGTACACTAGGAATATTATCCTAAGTTTTCGACCTCGAGGACCCTGTGCTAACTTGGGGGTGGGCAAAAACCTCAAAATGTTTCTGACTTTTTTCAGCTTTTCGCCTATACCTATCTTTTAAACTAAGCAAATTTTGTTGACCATATTTCATAACAAAGTTGGAGAGCATTAAATTTCAAATTTCAAACAAACATTATTTTTGGAAGAACCTGAAGCAGTGAGTAGCAACAGAAGATCTATGTAGGTATTTAGGTATATAAACAAAATTAACATCGAAATGATGGTAACAAATAGTTATAGGGTTTAACCTTAGTTTTTTTGCTATTTTTTACATTTTAAGAAACTTTGTCTAACTTTGATCGGCTGTTTCTCTGTTAATATTGGGCCTGAAAATCTGGTTCAACAACGGAATTTTAGGAAATTTAATGCTCTCCAACCTTGTCATGAAATATGGTGAACAAAATATCCTTAATTTAAGAGATATGAGCGTAAAACCGAAAAATGTCAGAAACATTTTGAGGTTTTTGCCCACCCCCAAGTTAGCACAGGGTCCTCGAGGCCGAAAACTTGTGTACCTAGTGTACCCCCGAACAACCTGTAAAAGTTTAATTAACTTCGGAATACTTTCCAGCTACCCGCACCTTTTTTCGACATGTCGACTGGACTATGTTATAAAATATGGAAGCTTTGAATTTTCTGGAGTTGAAAAATATATATATATTTTTTTCTTAAAATAACTATTATTCTACATTCAGATTCACTATTTTCCATTAGGTATTTATTTATTGAATGCTTTCTATGTATCTTAAAGTCGTAAAGCTCTTGTTATATGTCGATAGTATAATAGTTTGAAATGGATGGTACGTTACGCGAGATCTGAAACATTGGTGTTGCCAGCTGTGGTGAGGGGAGTGAGTATCCTGTGAGAAGCGAGCACCGGGTGTTGACGTTTACGTCGCTGGAGGCGCGCGGAGGCTACGATGCCATGGGCACAACAAGGTCAGCCTTGATACATTCCCCCGATAGTCATCTGAATGTACCGTGAAGGCCATTTGTAGGGTTAGAGCTGGTCTATCTTATGCTTCAAGCTCGCTAAACTGAAAGCTAAAGCCATTTTTGCAAAGGGAAATGAGTCCTGTGATACTATGCTTCAAGCTCACAACTGCAGAATTTAATTTGAAGATTTGGTATAGTAAAATGTCGGTTAAAGTCCTAAAAAACAACAACAAAAACAGTGTGTGTGTATATACCTATGTACACTACCCTTGTATCAGTGGTTCTAAGTACTTATGCCCTGTGCAAAAAGAAGTTGTTCTTTGGTAATACGGTGTTAAACTGTGACCAAACAAAACGTCCTCCCGGCCTTCAATGGTACGGAACCAATTATTAGAAGAATATTGATAATTCCCTCTTTGAGATTGAAGTGACCTAGTTGTGTTTTTAGGTACTCACTATACGCCGTTATACTATTCTAAAATGCGTATATTTCCAAAACACCAGTTCAAACACTCGTTTCGAAAATATTTGTACTCTGGAATGTCATAGATGTTTAGCTGTAATGTCAAAGAGTAACTTTTCAATATTCCTTTAACTTGTTTTTTTTTTTCAATAAATTTATTTGCTGTTTTACATACACTCTTCCAGAAGTAAGTCAAGGCAGACTGTATCCGACCCGTGAGACCTGGCCGCGACCCCTGTACAATACAGATACAGTACAATACAGACTTTTCTCCTTATAGTGAGCTAGAAGCATAATGTTCTTAGACAAAATATGAAGTGTAGAAAGTGAGACTGATTGTAAGACACATCCACTGCCAATGTTTTCGTTGGAATGTATTATCCTTAATTTGCAATAAAATCTATTGTTGTAGCCAAGTAATATTTTATAAATAAATTAGGGATGTGGGAGAATTCATGTGACAATGTATCAATATGTCCAGTGGCGGCTGGTGACTTCAGTGACCGGTAGTGCGCTAAGTACCTACCTACTTAAATACCAAATTACCCAACACATTCCCCTCATGTTATTTTAAGATCGGGACTTCCGATGTTTTTAAATGCCTGCGTTTAATAATTATGTACGTACCTAGTATGAATATTCTCAAGACACTCAATGAGTTGCAAAAAACAAGAAAAGAAATCCAAACAACTTTTTTAACTAATTTTAGTACCTTTATGAACACATCCATAGACCACAACACTACTGCAGCTTTAAAAAAGAAAACAGTAGTAATGCCCCAAAAATACTTAAAATAAATATATAAAAAAAAAATAAAAGCATTTGAAAAGTAGGAATTGAACCCGGGATCACCTGATTGTAAAGCCTTACCTTTAACCAACGCTTAGGCAAATATCGGCACCACTTAATTCACAGTATCACACAGAAAACACAAAACCTAACCATATCCCATTTTAAATATTCGCGCGCTAACGGGTATGTGACATCACATGACAGCGCGCTGACTCTAGCTAGACAGACGGACTCGTGCAAAACGAATCGCTCGCGACGCGACGCGTCGCTCGCGCGGATATTCACGATATAGCGTCCTTGTTTGGCGCTCGTGCGCCGCACGCAGAACTCTATTTCGGCCCATACTGTTTCTATGAAGTATCTTTTGTCTCACGCGCCAGCGGTGTTTTGCCGATCTCCATACATTCAGCATGGGAGACCCGCGTGCGCTCTCGGATTCCGCACGGGGCGCGCGTTTACTCGCAAAAAAGTGTCTTGTGATCTATAAAATAAGGTCGAATTCACATTCGTATTTATTTGGAGTACGATCTTTATGGTTTTAATGTAGGTATATTGTAAGATATTATTTATTTTGAGTGGTGTGGTAGTGCGGCGCACGAGCGCACTTTAGGACCAGCCGCCAGTGAATATGTCATATTCGTTTGAATTGTGGGATTAGTATGATGGTTGTTAGATTAGTTAAACTCTGTGATATGGCGCCAAATGAATATTGTTTAATTTAATTTTACTATTTGTTTGTTGCAAATCTTGATTGAGATTTCTCTATACTTTTTACTGGGTTAGTAAATATAAAATTTTTTTTTAGACATTGCACTGTTCAACATAAATATTTCTTTAAAATTTATTTTCTTTAACTTCCATCTTATATCCAGTCTTGTTGTTTTAATTTGTTTATTAATACAATTTTACCATAAAAATGTATGTAATGCATTTATTTTTTAATATGAATTATATTTTTGATCAGGTTTATAAAAGTTCTTAATCAAAATAAAATATTTTTCAAATAATTTCCTTGTTATTAATTTTTTTCTTCTTAACTTACGTTTTAAGGAAGTATATTTTTCCTTCCTTGGCTTTCAACTTGAAGTAGTTGTAAAATAAGCAGTAAATTTATTTGTGATCGCTTAGAAACCTTTACTATGAAATACATAAAGAAAGATATTAAAGTACTTACTTGCTTTGCTTCTTAGAAGTAGACCGTAGATAGAAGTACAATTTTATGGAAAATTTCACTAAATTTACAATCGAAAATCATTATTTTCTTCAAATGCTTAATGCACTCGTATTTTAACCAACTTCAAAAAAAGGGGATATTCGACCCATGCTTTCTTTTTGTGTCTAAACCAAGATGGATGGTCCAATCGGAGTGATCCTTTTTAAATTTAATAAGCGAAGACATTACTTCGATTATGTTATCTACAACATACTGAAATCTTGTATTTTTCCCCCTTTCTATATCTATAAATGTAACAAAAATATACTAAATTATTTATTTTTACGTATACTTCTCTTCTCTGTCTGCAAAAGATAAAAGAATGAAATGTATATAATTGTTTATCTTTCCCTCGTCTTCTCTGTCTCAAACTGTCTCGGTTTGTTCTCAGAAGTTGATCGCGGCTTGCTAAAGATGGTTTTATTGTAATTTTAGTGAAGACGAAGCTACTGAGACTTGCTGTCAGTGTTCCCGGAGAGGCCGTACCGTCCCGCAGATAGTCTAAGGCGCACTATGTATACATACTGTATGACACCAAACATGCATTTTAAGAATTTTTTCTAATAATATTTGCATAAAATGTACTTACAACATTTTATTTACCTACGTTAAATTTACTCATTTTTATAGAATAAATGCGCACATTTTTTGTAATAAAATTATTTTACAACCGAAAGCGTCTTTCTTTCATCGGCCTTTCAATGTAATCCCAATGTGTAGGGTCTGTAACAAAAATGTTACAAAATCACCTTTATGGTATTTTTCATTGGAAGCTAACATGGTTGGCTACACCACTTGTGATGTCAACCCATTAGGTGTTAAACTAGTGCTTAACTTTGGTCACGCCGGCTATACTGAATTTATTGACTCATTCAAATCTCCCGTACTAAATCAACATATAATTTTCTCATATTAATGTAAAAGCAGGAAAGGTATCTTGCACGTGTCATGAGCTCCAGATCCTTGTTTTTGGGTCATTCACTTCTTTTCTATGTTATCAGATCTCATTACTATCATTTGTAAATGTTGGCATATTTCAAGCGCATACATTCTTCGACTCAACGGCCGCTTGCGCACTAGACAACAACGGCACGGCGACGTAGATGTCACGGTCGCGACACTGCAGCAGTGAGACAAAAATGTATGGCCGTTACCGTGACGTTACGCCGTCTTTCGCACTCGCCTACAACAACCGTAATTCCATTTCATACATTTTGGTCTCACCTGCTGCCGTGCTGTGTGCATCACTTTACCGTTGTTGTGCCGTTGCGTTGTCGTCTAGTGGGCAAGCGACCTGGCAAACATTTCTCTAGTGTTATCTGCGAAGATCGTGGATAGTACACTACAATAATGAGAAATTCACGCATCAGCTTCAAGCTGTTAGTTCCATATATAATAATAATAATAACATTTCCTAGCTCGTAATTAATGTAATCCCCTATGGAAATCTTTAATAGGCCATCGTAAGTGTTCATTCTATGTGTATAATTTGTATAACTTGTCCTGTTGATTTCCTGAAAAATAAAGAAAAAAAAGAAAAAAAACGTGTTAACTGAAACAAATTATACATAACTTCACATTCTGTTCCATCGAAAACTGTAATACTAAAAATGGCACATACAAATATATATATATATATATGTATATATTGAAATTTTATGTTCTTGTTATAACATCCGAAACTCACATTTGAAGGATGTATGTGCTTTACGATCATACTCTACACCTTGGCTCCCATTCTAACATAATCCAATAATCACCTCAAAACCATTTGTCATAAAAAAAACTTTACTTTAAGTATATCAAAGTTTTTACTCAAGATCTGTGACTGTAGTAACAAATTGTAATATAAATTTAATAACATTATTTTGTACACAACCATATTTTGCTAAAATTTTCTCTACGGAGATCTTCAGTAGAAAGGTCGATACAAAGTAAAATTGTCCCAAATGCTTTTGAGGTGAATGTTCGATTAAGTTGGTACGGGATCTGAGGTTCAGAGTATGCACTTAATCCATTATTGCTGAATTTGTACATTGGTAACATTGGACTGTATCGAGAAAGACTGGGCCTGTGTACTAAATGTTTAGAAAACAATTGACTTTAGCATTATACATATACATGACATAGGTTCAATGTTTGAATTTCTCGGTGCAACTTAGAGCCTCTAGCTAAATGCATCTTTATTGTTGAATCTAGTGCACACTGACATTTGACTGAATCTCGGAAGCGATAGAGTGATGTATCAGTAAGTACCTAACACGGGTATTTTTAAAGAATTCCAAGGAAACTGTTATTTACTTGCAAATTACTTCGTTCCCAACACGAGCAGAATGTCTAAGATCGCGCCTAAAGAGGTTATACCCTCATCTGTTATTTGGTTAAGATATAGTTTACCGAAAAGATGACACATAGGCTAATACATCTGACTGGGTTGTGTGGCCAAAATTGTATACCTAAAAGATTCGGAGATAGAGGTCAAGGTTGTTGTTGTTGTTGATTTGGTTTGGGGTTGGCTCTAGGCCTGCAAACTAATCCCGCTTGGTTAGGGACCTTCGTGCAAAACCCCGCAATCTCCATCTACCCCTGCCAGCCTGTCTTCCATGAAAGCCACAAGTCGACCGGGGTGTCTGCAGACCGCTGCAACGGAAGATGGAGAACGGAGTATGTCCCTTTGTTGGTTGTCAAGCTCACTGCACTCCAACAAAACATGATCGGCCGTTTCATTCGTTGCCAAGCACCCTCTGCATAGTGGACTATCCGTAATACGTATCCGTGTGTAGATGTTTATTTTGTGAGCAGTGGCCGCTCATCAGACCAACGGCTATTCTTAGCTTAGCCCGGGCCAGGTTAGAGGTCAAGGTAATTGGGGTCAAAATATAGCTAGGCAAAGTAGTCGTGATTTATTAGACTACATGTAATTTTTTTCGATATGCCTTATTCGAATAACAGATGAGGGTAACAAACAGCTCGCAACGCATGTGTCGATAAAGATACACCAGTCCACAAGTGTGACAAAATAGACATATGTTTGTGATGTCGTCTTTATGCCACGCGCGCTTACTATACATACATCTGCTGAACGCGTTGATGCCCTTATTATTTTTATTTTATTTGATAATAAAAACAAAGTTTTATGTATCACTCTGTCATTTCTTTCCGTCCTTAATTCAATTCAATCTGCAGTCATAGTATGCACCGTGCTTTGAAAAATTGTGCTTTTAAATCATTTAAGCTTTCTAGAATGCTAGAAATTTAGTTTAGATGAAGATTGTAGCTGGCAATAATTGCTTTGTTTAAAACGAATTTACGAATACTTAAAAAGTGAGAAAACTGTAGCTCTATATTATACGGAAAAGTGCCAAGAATCTGAAGAATCTGATGTAGAATCTGTCTTCCTTTTTCCAAGTATTTAAGGTTTATTATTATGTCAAAGAATTACTCGACGCTATGGCAAGTCAACATTTTGTCCCTCCCTTTCTGTCTTAGACAGTAGACACCTATTTGTAGTCGGTCTGTTACATTGAAAATCAAACACTGAGAATGTCTGAAGATATAATAAAAAAATCAATTGGCAAGTGTTAAACGACTGGCTGTTGCGCATAGTGTGGGCGAGGGGGCGACATTCCCGCAGCGGCGGCCCGACGAGGACACCGAGTCTTTGCTGAGCTCCGAGCGAGGCTGGGACCGCAGCCGTGCGGACCACCTGGACTCATCCAGCTTCGACGATGCCCTCGAATGATCATCGCTTAATACATCAGTACTTGTTCTATAGAGCTGTCTTCATACCGGGACCGCGAGCAGTGAGTGTCCTCTGACCAATGGGTTAAATTGTTATTTAAAGCAGGAGGAACTGACATTTAAACCTCTTGCAGTGTAAGCAATGGAAAACAACAGCTATGTACAGCGCGACACAATTCAAAGGTTACATCGATGTAACTTATGGCGTGACCAATATAAATCAACTTTTTCCCGCCTGCAATGTCTTTGTATTGGTCACCACCTGTGTGATGTTAGTTGACCTTGTGCGAAATCGAATAGCACGCGTTCGTCCGGCTCTCACGGAAATAGGCGATGCGATGCACCTTTGACTGTGTCATAATGCAAATGAGTGACCCATACATGAGATAAGTTTCGTTAATACGACAGGGAAGCATTTGAGCGGTTAAAATGGAAGTGCGTAGCTTGCATAGTGTAAAATTACTGTTACAGAACGCTATTTGCTCAATGAGCCCACTACTATTAATACCTTAAAAGGCTATTCAGTTCTGTATATCAGCATAACCTCAAAGTCAGATGATTTATAGTTGCCAAGAACTTTAGTCCCGAGTTCTTTTTTTTTTTACAAGAGAGGGATGGAAGCATTCCTCCTTAGTTACTACCTTAGAAAAAATTTCGCCAGTTTCGCTGAGTTAAGCTGAAACGACACCTCACGGCAGCGGAAACTAATTTATTCATACTATTTACTCGTCGTATCCTGCTAGACGGTGCGGTTTTCTTCATACAAAGAATATTCACCGCACCGCTCCGCTCAGTGCCACAAGTGCAATAACATGTTTATGATCGAACGAGTTAGCAATTTAAATTAAATTAAAATTTTAGTCCCGCTAGAAAATGATTTGTAGGTAATAATTTTGGCTTTTTTTGGGGCAGCATGCGTGAGTTGCTTGTCCAAGAGACCTATTGGCAATATATTTTGCATTTCATGGCAAATAATTTTGGCCCACGGCCAGCCATTTTTGGCAACGTTGGCAACACTTCACTTAAGTGAGTCAAAGGTATGCTGAGTATTGGCATTGGTGTAAGCCACAACATAGTAAACAAAATACAAAGTAGCAAACATCTTTGTGAAGACCTCTCTTCACTTCATGTTGACAAAAAATATACTGAAGGCATCACGTCAACATTTAAAAATATGCAAAAACGTTTTTATTTATTTTAGAAGAGCAATGACCTCGTAAATGTGGCATCTGTCAGTCTAATACAAAACGTAGATGCTATCTCATAATGCCTTTACATGCGGGTCGCATTGAACAAAGTACAGTTTTGTATTGAGGGGTTGAACGTACACATAATTATTTATTATGTTTGACAACAACCACTGATGAATTAACTATTGCAGATACAGGATAATGCTTGCAGGTTTTTCGTAACCAAGCAGAATCGGAGACGTACCACCTGCTTTGTATAATTTTTTTGTAAATTATTTATTATGCTTTTGGATGAAATTTGGATGTAAAATTCAAGTAGCACAATGCTGGAAGAGCAGTTTTGTAGTAAACTTAATGTGAGAATGAACCAATTGTTTAATAATAAAAAGATCTTCAGCGCTGCTTCAAGAAACAAAGTTGAAGACAATGTAATGTATAATTTGTCGTAATATACCTACGGATGACATTCCTACATGATCTCAACATTGACTGAATCATATTTGTACATACATATACTATTCCTTGAAATGTATGTTTATTGCATTCAATAGAGCAAGTAGACACAACAGGAGTTCCATTCACTTGTTTCAATAGTTAAACTTTTTGCTTAAAATCATACAATATATAGTATAATATATATATGTATATATATTTATAGGAGATTCTTGGACATTCCCTGTGTTAACATGCTCCTGATGATTATACATTAAAATTATTTTTTATATTTGATATATCATAACTTATTTACTTACTTATAAATAGTTTGTTGGGTACACACACACACAAATGTTTTATTTAGTTACCCAGGTGTGATTATGTACAAAGCCACTTGTCTGAAGACTGTGGATTAGAAGCAAATTAGATTTTGAGAGTATGCTCGAAATTTGTATTTACTTAATGTGTACCTAAATAATTTTAATAAAAACATGTACCTATCTAAATATTAAGTTTGAGAGAAGATGTAATTGATAAAGTTAAATCAATTTCTTTTGCTTTCATAGTAATCATTCCTCTGCTTGGAAAGCCATATCGTACAGTAAAATTTAAAGGTGTATGCAACACTTATTTCTGCCTAATTTGCTCCAAATTAAGCATTTGTGAGATCAAAATATTTCTTTTAAATAAATTTTCTTTGCTCTCTAATAATTTAAACAACTTTTTTATGGAGTCAATATTATCACAATTTAAAATGTGTTTTTTTAGTAAGATTTTTAAAAAGCATGAAAATAACATTTTTTTTTTTTTTTTTTTTTATGGATACTGACACGGTTGGCTACATCACCTACAACATCCGTGATGTCAGCCCATAACACCGGGTGATCTAGGTGCTATGTCAGTGCTTCCCTTCATTTCGCGCCGGCTACACTGAACTGGACGGAAAACACGAACTATTTACATAGCCGTTTCGACCGACGTTTCGCTCAGTGCGGTGGTACCAACCCGGCCGGGATAAACCCTACCACCCAGTAAGGTAAGAAGGGAAGGGACCTACAGTTTAACGTGGAATCCGAACCACGGTCAGCCTCCAACGGTCGGGCGGTCACCCATCCAATAACTGACCGCACCACTGAGCTGCCGAGGCTGACGATCCCTTAGTCGACTTTTACGACATGCGACGGGGAGAGATGCAGTGGGGCTATTCTTTTTAAGTATCGACCCCACACGGTACAAATTACATTGTGTAGGCACTTAACTTACTACAGGTACAAGCCAGGGTATATATTTATTCTAGTTCTTCTAATTTGTTCTATTTTGGTATTTAGATATTTTATTCTTAATTTCATCTTTAATTTCAAACATTTTTTGTAACACAATTTTTGAAGAAGGTTATTCTGTAATGTATCTTCTGATTTTGCCTCCAGGGTATGAATTGATATATCAATGGTTAATATTATGTCGCTGTTACTTTTGGGGAAATAATAAAAAAATATTATATCATGTTTATTCATAAAAAAAATTTACATATTCAGCGAACGCTAAAAAACAGCAAACAGAAAGGCGAGAGAGTGTGAGCCAAATTTGAAAAAAAAAAAATTTGAGAAAAATGAAAAGTGCAAGTTCATTTCTGTATACACGCTTGATTTAAAGTTTAAAGGTTGCCCGATTGTTAATAAATTAGCAGTTTTATTTTGAGTTAAAAAATCTGCCCGATTTTTAGCAGTACTGTAAAAATTTTGTTAACAATAATATTATACTATAACTACGATAATTTGTGATAGACATCATTCAGTTATCTAGAATAATGTCAGGAGGCAATAGCAGCTGTAACAAAATGTATTTGATAATGAGAATCCGCTATGTTCTGTTTCCTCCCAAGTAAAGCCTGGGGTTTTCAAGAGGGGCGTGAAAAGTCTCCTGTCAGGCCGGCATGGCATTCGCAGTCTCCGTGTATCACAGAATGTCCATGGGGATCGTTACACACCTACTTGTAGGTTAAACGATGCCACAAGTCGAGCAATCCATAAAAAAAAATCACCTCGAGATAAACCGAAAGGGCCCTACTGCACTCATAGATCATTCGCTACAAGATGATACGAGTGACAGATGCCAGTAAATTAAAAAGAGTATAGGAGTATAAATTGATAATGTTTGGATGTGTAAACCTTCTTTTAGAAACCTGACAAGGAGAATTGCTAAATGGAAATAATACTTCAGGTCAGTAGAAAGGCATTTGGTACAAGACCATACAAGTGGAACACTTCAACAGACATGGTTTATGTGCCCAGGTCTTTCACGTCCGAGCGTATTCAGATTCAGATTCAGACCTTCATCTGCCTTAAGACTTGAGACTCCGATCTGTACACACTCCATTAAACAATAGTGCCCACATGATGTGAAAAATAGATTCACCAAATTGCAACATTTGCACTAAAGTTGAAGATCGATTTTATGTTTTCCATTAGAAACTTTTTTTCTAAACTGTACACACATAATATAAAACTTGAAAAAGCGAATGTTTATTTGACAATTCAGAAAGTTGGATTCAAGCAAACCATAGATAGTATTGCATTCAAAGGGTTGACCTTACCTGATGTAACGCGTATCATATTTTGGTGAACTAGTAGAAAACACAGAGCTAGGTACTACAGCAAATCAATGACTAGTAGACCTATCACTTACTTGTGCCTCCATAGAGAATAGAAAAATAGATGATCGGTGAAATGAACGCTTCAACCATGCCTTGAGAAGAAGAAATGTTGGACTGGAGTTAATTGTGTGTGGTGTGGAGATTTTTTAAATATTGATATTAAATAATAAATGATACATTGATGATATTTTTGAGTGTTTTAATGTTTTATACTGTATATGAAAGTGATATGATCGAACAAAAAAGAGCTCTTCGCCATTTCACTGCTGAGACAATTCAACAAAATAAAATGGTTCCTATTAATATTGTTATAATCATTGCAGAATGCAAAATCTTAGTATTCCATAGCATACTAGATATTTTTGTCTTTTCTTGGTTGAAATGGTTTCATTTATAACGAAAACAAAATGCATAATGTTGATTTTATGTAATTCAATAAGATTGGACAATTCTACCTACATAACATGTTTTTCTCTGACTTACATACTATTATACAAAACATAACTGAATGTGTACACGACAGTACAATTTCAGCCAATCACAGGAATTTGAAATCCTAAAAATTCTAAAAAAAAACTTAAGCAGATCCAAAAAAATACATTCACCAAATTTCAAATATCTTCACCTAAGTACATACTACAAAATACCTAACAAAATAATAATCGCTGGGATAAATCTTTAACATATCTATTGAGACTTCAACAAAATGGTTGTAGAAAATAACGCATAAGACACATTTTTTCAAGGATTCAGCACTCACTCAGCAGCCAATTAAATTAATTAGCTGTGTTCTAGCAACCTAACAATCGCGCTTTGGGTGCTGTAAGCACCGTCTGACAGCTCTCAGTGTTCCAGAATTGCGCTTCCTTTTTTCCTTTTAGCTTTGGCAGCGCTCAAAACGCTGTCAAATTCAAAAGTGAACTGTCCAATTTAGTAAGAATGTCGCTAGAACAATTTTTGACCGCCTTAACACAGGTTCTAGCGACCTCACTCTACGATGCGTTGTCGCAACAAAACGACAGATTTCATCTGTCAAAACTGGCAACACATAATCATATTATACACATTTGTTTCCTACCATTATAGCTAGAATCTGGCAAACCTAACTCTTACTAATGGGGGATTTACACTGGGCGATTTTTCATAAGTGATTAGGCCGCACGGCGAAAGTCGACCATGTAAATGGCAAATGGACTGACGACAAGGTGACTGTAGTGAGCTGCGCCGAAGTTGACTAGCAGTCTACTTTTCTGTGTGTTCTGGGGCCGCGCGAGACGAGGGATTAAAATCGACCGTGTGAACGTTCCTTCCTTGTCGACTGTTCACCAAAAGCTGTATCATTGTATGTCTGATATGGACCATCAAATGGATTTGCGCTTTGCTGCCTGGCGCAGCGAATCGCTTGGTGACTAGTCACGCGATTTTGGTCGCCAGTGTAAATCCCGCATAATGGGTTAGCTAGATTTAATGAGAGAATATGCTACTATTGTCCACATTGTACAAATGTCAATAGATAGCAGTAAGAGCCACCCCCGCCCCTCCAGAAAATCATCTGCAAGAAACACTGCTGGTAATGACCGCAATCCTTTCTTGTCAGATCTCAGTATCAGTAATTCCTTAGTATAAGTAGACAACACTTTGGCATGGCAAAATCTGCAGTAACAAAGACGGCCTTATTGTAGAATGTTATTTATACCAGTGAATCTAGTAAACAACACTTAAGCAACTAACAGAGGGGTTAAATCTTCAATCCAGTCAGTAACTCCCTCAATCCGGCTTCGTCGGACCTCAGCACATCTCTGAACGCTCTCACACACATCGCCTCTCTCTCCATGTTGCGTGCGACAGCGTGCGCGCGCCGCGTGATGTCGGCGGGCACGCCGGCTAGTCGCGCCGCGTTGAACCCGTACGACTTGGGACAGGCGCCGGGTGTTAGCTTGTAGAGGAAGGTGATGGTTTCTTCGGGAATGTCCTCGGCGTTGTCGGGCGTTGATTCGTCTGTCTCCACCATGCAGGCCTGAGGGACAGTTGCACGTTTTTGGTATTGTGGTATGATTGGTTTGTCTGCAGACGCCATAGATGCATGGTGACTTCGATGGAGGATATAGGATTAGGCAAGCAGTGACTATGTGCACAAGCAAAGCAAAGTTTTTATCTCAGTACTTCAAAGGTGCATACGAGTATGTCTAGTCTGAAAAACCTTCTGGTACGAGAAAATAACTCTTTTTTGGCTTCACCCTAATCGAGTAAAACATAAATTTTCAGGCTACACCTGATTTTCAGACCAAACTACCAGATTTTCTATTTCTAACTAATTCTTCATAAGAATTTAAACTAAATATGTATGTACTTTGCATAGTTGTAGAAGATCTATGTATATGATAGTACATAACTCCAATAATTTATAAACAAGAATGACAAGACTATACAGACAGTTTCTGACTTGTCCCCTCCATTTCATAACCTCTAAAATCTTCTGACGCATGCAACATGTCAATTGAATCCATGAAAGTTGGAACCGCGTGCGGCATGATGCATGTGTCGCGACGTCGCACGAGTCGCGGCACACCGTGCGACATTGTAGCATGCGGCGCCGCTGCATGTTACAATGTCGAGTAAGCCAGGCTTAAATAAACACGAACCATATGCCCGAGCAGTACGTTGGGATGATGGCGCAGATGGTCGACCAGGTTGTGGTAGTGCGTGGAGAAGATCACGCGACAGGCGCGCGCCGCCAGTTCCGCCGCCACTCCGCTCGCGATCGCAGTACCGTCGTACGTGGACGTGCCGCGGCCTGTCGCACAAGTATACCAGTATGTATCCATGTAAAGTTTTGTTAGAATTTTCTTATATAAGGTGTTTTCGTTAGTCATGTCAATAACTTCGGGAGGGTTACATACACACTCAAATAAATAGGTTACGCCAAAAAAAAATTATATGTTTTTCGCATTACTTTTCGAGAAATTTAACAAAACATGTTTGCTACCTAAACATTAACCTGTGTGTAACAGTAGGTAACATGCATTGTACGGGGTCAATGACCGTACTATGTTCAAACGCAGAACAGCTGTTTGTTGTAAGTGTAAGGTCACTATGATTGGTTTTTACAGCTACTTATTTGATTTAATTTTTTTGTTAGAAGAAAAAAATGCTCCTATAAACATGTCTTTTTTTTGCGTAAACTCGAGAACGAACCCTGCTTACACATCTTAACCGTGAGTCGCGGCACTTACACTTTTTGTATGCATGACAAGGTTGGCTAACTCACCTGCTACAACCGTGATGTCAGCACACCTTTTCCCTGTAGAAATTAAGTGCTTCTTACATCCCCTTGAGTAGAATCAATTGTACTAGAATCACTTTGGACCATTTCGATACCACCATACTGAATGGTCAGTCAAGTCAGTCGAAACAACAACAGACTTGTGTTTTCAGTCCAGTTTAGTTCAGCCGGCAGGACCAAATAGCCTAAATAGCACTTAGTTCAGATAGAAACTAGATGTAATGGGCTGACATCATAGATTTAGCCAACCACGTCGGATTACAAAAAAACACAACCTCGCTCTGTTTCACAGTCTTTCTAGCATCTGGACGTTATGTATGACACATTGGACGATATGACAGTTTGGTATATACGCCCTGGACGGTGCGTTTTCTACATACTAAAATAATAATTGACTAACCGAGTTCATCGAGCAGTACTAGCGAGTGCTCGGTAGCGTGTCGCACGATGGCGGCCGTCTCGTTCATCTCCACCAGGAAGGTGGACTGGCCGGAGAGGATGTCGTCGCTGGCTCCCAGCCGAGTGAATATACGGTCCACGGGACTAAGGCTGCATTCGCGCGCCGGCACATAAGATCCCTGAGGGAAGGACGTTTTAGATAATTCATAATATTATGTATTAGATATGTTTATTTTTTAGGGCAGCAGTGCAGTGCAGTCTAAATGAGTTAGACTATCCTAATCTCGTTTATAACATCGTCTGACCTATAATATCCTTCTTATTGTCTTATTCTTGTCTATGTCATTTTGACTGTCCTGTTCATGTCTATATCATTCTGACTGTCCTATTCTTGTCTATGTAATTTTGACTGACTTGTCTATATCATTCTGACTGTCCTATTCTTGTCTATATTATTCTGACTGTCCTATTCTTGTCTATGTCATTTTGACTGCCTCGTTCATATTTATATCATTATGACTGTCCTATTCTTGTCTGTCATTCCGGCTGCCCTTTTCATGTTTATATCATTTGGACTGTCCTATTATTCTGCATGCACTGTAGAACTGCTCACTCACGAGGTGAGCTCCGACTGTGAGCAGAGCGAGCTGCCGCATGAGCGTGGACTTGCCGCCCATGTTGGCGCCGGTGAGCAGCAGCAGGCTCGGCCCCGCGCCGCCCAGCGCCGTGTAGTTGGGTATGAACTCGCTGGCCACCGGGATGCACTGGTGTCTATGTCATTCTGACTGTCCTATTCTTGTCTATGTCATTTTGACTGCCCTGTTCATGTCTGTATAATTGTGACTGTCCTATTCTTGTCTGATCATTCTGACTGTCCTATTCTTGTCTATGTCATTTTGACTGCCCTGTTTATATCTATATCATTCTGACTGTCCTATTCTTGTCTAATCATTCTGACTGTCCTATTATTGTCTGTCATTATGACTGCCTTGTCTATATCATTCTGACTGTCCTATTCTTGTCTATGTCATTTTGACTGCCTTGTCTATATCATTCTGACTGTCCTATTCTTGTCTGTCATTCCGGCTGCCCTTTTCATGTTTATATCATTCGGACTGTCCTATTATTCCGCATGCACTGTTGAACTGCTCACTCACGAGATGAGCCCCGACTGTGAGCAGAGCGAGCTGCCGCATGAGCGTGGACTTGCCGCCCATGTTGGCGCCGGTGAGCAGCAGCAGGCTCGGCCCCGCGCCGCCCAGCGCCGTGTCGTTGGGGATGAACTCGCTCGCCACCGGGATGCACGGGTGTCGTCCCTCCACTATGCGGATGTACGGCTGTTGGAGACATTAGATTTACTATAGCATAATAAATTGTAACACATGGGAATTTATATATACAATTTTGTATTATAAATTAAATAATGTTAAATATAAAATTTATTCACATTTTGATGCGCCGTTAAAATATTCGGCACTGTAGTGCAATGCTTTCCGCATTGCTTAAGGTAGTTCGTGTTGCACTGACATTACACCTAATAATTCACCTAGTGTTATTGGCCGATATCACGGATGTTGTAGGCGATGTAGCCAACCGTGTCAGTTTCCATAAAAAAAAGTACAGGAGGTCTGAATATTGGTCTACCTACACCAATAAATTTTACAAACCAACAGTGAAACGCACAGTGAACAGCATGAGTCCTACAGAACCATCAGCTGAAGGGATGGATGACACATTAAGTTAGGCAGTTGTAAAGGCTAATTAGTGTTCAGTATAACCTTCTCATCTTCGCTCATCTTGATTTCGGGCAGACAGATGTCGCCGGTCTGCTGCCGACCGAACTCTGCGAACGCCAACAGAATGTCCAGCGTGGCCAGACACTGTACGGCGGTCTCCCACTCTTCATAGTGAGACGAGAACTTCTCAAAGATTCGCCGACTCAGGTCTTTGAGGACGTTGGTCTTTTGCTCTTCGGCCGCTATCATTTGGGCGAGGAGCTCCTGCAAATTTTATTTATACAGGTTTTTATGTAATCAGGTTGGCTACATCATCAGCTTGAGATGTCAGTCTGTTTGATCTATTCTTATTCTTAATATCATTCTGATCTGACTGTCTTATTATCACCCATGTTATTGTGACTGTCCTACGTTCATCCATTATATCATTCTGACTGCCATATACTCATACATAAAAACATTTTGGTCGTCCTATATTCATACATAATGCCATTCTAGCTGTCCCATTCGCACATTGTGTCATTGTGGCCGTCCTAGACTTATCCATCATCCTATTCTTGCTTTGATTGCAATGCAACACAACTGAAAGAAAAACAGTAGGTAATTAAAGGAAACCTGGAACTCCGGCTTGAGCCGGAGTTCCGCCTGAGCCGGAGTTCCGCCAGCGCCGAAAGCCGCCAGCGCGTTGTCAATTCCGCCACCAGGTCGATAACGTATCTCTCTAAATTTTCGAACTGTTGCTTGCATATATTCACTAGTAGGTGTGCAAAACTCACAATTCAGTTCAATTCTCACACTCAAATCTTTTGCTACTACCTACTTACATTTCACTATTATTAGTCGACTCTCAAACATCCAAACGTTGACTGGAAAAATCTCTGTAAGGGCCTTTGAACGGCCTTGCTTTGTAAATGTTTCTGGAGCAATACAGTATTTTCTATCAATTTTAAATAAAAAAAACCTACATTTCAGCTTCCTATCGTTTACAGTTGTATTACCTTAGTAGTGGACGTGGAGAACCTCTTGAATCCCTTCCTCGCCCCCTCCAGCTGGTAGCTCGAGTCAGCGCGCGCGGCCGCCCCCTGCGACACCTCCATCTGGAACCTTTTCTTGTCCGTCCCCACGTACGCCACCTGCGCCATATACTCATCCTATTGAGAAATTGTCTTCACAGGAGCGAACACACAACGTGTGTGCTTGTGTGGAGTTTGCCAGCAATGTAATTTAAGATGGTTTCATATCGCCATGTCAAGGCCAGCGCCATGTTTATGAAATGCTTCATATTAGTTAAAATTCATTAGGTACTTAAAACTTTTTAGTTTTTTCCATGGGAACCCCCGTGAATTTTTTACTTTTTCCTATTTTTATTATTTGTTGTTATATCGGCCATAATAACACATATTCTGTCAAAATTTCAACGGGCTGCCTATTACGGTCCAAGAGATACAGCCCTCGGACAGACGGACTGACGGACAGACAGACAGACAAACGACGTAGGCTTAGTAATAGGGCCCCGTACTGGATACGGAACCCTAAAAAGATAAGAGCCGGAGAACAAGAGCAGTATGAGAGCAAAAGAATTACTCTGGCGCGGAAGTGTTTCTCCTGCTCCTTGCGGTAGTCCTCGAGCTCCTCCTCCACGCGGGCGACGCTCGCGAGCGCCTCGTCGTACTCGGCGTCCACGCCGCGCGACGGCACCATGCGACCTTCCTTCTCCGCCTCTGCGTGATTGAACGAGCCCTGACCAAGTTGCACAAGGGACATGTTAAATTTTGCCTTCAGATAACTTTGCAGAAGCACAGACACAATCAGTCAATCAGTCAGTCAGTCAGCGTGTAAGCGTCCACTGCTGGACATACGCCTCTCCAACCTTCCTCCAGTCCTCCCGGCCTTCAGCGGTACGGAACCACTGCTTTCCGCCGACGTTTTTTAGCCAAGGTTTTTATCCTACAGCCCAGCATTCTCACTCGTTTTAATAAAAACATTCATAGAAATCTCAATTTGTATTTTTTTATTTTTGGGCCGACTGGTCCTTCCTGAGGACAAGAGGTAAGATGTATACGACTATCTTTTCTTTTTAATTTTTTTTTTTTACTATCTAAGGATGGTTATAGGATAATTTTTTGAGAAACGGATCTGCGGGAACAATTGGTTTATAAGAAAAAAAAAAGAAGGAGAACAGTCATAAGCAAACCTCGAAGGTTTTCAAAGTGTCCCAGTATTCGGGATATCTGCCGTTCGGCCTCATCTGCGTTATCCTCTTGAGGAGCTCGGCCTCGCTCGCCGAGAACAGCTCCACGATCTGCCGCGCCGCCTTGAACCCGTTGAGCACAGCGAGAAAGTCCTGCACCTTCCGCTTGGAGTACTTCTTCTCTTCGAAGAATATGGCCCGGGCGTCCGGGTGACATTTGGAACGTTGCAGATTTCCGAGAGTGTGCATTCTGAAAACGTGTTTTGTTTCGTTTTTAACGATTCTGACGGATGCCATAAGTGATCGATTTACTGGATAAAAAAAAAAATGTATATGGAATCTGACACGGCTGGCTACATAATCTACAACATCCGTGATGTCAGCCTATAACACCTTGGTGAACTAGGTGCCATGTCGGTGATTTCCTTTGGTCGTGTCGGCTACACTGAACCGGACGGAAGAAGACAACGAACTGTTTACAAAGCCGCTTCTACCGACCTTTCATTCAGTGCGGTGGTATCAACCCGGGCGGGTTAAACCCTACCTAATAAATAAGGTAAGAATGGAAGGGAACTACATTTTAACGTGTAATGCGAACCATGGTCGGCCTCAACAGTCCAATGGTCACGTTCCCAAGTTCTGAGCTTAAGATCACGCACGGCGGCCGACTGATTCGCACCACTGAGCTATCAAGTCTCACGTGAGAGGTCTTTTCAAACCCGGTTGTAGAGAGTCGTCTCTGTCGCACAGACACGTACAAGTTCATTTCTAAAGCTCGATGTACATCATTTACTGCCGGGTACTGTACGTACTTAGCGAGCAGCCTCTCCAGGTCCGGTTGCTGCGCTAGAACGGCCCGAGCGTCCTGGCAGAGCGCCTGGTCGTTGAACAGAGTCGCAACGGCCTCCTGCCGCTCGCGGATAACGGCCAGGTCGCAACTGGGCGAGCACACCCACTGACGGAGCAGTCTGTGACAAACAGATTGTGATACACCCACTGTCGAAGCAGTCTGTGACAAACGGATTGTGATAGAACAACAGCGGTATGATCGAGAGAGCATTGAATATGTGCTGACAATATCCGGGGTAGGGCACATTTTTACTGTGGAACCCTTTTAAATTATAAGTGGCTTTTTAGCTCTAGGGCTCTGAGGTAATGGTCCAGTTGCCCAATGTAGCCACAGCAGTCTGGATTTCCCATTAGGCCGTATGGGCCGCGGCCTAGGGGCGGCAGAATTCCGAAGGCGCTAAAGAATATTACCACAGAACCGGGAAAATGTGGAACGCACTCCCTGCCCATCTATTTCCTCCCAAGTACAGCCTAGGGTTTTTCAAAAGGGGCGTGAAAAGAGGCTCCTGTCAGGCCGGCATGACATTCGCAATCCCCGTGCATCACAAAATGTCCATGGGCATCGTTAGACACCTACTTGTAGGTGTAACGATGCCACATGTCGCGCTATCGATAAAAAAAAAAAAATTATAATTACAAGTAACACTTGCGCTTTGGTACAGTGTGAGCCGTCAAGTTCGTGCGCGATTATGGGCGCAATACTCAATCAAGTCACTTGTGGATAGAGTTTTATTAAATGCTAAATATTGTTTGGATAAAGGTTTTAATACCCCATTGCGACTTAGTATAGTCCTATCCTATGTTATTTATGTTTTGCGCGGTCCGCGAAAGTCAAGTGGCCTTTAAGAATAGTACAAGTCCGGCACTCAGCCACAGTCCTTCTGAGAGGCATCTAAAAAGAAGCGACTACAATTTTTCCCCTGATTAAATTGTCCGGTAAAACTTTTACCTGTAATGTTTAATCAGCCCAGGAACAAAGGGTCTGCCGGCGGGGCAATTTTAGCTTAGAAAAATTCGGAAAAAATGTATCCCTTGTGTTTGGTTTTTCCAGGAGTTAAAAAAAAAATTCTGTGCTTCTAAATAAGTGAGTCCTCTCTTGTTGTATACCATTTCAAAGGGAACTTAATTATCTGTCAAGAGCCCATAGATGTTAATGCTCTGACTTCATTACTTTCCTAAGTATTTGAGGTTACGTGCGCGCCGGCGCACCAAAATTCGCGAATTTTTGCGCAGCGAAAATGGCATGGAAACCAAATGGTGTAAAGATATTAAATATTTGGGAAGCCAAGTGGTTAATGGCCTCTTAATATGCGAGGTGCTAAAAAAATACATTTCAATAATAAAAAATTTACACTTGAAGTTACAGGCCCTCCACCGACAAAGAGATTAGAGTTATCTATCATCTGTCACCTATTAATACACCTATTTCACGTTAGTGCAGCCTTAATAAAACTGTGTGTTATTAAAAATAGTGAGATATTAATAAAACTTACCTCTTCCCCATCGGTGTTGTACAATAATTAAGCTTATCATACAATGATCCCTCCTCTCCCACAATCCTCAAGTTTCTCAATGTGATGGCGTCCAGCACCAGCGTATTGCCCCCCTCCCAGCCCCTTTCCCTCCTCTCCTCCTGGGACAAGGTCTTGTTGAGGACGTCCGGGGGAGTGTAGGTAGTGAACTGGGACATTCCCAGCACTTGTATGTCGAGGAGAGCGTCCGTGAGGTATGAAACGCAGCCTCCGAGAGCCTTCACAGCGAGATAGCCGTCGACAGCTGGGGTAAGGCCTAGGGTGTCACCTGGATTAAAAATTGTACATTAAACACGCATACTTGTTTGTTTGTTTGCTGCCCAGCCTCTTGGGAAGGCGGGCGGGCCATTCTCCGCACTGAGACCTCTAGACGGTCCGTTGTACGTTGTACACACGCATACATAAGACAACCAAAATCATAACCCTTCCATTTAGCTTCATCATCCACTAAACCTGTAGGAATAAAGGCAGGCCTCACGCACTCTATGTACTTGCGCTCGCTAACTGCCTACCGCCCGGCGGGCCGCCGGCGGTTTAATTCATTAGAAATTTGTCAGCCGCGCGAAACATACCTACATGCTCGTCCACGCTAACGCGCGCAGCTGCAAAGCAATAATGCACCTTACACTCGATCTTTTACGTACATTTTCGCACGCAGCGATTGGCGACGTGAAGCAGTAGGCTATTAAAGCCGAAGGTATGAAACTTTTTCTATGGAGTGATTTATCTGTTACGAAGTAACTATTAAGTAATCTGTGACAAAGGGCTCATACATTAGAGTCAACTCTAAATTTTCACTAGAGTAGGGTGAGTTTTTCTATGCAATGTTGGTCATAAAAAAAAAATACAGACAAATTGAGAACCTCCTCCTTTTTGGAAGTCGGTTGAAAATGTGAATACGCCAATAAAAGAGTACTATTCATGTGAACAAATAAAAAAATTCAAAATAACAAAATTCTTGTAAACCTTGCTAAATTTTGTGCTCAATTTACCGATCACTCGGGTGAAGGATAACACCACAACAAAACCTGTGCACTAGTTCTAAAGTATTCAATAGGTACAAGGTCGACCAGAAGTACTCTGCAATCAGTTTGCATTTTGCCCCGCAGCAAAGTCATCCGTACCTTCGAAGAGGAAAGGTTTAAGTCCATCGGGCCACTGGCCGTCTTCGTTTGTCCTGTAGTACTTCTCGGCAAGGGTCTTTAGAGTTTTGTCCGGCGGCCAGAACTGGGAGACAGTCTCGCGACGCGCGTTGTGGCAGTGGGTGGAGATCAACTTGGAGGTGCGTGGACTGATGCTCTTACGCTCCGACACGACCTGCGGCAAAACCCATACGAAATGGTCAGCCAGCCTACGTTGGGTATGTCATTTAATTTTGCATATTTTCGGGTATATAACACAACACATATAATCAAAATATCCGGGGATATATTTCCAACAACTTATCTTCAAATCGCGAGTTAATAGCCTTTCCGCAGTTACTTTAGTCATTCTACAATGTGTCCCAAAACGCAATGTCAAGCGGGAACCAGGGAGTAGCCCAGTTTATGACTACCCAGGGAAAAATAAGAAAAAAAAAACGAAGTCATTTGGTTTTTATATGAGCATTTTTTTAAAAACATTGAAAATTGACATCTCGTACAACATTTTTAGATAAGTACTACGACTACAAATTTGCAAATATAATTGTAATTTTTTTTTTATTGTTAGCCTAAATAACTCTGCTATTGATCAGTATCCCAAATAAAACCAAAATGCCCATACTTTTATCACAAAAAAATATTAAGTAAAATTTTTTTTACTCTTTTTCCCTGGGTAGTCATAAACTGGCCTACTCCCTGGTTCCCGCTTGACATTGAGTTTTGGGGCACGTTGTATATGCCGGAATGCCACCTGCTCGTGGGGGCGAAATTGGCTGTGGTTGAGGCACCGACGACTCCGTCCGCCTTGTACGTGTTTTTAACAAATGAAAACATGTATTAAAACCATCTAAAATTGATTTGCCAACTAGTCTCTAAGTCAATACAGTTGCAAATATGAGTTGATCACTGAAGCTAGCATATAACTCACCAAGACGGGCGGGTAGTGAGCGAAGGTGGTGAGCAGTCGCGAAGAGTGCTTGTCGTCTTCGAACTGGCCGAGGTAGAAGAGTCCTATGGACGTGTCGACGAAGCACACACCATACACACATGTTCCGTTCACCTCCTGAGGGCAATATTTTCAATATTAACCCTTGGGCCCGCAGTTATATTTTTTTTCCACTCCGCGCACGTCGCACAAGGTCGACCTTGAAAGTCAACAGGTGTAGGTCGGTCGCGCGGCCGAGTTGGGACGCCAAGGGTCTGTTTATCATTTCATATCATGAAGGGGCAATGATATTCTATTCTTCTTTCTGTTCTATTCGTTTTCAATTATCCGTTTGAAAGTGAGAAGCTTGTGACAACCAAGCATAACAATATACATATGAGAGATAAGATATTCCCATCATGAATTTTCATTGGAAGGTAAAGTCCTAAAAAAACATAGCATTTTTTTTAATAATTAATTTTTAGGACTTTAAAGAACAAGCGTTGCTATACTAACCGCCAAGCATTGATGTATATTTAGAGATATGCCCATCCCATACATTACTCCCGAAAAAATTTGTTCTCGACGAGAACTGCATAAATTGCAGATTTCACGGACAGCCGCTTCATACGGCGTGTGCAGCGCGTGTTGAGCGTAAGTCTTACTGTACCGAGTCTGTGGCGCAAAAGTGCGTGTGTTCAGCATGCCCGGTTGCTGTTACAAGTATTGTAACAGCTCAGATCGAAATTACGTAAAGAATGGCGTCTCCTTCCATCAGTAAGTATTTATTTTGCTGGTTTTTTTCTCAAATTTTATGTTAAACAGATTTTTGTATACGTAATTAATATAAAGAGCGAACGAGAAAGAGTAAAGCTGTGTTTTATGCAAGAGTAACAGTGACAAACGTTGTTGTTTGTTTCGCCTGAGCATGTTATGACGTGTTAAAAAGCCATGCTGACTTGTGTGACGTAGCTATCGCGTTCTCGTTCCCACTTGCCTACTGATCATAAGAGTGAGCGGAAATACGACAATCGCGCCGATGGGCGAGCGATGACAACTTTCTCGCTCACTCTTATCATCTGTAGGCAAGTGAGAACGCGACAGTAACGTCGTAGGGATCGCGTCACGTGACAGCATGGCGGTGTGTAAAATGCAAACACGAAAGTATCTCGTGGCAGGAGGCGCGGCGCGCTCCGATGCCCGCCGTTTACGGACATGAAACGACTATATGATGTAAGTGTGTGCTTGTGTGAGTATCACAATACTGTGTGTGAATGCACGCACACTTGTTAAGACGAAACGTAGTACAGGTTAAATCGCGCGACGTTCGATCTATAAAATTAGACATCAATGCCGCCAAGTATGTTAGAAAAGAATTCGACTAGAGACTAGCTTCATAATACCCAACTAGCATCATATATGCTCAGGAAAGCTGGAGGGGTGCAGTGCAATCAGGAGTGCACTGATTCCTTGCGGCGGGAGTTGTATGAAACACTGCCGGTCGATACAAAAAAACTTGTGTGTTCAAACAAGTTTAGTGCACGCGGCTCTAGGAAGGTATCTTACTAGCCCCATAGTACAATGGGAGGAACAGGATTCTGAAGAATATTTTTACCTACTCCTACAATTGTATTGTTGTATTGTTTATTGATCATATGGCAGTTAGACTGCACTTGAACTTGTCACAATTTGTTCTATCCGGTTCGATTACACCCAAGAAGAAGAACCGACAAGAAACTTCGCAGGGCATTTTTTTTAATAGATATTTTTACAAGTATTTAGTGATTAGCCACATAATAACACCGCCCATAGTCTATCTAAAACACAGCTTGAGAGCAAGATTAACAATTTTGCTCAGAGTTCTGACTACAAAGACTTATTAAGTGAATCAGGTGTAAAGAGCCTTTGTCAAACTTTGATACGTAATTTGTATCAACATAATTATGTTAGTATATTAAACTAAAATGTAGTATAATTTTATTGTCAAAAATAAAAAATATAAATATATGAATATTTAAGATACTGGAAGTATCAAGTTGTCAATGGGTTAATAAAATTGCGGTACTAATGGTACCTAGTCAAGAGTTAACTAATTATGCAGTCAGGTAAGTAGCATATACATAAGTATACCAATCAGTCCTCGCGGCGGGAGTTGTATGAAACATTCCTTGTGGGAGGTCCAAGGATTCCTTGCGGCGGGAGTTGCATGAAACACTGCCGGTCGATACAAAAAACTTGTGTGTTCAGACAAGTTTAGTGCACGCGGCGCTAGGGAAGTGTCTCGCTAGCCCCACAGTATAATGAGTGAAACAGGCTTCCGGAGAATATTTTTACCTACAATCCACGGATCTTCAAATCGCAGGTAAATGGCCTTCCTCCGCAGACTTCAGTCCGCCTACAAGTCGATCGGGAACCTCCTCGGGGGTGTGCATGGATGTGCATTAGACGTCAACTTCGAGTTCAGACACCTAATCGGATAGCATTATAAGCGGGTACCTCCTCGGCGACCGCTATCATGTAGCTGGCAGACGGCTCCGAGGGTCCGGCGCCCTGCAGCGTGGAGACCTCGGTGCCGCTGCACGTCACCTGGCAGATCTCCCGCGCCACCACCTTGTCCCATTTGCTGCTCTGTCCCGCTGCAGATGTTGTACAGGTTAGCTGATCAATCTCACCGGGCGAACATTTATTTATTTATTTGTCAGCCTCGATAGCTCAGTGGTGCAGACAGTCAACTGTCGCTATTGATTGTTAAGCAACGCTGGGCCGGTCAGTACTTGGATGGGTGACCGCTCGACCGTTGCGAGAATGACCGTGGTTCGGATTCCACGTAAAACTGTAGGTCCCTTCCCTTCTTAACTTACTAGGTGGTAGGGTTCAACCCGCCCGGGTTGGTACCACCGCACTGATTGAAACGTCGGTCGAAACGGCTATGTAAATAGTTTGTGTTTTTCGTCCAGTTCAGTGTAGCCGGCACGATCAAAGGGGGAAGCACTGACATGGCACCTAGTTCAACCGGTGTTATGGGCTGACATCACGGACGTTGTAGGTGATGTAGCCAACCGCGTCAGTTTCCATAAAAAAATAAATAAAAAAAAATTTATGTATTTATTTGTCAGCCTCGATAGCTCAGTAGTGCAGACAGTTGACTGTCTCTATTGATTGTTAAGCAACGGTGGGCCGGTCAGTACTTGGATGGGTGACCGCTCGACCGTTGGAAGCTGACCGTGGTTAGGATTCCACGTAAAACTGTAGGTCCCTTCCCTTCTTACCTTACTAGGTGGTAGGGTTCAACCCGCCCGGGTTGGTACCACCGCACTGAATGAAACGTCGGTCAAAACGGCTATGTAAATAGTTTGTTTTTCGTCCAGTTCAGTGTAGCCGGCACGACCGAAGGGAAGCACTGACACGACATCTAGTTCAGCCGGTGTTATGGGCTGACATCACGGATGTTGTAGGTGATGTAGACACGGTGTGTCAAGTTTCCATATAAAAAAATATATATATTATTAGACTACTGAAATGAAATAAATATACTCTATTGCACACAAAGAAGTTTACAAAAGGCAGACTTAATGCCTAGAGGCATTATCTACCAGTTATGCAAGAGATTGGAATTGAATATAATTTTTATTTATACGCAATATTTGCAGTCAGTCAGTCATACGCCTGTACATACGCCTCTCCAATTTTCCTCCAGCCTGCCCGGCCTTCAGCGGCACGGAACCACTGCTTTCCACCAACGTACTTGATGTCGTTGTCCCACAATATTTACACCATGCACACATTACGATTCATGATCAACGAACTGGAGACAGGTGATTTTGTTATGTTGTTATTCTGGTTTGAATTGTAATAATTTTGAGGGTGTAATAAAAAAGTTTCACAGAACCGGGAAAATGTGGAACGCACTCCCTGCCCATCTATGTCCTACCAAATACAGCCTGGGGTTTTTCAAAAGGGGCGTGAATCAGGCCGGCATGGCATTCGCAATCCCCGTGCATCACAGAATGTCCATGGGCATCGTTAGACACCTACTTGTAAGTGAAACAATGCCAAATGTCGCGCTATCAATAAAAAAAAAATTTATTAATTCAGATGTGACATGACTTACTTCCCGTATAATATTCAGATGTGAGATGATTTACTTCCTTTACAATATTCAGATGTGACATGACTTACTTCTCTTACACCTCTCCTGCATCATATCCGGCGTCTCGGTCTGCTCGACGCGCGCCACCTTGTAGCCCTTGGAGACCAGCGTGGACGCCATGCGCGCGTACGCACTCTCCGGGAAACCAGAGTGCGCGAACTCACCCTACGCACGTACATTCCTCTGTCAGTTTAATAGGTGCTATGGGTTCTTTAGATCTTTCATCTAAATAAAGAATTGCTATACTTCTGGAACGCTCTACCTGACCTTATATTAACCCCAAATACATAATAGCATAATAGCATAATGGTCGTAAATAGGTAGCTAACCATGTCGGATTCCATTTAAAAAAATTGATATATACATTATTTTATTATTATTATTTAATTATTTAGCAGCTTGCAACTGATGCGTGTACTTCACATGTTGAGTGAATACATCTGATATATCTGACATATATATGGTTTTATTATACTTGTTGCTTTTTATTTGTTTATTTTTATCAAACGTTTGTCAAGTATATTTTTAAAATCGTTCACTGAGATAGAACTTATCACATCTTGTGGTAGCTTGTTCCAACTCAGTTAGAAAGTGTTTTCTTTGGTTCGGAATTGGATCTTTTTCGGTTTAATTTTAAGGAATGTCCAGAGATTCTCGTTAGTGTTCATTGTGTACATTGAATTAAGGTTGGCTACGTCGTAATTACCATTCAAAATTTTAAATTTTTCGATGAGGTCCCCTCTTTGTCTTCTTTACATACTTATGTAGATAGAAATTGTTTATTGCTCCACAAATGTAAAAAAAAAAACACAATGTTCCATGAGCTGCAAAGTCAGGCTTTTCCCTTGAAGAGATTTCTTCCAAAAATATATCAGGTTCTATAAAAAAAAAAGGTTTTCGTGCTTACCCTCATATAACTGAAGCCCAGCTCGTTGACCCCGACAGCCGCGTCCATGTGGAACAGCTCGTAGAATTTGCCCACTTTGAAGAACAGAACGCAGTCATAGTGCGAAGCCTTCATGTCCCACCACTGCCTGTGAGCCTGCCGTCATACAACATTCACCATTAACACGTTGAATGCCAGTGTGACACTTTAAAAAAAACTACAACTTGGTTTCTCAAATGTATATAAATTTTTTAACCTGTTTACTAATAATGATAAAGGTAATATTATAATAATAAAGTTAATGAAATTACCTACATAACAAAGTGAAACGTATGAGAGTTTACTACTTTAGATGTACAGATATACAAAAAAGAAGGAAGGTATGGATCTAAGCTTACGATGGCTTCACCGAACATATCCGGGCCCATCGGCAGTAGAGGAGGGTATCAATCGAGGCCGGGACTAGCGAGTGGCCACTCTAAATTTCCCGCGCATGCTTCACGTTTCGGCTCGCATCAAGCCCTCGTCAGCTAGTCTGCGTTGACTAGGACGCGGGGAAACCACCAGTCCCGCTCTCGACCTCCCTCTCTCTACCTATCCATATTCTGTAGGATGCTTCCAGTGACGTTTTCGAAGCTCTCTCCATATATGAGCTTAGCGTCGATCTTGGGAGCCCTAGATTCTTGAAGAGACTGTAGAGCGACTTCGCTGGTAGTCCTCTTGCTCCGACTTCCACAGCGAAGAGATCAGTCTTGAATTACTTAAATTTTTCGACCGTGGTTCCGATGCCACATAAAACGTTAGGTTCCTTCCCTTCTTACTATGTGGAATTGGAACCCGCCTGGATTGGGAACACCGCACGCAATGAAAGGTTGGTCGAAACGGCTATTTAAACAGTTTCACACTTTCCATCCAGGTCAGTGTAGCCGGGCCGACCGAAGGGAAGCACTGACATGGCACCTAGTTCATCAAGTTGTTGTTGTTGTTGTTTTGGTTTGGGGTTGGCTCTAGGCCTGCAAACTAATCCCGCTTGGTTGGGGACCTTCGTGCAAAACCCCGCAGTCTCCAGCTACCCCAGCCAACCTATGTCTTCCATGGAAGCCACAAGTCGACCGGGGTGTCTGCAGGCCGCTTATCCCTTAGTCGCCTTTTACGACATGCACGGGGAGAGATGCAGTGGGACTATTCTTATTAAGTACCGACCCCACACAGTACTCATCAAGTTGTTATGGCCTGCCATCACGGATGTTGTAGGTGATGTAGCCAACCGTGTTAGTTTTGATAAAAAAAAAAAAAGTAATAATAAAACCTTATGTATGAACAGTAAAATGTACCGGAGTCTGGCTCTTCCTGAAGTCGCCGGGCACGTGGAGTGTCCTCGGGTCGTAGTCCGGATGATCAGGTCGCCTCTTCGCCGCGTCCCTGATCTTGTCCGGCTTCAGCCAGTCCAGCTTGCAGTGCACCCAGTTCCCTTCATCAGATACCGCCGGCTCTTGACTCTCACTGGGTTTGGGGGTGGGAGTGCTGTTTGGGAGACACGATAAGTGGTAATTAAATCACTAATATCATCGGCAATTCAAATTCAGAGAGGTGGTGCCGCGATTTGGGGACATCCATTATTCATGTGAGCAAATTTTTTGGACTTTTTGACCCCCTCCTCCCCCTTGGTGAGATTTAGTGAGATTTATAGAACCCCCCCCCCCCCCCCCCCCCCTCCCCAAATCTCACGTGAGATTTCCTCTTATGTATAAGTTTCGTCAAAATCTGCTTATTTAAAGTGTATACAACCTTTAAAATGCAAAATTCAAGTATTTAAATATCAACTGAATGATCTGAGAGAATGGAAGTGGCAAGAAAATGACGCAGCGTTTCAGGTGCACTTATAATACTATGATTCACGCCATGAGCATTCATTAGCCTCTTCAATCGTTATGATAGGACACAAGATGTCCATATTCATTGAAGTAATAGTGTCTTCAGCTCCAGCTCAAGCTGTTGGTGTTTAAAATAAATAAATAATATAAAAAATAAAAAAAAGATGGCGTAAACGTGAAAAAAAAAGATGACCCCCCCTCTCCCCGTAGTGAGATTTGGTGAGATTTTGCCAGACCCCTCCCTCCTTTTTTTGCTCACGTGATTAATGGATGTCCCCTTTGCACTTTCTTGATTTTAAGGTTCCTGATCCGGAAGCCTATTACTAAGCCTCTGTCGTCCGTCTGTCTGTCCTTTGAACCTCCTTTGTATCTTTTGAACCGTAACAGCTAGCCGGTTGAAATTTTCACAGAATATATGTGTTATTATGGCCGATATACTAACAAATATTAAAAAACCAAAAAGTAAACAATTAAGGACGGAGGGATACAGGAAAGATGTTTTTTTTTCAAAGTTTTTCTGTTTTTGCTCTATCGTGAAAACGGCTACACTTACAAGCGTCAAAGTTAGTGAATAAATAAAAACCAACCAATTACGTGGTGGTACGGAAATCTCTGTGAGCGAGTACGACTCGCACTTGGTCGGTGTTTAAGCATACAGAGCAGAATCTTTCAATGATATCATTCCAGCTACGCTTCTATTTCCTAGCACAAGTTGGCAGTGTTTGGTTTGATTCACTTGAAGGACAAACTGGTTTTTTGAACTCGAGGAAAAACAAAACATGCTCAACATTTTTTCCAAATTTCTTCTAGCCTAATATTAACAATTCCCTCATACAAATTATATATCAATGTGCAGCTAAAGAGCTAATCTCTTCAATGAAAGAATTTGAAACAAAGTAAGGCTAGAAACTAGTTTACCATTCTGCCGGAAATGATGTATGTAGGATTAACCGTCAAAATATTTTTTTTTCCTCTGAATATTTGTACTGTTTGTTCTATGGGGAAGGCAAGGTTTTTTATCCATGCAACCACTATTCTACTCAATCACTCACTTGTTCTAATAAGAAACATTCATTGAAGTAGCTATTGGCGATATTTTCCGAGCCAATATTTGGGGGCTGATCGGCCCTTCCGGAAGTCCAAGGGTTAAGACTGTTTGTTATTAATTAAATGCATAATAATATTCAAAACTAGCAACATGTGACATAATGTGATGTCACTAGGCAACAATTTAATAAATATTGCCCTCTTTTTTGCTTCGCGCAGTTGGGTAAAAATTATTACAGCTCACCTACGCATCTCACGTTTTTTCACAAACAAGAAAGCCAATAAGGCAATAGTTAGTATCTTACCCATTAGAAGTGGGGCGTTCTTTTTTCTTAGATTGGCTCTGCGGCGATTGGCTCGGTTCATACTTGAAGCTGTCTTGTAATTTTTTCTCAAGAGAAACCTTCTCTTTGGGTGTGTTGACTGCTGGAAGAGAATTCATTATTATGCACATTGAGCCGGCACACTTTTATAGACCGTGGCATCCATGTTTCCTTATGTACATAAATATTCCCCCTTGCCTCTTACTAGGTGGTAGGCTCTAATTGTAGCCGACTGGGTTGGTACCACCGTACTGGATGTAAGATGGCCGCATAGCAACCTTGGTTGTGTTCTCCTCTAGTCCAGTATAGCCAGCAATCCAGGGAAGTCTCTGGTATGGCACCTACCTTCTCGGAGGTGATATTGGCTGGTCGGAGCATGCGCTTTGGCCCCTCCGACTGAGCCACCCATACGGGATTACATAAAAAAAAAATAAAAAAAAAAATGCCCGCATAGCCGCCTCGGCTATGTTCTATTCTAGTCCAGTATAGCCAGCAAACTAGGGAAGTCTCTGGTACGGCACCTACCTTCTCGGAGGTGACATTGGCTGGTTGGGGCATACGCTTAGGCCCCTCCGACTCAGCCACCCATACCGGATTACATTAAAAAAAAAAAATATTTCACCCTTACATTCCTACTTCTGTGAATTGTGCCTAGCCCCTTGATAGGGACAAATTGTAGGCAACTGGGTTGCTATCACCGTACTGGTCGTATGATGGCTGCACAGCAGCATCGGCCGTGTTCTCCTCTAGCCCAGTGTAGCCAGAAATCCAAAGGGAAGTCTCCGGTATGGCACCTACCTTCTCGGAAGTGATTTTGGCCGTGTGCTCCGGCCCCTCTGATTCAGCCACCCATAACGGATACAAATATAATAATAAATTAGTAGGTACTTCTATTTTAACAAAAAGATAATAATTACCACACCTTTGTTTTCTGTGTCTGAGTCATCCGAGTCGGCTGGATAGAGGCGGATTCTCTTCCTCTTGGGCTTGACAGGTGAATCTTCCTCGTCCATCGGAACGGGTTGAGGAGACTTTGTTGGTGGCCGCTCTCTTTTCTTGCCTAAAAAGTTATTGAGAATAATCAACCCTTAGTACCTCGAAAGGGCCGGCCGGCCCCCCATGGGAGGCAACGTAAATATCGCTAATAGCGATTTTAGTCAGTCTTTCTTAGTAGAAAGAAAAATAAAAGAAAAAAAAATAATTTAGTGTACCTACACATTGACATGCCATTTGTATGGGGGAATTATCAATTTTAGGTTGGAAAATTTGTGAAAAAATGTAGAGCGTGTTTTGTTTTTCCTGGAGTTATTGATTCTATTCAGCGACGAGCCATTGGTCTCATTGGCGACTCTGTACTCACAAAGGACCTTCAAACTCTAAAACACAGACGCATTGTTGGGTCATTGAGCCTGTTTTATCGGTACTCTAGGGTTGTTGTTCTAACGAATTCTTTTTTTCTTCACTGTAAGAACAAATGTATTGTATTTTAGCTTGTAAGCTTACTCGATTCGGCTTTCTTGTTGTCGGTGGCACCTCGCGAACCATTCACGAATTTCGGTGTTGAAGTGCCGGTCTCGTCCGACGGGCGGGCTTTTTTATTAGCTGGTGGTGTCTTGGTGAAGTAATTGAACAAGGTATTGCCCCCACCGGAGCCGCTTCCACCAGCACTTAGACGCTTCGACATTCTGTGCTGCGGGTAGAGCCTGCTACTATTCGAGTTGTGAATTTCGGCTAAATTTGCTGAAATGCGCGAACCGCACCACTTTTCTTTAGCAAAAATCCGCGAACCCACCGGGACGGGAAACGCGCGAATAACGAAGAACGAACTGTCAAATTGTGGCTGCGCAGTGTTGCCAACTCAAATTTTGAAATTCTCCTAGATTGACTTCGAAATTCTCCTAAAAATCTCCTAGAAAATTTTCGTCCTCCTAAAAAATTCTCCTGTTATTCAAAATATAAAAATTTCACCACATTTTTAGTGTTCCTTAGACGTACGGGACTATATTACTAAGCCTAGGCCGTCTGTCCGTCCGTCTGTCTGTCTTACCTTTAAAGAGCCGTATCTTTTGCACCCTGAAAACCGGTCAAGTGCGAGTCGAACTCGCGCACCGAGGGTTCTCTGTCAGTCAGTCAGTCAGTCAGCGTGTAAACGTCTACTGCTGGACATACGCCTTCAATTTTCCTCCAGTCTCTCGGCCTTCAGCGGTAGGGACCACTGCTTTCCGCCGACATATTTCATGTCGGCGTCCCACCTGGCGGGTGGTCTTCCACACTCCCTTTTCCTGTCCACGGCCGCCAATGTAGTACATGGTTACTCCAACGGTCGTCATCCCTTCGGCTAACGTGCCCAGCCCACTGCCATTTTAGCTTATCCACCTTGTTTCCAATATCAATTACTTTGGTGCATCGGCGGATTACCTCATTCATTAGTCATTCACTACGCACCATTTCGCTTAGCTATACTCCCAGGCCAGCCCAGCATGCTAGTTCCATCGCCCGCTGGGCAACTTTGGAAAACAACTAAAGTCAGAGCTCACACCCGTACGTCATAAACGGTAGGACGCACTGGTCATAATATATACAGGTTAGACCTCGGGGCGAATTTTAAATTTCCGAGGCAGCCCTACTAAGTTGAATTCCTCCCTCGACATCCTTAAGGAGACCTTGTCTACCAAGCAGTATTTAACCGAGATATACGTACTTCTTTCTTCCTTCAAATTTTTTTTATTTATTTTTTTAATGCACCAAAACATTTATTTTCAATAGGAATTTATGCAAAAACGACATGCGCCGCCTCAACATTAGGTTAGGGTTAATTTATAGAAGATGCGTCGCGTAGCGACGTATCTTCTATGAATTAACCCTGGTTATTTTTTTTTAAACCACCAAAACATTCACCCACACCACTTCCTTTGTTTTTACATACATTTATAATCGAAACCAATGTTTTGGTGCCTTAAAAAAAAACAAAAAATAATTATTTTGTATGAAATATTTCGTGAAATTTTCTTTTTGGCCCCAATTTTGATTTCCGCAGACTAAGTCTTTTCTAATAGCAGTATTTTGTGATCCTTTATGCTCCTGTATTTTGTAATTTTTTTTACGAGGTGTACGTTTTGGAAACCCGCCCCTAATGATTTTTTTTAGTTTTTAACCACACTAAGTTTGACACTTGTACGTATTACTGTATTTACGTTAGAGCAAAACCAAACAAACAATTTTTTTTAGAAAAAAACACGTTTCTTGTATGGGGAAGCCCTTAATAATTTTTTTTTTCCTATTATTTGATAGGATGTCCGCCAATAATAAATAACACATGATCTGTGAAAATCACAACCAGCTACCTATTACGGTACAAAAGATACAGCCCTTAAAGTAGTGCGGACTGACGGACAGACTGTAGACGTAGGCTTAGTAATACTACTAATTATTACAAAGAATACATGTAAATAACATTGATTGATAACAAAGTGTTCGTTCGGTTAGGCCCGCCCGGTAGCCGGCTTGTTGGTCGATCAATGCACGCATACTCACAGAGTGTCACATTATCCTATCTAAAGAGCAAGAAGGGGGAACCTTGCTCTTATCAAAAGACAAATCCTATGGTATATTGTGTGACTTGAGAAGATGGTTGGTTGATTCACATACAGTTCATTCATTGTGTTGTCACCGTTTAAACCGACATATATTTTTTTTACTAGTAAATATATGTTTCTCACTCCTAAATCTTCTCCTGTAATGATTTTCTTTCTCCTAGATTTTCTCCTACTCTCCTGACAGGCAAAAACTTCTCCTAACAGCGCTGAAATTCTCCTGAATCTAGGAGAAAATCTCCTAACATGGCAACACTGTGGCTGCGTTCTGTTTCATGAATATTTGTCAATCTGTCAGACTTTGTATGACTTTTGCATACAAAGAGCAAGATAAATATAGCAAAACAAATTTGCCATGCCAGAATGATGACAAAATTATGAGACTTTTTGTCATTGTTTAGTGATATTTCGCTTATGGACACACAAATTTATGACACCAGTTTTTGGTGTCAGACGCCGCCAGTGCAGAATGTGATGTCTATCAATAAAATATAACTAAAATTAGGTAGGTATATTGGATTATATTTGTGTCGACGTAGGTCAAACAATGGGTGTTTGGAGTTGAAAGGAATGCAGAAAACATAATATCCTTCCATCGACTCGTGGTACAAAATAATTATTTTGTATGAAATAATAATGTAAATAAATACATGCATTATTTTTATACTGAAACCTTTTATATTATATATTACCTATTTTTAAAATTAGACTAGGTTAAAATTGAAAAAAAATGTTACAGGTGTTTATAATTTTTTTTTTTATAACAAAACAGCTTTACTAAACTTGTTCCGAGCTATGTTGCTCGACGCGAAACGTCGAGCAACATAGCTCGGAACAAGTTACTACGCACTAAGTTACGGAACTAGCAACGGCCAAGCGTATGGCCCATCCTCATGAGCACTCTGCCTGGTGCGACGGTTGGCAGAGAACTGAGTTTATAATTTTTTCTATCGTGCAAACTTTGACATTTTATTGTGTTTTCGCCAGTAAGAAAAATATTCTCTTTATATCATAGACACAGTTTACTTTCTGCTTACGTTTTTCAACGCAAAAACGTTTTTATAATAGATAGGTACGTTAGTTATCCGTACACATGAACAATGCACACATTCTCAAATTTTGACAATGGGTTGCCATTTTCTGGTTTCACATTTCATCTCTTGAGTGTTCTTGTTCTATGGTGTTGGCTCATGGCGTGTTAGCCGTCAGATGGCGCTATGCAACCTAAATAGCGGGAATTTTAAACGCAAGAAATGGAAAGCAAGTGAAAGGCAGCTTACAATCTTGTTAAACTATGAAAAATCTATCTAAAACGTAATACTTGAAACATTTTACTGACCCTGGCAAAAGTTGTAAGTTGTGGGAAAATCTGGCTTTGTCTATATTATGTCAGGGAGTAAGATGTGTTATGGAATAAATAAAAATACAAATTACATCTGTCACGAAGTACCAAAATTAAATTTCGACATAAATTCTTTATTCACGCAGGTACTTTTTTATATTTTAGGAACAAATTAAATACTGAACTATCATGTAATAAAGTAGATTTCTATCAGAACCTTGATGTAAGGGTGTTAAGTTTGACAATGTTCTTCAGCTGTGTATAGCAAAGCATTGATATTACGCATACAATCTTGTACCTGCACAAAGTTTAAATTTGTCTATAGTTTACGATGGTCCTACGAAATTCTAACAATGTCAAAATACATTGTATATCTAATTTATGGCGAAGATCTGATTGTAGAGAATAAATCAGGTTTATAACCTAACAATAAAACATAACCTAACAATAAAACACTTTAAGCAAATTTAACATAAGTAAAATAATAATTCCCAAAATACAACAAAAAGTTTCACATTTACATTTCTTGTTTCGAGCAATCATTCGAAATTTTAAATACATTTAAAGCTATTTTATCATTATAACTATAATAGATAGATACCTTTTAAACATAGGAAAATATATTATTAGATAAAAAATTTCCAAATATATCTTGTGTTTTAAATTATTGGAATGAAAATTATATAAAACAATTTATTATTAGTCTGTTTAACCTGTTTACTCCTTAGAACCCCGATCGTGGTCAAATTCGTTTTCAAACTGCGGCGCCCTGAGGCCCCGATCGGGGCCCAAAACTGTATTCGAAAGATGGTCGCACATTAGTAGCACATTATATCTAACTAAAATATCTGGTACTTCTAAACAAGTAAGCCCTCACTTTTTTTCCTTACTTGTAGGTATTTTCATTAGCTATAAGATGCAAAAGAGTTTATTGCTCTAGCCTCTTTATTTTATCAAATATTTGAGTTTAGGTCAAGGTCGACGCCCGAGGCCGCGGCGCATTTATTATAACGCCGGAGTAAACAGGTTAAAGCCACTTAAAAAATAACCCATGAATTATGTATTGCCATATATTTATTATAAGAATCTTAATTTAATTATATCAGAATTACAAAATATGTATATGAGATGAAGATTTTTATTGTCTTGTCAGCCAACCCCTTACAGCGGGAAAAGGGATTGGTAGCTGTGGGGAGAGTGAAATTTAAATTCTCATGGGTGTTACTTACTATTCAGTTTGCATATTATTGTAGAACACTGTAATATATGTAAAACAAGTAGGTATATTTTATTTTTCTGAAATATTTTTAAGTAAAAAGTTGAGTTTAGTACCTGCAACCTAAGAGCATGAATGAAGATCATCATAATGAAGAATAAGCGGAGTAGTGTCAGAATCGTGTCTCGGCTGGAGCGATTGTAAATATTTCCTCCCAAGCAGAAACTGCGTTCTTCTAAAAGCGCCTTGAAAAGTCATGGTCGCACAGCATTCGCAATCCCCGTGCATCACTGAATGTCCATGGGCATAGTTAGCCTCCTACCCATGCGTACCATGTCACTTTGACATCTTTTTTTCATTCTGCAATCCGTCACTTGCTCAAGACGTTGAGCAGTCGGTGTGACTTTCATACTGTGACTTTGTGAGCGACCATTGTAACACACCATTAGGTGTTTAGGCCATCAGGTGTTTCAACCTACAAGGATGGGTAGTTAAATCCATTAGGTTCTTGGCCAGAATAATAGTGTATCTGTCGATGCTTTTATTGTAGGCATGAGGTGATGGTGTACCTCGCTACATAATAATCTGTGGTTCCGGCACGGACAGTGCTATCGACTTATGCGGCAGCACCTGCCCCCCGTTGATATAGAGCTCGTCCTTCACGATGACGTCCTCGCCGAGCACGGTGCAGTTCTCCATGCGCACCCAGCGGCCCACCACCGAGCGCCAGCCGACGATGCAGCCCTCGAGCCACGCGTGTTGACGCACACACGCGCCGCGCAGTATCGTGCTGCGCTTTATGCACGCACCTGTATCAGCACACAGACCAATTATTTTATTTTATAAGAAACTTAACAGCCATTTACATAAATTTATGCAACTTAAATAAAAATTAACTATTCAGCCAATACAACAACATGTACTGTGTGGGGTCGGTACTTAATAAGAATAGTCCCACTCCATCTCTCCCCGTGCATGTCGTAAAAGGCGACTAAGGGATAAGCGGCCTGCAGACACCCCGGTCGACTTGTGGCTTTCATGGAAGACATAGGCTGGCTGGGGTAACTGGAGACTGCGGGGTTTTGCACGAAGGTCCCCAACCAAGCGGGATTAGTTTGCAGGCCTAGAGCCAACCCCAAACCAAAACAACAACAACAATACAACAACATATTATGTACTTACGACTACATCAAACATTTTGATAGACACAAGGCCAATACATACATAATTATGCACAAGATTGTTTTCTCTTTTGGTTTTCATTTAATTCTTTTTAGGGATTTACAACCTGCCCTTATTTTAATTCTTTTACCGCCATGAACATCTGTCTAGAGATGTATTTTTTTTTTCTTTACACTTTAATTTAATTTCTGTCGCTCTGAACAATATTACATAAAATCAAAATATTCTTTATTGCACACAAATAAAACAAGGGTCACAAAAGGCTATTATTGACATCAGCCAAGGTAGCTAAGTGGTTCGATCGGTCGACTGTCGGTCGTGATAATAAGCATACCTGGGTGCGGTCAGTACTTGGATGGGTGATCGCTCCACCGTTGGAGGCTCACCGTGGTTCGGATTCCACGTAAAACTATAGGTCCCTTCCATTCTTACCTTACTAGGTAGTAGGGTTTAATCCGCCAGGGTTGGTATAACCACACCGAATGGAAGGTCGGTTGAAACGGTTATGTAAATAGTTCATGTTTTCAGTCCAGTTCAGTGTAGCCGGCACGGCCGAAGGTAAACACTGACGTGGCACCAAGTTCACCCGGTGTTATGGGCTGACATCACAGATGCTGTAGGTGATGTAGCCAACCGTGTCAGTTTCAATAAAAAAAAATTTAAAAAAAGTAATAGTACTACTATACAAAGCAAGAAGGAATACTGTTACCATCTTCTATGACAACATCTGGTCCGATAGTGACATTCGGCCCTATCCGGCAGCCTTGCCCTATCGTGGCGGTTGGATGCACGATGACGTTCCCGACCGCGCACGGGCCATTGTAGAGGAGTTCGTGATTCTTCTGGCGTAGGCTGGTCAGATATAGGCACATACCTGTAATTATATATGAAAGTAAGTAATATGTGAGAGTTAGAACATTTTACTATGCATGAATTCAAATTAATCCTTTCCGAGCTTAATTAATTAACTAAAGTGTGCCAATAAAAGATTCCACACAAAAAAAAAACATTAAACTGAAGTACTTGCACATTCCTCAGGGTGAGGGTGTAAGGGCCTAGGTGTATGACATGAATAACCAAATACACATTGAGAACAGCAAATCAAGAACCATTTTTGTTAATCAGTATGAAATGGTTGAAGCAAGAGAAGACACATTTTCGCCACTCAAGGTAAACGCAAATCCGTAATAATAATTAGCGATAATGCATGTAAATGACAATGATAATAATGATGAGCCATAGTGAGTGATTAAAGAAGAGAAGGGTGTGTCACTGATCGCATACCAAACAAAACAACACACACATTCACCTAACATATCCTGTTATAATCGACATCAAGATAAGCAGAGCAATTGATGCTATGTCACAATGTGAACGATGTTATCATGCCACAGAACATCCAGGAATCAGTGACTGCTGCAACATCCCTGTATAGAATAAATGAATGATGCAAGAATGACAAAATGAATGTATGAAACGAATTGTCAAAGGTCAAACGATAACAGATAACTTTGTGATAATTTGTGCAGTTAAAGCTAGTTCTGGCAAAACAGTGCATCAATAATGTGCAACTTAGTAGCAGCAAACACGACTGCAAGGAAGCACTGAGCAAGATGTAGTCGGCTGACGCCACACTTAGTTTTATTTATTTCTTATAGAATAAACATCTTTACAGTTGGAAACAATTAAGTAGTATAACCTGTACAATGTGGAAGATTGTGACAGATTCAAGCAATATAAGTAATTAATGGTATAAAGGGAGAACATTTGAAATGCATTGCAAGAAAGAGAAATAATTATAATACAAGATAGGTGGTGAAAAATTCTAACCTAACCTAACCTAACATATCTTATAGATTAAGCAAGTCCACCAGTTGCAGATGTTATAAATTGTCAGTTCTTCTTCGCATTGAATTTAGAAATGGAGGAATTTTCGACATATCCAAGCGAAGGTTACCTACCAATGGATGAAATTATACAATAAACAATAAACCATTTCAGAGTCCATAAAAAAAATACATAAGAAAATAATTATTATACCAATAAGGAAGTCCTTAGGTTGTCCGACATCCATCCAGAAACCTTGCAGTTCCATGGCGTGCAGTTGCCCATCGTGCGCCATGAACGGAAACACTTCTTTCTCTATCGACATCGGTCGCAGTTCGATCCGTTCCAGCACCGATGGGTTCAGGATGTACATACCTGAAAATTAAATTAACATTTAGTAAAACGCATAAATGGGTAAATTAACAAACAAACAAAGGACACTTAAATCATATTAGCAAGATTTACATACTGACAGAGAATGATCTTCATAACACGCAACAGTGTGTTCATCACTGAAAACGCAATTGTAGAACTTGAACTGCAATAAATGCTGTAGTAAGGCTCCCGTCTATTCAGATCCTTCTAGATGGCTGATAAAAGTTAGAATGCCGAAGCGCCATAGAATTACAGATGCACAAACCTGCATTTATTTTGTTTGATATGAATTCTTGTGGTTTCTCAATAAAGCTCTCAATTTGCCCATTTTCTTTGTATAAGACGACACCATATTTCGACGGCTCTTCCACTTTGGTCACTACTATTGTGCCTTCCTGAAAAGGTAAACATTATTCTACAGTATGTTTGAAGAAAAAGATTTCAAACAAGTATAAATTCGAAAGAATACAACATTTCTGAGGTGAATGAGTTATTATTGAAGGATTTTATACATTTGCGAGTGGCCTCCGACATTTAACGTAGTCAGAAGTCGCGAGAGCGAGGTGTGAGCAGTTAAGTGATCGAAACAAGAGCTCCTTACAAAATGTGCTCACCTTTCCATGGCTCTTGTGGTATTTAGCGAGCTCCTTAAAGGGAAAGTCGCAAATGACGTCCGAGTTGAGAACGAAGAACGGCTCTGGACTGCTGGATAGTAGTTCCTTGGCGAGGGCGAGGGGTCCCGCGGTCCCCAGCGGCTCCGTCTCGTGGGAGAACGTCAGGGAGACTCCGAGCTTGGACACTTGCTCTGTCAGCTCCTTCTCCATCTCTTCAGCCCGGTACGATACTGCTAAGATCACCTGCAATTCATGAAAAACATTGTGCAGAGAGATTTTTGAGATTATCAACATTTCTGAAGTGCAGGTGTAATTCAAATAAAAACGAGTAAAATAAGAACGAGTGTTGATTTAAAAACTGCAGGCTACACTCTGGGATAAGGAATGTATTGAACTAAGCTTGCGATCGCTTCACCGAACATATCCGAGCCCATCGGCAGTAGAGGGGACGTCAATTCTTGCTCTCATTTTATACACTCTATTGCGTTTTCAGTCAGTCAGCGTTTAAGCGTCCAATGCTGGACATAGGACTCTCAAATTTTCTGCTTTCCGCTGACATACTTTATAATGTTGTCTTCCCACCTGGCGGGTGGTCTTCCCACACTTCTGTTTTCCTGTCCACGGCCGCCAGTGTAGGACACGGTTACTCCAATGGTCATCGTCTGTTCGGCTCTATTGAGTTTATTAGGTGGAAACAGCGTAGAGCGGCAGTGGCGCATCTCGGTTTTGCATCAAGTCATCTAGAATAATTTATTTTAAGTATGAAGGACTGTTTTTTACCCAAACAAAATTAGACCTAGGTGTTCTTAAATGATCAAACTCAAGCCTACTATAGTTGCTGGATCGGGCCCGGTGTCCATTCTGGAACCGCCAGTTGAGGGTAATGTTTATTAACCCGTAGACTTCCGGAATGGACGATCGGCCTCTGAGTGATGGCGAAGTGTTGCTGCAGTGTGTTTGATGAAAATCGCTAACAGTTTTAAACATAAATTGGCGATTCTACCGCGTTTTACTAAGACAAATTAATTGAAATCGCTATTAGCCATATTTTCGATGCCGACCTTCGGGGACCAATGGCCCTTTCGAAAGTCAACACGGAACTTTTAGAACGTTTGGGGAATTTTTGGAAGCCTAAGGGTTAAAGTCCCTTCGTAGGAAACAAATACAAGAGCAGAAAGGTAGGTAGGTAGTCGCAAACTCGTAAACGAACCTGCGTGACGCCTGCTTCCACAAGCGCCTCTATCTGATGCATGAGGATAGGTTTGTTCGCGAACTCCACAAGCGGCTTGGGCCGGCTCAGCGTGAGCGGTCGAAGCCGGGTGCCGTATCCGCCCACAAGAATCAGGGCCCGAAGTGACCCCAGCACTCCAGAGCCACACATTATTAGAAATTTCCGTCAGCGTTGCAGACACAAAGAACTATCTCGTTGCGATCGTGTCACCCACCTAGCCACTTAGTCAGATACACAGATTACCGATATATATGTGGTCAGATAGTGGAAACGAAAGATAACACAAGAGATGTTCCACTTTCCGCTTACGATTACAAATTTTATGAAAAATACTGGCTGTGACTGGCCACTGTTGCCAACTGGTGAAATAGAAAAGTAGCTAGTTGAGAATCTGAAAGTAGCTAGAAGTAGCTAAATGTATTAAAAAAAAAAATTACCTGTCCTTTGTCATGGTTTTTCTACGAATCGACTTATTTCCTCATACAGATTAAATATTATTTATTATACAGGCTATAGATTTATTTTATTAAACCTTATATATGTAAGTAGAGAAATTAAAAAAATTAAAAAAAAAATTACTCACAAATTAAATTAAATATTAATATTTCAATTTAAACATTTAAAATGTCTGTTTACATTTGAGTAAAGAGTGCGCCCATCGCCATACGAAACGCGTGATAGATGACTGAAACTAATACGAAACCATCAAAATAATAATGCGAAGAGGTGACGAGATTTCCCCCGATTCCATAGACAATGCTTTCTGTTCAAAATTCCCAGTTGGGAAGTGTTGCAAGCTATAAATCTTTAATTTTTACCAAAGTAGCTAGAAAAGTAGCTAGATTTTTTTTGTAGCTAAAATGATTATTTTGTAGCTGAGTACATCCAAAAGTTGCTAGATCTAGCTATAAAGTAGCTAAGTTGGCAACAGTGTGACTGGCTGGCAGAACTGATTATTGTTTGACAGTTGACTGACACAGACAGACACGTCATTGACGTTTCTCGTTTGTTTGATTTGCGAAAAACACTGGTATATGAAATCGTTTAAAGTTGGGGACAAAAAAAATAAATAACAAAACAGAAATTGGAAAAGAAAGTATCTTAGTAAAAACCGAAATGTGAAAAAAACCTCGCTAAATTACAATATGTATACTATTTTATTTTTGTAAGCCCACCCAATTATACCACCATTCTCATTCAAATTGAAAACTGGCCCTTCTGACTCAGCCACTTATATATCTATGGGATTGCAAAAAAAAGGTGTTGACTGTAGGAACAAGTTTTTCGAAATTTGAATTTAGTTTAAGTTCTTAGTAATCTTTGTTCCGTCTTGTGAGTTGTCAAAAAAATAACAAAAATGTAAAAATTGTGCTTGAACAATATAATATTCTGAATTGCAAAGAAATCGTTTCAATTGATAATAATAGGAGGCCTGGCATGGCCCCCACATATTGGTGACACCGATTAAAGAACAACGAAGAATGGAGGAGAATAACGATTCGATTCCCGACAACAACGCGATCGAAGGCACAAGCTTCGGAGTTGAGAAGGTCAGCGTGAAAATTCCACATTTTTGGACTGAGAAGCCAGATATATGGTTTTCGCAACTGGAAGCGCAGTACACTATCAATAACATTATCTCAGAAAACACGAAATTCAACTATCTGATGGCTCAACTGGAACCGCGCATCGTTGAAAACATTTTCGATCTTGTTAGCAACAGTGCGGCAAACCGCTACACTCTAGCTAAGCAAAGACTCCTATCAATTTATAAGCAGTCAGATGAACAACAGTTTCGTAAGCTGATCAGCGAGCTCGAACTGGGAGAGCTGAAACCCAGTCAGCTCCTTCGTAAAATGAGAAGTTTGGCTGGAAGCAACATCACAGAAAAATTGCTTAGAACATTGTGGCTAGACAAATTACCAAACAATATTTCAAATATATTGACAATTTCGGACGAAAATTTGGATAAGCTGGCTGAAATTGGTGACAGAATCTGTGACATTGGTAACAAACATGTCAACTCTGTCGACACGACAAATAAAACGTCAAGTCAACCGTCGTCATCAGCAACAATGACATCAACAAACACTATGGATTATTTAGTGAAACAAATCGAAGAGCTGAAAACAGAAATTAAAGAAATGCGTCGTAGTCGTTCGTCATATCGTTCTTGATCATCTTCGCGCAATCGTAGCAGATCAAATTCAAGATTTAATAAAGATGGTAAATACTGTTACTACCACTTTCGTTTTGGAACGAAGTGCATTCCAGAAAAGTGTACTCTTCCCTGTAAATGGAAGCAGCAAAACCCAAACTCGAGCGGGCAGCAACAGTAGCGACCGCTAGTGCTGCCGAGTCTACTGAAAACGGTCGTCTATCTACAAATCACCGTTTAATTATGCGAGATAAGAACTCTGGAAATTATTTCCTCATTGACAGCGGAGCTGATGTTTCGATCATTCCCCCTAGTAAAAACTGTACACAAAAATCTACTAAATATAAATTATATGCTGCAAATAACACAGAAATACCTACGTACGGAACAACAATTTTAAACGTCGACCTTGGGTTAAGGAGAAAGTTTGAATGGCCCTTTATTATTGCTCAATGTTCAAGAGGTATAATTGGTGCAGATTTTCTTACAGAATTTAACCTGTTAATTGATTTGAAAAATAAACGATTAATTGATGGAACTACAAATTTGAATGTGGTTGCCGAAATAACTTCCGTGAGCGAAGCAAATTCGGTGAGTACAATAAAAAGTGATGCAGGAGTATATACCAACCTATTGACGAAGTATCCGGATTTGACTAAACCATTCATTACCCCAAATGAAACAAAACATGATTTTAAGCATCAAATTATAACTAAACCTGGACAACCTGTCTTTTGCAAACCACGTAGATTAACACCTGAGATGTTGAAAGTCGCAAAACAAGAATTTCAATTCATGCTTGATCATAATATTATACGTCAATCAAAATCTCAGTGGTCTAGTCCACTTCACATGGTTAAGAAAGGAAATGGTTGGAGGACATGTGGAGACTACCGCAGGCTGAATGACCAGACAATACCAGACAGATATAGCATTCCTCGTATAGAAGACGTAGCAGAGATTCTGGAAAATAAAATCATTTTCTCAAAACTAGATCTTTTGTCAGCATATTATCAAATCCCAGTAGCGGAAGAGGATAAAGCCAAAACAGCAATTACGACCCCATTTGGTCTTTATGAATATAATGTGACACCTTTTGGTCTCCGCAATGCACCAACATCATTCATGAGATTCATACATCAAATACTTCGAGGACTCGATTTTTGTTTTGCTTATTTAGACGACATTTTAATTGCATCAACTTCACACGAACAACACCTCGAACATCTGAACATTTTATTTGAACGTCTAAATAGCTACGGCTTGAAAATAAATGTCAGCAAATGCATTTTTGGCGTAGAAGAAATTTCATTTCTTGGTCATATAATTACTTGTCAAGGCATGAAACCAGATACAAAGAAGGTAAATGCCATAATAAATTATGAAAAACCAAAAAGTATTCAAGAACTCAGAAATTTTCTTGGCATGATAAACTTTTACAGAAAGTACCTGAAAAATGGAGCGCAAAATCAGATATTACTGAATGAGTATCTGAAAGGTGCAAAGAAAAAAGACAAACGATCTGTATTATGGACAGAGGAAGCAGAAAAACAATTTGAGTTATGTAAAAATGAACTTGCTATAGCAGCTACTCTTACGATTCCCAATTCAAAATATGAACTCGGACTTTTTGTTGACGCATCACAGTTCGCAATGGGTGCTGGAATACAACAAAAAGAAGGTAACCATTGAAAACCAATTGGTTTCTTCTCAAAAAAATTTAGCGAAGCGCAGAAAAAGTATTCTACATATGATCGTGAATTATTAGCAATATATCATGCAATTAAATATTTCAAATACCAACTTGAATGTAGAACATTTACAGTATACACAGATCACAAACCATTGACTTATGCATTTATTCAGAGCAATGAAAAAGCTACACCACGTCAGTTACGTCATCTACAATATATTTCTCAATTTACAACCGATATTAGATACATTCCAGGAAAAGAAAATATTGTCGCCGATAATTTATCGCGAATTGAAGAAGTCAATACAATCAATTATGAAGATATTGCAAAAAAACAAGAAATGGACAGCGAATTAGACAGCTTACGTATGAGTTCTGGATCTTCGCTGCAATTCAAGAAATATCCATTGGCTTCAGGAAAAGATTTATGGTGTGATATATCAACTAACAATATTCGACCATATATACCACAGACATATCGTTTCCTAATTTTTAAACATTACCATAATATGTCGCACCCAGGAATTAAATCTACAGTAAAACTATTGTCATCAAAAGTAATATGGAAAAATATTAATAAAGACGTAGCTCTGTGGGCGAAAACATGCATAAGTTGCCAGACAAGTAAAGTTAGCAGGCATACTAAATCACCAATTCAACATTACCAAATAAGTGATGAAAGATTTTGGACAGTTCATATAGATATTATAGGTCCACTTCCCCTATCCGAAGGATATTCTTATTGCTTAACATGTACTGATCGATTTACATGTTGGACAGAAATCATTCCTGTTTATTCGATCACAGCTGAAAACATAGCAAGAGCATTTTTTACAAACTGGATATCAAGATTTGGATCTCCACATAAAATTGTAACGGACAGAGGTGGCCAATTTGATTCTGCACTATTTAGATCATTGGCACAACTCTGTGGAAGCAAGTTAAGCCATACTACAGCATACAATCCAAAATGCAACGGTAAAATAGAACGATTTCATAGAACTATGAAGAATGCCATTCGAGCACATTGTCATGAAAAATGGACTGAGGTAATCCCGACTATACTACTTGGCTTAAGATCTGTTCTGAAACCAGAAGCTAATGCATCAGTCGCCGAAATGGTGTACGGCAAGCCAATTCAGCTACCTGGAGATTTCTTTGAAGAAAGCAACCAAGGTGTTTCAGAGTCAGAGTTTGTTAATAGTCTAAGAAATAGAATGAATAATCTGAAACCGGTCAACATTCAACACAAAAATAGAACAACAACATTTGTAAATAAAGATCTTCAACATTCGTCGCATGTATTTATCAGAGAAGATAGAATTCAACCAAAACTAAACAAACCATACACAGGACCATATCTGGTGCTAAAAAGGACTGAAAAATATTTTACATTGCACATTAAAGGTAAAGAGGTAAATGTGTCAATTGACAGGCTGAAACCAGCTTATGTATTGGCCGATCCGCAAGTTGAAGAAAGTTTTCCCTGTACTTCTCTCCAAGCCGGTTCTCAACAAGATTGTCCTTTTCCTATATCATTAGAAGATACACCCCCACCCAACAAACCAACTAAAGCTACACGATCAGGAAGAATCGTTCGTTTTCCTGTGAAGTATTTGTGAGTTACGACTTAGCAAGTAGTTGTAACTGGAGGGAAAAGTGTAGGAACAAGTGTTTCGAAATTTGAATTTAGTTTAAGTTCTTAGTAATCTTTGTTCCGTCTTGTGAGTTGTCAAAAAAATAACAAAAATGTAAAAATTGTGCTTGAACAATATAATATTCTGAATGGCAAAGAAATCGTTTCAATTGATAATAATAGGAGGCCTGGCATGGCCCCCACATTGACCAAATCGAATCGTGTTTGTGGAAAATGTACTTGAATATACATTGTATTGCACTGCACATACAAAATAAAAACAAAAATTATACAACCATTCTTATTCAAATTGAAAATTGTGAACTCAGATCGCATAGTGAATGGACCTCCCGCCGTCAAATTATAGAACTAAAAAAGCAATGTGATGAGTCGAGAATTATTTCATCTCGCTCAATAAAAAGTACTAGGATATACCTAATCCACTTATTTTTAATATTTTTAGAATTTCGTCGGGTTCTCTCTCTTCAACTCTGAACTCTTTCAACAGTGGTCTAAATTGTAAGGTGCTTAAAATTACTACCGCTCAAGAGCCTCAAATAGTAGATACTTTATTAATTACGGTAGCGTTCATTCCAAGGGGAAGTCTCCGATATGGAACCTACCTTCTTGAAGGTAATATTGGCTGGTTAGAAATGTGTTTTGGCCCCTATGACTCAACCACTTATATGGGATTGCAGAAAAAAGTGTGGCCCTAATCGAAAACTTTATGGTATTTACAAGAAATGCACAATTGAACCAAACACCTGAACGTGCATACTACAATAGTGAATCGGGTTGATGATAATCATCTTGCAAAAATTGAACGTGGAAGAATAAAACATAGTAAATAATCTATATTTTTTCAATCATCTCTATAGCGTTCAGAGGCAAGAGATGGCTTGGAGAATTGTTTAATAGGTACTATAGGGCTGGCATAGTCTCAAGGCGGCTAAAGCTTATTTAAATAAAAAAAAAAAACTTGATGTTCGAATAGAATATTTCACATCAATAAACCCTGGAGTGAACTTTGGACTCCTGTTCGAGTAAAATTATTCGACTCATTACATGTTAATTATGTAATAATCAGTTGTCAGATTTCCCTGCTCGTATCGGACGGAGGTGTGTGCAATGGCGGCTTCGGCGAGGATTTTCTACAGGGTCAAAGGTGATTATGCATTCTTCTGTCACAACCTAGACGTGCCTTTGAAGAATATTTTTATGTTTATCCTTGGAACGGCGAAACCGGCCCGGCCGCTTGCATGAATTTCTGGCAAGAGTTAGCGCTCGTAACCTTGATCGTTATTTTTCGGGACCTTCAATTTCTTATTAGAACATGACGTATTAGCAACATATTTCACCTGTATACCTATTTCTTCGAACACTACCTGTTCATAATCCCCAAATATGTAGGTACACAATAGTCTATTATACAATTTTTATACATTTTTATGGATATTCATTGGCTAAGTCTTCAAACAGCAGCTGTGTCTGCAGTACCCAGTGAATACGATTAGAGTTAACCTGTAGGGTTCCCAATTTTTTTTAATATGCTTTTCCCGCTGGCTTCCATTCCATTTTCACGGTGCGAAAATTAGTTAAATTTGGGAGCGCCCGCGCGAACATAATCTCAAATATTTCGTAAACGTCAGATTAAAAACTCTATTTACTTTCTATTTACTACTCTATTTATGGCCAATTAAATTACCCCCAAAACAATATAAAACAAGTGTGGATTTTTTGAACTCCAGGAAAACAAAACACCTCCCCACATTTTTTCCGAATTTTTATAACCTAAAATTCACAATTCTCCCACACAAATTTTATATGGATGTGTAGCTAAAAGAACGCGCTCTTTAAAAGAACACTTCGAATGACAGTGGGACTTGAATCCAAACCACACATAAAGAAGAAAAACAAGAAACCTTGTGTGAAAAAAGATATTTAGACACAAGTTGTGTCTAAATATCTTTTTTTTTTCATGTGAACATGTTATCCAGTTTCACAAAGCATATGAGAGATCAATGGCAAGGTTTTTAAATCATCTATCGACTGTTCTCTCTCATTCTAATGAGATAAATTCACTGAAATATACAGGCTATTTCAGTGAAAAATATGCGATCAATTCTGGTATCCGAGATGTATTCGCGCGGATGCCAGGGAACCCTACATACATTGTACATTGTACATACTTTGTATGTGGCATGCCGAAGTCACACACAGTGATCTCTCTTGAACTTTGTCCGATTCAATGCCCGTTGTCATTGGTTAGGTACATCGCTACATAGTATATACCTACATATTCTTTTGTTTACTCAATATTGTTTACTCCCACAGTAGGTAGTTATATTATAAATTATAGTGCAATTTCTTTCAAATGTATATTTTTTGTAGTGCAATGATTAGATAGGATTAGGGTGTCAAGTCTGCCACGAAAGTGTTACAAATTGTTACGAAGGCCCAAAGGTTTTCGGTCATGCATCAGTAATATATAATATTTGAAAGTTTATTATCCTCTTTATCAAGTCAGTTTTTATATCGGTTCACTGAGTTTGCACTGATAACATGGCAGTAGCTTGTTCCAAGAGTCCACGCACCTCGTTTTTTAATATCTATACTGTGGTTTTCTTTGCTTTGAATCTGGTTTGAATTTCATTTCGAGCATGTACATTTTATTGCAATTTTTACACTAAACGATTGAAGTAAGCCTTTATGGCAATAATAAATCATGTTAAATTTTGATATTACAAACAAAATTTCCATAAAATCTCTTGTCTCGTTTTGTTTAACTGCTCAGGTGTAGAGGCCGCGCGACTTCTGACTCGGTAAAACTTCGAAGACATTCGCGTCCGTAATTCGACTTGTTCGATTCGTGCAATGAGAGGAAAAAAAAACAAAATACCTATGTGAACATCTATAGCAAAAGCATGGTTGTATAGCGCGGTTTTCCCAACCGTTCACTTCGAAAGAATGCAGCGCGCACCCTCCGCTCTCCGCCCCCACCGCAATTGCCCATCAGTACCGTGGAGGCGGAGAGCGGAGGGTGCGCGCCGCATTCTTTCGAAGTGAACGGTTGAGAAAACCGCGCTATACAAGATTTCCTAAAAAATTATTTATATCATAATATCGTGTACTGACCTTTGCTTTGAATACCAAATGTGAGTTGAACATTGCCCTTCCTTCACATAATATAATAATAGTGAAGTTGAAGTTTTTTTGTCCCTTTTGGGTGCGGGGTCACAGTGCGGCCCAGCAGCGGTTAAGTGTTCCACATATCCCAAATAGAATAAATTGCATTTTGAAATAATCTCACCTTGTGCTGAAAATTTTAATACAACACTATTCAAAATCTCACTTGATTAGGTTTTTCAATCTACATAGTTTTTTTTTTTTTGGTAGAAATGTTTTGGTTCATTTGAGATGTTGCACAAGTTGTATATGAAAATGTTAATTCGGCAGACGGGCTGAAGTTGAGCAATGTACGCTTCACCTCACAGTACAACGAGACGCGAAAGAACCTGAAGCTCACAACCAACACGAAGCTGATCGTGCAGGGCTTCACTGGCAAGACCGCCACCTTCCACAGCCAGCAGGCGCTCGACTATGGCACCAAGGTCTACTTCTACTCATTCCGTATTGGTTTTAGGGTTGCCGTAGTCGGTAGGGCAGGAACCCGGGGATGGATTAGAAGACAGGCATCTTCCTTGCAAATTGCTAGTATACTTATCGTGTAGACTGAGTTAAATGAGACGTCGGTCTAAACGGCTATGTAAATAGTTTGTGTTTTCCGACCAGTTCAGTGTAGCCAGCACGATCAAAGGGGGAAGCACTGACATGGCACCTAGTTCACCCGGTGTTATGGGCTGACATCACGGACGTTGTAGGTGATGTAGTCAACCGTGTCAGTTTCCATAAAAAAAAAAAAAAATGGTGAATGGAAGTGAAAGAGTTTTTTGCCGCAGACGAGTGTAGGTACTGTACCGTGTGGGGTCGGTAAAGAATAGCCCCACTGCATCTCTCCCCGTCGCATGTCGTAAAAGTCGACTAAGGGATAAGAAAATTCATCAGCCTCGGTAGCTCAGTGGCGCGGTTGGTTAGTCAACTGTTATTAAGCAACGCTGAGTGCGGTCAGTGTTTGGATGGGTGACCGCTCGACCGTTGGAGGCTGACCGTGGTTTGGATTCCACGTTAAACTGTAGGTCCCTTCCCTTCTTACCTTACTAGGTGGTAGGGTTTATCCCGGCCGGGTTGGTACCACCGCACTGAACGAAACGTCGGTCGAAACGGCTATGTAAATAGTTCGTGTTTTCCGTCCAGTTTAGTGTAGCCGACATGAAATGAAGGGAAGCACTGACATGGCACCTAGTTCACCCTGTGTTATGGGCTGACATCACGGATGTTGTAGGTGATGTAGCCAACCGTGTCAGGTTCCATAAAAAAAAAAAAAAGGGTAGTTTCGGAGAAAAAAAAATTCCTATATAAAATAAATTTTTCATACAAAATACATTTCCGGTCTTCTAATCCATACCCAGGAACCCTTCTAAAATCGATCAGGTGTCTGTCACAGACAAATCGGTGTTGTGCTGCAGGGACTCTGGTAAAGTACAGCACAACACCACAACAGTAAGGCACCAAGACCCACCTGCTGCATGACTCGGTGGAAGGACCGTGCCACTGCCAAGGCGTGTCGCCCTTTGGCATGGCATCTTGTCCTCATCCCTTAGTCGCCTTTTACAACATGAACGGGGAGAGATGCAATGGGCTATTCTTTTAAGTACCAGCCCCACACGGTAAAAATTTTTTTTTTTATATTCCATTTAATTCTTTATTTATTCAGCAGCAATTCTTACTGCATAAAAACAATTTTTTAACTAAATTTCTTTTAAACTATCTGTATTCTCGTGAACAGCCGCACTGTGCGACTGCGCGCGGAGCGACCACATACGCATTCAATATGCTTGCGTAAATAGAAAGATTCAGAACCTTCGGCCCTTCACTAACTAGGTATGAAACAATTTGAATTTGATCACCATTACCCTCAGGTTGTCGGCGGCGTATCGCCCGGCAAAGGCGGCAAGACTCACCTCGGCCTTCCCGTGTTCAACACAGTGCGCGAGGCGAAGGAGGCTACGAATGCGGACGCGACCGTGGTGTACGTGCCGCCCGGCGGTGCGGCCAAGGCCATACTGGAGTCCATCGAGGCGGAGATGTCGCTTATTGTTTGCATTACGGAGGGAGTGCCTCAGCATGTGAGTTGTCTATTTAACTTCACCTTATTTCAGACAAAATAAAACTGGAAAGGAAACAGGCGCGCTATATTTAGCCTGTTACGAACGCCGCTTCTAACGCTGAGCTATCTAACCCAAGGCCAAGGTTTGTTGAGACTTGGAGTAGTGGCAGGTTATGTGAAAGAAAGAAAGACATTTATTCACCATCAGCTATTGATCATACAGTACAAGGACGGTGAAACGGAAACCGCTCAGCTGAGACGCAGTTAGACTGCGAGCTGGTTTACTGCGGCCACCGTTTTTACAATAAATAAATAAAGAAACAATTATTACAGACAGTACTATTTTACTTTTATAATGACTTCATAAAAAAAAATACAAGGGTATAATAAAGGTCACCTTAACATTCATAAATACAATAAACATTTTAAGCATTATATTAAACAAATTATATTAACATTACGATATAATATAAAATCTACACTTTCAAAATTTTAAAGCAATACTAATTAAAGGCAATTTTGACTGTTTTTCTCGTATGGTTGGTGGGAGATGGTTTCAACATTTAGTGGCATTGTATTTAAAAGAACCGTCAAAACCAAAGTGCACTTGTGTGAGGTAGACATTTCTTATTTCAAGGGATAATTCCTTCCTTTAGTGCTGGTGTAGTTGTTGCCTGTATGCTAGAAAATGCATGCTATTTGTTAAGTAGTAAGGTTTAGTTTTCTATGTATGAACACATTTGGCGCATATGATTGACAGAATTAACCTTTGATTGATATAGATTAGCAAACTTTGGACGTTGGCCACTTCCTCATTGGAACTTTGTAATATCAGCGATACACCCTTTTATGTTCTTATACAATTACTAGCTGAGCCCGCGGCTCCGCTCGCGTGAAATTCGTATTTCAAAGAAGACAGTAAGTAACTATGGGCGAGGCCGAAGGCCGAGCTGCGTTCAGGAAGTCGATAAACCATATCTATGAAAGTAAGTACGAGTAAGGGCGAGGCCGAAGGCAAGCTGCGTTAAGGTAAACGATAAAACTTGTCAAATAAAGTAAGTAACTAACGGCGAGGCTTCAGGCTGAACTTTATTCTAGAAAGAAAATAAACCTTCTCGAAGAAAGTAAGTAACTGAGGGCGAGGCCGAAGGCCGAGCTGCGTTTAGGAAGACGATAAACCTTCTCGAAAAAGTAAGTAACTGAGGGCGAGGCAGAATACCGACCTGCGTTCAGAAAGACTATAAACCTTCTCAAAGTAAGTAAGTAACTAAGGGCGAGGCCGAAGGCCGAGCTGCGTTCAGGAAGACCATGAACCTTCTCGAAGACAGTAAGTAACTGAGGGCGAGGCCGAAGGCCGAGCTTCGTTCAGGAAGACTATAAACCTTATCGAAGAAAGTAAGTAACTAAGGGCGAGGCCGAAGGCCGAGCTGCGTTCAGAAAGACCATGAACCTTCACGAAGACAGTAAGTAACTGAGGGCGAGGCCGAAGGCCGAGCTGCATTCAGGAAGGCGATAAACCTTATCTAAGAAAGTATGTAACTAAGGGCGAGGCCGAAGGCCGAGCTGCGTTCAGAAAGACTATAAACCTTCTCGAAGAAAGTAAGTAACTGAAAGCGAGGCCGAAGGCCGAGCTACGCTCAGGAAGACCATAAACCTTCTCAAAGAAAGTAAGTAATTAAGGGCGAGGCCGAAGGCCGAGCTGCGTTCAGGAAGACTATAAACCTTATCGAAGAAAGTATGTAACTAAGGGCGAGGCCGAAGGCCGAGCTGCGTTCAGAAAGACTATAAACCTTCTCAAAGAAAGTAAGTAACTGAAAGCGAGGCCGAAGGCCGAGCTACGTCCAGGAAGACCATAAACCTTCTCAAAGAAAGTAAGTAACAAAGGGCGAGGCCGAAGGCCGAGCTGCGTTCAGGAAGACGATAAACCTTATCTAAGAAAGTAAGTAATTAAGGGCGAGGCCGAAGGCCGAGCTGCGTTCAGAAAGACTATACACCTTCTCGAAGAAAGTAATTAACTGAAAGCGAGGCCGAAGGCCGAGCTACGTTCAGGAAGACCATAAATCTTCTCAAAGAAAGTAAGTAACAAAGGGCGAGGCCGAAGGCCGAGCTGCGTTCAGGAAGACGATAAACCTTATCTAAGAAAGTAAGTAATTAAGGGCGAGGCCGAAGGCCGAGCTACGTTCAGGAAGACCATAAACCTTCTCGAAGAAAGTAAGTAACTGAGGGCGAGGCTAAAGGCCGAGCTGCGTTCAGGAAGACTTTAAACCTTCTCGAAGAAAGTAAGTAACTGAGGGCGAGGCCGAAGGCCGAGCGGCGTTCAGGAAGACTATAAACGTTATCGAAGAAAGTAAGTAATTAAGGGCGAGGCCGAAGGCCGAGCTGCATTCAGAAAGACCATGAACCTTCTCGAAGACAGTAAGTAACTGAGGGCGAGGCCGAAGGCCGAGCTGCGTTCAGGAAGGCGATAAACCTTATCTAAGAATATAAGTAATTAAGGGCGAGGCCGAAGGCCGAGCTACGTTCAGGAAAACCATAAGACCATAATATTACATAAAAAAAAACTTTCATACAAAGTCGTTCCAAAAAATCCTTAACGGATTTTTACGTTATGAAATAAACCTATGTTCCAAATTTCAGCTTTCTAGACTTAGTAGTTTCGGCTGTGCGTTAATAGATCAGTCAGTCAGGACAAACAATTTTATAAGTATAGATACTCCTTATTCTACTCGTATCTTCTACCAAAAGCATCTATCTACACTACACCAACGCAACGCAACAGAACTGCTAACGCCATATTATATTACGACCATTCGACACTAAATTCCGTTTTCTTTGATACTGCCCAACCCTAAGGCTATTTAACTTTATGGTATATAGCCTACTATAGTGAGCCTGAAGAACTACTCTTTACATTGGTGTAAACCGCATAAAAATCTGTTAAGTGGTTCCGAGTTTACCTCAAACATACATACATACAAACAGATGTTTCCTTTTATAAGAAGTAGAGATAGAGAAAAGAAGATAGAGATTAAATTATCCTCCCTTCCCCTCTCCCCGCGGACCCCTCCCCCCTACCTCAACCCCACTCTTCAAAACTACCCCCAGTATGGATAAAATTATTTAAAATCATTTAAAATCCTAAAACCTAATTTTGAAATCATCCCCTATTTTAATGTAAGGGTTGATTTAGCAAAAACGCTGAAACACGTAATTCTTTATTTTATACCAAAAGCCTAAATATGAATGACTTTTCATATCCCTAACTTGAGAAATGATGGGTTCCCCATACAATCTTTCATCCCCTATTTCACCCCGTTAAGGGTTGTTTTTTTGAGACAAAAGGTAGCCTATGTTCTTCCTCAGGATGCAATTCAGCTCCTCCGTACAAAATTTCATAAAATGCTAAAATCTAATTTTGAAATCAACCCCTATTTTAATTTAAGGGTTGATTTAGCAAAAACGCTGAAACACGTATTTCTTTATTTCATACCAAAAGCCCAAATATAAATTGTCATATCCCTAACTTAAGAAATGCTGAGTTCCCCATACAAACTTTCATCCCCTATTTCACCCCCTTAAGGGTTGTTTTTTGAGACAAAAAGTAGCCTATGTCCGTCCGCGAGATGCAATTCATCTCCGTGCAATATTTTATCGAAATCTGTTCAGCGGTTTAGGCGTGAAAAGGTAACAGACAGACAACAGAGTTACTTTCGAATTTATAATATTAGTATGGATTATAACCTTTTCTTCATGTCAACTGTTAGCGAGAAAGCTTATAAATAAACAAATTGATAACAGATAGATAAGTTCATAAGACTTGTCATGTTTCTCGAATAGTTATATTTTGAGCCTTCACAGCACAGTGTATTTGTATTTATTATTTATTGTACACCATTTTACTGTAAAATAAAGAACAAAAGGTCGGCTTAATGCAGATCTGCATTATATTCAAGCAAACCATTGGAATGTGGTAATTGAGTCTAGAATGACCCGGTATGGTTAGTACTAGTAGTAAGTTCAGCGGACCTCAAGTCAAGCCCTTGAGAAATGAGGTATTGGAACCGTTCACTCAAATATTTAGGTGAGCCAGGTTCATTCAATGTGCAGAAGAAAAGAGAAAGTATGTGAGTATTCCTGCGATGCCGAATGTCAAGCCACTGGAGACACCTGGTCTGGTCCCGTACCGGATACGGAACCCTAAAAAAATAATTAAAACGATCATGTTTCTTCTTCCAGGACATGGTGCGAGTGAAACACGCCCTGCTCCGCCAGAACAAGTCTCGGCTTGTAGGTCCCAACTGTCCCGGCATCATAGCTCCGGAGGCGTGCAAGATCGGCATCATGCCCGCCCAGGTGCACAAGCGGGGCTGCGTGGGTGTAGTCTCGCGCTCCGGGACACTAACGTACGAGGCCTGCCATCAGACAACGCTGGTTGGTGTCTTTTTTTTTTTAAGGAAACTGACACGGTTGTCTACATCACCTACAACATCCGTGATGTCAGCCCATAATACCGGGTGAACTTGGTGCCACGTCAGTGCTTCCCTTCGGTCGTGCCGGCTACACTGAACTGGACGGAAAATGCAAACTATTTACATAGCAGTTTCGACCGACCTATCATTCAGTGCGGTGGTACCAACCCGGGCGGGTTAAACCCTACCACCGAGTGATATAAGAAGGGAGTCATATCCCTTAGTCGCCTTTTACGACATACACGGGGAGAGATGCAGTGGGGCTATTCTTTTAAAGTACCGGCCCCACACGGTACAAAACATGGTCTTTACCATTTGCTTAAATTTTTTTAGGCTTTCAATAGGTGTCTTTATCTGTCTAACCTAACACATCAATGTTATAGATTCCGGGGAGGCAACAGTTTCCTGGGTAAGCCCATATGTACTCGCTATGTAAGAAGGGATTACGGACCGCTCTGCGTTTAATCCACAGAACATAAAAAGGAGTAGAAGTAACGCAATGATTTATTAGTATGAAGATCAGTGAAACCAATTTCCCATACAACACATTCATGATTTGTGATACATTCAAGTTAGAGCCTACCAACTTTAGATAAATTCTTATTGCTCCTATCATTTTTGTAATGTAGTCACTGATCTATAGCCTTACTCATACATTACATTACTCACGAAAAAAACATGTCATCGACCAAAGGAGCTTATAATCTACTTTCAAAATGACTGATACTTGTGTTTATATTTCAATTTTGGTTTTATTGGGGATACTGATCAATAGCAGAGTTATTTAGGCTACCAATAAAAAATATTTAACAAATTATATTTGCAAATTTGTAGTCGTAGTACCTAAAAATTTTGTACGAGATGTCAATTTTCAACGTTTTTAAAAAAATGCGTATATCATAAAAAACTAATTACTCGGATTTTTTTTTTATTTTTCCCTGGGTAGTCATAAACTGGCCTACTCCCTGGTTCCCGCTTGACGTTAAGTTTTGGGACACGTTTTATAATTATGCGATCGTTTGAAAGTATCCATGAATTCCATGATGACAATTGCCTGTGAAGGCACACACATATTGTTAAGAAGATTAATCAATCACGCAATGCTGCATCCAGCATTTCATTCGGTGAATGTAGCACAAGACATTTATGTTTTTTTTTTACCTTGGTGGTTCCCATGACATTAATGAAAGGTCCAGGTGCCATGACAACCAGATGTCTACAGGCGGGCTCTAAATGTTGCTTTCGCTCTCTATTACAGGCGGGACTGGGCCAAACGCTCTGTGTAGGGATTGGTGGTGATCCGTTCAACGGAACGGACTTCATCGACTGCCTGGAGATCTTCCTCAAGGACCCGGATACCAAGGGCATCGTGCTCATTGGCGAGATCGGCGGAGTTGCCGAGGAGCAAGCGGCGGATTACCTCATTCAAAACAACACTGTGAGTTTAACATTTGTTCTTGTTGTGTTTTTAGACATGGAGAGTTGTAGCGTCTATTACCTATCTGAGCATATTTTGTTAAAAAACTTTAATTTTCAAGATTAACATCTCTTTTCTATTTTATCTGTGTTTTGTTGTATTGCCCATATTATTGTATGTAAAGATTTTATATTTGCCAAAATAAGAATATTTGATTTGGAGATCTCTAAATATTGTATGTTTTTGTTAACACGATAGAAATGCACGGAGAAAGCTGTATTTTTATAATTTATTTTATATACACTTTTATACTTTTTGAGTGCACTTGATTCTCTTCTTTTTTTATTATAATTTGGGTTTTTGTTTATTTTAAGTGATTGTCCAATTTTGTTTCTTCATTTAACATGTTGGCTATATGTTTAGTTATACAGTAGAGCCGTGCTAGTCCGCAAACGGCCTAATCCGATGATCGCGATAATCCGAACGATCGGAAATTAACACATTCTCCCGCAAACGCGATCACACCCCATATTTTTTACCTCGCTTCCTTAGTTCGCCCGCAAACTCCTGTGTTCTTAGTGGTTCGGATTAGCGCGGCTCTACTGTATTTAATTTTATTGTTTTACTTGACACCTATAATTTTGTTTTTCTACAGAGTACAAAGGTAAATTAATATTGGTCCACGACGAGAACGTAATAGTCCTACGTGAGAGGTTGCACCCTTTGATTTTATTTGCTTGCTAAGGCACACGACACATCAGGCTAACTATTGGTTGACAGACTCGTCACATCAAAGTATGATATACTGAAATATGCTTACTTTTATATAACACAGCACTCTTCTTTAGATAAGTGAACCGACTGTCAGCCTAGGTGAGTCGTGGCCTTTACTCCCATGGACATGCAGTACTCTCATTTCCCATAGAGATAAAGCATTTTGAAAATCGATAGAACATTGTACATTTTAGTAGCTTTGTAGATATTGAGTTTTACAATGACATTAGGTTTGGGATATTACATAAAGTGCCATACTTCGTAGTTTAATCTGGCCAACTAGTTATGTTTCACCAACTTAATTTATTTTGTGAACATTATCTGGACTAAGTACGTACTTAACGTAGTAAATTAAATATAAACTACCAAACAAGATATTCCTGTTTCCCATAGCTCAGAGAATCCTATTTTGGGAAACAGGGATCATTTAAGTAGCTACATGCTAAGTGTGACTATCATATTTTCATAATTCACTCTCTTTATTCTTTGTGTATATTTGTGTACCATGGCCTTAGTGAATACCAATAAAAGATTTTATTGATATTCACAATTTTGTATATGTATCAACAGTAAACACTTTTAGGCTAGCATGAATGTTAACAAGAACCATGGTAAACCAACTTTATACCAACCCAATAACATATTATATATATTATGTCCACAACCCATTCTGTATGTACGGATGGCTGAGTCGGAGGGGCCAGAGCACATGCTCAGACCATCCAATATCACCACCTCGAAGAAGAAGGATCTCACGTCCAGTACGGTGGTACCAAACCAAAGGGCTACAATTAGAGCCTACAACTTATTAAGAGGCAAGGGAAGGGATCTACAGTTTTACACCGGTTCCGAACGGTGAAGAAGCAAGTGTAGGTATGCACGTAAATTTTTCTGTCAGAAAAAAGATTGCATATTGTTTGGCTAGATTGACCTAAGCTACAAAGTTTGTCCCTATGTAATTTCCTAGAAAAATCTGCTCCATAGTACCTATTGCAGTAAAACATATTTTATGACTGTGAAAAAACATTTTAGATCTACATACATTTATGCATTTTCTTGACACATAAGTATGCTTCTTTATCATGTGCTAATAGTTTTACTTTGATTTTCTTCTTACACTTTATGTCGCTGCATTGAGCTCAAATTATTGTTTAGAGTTAAAAACATTACAATATAACGTTAGTACATCCGTTACCAAGGTTTTAACATAAAAACTGTTACGGTCTGTTCATTTGTGGAAATCTCTTTCTCTAATTGTCTCGTTCACACAGAAACCCGTGCCATCGGAAATCACAGTTAACTAATTTACGCAACGCTAACGAACGTGTACGTACAAGTATCAACAGTAGCGCTGAACCGGGAGGCTATTTTTATTGGCAGTCAGTCAGTCCGTCTGTTATCCACCTAGCTATAGTGATATGCACATATTGTATACAGTCTCCCAAAAGTATAACGTCGAAAGCGCCGTTGCGAGAAGCGAGCCATTGTTGTATTGTATGGGATAGGCAAGGACAGTATGTACCGTTTTCGTAAATGTCGTCGCAAAATGAACAGACCACAGTTAAAAATCTGTCTTACAGTAATCAAAATTCAGAATTTAAAAATTTTGAAAAGTTAATCGGGACTAATCAGAGTATTTTATTGATTTTTTTCATATTGTAGAGTTTATAATTACTTTTATAACTTTGGAAGTACTCAGTACAAATTTTTTTTTGTAAATAGAAAGTTTTTGCGTTTTTCTAATATTTTCTTATCCTAATAATTGTCATTCGTTATCTTTGTTGTTTGTTGTCTGATCTTTTAAAAATACCTAAAGCTTTCTGAAAAAGACTGCTCTCTTATTTCATTTTAATTAGGTCCCTTTCAACCTGTATAATTTAGGAGCCATGCATAATGCATGCGAACAACTCTTTATAGCAATTGAATGTCAAATGGAATGTTTAAAATTTATTTATTCATATTTTTTTATCAAAGTGAATGCTTACCATATTCAAAATGTAACAAGTTGAATGCCTCAAATACAATTCTAAATGTAAAAATTAATGAAAACGTTTTTAAATCTTCAGGGTCAGAAAGCGAAGCCCGTAGTGTCGTTCATCGCGGGCTTGTCTGCGCCGCCCGGCCGTCGCATGGGACACGCTGGCGCCATCATTTCGGGAGGCAAAGGAGGCGCCCAGGACAAAATCAACGCACTCGAGAAGGCGAACGTGATCGTGACACGCTCCCCGGCTAAGATGGGTCAGGAACTCGTCAAGGAGATGAAGAGATTAGAGATTGTCTAAGATTGTTTACGGGTGCGAATTATAGGTTAGTTTACACAGTGTCGAAAGTTGGTTCTGTCGAGTACCTACAGGCAATATTATATGTTTAAAAGTGGTAGATACGTTGTCTACACGACATTCGGTCAGTGCCGGACTTGTACTGTTCTTAAGTATAGGCCACTTGACTTCTTGACTTTCGCCGCCCGCGCAAAACATAAAAAACATAGAATAGGAGTATTACTAAGTCGCAATGGGTAATTAAAACCTTTACCCAAGTAATATTTACGATTTAATTAATAGATCGAAAAGTCTATGCACAAGTGACTTGCTTGAGTATTGCGTCTATAATCGCGCAAGAACTTGACGGCTTACACTGTTTACCAAAGCGCAAGTGTTACTTGTAATATTCTTTAGCACCTTCGGAAATCTGCCACCCCCTGAAGTTTGCCGCCCCTAGGCCGCGGCCTATACGGCCTAATGGGAAATCCTGGACTGCATTCGGTGTTTACAAATAGCACAATATTACAAGAGCAAGTAGGATGGCATGTCTGTTGTTGAGGGGCATTTGCTCTGGTTTTAAAATGCCATTCGCGGTGCTCGGACAACACATTTATCTATTTTAAACATATAATATCGTTGCCTGCAGGGCTGTTATATATTAGTAATTTTTCCAGATCTGTCTCACCAGATGCAGGTAGCCTAGCGTTTAAGATGTCCCTCATGGAAGTGGTCTATGGCTTGAAACTCGGATTCATCACCGCTGAAGTTCTATGGATTTCAGGAGAATTTATATCAGTCCGGAAGCGTAGCGAATATTTATAAATGCTAATGCCACAAGGTTGATTGGAAGAAATTGTATATACTACAATAAGTTCCCATTCTGCACTGCAGGTAATAATCTGATGAGTTGAGGACAGAGTGCAGATCATCGCAAATTTTGCAATTTACTAATAAACAATAGCCCTCACGGTCGAAGGACTCGAGGTTAATTAGTAAGCCGCAATGATTTTGAGAACACGTCGTGTAAACAAACTTTGCACTAATTTCCGAAGATGAAGAGAAGCGTGCAAACAGTCAACACCGCCCCCGGGCGGTCTCTATTTAAAGTATTATTCCGTCATCTAACATAAACTACAGATAATTCAAAATAAAAGTCATAGATTAGTGCACGAACTCATCACGCACCTCGCACGTGATGTTATTGTTATTGTCATAAAGGAAGTACTGGCATGGCACCTTGCTCCATCAAGGTGCTACGGGCTGACATTACGGTGATGCCGTGGCAGGTTCCATAAAAAAGTTAGATTAACGAGATTGCGATCGAAACTGCCGAAACACGCCAGACTACGTAGATAGGTTATAAGAACTGTTCTAAAATAAAATATTTATTCATCCTTGTCCTAGTAGTTGCTGGAAGCGTGGTTACCGTGCGTATGTTTATAAGTCGCTTGTTGATAGTGTATAATATTCTTGTCTCAAAACGTGTACTGTGGGCGCAAGCTACCTTGCGCGGCACCAAGCTACTCCACGTTGTAAGGAAATCTGATAATGTTATTTTGTTGATTTTTATTATACACATATTTTACTCACCTGTTGTTTTATTCAATGATCGTACGCGGCATGCCACGTATTTCCGCAAGGTGTTCCCGGCTGACATCACGGATGTAGCGGGTGAAGTAGTGAAGTAGTGGAATGAAAACATAAATCAATACTTTCAAAAAAATTTATTAGCGAGAAAAACACAAAACAAAATTAAATTCTCCAAGACTGGACAAACTGCTATTTTTCACTATTCCAAAATAACATCAACATCCTGATTAATTTTGAAAAGAAATCTAGTGTAATTGGCTTTTCATGTATACATTTTACAAATGTCGATTTTGTCACATAACGTACAAACCTAAATGCAGATAACAGGAATGTGAGATTTACTCCTCAATTTATGGATCAAACCAGTTTACAACATCTAAAAAATCAGACACCTTCCCTCCATAGAGTGTACTAAGTTTACAGAACGATAGCGGATTTTCAAGAGCCATTGAAAATGAGAGTTGAGTCATTTCATAAACTTAATACATGCACCATATACCTCTACCCAAATTATATCACAGATATAAATCAGCAATAGAGAGCGGATTCTAGGGTTCACAACAGGATTTAGGTAAACACTTTCTCCAAAGTTGGCAGAATCAATAACCCTTTCGCCACCACTAATGAACAAATACGCCAACATTGTCATCTTTCCAATTAATGCAGTTTTGTTGACAAATTTGTCCATTTATGACGACATAAGGTTTTAAAATATTAATGAGACTTACAGCTTGGTTTAAAACATTTTAACTCCGATAACGCAATAGAAATAACAAGAAATATCTTAATCTACATGAAATACATTTAAATTTATAACAAAAACTGGCTGATTTATTAATGAACTGGTTAACCCTGTTGTAAACCATTTCACTGCTCTCTGCTAATAGAGCACGTAGTTTGTAACCCACACATCTTCCACACATTGTTTATGAAACTTAATATTTCCTACACCATTACACAAGAAAGCAAACAAATTTGTTTCATCTCCATTGTTGCTCATCTCAAGTGTTGGACGTACTTGGACAGTGACCGAGGCTACAAGATTCTGTCATAAAGAATGTTTGTCATATCGTGTTGCATAACACACAATTAGTCAAATGATAATCTCATGATAGATTTGCAATAAAGTCTAGCTTAGTCTCATTTCTAATTTGCAGCTGCAGTAACACGGAGTTGCCTTTTTATTAGTACTTACAATTTGTAAGGGCGAGTTAGATAAAACTGTATTTTATATGAATTGCACGTTTGGCTTGAGGAACGTTTGGCGACTCCTATACAATAAGAACGACTCCTGTGCAGTACACTTTATACTATTATAAATTATAATACGAAGACTGTATTATACCAAGGGATATGAGGGAGAGAGAAGAGAAAGGACTACTGACTGATGAGTTATTTATTACAAGTACATAGAAATTGTTAAAATTTAAAGCACATGCATACAAATTCTTGAACCATTCCCTCTCCTCTCAACATATAGGCGGAATTCGTATTTTTAGTTTAGAAAAAAAAAATTAATCATATTTTTTTTAAGTCTGGTTAGGTTTGTGTAGTTTTTGGCCATATTAAAACCACAACTCAACTTGGTACAAAAATACCAAGAAAATTCTAAATACTACACTCAGCCTCTCATACTTCAACCTTTGAAGTGTCATAAGGACGCTTGCTGTGTTTTATGCCGGTCCTTCACTTGGCTTAGCGTATTCGCGATTGTTGCAAACATTTTAGTTTTATCTCGCTCTAAACAAGCCATTAAAGGGAGACGAAACGGAAATTTTTGCCAAATATTTGTGTGCATACAGCCAAGTGAAGTGACGGCATTAGAGTAAAACACAACACTTCTTCACTTCACTTGAGGCTTATAGCCAAAACAGTCGCATACAAAAATATAAACTAATTATAGCTTTCTCACTAAAATCACACAGCTATGGATGCATCCATACGTCTCGAAATATACAGGTATAATGTCACTATTTTAAGTGCTCTAAAGAAAAAATATGCCAGCAGGCTCGTCGATGCCTTCACTCACGTGAGGGGTGGTTCACCAGCGTCCGCCTCCCCCCCACCCCCCGCCGTCGCGCCGCGCCCCGCGGCCGCCGCCGCGGCCTCCGCCCCTGGGCCCGCCCTCTCTATCGCGCCTCAGCTTCATCGCTTCGAACCTGTCCGCCATCTGCATCAATTCATCCGGCACGTCTTGATTTGCCTCTTGCAAAATGGAGATGAGCTCACGCGCGTTCGCCCAGTCCCTCTTAGTGATGAAGGAGAGTGAGATGCCGGTCTTGCCGGCGCGGCCTGTCCGGCCAACGCGATGCACGTACTCCTCCATGTTGCGCGGGAAGTCCAAGTTGATCACGTGCGTGACGTCTTGGATATCGAGACCGCGCGACGCTACATCCGTGGCAATCAGGATACGCACATTACCATCCACCATGTCTTCGAGTGCGGCCTCGCGGTCGCTCTGGTCGCGATCACCGTGGATCGCCTGGCACTCGATGCCCTTCAATACGAACTCCGTGAAGATGTGACTAGCCATCGCCTTCTTTCCGCAGAACACTATCACCTTGTCCGTGGGCTGCATGTTGAGGATGAACTCCATGAGACGTTGCTCCTTGTCGTCCTCCTCTAAGAACTCTATCTGCTGGGTGACCGTGTGCACTGCAGCCAGGTCCAGCGATCCCACGTTCACCTGTATGGGGTCGCACATGTACGTCTCAGCGAGGCGGCGCACGCCCGACGGCCAAGTCGCCGATGTCATCACCGTCTGCCGGTTGGGCCGCACGTCGAACAGAGACTTGCGTATCTGTGGCTCAAATCCCATGTCCAGCATACGGTCCGCTTCATCCAAAACGATGTACGAGAAGGCGATCGCCTTTAGGTGACCCGCCAGCACGAGGTCGTTGAACCGGCCCGGCGTAGCTATCACAATGTCGACCCCCTTCGCCACCACTTGAATCTGCAAGCGTCGGTCGGCGCCGCCGTACACGCACGCAGACTTGATTCCTCGGTAGCTGTACTTGGACACCTCCCTGTCTATTTGCAGAGCGAGCTCGCGTGTCGGCGCCAGGATGAGCACGGTGGGCCCCTCGCGGTCCTCGCGCGGCGTCGGCTGACCGTCTATATGGATGAGCGCGGGCAGGAGGAAGGCGAGCGTTTTGCCGGTGCCCGTCTGTGCGATGCCTATCAAATCGTCGCCGCGTAGCAGAATCGGCCAAGCCTGGCTCTGAATCGGGGAAGGAGTTTTGAAATCCTGCTTGTAAATTTCGGTCAGGATATCCGGGTAGTCAGCGAACGCCTGCTCGAACGTCAGCACGGGGTTTGGCAGCGGACGCAGGCCGGGCTTCTCGTCGAAGGTTCTCTTCACCTGGATGTCGTGGTTGGCGAGTCTCCAGCGCGCGACGGCTGTAGGGCTCATGTTGGTGACTTCGGGGTCCTCTCGGTAGAAGTCCTTGACGATGGCCGGAAGTTTGGCCCACCTCTCATTGTTGTATGCCTCACTCTCCGCATACACCTTGTCCCAGTTGATCTGGACATCACCGTCGGGCATAACTGATGTACAATCGCTGACGGGGTCATTGTCGTACGTGTTGCGGGCCGCACGCGGTTCGCGAGGCTTAAAGTCTTCCATCAGTCCGTCGATGAGTTCCTCCGCGCGTCGCAGTGCTTCCTCATCGGCGCCGCTCAAGGTGACATCGGTCTCGGGACCTCCCGAGTCGCCGATTTTGATCGAGGCGCTAGATTCGAACTCTAGATCGCGAATCTTTGAGCCACCCTTACCGATGATCCGGCCGACTTTGCTAGAGGGTACAGTGATCGTACGGGTGCAGGCTCCTCCGCCTCCACCTCCGCTCCCGCCGCCCCTGCCGCCCCAGGCTCCGCCGCCGCCGCCGCGCGGTGCTCGTTCAGTTCGCTCACCGTTGCGCCAATTGTAATCGTCGGAGCGACCGCCCTGGCCGCGGTTTCGGTCGCCGCCTCGACTTCGGTCGCCACCGCGGCCTCCTCGTTCTCCGCCGCGACCGCTGAATCGGCCTCGTCCGCCGCCACCACGCGTGTACGTCGTGGAAGGGAACACGGACTGAGCCGACTCAGATTCCTCCCATTCATCCATGGTATCCCTCTTTTCCTCAATTTACGGACAGAATAACTACACACATAAGTTGGAGATCAAATTTAATGAACTAAGCGTAAGTAATATTGTATTTACTGCAAATTCCGCAAATTGAAAAAAGAGCCGCAAACCGCAATGAACGCGGAGCCGGCAAATTGCTGGTTTTTGACAGTTCTTTTAGAAGTGATGGTCCGAAAGAATTTAGTCTAATATTTGTAAAGTTTAAAAATAAATCAGTATTGTTGATTTATAATGTAATTTGAATTTGATAAGTAGTTTTAGTTCCTATTTTATTTTGTAATTGAATTAAATAATAAATATTACAAAAGTGTAGATATTTACTATTCGAAACAAACATTCAAAACAACTTCTTACCGTAGGTACCACATGACATAACATAAAAAATTATTATCTCTGTTCCACATTTAGACACACGATTACAATTTCTGCCTCGTATTATTTTTGCGATCATTCTTCAAAGCTTCAAAATGCGAGATATACCTACCCTTCCCTATTGTCGTTTCTCTGTGGTTATACGATTAATTATTGATGATTGGTCACATCACTATAGCGGCGAGCACAGGAAGACATTCTTTCACTTTCGTTCCAATCAAATATACCCAGGAGTAAGCACAGAGGCACTACCAATACCTTGATTGGGAAAAGGTACAGTGGTTGTAGACGGCTGTTTTTCAACAACACGTTATATTGATCTGCTGTTTTTATATCGCAGCTGTTTTAAAGTGCTGTATCGTTAGAATGCTGTTTTTGGTGGTGTTGGAATTTGAACCTAACGCTGTTGGAATAACTAGCATAATTGAAATATGAGATAAATATTATATCACGGGAATACAGCAGGCAGAATTATAATATATTTCTAACGTGCCAGTCTGCTGTTTATGGTTGCTCTTTCTAACAAACAACAGTCTAGTCTATGATATATTTCCAACGTGCGAGTCTGCTGTTTTATTTATTTATTTAAAATGTAACCTTAAGTCATTGCATTAAGGGTTAAGTTACAAAATACTATAAACACTGCCCTCTATCGAGCGAGAGCTTCAAATACCTACAGGCTACAACAAATAATTTTTATTATATCAATTAGATGGCGGTACGTACGAGATAAATAGCAAAACAGAATTACAGCAAACAGCAGATGTGGTGGAATATTTCTAACGTTATAAATGCTGTAAATTTATAATATAATATGTTGCCTGCTGTATAATATATTCCCCACGACTAAGTGGTTGTATTCTCTTTGGTAAGTGCGAATATTATGGCGCCACTGTCACCTATCTGAACTCAAAGGCGAAGGCTACACGTTCAATAATTACTGTGGTCCACAGATATTACGCCATATCGTGCGTGGTATTTAATGATCGTGTAGGCTAGTGTATTGACGGATTACAGTATTTATCACAGGATTTCTAGATTTCCCAATTCCGTACTGATGATCCCTCGTATTGTGATAAATATTGAGCGTGTAGTCTCGTGTCAGTATTTATTACGTCAGTAGGTACGCATCGTCGGGACAGGACACAGAGTCACTTCTTTGGAGGGACCGAGGGCCTATAAGTTACTCTATGACCGAGGGAGTGCACACATACAAAATTAGTAATCTGTGGTCTGTGGGTCTTTGCGGTTATATTCTCTTTGGGTCTTTGATTTGTTTGATCCATGTTGGTTGGTTTTGTTTGTTGGTTGGTCTGTGGTCACGGTTGGTTCAGGTTCGTATTGTTGGCAAAGATTGTTGGTTGGTTGGTCAATCTCACCTTTTCTTTCGTGTTTGATGTTTGGTTTCTGAGGTGACTTGAGGAGCGCCGCCGTTGTGCTTCGGGAATGTGTCGTCGATATTCCTGGTTCAGCGGCTGTGACCGAATGGAGGAAACGATGTGAAGTGATGAAGTGAAGTGCCGTGGATTAGCGGAGCGAGAGCGCGGAGTCTGTGCTAATTGTAGGTGAAAATGAGCAGCTGGGCGCGGCGAATGCACCGGCGCGCGGCGACACTCGGGAGCGTGGTCACGTCGTGTGGGCACGCAGGGAACGGGGCGGTGCCCTACCCGCGACGCCTGGAGAAAGTCAAATTCGGGGTGCCACTGAACGAGGTCTGCAAGAACGACATTCCGGGTCCCTTGCTTGTGGGTACCATTCTGTCTGTTTATATTTTATGAACCGGTTGAATTTACTAAAGAAAAAAAAAACTTACTATTAGAGAGTTCGTAGAACACCTCTGCTTTTTATGCCGGCACTTCACTTGGCTTAGTGTATTCGTGTTTGTTGCAAACATTTTAGTTTTATCTCGCTCTAAACAAGCCATTAAAGGGAGACGAAACGGAAATTTTTGCCAAATACACGAATACGCTAAGCCAAGTGAAGTGCCGGCATCACGCTGATGGGCCATACGAAAGAATGTAATGCATAATTTATCCATCACACCAAACATTATGGGGAAACCTATGCCAGTATTGTTGGTATCGCATAAAAGAACAATTGGGTCTGCTGTAGTATAAGGCCTGCTAATTAGAAAATTGCTGGTAGCTGGGACTGGTAGGTGAGGGTCTAAGGAACTATTACCAAAAATATTTTTTGCCGGAAATGCGTAGTTTCGGAGAAAAAAAATTTTCCCATACAAAATAATTTTTTTTTAAGGCACCAAAACATTGTTTTTTAATATAAATGTATGTAAAAACAAGGGAAGTGGTATGGGTGAATGTTTTGATGGTTTAAAAAAAAATAACTAGGGTTAATTTATAGAAGATGCGTCGCGCGACGCATCTTCTATAAATTAACCCTAACCTAATTTTGAGGCGGCGCATGTCGTTTTTGCATAAATTCCTATTCAAAATAAATGTTTTGGTGCATTTAAAAAAAAAAACAAAAGATCAAAAATTTATTTTGTATGAAAACATTTTTTTTCAAAATTTTTTTTCTCCGAAACTATGTATGTATTTCCGGAATTAAAATATTTTTGGTAATAGTTCCTTAGACCCTCGCCTACCAGTCCCAGCTACCAGCAATTTTCTAATTATGTGCACTTATACTACAGCGCACCCTATAAATGTATGTAAAAACAAGGGAAGTGGTATGGGTGAATGTTTTGATGGTTACCCTAACCTAATGTTGAGGCGGCGCATGTCGTTTTTGCATAAATTCCTATTCAAAATAAATGTTTTGGTGCAATTAAAAAAAAAAAAACAAAAAATCGAAAATTTATTTTGTATGAAAAAAAAAAAAATTCAAAATGTTTTTTCTCCGAAACTATGCATTTCCGGCAAAAAATTCTTTTTGGTAATAGTTCCTTAGACCCTCACCTACCAGTCCCAGCTACCAGCAATTTTCTAATTAGCAGGCCTTATACTACAGCGCACCCAAACAATTCTCACATCATTAGCCCCTTTTTAGAAGTTATATTTATTAGTAATGTTGGTAGGGAATAAGGACAAGATGCCGTGTTAAAGGGTCATGCAGCAGGTGGGTCTTCGTGCCTTACTTGCTGCTTAATAATTATTTTGTCCTAATAATTTGCGTAACTTTGGTGGTCGGTGTTGTACTGTAATTTACCAGTTCTTGCAGCACAACACCGCTTACCTGGATGGTCGGCATACAGCGTGTTAAAATTTAATTTAACTTAGCTTCCGATGGGGCCGGCCAGCCCCCAAAAGTCCGCGTCGAAAAATATCGCTAATAGCAACTTCAATGAATGTTTCTTATTAGAACCGAGTGAGAATGGTGGTTGTACAGATACAAAACCATTGCCTTCCGTATATAGAACACGGTACAAATATGCAGAGGAAAAAATAAAACAATTATTTTGGTTACTGTAAATTTTTACCTAGGTACTTCATTTCTGGCAGGATTGTGATCTGGTTTCTAGTCTTGTATGCGGAAATTGTCAAAATTATTTTAGAAAAATTCAGAAAAAAATTTCGAGCACATTTTGTTTTTCCTGCAGTTCTAAAAATCCATCTGTGCTTCTAAATGAGTCCTCGCTTGTTTTACATAATTTTGTGGGTAATTTAATTGGCTATAAATGTGAATAGAGTTTATTGATCTGAATTCATTATTTGAGTTGTCTAGTTACCTACAAAACCCGCCATAACAGTTTTGGCAAAATGTTCAGAAACGAATAAAACAATTTCTCGTCTCTGGCAGGTTATGCCAACGATGCCATGCCACACACACTTCTAAGTATAGCGGATTTTTCGGCAAACTATCAACTTTATGATACATTTTGTAAACAAAGTAGCAGGTTTAGACACAAATTGTATGGACGGAACTGTTTGCGTTTACACACAGATTTAAACCCAATTTATAGGTCAATTTGAGTCAAAATTCATTGTAGCGGATTTTGCAACTAGATGACTCATTTATCTAAATATTGAAATTTATGGGTGTGTCAGATTTCGCGAATTTTCGCACAGTAAAAATGACATGGAAATGTAGCCGCAACTTTATATTAATTAGTTGAAAGTAAAGGGTTAATTTAAATAATGTAATTTAAATGGGTACGCAGGTGCTAATCCTAAAGCTGAACAAGGAGGCTCCGCTGCGTCGGGACGTGTTCCGCGCGCCCGGTCACCAGGGCGCCATGAAGAAGCTGATCCACTTCCTGCAGAGCGGCCGGCTCGTCAACGTCGACAACTACTCCGTGTATACAATCGCCAGTGTACTAAAGAAGTTTTTGAGGTTCTTACTCATATTTAAATTATTTTGTCGTGTTAGTTCATGCTCCAATTTTAATTCGAGGGTCTGTTTTGGCAGGTCTGTACAAAAGTCACACTTAAAAATAATGGTGGCAGCTTATTTTTAATTACAAAATTATAAACGTGTTGCCGTGTGTTTGTCCGTTCAAGTGAATTTGCTACCATTGCTTTACTGGAAGAGATATCCATGCCGAAGATCAGGTCAACGGCCTGTGCACAGCTTCCATTTTCCATATGAATGGAGTTAAACTATTTATTGACATTATTTAATTTTCTGTAGTAGTAAATAAAAAAATTTCACATACATGTTTTTTTTTAACAATGCCTAAACATTTTTTTACTGGTCAGAATTACAATTCTGGCAACCCAGGAAAATTTTAATTTTGTATCTCTAATAAAAAACAGATTTTACAGTATTTGTAAATGTTTCAACAACTGTAAATAAAAAAAACAAGCGTCGCGACCCGCCGCCACGCTTGTTCCACCCCCTGCTTCGACCTTGATGCAAACTGAATTATCTCCTAAAATACTGAAGCTATCTCAATAAACTAAATGGTCCCTTATTGTTAATGAAATTACATATACAATTATGTCAAACACGTGCAGATTTTATTGTATTAAACTGGTGAACTCAGACACGATCAGGTCTGCTGGAAGGCATTTGACCCGACAAAGTGCTCTGGAAGTTGAAGGCAAAATTTTGGTAACATGTAAAATGTTTGCATACTTAGAAAGATCCCGGGTGGAGTATTTGGCCGTGAAGGAGAGCAGCAGCTTTTCACTGCGGTTGAGTTGCCCGAGGAGCAACAAGTCGACGAAATCCGGAGGTGAGCTTTTGATATCTGCAATTAAATGCGTGATTATATTATATACTTAGGTAGAGTGTTTTCATTTTACGAAGGCACGAGGGTTATGAGGTAGGAAGTGGTGTGAGACCGCGGAGCTCAGTAGGGAACGACTCGGTTCGACGGAGCGACGCGGAGACGTGTAGAACGTGTGTACCGACCGGGCACCGAGTTCGTTCTCTACCTACTGAGCTCCGCGTGGTCGCCTCTCGCACCACTTCCTACCTCGTACCCCGCGTGCCTTCGTAAAATGAAAACACTCTACAGAAGATGCATAGCAATTTAGTGGCTATTTCTCTACCTATTTATTGTCTGTGTGTCTGTTCGTTTATCTTATAATTACATTGAATCAACTCAATCATTAGTAGCCACCCTTCAGTATTGATTTTGATTTACTGTTTACACATTGAGATCAGCTGGAATTTGACCAAATCGAAGAGACAAACCAGAATACATTGATGTGAGAGTATGTAGAGTGATTGTATTTTTTTTTGAAGTTATACTTCTTTAGGCGTGTTATGAAAATGGGGAGTAAACTCAGAAAAAGTGTTAACGTCACCACATACAAATTATTTATATTATTGTTGGGCAGAGGGGGGAGGAGGAGAGAGAGGATTAAGCCAAAGAAGTATAACTTCTAACGCGTGTATGTGCACACACCTTTTTTTTTCAGACAAAAATTCATTTTATAAAAGCGTTACATTTTATAAGATTAAAAAATCTGTTCACAGTGTTAGTCGACTGTGTTAGGCAGAACGGTTAGAAAGACATCTTTTATAGACCGATTTTATAATCCAGAATCGCTGACTATGGGACCCTAAAATAGAGCTTTGGCCAGATTTTATAATATTAATAAAAAAACAATTGTTATGGAGTCTGCCGTGGTTTGCTTCATCACTTACTACATCCACTATATCAGCCTATCCCACCTTGTTCTTGTGGAAACTAGGTGCCACACACAGAACCCATTTGGTCGAGCCTTTTTTCTAAAATTATTGAATGAGTGCAATGTATTGATGGGTTCTCAGAAAATAAAATATTGTCTGATATTGACTATGTTACAGTGAAGTCAGATATAAATATTTTCTTCAAACAGACAACACTGATTGTCCATTGTATACTGTAGAGTGAAAGTTGAAACCTCCTTTGATAGCGTTCATTTTCACGATAAGCCCAGGGTTATGACAGGGAACAATGCGTGTTTATGGTCTGTGGAGGACTTCCTTTATTGTGATGCACACAGATCTGGTTCATTGGTTCATTTCTTCGGTCAAATTGTCATCCATCATGACTACTTATTTGTATACATCTGTATGTAAGAGGTATTTGAGGGGGGGAGGGGGGAGTTTTGAATTATTTTTTTTTTAGGGCATTGATTAAACAAAGCCAACCACCTATTTAATAAGATGTGGCTAGATAATGGCTTATTGAATTAGTAGAAATTACTAACTAGAGAATCCCGTCTCCGCTTGTGTGGGGGTGGGTACAGTTCCAAATAATGGGTATCATGCTTTAGAAAGAGACAATCCGGTTGTAGAGCGTCGTCCATGTCGCACAGAGACGTGCGAGTTCGTGCAACAGGGACACTAGGGGATATTGTTTGTGACACATTAGACGGGCCATAAAGTGAGCAAACCATATTGGATTCAGCCCCTGTCGCCCCTTTCTAAATGTGCCACTGGGTTGCAATCACCTAAAACCTTACTGAAGAACCAAGCTATCTAATAGCTAAAACCCCATTCAAATACATTCAGTGGTTTTGGAGGAGAAGAATAAGTCTTATTTATGAATAATATTGACAGTAATACTTATGACTACTTATGAGGCATCACACTGATTGTAGAAAAATAACTCAAAGACAAATCTTTTATGATTTTGTTGAAAATAAGAGAACAATTATTTGGGAAAACTAATTTTTCTGTTATTTTAAATTTTGTGAGTGTTATGCATTAAAATCTCATTTATTTTTCAGTACCTTTTCAAATGTACAAATCTAACTTAAACCGTCATTCGTAATATTCCCACGAGCCGTGCTGTCATAAAATTCGTTCAGTTGCCTACCGGCGCAGCCGGCGGGTCAGTGTATTGAATATTATTAACCCGTACCTACCGATTGTATTGTTAACTTGACAATAGGGTCCAATAAAATTACTTTATCATTCACTGCATGCACTGACATATTGAAAACCGTTGCACGTCCTATTTGGGAGTGGTGTACATTGTGCATAATAGAGCCATGATAAAATGTGATATTTAAAATTTGACATGAGAATATGGTATGAGATGTTGAGAATCAATTGAGACATTGACAAAACAATTATTTCCAGTTCAGTGTTGCAGACAGAAGTGCTGACACAGCATATAGTTGCTTCAGGAACAATGTGTACCTAGTGGCTGACAGCGTGGGTGCAGAACGTTACGTAGTCAACCATGTCAGATTCCATAATAAAATAAATATTTAGTTTCACGTACGAATAAAATAGAATAATGGTTGTACATTGACAGGAATGTTGTAGATTGACAGGGTTGTTTAGGATTGTTGTAGATTGACAGGATTTTTGTAGATTGACAGGATTGTTGTAGATTGACAGGCATTTTGTAGATTGACAATAATGTTGTAGATTGGCAGGGATATTGTAGATTGACAGGAATGTTGTAGATTAACAGGAATGTTGTAGATTGACAGGGTTGTTGTAGATTGACAATAATGTTGTAGATTGTGAGGAATGTTGTACATTGACATGAATGTTGTAGATTGACAGGAATGTTGTATAATGGCAGGAATGTTTTGACAGGTTGCTGTTGGCGCTGCCGGTGTGTACTCAGAGATTGCTGGTTCTACTCTTCGGCACTTTCCGAGTGATGGCATCCAACGCCGACAAAGCTGGTACCTACTTTAAATAAATATACCTAAGATATTTTGATTGGGTAGGTATCACTCTCCATTTTCCAATAGCATACCTTGTTTGGTGATCAACGTGCGTGATCAAGGTGTGGAATGGGCTTCCGGGGAATATCTTTCCCTATTCCTACAATCCACGGATCTTCAAATCACTTGTTAATACCCTTTCTCCAGCGACATTAATCCACCTTCTAGCCGGACTGGCACCTCCTCGGGGGCGAAATTTGCTGCACATGAGGCTTCAATCTCGAGCACAGCCACCTAGTTCGTCAACAATAAAAATAAAATTATTAATGAATCAACATTTTAGAAATTTTAAATATTGCGCTCTAAAAATTGTCATTTACATTTTTTTTATTCAACTTACGAGTATAAGTCGACTCCCACACTGAGCATAATTTCCACCATGTCATTTGCAAAATGTTTGTGTTCTTCAGAAATAGAAGAATAGAATAGAAGAAGAATAGAACAGAATAGTAATTTATTCAATTTCTGATACAAGTGTTGTATTTATTTTATTCATAGGAAATCTCGTGATGCATGCAGCTTAACATCGACCCCTGCCGTGTCATTTTAGTAAGCTCGCACTATTCTTGCGTCACATTGTTGCCAACTTAACTAAATTAAAAGTCATTCCGTTTAACCTTTACACGCCCGGTGTCCTAACAGCTGGGCGATACGTAATACCGCTCGCAGTTTTAATTGGGAATTGCTAAAAAATCAACACTATTACAGTTTAAATACTAAACACTATAGTCTGTTAAATGTAGCTTAAATAGAAAAGTGCCCTCAAATAATGCTAATTAAAAATAATAAGTATTTAATATAACATCGCTTGATCTAGTGAAGGTGTTCACTAGATTCAGCATTGTGTGTGATTCAGCACAGTGCTCTGGTGCCTTTTTTTAGGGTTCTGTAGCTAGCAACGCTGGCAGGGAGCATTATAAAATTGGTCAGGTGTCTGTCCGTCTGTCACCTGCGCTGTCCGAGGTGATTACTCCCGAACGTAAGGATCTGTAAAACTAAAAAAAAAAAAAAAACAATGAGTAAAGTTAATGTAGTCCTTACGGCGTGAAACTGATTTTGAAGTTTATGAATATCGTAAACAGTTATCGAGAAAATATCATTCTAGTGGGCTGCGGCGCGGTGTCACGTGCGAGACACGGTAAGACCGCGTGATCACACACACTATACATGAAACGGCTACGTAACCCTCTGTGTGTGAACAACAACAATAAGCGGCGGGTGGCCGAGTGGTTGGGGCATCGGCTTCTCAAGCGAGAGGTCCCATGTTCGAATCCGGTCGGCGTGTACCAATGAGTTTTTTCTGACGAAAAAATTTACGTGCATACCTACATCTGCTGCTTCACCGTTCGGAAATTACTGTAATTCGGTGTAAAACTGTAGGTTCCTTCCCTTGCCCCTTACTAGGTGGTAGGCTCAAATTGTAGCCGACTGGGTTGATACCACTGTACTGGATGTAAGATGGCCGCATAGCAGCCTCGGTTGTGTTCTCCTCTAGTCCAGTATTACCAGCAATCCAGGGAAGTCGCCGGTATGGCACCTACCTTCTCGGAGGTGATATTGGCTGGTCGGAGCATGCGCTTTGGCCCCTCCGAATCAGACACCCATACCGCATTACATAAAAAAAAAAAAATTTCACAGATTCAGATTCAGATATTTATTTCGCCATAAAGAACACACAACAATAACAATATTTACATACATTCACATTTACATTTAACAGACTTTACTTTCCTTGTTTTGTATGTGTATGTTATATGTTACAAGCTGTGCCCGCGGCTCCGCCCGCTCTCATATTTCACTTCACTGCTAACCTCATAAGCTATTTAGCGTGATAGTAAGTAGCCTATAGTTGATGGGAAGAATCAAGCTATCCGTAGAATTTTGTTTTATTAAAATCGGTTCAGTGGTTCTCGAGTTATAAGCGGACAGACAGACACTCAGACAGACAGAAAGCAGACGTTGGATTTTATTATAGGTAACGATTCATTATTATGTGCATTGTATTAAAGCAGGTGAATCTTCTTATACCTTACTCTCTTCTTGATAGTTATCTTGTCCGAATACTTTGCGAAACGTGGTGGTCTGTGTTGTGCTGCAATTTACCAGAGTTCTTGCAGCACAACACCGATTACTCTGCTTACCCCCGATTGTTGGGATACAGCGTGTGGTAATATGTAAAGAGAAAATAAAAAAAACCGGCCAAGTGTGAGTCGGACTCGCGCACCGAGGTTTCCGCACCACACAAAAAACATTGAAAAAACATGTTTCTTGAATGGGAACCCCCCTTAATTTTTTACTTTTGAAATTTTTTATTATTTGTTGTTATATCCGCCATAATAACACATATTCTGTGAAAATTTCAACAGGCTACCTATTACGGTTCATGAGATACAGCCCTCGGACAGATAGACAGACGGACGGACAGACAGACAGCGTAGGCTTAGTAATAGGCTTCCGTACGGGATACGGAAACCTAAAAATGCCTTTCTTTCTTATTCTGTTAATTTGATTTAGCCTACTTAACAATAAATAAACATATTATCAGTATTCTAGTAATGATTTGAGCTGTTTGAGGCACTTTGACACTAATTCTAATCAGTAATTCTAATCAGCTGCTGAATGTTGCATAATTCTAATCAGCTTCTAAATGTAATGTAATTAAAAACAAATTAACTTAAAAACTTTAATATAAATCTTATTAATTTGCCCCTTTTCATTCCTCAATTGTGTCAGCGTGAGCGAAATAGAGATGCTGTTTAATGGGTACGGTCCTTCCGGCCGAATCGTTGAAGCAATCTTGACCGCCCACACACCTTTCTTAATTCACATTAATGAGTGCATCATATTTCTTGATGCAGCGTTTGCTGCGGCTATTTACGGAGCTCGTAAAGTTTATTGGTGTATTTATGAAGGCGAGTTTATTGAATTATTTATCAAGTATTTTAGAATTGTCAAGTTTTGCAAGCGAGTGAGAGGCAAATGGAGCGGAACAAGTCCAATTATAACCATCTCTGTATAGACCAGGGATGGACAAACTACGGCCCGCGGGCCATCTCCGGCCCGCGAACGGTCACAATCCGGCCCGCCGCGACCATCGACCCAGAAGTAGAGAATAACATAAGTAACATAAATCACGGACACATTCAGTAAACATTAAAATAGTGTACTTGGTTACATTAATTAATAAATTGTTGTTCCTATTTTATAGATTACCTCAAATAAATATCTATTTCCCGATTTCATAGTGTACCAGGTACACTGTACCTGATTCAAATATCTATAGATAGATAGTTCATATAATTTAATTTTGTATAAATAAGAGAACTTTTGATGTTGATGATGAGTCAATAAATAACTTCATTTCGGAAAATACTAATATTTTTATTTCAATAAAGAATTACATTATAGCCAAAAAATTAAAAACCTGGCCTGCCCCCCCGTAGATTCTGTTTGTAAATATTGGCCCGCGTAGAAAAAAGTTTGCCCATCCCTGGTATAGACGGTAACAAATATAGTTTTGCAATATAAGTTTGAACCTATTGTATGTTTAGTGAAAGTCAGTCAGTCAGCGTGTAAGCGTCCACTGCTGGACATACGCCTCTCCAATTTTCCTCCAGTTTCCTTCAGCGGTACGGAACCACTGCTTTCCGTCGACTTACTTGATGTCGTCGTCCCACCTGGCGGGTGGTCTTCCCATACTCCCGTTTTCCTGTCCAAGGCCGCCAATGTAGGACACAGTTACTCCAACGGTCGTCGTCTCTTCGACTAACGTGCCCAGCCCACAGCCGCCCGGTGTCCAATATCGATTACTTTGGTGCGTCGGCGGATTGCCTCGTTACGCACCATATCGCATAGTGATATTCCCAGAATTGCTCGCTGGGCAACTTTCAACCTTTGGACAACAGGGACCGTCAGAGTCTATGTTTCACACCCGCACATCATAACCGGGATATGACGGGACGGCAGGGATTAGTGAAAACTTCACATCAATCCATTTAGCAGGTGTAATATAATTTCTTCATGTACATTATCTAACTGTATCAATATAATTGTAAAACTAAACAGGAAAAATTCAAGCGTAGTGTACTACCATACGAATGATGAATAAAAAATAAAGAATTTTTCCACATCCCAAAGGGTCATTTGTGAAGAATGCCTGTCTTTAAACTTGCTAAAATACGAGTTTCAATATTATTGTAGTCATATTTGGACTACTCGCTATAATTATTCGTAATCTGTGGCCGCAGGGACGGGCATGACGTCGGAGGCTCTCGGGGTCTCGGTGGCGCCATCTTTCTTCCACTCGTGCGTGTCGGACGGCAAGACCGCCACCATGGAGGACGTACAACGCTTCAAGGTGCGTATGGAGTGCTCGGAAGCACTGTACATAGGTTGTACTGTAAATTTCTGTGCACATTTTTGAACAGATGATTAAATACAAATAAAAGTTTGTGAGGAATATATTGTGGTGGATAGATAATGTAATAATTTCCTAGATCGTACAAGTGATCCAATATGTGACGTCGTAACTCAATCAAGAGTAATTTCGTATTTTGCTCATTTTGCTACACAACTTCTAATTAACAAATTAGAAAGATTCATGTTGGAAGTCGTAGATTACAAGTTGTCGTACTACCATGATCGTCTATGCATTCTTATTAGCAGTCAGCATCTGTTGCATCAATATAAGTGACTTACTTACTAAACTAAATATAGAAAATCTGCACTGCATACATTAAACATATTATCTCTAATAGGTACACAAACAATATGATTAGAGCAATAAGTCTCTTCTATATCTTTCTATACAATAATGATAATAATATTTTATCATCAGTGATGGATGACGGTCGATTGCGGCTGGCAAAGAAAGTAATGATAATTGAGCAATATTTGTGCATAGATTGTCATCGTACATATTGGAGGTGTGTATCGACCGGATTACAGACTGAAATGATAGTTGTAATCAATGCAATTGGAAAATTGAAACAACGAAACAGTGATACACATCGAAGAGTCCAAGGACTGACCAAAGATGCCGTCCAAGCATCCATCACAAACTTATTCAAAATAAAAATAATCTGGCCGTTAACGTAAATATTTGATAATATGATATTGGTTGGATGATTTGGTTGCTCATTCATCAAAATTAAATAATAAAAATATTTTTTTATGGAAAGCACGACACATATGCCGCGCGCCAGACTATCGCAGAGGTGTAGTCTACTATAGATCTACTTAAATATAAATTCTTCACGCAATGCTTGAAAAAAAAAAAAACCTATGTTTTGTTTGTAAATCATATTAATTTACAACATAGCCAATTGCACTGGTGATGGGAGAGACCCTGAAAATTTTTCAATTTATTGTCTACCCTAACAACATGGTAATCTGAATGAAAGTGAATTATCGAATGTGATGGATGACTCGTTATAAGTTTGTTATTGCTCATAGAATATAAGAGAAGACAGAAGGGAAATGACTCAAATGTATATAAAGCACCATCACTGTGCAATAAGCACCGGTCTGTAACTCACTGATCTTAATCATACACATACATATTGAATGTTCGCAGCACTGCGTATGAGGGTCATTGACAGGACCCTACGCTGCCTGAAAGGGAAAACTGGATGAGAAAATAAATTATATCATTTTGTCAAAGGTTTGCTTTTATTTAGTTTTTGTATTTGTTTGGGTTGTCTTTTTTTTAAATTTAGCTTAATAGAACCTGAAATACTTGGTTATATTATCTCCTACAACCGTCATGTCGGTCTATCGCACCGTGTACTATTTTAATCACTATTATCTTACTTACTTATTTATCTTTAATTTAAACTATTCACTTTGAGTTTGAGAATGCATAAAGATGTTTAATTTGCTTATTAAATTTTGGAGGACTGGAAAAGTTGGAAATAATGTATTTTCTCAAGCCGCTGATTGGGCAGCGTAGTGGGAACAGTGTACATAGCTTACGTTGTGTTTCTTTTTGTTGATAATCTGTGCATCGTTGGGGCAGGATGAAGTCTGCGTGAGTACACTCAGTGTGAAACTGCCTCTTAAACGTTTGTTTTTAGTAGAGGGTACGTGTGAATAGTTTTGTACAATAATCGGCTGTGATTTGCAAATAAATAATGCCCAGTAGCTGTATCGTTTACATTATTATCCACAAACTATATCCTCAGTTTGGTTACGTTTTTTTAACGTATACTTTTTTGCATAAAACTGAACCATTTGTATTGTGTTACATCATTAAGACGGGTCATTTTGATCTACACAAAATTGATTTGACAAAGCATTTAGTACTAGCGGAACTGGACCGGCCCATAGGAGAAACATGCCCATGGACCAGCATATGAAATAATATGAAAGCTAGCAAACATTGTCATCCAGCAAACGAGATAGTGAGGAAAGGGTGAAGTCGGAGCCCGGGGACTACCTGCCAAATCAGTCTATAGTTTCTTCGTAGGATGCCTAATATAGAATTTGCATCGGCAGAGAGAGGGAAGTCGAGCTTATATTAAAAACGTACGCTCTATTTGGTACGTTCCTCCATAGGAAGTGTCCTCGCACGAGAATAAAAAGTATCCAAACAATTGGTTCAGTTGTATGTATAGAGTGTGGTGTATCATCATGAGACATGACTAAGATGAAGATATAGATATAAGATGCCACTAGCCCGGCCCCATCCTAGCACCCACTGAATGCTTGCGCTTCTTTATCACATTGTTTGGCCTTGATTTGAAAAAGTATTTAAAATATGTACATAACTAACTATAGGATGAAGGTATGTTTCAAGTGTTCCAGAATTTTGTCCCATTAAATATGACCCTGAACGCTTCATTTCGCATCCCCTCCGGCTTACCGTAGCTGCTAAATGATTTTGGTAATGGGTAAATATGATTTTTTGCATAGCAAAATATGTGTACTCAAATTTGACACCGTTTTTAGATGCAAAGGAGAAAATAAAGAGAAATATTCATCCCCGGCCGGAATTAGAACCTGGACCTCTGGCCAGCGACTTGTCAATTTGCCACTGGGTTGATGACGAATTCTCTCTAAATTTCGAAAGATTGCATCTTTTATTATATGCAATCTGCGTTTTTTCAAGTGGCATGATTCAACTTTGAATTGTATGCTGTCGTCGCCAAAGTTGTGTTTGGCATCAGACACGAGTGACTTAAGAGTTTTCATATTTATTTTTCATACTAGGCAAGTACTGGTCAGCTTACGTTTTTTTTTATTGTTTTAGATAGATGCAAAGCCTAAAATAAAAGGGTGGTCCTGCATCAGGATTTGAAACTAATAAAAAGTGATAAGCAACATTCTTGCCTGGTATGAAAGATTCAAGATGGCATATAGTGATTCACCTAGCGTTGTTTGCATAGTACACTTATTTGTATTTACCTTAGTTGTTTAAAACATACCCTTTTATCTATTATCAGAATATAGAAGCAAAGAAAAGTGCGCAATAGCGTAGCAATTTTAGCAACATTCTTAAAGCAATGAGTGCATCTGATAAGCTCTGATTCATGTTAGATTAACTCACATCAGATAAAAGTTACATGACTCACTTCCTTGAATTAATTGAATGTTACACTTCCCAGTATGATGATGAAAATATTAACGAGATGAGCGTTTAAAGCATTAATGTTTTGTTAAAAGCTTTTTCTCTGAAGGCTTTTATTATGAATTCAATGATTATTATAAGAATGAGATAGGGGCTAGATCGTTTCATTTCTAGAAGGGAGCCACTAACCAAGTTTAATTAAGTGTTCACACTTAGGTGAATAAAGGTTGTAGTATGTGAAAAAGTAATTTTTTTATTTAAACAAAAATGTAAAACAAATTTTTCTTTAGTCAATAAATTTTAATCTCATCATCATCATCATCATCAGCCTGTATCGGTCCACTGCTGGACATAGGTCTCTCCCAAGGCACGCCACCACACGCGGTCTTCCGCTCTTCTCATCCATCCACTCCCGTCTACCTTTAATCTAAAGATCATCTATCTCATATCTACTGTCATCTTAATAAACAGGCAGTAAATTTAATGAGGCAGAGATCTACTGCCAGAAGATAAAAAAAAGAATCCTGCAAGATCTAATTAAATAACATTAATTAAATTAATTGTCGGATACATCAATGCATGCAGACATATGAAATCAACGAAAGAAAGCTAACAATAAATGTGATTATTGAATGTCCTCCAAGAGAAGGATTTTAATAGCAGGATGTGAAACGAAAAAAAATAATCTTTACGATTGTAGCATGTATGGACTAGCTGTGCTTGGTCGTTTTGGAAAAGAAATATTTCCAAAATGCTCGATTTTAGATATATAGGTATTCTTGAATTGCCATTAAACACACAATTCACACCTTTAAACTACAAAATGTAAAGAGAGCTTGTTTTTTAAACATACATTTTCCTTTTTTTAAATAAGTTAATATACTGTTTTACACACGCCCTACTGGAGGTAAGACAATCTTGCCCCTTTCCGACTCTCAATTGTATAAATGGATGTAATATTTATCTAAAAAGCATTGCAAAGATGCAGTGTTTAATGAAACGTGCGTACGCGTCAGGTTGCAACACGTATAATGCGTCAGCTGATCGAGCAGTTCAGCGCGGGCGACCTGTTCGGGCGGGAGAACTACGAGTACTATGCGCGCGTTACGGGCAGAATACTGCGCGTGCGGGACGAGTGGATCTGCTCGTTCCGGGAGCCGCCGCCGCCGAGACATCCGAATGATCAGCAGGCTTACGCCAGTCAGTATTTACTTGCATTGTTATCTTGTCCTAATACTTTTATGTTGTGGTTGGTGTTGTGCTGTAATTTACGTGAGTTCTTGAAGCACAACACTGGTTACTCTGCTTACCCCGATTGTCGCAATACAGCGTGTGTGATATGTATGCATGATGTATGTATGTAAGTATGATGTATGTATGTATGTATGATGTATGTATGTATGTATGTGTGATGTATGTATGTATGTATTATGGAGTCGTGCCCGCGGCTCGGCCCGTGTATAATTTGCGCTTAACAGGAATTTTGCCTAACTGTTATCTGACTTACGGACGATTTCACCACCTTTGGCTACAATTTAGCTGCCAGTTAACTACTGTCAAATGTATGGAAAATATCACTTAACTGTAAAATACACTGTTTTTTGTATTTGATTATCTTTTTTTAATGGATATATTCTTGACTTAATATTTTTTAATTTTTCACTATGATATATATAGTATGTTATATTTAACATAATTAAAGTTTATTATGTAAGTTATATTAAAAACAAAAGCTCTAAGTATAAAGTTTCTTGCCCGGTTCTTCCTTATAGATTGCATTGCTGGACGGGACAAAATAAAAATGTCGACGAATCATAAAGAATATGCATAATATTATGTCTCAATGAAATATTGTTAATTTTGTGTGTTCTTTATTGCGATATTAATATTAGAATCCGAATAACTGTTGGACTAGACTTAACCGGATATTGTGAAACGGGAATGAATAAAGAAGAAGTGACTAAAGCCTGGTGGTATGTGGCATGGTGCAAAAGGTTGGATGCTTGAATCCCACGTGTTTACTAATAAGTTTTTCGAGTTTTCGAATAGTTTATATAGTTAATGTATTGTCACTCCAGTGAATGACAGCACTGAGGAAACCTGTATAGGCTAACAATTCATTATGTTTAGATAACAAGGTAGGCGGCAAGCAATTGAATTATACGATAAGTCTGTCTTCCTTGTAATAGAAGATAATAGAAATACTTTATAATAAAACAACAATACAACAAACAAATCACATACAAATATGCAATATGTAGTACAGAGGGAAACAAAGAGGACAGCAAAGGCGGACTTAGCATTGGTAGTGATTTCTTCCAGTCATTCTTCATAGCACATTTAATGAATTTTTGGCCGCAGGGCAACTGTCCCTGGAGGCGGAGAAGACTTGGCTGCAGTGTGAGTGCGACCGTTGGGGCAACAAGTACAATTTGGAAGGTAACCATTTTTTACTTATAACAATTTTACAATTTATAACCATCCTTAGAATTGACAGAAAATGTCAGTGAAAGCCTCATGTGAATTGCTTGAGTAGTTTTCGAGTTATAAATGAACATGGAATGGCGCGTCGGTCGTTACAAATTTTGCCTTTTATTTCTTAGGACTAAGTTATGCCTGCGGCTCCGCACGCAGTATTGGGTTCGTCGGGCGAAGCTTTCTGAACTTTTCCGAGTGTTCAATTAGTGAAACTACATGTAAAATGGCTCATCTGATTTCGAGTTAACTTAACAGATCATCGCATTTTGTTTTACAGTAGTAAATATTATGTCACCTTACTAATATGCACGGGAAGAAAATATGTTTTCAACTAATTACAGATTTGACTTCTTCATCTCGTACCGAGTTCCACATGTTAGTATGCCGAGTCTTTACAAAATAACTCCGTATAAAAATAGTACCTTATTTTATTTTGTAACTTTACTTTTTCAGATACTGTGCTAGATTTATTCTTTCAGCTACATATCTAGAAAGAAAAATTATTAACCATTTCTAAATACAGCCTTTTTTTAACCCCCGACGAAAAAAGAGTCGTGTTGTAAGTTTTTTACTAGTACAAATGTCTGTTGATGATACGGAAATAAAAATGACTTTATCAGACTTAATTTATGGCAGCCTACAAAACAGCACCCCCTTATTGACTTAGCTTACATGATAATGCATGCTGATAACACAACTTCTGTTTATTTTCCTCAAGCAACCTTGAAAATTTGCGCATGATATTAGAATGCGATGATCATGAGGGAAATAATTATCAAAGAAAGAAAATAGTAGCAATTGAAACAAACTAAAACTGTAAGTCCCTTCCATTACCGTACTAAGGGTCCATTGTTGTAGGGTTAAATCAGGCCACACTGATACTTGAATGAAGGTCGGCCGAAAGCCCCCACCGGTATGGCGTCTAGTGTCGCGCAAGAGTGAGATGTAATCAGCTGACACCACGAGAGTAGCCGAAGATAGAGCAAACAGTGCCAAGTTGCATGAAAAAATCTATTGCATGGAATGGTGCAATCTAATTGGAATTTGGAACTAACTTCATGAGGGACGTTTAAAAATTCTTTATTCATGACATCGGCTATCGATCTTCATGAGATATAGAGAAAAGTTGCCTTGGCTGTAATTTTTGGCCTGGGCGTCGGCTTCTCGCGCGAGAGGTCCGAGGTTCGAATCCGAGTCGGCGTGTACCAGTGAGTTTTTTCTCACGAAAAAATTTACGTGCATTCCTACACCTGCTGCTTCACCGTTCGGAACCGGTGCAAAACTGTAGGTCCCTTCCCTTGGCCCTTACTAGGTGGTAGGCTCAAGCTGTAGCCGACTGGGTTGTTACCACCGTACTGAATGTAAAATGGCCTCATCTTGTACAGTATAGCCAGCACAAAGGGAAGTTTCCGGTATGGCACCTACCTTCTCGGAGGCGATATTGGCTGGTCGGAGCGTGTGCTTTGCCCTTTTCTACTCAACCACTGATACTGGATTACATAAAAAAAAACATGGTTTTGGACTCACAACAGGTTAACTCTTAGAAATACCTACAGTGCTACTCACGGTTCAGAGGCAATGTGGTATGACTTCTGTCCATTAGGTGATAGCGTTTGTAATTGTAATAATCTAACCGCACTCAGTGTAACTAACACTGCAGCATAATATTTTAAGAAATTGTTTGAGGTAAACCGCAGCGGCAATTCCTATAAACGATTGATGACGCGCAATTCAGTGTAGTTCCGCCGTAGTGCGGTCGCACCTTAAGAGAACGGAGACCTTGATAGTTGTATGTATGTGCACAGAAGGCGGACTTGTTGCTGAATGAAATGTTTTCCCATCAACCTTGTATTCGTCATCGCCGTTACGCCTGATCCTCCGTGCGAAAGCTGTCAGTTATGTACATTTACAGTAAGAATATATGAATGAACATTTGAATTTTTACCTTCATAATATATTGTATCATACTCCCCCTCTAAACCCAGCGAAAAGCCATAAAAGCATTCAACTCTGTCAGCCTCGGTAGCTCAGTGATGCGGTTGGTCGACTGTCGTTTGTGATCATAAGCGCACCTGGATGACGTCAGTACTTGGATGGGTGACCGCTCGACCGTTGGAGGCTGACCGTGGTTCGGATTCCACGTAAAGTATTTACATATTTCCCCCGAAGTATAGTGTCGGGTCCTTCAAGAGGCGTGAATGGGCACTTGTCAGGCCGGCATGGCATTCGCAGCCCCCGCATGCGACCGAATGTCCATGGGCGTAGCTAGACACCTTATGGGTGACTCGCCGCCTCATAAAAAAGTAGGTTTCTTCCCTTCTTGCCTTTATATGTGGTAGGGTTTAACCTGCGCGGGTTGGTACCACCCTAATTGGAAGGTCAGTCAAATGCAACGATCTAGATAGAGTCGAAACTGATATGTAAATAGTTCGTGTTTTCCGTCCAGTTCAGTGTAGCCGGCACGACCAAATGAAAGCACTGACATGGCTCCTAGTTCACAGAGGTGTTATAGGCTGACATCACGGATGTTGCAGGTCAGCATCGATAGCTCAGTGGTGCAGACAGTCGACTGTCGCTATTGATGGTTAAGCAACGCTGGGCCGGTCAGTGCTTGGATGGGTGACCGCTCGACCGTTGGAGGCTGACCGTGGTTCGGAGTCCACGTAAAACTGTAGGTCCCTTCCCTTTTTACCTTACTAGGTATAGGGTTCAACCCGCCCGGGTTGGTACCGCCGCACTGAACGAAACGTCGGTCGAAACGGCTATGTAAATAGTTTTTGAAAAACTTCAAATAAGTATTACCAGGGTACGGACAGTCCAATTGATCCTTTTTATGGCCTTTCACTGAGTTTGGATGGTGAAGAATATATACGCCCTCACCTGCTGTTGCACATATGTTGCCCACACTAAACAAGGTATACGTAGCTTAATGTTTAGCATAAGTGCTTGCAATTAGACGCTGCGTGTGTATGTGCGTAGCGATATCCAAGTCGGAGGAGTGTCAGTCGATGCCGGCGCTGGCGGGGGGCGGGGCGGCGGCGGGCGCGGGCGGCGCGCTCGGCCTCGGCATCATACCCGAGCACAGCCTGCTCGACTCCTGCACCAGGCTCTCCATATCCCTCGAGGAGAGCGTCTTCAAGGTAAAGACAAAAGATCATATTATGCGGGAAATCGTATTAACCGGGATCGTATTAAGCGGGTTTGACTGTAGTTACATTACATACCGCGAAACACGCTCTCTCGCTATAGTATTGCAGTATTGTACATGTTTGTTTGTTTATTAAAATTGTATCATTTTGTTTATTTTTTTTTTGTATTGTATTAGCTGATCGTTAATTTTATTCACACATTGTATATTGGAGGATTGTGTAGCGGAGGCAGGTCGTAAATCACATTGTGTACTATCTTTTATGTTAACTTTTTCCTGTCTCTGTATTAATCCCTGTTTAATAAAATAAAATAAAAAATACACTGGCACGCGGTTTACATTCAACGACATTGATGTTGTCGTTGAATGTAAACCGGGCTGATGTTGTGAGTCTATATTATACACGGTGTTGCAGTTGCCCCCGTAATATTTTTAACTGACATAAGGGGGTTATTCTATATGTGAAACTAAACAACTTCTGTGGCGAGAAAATTTTTTTTGAAACAAAAAAAAAATATTTTTTTCATACAAATTTTAAATGCCTACTCTCAAAACGTATGGAGAAAAAAAATTTTTTTTTCTTCAAATTAAAAGGTCGTAGAACAAAAGTTGTTCTATTTCACGTACAAAATCACCCCCTTTCGGGTTTTACGGTTGGGGTTGCAACACCGTGTATATATTTGTCGGAGCAGAACTCCTAGCGGTGTTGTCGTCGTCTAACTCCTCTTGGCTTGGGTCAGCCATTTTGCAAATCTGCAGAGCTATAATGGGCCACACAACCACGTGTGACAAACAGGGCTTGCTTCCAACTTCATTCTGCATCGCCTTGATATTGGCGGGAATATTCAAACTCTGACTGGACATAAAGACAATAAATGCCACTCGGTTTTCGAGGTAAGCACTGACATGGCACCTAGTTCACCAAGGTGTGATGGGCTGAAAAGTACAGCAAATAGATCTTATTTGAGGAGCTGGCGAACAAAACTAGATGATTTAGATTTTGGTTTAATTGGTTTTTTGTTTCATGATTTTTTTAATGTGGCAACCCAAAGTTTTGAGGAATTTTTGTTCAAAAGTGGCCCTAACAGCTCTAAATCTTCGCTCAAAAGCCGATTTCTTATAAAAAGTTAATGATTTCTAAACCAACCGACGTAAAATGTTGCATCAATAATATTTTCAACCAAATCAAACTTTTTTCTTTTTTTTCTTCGTGTTCTATCTGCAAGCAGCCACCATAGTGGCCTTTATCAGATGTCTGGTATGTTTTATGTCCGAGGGATGCTGCACACTCATTAGCATGCAAAATCATAATCGTTTCATCACTTTATGTAGTAATGATTGGTTTTATGCGTTTCAACCGCGAAACCTGATTTGCAGTTTCCAACAAATCCAATGCCTGGCAGTTGACATGACTCTGGAGACGACTTTATATGACTTTATATGATGTTGCTCTTTTCTCTATTTCCTCTTTGATGGTCGGCACCTCAAGGTACTCGTGAATCTCCTCGTTCCTGACGAACCAAGGGTGCACTGCTGATACACCGCAGGACTTTATTCTGAAACCGCTGCAGAATTTCCACATTGGATGTACTAGCAGTACCCCACAGCTCTATACCATACGTCCAGATTGGTTTTAGTATGCTTTTGTAGACAGTGATTTTGTTGAGTAATGACAGTTTCGATTGTTTTCCAAGCAGCCAATACATTTTGTTGTAGCTTAAGTTCAGTTGGTCTTTTTAGTCTTTATGTGAGTTTTCCAGTGCAGTCCTCTATCTAAGTGACAGTCGAGATATTTGACGCTGGTTTTGTGTGGTTACGTTTCACCTTTCATCTGCACTGGAGGACAGTCTCCACGTCTATGTGTGAATGTTATATGCAGTGGCGGCTGGCCCTTAAGTGCACTCGTGCGCCGCACTACCACAAAACAGCGCCTTCACCCGAAAGAAATAAATAAATTAAAATATTAAACATTTCCATGATTATCACCGATCGAAGTAAAAATATCAAACTGAATTCGTTCCTATTTCCTAGACAACAAGGCACGATTTTGCTGTACGTAATACGTACTACTTACTACGTATCGCCGCCGAGCTCGCCGCCGAGCTCGCCGCCGTGTGCATGACAAAACACCGCGAACGTGACTATGAGAAAATGTCAAACGCCGCTGCCCCGCCGTGTGAAACAAAACACTCTTCATACGATTATGTGTGGAACACGGTTGCATTCTGCGTGTGACACACGACGGAAAAAGAAGGACAGTATATTGTGGATAGACGCGCGTGCGACACGTCGCGACCGAGCCAGCCGACGATGAGCCGAAGTAAGCCGAGATCGTGAACCCGACCGCGGGCGGGCGCGGCGGGGGCGATCCAAACTCTGGGTCGAAGTCACACACACACAAGCGCTAAGTACCTACATGTATGTACGCTGTTGCACGACTCGAGAAGCGAGTCCATTTTTGGAATATGGGTGTTTCTTATATATAACAGATCGAGTTTGCAATTGAATATTTGAATTATTCGAATATCGATTTGATACATATTCGAATGGTAATTTATAAAATATTCGAATGTTACGACAAACATTAATGCGTTACGACAATATTTCGCAATTTTAGTTAAAGTCAAAAAAAAATGGAATAACCCAAAGAGCTAGGCAGGCGTTGTCTGGCGCGCCGCGCCATCTCAGTTCGGGGCGAGACCCGTCGTCGCGTGACGCATCGACCGACAATCGCCGCGCGGCCGCGCCGGGATGTTTTGCAAATCAGTTTTTTAGCAGTTTCAACGACTTTTCGTCAGTTAACATGTACATTGTGAAGTTTTCTTCATTGCCCGGCGCAGCAAGGACGCGACACCGACACAAACATTAATAACAGTACCGCACGCTGTCTGGCCGGGCGGGCGCGGGCGCGCGCGCCGGGCACGCCTCGCGCGCGCGCACCCCGACCGCGGCTCGCTCGTGGCCACTGCGCGCGCAGTGAAGTGTCGCTTTGGTTCTTCGAGCAATTAGGACTCTGGGTGGGTACATAATTTTAGCAAATAAGTCAAGACCGCGGTATCCATTAGATTCACGTTTGGGTATAGTACTAAGTAGGTACCTAGCGCACACCCAGTCCCATAGGTCACCAGCCGCCACTGGTTATATGTACTGACTTGGATGAGCTAGCCTTTATTCTCCACTTGTCCAGCCATTCATCGATCTTGTGGATGTGTTTTTGGAGATCATCAGATGCTCGTTTCGGGTCGGAGTTACTCGCAAAACATGCTGTATCGTCTGCGTAAGTGGCAACCAGTACGTTGTGTGATGTTGGCAAGTCAGACGTGTAGATGTTGTAGAGCACAGGGCCAAGTACTGCGGTGCAATTCCCGACACCAGCGCTGGCGTACAATCGAGTCGATTGATCGTCAAACTCTATTCCAGTTGTGATTTTATTTGGCATTCTTGAGTTGACTGGAGCTGGATTTGACGATAGAGTAGAGCCCGCTCGATCGAATAGTCGTGTCACGGTGAGCTAGTAGTCTGACTGTGAAATTCGATTGCGCTAGAAAAAGCGCTAACATATAATACAGTCCCAAATCGATACCATCTAATTTGTTATACAATCATGATAAAATTACTTTGAATTTACAACTTTTTTTAATAATAATAGTCTTATATTATTGCGCAACGGAAATATAACGTGTTTTAATCAACATTACTAGAGCATTAACTCAACGTTACATATACATCTGACTGTGAAATTCGATTGCGCTAGAAAAAGCGCTAACATATAATACAGTCCCAAATCGATACCATCTAATTAGTTATACAATCATGATAAAATTACTTTGAATTTACAACTTTTTTTAATAATAATAGTCTTATATTATTGCGCAACGGAAATATAACGTGTTTTAATCAACATTACTAGAGCATTAACTCAACGTTGTTACATATACATAATACATGCTCTTTGGTGCTTGCTGTCAACGATCGAAGTGTATTCAATAGTCTGTGGTGTAATCGTGTTTGTTTGTTTATAACCGGTTGGTAAGTAAAGATTTTCAACTTTTGTAACTAAAACTAATAAATTTGCAGTAAATAAGATGTAACTGTCGCAGGAAAGTTATACCTAGCACAAAAAGTTAACTGCCCTCGGGTATAGGTATCCTTCTGCGATGCTACATCTCTACAAAAGCCGTTCCCAAAACAAGTTCCATAATAAACTTGCAGCTGTCCGTAGATTTGTCAAACGGCTTTTAAAATGTAATAAATAAATCAAGGAACAATGTGTACACATCATAAATCTAGATCATGTACAATTAAAAATTAAGTTTCGCCGCAGAAGTTAGGTTATGTTACAATTTACAGCGGCATGATGCACCTTTTGCCTAACTCGTCAAGACGCGTCGTTTTCTTGTTATTATCTGATATTTAGTTTTTTTTTTTCATATCATATTTCAGCTCAAGATTTCTGAAATCACCCCTCTACAACTGTAAATCCCACCCTACCGACGACATCAAACATGACGCAGCCAACGCAGCAGCAACAGATGGCGCTTCTGGAGCAGCTGGAGGCGACACCATCCCCGTCAGAGGGTACCTCCGGTCAAGCCAAGGGCGGCTACACACAAGGAACAGCTGGGAGCGTATCACCCTTGTGCTGGATGCGATGCGAAGGTAAAAATACAAATTATAAATGCTAAGTAATATTGTTTCTTTCTTAAATGAGTACCAAGGCAGTAACGTACAAGTGAACGCAGCTAGTATGATTAATAAAATTTCACTTTCGATTCAAGCGGGTGGCCGCGTGGTTTGGGCATCGGCTTCTCTTGCGAGAGGTCCGAGGTTCGAATCCACATGCGGCGTGTACCAATGAGTTTTTTTCTGACAGAAAAGTGTATGTGCATACCTACACCTGTTGCTTCAACGTTCGGAATCGGTGTAAAACTGTAGGTCCCTTCCTTTGCCCCTTACTAGGTGGTAGGCTAAAATTTTAGCCGACTGGGTTGATTTGATACCACCGTACTGGATGCAAGATGGCAGCATAGAAGCCTCGGCTGTGTTCTCCTCTAGTCCAGTATAGCCAGCAATCCAAAGGGAAGTCTCCGATATGGCACCTACCTTCTCGGAGATGATATTGGCTGGTCAGAGCGTGTGCTTAGGCTCGACTCAGCCACCCATATCGGATTACATTAAAAAAAATGAGTCAGAGCTCATTTATCAAGTTTCATAATTTTTTTTGTCCCCGCTGTAGACGTGATGCGGACGTGTCGTTATTGTGTAACCAGAAAACCGCAAATATATGCCATTTATATTATCTGTTACTTTTTTCATTCCTGGGTGGACAAGAAGTGCGAGCTGAAGAAGGCGGTGAGCGATCGGCGTAGAGCGTCAATCTCCGAATCAATCGGCATTCTCGCCCGGGTGCTCCTTGAGAGCGACGGCGGCATGATGGTAATTATATTTCGTAATTGCAATAATATTCAAAATCTGCGATCTATCAACAGGTGAGTGATATTGAGGCCATTTTGAATTGTCTTGCTGTATCATCCATCACGAAGGACAACATAGCGATAATTCCAAGCAAAATACTTTTTATGGTTCCGTACCGAAAGAGTGCCAACGGGACCACTCGCGGCTGGTACTAAAGTGCGCTCGTGCGCCGCACTACCATACCACGAGAAGTCTTCACTTCACTCAAAATAAATAATATCTTACAACATACCTACATTAAAACCATAATGATCGTTCTCCAAATAAATACCAATGTGAATTCAACCTTATTTTATAGATCAAAATAGGCAAAATTTTTTTGGGGGGTAGAGCTGTTCGCGTCCGTGACACCTTAAGGTCCTTAAGTCACACGTGCCTCCTGGGTGGTGCCAAATGAACAGCAATTAGCGTGTGGGAGATCTTCGGATCGGCTGGGTTCGCCACCACACCCCGGGGGAAACATTACACCGCCATAACAGTTCGCTGTGTTCCGGTGTACTTCCCGGGGACCCAGTAGCAGGTGGGGTTGGCTATGGTGAGGAGTAGGTCAGTGGTCCCGACGCGGATTCGCTGTTCAGAGGTGTTGCATCGACACGGTTGCCAGGGAGACCCGGTTAAACGGTTATTCCGCTGGCCGCCCGCCGGATAGTACAGGGGCCCAATCGCGTCTAACCAACGCGAGAGGCTGCCCCGGTCAGCCGGCGCATAATCCCGGAGTGGTCCGTCGTGCCGGATGGTGACCAGTGTAAGGGTCCCGGCGGCCACTTCCGGGGGGGACCGGGGGCCCTTCCGTCTTCCGTGTCGGCGCACCACGAACCTGAACAGTAAGCGTTGAAGCTAGGGTCCACGCTTTGCCCGTGAATCACCACGGCCACCCTTCACGCTTTTTTCCCCCCCTCACAACAATCATGACAGCACAACAAAGAATAAGTAAGGTTAAATCAGCGGTGCACATCCCTACAACCCTCTTTAGCGTCGATTCGACCAACGTGCGGGGGTTGCACTCAAATTTGAATGCCGTCCACCACCATCTAGAAACGACAAAACCGGCCTTGCTTTTTCTGACGGAGACGCAAATATCTTGCCCTGCCGACACCTCTTACCTGCATTACCCCGGCTACACTCTGGAAGAAGCCTTCCGCTCGCGAGCCGGGGTTTGCCTGTTCGTCAGGGCGGATATTTGCTGTCGTCGCCTGCGCTGTCTTGAGGACCCCGAACTCTCAGTACTTTGGGTCCATGTGGATATGGGGACAGTCTCGCGGGTGTACGCCTGTCTCTACAGGTCGCACTCCGGAGATGCTGGGACAGCTCGGTTATTTGAGTACCTGAGTGGAGCGGCAGACAAAGTCCAAGAGCGGTTCCCCACCGCGGACTTGGTTCTTCTTGGAGATTTCAATGCCCATCACGAGGCATGGCTAGGCTCCAGGAGAACTGACTTTGCGGGGAGAGCCGCCTACGACTTCGCCCTGACGCATGATCTGTCTCAACTGGTGGACCAACCCACCAGACTACCAGATATAGACGGTCATGAACCCTCGTTGCTGGATCTTCTGCTGACGACGAACCCCACTGGATATAAGGTCGCAGTGAGAGCCCCGCTGGGTTCTTCTGATCATTGTTTAGTGGGGTCCACGGTGCCATCTTCGCCTCCTCAGTCCCGTACTGGAGGAACGCGTCGAATTTGGCACTACGCGTCGGCAGATTGGGATGGGATGCGAGAGCACTTCGCATCCTACCCTTGGAGAGAGATCTGCTTCAGTTCGGACGATCCGTCGGATTGCGCTAATACCGTTGCCGAAGTGGTCCTCGGGGCAATGGAAATGTTTATTCCCAGCGCCTCTGTCCACCTCGGTGGTAAATGCCAACCGTGGTACAGCCGCGACTGTGCTGTTGCTGTCGCAGCTAAATGCGCAGCTTATCGTGCATGGTCGCGTGCTCGTGCCGGACGTGACCCAAATGTACCCGAACTGAAGAAGAAATACAACCACCTCTCCAGATCCTGCAAAAGGGTTATTGCCAGGGCCAAATTTGACCACATCGGCAGAATCGGCGATAGACTGAACGAGCATCCAACTGGGAGCCGTGAGTTCTGGTCTCTCGCCAAATCTGTCGAGTCGAATTTCTGCCGCTCCTCTCTTCCACCTCTGCAGTGTCCTGGAGGCTCACTTGCTCACTCCGCAAAGGAGAAAGCCGACTTACTGGTATCTCTCTTTGCGGGGAACTCTAACCTGGACGATGGAGGTGCCACTCCCCCATCCATACCTAGGTGTGAGAACTCCATGCCGGAAGTGCAGTTCCGACAACGAACTGTACGGGCGGAGCTTCTCTCCCTAGACGTCAGGAAAGCGAGTGGGCCGGACAGGATTCCTGCATTGGTGTTAAAAAGGTGTGCTCCCGAGTTGGCTCCAGTGCTGACGCGCCTATTCCGTCTCTCCTACTCTAATGGTCGTGTGCCGGCGGCCTGGAAATCTGCGTTTGTGCAAGCGGTCCCCAAAAAGGGTGACCGCTCAAACCCGTCAAACTACCGACCTATTGCGATTACCTCCCTTCTCTGTAAGGTGATGGAGCGCATCATCAATGCGCAGCTCATGAAGTACCTAGAGACAAATGACCTCATTAGCGATCGGCAATACGGCTTCCGGCCAAAACGATCTGCTGGTGATCTCCTAGCGTACGTCACTCACCTTTGGGGGGAATCGCTTGAAGGTCATGGCGAATCCTTGGCAATTGGCCTTGATATTGCCAAGGCATTTGACCGGGTTTGGCACAAGTCGCTCTTGGGCAAATTGCCGGCTTACGGACTTCCTTCTGGCCTGTGTGACTGGGTCGCCGACTTCCTACATGGGCGTAGCATTCAGGTCCTAGTGGACGGTTGCTCGTCGGACGCCATGTCAGTGAACGCCGGCGTACCACAAGGATCTGTGTTGTCACCCACGCTGTTTCTTCTGCACATCAATGATATGCTGTCTCTGGGCAACATACATTGTTATGCAGATGACAGTACGGCACACGGATCCTACACCAGTCACCCTTCAGCCAGTCGGGATGTTGTGGATGAGAAGAGACGAAGACTTGTGTCTGAGCTCGAACATACACTCGGTTCTATTTCCGAATGGGGCCGTAGTAATTTGGTCGAGTTCAACGCTTCCAAGACACAAGTTTGCGCGTTCAGTGCGAAGAGAGTGGCGTTCACACCGGCTCCTTCATTCCAAGGCACGTCGCTCAAATTAAGCGAACACCTCGGGGTCCTCGGAGTCGAACTGTCGCACGACTTGAACTTTCGTCGCCACATCGAGGGGAAGGCCAAGCTGGCTTCTAAAAAGCTGGGCGTACTCAATAAGGTGCGACGGTACTTCACGGCGGACCAAAAGCTGCTGCTGTATAAATCACAGATCAGGTCTTGCTTGGAGTACTGCTCGCACCTGTGGGATGGCTCTGCCAAATACCAGCTTGCGCCTCTGGACTCGATCCAGCGTCGAGCCGTGCGACTAGTGGGTGACCCCGAAGTGTCCCGTGATCTGGAACCACTGCAACACCGTAGGGATGTCGGCTCCCTAAGTGTGTTCTATCGCTTATTCCATGGGGAGTGCTCGGAGGAGCTGTTTAACGCGATCCCGCCGTCCCCTTTCCACCTCCGCACCACGCGCACTGGGCAGGGATTGCATCCATATACGCTGGACTTACCGCGCATGCGTACCAATCGATTCTGCAGATCTTTCCTGTACAGAACCGGTAAACTCTGGAACGCTCTCCCTGCTCATATATTTCCCCCCAAGTACAGTCTCGGGTCCTTCAAGAGGGGCGTGAATGGGCACCTGTCAGGCCGGCATGGCATTCGCAACCCCCGAATACGACCGAATGTCCATGGGCGCCGTTAGACACCTTATGGGTGCCTCGGCGCCATATGTCGAGCTAACAATAAAATAAAAAAAAAAAAAAAAAAAAGATCAGAAGGCACTTTTTTGCGTTTAAACGCGCGCCCCGTGCGGAATCGAGTAACGCACGCGGGTCTCCCATACTGAATGTATGGGGATCGGCAAAACACCGGTGGCGCGTGAGACAAAAGATACTTCATAGAAACAGTATGGGCCGAAATGGAGTTCTGCGTGCGGCGCACGAGCGCCAAACAAGGACGCTATATCGCGAATAGCCGCGCGTGCGACACGTCGCTCGCGCGCGGCTATTCCGTCTACCTACTAGAGTCAGCGCGCTGTCATGTGATGTCTGTCACACACCCGTTAGCGCGCGAATATTTAAAATGGGATATGGTTAGATTTTGTGCTTTCTGTCATGTGATATTGTGACATGTGGTGCCGATATTTGCCTAAGCGTTGTTAAAGGTAAGGCTTTACAATCAGGTGATCCCGGGTTCAATTCCTACGTTTCAAATGCTTTTATTTTTATATATTTTTTGAAGTATTTTTGGGACATTACTACTTACTACTAATTTTCTTTTTGAAAGCTGCGGTAGTGTTGTGGTCTATGGGTGTGTTCATAAAGGTACTAAAAATGAGTTAAAAAACTTGTTTGGATTTTTTTTCTTGTTTTTTGCAACTCATTGAGTGTCTTGAGAATATTCATACTAGGTAAGTACATAATAAAATGCAGGCGTTTAAAAAATTCGGAAGTCCCCATCTTAAAATAACATGACGGGAATGTGTTGGGAAATTTGGTATTTAAGTAGGTAGGTACTTAGCGCACTACCGGTCACTTAAGTCACCAGCCGCCACTGAACGGGACCCTATTACTAAGCCTCCATTGTCCGTCCGTCCGTCTGTCCGTCTGTCAGCGGGCTGTATCTCATTAACCATAATAGGTAGGCAATTGAAAATTGTGTATTTCTATTGCTGCAAATATCAAATATATCAACAAATATTATAAATAAAATATTAATTAAAATGAAAGGAGAATACACGAAACATTATTATGTACTTTTTTCTATGGAATTTTGTATGAAAAAAAAAATTCTCTTCAATTTGTCTGCCTTCTGCCAAGCAGAAACTTGATTTTTATTTATTATTTAATTACATTAGCAAACTTATAGCTATTTTTTTCTTTTACAGGATGGAGACCACCATAATTAGTATCATCTTCTACAAGCAACCGGTCTCAGCCAGACGGGGGATGTCGCTGGTGCCGATCACACCCGAAATCCGAAACTTTCTGGAGAAGCTGCAACAATTTAATATGATAAATTATGTTACAGACAAATTACGTTTTATACCATTTTTATTAGGCTTATATTAAAATTTAAAGAGAGAATGGCATTAATTGAGTTCTCTTTGTCTCCACGGGGATTTACTTATGTTTGTACGCTGATGGGTAAGAAATACCTACTCACTTCATTTCATGACGGACCCACCATACCCCAGGCGGTACGGTGGGCATTTTTTTGTAAAACGATACCACCAACTTATAGTGTTGTGAAACAAAGTGTAGTGGGACCGCAAAGATACAATTATACTTAAACTTTTTTTGTTTGTATCAATTTTATTCTGGATTAAAAAATTCAATTGGAAAAATAAAATTATGAATACCTACACTGCGTATAAAAGAAAGCAGGAACACAAATTATATTAATATTTCGATAAAATCAAGTTTTTCTTCTTTTTCATCGTACCGTGTGGGGCCGGTACTTTAAAAGAATAGCCCCACTGCATCTCTCCCCGTGTATGTCGTAAAAGGCGACTAAGGGATATGACTCCCTTCTTAAAATACTAGGTGGTTCTTATATTACTATACTCCTATCATATATACCGTGTGGGGCCGGTATTTAAAAAGAATAGCCCCACTGCATCTCTCCCCATGCATGTCGTAAAAGGCGACTAAGGGATAAGGACGTTCCGTGCTAAAGGGCGTCAGGCACGCCACTTCTCACCTTGGCACGGTACTTCCACGAAGTCATGCAGCAGGTGCGTCTTCCTGCCTTACTTGCTGCTTGATTGATTGAATCTTGTTCGAATACTTTGCGAGGCGTGGTGGTCGGTGTTGTGCTGTAATTTACCAGAGTTCTTGCAGCACAACACCGATTACTCTGCTTACCCCGATTGTCAGGATTCACCGTGTGTGATATGTATGTATGTTTGTATGAATTGAACTCCAAAATTTACTCAAAAAAAAATAATAATACATCAATATTGTGTCGCTCCTGCAGGAAAATTACACACATAAACACAGGGTGAGTGTTTACCATGGAGTATTTTTATGGTATACAAACAAACTTGGGAGAACCACTTGCAGTCGCTGGCCCATAACAATTAACTAGGTACATATATAAAATATCATTATTTCCCTTTATGAGATCAACAAATCACCGCGCCGAGAGGGTGGCTTCATGTAGGCTTCCATGTCGTCCATCAAGTCATCAAAGAGGGCATACGAGAGGCGATATGTTTTAATAAACTCGCCCTCGCTCACATATTCTAGCCCTTCCCTTCTTAGGACGCGACGCCGCTGACTATAATTGCGGCGAACATCCGCCCGATGGGCCTCCTCGAGAATGTTCGTCAATACTATGAATCGCGCCATCTGAAAAGTAATTTAAATAATGATTGAGGTTATGCCCAAATATTTATTAAAATTTCACGCAAATAAAACACTTAGGTAATGCATTTCGAACAAATAATCAAAACTTACCGAATAAGACGTAAATCACCCAACACAACACTCTCAATTCGATAAAATTCTTCAAACAGTTCTCAAAAAGTTGGTCTTGGAGCAACTGGAAATACTCTATCCACACCACAACTATATCGCAAAGCCGCGCAAACGATGTTTAGAACTGTCAGAAGTGCGTCAGGAATACCACGTTTGAAATTTTCCCTTGAAATTTTGACAGCTCGATTGTCAACTCGACCCCAAATAGCTTCGATAGTCGTCGCTGGATCGATTGGCGCTGCGATAGCATTTCAAGAATGCCAAAGTACTCTACTCTATCCAAAATCACGATTGAGTAGGCATAATCGAGTGTCGGGAATTGGTACCCTGACCCTTGTGGAACTCCCGCTAGACATTCGTGGAAGGTGGAGTGTTCCTCTTCAAACTTTACTTGAAACATTCGGCCCTCTAGATAGGATGCTATCAGCATGTATACTGTGTGAGGAAGTGTTTTCTTTATTTTGAATAGTAGCCCCTTATGGCAGACACGGTCGAATGCCTGTTGGATGTCGAGAAACACTGCAGAGCAGTACTCCTTTTTTTCTCATATGTATGTCGTATCTGCTGCACGATTCGGTGCACCTGCTCTATGGTTGAATGATGTGAGCGGAAGCCAAATTGATGATCTGGTATTAAGGCGGAAATAAGACTCAAACCGTGCTACCCGAGCACTGATCATTGCAACACGAACCGTATGCAGATGTAATAGGTGCGAGATTCATTCTACTCGTGCGGTGGCTGATACGTCGCGCCGACGAAGATCGTTTGCGCGAAAATCACACTATTTATTAAATTTCACGTGTTGGAAAGATGGAAAAAAATATTTTTTTTCGCTACGATTGTAGGGAAACATATTATCTATATTTCTATGAGGGTCTTGTATTGAAACAATAGATGTTTCTCAAGATAATTCAACTTTAAAGTAAAATTTTCGTACTTTTCGTTATTTTTTGGACATTTATTTAACACCTTTCCAAAGTAGTAAAATATATTTTTTTTCGCTACGTTCGTTAATTAAAGATCAATACATAACACATATTTTTTACAGATTTGTTATCTTTACCAATAGCTCAATAATTTTGTTTAAAGTTGACCTTTTGACCCTTATTCTCGCCTTAAGCTTCTCTCTTCCATCAATGGTTTTAGACGGAGTAAAAAGACAGTCTCGAACAATTTCGACAACAGGGGAAGAAGACTTATGGGCCGATACGAAGTCACCTCATTTATAGGTTTGCCTTCCTTGTGAATCATATTAATTTGGGAGAGTTTCCACAGATGTGGAAAGTACTATAGTCTTAGTATAGAGTTATATAATATGACAAGAAACACCACTCCGTTTCTTGGAAGCTTTTTGAGTACTTCACCCGTTATCAGATCAAAACCTGGGGCCTTTTTGTTTTTTAAGTTTTTTATTACACGTATTAGTTCTTTGACAGTGTCCGGTTTAAGTGGAAGTGAAAGCTGTAGGTCACTTTTTAGAAATCGGTCAATCTCATCTTCCTTTGCGTTGTCTGCTCCCTCATTTGGCTTAAAAACATTTTCAAGATGTTTTCCGTAGAACTCCACCTTCTCTTTAGGACTTCTAGCCCAAAACGAACTAATTTTCATAAATTATAGTTGCTTTAGGTTAGCTTGCTATAGTTTACCCCAAAATATAGGTGCTTTGATCAAAACTGTATGATTATTTACTAAAAGTAGTATTTTATTATCATATTTTTTCAAAACTTGCTTAATAAGTATTTTGTTCTATATTTATTTTTCGTTATGGCAAAATAAATCCTCAACGAATCAGCTGTTCAGTACCATTTCATTGTTCGCTGCAAATGGTTATCGTACTTACCGTTGGTGGGTGTCGTTGAAAATGTTCAAGTTTCCAGTCAAACTTGATTTCATTATTTTATATTAATTGATATTTAATTAGTAATTGTTGATTTCAATTAATTTCTTGACCTGTAATACTTTAATTAAATCAACAATAGAAACAAAAAAGAATACAAAAATTCTTAAGCAAAGGGTCGCTTTAACAGTTTATGTGGCCTACTGTAAAATTTTCAATATTAAATTCACCACTTTTGTTCTCCAGCTCATTTATGATTGTGATTAAACATATTGCCATGTGACAAAATTCTACAGGTTTATCTGCAATATTAGAGTTGACTGTACATTATGATGTGATGCTAATTTCATCTCTAAGCTAAGACAGTATGGTTTGTATTGTAATGTACCTGCTTTCACTTCATCCAATAAGTTTGTCCCAGCACATGATACTGACCCAGTAATTAACCTGCCTTTTCACGTGTCTATGTTTGCTGCCGGGCAAATTTTAACCTTATCACTAGTGCATATAGTTGAAATCAATTCAGAACTCGTGTATTTATTGTTAATCAAGTTTTATGTTACCGTACATACAGCATGATACAATGACATTAGTAGAGAGCTAAAGTAAAGAAAATTTTACAGGAAAATAGTATGATAAAGCAGATTTTCCACTAATCAACAAAATTTTTATAATATCAATTTAATTTTAACGAGAGATTAACATTTTTTTACACAGAGCTTTTCATGCAAGATTTTTTGAATTGTTGTCCCTAAGATGCCTACAGATGCTTCAATCTCACGGTATGTCACATTACGATGTTCGACTATCAGCTGCCTCACAGCGTCCATGTTCTCTTGGTTCATGGCGGTTTTTGTTTTTTTTTTTTTTAATAATCGCAGGAGGTTTGCAAACGACATGACTTAAAAGTCTGCCTGCATAAAATGGTACAGTGAAACTTAGTAAATATTATGATTTTTTATTCGACTCAGGTGTGTATTTATTATAGAAAGATTACTATAATTTAATAATCTGCATAACCAGCCGGTATAATCAGACTGTATAACCAGCCTATATATCGCAACTTCCGTAGAAACATATAATTCTAGTCTGCAACGAGTGTCGACCTGTCAGTATTGTGGAGCTACTATAATGAGAGACACGGCACAGATCACATATTGCGTTGTAATATTCTAATTGTTTTGTGGAATTTGTTCCTTATACAATGTGTGATAAAGTGGTAAATAAGTTGCTAATTTATTGTTTTTTTTTTCATATTTTACATACCTACTAATTGTCAAGTTTTACCTATCATCCTGATACCAAATCACTGAACAAAGACTGTTGATGTGATTATTGGCAGATTACATATGATTAGTTATTAATGACAGAGGATAATTGACATGATATTGACAGATGGTAGTCGTGGTAAATATTGACAGTTGAGACGATTATTGACTAGTGTTTGTCGAAGTAGTGGCACAGGTGTTTGTTGCGGTGATTATTGACAGTCGACCGTTGTGGCATTATTGAAAGGTGATCATTGACTAGTGTCTGTCGAAGTAGTGGTACAGGTGGTTGTGTGGTGATTATTGACAGGTGACCGTTGTGGCATTATTGAAAGGTGACTGTCAAGGTGATTATTGACTATTGTCTGTCGAAGTAGTGGCACAAATGTTTGTTGCGGTGATTATTGACAGGTGATCGTTGTGGCATTATTGATAGGAGACTGTCGCGGTGATTATTGACTAGTGTCTGTCGAAGTAGTGGTACAGGTGTTTGTCGTGGTGATTTTTGACAGGTGACTGTCAATTGACTAATGGCGATAAAGGCAAATAGTACAGTCACTGTGATTTCTGACAGGTGTCAGTGTCGTCTTCGTCGCAGTCGTCGCGCAGCAACTCCAGCCCGCGCATGACTCTCGAGGAGCTCCGAGCTGTCAACAAGTACGCAGAGAGCACCAAGAGCCTCTCATACCTTCCTCAGGTTAGTCCAATTTGTCTTGTCGGCGTTGATTATGATTATGATGTAAAGTGCGAGAGTTAGGAGGGCCCTATCATCACTGTTATCACTGCGACCTAAGAAGAACTATTTTTTTTATGTGATCCGGTATGGGTCGCTGAGTCAGAGGGGCCAAAGCACATGCTCTGACTAGCCAATGTCACCTCCGAGAAGGTAGGTGCCATACCAGAGACTTCCCTGGATTGCTGGCTATACTGGACTAGAGGAGAACAAAACCGAGGTTGCTATGCGGCCATCTTACATCCAGTACGGTGGTACCAACCCAGTCGGCTACAATTTGAGCCTACCACCTAGTAAGGGGCAAGGGAAGGGGCCTACAGTTTTACACCGGTTCCGAACGGTGAAGCAGCGGGTGTAGGTATGCACGTAAATTTTTTCGTCAGATAAAACTCTTTGGTACACGCCGACCCAATCTCTCTATTGGTCGGCGGGTCTCTATTGTGATCTCTCAAAAATTTACAGCTCACCCCCAAGGCCGATTTCCGCTATGAACAGTGTTATAAGCTTAGGGTTGAGCGCATGTATTTAGCATGGGCTAAAGATGTAACCCCCAAGAATACGGCTTCTACTGTGAATGAATCAAAAAAAGGGTATATATGTGTTTCATCCTCTTTTATACAGAATCTGCACACCGGTGTGCGGCTAAGGCCCATGCGGTGTAGGTGTTTGTTTGCTTGTCGGTGTTACTGTTGAGAGTAATGCAAGATGAAAAAAAATATACAACAAGGGCGACACTGTTAAATGTCGATACAATTTTAAAGCTCATGTGCCTATGGACATTGAAAGGAAGAAAAAGGAGTTGCTCCAGTAGCAAATTTTGGAAGATACATATAAGCAAATATGTGTTTTCCAAAATTAACTCAGCAAGTGCATTGCCTAAGACCTAAGTCATCCTATCCTACCTTTTTTGCTCATGGTATAAAATTTATCAAATGTGCCACCATACTGTGTTTTGAAATTTAGCCTCTGAACAGGTACAAAGAAGCGGTGTAGTCTTTATTAATTAAGAACAATTTAATACTAACTAAACAATTTCTGTATTTAAAATCCCTGAACTAAAGGGACTCCAGTTTTATAAGTTGTGAGGTGTTTCAGAATGCTTCTAGCCTGTTTTGTGTTTAATAACAATGTGTCTTATCTACGTATCTAAGTATAGTGATAAGGAAAGTGTTTTGACATTACAGCGGGACCTGTCTGTCACGAACATCTGTCAGTTATAAGCGGGTGATTAACATTTTACTAAATCTGTCACCCGTAGAAGTTATTCACACTCTTTTCACTGGATCTTCTCTCTCTTTCTCTCTCTGTTGTCGGCGCGACAGGAGACTCTGGAATTGTTTGACACATAAAACATTCAATTTATTTCTTTTTTTTTTCTGGGCTGGTTACCAGGCCCTTCAGCTAATTCTCGAAATGCATTCAGTTTGACAGGTTTGCAATCCACTGTTGCCAGCCATGCCTGAGTAGAATAAATATTTAGAAATGAATGTAATTGCTGAGAAATTTTGATGAAATTATATCATTTGCATTGCATGACACAGATTAAAATGATTCTTTCAAAATGTCAACTGGCAGATATTTCGTAAAAATACACAGATTTTAATTTGAGGCATTAATGTAATCCTCTCGGCGACAGAGATGGATAAATCTGTCAATAAAAATGCAACCTGAACCATTTTTAGGATGGGTTTTGTAAAGTATTTGTTCATACATTTATTGAAAGGGGGAAGTTGAAATTGCGCAGTGTGAATAAAATCAGAAGTTTCTATCACTGCTTGCACGCACTTCGTAATGTACAAGTGCTTTAAAATGTTAGGACAAGACAAGATTGAATGTTTGGTCAGTGAGTGCACAGTGTTGCGTGTTGTGTAGCATCAGTTTACCGGGCAATGCAATGTTCTATAGTTAGAGCTCACTGGTTGTACATTAAGTCCACATTGGACTTTGTTGTCGCAAAATATGGGGCAACAATAATTGAATGACACATTTTGGTTTTGTTCTCTTTAATGTTCTAAGCAATAGTTGTAAGGAATGGGACACGTTGATATGGCGGTGTCACTCGCTTAAACTCGAGCTTCTGTGCACTTGGTGAGACGGTACTCGGTTCATTTTGTTTCGTCAACTGCAGCTCTTTTTATTTATTGCAAGTTCTTATGCAATTATTTAAAGATTGGGGTCTGTGATGATGGACTGAAGTTATGAAACAATATGAACGAGCTATGCACCGGTTTCGGATTTAGAACTGTCCGTTTACAAACGGATCATTTCAACGATAATGGTTTCGTATAGCAATCTACTCGTCTAAATCCTGTCTAAATATTTGGTAACCTAACCATTATTAACGGTAGTTATCATTGTGCTGTCCTAGTTACCTTTGTTACTGCCATTACTAATTGGTAGAAATTGGTCCATTGCACATATTTAACTCATGTTCGATGACTTCATATTAACATTTTGACAGTACATAGTAGTTTTGTAACAACATCATCAATAACGCCTCAAATTTCATCTCGACATCAGAATAACCTACATGTAGAATTATTATGTTCAGTTTTGGGAAGTAAAAACAGCCGTAGAGTTTAATGATGAGCATAGAACTGAAAGGCGATAGTTATGGCAGAACTTTTAACAATAAACAAATAGTGTTGAACTCGGAGGGAAAATACTAATCAAATTACAAAGAAAAATTTTGAAACTTTTTATGAACAATTGGGAAGACAAATTATTGCTTTTCTTTAGGCTTTTAAATAAATTTTAGATGAAAGGATCTTTTAGATAGGTTTGATGCTCAAGTTACAAAAAAAAATATATTAAACATCAGTGCACCGCTTACTTTCCTGTCCTTAGAAGACTACACCTAGTACAAGATTCATACATGTGGCAGCAGGTAAGGGCTATACAGTTTATTGATTTAACAGAGATGTATATCCACTTTTTGCATTAGAATGACAGCTGTCATGACGTGGGTGTTCAAATAATGGCGAGAGTTCTAGCTAATGCCTAGCTATCTGATGGATGAGTTTTGATGCGAAGTTAAAAATTTTGCTGCATTTTGTTAAAGATGACTGCTGGAAGTGCTTTCTGTTTAGATCAACAACTGGTCGGTGAAGACATTGACAGTCAAGTTTTGCGCAGTGGCACTAGGACCCGCATACTAAGAGAGATAATTCCCCAAGACCCGGTGTAGTCTTCACATTAAACCAAGAAGGGTTATAAGAATTAAAGGTGTCCAGTGACCTATATACCTATCACTAGAACTTACACATTCACAACCATTGCTGAATGACCGTGGCAGCGACAGATACTAATTAATATAAGGTGCTTCGTTATTCATGTCAATGACTGTACTATGTTCAAACGCAGAACGGCTGTTTGTTGTAGGTAAGTCACAAGGTCCCTAGACCTGTGTGTAACAGTAGGTAGCTTGCATTGTACGGGGTCAATGACCGTACTATGTTCAAACGCAGAACAGCTGTTTGTTGTGAGTAAGTCACAAGGTCACTAGGCCGCCGCCGCTCTAAAACTAGCTACCTAACTACCTACCTACGTGGACGGTGTGTGTGTATACGTTTCGTGTTTGCAAGGTTCTATAGCATGATTGGTTTTTACAACTATTTGATTTAATTTTTTTGTTAGGAGAAAAAATGCTCCTATAAACATATGTTTTTTTCCCGTAAAGTGTTTGATTGAGTGCGTGCGATGTAACCCTCCCGAAGTTATTGACATGAATAACGAAACACCTTATATATTATAGTAATTTGTAGTCTAAAAAAATGAATTTCTTAAATTGAGTGGGAAGAGTGGTAGATGGGGTTTAGGTTAGGTAGGCGGAGTGGAGAGTAGAGTAGGTGGCGGTGTAGGGTGGGTGTGAGCGTGTGTGTGGGGCGGCAGGTGCACGAGCGGCAGCGCGCGCGCATGCGGACGCGCTCCGAGTGGTTCCTGCAGCCGCCGGCGGCGCTGGAGCATGCGGCCGCCGCCGCCGCCGCCGCCGCCGCCTACAGCGCCGCGCGCGCGCCCGGTACTCCGCCCCCGCCCCGCCGCGCCTGCGCCGCGCGCCCGCCGCCGCGCCCCGCATCCTGCGCCGGCGGCGGTCGCGACGACAGCACCGCGCTATACCTTCTTGTCGCCTGCCTTGAGTTTTTGTTTTGAAGCAATTCCGCCCGCACCGGTATTTGTTTTTTGTGTTACGTGTTGCATTTGGTTGAGGTGCGATCGGCGTTAACAGGTTCGCAGAGCTGGCGAGGTACGGAGACACATCCTCCACTAACTTCTCACTTAAACATTATAATATAAAGGGATTTTTTTTAGAGATTTCTGCTACGTAGATGGGTAAAAAAAAACGGAATTACACGCGCCAAGTCTGAAAACACCCAAATTTACACGCTCGATGTCTCCACCCGCCGCTCAGTAGTGTTGGAAACACGACTCAGGGTATTTTGTGATTTAGGTGTGCGTAATTTATCTATTCCAACATAATTTTCGACAGCGTTCAGCATTGTGAAGGATAATATCTCCGTGGGAAAGCAACGCTGTTCTTACATAACAACCTTAGGAATGGAGTTGACGGAAGTGGGGATGTGTTCCGTACTTCAAAAGTTGTGTCGCATAACTAACATGAACTGGCATGGGTCGCTCTGCTGTGTGTCGTGGCTTCACGCTTGCATGCTCACTAGCTCAGGGGCACGTGGGGTCTTAAGCTAGCGCGCCGTATTCACGCACCGCACCGAACGGTATCGTTTATTTGTTGAAGACGAGCTTCATCATGTAAAGGGAGTCCTGTCATGGTACCGAATTTCGACAGGAAAAAGAGGAATTGACTGCCGTGTCGCTGGTGTAACAGGCGATGTAGTTATCAAGTCAGGTTTCACAAAGGCAAATGTAGGAATTGTGATACGTGAACGGCGGTGCTATGTATGTCGGTGGTATAGAAAAGGCTGAAGTGTTCGTTTCTGTGATTTTTTCTCAATTCATCTATAATCGTTTTTCTTACGTCTTACATTTAGGCATTATTTTAAAATTAGTAAGTATGTAGGTACAAAATAAAAAGGGTGAAGGAAATTATGTAAAAAACTGGTGAAAATTTAGAGTTTGCAACACACATATAGTTTGAATTTAATTATATTTAATGCATCATACAAATTGTTTACATTTGTTAATTGATTGTTCGTAACACGTTGCACGCAAATTGTAAACATTTCATAGAATTGATCACTTTCTCTATTACAGGCACGTGTTAGTTTTAGACCATATTTAAATAATAAATAGTATATATATGATATTATTATTATTTGCCTGTACATATATTTGAAGCATGACTAAGCAACAAAAAATAAAAAATAAAACAAGCATCTTAGTTTTTTTTAGTTTTAGCTATTGTTTAAGGTGAACATTTTCAGCAAATACTGTTTCGTATTAGACGAGTAGTACTAAGATAACAGTTCATTTAATTTCATGTACCACCACATCGTTTTTGTCCATTTTATGATGTTATTTTGTTTGTAATTCACAGCAAACCTATCTATTTTGCTTTGTCATAAACACATCCTTGATTTTTGATTAAGAGTATGCCGTACGGCTCGGTTTCATCGGGCGAAATAGCTTGCTCCCATACTAATGCAACATAATCAAACAATTGAAAACCATTTGGCGTAGGGTTAATATTTGACTTTGTACCGACTTCTCTACTCAAGAGCTGTGTCTGTGGGAACTATTTTTAATCTTAATTAAATACACTTCTTTTTATGTAGCCTTTTTGATAAAATTGTTCCTTCGGAGACACGTATATCGAGTAGAAAAGTTGGTACAAAGTAAAATTGAAGAAATAGTTCGATTATATTAGTGAGGGAGCTGAGGCGCGCAGCAACCCTTAAATAATTTTCATAGTGGCTTGATTGACAGAAGCATTAAAAACAAAAATAAACCAAGCCGCTCTAGACTTAGATCGCGCAACTCGAAAAAAAAAGAATAATAGAAACATTGGTTTTTAATTTTATACCTACTTGCGGAAGGAAAGTGTTGTTTGATTGCACAGCCACGTTATTCACGTACACATGCTTCAGTTTTGTTATTGTCCAATATGCGTAATGGTGATGTGAGGTCAATTTGATATTTTAAGGTTAAATACGCACCAAAAATGGTACTAGGAACCCGTAACTTGAGTTCAAAATCTGTTGTATGTTTGCCTGAAGAAATAGTTCGATTATATTAGTGAGGGAGCTGAGGCGCGCAGCATGCCCTTAAATAATTTACATAGTGACTTACCGACGACAGAAGCATTAAAAACAAAAACAAAAAACCAAGCCGCTCTTGACTCGGATCGGAAAATCTGTTGTCTGTTTGCCTGTCACCAGGCATTTTCATTGTTTTTGGAGCTTGGCAGCAATCGGTTTTTACTTGAAATTTTTTCAATCACACACTGAAATTTCACACGATATTCTTTCTGCTCAGTTCTCGCATCTTCGGTGCGGTGATAAAACCCCACACAGGTAAATTGTAGTAGTGAAAGGTCTAACAGTGAGCGTGTGTGTGCGGCAGGTGGTGGGTGTAGGAGCTCGCGTCGTCGGTCCAGGCGCGTCAAGGGCGCGCTGTGCGGCGGCGGCGGCGCCTGCCGCGCCCTCACACACTCAGACTCCGAGATCTCGCTCCCTCTCCAGCCTCGTCAAGTGACCGTCTGACACGCGCACCCAGACTTGCCCTCGCTCACGCACTTCTGACTGCGACGCCGCGGCCGCGAGGGCTACAACGCCCTGAGACAACAGTGTATACCACATCGAAGTAGTGTCGAGTAATTTGTGTATACACCCTTTAGGGGCTGATTCCGTATTTGAAATCGAACATGTTTGTGATGAGGTGTACGACGTAGAGATGTTGAAGCAACAGTGTATACCACATCGAAGTACGTGTCAAGGTATTTGTGTATTAGAGATGATTCCATATTTGAAATTGAACATGTTCAAATTGTTACCCCGACCGACGCTGAAAGTTCCACTGATGCCCGGCACATGTTTGAAGAAATATGTGTTAGTCTGTAAAAGTACTGATGTGTTGTTTGTTCAACATGCTGGACTGGTATTATTAATAATGATTTCATTGAACAAAATTCAACATCTGTGTTAATTTCACAGATGATTTATCATGTGTAATAAAAGGTTTTTTATGACATAATATGTCATAAAAAACCTTTTATGACATCCCATTTGAACATGGCTATTATTCATATTATGAATAATAGCCATGTTCAAATGGGATGGGCATTTTTTGTACAGATTAGCAAAAAAAAAAACAGCATGGTTATAACTACTAAAATGTAAAAAGAAGAGGGACAATAGCCTGAAGCAACATTCCTGCGCCGAGTAGTTAGAAAATGTTGATTGGACACTATGGAAATGGATCGGAAGCGACCCTTCGTCCTGTCAATTATTATTTAAATGTTTATAGACAAGTAATTTGTACGGTATTTTGGCGAGAACTTTTGTATAGTAAACAAGAGGAAATTTTTTTTCTGTATAAATATGAAGTATTGTACGTGCATTAGGGATACATTTAGAAAATAACATTCTGGAACGTTGTCTAGGCCGTTGAATATTTATGTTTGACAAGTGCGGTTGAATTTTAAGTTTTCTTTTATTTTTAGTAATACCACATTCTTCTATTTCTCTACCTCATCATTTTCTTTGTCTTCCAACTTTCCCTTCCTAAGAAATAATACAATGTTGATATATCTGTTATTTATATTCCCAACTCCTCGGAGCCCAGCGCACACATACTAACTAAACAGGGAAACATGTAATGGCCATATATATACTTTATGTATAAAAATAATGTTACTCACAAATTATTATTGTGAATGGCTGGATGTTTTCTATAATTTTTTGTGTGACATCGTTTCACCTACAAGTAGGTGTCTAATGATGCCCATGGACATTCTGTGCTGCAAGTGAATTGCGAATGACATGCCGACCTGACAGGAGATTTTCGCACGCCTTTTGAAATTCCCAGGCGAGGAGGAGCAGTATGGGCAGTAGGTGTGTTAGAACACACAAACTTAGCCGACGTCCCTAAGTGTGGAGTTGCAGCAGTTGTAAAGTAAAAAACTTTAGAATAAGTTTATAAGTTCTTTTAAAACCTATGTGTGTGTTGTTATAAAGGCAGCTAGATTATATTTTCATGTTCTATAAAAATTGCCGCCTGTCAAATCTCAAAAACGGAGCCGTTCGAATCTTGCATAAGACTGATAATCATATTTTGTACTTTATTTTCTCGACGTACACAAAATATACTAAGAGTGGTACAGATGTTTCTACATTACGTTTATGTAAGTGATGCGTAAGTAGCTGTACTGGTTTATGGATTTGATTACATAAACTCTTTGCGAGTGAATAACAGTGACTTTTTCAAAATAATACAAAATTATGTTGCCATATTTATATGGGTACTGAATATAATTTTATTTTATTTTATATATTTTTTTTATGGATACTGACACGGTTGGCTATCACCTATAACATCCGTGATGTCAGCCCATAACACCGGATGAACTTGGTGCCACGTCAGTGCTTATGAAGTTATGAAAGAAACAACTTTTTGGATGAGTTGATTCGTTGTAGAATTATGAGAGTTAACATTAACATGTCGGTCTGATGAGAGGCTTTGCATTCACTGTGTGAAGAATGTTCGAACACTGTCGCCCGACAGTCACAGGCAGGACACCTGTTGCATAGTGTAGACACGTTGAGGACTTGTCCCGGAACAATGAGCATGAACAAAGAAGTTGATGTCGAAAGATGTCGGGCGACATCGCACGCTTAAGCCGCGTTCTCACGAGGCGAGTCAACTTTTAGTTGAACGAATATGATCGCAAACGAATTGCGCTCTCACCTTTGAACCGATATTCGAACTGACCGGACAGTCGTTCCAAGATGGCGGATGTCATCACGCGCCCATAGAATTGAACCGAACAAACTTGATTTGACATGGAAATGAAATTTCTGTCGTTCAACGAAAGTTGAACAATTTTTATTGAAAGCATGATCTCACAAAACGATTGCCTTTCCATTCGCATACAAAATTAAGTGGAAATTTAATCACCTCGTGAGAACGCGGCTTTAGTGGACGAAGGAAATACTGCCAAGCGTGTGTTGCTATGCGTCAACATACGCAAGTCTTGAGTATGACTGCAAAGAGTTCAACAAATGTTTATAGTTTAAATAGACAGAAGTGTTTGTAGCAGAGAAGACAGCTGGAATTTAGCCAAAAAACGAGGTCGAAAATGATTGCTACATCACATTGTAGAAATTGTGGGTGCTAAAAAGTGTCAAGAAATTTCTTGAAAGTGTTTTAGACTGTGGAATTGGTAGCTTAGCGTGAACAACATATTAATGCAACTTAAAACCACTTTACTTAGAACCACAGTTATATTATTTAAAAAATAATAATTCTGAATGAGTATATACTACTGGAATTGTACGCACACTAAATTCGCACATTTGAAGCATTATGATTTGTTTAAGACTGCTATTATATTATTATAACAATGTCCACATTATTTGAATAAAATAAAAATAAGTTGCAATTTGTGTACGCTTCATAGTTTCGTATGTCATAATTATTCTAGACGTGAAATTGTGTTTTTACAAGATATTTGCGAGACACTTTGAAAAGTCAGCCAAAATAATTCGAAGGCTAACAACTGCGGCGAGAGCCACATTTTCCTATTAATGTTTACATCGTCCCAACTGATAACGGTTTGCATAATAATGTCGTGACTTAGGAAACGATTATTTTTGAAAGTAAATGTTTTGTCTTTAATAACTATACCGTATGTGTATATTATGTATAACCTGCGAACGCATATTACACAATGTTTTCATGTAAGTACAGTACGCGACAGTAAATAATGAACATTGTTATTTAGAAAGAGACAATCCGGTTGTAGAGCATCGTTCATGTCGCACAAATTCGCACGTCTGTGCGACAGGGACGACGCTCTGCAAACGAATTGTCTCTTTCTAACTAACAATGTTCATTATTACTGTCGCGTACTGTATTAAGTTGAGCCGAATTTACATTTATGGAAATAAGTCGCAAAACTATTGTCGCAACATGTTTGGTTTACATCGGTGTGGTGGTTCAGTAGCGTACTCCTCGTCCGACTGTCCGCCCTCGCTTCCGGTTCTGCCGCGAACGCATACATAATTTGCGATGTTATTTTAATAAATGCAACTTCAGCTGTATTTCATGAAATAGGTGCAATTATCAGAATTCTAATGATGTGGCAATGAACTAGGTTAGGGATCTATTTTAAAATTCTATGCCATTTGGTTGCTCCGGGATGCATTGTTGCACCTACGCGTCAACTGTCGCCACTCATGATCCACAAACCAAACGAGTATAGAAGTAAATAAAACATAATTTGTGTATACTCGTATACGCTCGTTCGTTCTAGAATAATAATTTAAATATTTCAAATATTCATACAGAATAATTTAAATATTTAATTTTTAAATTAAAAATTATTCGGATGCATTGTCGGGTGAGAGTGCCTCGACTTGCTGTGTTCATACATTTAAGTTTATAAATATGACGTATGTAGTTCGCGCGACACAGATGAAGTATACGCCGTCTTGATGAACTAGAAAACTTTCGCTTTATTAGATAATTTATAAAGATTCTCTAGTATTTGAGGGACTGTACTGTACTCATATATTGTGCGGAGGGTGATTTTGTTACATTATAAAAACGTTATTGACGAATATAACATTCTGTAAATAGCTTTAAGTTGTATTTTGTCCACTATTGAAGTTTTGTAATGAAATGTTTTAATGTTGTGAGACTCGTTCAAGTCGGTGTATTCAGCTGCTGAGAACTGTCTGTTTTTGCTTGGTTATTTCTACGCACTTGGACTCCTAACGTTGTGTTTGGGAAACTGGACGCGCCGTTACACCGGTCTGATTTAGTTGTTTGTGTTATAGTGGAAAAGGATAAGGACAAGATGCCGTGCTAAAGGGCGACCGGCACAGCCAACTCTCACCTTGGCACTGTTCTTCCAGTCATACAGTGGGTAACTTTACTTGCTGCTTGATAGTAATTTAGTCCAAATATTTTGCTAATAGTGATTCGCTGTAATTTATCCGAGTTCTTGCAGCGCAACACCGGTTACTCTGCTTACCTCGATTGCCGGGATACAGCGTGGTGGTATTATTATGAACAACTGCTTGTTGCAGTTTTCAGCTAGCTGTATAGACCGACAGTCCACCTTTGTTATAAGACTGTTTCCTTTGTATACAGTGAAAACATTTAATTTAATACATAGCACATAGTAGTAACCTACTTATTTTTAGTAAATTAATTTGTATTGTTATCAGAGTCGAATTTATTATAGAGTTATTATATCTCGCTGTATTTGATAATGTGTAAGTGTCGTGCCCAGAATAAGTGATGATGTCACATTACATATTGGCGGGCAGATATTTGTTTTCTAAAATATGGTTTTTACAAAGCTGAATTCTCTCGTCACGCTGCTTGCTTGGACTGTCAGCTATAGTACGGAATTACAGCTGCCAGTTCAATACAAAAAGTTCTACGTTAATGTTAGTCAATTTGATAATAATAAACTAATGCCTCGCTTTATGTGACCCCGCAATGCGCGAATTCTTACAACGCGATTTAAATTTTTTTTGCAAATGTGTCCCGCTTTACGCGATAAGTCCATGATTGGTTGAACTTGCTGCAAGACGTCCGAGACATGCTAGCCAGCTCAGCCAATGGGAATCTGCGTCTGTTTGAGTTTGTCTTTCAGTGGTGTTAGTTAGGCATACTCCGATTTGTGTACTTGTGTATTTTCAGAGCACTTCACAAGGTACGAGGATACTCTTTTCCTAGCACGCGAAAATGCAAAGTTTTGCTAAATTCGTGATTCTTCATTTTTTACACTTAAAAGTTCACAATTTTGCAATAAAAGTTGGTTGATTATATATTATATTCTGTTATTATCAAACCCGATACGTGCGTTATTTGCATAACACGTTTTTCCCTGGAATGCTACTCGTGTAAAACGGGGTATTAGTATAATTATAGCCCTTGCCTGCTGTCACACGGGTCTTGTTATGGTGAACAAGGTATAGGAATCAAAGATTACCCAGTGATTTACTTTAAAAATATAAATTAATATGTTTAATTATGGAAACTGCACAGGCAATTAGTTACGCTATGCGCACAATTATGGACACGGCACACACAAATGTATAAGCGCACGCTAATATTTCTTGTAATAAGTTATAACATGTATTATGGATGAACAAAGTATTTCAATGTGTTATTTCACCATTCCACCGATTATATTTAATTCTAATTAAGAAGTTTAACTTTTTTTTTATGTTTTAGGTCCGGTTGAAAGACGAACATCTCACGAAGTTTGTTCGTTAAAAAAAAAATTCGAGAATATTGTCAAGAGTGTTACAAGTTTTAATTAACACTCTACGTGTGAAGGTTCAAATGCTCAAATAATTTTTGTGGAGGCGCTTTGAAGTGTTCCTAATGAAATATGGTTGCGAGCAATAGAGCTGGGCCGCCGTTAACTAATGTTGAGTTCCCTAGACACTTTACGCAGCTTTAGAGACTGTGTAAAGACTTCGTGGTTCAGAATTAGGTTATTCCCATCAGTTTTTAAATCAGCTAATACACAAAGGAAAAGTATTTTTTTATAGGCCTGAAATATTTAAAAAAATTATCTTCAGAAAACGAACATTTTAAAAATGTTATTGTAGGATGGCCCGGTTATGTTTATCGCTAGATTATTTAAAAAAAAAAAACAACTAATTGACCTATGTGAATAAGATTTCATTCGAAGTTTGTTATCGTGAAACATTTTTTGATAACACATTTTTGATAACATGTTTGCTTCAAGTTACATTCTAATTTGTTATTCTTTGTAAATAATTTGTAATTTAAATTATTTCCAAAACCACTGAGCACTTCTTTTCACTTATAATAAACAAACTATAAACAAGAAAATACAATTTTTTTGAAAGAGTTTGTCTTTTATTTATCTTCAGTATCATATTGTAATAACCCTGATTGTTTTACCTTTTTTTTTACTAAGTATACGTCTAATGGAATTTATACAAACAAGATTTTCTATACGTTTCAATAAAAATGGTCTATGTATTTTCACATTTTTCCTTCCTAATATAAGCACAGAATATACTTAAACTCAATGTTATTAACTACCCCTGAAGTTCAGCAGACGGCTTAAGCCAAGTTAGCTTTATTTATAGAACTAAATATCCAGATACATGTTTGGTAAGCGATGTTTTCCAGGACGCACGTACCGTCGCGAGACAGAAGTGTAACCGAGATAAACATAATATTTGATAATAATTAGTCTTTGTGCATTTTTATATCACTTAACTTTTTTGACACTGTGTTTATATCTTCGGTTTTATCCAGAGAGAATATTGTTATGTTTTATCTCCCTCCCCTTCACATAAACTTTTTCTATATTACGATCATCGCCGAGATAGAGAAATCTCTGCAGCAAGCTTTCTGCCGTTTGTTCTTCGTTCTCGTCCACACTGTAACCGTAGGAGTCAATAGGACCTTCTGTCTTGAACACATCTATCAGAAGTGCGTCCATATCTTTTCCGATGCTGAAGTCGCCGATGTTGTCGTCCAAATGTAAAGCTGAAACAGTTAACTCGTTTCAATACATCATTAAGTACGGTGTGTGTATTTTATGATTGTAGGAAGTATACTTATTATTTTATTATCGGAGGCAGCTTTTGCAATTGTTTCTGCTTGCATTAAAAATCGATATTGGGAGATAATTAATCTTTTTGTTAACGCTTGAGATGTTAGCTTTGTCCTAAAAAGCCCATCACTATTATAAAAAAAACCTAGTTAAAATAAAATTTCATGTGAATCAAAGATCAACACTACAGCTCTCATATAGCACAATACATACGCTGAGTTGGCCGTTCTGGTTTTGTTCTCATTTTGGATCTGCTCTGTAGGTATTTGTTTTTGTTTTTTATTCTTGTTTTACTCTAAAAGCTTGGGTTTTGCACCTCATATTTACTGTATTTACTGCCTATTGGGAAAATTTATTTCTGGAGCAGTAAAGAATTTATATATTTCGCAATGTATGATAATGAACCTTTAGCACCGCCGAGTGTGGCCATATAGAAAGCCTCGCGCCACGATACGGCCGCGCCGCTCTCGCCCTGCAGCTGCCGATGTGTGGACACGTCCATGCAGCGACGCATCGCGTCCAGCACCGACGCGCTGTCCCCACCAGACACATCTGCAATGTTGCCGGCCCATATACTGACGGTGATCCGTTATATACCTATAAGCTACGTTTGACAGCAGGTAAGGTAAAGGTTTATTCAGGTACAGAACGTTCACAGTTATTTTAGCTCTGACACATGTCATTGTATCTTCCTCTAGGTTGGCACCACTTGCTGTCACTAGTACTACGGTCGTAAAAAGAGTTACTTGCTATTAATATTTTACCCGTGGTAGTGGAAATTATGTATGATTACCTGTTGTACTTGTAGTGATGAGTCCACCTTTGCGCACTCCTGCATTTCTTGTTTCTTGTCGTGTACTGTTCTTTCAATTTGTGTGCAATAAAGAGTTTCTATTCTATTCTACATATTCTAAAAATATATTCAAATATTTCGAACAGGGAAATAGTACGAACAAATTATGGCAACACAGAGCCCAGGTTAGCCAACTTGATGGCTAGAGGTAAAATAACTGAACGGTCTATACAATAGAGGTGACGTGCCATCACGCACAGCGCCCTGTGAATGAATTCTAAATAACGTTACTGCCTAGCTTCCTCAAAAGATGGCGCTGCTTCACCAAAAGATACCTTAAACGATGGTGCATTTCCACTGAAAGTGCAGTTATTGTCACTATACAAAGACACTGCTCTGATAGAAAGAAACACAAACCTGTGCCGAGGCCAACACAAAGACCGTGCTGCAGCAGTTGGCGCAGAGGACAAAGCCCCGACGCCAGCCGAGTGTTGGATGCAGGGCAGTGCGCTATGGACACCCCACGAGCCGCTAGAGATGACATCTCTTCACTGCTCAGGTGGACCGCGTGCGCCATGATACACTGAAATCAAAACACATGTTAAAGTTTTATTTGGAGCTGCTAATGGCTCTAGCTTTTATAGATAACCTGCAGTAAGAAAGTAAGTAACAAAGGGCGAGGCCGAAGCCCGAGCTGCGTTTAGGAAGACGATAAACCTTATCTAAGAAAGTAAGTAATTAAGGGCGAGGCCGAATGCCGAGCTACAATCAGCAAGACCATAAATATTCTCGAAGAAATTACGCAACTGAGGGCGAGACCGAAGGCCGAGCTGCGTTCAGGAAGACTATAAACCTTCTCGAAGAAAGCAAGTAACAAACGACGAAGCCGAAGGCCGAGCTGCGTTCAGGAAGACAATAAACATTCTCGAAGACAGTAAGTAACTATGGGCGAAGCCGAAGGCCGAGCTGCGTTCAGGAAGAGGATAAACCTTCTCGAAGAAAGAAAGTAACTGAGGGCGAGGCCCAAGGCCGAGCTGCGTTCAGGAAGAGGATAAACCATGGGTCAGGCCGAAGGCCGAGCTGCGTTAAGGAAGAGGATTAACCTTCTTGATGTAAGTAAGTAACTATGGGCGAGGCCGAAGGCCGAGCTGTATTCTGGAAGACGATAAAAAAGTAAGTAACTAACGGCGAGGCTTCAGGCTAAGCTGCATTCTGGAATACAATAAAGCTCCACTAAGAAAGTAAGTAACTAAGGGCGTGGCCACCGTCACACCCATCCCCCCCCCCCCCCCCCATTTATTTGTTTTGAGTAGCTTTAATTATAATTTTCCTTTAAAAAAACCGATAGTCCCATACAATCTTTAACACTCCGTTTCCGTTTCTCCCTCTCCCTCTCCCTCTCCCTCTCCCTTTCCCTCTCCCTCTCCCTCTCCCTCCATCTCCCTGCCTCTCCCTCCCTTCCGTTGAGTCTGGCCATCATCGATACTTGGAGTAAATATGGCAACCCCAAAGATGGTAAGCAGACGTTGGATTTTAATAAAGGTAAGGAAGAAAGGAAAGGATAAGGATAAGGGGGATTCCATCGCTCTACCTCCACCTCCCCTCCCGCCCCTCCCTCACCCCCCTCCCTATACCCCCCCCCCCCCCCCTCCCTTCCCCCTTCAGGATATTGTAATGTCATCGGTTCTTACTCGGGTGAATGATTCCGTGTCCGTTACATACAAATATTGCCAAGTGCTCTCATATTTCACTTCACTGCTACCCTCATAAGCCATTTAGCGTGATAGTAAGTAGCCTATAGTTGATGGGAAGAATCAAGCTATCCGTAGAACTTTGTTTTATTAAAATCGGTTCAGTGGTTCTCGAGTTATAAGCGGACAGACAGACACTCAGACATACAGAAAGCAGACGTTGGATTTTATTATAGGTAAGGATAATGAAATATTAAGAGATGAGCAGTGGCTTCAATTGGGGTCTCAGAATTGAAGGAAAAAGGCCTGCCTGCGAGATTCGCATTGTATGTTTGACAAGTGGGGTTGATTGAAGATTTGATTACTACGAAATGAAAGAGGTTTACCTTATCCGTGAGTATGCCGTATTGATCGTAAACATCCGTATATGACTTTGCACCTTTAAACATGTCCAGAACACCCTCCACCTCGCCCTTATTCTCCGAGATGTGGCTCTGAAGTAAAAAACATTCATTACTAAAATTTTGGACATCACTATGGTTACGAATAGGTTTGCACATGCCAAGACTTTTTCCCAAAGATTTAAATCGATAGATAGAGCATAGTCTAACATAGCGCACTACAGACAATGTCACCAATGAAAGGGCCGCATGCAGTTACTTCGCATCAGTCGCAGTGCCACACGCGTGTTGAGAGGTCATTTCACGGAACGGAAAGCGCCGATGTGCGAGTGAAGAGAGTTAGCGTTTTATTAACATATTGAGGCAGCTTTTGATGCGATTCTTGATATACATGAAGTCTCACACACACCGCTATGTCTAATCGGTGACAAACTCTTGAGTGCTTTGCCCTATCTACGATTTAAATCTTGGTTTTCACCAATAAAAGTACCTATTCTTAAAAGCATTCACATTTTCTTGAAGCTATTATAATTTTTTATGAAACCTGACATGGTTGACTACATCATCTGTTACACCCGTGATGTCAGCTCATTACACTTTGTTCCTGCTGGAACTAGGTGTCACGTCGCATCGGACAAAAGAGAAATTGCAAATATTCACACGCTAAATTCTAAGACCGGTAATTCGTCATGTCATTCAGCGTATATGCGTCCACTGCTGGACATACGCCTCTCCAATTTTCCTCCAGTCCTCCCGGCCTTCAGCGGTACGGAACTGCTGCTTTCCGCCGACGCACTAGATGTCATCGTCCCACCTGGCGGGTGATCTTCCCACATTCCGTTTTCCTGTCAGCGGCCGTCAGTGTAGGACACGGTTACTCCGTCGTCTCTTCGGGTCATGTGCCCAGCCCACGTGTACTTGACCTTAGCCACCCGGTGTCCAAAGACGGGTAGTAGTACTATAAATTACAGGTAATGACTTGATTTTATACAACTTGTAGCAGTGTGTTATCGTTACCTGAATTCTGCAGTTATACTTGCTGGCGAGAGTGCTCAATTGCTTCATGAGTTCACCGTCACAGCTCAGAGCGAAGCGTGGAGTTATTATTGGTTCCACCAAATCATTCTGAAAAACAAAGACATAGTTAGATACATAGAAAATCTTTATTGCTCCAATAAACATAATAAGTTCATTAGAAAAAAATAAGGTGCAATGGCGGACTTATCCCTTACAAAAATTTCTTACAGTCAACCTTTCAATGTTTGAGATTCAATTAATATAGGTATTAGGTAGTGGAATGTAAGTAGGTAGTAGCAAAAGTTGAGCGTGAGAATTAAAGATAAAATACTTAATAAATATATTCAAAGTATTCAATACTACTAGGTACTAATAATACTTAAAAAATAAATAATAAGCATACTTATTAATACATCTAAATACATACATGCTATATAAATAAAAGCCATACTTGTGTTATTACATATAAATTACTAATATATAGAAGTGTCCATCTACTTGCCCATCTAGTTATGAAACAAAAGGTTTTTTTTTTATGTTTTCACTTCACATTGATGGAGATAATACAGTGTGTTCACAGATTTATATCCATTCATTGCAACAAAACTTAAAATACAGGTTTTTTTTTTCTTGACTGAACAGATTGAGTGAATGAGCTCTGGTTTAAGGCGGCGGCAAATAATGTGTGTCGTCCCTGTCGCACGAACTGGCACATCCCTGTGCGACAGGGACGACGCTCTACAACCGGATTGTCTCTTTGTAAAGCTCTACATTATTTGTTCCCAGGACAGCGGCGACTCCTCTCAGTTGGCGAGGTTGGCGCCGCCAAACCAAATAAAATGAATGACACCATTAATACAGAAGTATGAAGCTAAAATAAATGTGAAAAAATATCGGAGTTATATTATTTATATCATACATAATATAACCCACCGACCTACAGTTTTACACCGGTTCCGAACGGTGAAACCGCAGGTGAAAGTGTGCACGTAAATTTTTCGTCAGAAAAAACTCATTGGTACACGCCAACCGGATTCGAACCTCGGACCTCTCGCATGAGAAGCCGATGCCCAAACCACTCGGCCATCTGCCGCTTATGCGTTATGCAGTTATGCGGTGCAATTGAAAATGTTAGCCTCGATAGCTCAGTGGTGCAAACAGTCGACTGTCGCTATTGATGGTTAAGCAACGCCGGGCGCGGTCAGTACTTGGATGGGTGGCCGCTCAACCGTTGGAGGCTGATCGTGGTTCGGAGTCCACGTAAAACTGTAGGTCCCTTCCCTTCTTACCTTACTAGGTGGTAGGGTTCAACCCGCCCGGGTTGGTACCACCGCACTGAATGAAACGTCGGTCGAAACGGCTATGTGAATAGTTTGTGTTTTCCGTCCAGTTCAGTGTAGCCGGCACGACCGAAGGGAAGCACTGACAATGTTCACCCGGTGTTATGTTTTGACATCGCGGATGTTGTAGGTGATGTAACCAACCGTGTCAGATTCATAAAAAGAAAAAATTACCTTCAAATCTCGTACACTGTTGATGAAAGTGGTCAAATCTCTCAGCTCCCGGTCCGTGCTGTTGAAGTAGCCCGCGTCGTTGGCAACGTTCATGCTGACTTTGCCCACTAGCGCCCTCTGTCCGTGCCGCGCGACACTAGACGCCAGTTGTAACGTACCGTTGAGGTGTAGGGAGCCGTAGTAGCAGGCAGTTGTCGTACCATTTGTGATTAGTCTCAACTGAGAGCCGGGTGACGCACGCATAGCATCAGAAAATAAAATATTAAAATGTATTAAGCCGCACTCGACTGTCAAGTAGACGGCTTATTCTACGATGTAAGAATAATTTCCGCAATAACAATGGGACCTTTTTATATTGTTTGAATTTAAATTTATCCTATTTGACTGTCGTGATATTCCATTGAAGCCTTGTATAAATACAAAAGATTTTCCAATAAATTTATTAGAAAATGTTCAATGATTTTTTATTAAAATCTCTACTAAATTTTTACCATTCTTTTGAAGATATCTTAGTTTTAGAAGATCTATTCTATTATTAGATTTTGGTTGTTTTTTTTTATTTATTAAGTTTATCGAATTTTTATTTATTTTAGTTATTTGAAAATTTTATTCAAGCTATTTTTTTAATTATGTTTAAATTGGTCTTGACAACTTAACGAAAGCCACTTATCTAATAATTTTGATTATTTGATTTTATATGTTATTTAATAGAATTACCTATATAATTTCTATTACTTACTTATTTTAATTTTTTTACAATTATATTGATGCTATTAATTTCGTGTTGTTTTTATTAAATTATCTTAATAAAAAAAAATATAGTTTCGCAATTTTAGATAGGTAGGTATGCTAGAATATACCCCAGCCATGATCGGGACTCCTAGCCTCAATGTGGATAGTATGATAGTATTTAGCTCTTATACACATTAGCTCTAAACAAGTGTGAATATTATATACATAATAACAAAAAATTACTAATCCAGGTGTACTATTAGAGTAGGTACCTAAGAACTATATAAATAAATACAAATACCCAAACAAATGCATGGCGAAATAGTGTCGTTGTCTTGTTTCACAAGAAGGGGGATAGGGCGAAGTTGAAAAACTATCGACCTATCTCACTTCTCAGCCACGTGTACAAGGTCTTTTCGAGAGTCATCACGAGTCGGCTGACACAGAGGCTGGATCAGTACCAGCCTCGTGAGCAAGCTGGATTTAGGAAAGGATACGGCACCATGGACCACATATTTACTGTGCGACAAGTGGTGCAAAAGTGCGAGGAATACAACAAGCCGCTCTTCCTAGCCTTCGTCGACTATGAGAAGGCGTTCGACTCAGTTGAAAAATGGGCTGTCGAAAACTCCCTCCTGAGGTGCAGAATCGACCACCGCTACATCGAGGTACTCCGAAATCTGTATCGGTCCGCGACGATGACTGTGAGGCTCCACGAAAATACCCAACCCATCCCCCTTAGTAAGGGCGTAAGGCAGGGGGATGTGATCTCACCCAAGCTCTTCACGAACGCATTAGAAGATGTGTTCAAGACGCTTGAGTGGGACAACATGGGTATCAACGTGAATGGAGATCTTCTCAGTCATCTGCGCTTCGCCGATGACATTGTCCTTCTGTCAAATTCCCGAGATCAGCTTCAGACCATGCTGGAAGACCTCTATACAGCGTCGATGAAGGTGGGTCTGAAGATGAACCGGGACAAAACCAAGGTCATGGCGACCGAGGTTATGACGGGAGGACAAATCGTTATTGACGGAGAAGTGATCGAACAGGTTGAAGAGTACGTATATCTCGGTCAAATTCTGCGGCTTGGTAGACAAGGTCTGCTAAAGGAGGTCGAGAGACGAATTCAACTGGGTTGGGCTGCCTTCGGAAAGTTAAAATTCGCCCTGAGGTCTGATCTTCCGCAAAATTTAAAAACCCGTATATATGACCAGTGTGTCCTCCCGGTTATGACGTACGGGTGTGAAACGTGGACGCTGACGGTCGGTGTTGTCCAAAGGTTGAAAGTTGCCCAGCGAGCAATGGAGCGAGCCATGCTGGGAATAACGCTACGTGATATGGTGCGTAACGAGGCAATCCGCCGACGCACCAAAGTAGTCGATATTGGATACCGGGTGGCTAAGCTCAAGTGGCAATGGGCTGGGCACGTCAGCCGAAGAGACGACGACCGCTGGAGTAACCGTGTCCTACACTGGCGGCCGTGGACAGGAAAACGGAGTGTGGGAAGACCACCCGCCAGGTGGGACGACGACATCAAGTACGTCGGCGGAAAGCAGTGGTTCCGTACCGCTGAAGGCCGGGAGGACTGGAGGAAAATTGGAGAGGCGTATGTCCAGCAGTGGACGCTTACACGCTGACTGACTGACTGACTGACCCAAACAACAATTTTGACTATTTGATGGTTGCTTTTAGCGAACCTCTAAATGAAGGAAAGCACTTTCGTGTTTTCCGTCCAGTTCAATGTAGCCGACATGAAAATGAAGGGAAGCACTGACATGGCACCTAGGCGTTATGGCCTGACATCACGGATGTTATAGGTGATTTAGCCAAAATGTGTCAGTTTCCATAAAAAAAAAATGCAATCTGAAAGAGTGAAGAATGCCTGTATCGTAACAATATGACATAGACAAGGACAGGTCATCATTGGAGCGCACTCCAAGACCAACAGCATGTAGTTGTGATACCCTTGAGGGTAGAAACTTGTCACTTGCCTGTAACTAGGTTCAAATTATAGCCTGTAATAGTATTGGTACCACCATACAGGATGAAAAATGATAGCATAGGAGCCCCAGCTGTACTGTACTCTAGTCTGGTATGGTAGGTACCTACCTTCACAGAGCTGATATTGGCTGGTCGGAGCAAATGTTCTGGCCCCTCTCACTCAGCCACCCATACCAGAATACATAAAAATAAATATATGCCGAGTGTATTCTGTAAACTCACCACAACTTGATCATAAACCTTAGCAGCAAACTCCTCGTCTCCATACATCTTCTCCAAAGGAAATGTATACTTGGAGAGCCACTCAAGCAGAGGCCTATCCAAGCCCACACCAAGGTTGGGAAACTGCGGTGCGTGGACATGGCTGTCCACCAAGCCAGGAATCAAAAACTGTGACTCGGTCATGTAAACAACATCATATTCAGAAATGTTGATTGTCTTTTTTAAGCTTTCGAAGTCCGGTAAGGTGCCTTTGCTTTTTATCTGTAAAGAAAGAGACACTGAAATAATGTTGACTATAATGCAGGTTGATAATGGTGGAACTGGTTGAATAGGTAGTGGGTAGAGGTTGATAAAATTACTACTTACTGTAAATAAAAGGTGCTGTAAGTATTATTCTAACTTTTGAGCCAGGAAAACTGTTTTAAAATATTTTTTAAGGTTGGCTGGAAGAAATTGGTAGACAATAAAATACTACCTACTAGGTACCTACTGTAATAGTGATAACTTTTTCTGCACACTTATTTTGTATCATACGCAACTTAAAAAAATATTACTGATTTCTAACTTCAAAGTGACTCTGGAGTTACCTATGTCTTGGAGATTATTATGGTTACATAAAAACTAAAATAATTACCTTTCCAAATTCAACACACAAGTACCCTCTCAATACATATACTTTGTCAAGCCCCGGTGAGATAATTCTCCCGAAGAATAAAGTTTTATCTTTACTAATTGATGCCATGTTCCACGCAGCACTAGACTAGAACCACAGAGTACATTGACTAGAACAGTGCTAGTCAGGGTCAGAGCAATGTGTTCAACTGAATATATGTTTAAGATCAAAGATATATTACGTAATAATATTTCCTCAAAGATAATGATATGATAAAGTTTGACTCCTCTAAGGTTGAGGTTGAAGGTCGAATACACTTATCTGACCTTCGAAATATGAAAAAAAAGTACCTACCTAAGTTTTCTATGTGAATTTTTTTTAATATATGTATATGTAGCTACCAATGTTCAAGTCAAGTCTTGATAACTCGAATATCGGGTAACTTCGCCAGACCAATAGCAGTGAATTTGCGGTGTAGTTATAAAGCCTGCTTAGGCTATAGGCAAATACATATTAGTAATAAATACACATCCCTTTATGGCTAGGTCAATGCACATGCAATGTAGGTATATAATGGAAAATGGTTGCGAATGTGCAAACAAATTCATAGACAGGCGTAGGTACGTATCATGATCTGATGAAAGGACACAGTACTTTATGGCCCCGCGCGATCTGCGATTTGATTCGCGATTTAAAATCGCGGCTACAAAAAATTGCTAAAGCATGAAATGACAACAATCGCTAAAATTTGAGGTGGGAACTGGGAAATTCTGACAAAAAGTACATTCAGTACTATTTTCGCGCCTGCAACGAGCTTGTTTATAGTTTCAACTTTATAACAAGGTAGAGGTAGCACAGGCAGGTACACACAGTAGGTACGTGTTCACTCCTCAAAACATTGTTTTTCAAAAAGGAAAAGCACGAAAGATTACCAATATCGAAAACTTTATTTCAAAAAACAATATTCTGTGGAAAATGAAAACAAACATGACTGACAGCTGTGTTTGTGCTGTCATCTGTCGGATCGGACTCGGCGGGAATTCACGTCGCGCCTGAGTTACAATGAGTGAGAAGGAGTGCGCATGGTCGCGACGTCACAGTATTTTACCGTACACTATTTTATGATACCTCAATTTGGGCACCAGCATTTGTCTGGCCAATTTACTTTATACCTACTTACTAAAGTCACACTTGAAAAGGCATACATGTAAATTACTAAGGTACTACTACGGGCTGATAGCGGATCCCAGGTATTTGATGTAGTCGGACACATTCAGCATAATATAATATAAAGTCGATGGTCATATTAGGTCCATAAAAAAAAGGTTTCGTCTTTCTTCACCTAATGCCGACACTTCACTTAGCTTAGCGTATTCGTGATTGTGGCAAACATTTTAGTTTTATCTCGCTCTAAACAAGCCATTAAAGGGAGACGAAACGGAAATTTTTGCCACAATCACGAATACGCTAAGCCAAGTGAAGTGCCGGCATGAGATGAGATGTCTATTTAGGTATCCCAAGGTCGGAAAATCGCAGGATTTGTAAGTGAATGTTCTTTATTACAAAATTATGTAGGTACATGACAATTTTTTAGGGTAGGTTAATATTTACACACATTTTCCAGTTGATACAGCTAGCACTAGCAGAAGATGTAAGCCAAATAGTAATAAATCAAGCGAAAAATTAATCTGTAACGACTAACGAATACCTATATTGTCGAAAACTACTCAATCAATTCACGTAGGGTTTCCACTGACGTTGTCTTGCACATCTAAGGATAAATAAACGATAAAAACAATATAGGGGATTTTTAGGTAGGTACTGTTAATTCTAAATGCTTTGAACCACATCTTCTTTTTCATTTTGCTCAACCTTTAGAGGTTGACTGGAAGAAACATTCATAGTGACAAGTCTGACTTTGGGAACTCCCGAATTTTGTTCTTTTTTCATGTATTCTTTTACTTTTTACATACATACATACAACACCTGTTTCCCAGTGGGGTAGGCAGAGACAAGAGATCTCTATTTTTACTTTTTAATGCGTGCAATAAAGAGTTCTATTTCTATTCTGCTGTAAATTAACTGGGCTTCACAAGGCAACCTGCTTTTCCACTTCAAGTATTTACTTGAGCATTGCGCGTTGATAGCGGAATGCGCGGAACGTCTGAGTTCCATTAGCTACTCCCAGAAGTAGATTGCACAGGGATAGAGAGTAGTTGATAGGTTTAATGACGAGGCAGTATCTAGTCCAGATGAGTCCGGTGGCCGCCAGTGTTGCAGATTGTGTTGTCGACACTTTACCCAGCGGACGACGGAAGTCGTCGATGCTCGCCATCACGAGAGCCTGGAAATAGTACAGTTGAGCGGTAACATCAATACTTAACTGATGATGAGTGTTGTACAAAAATTTGGTACTATAAATGCGGGCTACCTCTGCCGATCTGAACCTGAACCAATTGTGCAAACCCTTTTTAACGCACGCAAAGTTGTATGGGGTTTATAATTTTGACAACTATGGCAATTTACATTAAGTACATTTTGATCAAAACAAGGAATTCCAGTACAATTTTTAAGCACAGCAGAACTACAAGTCCTTACCACTAATCTACACTAGCATGAAATTTCTGCACTATAAGAAGGTACATAAAAGGAAAAAAATCATTACGAAACCACCTCATTTCTCCGCAATTAAAGCATTATTTTATGTTTGTCAGAGCATGGAAATGTAGCAGGTAAAACCAAATTAGTTTTAGCAATGAAGCATTAAGCGAACCCCTTGATTCAGTGGCAGCCAAGTACATTTTTGTTCGCAGAAATGTAACAATGGTATGCATGCGTAAAGGTGTTTCATGTGAATAAAATTAGCCCTGGGACTAACATAACATGCAGTCTTCTCTCACATCTATTTCAGCTGCTGTGATGGTTTTAGATAAAGTTTCATAATTATTACCAACATTCTCTTACTTACCTGAAATAAACAGCTTCATAATAAGTAGGCAACAAATTCATCAAACATTGCCTAATCTTTGTGGATCTCTGTTTTACATTATGCATGTTATGTATTTATCTGCGCTTTTATTTTATTTAAAAAACTATCAAAGTGCATATCTGGCTAATTGATAGATAACGAATATAGGTACATATTTCGATAGCACATACTAGATATGGATCAGAGGGAGATATTGAATGTGAAAATATGAATGTACAGAGATTTGTTTACACAATGAAACATTCTAAATGACAGCACATAGGTAAGTTGTAACGGCCACACGTAACATAAAAAGGAAATATACCTACTTACATTTATGAATGGTCTTGATACAATATCAAGAACATACCCTTGTAAATGACGGTTCACTGGAAGACTGCCAGAAACATGAAACGTAAGACGTAGTCACATTCTCACCAATAATTTTGCTGCCAAATTCTATCTCATGGATGTTAAGAATATATGGCTAAAAATTATTGTTGATTAAAATATGTGATGAAACAAAAATTATTAGTTCGTCGACAATGCTACTCCGACGTCGATATGTAAAATACAAATAATTTACATAGGCATGCCCATCTTGGGGTTCAAACCCCCCTGAAACTTGATCAAATCTGAAATCCTGGGCATGCCGGCGAGGCTTATGTGTTATACATATTTTCTATAGGCTATATAATAAAGTGTCAGAGTAGCATTGTTACGTATACCCTTACATTTTAAGATTACGAGGAGAGAAAGGAAATACTGACAAAAAAACAAGACAAAAAACATGGGAAATAAATATATTTGTACAGGCAAAACTTCTATAAAAAATAGAGATAGTTTACAAAAATATAACTTTTATTTATAACATAAGTCATGTTATAAATTATATACATATTAGAAGTTTAACAATTTTAAAATATTATATAACGTGGTTATCGAAATGTGGAATTTTTTTCATATTACCCATATAATTACACTGTATCACAGTTGACGTCTTCTCACTCTTTTTTAGCAATTAGTATACATAAAGAGATACAATGCTTTACCCTAGTGCATATACTATTATTTACCGTTACTTTAGTGCTGTCAATAAGTTTTAAGCTAGAAAAAGTTGATTTCAACATAATGTAATCATATTTAGCATTTCCTAAGTGCTGGAATAGGGATAATTCCCCTTGGAACTTTAAATACCTTACTAGATGTGCTGATAAATTAGAATAAGTAATTAATTATACACGAAAGGCATATTTTATAATCACATCACCCACTCAACACTATCTGTCAACTTGACACTGAATATCGACATTTGAAAGGACATAGTGAACTTTGAAAGTGCCTCGAGATTTTCTTACCCCCTATAAAATAAATAAATTCTTACTACCTACATCTAAATTTGGCCCTGTCTACTGTCGATGTCTCTCTTCTACGGTGGAAGCGTGTGCCTCACTAACGGGCTCTTCTAGCGACAAACAAATTTATAATTTGTTCTTTTGCGCCATGTTGTGCCTGACGGCTCGGCTGAGCTGGTACAGGCTCGTTATGGCCACGAAGACGTTGACAGTAAAGAGACTGTAGTTTTTCGGTATAATGACAAGGGAGTAACGGGACCATATTAGGCCGGTAGCGGCGAGCGATGCCGACTGTGGGACGGACAAGGCCTCGACGGGCCGCTGCAGGTCCCCCAAACCCGCCAGCACCAAACTCTGAAATAGGGACGGACAGAGCTAGACGCTGACACGGAGGTGATAGACACGTGAACTTGGAAGAGTTAGGAGTTGCAAGTGGGCAGAGAGTGAAATTTCAATTATTTACAAGCTTTTGCGGCAGAATAATTTCATGCCTACTTGCCAAGTTGGCACACAAGTTACCCCGTGCAAATTATCAGGTCCGGCAGTAAGTAGTCTCGACACTTTAAGAGTAACGAAGAGACAGAAGATGATCGACTTGTTGAAACAAAACAAAAAATTCACTCTCTGCGCTCTGCAAGTCTATTTTGCCGCTGTTACTATGTATTTCAGATGTTATTAACATTTTGGCGCCAATATCTCATGAATCCGTCAATGAAAATGGTTCATGTTAACAAACAATTTGTAATAATATGTCCATGTATAATCAATTTAGTTCATAACTACTAACATATCGCAAATCGAGTTTAATTCGTCACGCGAACATGATCTGCGCCTCTTTAAGTAGTAATGCTATATTTCAACCAAATACCAAATGTTCAGGTTTTATTCTCAATAAATTATGAAATAGAGATTCTGAGCGCCACCAAATGATTGTGATTTTTTTTAAAATCCAATCCTGCATGCGACAATATAGATTCTCATGCAATTGATTTGCAGTCAGTCGGGAACTTGATAAACATTTAGTAACAATATCGCAAGTGAAAGCGGCATTGACTCTAACCAGTAGAAAATATTGTTACTAAATGATTACTTATTTCTCGGCTGCAATCATAAGACAAAAGTAATTGAGTAAAGTAATCCAGTTAAAGAATTGGAAGTTCAAGTAACACAAACCCACAGGTACAAGTTTCATCACCAACATCCAGAAAAATAAGTATGATATTGATTATGAATTAATGTTAATTAATTGATAAATATGGTGTGTTAAACCCAAGAATGACAATATGAATTTCTGTATTTTCAACATAACATATAAAACGATACAGAAACAATTTCACGTGGATACAGATTTTATCTTAATTCCTCTAATTTAAGAATTTCTTCAAATCCCATGACTTCACAACTTACCCACTTGAATGCTGGAGCCCAGAAAAATATTGTCTTCGGACCTGCAGAAAATCAATTAATTTCTGAAACTGTTGGTCGGTTTTAACACTAAAATGTGTAGGAATCTATCACAACATAATACACATGACATGACACAAACCGTGTGGGGTTGATACTTAAAAAGAATAACCCCACTGCATCTCTCCTCGGGCATGTCGCAAAAGGTGACTAAGGGATAAGGATGTGATGCCGTGCTATAGGGCGACAGACTAGGCACCTCTCACCTTGGCATGGTCCTTCCACCGAGTTACGCAGCAGGCGAGTCGCGTGCCTTACTTGCTGCTTGATGTTAATATGTCCGAACTATTGAGAAATCGCAATAGATCTATCTAGGTTGCAGTGACAATGGGGCTCAGGGGCCCTAACTCTCAACTTCAAATTATTAATCATTATTACAGGAACACATGTCGAACGCTCTACTAGAGATAAAGCGTCATTCATTTTTCATTCAAACCAATGTGCGACTTCTCCAGTTCTCTGCACTTGGACATTAATAGGATTTCGGCACATTGTACATCAACGGTCTGGATTATCGAGGAGTAATAACAATTTATAGTGAATAAATACCAATTATAAATATATTTTGAATTGAAAAATTGCCTCGGTAGCTCAGTGGTGCGGTCGGTCGACTGTTGTTAAGCAACCCTGAGCGCGGTCAGTACTTGAATGGGTGACCGCTCGACCGTTGGAGGTTGACCGTGTTTCAGTGGCGGCTTTGACCAATGAATTTTAGTGAGGCACCTAGCTGGATTACCTACATAATAGCCTTTTATTAATGTTGTATTGCAGTTTTCATTTCGAGGACAGGACATGCCCAAAGTCTAGCAATAATTAAACATCCATGTTCATTTTTTTTTCTTTACCTTCAAGAGGCGCAAGTGAGGCGGCGCCTCACTTGCTTCACCTGGGGAACCGCCACTGCCGTGTTTCGAATTCCACGTAAAACTGTAGGTCCCTCCCTTTCTTCCCTTACTAGGCTAACGGGCAGGATAAACCCTACCAGGGTTTAGCCTGCCCGGGTTGGTACCACCGCACTGAATATAACGTCGGTCTAAACGGCTGTGTAAATAGTTTGTGTTTTCCATCCAGTTCAGTGTAGCCGACATGAAATGAATGGAAGCACTGACATGGCACCTAGTTCACCCGGTGTTATGGGCTGACATCACAAATGTTGTAGGTGATGTAGCCAACCGTGTCAGTTTCCATAAAAAAATATTACAGCAAGCTCATAAGGTCTAACTAACGGCTCGGGCACATGAACGATTATAACGGCATTCGCAGGTCCCGTTCTAAACCGAATGCTTTTGTGCGTCGTCAACTCAACAATTCACCCTGACGGTGCCAAGTGCCTCGCGTAACCATAAAAAAAAACATCAACTGAACAGTTTTAGTTGAATTGGCCATGACAGCCGATTTTTCTCCAACCCAACTGTTTAGTCGTTGCGGTGGGCACACGGAGAATTATTCAGTCGTTCAGGTGGTGGTACGGTAAGAAATTTAAGCGTTCATTAAGTTGGCGGATGACTAAACAGTTGGTGGCTGATTAAAAATTTGGCTGCGTGACCGGTGTAGGTGGTCATAGACTTCGTCGGTGGCAACTTAATGCCTGGTTGACACGATGCGAGTTCACGCACGAGAAATGCTTCTCGAACACATTTACGCACCGTGTAGACAGTTCTCGCAAGCTCGCAAACTGGTCGACGAACGCTTCGCGATAGCGAGTTTTCTCGTTCGAGAAGGCGGCATGCTCCTCGTGCGTGAAACCTCGCATCGTGTCAACGTACCTTTACAGTTGAGTTGGTGGCACATCCTTACCTATAATAAAATCAAACGTCTGCTTTCTGTCTGAGTGTATGTATGTCTGTCTGCCCGCTTATAACTCAAGAACCACTGAACCGATTTTATTAAAAAAAAATTCTACGGATATCTTGATTCTTCCCATCAACTATAGGCTACTTACTATCAGGCTAAATGGCTTATGAGGTTAGCAGTTAAGTGAAATATGAGAGCGGGCGGAGCCGCGGGCACAGCTAGTCATCTATATTTTTGCATGTATTTTGGAAGGATTTTGAATATGATTATATCTATCTGATTTTGAATATGATATGATTATATCTAATTTTAGTTGGTTAAAAGTTCGTGTGCCGGACCCCTCAATCTTCTACACTCTCGCAATTTATCTGTCTATACATGAACACAAAACCAAATTCTCGAATAGAAAATTTAAAAACTTGTCCCACACTATTGTAATTTGCTACCGGACCGAGTCCAACCTTCCTTTCAATCAGTGGCGGGGCATGAACTTAATTTGATGTGGGCAAAATAAATTTTGCGAGGCCCTCTCAATTTTGCCAAAGCTCAATACATTCAACAACATCATCAAATCGCAAAAATACTGGCTGTATTATTGCAATATTCACTGCCTCTGTCCTGCTTTCCCATCTTGTGTCGGATAAAGGATTTATATTAAGGTTTAGTTTGATAAATAGATAGATAGAAATACTTTATTGCTAAAAAAACCTTTTACAGTAACAATCGATAAGTAATTTACATGAGGGTCAAAGGCGGACTTATCCCTTGCCTTGCCTTTGATTAAGTCTAAACATGTTTACTCTGGGTCTCTTATAATAGATCTATCTGAATATTTTTCATGAATGCTGCATGAACTTTCGAGGCGCGAGGCCCCTCGGGCCGCTAGGCCGTGGGCGGTCGCCCGCGTCGCCCACGCCTTGCGCCGCCTCTGCTTTCAATTACATAAACGATCGGACGATACATGATCGGATGGAGCCAACCAACCTGCTTCGTGTTCCCACAGAGGCCGCATCTTGCTGGGCACGAACTTATCGCATGCTGTGATAAGTGATCGGTACACTTTCGACATCTTGCTTGTAGGCGAGCGGCGGTGGTGGGTTGGAAAATATAGAAGCTAGGTTACTAGAGGAATCAAATTAGAATAGAATAGGAAGCTACAGGGAGTAAGCAAGGTCGAGGTGATAAGAAGTTTCGGGGTCACTCACTATATGTTCTATGTCAAAGAATAAATGTCATGTTACATTACGTAGGAAGTCAAGACTCTATGCATGCTTGTCATGCATGGAAAAAATTAACAAAGCCAAAGAGATTTATACAGCCTTTTCTGTTGTACTTCTAAAGCCGCGTCTCTTGCGCATGTTTGTACTCAAAAACATTATTTCTCTATTGTTTTCATACAAATGTAATGGCTAGTGGCTACGCGCCTCAATGTTTCGATGTTGTAATGTTTCGAAAAAAACATTCGCAAGAGACGCGGCTTGATGTCTGTTGTTTTCTTCTCGTATTGCGAGAATTTCAAAAATATATACTTTTCATCATTTACGACGACGCGAAAGAGAATATATTTCTTCTTCTTCTTTTTTTATTTTTTATTTATTTTTTTTTTTTTTTGGCAACTCGCGCTGACGCGCGAACTTTGCCATTGTCAAGTGTGATAGGATAACTGACACTGTCTGACTATGACAGACTAAATTGCCCTTGGCACACGAGTGGCTCGGGATCAATTCTGTTGGCTCTCGCTGACAGCTGTGACGTCATAGAGCCGAAAGCAAATCAAGGGAATTCGATATTCCTTTTGATTTCGTGGCTCAGGGGTGAGGGTCTAGGACTAGTAGTTTTATGACCATGGATTCGGATCACACCACATTGTTTTGGTTTTTTTTTTGTTTTTTTTTCTCTTTGCAACGTCACGGTGTTTAAATTCTTTTAGGGTGTTTAGTTTTTTTTATAACCACCTAAGAATTATTTTCGGAAATACAAACTTATAACAAACACGATGCACCGCCTCAACATTAGGTTAGGGTTAAAGAAGACAGATAATCATCAGACAGACAAGAGACATCAGAATTGGCCCCGAGCCATTCGTCTTGCTTGGCACAGCTGCTGAGCTGTATATTTTATCCGCTAGGAGCGCTGCTGTTGTAAACGGACTTTTTGACAGCGATGATGAGGCCGGCATGCCTTGCCTTTCTATTTTGGCTTCCAAGAATTGACCCACTAACAAAACCAACATACAGGCACATAATACAAGGCAATAAAAGCTGGTAAATTATTTTGAACCTACGTTTAATTGCTCTCTATGATTATACTACCTACTGATCCACGACTACTCATCCGCTGGAGGAAATGGTAGGCCTCGACGGCCTCGATAAGATTTTTTTTTTTTTCGAAAACTACTGCTCCCAAACTACTCGTGTGGTGGGACAAGCAAGGATAGGTATCGATGAGATGAGATCTTCATTAAATTCACGAATCTGCGGCCGTATCTCCGACACAGCCCAGTCGTATTTTTTTTGTCTGTAAACAGTCTGTAACAGGTAACTATTATGTCTATATCTCTGTCTATATATCTATATGTCTATATATGTTTGTTCATTTTTTTTATGGAAACACACGGTTGGCTACATCACCTACAACGTCCGTGATGTCAGCCCATAACACCGGGTGAACTAGGTGCCATGTCAGTGCTTCCCCCTTTGATAGTGCCGGCTACACTGAACTGGTCGGAAAACACAAACTATTTAACATACAGTTAACAATTTAATTATATAACGGTTTTAAAAACCAGTTGGACAAACACTTTCTTTAAAAAATCAGTCCACTTATATAATAATGTGTTTTATTACCTACTTAACTAATTACTTAATTACTTGATTACAAACATAGCTAAGAACCATCCCGATTAAACAAGCTTCCTAAGAAAACAAACTGCATCCAAATTGGCCCATCCGTTTGGGAGCTACGATGCCACAGAAGACACACTCACACACGCACACGTCAAACTTATAACACCCTTCCGTTTTTTTCGTCGGGGGTTAAAAAAAATAACAAACAAATACAAGTGAGAATTAAGTGGACTCAACATTCAAAGTTCACATTCACGCAAAAGATTGCTCCGTAAAATAAAAAAAAATTATTCTATAATTTAAAATGTTCATTATTTCAACATTATAGTTTATTTTAGTGCTTCCATGGACCACTTATTTGTAAACGAAACACTTCTGAATGATGTACATACCTAATACCGTATGTCCTGTGTGTGATGCGTGGGTAGGTACATGTATTTACCCAAAGAAAACTACTTTTTCAGTTATTTTGATAAAATATAATAAAAAAGTATTTAGCATATTATTATATCTTAAATAGGTACTAAATAATTATAAGGAAGGTAATTATTAAAATTACATAATATTATTATATTTTTTTTTATGGAAACTGGCACGGTTGGCTACATCACCTACAACATCCGTGATGTCAGCCAATAACACCGGGTGAACTAATATGTATAAGTAAAAAATTTTTTTCAAAAGTAAATTTAAATGTGGGACTAAAATTTATCGTCGCATGTGAGCCCTCATATGGGACGCCAGACCAGCTCCGGACCCACATACCATCCCACACATTCCACACTCGTACGAAGAACTTTGCCGTCCATAAGAAGAGCTCGAGGAAGAGCCATAGGACGGAGTAGAGGAGTAGCTCTGGTGGGAGGACATTCCGTAAGACGGGGCTCCGTACGAATAACGGTCTCGTTCATGTGATCTCATGTGTGACGCCAATCCTGCCCCTGATGCGCAAACCCTTCCACATTCTCCACAGGAAAAAGACCGTCGACTCTCTTCTTGTCGTTGTCTTTCCATTTCTCTCTCGCGTTCACGTTCGCGAGCCCTTAGTTGTGATGCAAGTTCTTCCTGCCTCTGTCTTGCAATTTCTCTATCTCTATCGTGTGCCCTCATATGCGATGCTAGTCCCGCGGCTGACTCACATACTCTTCCGCATTCTCCACAGCGCGCTGCCTGTCGACGAAGTTCTTCCTGCCTCTCTCTTGCAATTTCTCTATCTCTATCGTGTGCCCTCATATGCGATGCTAGTCCCGCGGCTGACTCACACACTCTTCCGCATTCTCCACAGCGCACTGCTTGTCGACGAAGTTCTTCCTGCCTCTGTCTTGCAATTTCTCTATCTTTATCGTGTGCCCTCATATGCGATGCTAGTCCCGCGGCTGAATCACACACTCTTCCGCATTCTCCACAGCGCGCTGCTTGACGACGAAGTGCTTCCTCTCTCTGGTTTGCAATTTCTCGTTCTCTTTCATGTGCCCTTATGTGGGATGCCAGCCCCGCGGCCGACTCACAGACTCTTCCGCATTCTCCACAGCGTGCTGCCTGACGACGGTGTTCTTCCTGCCTCTGTCTTTCAATTTCTTTATCTCTATCGTGTGCCCTCATATGCGACGCTAGTCCAGCGGCTGACTCACATACTCTTCCGCATTCTCCACAGCGCACTGCCTGATGTCGAAGTGTTTCCTCTCTCTGGCTCGATATTTCTCGGCCTTTTTCGTGTGCCCTTATGTGGGATGACAGTTCTCGAGCTGACTCACAGACTCTTCCGCATTCTCCACAGCTCCTTTCTTGACGACGAAATTCTTCTTCTATCTGCATCTCTTTGTTCCAGTTTCTTTCGTGTGCTCTCATGTGGGACGCCAGCCCGGCGCCCGATGCACAAACCCTTCCACATTCGCAACACTGAAGCGTCTGCCGATGGAGCACTTCTTCATTCTGTCTGTCGACAACCCGCTCTCGTTCATGTGCTCTCATGTGACTTGCCAGTTCGTTGACAGTGTTGTATACTCTTCCGCAATCTACACAATGAAGATTTGGTTGACGATGAGGTGGCTCGCGGAGTTGATCTCTCTCTTGTGCCTGTGTAATTCTGTATGGCTGCAATATTTGCTGGTAAGCCGTAGGAAAAAGACTTTCAACGAACGCACCAGTAGTCGGGATCGGTACCAGCCTGTGAATGTTCAAATAAACAGGTTATTGCACATTAAGTTCAGGAGTAGATTAATGGGATCAATAGGACCGAAAGAGTGTATGACCATTTTTCTGAATTCAGTCGAAATAAAAAAAAAATACAGAGTCCATACAAACTATTTCACATATTTAGATGTACAAGCATTCTTATGTTCTTAATGAGATCAGTATGTACAACGTCTCATTACAAACATGGGTGTACATCCGTTTTGCATGCACCAACGGCCCTCTGTTAAAGTAGGTCACCCGCCCAGAGGTAAGATATCTACTTTACTATATGTCATATATCATACTATATTATATCTTTAGTAATTTTTATGTTAAGTATTCTTATTTTATGTTTAATTCACACGCTCAATTCTTTTGCTACTATTAATCGAATCTCAAACATCCAAAGGTTGACTGTAAGAAATATCTGGAAGGGATAAGTCCGCCTTTGCGCCTTATGTAAATGTTCTAATGAGCTTATTACTGTTGAATGTTTCTTGGAGCAATAGAGCATTTTCTATCTATCCATCTATATATATTCAATCAGTGAACATTCTAGAAAGAAACCATTTTAATGATCGCATGTTAAAATATGTGAAATAACTTGAACGTGTGTTCCCTAATTAAGAATACAAATTTACCTTGCATTTAAGATGTTAGGTTCTGCATAGCCTGGATTGTACAATTCACGTTGAACCGGGTGATCCCCCACTGAATCTTCAGCTGGAGTGTGCTCCACGAGCAATTCATCGTATTTCTCACCGTTCACATTGTTTAATATTGAGACAATAATTTTTCTGCACAATGGACACGTCGGTTTCGACTAAAACAAGATTAAATTTTGTTGAAGAAGGCAAGTTAAAAGTTAAAAAAATAAGACCTTACGCACATACATAATGCCTTTAACATTGCTTTACCTTGATCCATTCCACTATGCAGGTGTAACAACATTTATGCATACAAGTATTAATGAAAGCCTTCTGTACAGTGTCGTCGTACGACTCGTAACATATTGGACAGTCTAATTCGACGTCGGATGTACTGTGATTTTCATCGTTATCTTCAGCTGAGGCTGCATCTTTATTTTCATTGAATTTACCCCCTGGAGTTTCGGTTGCGGCTAATTCGTCCGAGGATGTTCCAGGTAGAATTTCTTCACTTCCGACTTTATCAATGTCGACTATGTCGTTAGTTAATATATTGTCGGCGATGCTCAGATTGCTGTTATTGAGTTCGGAGCCATTCTCATTTTCGATGCTCGAAAGTGGCACAGTTCCAGTCGTTTCTTCAGAAGTTGATTCCTCATCACATTTTTTTGAAACCTCGCTCTCATCCTCAGTGTTCTTAATAGTTACGTTGTAGGATTCTTCATCGCATTTCTCGGTTCCTTCGGTGGTGGATGTTCCTGGCCTGTGTGTAATGGATAGCCGGGTGTTTTCAGATTCAGTCAAGTCGGGTTCCCTCTGCGAGGACGAGGTAGCTCGGACCTCGCCTGCATCTTTAGCCTTATTACATTCCGGTAAAGTCATGTTTGATTTTACCAAAGTACCATCAGCAGGCTCGTGTCCGATTTTCGGACAAAATGACCATTTAAATTTAAAATTAGGCGGTATCGAGCTTATGTCAAAATCTTTGGTCGCCCTGTCATCATTTACTGGAATAGGCGAGGAATCTTGAGCAGCTGCAACTTCCTCGTTTTCACAAATCTGGCTGTTGGGTGCTTTATAGCCGTCGCCAGGCAAACGAGTGCTCTTCGAGTTGTCGGGATTGGCACTTGAATTAACCTATAACAGAAAAGCAGGCAAACACTTAAACCATATAACTAATTTTTTATTTTTATATGTTAGTACTAAGCTTTAACCCGCTTTATATTTCTTCAGTACTTAGATACACGCAAAGACGAAAATAAAGAGAAAAAAGAATGCATCCCGACCAAGATAAGTTATATTAGCTTTCAACAAAATTCCACCAGAGGATTTAACTATGTCTTTGTTTCTCGGAAGTAAAACCCATAGAATTACAAAGCCCATTTAAATTTAAAAGTAGAAGATAGGTATTGAGCTTGTAGACCAAGACCACTTGAGTTGCTTTCTCATCAGTAACTACAATAGACGATTTGCTTATGTGTAATGGATAGCCGGGTGTTTTCCGATTCAGTCAAGTCGGGTTCCCTCTGCGAGGACGAGGTAGCTCGGACCTCGCCTGCATCTTTAGCCTTATTACATTCCGGTAAAGTCATGTTTGATTTTACCAAAGTTCCATCAGCAGGCTCATTTTCGATTTTCGGACACAATGACCATTTAAATTTAAAATTATGCGGTATCGAGCTTATGTCAAAATCTTTGGTCGCCCTGTCATCATTTACTGGAATAGGCGAGGAATCTTGAGCAGCTGCACCTTCCTCGTTTTCACAAATCTGGCTGTTGGGTGCTTTATAGTCGTCGCCAGGCAAACGAGTGCTCTTCGAGTTGTCGGGATTGGCACTTGAATTAACCTATAACAGAAAAGCAGGCAAATACTTAAACCGTATAACAATTCTTTTTATTTTTATATGTTAGTACTAAGCGTTAACCCGCTTTATATTTCTTCAGTACTTAAATAGATGCAAAGCCGAAAATAAAGAGAAAAAATAATGCGTCCCGACCAAGATAAGTTATATTTGCTTTCAACAAAATTCCACCAGAGGATTTAACTATGTCTTCGATTCTCGGAAGTAAAGCCCATAGAATTATAAAGCCCATTTAAATTTAAAAGTAGGAGATAGGTATATTGAGCTTGTAGTGTAGACCAAGACCGCTTGAGTCGCTTTCTCATCAGTAACTAACTACAATAGACGAGGGCTCTTGTGCTGTGCTAGCCGCAAGGTCCTCCTTGGCATCACAAGTGGAATCAACTGACTGCGCATATCTATTTGTTGCTTTATCGTCGCCCTTTATCGTCGCCAAGCAAACGCGTGCTGGAGTGGGCACTTGAACTAGTATGTAAGTTAATACATCTATGGGTGGGAATGTGGGATGCTATCATTGCCAATACTCTTTTTATTATTTGTTATAAATTAGGAGGAATAATCGCATTAGTATTATATCAATTATAATTTTATTTATTTTATCCTTTTAAAAATGTTGCAGACAGTCGACTGTCGCTATTGATTGTTAAGCAACGCTGGGCCGGTCAGTACTTGGATGGGTGCTCGACCGTTGGAGGCTGACCGTGGTTCGGATTCCACGTAAAACTGTAGGTCACTTTCCTTCTTACCTTTATTAGGTGATAGGGTTCAACCCGCCCGGGTTGATACCACCGCACTGAATGAAACGTTGGTCGAAACGGCTATGTAAATAGTTTGTGTTTTCCATCCAGTTTAGTGTAGCTGGCCCGGCACGACCGAAGGGAAGCACTAACATGGCACCTAGTTCACCCGGTGTTATGGGCTGACATCATGGATGCTGTAGGTGATGTAGCCAATTGATTTAAATGTGATTTAAATCAAATCATATTTAGATTTAGTTATTATTCTTATTTTTTAGGAGCTCCAGTAGAGGAATCTACCACCATAATTAACATATACCTATTCAGTGAAAATTTCAACTGGCGTAGGCTTAGTAATAGGCTTCTCAATCGATACGGAACCCTAAAAAACAACTTTTGAACTTCGATATGATAAAAGTAAAATTACACAATGGAAACACTAAGTATTTGTTTTTGTCTTTGTACAATTTGATGCTAAGATAAAGAATTTTTAATCTGATTTGATGGACAAAATTTTTTCGGCTTTTCACTTTTTCATGCCTTGCCATTTCAAATTTTGGCTGTGCTGTAGAAAGAGGCGGGTGGCGGGGGATGGGGGGAGGGAGGGAGGGGGGAGAAGGGGGTTCGTTTGGGGGTATACCCCCCCGCGGAAGGGGAAGAGGGAAGTGGGGGAGGCAAAAACATAATATGACTCAGTGAGGGGAGACGGGTATAGGAGGGGGTGCTATGCTAAGGGGGTGGGGGAATAAGTATCTCCTGAATACTCCCCCCCCCCCCTTTCTTTGGAGATATAATTATGCACTTATCGGTACTTATCACTTTACTACACAAAAAATAAAATATAAGAAAACTTAGGATTGCCTCTTCTCCGGCGCTGCGGGAAGTGCAGCCCCTCCGTCCTTGCGTAACAAAGCGCAGACACCCATGCTCGCCTCCGCAGCTTCGGCTTTTTGGTCGCCTTCGGCTTCGACTCACACGGGTGCCTGCGCTTTGTTACAGCGGATGGGGGCTGCACTCCCTCCGCGCCTCCGGCTTATAAAAAACACTCTAGGGAATAGCCAGACTAACAGGTTAGGTCGGGGTGGTGAATTTTGTTCTAAATTTTAAATTTCACTAATATTTGGAAATCTTAAAAAAATAAGTTCTCCAAAAGTATAAGTCTCCGACAAAAAAATATTTTTGCTAATAATTCCCCTTCGTTCGCATAATATCAGATTCTCAAAATAACAGATTCGCAAAATATTAGTTTCGCTCAATATCATATTCTCAAAATAGCCAAAGTACAGTCTACTAACCAAAATAAAATGAAACGAAAACATGGTTTTTTTAATTTTTATTTTACAATATTTACACAAAAAGTAATAAAACCAAAAAATAAAATAAAAAAGGCGACTAAGGTCTAAACTTTGTTAGTGGGTTATACCTATATCTAAACTTTAATAACATTTTTTTTAAGAACAGATTCGGTTTTTTTGATTGACCAGATTCGGTTTTAATGGTACCTACCTAGTTTTTTTTTTTTATTTTATTTTGGGCTATATTCACTTTATGAAAAAAAAAAACAAAAACGTTGCAAATGACCCCACTTACGTACAAAAAAATGTTGTGGGTCGATGTGCCGAACACCCTGTATAATCAATTCCACACAGAAGTTTTTTTTCCTCACAGTCACACTACATATTATAAATAAAAAACTAGCGGAGAACCCGAATGGACATGGACGAAGTCGCGGGCAAAATCCAGTACCTACTTAATAAATAAAATGCACTTTTGAGTTAAAATTTTTATAATATAATATTTAGGCAAATATACTATTTTGGCTATTTTGATAATATAATATTTTGCGAATGTAATATTTTGCGAATCTGGTATTTTGAGAATCTGATATTATGCGAACAAAGGATAATTCCTTACACCCTTACCTACCATTCCCAGCTACCAGCAATATTCTACTAAACCCGCCTCTTTATACAGCGCATCCCAAATTTTCAAGATTGTGGAAAGTTCCCTGGCAATTTTATTAAATAGTAATAAATACGAGTACATCTTTCAAAATTACTTAATAGTACGGGGGGGGTTCTGTATCGGAAATAGATCACATTTGAAAAAAAAAAAAAAAAATTTTTTCAAAAAGATTTTTTTTAAATATAAAATGTAAAAAAAAAATGTTTTCTTAATCATTTCAGTTTCATGCCAAGAACAAAAAAGTCTTCCAACACAGATCTCTTTCTTTCAGTATATAGGTTTTATTCTCTATATGATACAAAACCCTCCCTTAGTTCATTTTGAAAGACCTTATTATTACTAACGTTATAAATAAGTACCTACCTAGTTACTATATAATATAATGTTAAGGTTAACTGTATATAAGTAGGTACTTAAAAAACAGTAAGTATAGGTATGGATTAGTTTTCTGTAAAAATTCACATAACTACTTACAATTTTGATGTCTGCAAAGCAACCTTCACCTACTGTAACAGCTTCCCAGTTGCGAACATTCAAAATGAGAAAATCGAAAAATAAAACCACCAAAGATGGATGCGTTCTCATACTCACATTGCTATCAAGTATCACTTCTGCTTCTGGCGGCGCCGGCGCCCCCGGACGAGACATAGTCTCAAAGATTATAGTTTCAATGGTCTTAATACCTACTCATATTAGCAAGACTTTACGTATTGGTATCGAGGTCAAATTTATTGAACGAAGAAGTTATCTATCACTCAAATACAAAGCGACGTCATATTGCCAACACACTTGTTGAACAACTGGAACAAAGAGAATATACCTATTATTTAAAATCCACTCTGGAATTGGACTTGTGACGGAAGGAAAATATGTTTATCTGACAGACCTGCCTGACCTTGACTGAACCACGATTCGATAGGGAGGTATATAAGCACTCAGCGTACGTACACAACATGTATAGCCGATTAGCCGATATTCGGATCTCGGAGGAAGGAAATAGGACGGGAGACGTAATATAATAAATAGTTCAATTCTGTATGAAATTTTCTATGGTTTTCTGCCATTTTTTGTGGGGAAGGCTTCGAATACGCATACAAGCCAAAAATACATCTTTGATACAAGCACGAGTTGTCGCACACTCGTGTAAACAAACGCACACTAAGAAAAAATATGAACACATTACAATTTACTCATACATAAACAACTTTCCCCTGGTTGTACGAGCGTCCGCATCACACACACAACCCTAGTTCGCTATATAAAGGCGAGAGATAATCAAGGATATAAATTAGTGATAATAGGGTCCATAAATCGTTACCAATAAAATAAAACATCGAAATATTAGGGTTTACCTATAATTCCGAAATGCTGAAACTGAAATGTCACTGGAGTTGCTCAATGAATTCATGTGGGATTTTCTTTCATGTTTTCTGGCACATCTAAGGATTTTTTTATGGTTAGCGCGGAGCGACATGTGTCATCGTTACATACACCTACAAGTAGGTGTCTAACGATGCCCATGGACATTATGTGATGCACGGCGATTGCGAATGCCGGCCTGACAGGAGCCTTTTCACGCCCCTCCTAATTGGCTGTACTTGGGAGGAAATAGATGGTAAGGGAGTACGTTCCACATTTTCCCGGTTCTGTGATTAAAAGATCTACAGAACCGGTTGGTGCGGATCCGTGGTAGATAGATTGAATAGGGGTGCATTCCCTGCCCAGTAGAAGGGGAGTAGGGGGTAGGTGGAATGGGGACGGCGGAATCGCGTTAAACAGCTCCTCCGAACACTCCCCATGAAATAGACGATAGAACACACCAAGAACATTTTACACACTTAGGGGCCGACGTCCCTACGGAGTTGCAGTGGTTCTAACTAAGTCGCGGGACACCGCAGGGTCACCCACCAGCCGCACGGCATGACGCTGGATTGATTCTAGTGGCGCAAGCTGGTATTTAGCTGAGCCATTCCACAAGTGCGAGCAGTACTCCATGCAGGACCTAACCTGGTTTTAAACGTCAATTTTTGGCCCGGCGGCGTGAAGTACCGCCGCACTTTGTTTAGTACGCCCAGCTTTTTTGAGGCCAGCTTGGCCTTGCCCTCAATGTGACGCCGGAAGTTCATGTCGTGCGACAGTATTCGACACCGAGGTGGTCGTTTAATTTCAGCGACGTGTTTTGGAAGGAAGGAGCTGGCGTGAACGCCGTGATCTTCGCACTGAACGCACACACTTGTGTCTTCAATGCGTTGAACACGACCAATAGTTGCTCCGGCCCCATTCGGCAATAGACTGGAGTGTTTGCTCGAGTTCAGTCAGACACAAGTGCTAGCCTCTTCTCGTCCACAACGTTCCGTCCGGCTGAAGGGTGACTGATGTAGGATCCGTATGCCGTAGGTACTGTCGTCTGCATAACAATGTATATTGCCGAGTGGCAGCATATCATTGATATGCAGAACAAACAGCGTGGGAGACAAAACAGAACCCTGTGGTACACCGGCATTCACTGACATGGCGTCCGACGAGCAGCCGTCCACGAGGACCTGAATGCTACGCCCATGTAGGAAGTCTGTGACCCAGTCACCAAGGCCAGAGGGGATTTCGTACGCCGGCAGCTTGCCCAGAAGCGCTTTATGCCAGACCCGGTCAAATGACTTAGCAATATCGAGTCCAATTGCCAAGGATTCACCGTACCCTTCAAGCGGTTCCTCCCAAAGGTGAAGGACGTACGCTAGATCACCAGCTGATCGGTTTGATCACCACCAACGGATGGTTATAGTACGGATATGTGTCGCTCAGTGCGAGCGAGCGCGACCGAAGCTGAGGGGGACAGCTAGCTATTACATATTATAGCATAACTATTCTGAACATTGCTGTAAATTTCAAAATGGAGGAGGAGGAGAGGGGAAAATAAATAAAACATCATTAAATTGTTGGATATGTACAATTGTTTTTATGCACCACACAAATTTACACAAAAACTCAATTGGATCAGCTTCACAACGTCATGAAACATTTTTCTTTTATAAAACTTACCACTATCAGGGGCCGATTTAACAGAGTAAAAACATTTTATGCTGCTTCTTCTTTATAATATTTTAAGTGGAGTGGACGTGAGCTGCTTGTGCACTTGTGTCTTTATAGCTTTGAGGCTGATCGGTGACCATAATAATCAGAGCAACATTTCTAAGTACATTCATTCCATCATAAGACCAAAATACAATTATATATTGGTGAGTATCAATCGAGAAAGCTGTTGACATTTCCGTATGCGAAAAAATCTTTAGTAAACTACCAGGGTGGTCCCAGAAGTACCCAAACCAGGGATGTTAGACAGCTAATAATGAATTCTCGTACGGATGTTCCAAAATTCTCATATCTGATAAAATCTTCTCATGCGGATTTGTTCTGTCAGAAATAATCCTAATATTGCATGAAAATAGATTTGTTTAAATTATTTTTACAGTTTAGTGCAAATAACATGCATGATAAAACGGACCTGCGTGCGAAACTCCTTCTTATAATGAGATTTTGACGGCTCTGGAATCTGGATTCTAGTTCTTTGGAGCCCTCTGGTAGGTATTCATAAGTGTTGTGATACCAGAACCACAGTCCGTGAAATTCTCATGCTTTCTACCATCTGCCTCATAGCTCATGTCGGAGGCGTAATTCTCACAAGTGCGTGAGAATTCTCATGCACCTAACATCCCTGACGCAAACTGACGTATAAATGGCGGTTCTTGTTTGAAGAAACTGCGTTCGAAAGTACAAATAAAATATATTTAAATAAAAAAAAAGAATGCGCTACGTTTGGATATGCTACGCTATTTTCTTTTTCGTTTTTTTTATGGAAACTGACACGGTTGGCTCTATCACCTACAACATCCGTGATGTCAGCCCATAACACCGGGTGAACTAGGTGCATGTCAGTGCTTCCCTTCATTTCATGTCGGCTACACTGAACTGGACGGAAAACCCGAACTATTTACATAGCCGTTTTGACCGACGTTTCATTCATGCGGTGGTATCAACTCGGCCGGGATAAACATTTGTGGCTCGAGGATCGAGGCTCTTTTTGTGTCAGGCATAAAACTGTGAACTCTCGGTGAAGTTTTAAACATGGATAAAATTGGTCACCTTTATGTGATTTAATACTTTACCTGAGAGGTAAACCTCCAACAAATATTAAAGCCGAGCTGGATTAAACTCGGGGAGTCTGGTCTGCTCCATTCTTTACGACAGTAAAATATTGGGTGGTAGAGTGTAAACAAAGGTTGTACGAGCTGCCAAGACGACCATCACAGTGGTCGACCAAATGAAGTGACCACGCCAGAAATGGTTAAGAAAATCCATAAAATAGTATTGGATGACAGTCGGCTGAAAGTGCGCGAGCTATCAGATATGGTAGGTATTTCAAGAATTGCTGAGCATAAAAATTTGGACATAAGAAAGCTGTGCGCAAAATGGGTGCCGCATTTGCTCACAATGGAACGAAAACAGCGGCGTGAGGATGTTTCAGTCGGGTGTTTGGCGATTTTTCACAATAATAAAGCCACATTTTTGCATCGATTCGTAACAATGGACGAGACATGGGTTCATCATTTCACACGTGAGACGAAATAACAGTTAAATCAAAGGACTCAAAGGGGAGAACCGGCTCCAAAGAAGGCTAAGAAAGACAGTTCTATCTGCTGGCAAGGTCATGGTATCAGTTTTTCGGGATGCGCGTGGGATAATTTTCATTATTTTCAAAAAGGCAAAACAATGAACGGCGAGTAGGTATTATGCGAACTTATAGCTGCGTTTGAATGATGAAATCAAGAAAAAGCGGCCGCATTTGGAAAAAAATAATATTTTGTTTCATCAAGACAATGCACCAGTTCACACAACCGTAATTGCGATGGCTAAAATCTATGAGTTAAAGTTCGAATTTATTCCTTACGCACCATATTCGTCAGATTTGGCCCCCTCGGATTATTTCCTCTTTACAAACTTGAAATAATGGCTCAGGGATAAAATATTTGCCAACAGTGAACAGGTAGAGTAGGCGATTGATGGCTATTTTGAGAAGCTCAACGGTTCTCACTATAAACAGGGTATCGAAGCTATCGAACATCGCCGACAATATGTCGAGAAGTGAAAAATTAAAAAAACATTTTTTTTCTCTGTTAGGTTCGATATTTTTGGGACCACCCACGTGACAGGCGCACAAATATAACCTGGTTGCGTTGCTATAAAGATTATTTCATTTATTTTATGTAAACGAACATGGGTGGCTGTGCCGGGAGGCCAATGGTGCAGCCGACAGAGCCAAAATCACCTCTCCTCGCGAAACCACTCTCAGTTAGGTGCCATGCCAGCAGATTTGCGGACTAGGTTGTCTAGGCTGTTAATGCAACATTTGAAGAGACCCAGGTTAAAGGATTCGGTAAACACACTCGCCGGAAGACTGTTCCACACCCTAGCGGTGCGACAAAGAAACAATTTGTGCTGCTCTACTCTCTCATTAAGATTGGACCTTTTGTAATTGAACCTACTGCTGGGGTTGAGCGGGGAGGGGAGCGGTGACTCAGTTTTAAAAGGTCCAATCTTAATAGCAAGTGGTGTGCTCTATTGCTCGATGAGTCCTACAAAATTAAATGTCACTAAAAATTTTGCATTTTTCTACCAAATAATAAAAAAAAAGACAATGCATAGTGAAATAAGACCTGAAACTTTGGTAATAAACAATTGTCGAGGGTGCAAATTGCACCCAAATTTTAGCCCACTACTTAAATAGTGGCTTCATTTGTGAATTTGAATAATAGGTATTATTATTTATTAGTATAGAGTTATTGTATATGTCTATTGCGGTACCCTGATTATGACCTATTCATACAAAATAATCTAACTTACTTACAAATTAGCCCTGTATAATTTAAATAAAAATATTTAAACATAGTATGACAATATACAGGGTGTTTGATGACTATAGGTCAACAAGCAAACCAGGAACTCCTGAGCCTATTTGGAGCAAAAAAGTTACATGACATTTTGCTCTACGGTGAACTTTTTTTTTTTCCCCCATACAAAACTAAATAAAAATATTTAGTTTTGTATAGAAAAAAAAAGTTCACCGTAGAGCACAACGTCATCTAACTTTTTTGCTCCAAATAGGCTCAGGAGTACCTGGTTTGCTTGTTGACATATAGTCATCAAACACCCTGTATATCTTGCTCTACTTCAACATACAGTCAACGAATCAAGTCGTAACGAGTCGTTATAAACTCGATAACGACTCAACCGATTTACATGCGGTTTTCATTCTTGTTTCTTTTTTTCTTCATTCGTATACTTAGAGATGTAAATTTTGCTTTGTTTTTTACTTTTCCTATGTTTTAATGTTTTTTTAAAAGTTTGCGAATGTGAATCTGCTACGGTCAAACGTAGTTCAGAAACTTTCGTTCAAACTCGACAATGTTGCGAGCGGAGCTGTGGGCAAAAGCCAGTTCTGCTATACTATAAACAACATTATATAATAAGAATATCACATTAATACAGGCAATCTTCTTTCTACCTTTTTTATTTTATAATATAAAAATTCCGTATTATTTTTAAACATTATAATATATAAGTACTTTTATTGAAATCATTGCTATTTCTAATCTATCTAACCATCAATATTAACATTAATAATATAACATACTTAAAGGCCAAGCCAATCATTAGCAATAAAAAATAAAGGGTGGTAACTGCTAAATAAAATGGATTCATATAATATTTGAACCGTTTCACCGTCGGCCACTACTTTGGTAATAAATAAAATGTTTTAGAATTTTAGAAATATTTTATTGCCCCAAAAAAAAATTCAATCTGATAATGTTTAAATATTTTCGAATAAGTTTAACCTCTTGGCTTGCCTGACATTTTCTGCCAACATAAACTCAAATATTTCGTAAACTAATGAAGTCAGTGCATTAACCTCTATGGGCTCTTGTTCATCTAATGAAGTTCCCCACAAAACGGTATACAAGTGTGGATTCACTTATATAGAAGCACAGATGGATTATTTGAACTCCATGATTTACGCAAAACACGCCCAAATTGTTTTCCGCATTTTTCTACTTACAATTCCTGAATTATCCTTTTCCAATCATATATTGACATGTATGTAGATTATAAATTAAACTATTCAAATTTAATGTCTTTGCAAATAACATATTCTAAATAACAGTATATCATCCTACCAGAGATTACGTAGGTATAAAAACATTTACAGCTGTCAAAATAATTCTTTACTCAAGACCTGGGTATATTTTTAATGTGTGTTATCAAAGATTTAAATGGATAGATATGGCATAGTCTAACACTACAGCAATGCCACCAATAAAAGGGCCGTACATCGCATCAGACGCAGCGGTGTGAAAGTGTGCGTGATGATGACTACTGTACATGAAGTCACACACCGTTATGTCTAATCGGTGACGATCTCTTAAGCGCTATACCATATCTATCGATTAAAATTTTTGTCTGTGTTTTCGATAGATTGTAAGCGATGTTATTATATGGCTAGTCACTAAAATACTTGTAATAATATGTATAAAAATAAAAATACCCATCGAAGTTTCTTACCGGTTCTTCTTCTTGGGTGTATTCGAACTAGATAGAACAAATTGTGACAAGTTCGAGTGCAGTCTAACTGCCATATGAATGATCAATAAACAATACAATACAATATAGAATGGCAAAGATGTTTATCCGTACAGACAGTCCTTCTCATTCATTGTCCTAAGAAACATTCATAGAACTCGCAATTAGCGATATTTTTCGATAATTTTTTTTATGGGGCCGGCCGACCCTTCCTGATATCAACGGATGTACGCGATTTGGGGGCCGGCCGGCCCTTCCTGAAGCCAAGAGGTTAATAAAAAGTAACTTACAACTGTATAATTTATTTTGTACCAACTCTGGCCATAGGAGCCGTGCTCTCAGAGCACATTCTTTATCCGCTCAACCGGTCTGTCAAATGTTCCAATATGGCGCCACCTTGCTGCGCAGGTGGCACCTACATTTTTTTTTTTTAATGGAAACTGACACGGTTGGCTACATCACCTACAACGTCCGTGATGTCAGCCCATAACACCGGGTGAACTAGGTGCCATGTCAGTGCTTCCCCCTTTGATCGTGCCGGCTACACTGAACTGGTCGGAAAACACAAACTATTTACATAGCCGTTTTGACCGACGTTTCATTCAGTGCGGTGGTACCAACCTGGGCGGGTTAAACCCTACCACCAAGTAAGATTCCAGACATCCAGGCGACGTCTACACCTCTTTTCAAAATTGTGTGAAACATAGCTGAAAAGTGTAAATTTAAAACTTTATTAGACATTGCATTAGTTTATTGTGTAATTGTTTTCCTAGCATGATCCGCTAGCCTTGCTCTTTCATGAATAACTAGACGTAAGTTCTATGGTGTTTGAATGACGCTTGCAAGCCTAAGTAATTAATTATGATGTATGCGTGGGTCCATAACAACCTACCACTTAATTTAAGTCTTAAAAGCAATACACAGATGTCGGTCAAACGGTCAAAGCCAACAAGACAACAGCTGAGCAGTTAAGATTCTTTAAGAGCACACTCGACGCGTGCGATTCCGGCCGATTCCGAATTATTGTGAACATTTCTGTGAAGTTCAAATAATTTATTTTTGTTTCAAAGTCTGGATGAATAATTGTGTAGTACTTTGAAAAATTTAAACATTTTAAACATTGTAAGATTGAGAAAAAGGTAAGATTTCGGAAAATTTCTGAAATGTTTTCTCAGCTTAGCTTTGTGGTGTTATGGATGGACGTGCGTCCGGGTGCGGTCGGAACTGGATAGGTGTCCGTTCGACCGTTGAGACTGTTTGAGGTGGTTCGGATTCCACTTAAAAACTGTAGGTCCTCCTCTTACCTTACTAGGAGGTAGGATTTAATGCGTCCGGATTGGTATCACCGCACTGAATGAAGGTCAGTCGAAGTGGCTATGTAAATAGTTTATATTTTCCAACCAATTCGGTGTAGCCGAATGGCACCTAGTTCACCAAGGTGCTACGGGCCGACATCAGGGGTGTAGTAGGAATCGTAACCAGGACAGGTCCCATAAAAAAGGCCAAATCGCAAGCGTCGAGTATATTTACATTATTATTAACAGTTTCTATTTTTGCAATATTGCACAGAGCATTGAATACCGCGCGCGCCCCCTCCTAGAGACGCCCCGAGCGCGATTTCCCTACAACGCCGTTGAAGCCTGTGGACGTGGCCTATGACTTACATATATGTGTGTTGTGCGTGTGCATTTCTTTTGTGCGTGAGCCTTACTTCCTCCTCTTTGTGTGTAGTGTCGATACTAGCACACACAAACACATACACAGAGCTAGCAGCGTTGCGTGCTGTTATTGGGTTTAAAAAATTATTATTACTTTCGCCTCTAGAGAGGCGTGCGCTGTATTCGATGCTCTGTGCAATATTGTCATCCTTACATATAATAAAATCCAACGTCTGCTTTCTGTCTGTCTGAGTGTCTGTCTGTCCGCTTATAACTCGAGAACCACTAAACCGATTTTAATAAAACAAAATTCTACGGATAGCTTGATTCTTCCCATCAACTATAGGCTACTTACTATCACGCTAAATGGCTTACGAGGTTAGCAGTGAACTGAAATATGAGAGCGGGCGGAGCCGCGGGCACAGCTAGTATACTACATTCCCATACTAGTATACTACATTCCCAGCTAGTATACTACATTACATTCCCACACTCAAGTCTTTTGCTACTACCTACTTATATCTCGCAACATACGACTCTCAAACATCCAAAGGTTGACTGGGAGAAATCCCTGTAAGGGATAAGTCCGCCTTTGTCCCTCATGTAAATTTCTTATTGTGTGTTTATGTTAAATGTTTTTTGGAGCAATAAAGTATTTCTATCTATCTATCTATCTATCTAGTATTGTATATGACGTCTCCCGGGTATATTTTGGTTAGCAACATATTAGCAGCCTTGTATTGTTTATTGAATCAGTGATAGTTTCTGCCGCCAGGGTCACAGAGTTGCGGCGAGGTAGTAGGTACTATATTGTTCAGTGAATCAGTGGCAGTTCTTGCACTTGGGATGGCATCTCCGACCGCCGACGCGGCAGCGGCACCCTCCGGAGATGTCGCCGTTGCCGGCGGGGCCCCAGCGCGGCCCGCGCGTCGCCCAGCAGATCTCCAGCTTGCATACGGCGCACTGCACCTGCGTGCAAGCAAGTAGATTTTTATTTTAGACAGGTGCCTAAAATAAATAAATAGCTTCTAAATTCTGGTTATATTGTTTTTTTAGGTTCATGTTTCTTTTATTGGTATGGGTGGCTGAGTCAGAGGGGTCAGAGCTAATGCACCGAACTCCGAGAAGCTGCCATATCGGAGGCTTTCCCTTGGACTGTTGGCCATACTAGATTAGAACAGGACACAGCCAAGGATGCTATGTGGACATCCTTCGTCCAGTGGTACCAACATCACCTAGTAAGAAGCAAGGGAAGGGACCTACAGTTTTACACTGGTTCCGAACGGTGTAGGTAGGCATGTAAATTTTTCAATCAGAAAAACTGATTAGTGCACATCGGCCGGATTCGAACCACAAACCTTGAGATCAAGAGTCCGATGCCAAGACCGCGCCGACCACCCGTCCCTCAATGTTTAAATATATCTTTCTTGGTGAAATGGCGGCATGCCATTCGCAACCCCACATACGTCATCTGGGTAAACTACTAAAAATAGGAAAAAATAATTTCTCATGGGCCACCTGGGTGGACTACGGAAAACAATAATTTCCCATGGTCCACCTGGGTAGACTACGAAGGTGGACCACAGGCAACAAATGGCTCAAATGTCCATGGGCATCGCTATACACCTTATGGGTGGCTAGGCGTCACGTCACATTTTAAATTAAAAAAAAATATTTTTCTATTTCATTCTTTTGGCCATTCTTTAAAATTAAACCGAAACACTTCCAACTCCAATCCAAGAAAGTACTTTCTAACTAACCGAGTAGTGGACTCTTGGAACAAGCTACCACAAGAAGTGATAAGTGCTATCTCGGTGAATGGTTTTAAAAATCTACTTGACAAACATTTGCTAAATATAAACAAAAATAAAAAAAAACACTAATAATATAATAAAAAAAATTAATAATAAAAAAGTAAAAAAAAAAAAAAAAACAATAAAAAATATAAATAAGATCTATTATAAAACAGTGCACTCAACACGTGAAGTACACGCATCAGCTGCAAGCTGCTAGTGTATATAAATAAATAATAATAATAATAATAATAATATTTCTTTTATTCTATTCTTCTGTTTACACCACTCTGCCTATCCTGATGTCGGGGTTCAGCGTGATGGTATGTCCACGTAGCTAAATACATGAAACTCTGGGTGTTGAGCTAATTGTAGGAGTTTGACATTGGCGAAGGTACAGAATCTGCAGATCTTTCCTCTACAGAACCGGTACTCTGAACTCTGGAACGCTCTCCCTGCTCATATATTTCCCCCCAAGTACAGTCTCGGGTTCTTCAAGAGGGGCGTGAATGGGCACCTGTCAGGCCGGCATGTCATTCGCAACCCCCGCATACGACCGAATGGGCGTCGTTAGACGCCTTATGGACTCGGCGCCAAATGTCGCGCTTTCAATAAAAAAAAAAAAAGGTACAAACCCAGTCGCAGGAGCCCTTGTCCTTCATGACGACGATGCGGCAGCGCGGGCAATGCATCGCGTCCCCCTTCTCTAGCATCTTCTCGATGGCCTGCTGTGTCTTGGCGCCGCTTACACCGCCGCCCTCGAACTCTGCCTCGCGCAGCATACGCTCCCGGTACTGCACGCAAGTCTCCCCAGTGTGAATTGCCTGCAAACACGGCCAAATTCCTATCATACTAAGTATACTTTATTGTATAGCGTAATATAGTGTATAGCGTAGCGTGTATAGTGTAAACTTAACAATTACTGCAACTTAGTAGACCGGATTGTGAGAAACGGATTCAAGACTGATCTCTTCGCTGTGGCAGTAGGAGCAAGAGGACTACCAGCGAAGTCGCTCTACAGTCTCTTCAAGAATCTAGGGCTGCCAAAATTGACGCTAAGCTCATACTTCCCTTCTTACCTTACTAGGTGGTAGGGTTTATCCCGGCCGGGTTGGTACCACCGCACTGAACGAAACGTCGGTCGAAACGGCTATGTAAATAGTTCGTGTTTTCCGTCCAGTTTAGTGTAGCCGACATGAAATGAAGGGAAGCACTGACATGGCACCTAGTTCACCCTGTGTTATGGGCTGACATCACGGATGTTGTAGGTGATGTAGCCAACCGTGTCAGGTTCCATAAAAAAAAAAAAAAAAAAAAAAAACATGGAGAGAGCTTCGAATACGTCACTGGAAGCATCCTACAGAATATGAATAGGTAGAGAGAGGGAGGTCGAGAGCGGGATTGGTAGTTTCCCCGCGTCCTAGTCAACGCAGACTAGCTGACGAGGGCTTGATGCGAGCCGAAACGCGAAGCATGCGGGAAATTTAGAGTGGCTACTCGCTAGTCCCGACCTTGATTAACACCCTCCTCTACTGCCGATGGGCCTGGATATGTTCGGTGAAGCCATTGCAAGCTTAGTTCCACACCTTCTTTCCTATACTTTATTGTATAGCGTGCGAGTTGAATAATATGCTAAATTTCGATTTTAAATGGCGAATAGCCTATTACCATACTGACATGGTTAGGCCCACAGACTAGGGAAAACCCTAGTCTGTGGTTAGGCCAGACAGTTGATGGCGCCGCACAGCTCGCAAGGGAATTGGCGAGCGTTGGGTTTGTGTTTACACCAGCCCTGGCGGTCGGACGTGCGGCAGTGGGACGCGTCTGCAGAGCGCTCACCTTGCACGCCAGACAGTTGATGACGCCGCACAGCACACACGAGAATTGGCGAGCGTTGGGTTTCTGCTTGCACCAGCCATGGCAGTCGGACGTGCGGCAGTGGGACGCGTCTGCAGAGCGCTCACCTTGCACGCCAGACAGTTGATGACGCCGCACAGCACACACGAGAATTGGCGAGCGTTGGGTTTGTGCTTGCACCAGCCATGGCAGTCGGACGTGCGGCAGTGGGACGCGTCTGCAGAGAGCCCACCTTGCACGCCAGACAGTTGATGACGCCGCACAGCACACACGAGAATTGGCGAGCGTTGGGTTTGTGCTTGCACCAGCCCTGGCAGTCGGGTGTGCGGCAGTGGGACGCGTCTGCAGAGAGCCCACCTTGCACGCCAGACAGTTCATGGCGCCGCACAGCTCGCATAAGATCTGGAGCGCGCTGGTGTTGTGCAAGCACCAGCCCGGACAGTCAGTCGGGCGTGCGGCAGTGGGACGCGTCTGCAGAGAGCCCACCTTGCAGGCCAGACAGTTCATGGCGCCGCACGGTTAGCATGAGATCTGGAGCGCGTTGGGGTCGTGCACGCACCAGCCCGGGCAGTCAGTCGGGCGTGCGGCAGTGGGACGCGCCTGCAGAGCGCTCACCTTGCAGGCCAGACAGTTGATGACGCCGCACAGCTCGCATGGGAACTGGAGCACGTTGGGTTCATGCACGCACCAGCCCTGGCAGTCGGGCGTGCGGCAATGGAAGGCATCCTGCATGGCCGTCTCGGCAAGGCGGATGGTCTTGGCGAGGCGGGCATCGTAGTCGCCGGGCGAGACGAGAGCGCGGATCTCGCGGTCCGAAAGGGCGGCCGTGCAGCGAGATCCGCTGCCATCGCGGTACGGGCACATTACCTGCAGCACACAATAAATACATGTTCTACAAAGTTAAAACATTCCATATATTCCCAAATTAAAAATAATTTCGAGTTTTGCGCCTTCGCCGTTGAAACTTTTGGAGTATGGAGTCCAGACCACAAACACAAAGACACCAAAGAGAATCAATTGAGCCTTCGCTAGCTTAGTTGCCTAGACAATAGTTGCAGTAAGTAACATTGTGCCTGCCCTAAGACAAATATTTTTATGTCACTGCAAAGTTCTATAATAGGTCTCTGCCTTTGTCTAGGCATAACGACTCACTTCGATGATCACTACGGCAATAATATAATTTTTGCAAAAAAGAAATGATTGTATTGTTGTATTGTTTATTGATCATTCATATGGCAGTTAGACTGTGCTCGAACTTGTCACAATTTGTTCTATCCGGTTCGATTACACCCACGAAGAAGAACCGACAAAAAACTTCGCAGGGTATTTTTTTAAACATATTTTTACAAGTATTTAGTGACTAGCCACATAATAACACCGCCCATAGTCCATCTAAAACACAGCTTGAGAGCAAGATTTACAATTTTGCTGAGAGTTCTGACTACGAAGACTTGTTGTTGTTGTTGTTTTGGTTTGGGGTTGGCTCTAGGCCTGCAAACTAATCCCGCTTGGTTGGGGACCTTCGTGCAAAACCCCGCAGTCTCCAGCTACCCCAGCCAGCCTATGTCTTCCATGGAAGCCACAAGTCGACCGGGGTGTCTGCAGGCCGCTTATCCCTTAGTCGCCTTTTACGACATGCACGGGGAGAGATGCAGTGGGACTATTCTTATTAAGTACCGATCCCACACAGTACAACTACTACGAAGACTTATTAATAAATAAAAAAGACTTAAGATAGATATGATAGTGGAGCGTGGTACCCGTGCTTCGTCGCAGTGCCTCACGAGATCGCCGAGACACTCGCGGCAGAATGTGTGTAGACACTCGCGCAGCACCACGCCCGCGCCCGCCGCGCACTCACACAGGCACACCTCGCACGTGAACATCTGCCCGCACGCACACCACATTACTTAACCTTACGACACGCCTCTACAAACGTACAACGGACCGTCTTGAGGTCTCAGTGCGGAGAATGGCCCACCCGCCTTCCCAAGAGGCTGGGCAGCAAACAAACAAACAAACAAGTCTCTACAAACAGGGGTGGGCATCTTCGTGTGCCCCGGCATTGAGGCCACTTGCTCATACTGTAGATTGAATAAGGTAACACTAAGCACAATTTTATCTATGCTCATACTGCCCGTAAAAAATAAATTGCCCATAAATTCAGCCCGCCCGGGTTGATACCACAGCACTGAATGAAACGTCGGTCGAAACGGCTATATGTGAATAGTTTGTGTTTTCCGTCCAGTTCAGTGTAGCCGGCACGACCGAGGGGAAGCACTGACATGGCACCTAGTTCACCCGGTATTATGGGCTGACATCACGGATGTTGTAGGTGATGTAGCCAACCGTGTAAGTTTCCATAAAAAAAAAAATACTCATTGTTTTTCATGCACACCGCATGTGAAAGCGTGACGCTGAAGGATGAAACGGCCACGCACTTTTTATTAGAGTGTAGTGCATAATATTCTATAACAAATTAAGGGAGATACTCCGTTCCTTATCTTCCGTTGTGGAGGTCTGCAGCCACAATGGACGTCTCTTGGCTCTCATGGAGGATATAGGCTGGCTGGTATATGGAGAGTAGTTGGATTTGAACGAAGGTCCCCAACCTAGAGGGATTAGTTTGCAGGCAGAAAGCGACTGCTAAAAACAACAACACAGGCTCGTGGGATACTAGGCACTTGACCCTTTAAGATTACTTAAGGCATAAAGGGATATTTAAAGACATACATACTTCACTAGCCAACCACATTTATAATCTGGGCTGCATGGATAGTAAAATGCGGATGCCTAGTAAAGTATGCAGGTTCGTACTTTATTTTTCATCTTTTCAGGGGGTCGTGACTAACGGGTTGACAAGGGACGACACAGACAATTTTTTATGAAAAATTTTACTGCTTCACTTACGGTTGTTCATTTGAATAATGTTTGACAAAAATGGTAATTTAAAAACAGACCCACATAATACTCACTTCTATGTTTGGTATCAGCACTTGCGCCTCAAGCTCCAACATCTGTTGATAATGGTTGAACGGTGGCTTGTCCTGATCCGGAGCAGGTGGCATTGGTTGTGCAGGTAGATGTAAAGGAGCTGATGCAGGTCGGTTTGGTTCCGCAGGTGCATTTAGTTGTGCAGGTGCATTTAGTTTCGCAGGTGCATTTAGTTGTGCAGGTGCATTTAGTTGTGCAGGTGCATTTAGTTGTGCAGGTGCCTTTAGTTTCGCTGGTGCATTTAGTTGTGCAGGTGCATTTAGTTGTGCAGGTGCCTTTAGTTTCGCAGGTGCATTTAGTTGTGCAGGTGCATTTAGTTGTGCAAGTGCATTTAGTTGCGCAGGTGCATGTAGTTGTGCAAGTGCATTTAGTTGTGCAAGTGCATTTAGTTGCGCAGGTGCATTTAGTTGTGCAGGTGCATTTAGTTGTGCAAGTGGCTTTAGTGGTGCAAGTGCATTTAGTGGTACAAGTGCATTTAGTTGTGCAAGTGGCTTTAGTGGTGAAAGTGCATTTAGTGGTACAAGTGCATTTAGTTGTGCAGGTGCATTTAGTTGTGCAAGTGGATTTAGTTGCGCAGGTGCATGTAGTTGTGCAAGTGCATTTAGTTGTGCAAGTGCATTTAGTTGCGCAGGTGCATTTAGTTGTGCAGGTGCATTTAGTTGTGCAGGTGCATTAGTTTGCGCAGGCCTTTTTGGTTGCGCATGTACAGTTGTCGGTGCACCAGCCGGTTGGGTTAGCTCTCTGCGCCGTATTGCCGCTGGTATTTTAATTTGCCTTTGCCTTTGTCTTCTTATTGGCTGAGGTTGAGGCTGCAACACTTCTGGAGGATTGGGATGGTTTGTTTGTGCCAAAAGTTCCGGAAAATGCAAAATCGGACCATTTGCCAGTGGTGGTGGGTCTATTGGAGGTTCTCTAGGAAACAGAAATATATTTATGTAGATAGATTCAATTGATTGACTCATTAGTTTATTTTTAATTTTGCGGCTAAATACCTTCAAATTAAAAGAAGACACTTGAGAAAGATGCAACAGTTTTTTTTTGTGTGAAAATGAAGTACATATATTCTGTACTCTATTATTACCTCAAAATAAAGCTAGACTAAAATTTCAAGTGTATTTTTTTTATATTCACTTTACTGTTTTTTTTTAGTTTGGATAGATGTTTTTTTTTTATGGAAACTCACACGGTTGGCTACATCACCTACAACGTCCGTGATGTCAGCCCATAACACCGGGTGAACTAGGTGCCATGTCAGTGCTTCCCCTTTGATCGTGCCGGCTACACTGAACTGGTCGGAAAACACAAACTATTTACATAGCCGTTTCGACCGACGTTTCATTCAGTGCGGTGGTACCAACCCGGGCGGGTTAAACCCTACCACCAAGTAAGATTAGGAGGGAAGGGACCTAGTTTTACGAGGAATCCGAACCTCGGTCAGCCTCCAACAGTCAGCGGTCACCCATCCAACTACTGACCGCACCCAGCGTTGCTTAACATTCAATAGCGACAGTAATTGACTGTCTGCACCACTGAGCTATCAAGGCTGACAGTTTTACATATACTATGTCCATCTAGAACTAAGAACACTTGCCCTATCCCACACCTTAGAGAAAACACTTTTCCCTCTTTCTTTATAGTGTGATGGTAACTAACCCTCTGTCGCTGGGTCCTGGCTGTTGATTGCAACACAGACATCCTATTCCTCGGACCACTATCCCCGGAGTCCCATTCGTCTGGACCAAGGTCTGAATAAAAAAAAAACATTTTATTTCAATGAAATCTGAAATGGCTGGCTTTATCACCGACTTACTAAATTCTGTGTCAGCGCATTACATATTGTTCCTGGTGGAACTAAGTGCCATTTTAGTATTAAGTACTTCCCTTTGGTCGCGTCGGCTACACTGAACGGGCCCGAAAACGTGGACTAATCTTTCATAGCCGTTTCGACCAACTTTTATACAGTGTGGTGCCAATCTGTTCAGACTTAACTATACCACCTAGAAATAAGGTAAGAGAACCTGAACCAAGTTAGACTCAATTGGGAAGTGTAGCGCCACCGAGCTAAGGTTGATGAATTTGGAATTATTTTGTATCAAGTACAAAACACGTGTTTGGAATGTGAATGAAATGTTTGCAAGTGGTTTGCGGGGTGCGGCGAGCGGGGCGACGAGCTGCAAAACAAACATACCGCAATGTTCGAGAACACAGAAAAAAATATCATATCAATATTATATATTATATGTAAAAAAAAATTTTTCATTAAAATTAAGTTTATCTTTTGCTAAATTACCAACAAGATGATGCTAACTCTGTTAACTACCTAGGGGCCCTGCGTGTCTATGTTCGGGCCCGCCGACAAAGCTCGTCGGGGCGACATCGGTGAATTCAAACATGATAGGTTATTTGGCTCGCCACTCGCTCCCTACTGACTGTGGCGTGCTGTCGAGCTGCGGCGGCATCACGTCCCGCTCGCCGCCCTGCTGTGCGCCGTGGCATGCCCGATACTGCTGTAACTGCAAAAACCTCATTTTATGTCTTCATTAATTTAAATTTAACAAAATAATCAATGGGTATTAAATATTGTTTTCTAAAATCTCTACTATTATAACAACTGTGCCATTATAGGAATTTTTTAGGGTTCCGTAGTCAACAAGGACCCCTTATTTAATTTAAAGTAGTAATTTAGGCTTGTTAAGATACCATTTTATTCTATTTGATTTTTTTTTATTTATTTCCATCTGGTTTTTTTCTAGATTACCTACCTAGTTGTGCCTACAGTTTTGGAGTGCTACAATCAGAAATATAAAAAAACACCTGCGAGTAAGCAGTCTAACCCACTTACTGTGAGTCTGCCGGATATGACGGGCAAGGTTAGGAGGCTGAAGAGAGCAGATGTGTTCCAAATATGAACGTATTGATCGCTGGACTCAATCCATCAAACAATGAAAACAACACCCACAACCAATCTGATTGTCCAGGACTGAGCGCAGATTCCGACCCTCTGAAGTTTTTTGCCTCTACAAAATCTATGAACATTCCAAGTTTCAAGAAGATAGCTCAAAGGCGCTAGAGCTAAAGACTGTGGCAAATAGATGGGCATCTGTCCATCCATCTATTTGCATCTGGTACCTACTTGAGAGATTTTTTAAGAGAGGGACTCTAAGAAAATTCTTTATTTATTTAAATATTACATTGTTACTACAGAGCAAGCCCCAAAATTTAACAATGCAGAATCAGAATCTATTTCAAAGTTAGCTCAACGTATCTCACTGCATACTTTTGATATACTTTAGTATTACAGTTGAAGACGTCTAAATCCGGAAACATGACCAACATTCGGTTGAGTGCGGTCAGCGCCCGGTGAATTGGATTAATTGGTGGTGAAGTCATTGCATCGGGTTCCGCCGTCACGGCAACCTTTTCAGATTGTTTTTTTTTATTTAAAGCGTGACATGTGGCCCCGACGCACTCATAAGCTGTCTAACGACACCCATGGAGATTTGTTCGTATGCGTCGTATTTAGGTATTCCCGGTTCCCCGATTAGATTTCACGCTCAATTCCTCACTTTTGTAAGAAGTGCACAATGTCCTGAGGTGCGATATCTTAACAGGACTTAGAACAGAACAAAAGTAACTTAAGAAGGTTCTAGCCTTACCTCTTTCTGCTTAGGCTTTCTTTTTCGAGGAGTCGCCTCGCTCGAAGAATCTGACATGGCGGTAAGGTCAATGATCTCTGCTACCGGCCGCTTCAGTGTTCCTCCCTGTAACGTAATGAAATCTTTCAAAATATACAGAATATAATAGAATAGTAGTCTCCATTTATAAAATAAACAATCATTTTATTTTTATAATTATTTCTGTGAACATGGCAAGTGGAATAATGATATCAATACTACGTGGTTGAAGCATAAATGAGTGTCTAATGATGCAGTATTTGTCTACTAGCAGCTTGAAGCTTATACATGTACTTTGTATTTAAGTGCTGAATGCACTGCATTCTCACTTTTTTTTTATATTTTTTATTACATTTTGTTATCTACGTTTGTTATTTTATTGAATCGTTTTTTTTTCACTTATTTGCTTTAAATGTTTTTTTTTTTTAGATATAATTATTTTTTTAATATAAATAAAGTTCTTGTACAACTGGTTTTTAAAACCGTTCAATGAGATAGCACTTATCACTTCTTGAGCTAGTTTATTCCATGAGTCCACTATTTGGTTAGAATGTACCTTCTTGGTTTTTGAATAAATACCTACTAGTTTGGTTGGATTTTTGCGAGTTTTATAAGAGAGCACGACGGGCCGCTCGCTAGTCACGTCAGTTGTCAATTGCAGAGTTCTCCTACTTGCAGTGAACCTGAATGTGTTCGGTGAAGTTATTGAAAGCCGAGTTAACTAGCTGCGATCCCTTCGGACACAATCTGTTCATACTGGCAAATTTTACGGATAAACCTTCATTCAATGACTTACATTGAAAAGAGGAGGTGTGTTATCAGGTGTCTCCTCCGGTGTGTATATCTCTGTTTTCTGGGATGCGTCTGAGTCGGGCGCCTGAACCGGCCCCGCACCAGAGGGTCTGTTCAAACAAATTCTTTTCAAATTGCTATACTCATGCATCACTCACTAAGTTCAACTTCTTTCACAAAACGGGCTAAAGGTTTCATTCATTGTCGATCACAAAATTAATTCACTCAATTGCATATACAAAACCATTTTTAAATGTTAAATAATAAATAAATATGTATCGCAATCTGTGGAGTGGAGAGTTGCGGATAACCATAGCTCATTCGATTGGTTCTCAAATTTAAAAGAATAAGATTATACATACTATACCTAATTAATTACTTACTTACTAATTACTTATCTATTAAGATATTCTAGGATTTAGAAACTCTTGTTCCTACAGAAGGCCAAACAGAAAGTGTTATGGAGCGTTTGAACTGTGTGTTCGCCCACTTACCCCGGCACCGGTGGATGGGTTTTTTTGTAGTGGTCATATACTTCTGCCAACGTCGGAGAATGTTTTTCAAGCATTTTCTGTGAAGGTGGTAACTGAATTAATTGAAATTTAATGATTACATACATGCACATGCTGAACATTGGCTCCGACACTAGATGCTAATCTGTCTCGAAGTAGCCGTTTTATTAATATTGTGTTTTTATCAATGTTGTGCTCATCATAGCATAGTAAATAAAATTAATAAAAAAGTTAAGGATCTACATATACATAAATATAGAATATGCAGTATGAAGATTTGAATAATGAAATGAAATGAAATGAAAATATACTTTATTGTACACCGTATAAAAAGGTTACAAAAGGCGAGTTTAATGCCTTGCGGCAATTAATAATGCATTTGTTTAAAGAAACCCAAGCCTGAGTACTTCATATACCCTATTCCCAACACATTTTCAATGTTTTTAAAAAACATGACTTTAAATTTGATTTTAACGCATGCATATTATTAAATCCTAATTCAACACAAGTTACAAAGACAAAAATCAAAATAAGTTTTTACACTACTTTTGAGTTTTTTTTTATGAAAACTGACACGGTTGGCTACATGATCTATACTACATCCGTGATGTCAGCCCATAACACCTTGGTAACTAAGTGCCATGTCATTGCATCCCTTCGGTCGTGCCGGCTACACTGAGCTGGACGGAAAACAAAAATATTTACATAGCCATTTCAACCGAACTTTCATTCAGTGCGGTGGTATCAACCCGGGCTTGTTAAACCCTCCCGCCTAGTAAGATAAGAAGGGAAAAGGGATCTACAGTTTTACGTGAGAGCCGAACCACGGTCAGTCTCCAACGGTTGAGCGATCACCCATCCAAGTACTAACTGTGGCCAGATGCGCTTATGATTACAAACGACAGTCAACCGATCACGCACCACTGAGCTACCGACGCTGATAAGTAAAGTAAGTACCTAATCGTATAGACGTAAAGGTGAAGTCATTGCAACATATTTATTTATTTATTTATTTTGGCACAAACAACAGAAATATGTCACAACATGTTAAAATACAAAAATTACTATAATTTACAGACATAGTTCCTAAACGTTTGTACACTTCGTGGTTAGGGCAGTAAGATTACATAAAAAAAAAGAATAGAACAAAAAAAAAGTTAAATATAAAAAATAAAATCTAATAACAATAACTAGAAATAAACGCACGTACACACAATTACAGTGTACGACAAATATCCTGTACACATTTTTTAAACCATATTCTTCTTCTATATTTTTCTTGTGTTTATACAAATGTAATGCTGAAATGAAAATGAAAAAAAAAATAACATATTTCTTATATCTTGTTGAGAACTAGATTAAGGTTTAGTATACTTACTGCGTTAGTGAGGTTGTGGAAGTTTGCCGCTAAATTTGGGTCCAGAGTGTGAAGGTAGGACCACACGAGCGAAGCCAGCTCGTCCTGCGAGACTGCTGCACTCATTTTACTGCAATCACATAAAAATCCATAACAAAAAAAAAATCACACAATTTTTTCTTCAACAAACGTTGAACACCATGCAATCACACTGTTCCCTACGTAGATAGTTGCGGACAAATTTTTGTGTTCTTTGCATGTGACTGGGAATAACCCTACACACCCCTGAGGGACTGTTCACATACCACGTGGATACTTTTTGGGCACTATTTGACGTGACAATCGTGGACATTTCTGTTAGTAGTACGTACAAAGTAGTACCTAATTGCAATTTTTGTAATTTAATTTAAAATGTCAATAAAATTTAGGGTAACATAAAATAAAGGCCTGAGAGACATAGCGTGCAGCTGTGTGTACCTACTCAGGCGAGCGAGCGGCTAGCAACAGCCTAGTTCGCGGCATTGAGTTTTAAAAAAATCCACGTGAACATTTCCCGACCCCCTCCCCCCACTTACTTACACATTGATAATGTATAATTTGTATGGGGGAATTGTCAATTATAGGTTAGAAAAATTTCAATCGTGTTTTGTTATTCCTGGAGTTATATGTGCGCCCAATCTTCGCTCGCCGAATGTGGCATGGGTGGGAGTCAAGGGAAATAAGCATATCAAGTGTTTGGAGCCAAAGGGTAACAATAGCCGAATCACAGCCCAACACAGACGAAGCCGAATGAACTCACCCGTCCGTGCGTCCGTCCGTACGTTTGAGAAAAATATGTAAGTACCCAAATGCACCATGTAGTACTTAAATCATAGGCCTAAATAAACGCAATTTAGTAATTTCTGATAGTCTTTATTTATCTTTGAATGTTTGTTATTGTGTTTCGAACGTTTCGAATTATTTGGTTTGACTGACATTCATTCAACCAACTGACACCAAAACGAGTGTCTCTTTGTAGTAACAGTTAACTTTTTTTACACAGATTATTAATTTGTTTGAGCAAACCTGACAGCTAGTATTATATTCTTTGGCTGACGCTGCTGGAACAAAAATTAACATACTACGCACGCGCTTGCTTTGCCACGCATAACGCTTATAACGAAGTCGAGAATACAGCCCCCGTCCGCCGTAACACAGCGCAGGCACCCGTGTGAGCCGGAGCGGCTGAGGCTGGTCGCCCCAGGCGACCAAAAAGCCGAAGCTGCGGAGGCGAGCATGGGTGTCTGCGCGGTGTTACGCAAGGACGGCGGCGCGGCGGGGCTGCAGTTCCCGCAGCGCCGGAGAAGAGGCAATCCTAAGTCGCTATTGAAAATAAATTCTTTTCGTGAAGTTTTATTTTTTTATTTTTGGCCCCAGTTTTGATTTCCGCAGGCTAAGTCATTTCTAATGCAGTGTTTTGTGGTTGTTGTGGCTAGACGGTCACACTATCTTCGACTTTCCGTAGAAAAAAAAAGTTAACGTTACTACAAAGAGACACTCGTACGTACACCAAACGGCAAACGAACGTCAATCAATTTGTTTTTTTATATATTTTTTTTAAATAATTTTTTTATATTGTAGTTTAAATATTCGGCCCTTTTCGGGACAGGCAAAACTAATTAAAGTATACAGCCTTCTCTGTTGTACTTCTAATGTCTGTTGTTTTCTTCTCGTATCGCGAGAATCTCAAAAATATATACTTTTTATTTACGACGACGCGGCAAAAAAAGCCCGTCATCATATTGACAATATCCCCGCTACTTTTGGGCTCCGCCCACGTACTGATGCCTCCGATCCAAAAATCCGGATGTCGCGTCAATATTCCCACCAATACTAAATATGTATTGATTGAAGTCCAATATTGATAGAAATATTGACCGTGTAGGTAGTGCCAGGATTAGACAGAAGAAAACATCAGACATTAGAAGTATAGCACAAAAGGACAAGGTTATGGAGTTAAAATCACAAGTATGAGCACTATTTTCACAGCTGAAGCTTTTGCAATATATACGGCTTTGGATTATATTGAATGCTTGCATGAAGAACATAATAATAAGCAATATCTTATCGTCACCGACAGTATGAGTGTTCTAAGAGCCTTACAGAATGCCAAGTTGGACGCTAACACACATTACGTTATTTATTGGATAAGAGAGAAGTTATACAATTTGCTACAGAAAAACATTGTGGTGGATTTGTGCTGGAGTCCCGCACATATCGGCGTGAGAGGAAATGAATTAGCTGATTATTTGGCGAAATTTATAACTGAAAATGACAGCGGCGATGTTCGCGATGTTGCCATGTCCCACTCGGAAATATTTAATGTCGTTAAAAAACAAATTTTTCAAGAATGGACAGATTTTTGGAGAAACGCAGTAACTGGACGCTGGTATGCAACTGTTTGCCGCAACACTATAGAAAAAACTTGGTTTTCCAAATATCTTCCGAAGAAAAGAAAATTTTACACCATAATATGTCGTCTTCGATTTGGCCACTGTCGCTTCGGCGCCCATCTTCATCGCATGAATATTATTAACTCTGCCGTCTGCCCACACTGTTCTAATGATGTCGACGTACAAAATCAAGGAGATATTATGAATGAGACTCTGGATCACTTCTTTTTTGAATGTCCGACTTTTGACCTTCAACGTCTTTCGTTAATAGATAGATTAATGAAAATTTATAAAACACCTGACAATATGCCGCGCGTCACTCAAGATTTACTTGCCAACACAGACTGTTTTCCATCCATTTACGATTTCATTATTTCAACAATTGGCGATATATAAATAATTTAAAGAATAACAACAGACAAGGCTGCATGGTATAATACCTTTGCCTATTCCAAAAAAAAAGGGATAAAACAACCAAAAAAAAAAAAAAAGTACTTTGAGTCCAGCCAGTGTCAGTCCATGTCCAGTCATACAATAGACTGACAGACAGTCTGAGGCAAAGAATATAATAAATAATGGTCATACATAATTCTCTCATCTCTGCTATTTGGTTGGAATTGGTTGTTTGGTTTTGTTTGTTTTGAAAATAGAGTGGCTTGCAATGGTTCTAGACATAAACTATGTTGTGTTTTAACGCGTGGTGTTCGTAACGCTTGATGTGAAATGTGTCGCGATTCGCGGGCTTAGCGACGAGAGGATGGGCACCGGTGTAAACATGAGCTCCGCGGAGAAGGTCGCGGCGCTGGCGGCACGACGTGCGGAGCTGGAGGCGCTGCTGGCCGCCAAAAACGAGGAGCTGTACGCTCTGTGCGTGCAAGAGGTACAGCTCACGGGCGTCGTGCCGCCGGAGGCGCCGTTGAGCCCCGAGCCGTCCGTCGCCGTCTCCGCCCCCGCCGAGCCGCGCGAGCGCCGCGCCAGCGTGCGCAGCGCCGCCACGGCCTCTGATGGGGACGCCGAGTCTATTTCCGTGCGCGCCGATGCCGGCTCAAGCCGCCGCCGCCCGATAGATCGTCACGACCACAAGAACCTCGCTCACCGACTTTCCACGCCGTCCATCTCCGGCGCGTCCGTGCGGAGCGCGCACTCGCGATCTTCGCGCCGCATCGATCCCGCGCGTTCCGACTTCCCCTCCCCCGATACCTTCTCTATCCCTTCCTCGTACACGTACCCGAGTCTGGCGCCACGCCGCGACCCTGCCCCTCCGGTCACGCCTGCGCCTCACTCGTACCGCCACCACACGCTCACCAACGACTACACGAACAAGATGTACTACACGGCAGCTCCGGAGCACCAGGGCTCGGCGCGCTTGCGTGAGACACACTTCAGCTCCAGTCACCCTGACATCGCAACACACTACACGCACGTGGTGCAAGCACCACAACTGGTGCCGGCGCCTGCGCCGCCCGAAGCACGCGCCACTCCCTTGCTCTACCAGTACGCGTCGCAGCTGAAAGCACAGAGCCAGCATTTGAGCGGACTGGCACATCACCAGGTGGCGTCGAAGAGGCGCGGAGAACCCGGACGGCGCAACACGCTTCAGCGTACGCAGACCTACCACCTAACTGCGCACAGCGACTATACAGGCCACCTGGAGCGCTCGGTGCCGTCGCCGCAGCGGCATTCGCCTGCTGAGCCACACGCGGTCGCTGAACGTGACTACTTCCCGCACGTCTACGTGCCGATGGAAAAGTCCCCGTCGATGCCGAGTGCGTTGCACGCGCGCGAGCGCCGCGCGCCGCCCGACGAGCCGGGCCGCGCTGCTCCGCTAAGCCCCAGCTCCGCGTATTCATACAGCGTTGCAGAGGGGCTCGCTACGTATCGCTATTCGCCGCACCCTGACCGCGCAAAGGAGAAGCAGTGGTACGAGACATCTCTTGACTCGCCTGCGGGGGCCGTGCGGCCAGAGCCGCCGCTACCGCGCCGCGGTGCCGGCGTCAAGCGTTCGCCGAGCCTCGGCAACTCGCAGACGTACGAGATAATGTCTGTGGGGGCAGGGCCGGCATCGCCGCGTGCGGACGTGCCGCTCGAGTCCCCGCGCAACTGCACAGTTGTGGAGCAGGGCAAGTGGATTCCGTACCGTGAGGTCACCAAGCCTTTCGAGATGTCCGACTTCTACAAGTACTCTACCAAGTTCCGGCAGGCCAATCAGAAGGTGGCCGCCAACACGCTGCCCGCTCCCGGCGCCGCCTCGGCCTACATGAAGAGCCCTACAGAGCCCGTCCACCACTACGCTATGCAGGAACATTGGCACGCTCAGAACCACTAGTTTACTTGCAATCTAATTTATTAATTTTGCATTTTTTTGTGCAGGATTATGTTTTATTTATCATGAAACATTTAATATGTAATTTCTTTGGTATTGTATGTGAATGACATTAATTTCCTTTATAATGCTTTATAATACTGTATGATTGGAAAAACCGTGCCAAGGTGACGTGCCGCTATCCTGTCGCCCTTCCGGCATCTTGTCCTTATCTCTTATTGTCTTTTACAACATGCACGGGGGGAGATCCAGTGGGCCTATTCTTTTCAAGTACCTACCGGGTCAGAGGCAGTACAGTTTATCTTAAATTACTGTACGATGGGAATATATAACATTCTTGTACTTTACTTTATAATTCTGTTGTATGTTAATCGAAATCTGTTGCACACCAACAGATTTCGATGATTTTTATTTTGTAAAGGAGGCACTTCAGGGGTTGAAGTCAGTTTTTAACTTAAACAAGTTTCTAAAATCTTGAAATATTTTTTGCACATAACAAGTGCGCGCGGCGATCGTGCGGTTGCACCGTGCTCCGTGCGCAGAGTGCGAAATCGCCTCAGTCCATAAGAATGCAATTTTTTCTGTAACCTTTTACTTAGGAGCACACTCGATGGCTTGTTAATACAGAAGAGTGAGAGCGGCGGCCTATACTAGTGCATAGTCATACAACACTCGAGAGAGAAGAGACATACTCTATGGACTCACGGCTACGGCTCCTTAAATAATATCTAATATGCTCAGCTCATATATGAAGAGAGCTTCGAAAGCGCCACTGGAGGCATTCTACAGAATATGGATAGTTTAGGCAGGTAGAGAGCATGACTGGTGGTTCTCCGCGTCCTAGTCATCTTAGATTACCTGAAGAGGGCTTGCTGCGAGCCCAAACATAACATATGCTGGATAACTACACAGAGTGGCCACTCGCTAGTCCCGACTTCGATTCACACCCTCCTATATTGCCTCCTCTACGGCACAGATAACGGCCCGTTCGGCGAAGCCATCGCAAAGTTTAGTTCAATCAATACCTTATATCTGCTTATATCAGATAGTGAGTAGGTTGTCGAAATTCCAGTTCTTCCATACTAATAATTTAAAACCATGAAAAATATCTTTAGAGCATATATTTAATTCAGTTACTTTGTGAAAACAATAATATTACGTATTTTGGTAAAGGCAATGGCTATTGATTAAAAATAATTTAAGTTTAACATTTTGCATATAAAAATGTTGAATTTTTTGAACATTGTTAAAATCATATTGCTTTTAACAAATTGTTATGAATGATGGACATGAAAAATGTTAAAAGTGATACTTAATATATATTAATAATGGTGCCTTAGTTTGATTGTGAACATTCATAATAATATACGTATCCAAGAGTAGGCTACCCACCTAAGGATGGATGAAATATTTTGTATCATCATCATAAATGTATAATTATTATACAATATACAATAAATGTTGTCATTATGACTGGTCAATAAGTATTTGTATTGTATAAAGCGCATATAATTAATACATTATTTCTGTTTCTTTCTTTCGGTGAGTTTGTATGTTCCAGAACTATTAAACAAATGAGTTGGTAGTATTGCTATCACATGTTTATAGTTAGACTCCGCCCATCGCCGGCAGCTTAATACTTTTATTTTGTAAAGGCGCATTTAAACTGGTCATTCTGTCAGTTCCGCATTGTTTTTTTTGTACATCAAAAAACAAATCACTAACGGTCTTTACTATTTCATGTAAAAATATTGAATTGAATTGTGTTTTTCTGTTGATTACAATTTACTCGTTTAAGAATAGATATTATAATTTTTTTTTATGGGAATCACGACATATGTCGCGCGCCATACTAACGCAGAGGTTTCGTACGACGGCACCCACGGGCATTCGGATATTTACGGGGGCTGCGAATACTATGTCTGCTGGCTAGGTGCACCTTCACATTATTAATTAATAAAACCTTTAATTTTTTTTTGTCATTTGCCTTCAATGTTTTTTTATTATTTTTTTTTTTTATTGTTAATAAATTTATTAAATTAATTAAATCCGGGGACCGTCGTCGGGCCGGCGCCATTCAGCCGGGAAACGATGGTGACCATGTTGTTGATCCTGTGATTGATGAATATTTTTGTTTATAGATTATACTATCTGCATCAGCTAGTAAAGATTTTGTTCTACTGTCTAATACTGTTAATAAATGAATTTAAAAAGAAAAAAAAAATCATGAAATGTCGCGTTGCGCGACATCAGAAAATGAAACTGAGCGTGGCAGCTGCGCGCGGCAAGCCGGCGCACTGTATGAGTGTGACCAATGGTGTTCCACTGCATGTTTTTATTACCCGTCTGTGATGGAATCACACAAGGTAAAAAAGATAAATATATAGCCAATAGTAATTCAAAGCTAAATTATAGAACATTAAAACGTTTCATTAACAAAATAATTTATATTACAATTTAACTAATCACCTAATAAATTCAATCGTGACTGCACACTCCACTAAGAAATAAAATGGCGCGAACGGCCATTACAATACGACGCGCAATTAGACAAACAAGAAATATAATAACATCAGTTGGTTCGCATATAAAACACTATAGAGCGCCGAGGCGGGGAAGGTAGCATGAGGTAATCCTGACACGCGGTGAGAGGGGAACAAGACATGGGCGCGTACGAAACGGCGGAGAGGTGAGGTAAGAAGGCGCGCGTCTTGCGGGCGCGGGGTCAGAGATCGCGGTATCATCACGCCGTTTGAGCGCGGCTTGAGGTAGCGAGTCAAGGAGCGCGAGTAGTGATTATTTCGCTGCGAGTTGTTAGTATGAAAGAATGAATTATTGTCAAGACACGATCGTGACACGCTCATACTGCGGGGACACCGTACGTTTTGTTCCTATGTGTCAGAAACGTGACAAGCTCATACTAATAATTTATTTTTATTTCCATACTAAATTTGTGTCAGGACACGAATGTGACACGGCCATACTACGAGGCCGCCGTTCGATTTGTTCTTGCATGACACAACCGTGTCCAGCACATACTAATTAATCTAATTTTATCTCCATACTAAAATAGTATCAGGACACGAATGTGACACGGCCATACTACGAGGCCACCGTTCGATTTGTTCGAGCGTGTCACAACCGTGTCCAGCCCATACTAAAAATTAAATTCTATCTCCATACGAAATTTCGCTCTGTGACACGAACGTGTCACGGCCATACTACGAGGCAACCGAGCGTTTTGTTCCTGCGTGTCAAGAACGTGTCACGGCCATACTAAGAGGGCGCCGTTCGATTTGTTCCTGCGTGTCCGATTCGTGTCGAGTCCATACTAATGATTCAATTTAATCTCCATACTAAATTCGTGTCAGGACACGAATGTGACACGGCCATACTATGAGGTCGCTGGTCTATTTGTTCCTGCGTGTCTGGAATCTGGACATGACGGAGTTTATGGGAATTTGAAGTTTCGTGATCTCTGTGAAGATATCGCACAGGGTCTAAAATTATTTTAATAATTATTTATTAATGATTCAAACTAATACACTAAACATTTTATAAAGGGAAGAGTATATAAACAAAGTACCAGTTATTAAACAAAAACATAAAATAAAACAAAACAACGTTTCATTGAGTATGACGCCAACATTCAAATAAATATCCGTTGGAGCGTGCGCGCGGGGCGGAGAGAGGTATGAGGTAAACAAGACAAGGGGTGAGGTATTACCGAGCTGCGGGCGCGCGTGGGCCGCGGGGCGAGGCGGAGCGACCTGAGGTAATTTGTCAAGCGGTGCGGGAGGGGTTTTCGTTAAGCGGTGTTAGTATGAAGGAATGGTTTCGTGTCCTGACATGAATAAAACACGACGATGGTAAGGAGATTTCGATTGGTTTCTGCGTGTCCAGGTTCCGTACATGAATAAGTATTATCAAACACGGAAGATGGTATCACGCATGTACAGGAATTAATATATAGACAATAAGAAAACTAACAACTTGGAACGTTAGCATTTTAAATGAAAATACTCGAAGAATATAGACGATATTAAACAAAAATATATAAATAAAACACTCCGTTATGGCGCTAAAAGTCGATTTATTAATAGAGCACATGTAATAACATCAATTAATTTATATAACAAAAGCAACAGTTCTCTGCATGCGGAGATGCACAATGGGTGCGGGGAAGTGGTGTTAAAACCCCCGAAGTAGAGGTAAATCGCATCGCTGACGAGCGAAACAGCTTTAGGTACCATGTGGAAGGTACGAAGAGGGTTTGTTTTCCCTCCAAAATCGAATTTATATCGTGTCACAAACGTGTCCAGTTCATACTAAAAACATAAAATTATCCTCCATACAAAATTACGAGTCCGGACAGAAACGTGACACGGCCATACTACGAGGCAGCCGATCGATTTGTTCCTGCGTGACACAAACGTGTCCAGCCCATACTAAAAATCGAAATTCAATCTCCATACAAAATCGCGCTCCGTGACACGAACGTGTCATGGCCATACTAGGAGGCCACCGTTCGATTTGTTCCTGCGTGTCAGGATTGTGACACGAGGAAAGATTATAAAAGGAGAGGGAGGGGAGCGTGGGGAGTTCAGTCTGTTTTGGGAGTCGAAGGAGACGGTCGTGCGTATTTAGCGAGAGCCCAGGTACGAAAGTTAGTACGGCTTCGCTCGCGTGAGTTTTCGAATAAGTTCGGGAAAGAAGTATCGCTCGGCTTCGCTCGCGTGTATTTTCGATTGGGTTTTCCTAGTGAATAATTTCACTCGGCTTCGCTCGCGTGTATTTTTGATTGGGTTTTCTTAGTAAATGAATTTGGTAAAAAACCCCGGTGATTGAAATTAGTTTAATTTCGTGAATATTAGTGTGGGAATTTCTGTAAAGCTTTCGGAGTTGCAAATGAAGGTTGAGCTGGATTTTGTAATTTTGGGGGTGATATAGGGGTTTTCAACTAGTTTTACGGAAAATATTTTGGATGTTCTTTTTGAGCCTTTTGAGTTCTGGATGAAGGTCGAGCTGGATTCTGGAATCTTGACTGGTGATGGAAGGACTTCCAAAGAACTTTTACAATGACACTATGTCCGAACTGGCCTACCATGAGGACTGGTACATTGGGAAGGTTTTCTTAGTTCATAAATGATTTTGTAAAAACCGGTGAATAAAGTTTGTTTGTTTCGTAAATTTTAGTGTGGGAATTTCTGTAAAGCTTTCGGAGTTGCAAATGAAGGTTGAGCTGGATTTTGTAATTTTGGGGGTGATATAGGGGTTTTCAACTAGTTTTACGGAAAATATTTTGGATGTTCTTTTTGAGCCTTTTGAGTTCTGGATGAAGGTCGAGCTGGATTCTGGAATCTTGACTGGTGATGGAAGGACTTCCAAAGAACTTTTACAATGACACTATGTCCGAACTGGCCTACCATGAGGACAGGTACATTGGGAAGGTTTTATTTTATATTAAAATATAATGGACTGTGACCTGATCATAAATTTCACGTACATAAAGGAAGTCAGTGAATAGAGTTTGTTTGATTCGTGAATTTTAGTGTGGGAATTTCTGTAAAGCTTTCGGAGTTGCAAATGAAGGTTGAGCTGGATTTTGTAATTTTGGGGGTGATATAGGAATTTTCAACTAGGTTGCGAATTATATTTTGGATGTTCTTTTTGAGCCTTTTGAGTTCTGGATGAAGGTTGAGCTGGATTCTGGAATCTTGACTGGTGATGGAAGGATTTCCAAAGAACTTTTACAATGACACTATGTCCGAACTGGCCTGCCATGAGGACTAGTACATTGGGAAGGTATTTTAAAATATAGAGAAGATTAAAAGAAACAAAACCCGATCTTTAAATTCGTAAATCATACGTATATAAGAGTGTTTGAACCACGCGTAATTATTAAAAAATATGTCGAATTTAAATATGTAAAATCAGTGGTTTTACCGTATTTTGATATAAAAGTATATTTTTATTAAGTGTTAACTTCGCGATTAGATTCAGTGGCGGGTGTTGTGGTTTCGTTTGAATTTATTGTTTTACGCTATTCTATTTGTAATGGTGTTTTATTTAAGGTGATTTTAGTGAATCGTGTCAGACCGGTTAGGATAGTGGAATTCAAAGGTAAATTTTGTAATATATATGCATATGCAACATACTGGCTAGTTACGTTTTAGGACGTAGGGAGATTGCGTAAATCAGGTTTAAATATACTTGTATAGGTTATGTAGATTATGACCAGCACACCATTTTAATAAACCCTTAAGAAAATATTCCTAATTGATTTCGGTGAAAGGTGGACCCCTGACCGCATCATTTGGAATAAAACAATTTCTGTAGGTATATCAATAGATAGCCACAGAAATATAAACCATAACATATACACTATACACTCACAATTAAAAGCATACACTTATGCCTTTAGGGAGGACAAAAGAATATCTTTTGAACTCCAACATAACACTACGAGATTAAATTGGTAAATCTGTCTGAAGATGTATATTTTGTACAGATCAGAAAACGGGGACTCCTAGGGACAAATAATAAATTTGTAGCTTAAGTACAAATTTATCTGCGTTGGGAGTCACGGGGACTGGCGATGGATAAATATCGTATGGACCGAGGGTCCATACGAATTTAGTGGGGCCAGTTCCACAAACCCCTTCAAAAGGGGTCAATAAAAGTTTGTATTGTTGAAGTTCTAAAATTTAGAAGAAAATATAAAATAATAGATTTCATCTATTGAACAGCACAACAAAATTAAGCTATCAAGTAATACATTGATCATAATTTAATAATAACAAAAACACAAACATCAGAACACTTTCATTTTGAATTTTGGCGGGTCTCACAAGCTCGCAAGCGAGGTACGTGAGCGCGCTGTCGAAGCGTGCACATAGAACACAGAGGGAAACCAGAAGGGTTTAAATGACTATAGATGAATGAGCAATTAGTTTGGTAAGTGCTTTAATGTTGATATTAGAATTTACTAGAATAGATTTAGGAAATGAGAGTTAGTACTCTGAGTTATTACGGTACACAACGGCTTCCTGAAAAGGAAGTAATAATTGGGTCCATTTTACAGGAATTATGTGTACGAATTAGCGACACTGTTTCTGACAAACCTAGAGATCACTTGAAAGTTATACGCTGGCCATATTTCGATTCTTTATATTCTAGTTGTTCTAGAGCTAAAGAGTTGATTTTTGATAATTCTGCCTTTAATATCTAAGGAAAAACAATAGGTATAGGGTAGAGGTTATTACAGTAGTGCGCGTGACCAGCATATAAAAAAATTATGTAAAAATAAGTTCTTTTTTAGTTATAGTAGTGTTATCATAAATCCATGGAATTCTAAGGTCCAGGTACGAAAGTTATCGCGGGTGTGCCCGTGACCATGGTTTAGGAAAGTTTAAAATGTGTAGATATATATATATAAACGTTTTGTAATGGTCTGACACGAGAAATCTTATTATTTTGTGCCAAAACGTAATTTGCGAGCGAATTGTATGGTTACGATTCGTAATGTAAGTCTAGGCGTGCCCAGTCTACTGCCAGTAAACATCGGAGCAGTTTCCAGCAGATGACATCTAACTATGGTTTGGTCCATAGCAACAATGTGAGTTATTCCATTATCCGGCGAGATACAAAATAAGTGTTTCTTTTCAGAGGGAAAATGTTGTACGTAATTGTGAAATGAATTACATGACCTACGCAATTACATCGTCATAAGTATGTTATTAGCCATTTATTATAAAAAGAAATTTTAATGTCACTTGCATAATGATTATTTGTTCTATGGAAAAGTGGAACTGGAGAATTATTGATTGATGAGCGCTTGGCCAAGGCCACAGAATACTTGCGGGCGCAGGGCTACCAAATTTTTGAAAGACTAGTGTGGACTGGTTTTAAGGATGAAGCATGTTTGGGTGCATTGTGTGTTTAGAGAAATTCGTGCTAAAGGGTTTGGGAAGTTTAATCTGACTTATTTAATTATATTGTTCAAAAAAAAAAAAAAAGGGGAAATAGGAAATAATAATAATATGTGGTGCACGGAGTCGTATTATACAGATGTTGTTTATGTATGTGTCACATTATGCATTGAATTGTTTTGGAATAAAACAAACAGATACCAAAGTCCCTGTAGAGCAGCGCCGGTTGCTCTATTTGCCTGGTTTGTCGGAGGGGGAAGCGTGTGTTGTGTGTATGTATGTATGATTTCTATTACTTTGTTATTATGTGGAAATTGCAATCACGAAATTTGAAGTGAGAAGGTGGAATATTTTTGGCAACCCTACACAAGTTTGTAAATTTCGTGTTGATTAGGCCCATGAGGAGAGAACCATGGTCAAGAAAGATTGATTTATGGGTGCACGTGTTGTACTGTTTGTGTTTGATCATTAGTTTCGTTTGGCATAAGTGTACGAATGATTCTTATCTCTTTCCCACTAGTATAAAGTGTATGCAATGCAAGTAAGAGTTAGAACGAGACAGTAGACTAGAGCGCTATTTTAGACTTGCTCTTCTAGTGGGGTGTGAATGAGAGAGAGAGAGATACAATTGATATACGAGACTAACAAAAGTTGAAGAATTCAACCACGTGGCGATGCAGGTGTTCAATTTAGACAAAAAAAAAAAATGGAGAAGCGCGTGGTTTAGCTCAGATTGCTAATACAAAGATGTTTGTCTGGTTTGTGTATTTTGGTAAAAGAGTGAATGAATATTGGTATATATATAATTGTCAGAGGCAATGAAATAGCAGTGCCGAGAAAGAAAAAAATTTTTTTTTCATGTTTAGGTAAACGAAATGAATAGTGAATGATGAGTAGGTAAATGCATGTTAGATTTTACTGTTAATTTTTTGGGTAATTTGTGTATTTTTAAATGTGTGCATAATAAACTGTGCGAGTATCATACCACAGTGGATGTTTGTATATGAAATGGTTTTATTTGATTGAGAATAAATCAATACATATTGATTTATTACTTCGTGACTTTATGTGTTGCTGTGCTATAAGACGACGGACTAGCCACCTCTCGTTTTGTCATGACTTACTCGAATGTTGTACAGACGGATGCGTTTTGTACCGTCGCGCGTAGTTACTGGAAAAAGTGTCGCAACTGTACTTGCGACGTGCTACACCTCAGGGGTGAGTAGCTGTGACAACGTGTCTTTCGTTTTGTTGAAGATAAAGATTACATGTTTATCCAGTATGAATGTTTGTGTACGGTTTGACTGGATGGATTGTCAACGCACGTTGACTAGACCGTTTTGATCATTTTTGTGACGCAGGGACATACGCTCATTGGACGGATTGTTGCTATTTTAACATGATTCAAGTATACTAAGCGGAGACTCTGTTGAGTTGATGACCGAGCAGGGCGTAGCTCGCGCGCGCGTCCTGCGGGCGCGGAGACAGAGTTCGCAACACCATCACGCCGTTGGAGGTGCGGCGTGGTTGGCGAAGTAATTGAGGAATGGGAAGGCCATTAGCGATGTTAACAGTAGTACGGTTCTTCTGTTGTGTCAAGTATCTCGTCGGGAAAACAATGCGCAGAAAATACAATTTATTTTGTCATGCACTAAGTCTTGAGATGTGTATGGGTTGAGTGATCGGCGTTGTGCCTCGGTTAATATAGTATTAAGCGGCATAGCATAGAATATTACAAGTTGTAGGATGCAGGTTGGTGCACAAAAAGCGAATGAGGAAATCGTTTTGCGGAGCCTACGCTGTCTGCTTGTATGTCTGCCTGTTCTACTAAAGTTGAAATTTGTTTCAGGGTAAATGTAGAGTTCTGTAGAATGGTTGTGTCTGTCCGTTCTACTAGAATTGACAGTTAATTCGGAAGGAATGAGGAGTTCTGTAATAAGCGTATGTAGATTTTGTTTCTGTCAGTACTCCTGGAGTGCAATTGAGGGTTTTATTGTTGTGCTGTGTCATTGTAAAGCATTGGGATGCTATGAGTTCGTTTTACGTCCGGTTCTATAGTGCCACTTAAACATTAATAATATGAACATGCCGGCTACAGCGTCAGAAACTTGCAGTTTCATAAGAACAAATGAGAGGCCGGACGGTTACAATTTGGAATTGTCGCCAGGCGAGGCGAATTTGTTGGGGCGCATCGGGAGATTTTTTTACTGATGAATTAAAAAACTTTTATCAAGTAATATGTTAAGAAGAGAGTATAGTTTTACGATAATATATAGGAGTGATTGTGAGTGAGGCGGAACTTTGCGGATGACGAATCGCGCTTTGTAGGGAAAGAAAAAAAAAAAAAAACGAACTTGCGATGTTTTGCTTCTTGCGAATTTGTTGGGGCGCATCGGGAGATTTTTTTACTGAAGAATTAAAATTTTATCAAGTAATATGTTGTGAAGAGAGAGTAGTTTTATGCTAGTAGAAAGGGGTGACTGTGCGTGAGGCGAAACTCTGCGGATGGCGAGTGACGGACTGGCCACTTCTCACCTTGGCACGGTTATACTGTTAGGTAGTGCGGGAAAAGGACCCTGTATCTTGTTGCAATGTGAAGGTTGACTTGCCTGGATGCAGCATGTTGGTATGTGTGGGAGATAGGTTTTATGGATGCCATGTCGGAGTGTTGGTTATCTGTGGAATTGAATATACGTTAGTGTGGTCAGCAGTATAACGCTGTTTATTTCACTGCTTGAGATGTGGGTTGGAATAAAATATATATATCAGTTTGTGATTGTATGTATTTGTCAAGCAGTAATGTATATAATTGGCTGTAGAGCAGAAGTTTGATATTAGATGTAACGTTTCAGCTAATTAGAACATTATAATTGTGCCAATTAATATAGATAATGGAAGGGACTACAGTTTTACAACGATTCAGAAAGATGAAGTTAAAAGTGTTTGTTGAAAATCAAGCAAGAAGGCTATTAAGCGCCTAGTCCGAGGCGACACGCAATAGAATTACTAGTTGATGGTTTGTTGCGGTGTGTTGTCGAAGGCGTATTTCACTATCAAACAGTGTAGATCCATTTTATCAACTTAGTTATGAATTGGAAATGTTGGATGGTATGTATTTGAGGAAGTATGTTTGAGCTAATGTAGGTATATGGATTCCGTGTTAACTGAAGTCATATATTTTGTGTATGGGAACGAAGCATAAATATTTGTCTAGTTGTATGAGTTTGTTCATTTTATAAAAGCGAGTACATGGATATATTAGTATTTATGTATTCTTACAACGTGATTGGGAGTTAGAAGATAAGATAGTCGTATCTTGTCTCACTAACATTGTTGGGGAAATTGAATGGATGTGATGACGGTCTAATAGAAAACGTATGCATTAACTTTTCTATGTAGAAATTCAATTCTGAAGATGTGTATTATTGGATTCCATTAATTATCTTATGTCAACGTATTGACTGGAAGTGGAGGTTTTCCTATATTAAGTATCCTGTCTGCGGATGTCGGAGCAAGACACTGTTGTCCAGAAAAAATTTTTTGCCTGACGTACTCAGCCCATTGCCACTGGAGGTGGACAGTAGATGTTGCCTGTTTTATGGGTCGGTTGTATGTGAGCTGTTTGCTTGTGAAAATTACGTGAATGAAGGGGTGGGTCTAAGAGTTGCCGGAAATAATACATTGGTGCCACCATTTTGAATAGAGGATTGATGCGGCTGTATGGTTGATTCGAGTTTGGTTCAGTTCAGTGTGGCCAGCATTAACGGGGTAGGTAGGCATTCGTGTGAAACCTGTTCCGCCAAATTATTAGAGCAGATAGCTTAGATATTATAAGTAGATTATTAATTTAATTTAAATACGATTTAGATTTTGAAAAGAAAGAAGTGAGGTCGTATATTGGCCGGTCATTCATTATATTCACACAAGATGCAAAACCGTGGCGGCATTTCAGTTCTAGGCTTTCTGAGAATCAATATGCGTTTGGATAATCATTTAAATGTGGATGTTATAGAAAAGCTTTATAGAAAATCCATATTCCAAACTGATCTTCTTATGTGGAAATCTGTAAAATGATAAAACTAGTATGAAATGCCCGGATATTTAATTCCACATTTTATCTTGAAAATCATTTAAAAATGGATAATTCCATATAAATGGTAACGTTGCTGTGGTTGTGTATTAACTGACTCAGGGCGCCCGGTTCAAAAATATTTGAAGGAATATGGATCTTATCGCGAACAATAAGAACCATTGCTAGTGTTTGTTTTGCTTTCACAGCGTAAGGGGACCAGACTTGCGTACTAAAACAAATAAGTACCAACCTTACGGAGTGAATTTCGGAGTAAATCCGAAAAGGAGAAAAAAAAGGGGAAAGAAAATAAGTCGAATGGAGAAAGATTTGGTAGGGTACTCAAATACTCAAGAACCCGGGAAAATGGGAAAAAGAAGGAAAAAGGAAAAAAATTTAAAATTAGGAAATAAACATACCCACAGTTCACAATGTTCACATCATAGTGACATCTGAAAGGAAGTGGTTAAGAGGCAGGGAGGGAGTGAGGGGTTATGAAAAATGCTTAATGATTTTGCAGAAGCAAATTATACTTATACAATACTAGTATTATGTTTGGAAGTGAGTTTTGCGAAACATGGAGTATTCTATTTACTTGCCATCTATTGGTGTATTAGTGAAGTTTTGACATTACAACGTAGAAAATTTTGTTGGGCATTGTTATACATAGTGAGATAGGTGTCGCTGGAACAAAATAATTATATTTAAAATTCAAATTAAACTTTTCCTCCCTTTTACAAAAGTAAACATCAGGGCCCCTGCCGTGCTGGTTTCGCTCGCACGACGAGTTCGGGTTGCGTTCGACTCGATCGATCGCACGAAGCAAATTATTTTGGTACCGGCGTACGGGTGAGTGCGCATGCGAATGTTGTACAGGTGACGAAATTATCGAGCGAGTGTCGATCCACCAATCTTGCCACTATTAAATTTTACTAAATGTATTATGCTACCTAGAATGCAAAGCGCTCATTTTGTCAGGTATCAAACGGTCAATATAGTATGTATACTATTTGTCAGAATCTTTATGTTAATTAAAAGAGGAAAAAGAGTATTGACTAAATTGAAAACGCGTATAAATTGAACACCTCGATATTTAAGAGTAGCTATTTAGTATTGGTAAAAATTACATCGTGGTAACACACGTGATGTTGGTTGTCGGTCGGTCAGCCAGTTGTGTGAGTGATGATGACAATCATTTTGAATCTCTTCCCCTCAACCCTCCGCCTTTCCTCCAGCCATATTACCTAGCCACAAAAATACCCCGATAACGGTACTAACGAGGTGAGACCGCGGTGAAGTGCGGAGGAAAGCGCATTTATTCGAGGAGAGGAGGTGCCTAGCCTATAATGCCTATATAGAAATTCCGACGGGTAATACATAGCTGTAGATACCTAACTATCTAAAAATAAATAACTCCTGTATGTACCTATCTATTATTATCATACTTGGTTATACACTATAGCTCCACTACCGGTCACCTATAATTTAGTTACATAGGTAGGTACATACTTAGATAGGCACTGTCAAATTGATATGAGTCGTGTACTTAGAACACAAGACTTTATTTAGCATTAACAACGGTACCGTGCATGTGAGCCGGTCGGTATTAATGATAGTGGCCCCGCTGCGTTTCTCCCCGTGCGTGTAGAGGAGGAGGCGGCTGGGGTGCGGGGAACATGATGCCGTGCTGAGGGGCGGCGGGCTGGCCCCTGTCGCATTGTCGTGGTCCTTCCGCCGAGTCGTGCGGAGGGGTGGGTCTTCGTGCTTGCTTGCTGCTTGAAGTGGTTGGGTGTGTGTGGCGCGGCACCGGTTGCTCTGCTTGCCCCGGTTGTCGGGTTGATGGTCGGAATGTGGCGTGTGGTATGTGTGGTATGTGTGGTGTGTTGTGTGTGTGTGTGTGTGCCTAGGTACAGACTTTATTCTTATTTTATTTTAGTGATAGGTACATAAGTACCTACTTGTATTTTATCTATAATATTTGAGTGAATACTTAATGAATGAAGGAATGAACAACTTGTAGATAGAATAATACATGTTTAAATACCTCTACACTAGATTCAAAGAAGGGAATCATTAATTTGGCATGTGATCAACCTTGAGACTTTCTAAACTGTCGCAGGGGATGATCAAAATCAATCAAGTGTTTGAGTGAGCGTATACGTCAAGATGACTCGAAGTCCGAGTTCACATTTCGTGCAACTTTGCCAATGACTGTCAAAATGTGGTGGAACGACGTTCGAGTTCGAGTAGACCACGAGACCGTTTCGTGCACTCACTCACTTGTACATTTGACAGATACGACGGTGCCATTTATACCTACTCGTTCACTTTGCTCGAGCTCGTCGATCGAGTGGAATTACCACGGTCGGGCTGCTGGGTGTATAGCCTATTAAATGATAATGTTAAAAGTATGAGAGTTACATTAATCCGAATTAGTTTAAATTTATATTATTTATTTAAGGTTTACCATAACTAAAGATCTTGAACTTGCTCATTGATGAGTATTTTGAAAGGTAAAGTGACAGCGTAAAGTTTCGGCACGAATGTGTTTATATATTTTGTAGGGGGTCTTATATAAATACCTTGGTTCGTATTAGTCGGCAGCGGCCAGTGTCAGACTGCTGCTGGACGTGGGCATTTCCAGGGGTTTCCCACCTCGCTCGGTGTTTCACTTTAATTTTATTCTGCTCTTGCCTACCTATGGGGTTATAGGTGCACTTAACTGAAGGAGGAGCGTTCCATTTTATGCTTAGGCGTGGTCGACGATCGGGCGTCTGTCTGCTACAGAGTATCGGATAAACGACGAATGTGCTCGGACACTGCATATGATTGCGCAACATTTGTTGGAATGAAATTATGGATATTTATTTATATCTGTATGTGTAAGATTGTTTGGATAACTTTTGTTGTAATTGGGCGTTGCCAATGGACGAGCATACTAGAGAAGTAATGGGTATGCATTCTGAGTGAACGGTTCCGGACGAATGAATGTGTGAGGGGATGATCAGTGCCTGAAACTTTTGAAGTTCGTTACTTCCAGGAATTCATAACGGAAAGTGTGAATTGGTAAAAGTTTGAATCGAGGTTAAATGATAATTTCTCACAGAATAGTTTGTGAAGTGGAATTGTAAGGGGTATTACGGGGTTTGAGTGATTTAGGGGATTAGGCATTGGATGGGTACTTGCTGAAAAAAAAAAAAAAACGGAGGTAGATTTTAAAAAAAAAAAAAGAGGGAAATTTTAAGAGTTAGTTGTGCAATTAGACCGGTTAATTGCATCGGTTGCGGAGTCCGTGGTGTTGTCCGTAGCATAGTATGGATGTGGTGCCACGTTGGTGCTATTCTTTGGTCGATTATTAATTTTAAATTTTCCAAATTCCAATAGAACTTAGACTAGGTAAGCATTCGTTGCATGATAAACTTGGGTTTAAGTCTGAAGAGGAGACTCAGATGCATGCTGTTATCCAAATTTACAGAATGAATTTCAGATGCGGATGTGTTTATTCTTGAAAGCAAATTCAAGAACCAGTTCAACAATTGAACGAGGAATATAATCACAAGTTGTGACAATTGAATAATAATATATGTTGCATGACGTTTTGAAATAAGTAATATTAAGTATATGTGAATATACGAATAATGGTTAGTATAAAATTGCGTTTTGGCACAAAATATTATAAAATCACTTTAATATGATAGTTTAAAAGAATTAAACCACCCCGCTACTGTAGCTTTATTGATTAACTTTAAGAAGTTAGACTGTTTGTTTGGGGATCGATATTGTCTCGGATTTGGAAAAAAAAAAAAAAAAATGAGAAGCATCGATTTCTAAGCAATGCTTGGCGTTCTTTGTCTATGCTATAAGTAGAATATTTGCTTGCAGCAAAGCGAAATAAGAGAAAGAGGAATTCCTGAAAATAGGTCGTGATAATTAAGAAATGAAATCCTAGTAAAATAAAAAAAGAATAAATAATAATAATATTTCCAAAACGGAAAAAAAAAATTTTTTGCTATAAAATTAAAGTAAAATTGTTAAAATTGATAAAATAAGTTACTAAACACTAACAAAACTTAATCAATTCATATAATACAAACAACATTTTAAGTTAATCACATTGAAAAAGAGAAAACAGGGATTCCCAAGTTTCTTTAAAGAAACTACATATAGGAAATTCTATTCAAAAAAATTCTAAGTTAAAATAAAGACAACACAAGCATTATTCTACACTTAAAAATTTATAATGGCATAGACAAATAATATTATTATATGCTAAATTACTATTTTGTTCTGAAACCAAATAATTAGAAATTAATTATAAATTAAAAAATTTGCAGATTTAAGAAGAATTCACACATATACAAGACATTATACAACATTCAGACATAAATTTACAAATAGTACTACATGGACCACACACATGGAACACGAGCAGCAAAGAAGGGCAAAGAAGGAGGTACACAAAATGCTACGGGAAGAGTGCATAAGCGATTCGGGAATGTACCACCTAACAGAAGAGCAAAGAGGAAAATTATGGGGCCTTCCATCGCTAAAATAATTAAGGATAGTATTACCCCGATAGCTAGGCGAATGGAAGAATTAGAGCGTTCTTCTAACAGCGAAAAGGAAAATGGTTTTCAACGTAAAGAACCAGAAACAGCATGGATGCAAAGACCATTAACGTTGACCTCACCACCTTTCAAGCCAAAATTTTCCGGGGAAGGGAAAATTCACCCGGTGGAATTTATAGAAGAACTGGACAGATACATAGCAAAGACGAACCCTGGACGTGGCGGAGAGTTAGACTTGATCGCGGACTGTCTCATAGGAGAAACGAAAAATTGGGCAAGGATTTACAAAGAAAGATGGGAGAATCTCGACGATTTCAAGAGGGATTTTCTTGAACAATATTGGGGAAAACCAGTACAACAGAAATTGAAGAGAGGAATTTTACAAACAACATGGAATAATAAAACTGAGATGGCGACACATTTTATTGAGAACTTCGCAATGTACAAGAGGATGCAGGATGCAGGGGATGAAGAACATTGTGTACGAGAATTGATGTGCCAGTTTCCAGCAGATATCCAGCGGCTATGGATGACTGGTGGCGGATCTACAGCACCTGAAGCAATCTCCTTTCTCAGGAGCATGGGAAGCATAGAAGAAAACAAGAGAATTCGTGAATCATCACAATTAATACCAAGACAAGATGTTAAGAAGAATGTACCTGCGAGAGGACTTCGAGTAAACAACATCTCTACCTGGGAATCAAAGTATGGTTGGCAGAAATCATCGAACAATAATCCAACGTATGAGCAACAGCGTGAAGAAAATGGACATGTGGGAAACTGAATAAAGTTACCAGTACGACCCGACTGGTGACGATACCTAAAAGGAACAAGAGGGTCAATGTTAATTTACCACCAAAATTATTAATTAAAATGGGTTGGATGCCAGGAAGGGGTTTGGGTAAAAATGAGCAGGGTAGGAAAACCCCGATAACCTTGGTTGCACAATGTAACTCTTTTGGATTAGGATACAAATCAAACAAAAGAAGGAAAGAAAATTGTAATAATTTAATCAACCAAATAACCAATTGTATAGTATTGTTAAGAGAAAAGGCAATATATAGGAAGAACTTTGATAACGAATTTATTTCAGAATTAAAGGTTACTTCTGTATTCGAAGACGAAGATTATGAAGAAGACAATGAAACCAGCATATTACCGAAGTTACCGGAGGTACTAGCCAGAATAGACGGTCAATTAATAAATTGTTTGATTGACACAGGAAGTCAAGTAACTTGTATATCCAAAACTAGCTATGACGAGTTGACAAAAGGCGGGAAAACTTATCCAATCTTACCAATTTCAGCATTACATATTATTGGAGCGACAGGACAAAAGTCACCGAGAGTGTGTAAAATGGTATTGTTACCCTTAAATATAATGGGGATAATAATAAACGTACCATGTTTGATAGTAGAGAAATTGGTGAGACCCATCATACTCGGATACAACTTCTTGGAAGAAAATAATGCAACGATAATATGCAAGACACCAACAGCATTAGAGTTAAAAGGAACCGTAAATTTAAGAGTGCCATTACATGAGTCCAAAGTAAATAAGAAGGAAGAATATTTAAATAACAACATGACAATTAAAGAAAAGGATACTACAAGACAAGAAATTTTTGAATGTTTAGAAAACATAAAAATTATTAGCACACGAGATAAACAAAATTTTAAGAATGTGCTTATAAAACATGAAAAACAATTCTCAGAGATTCCAGGCTGTACGCAAAAATATGTACATAAATTAAAATTAATAGACGAAATACCTTTTGTGAAATATGCATACCCTGTACCACATGCTTATAGAGGAAAAGTAGCGGAAAAATTGGTTGAAATGGTGAACCAAGGTATATTAATGAAAGCCGCTACTCCTTATTCCAGTCCGTTAACTTATACTATAAAAAAAGATCAAAGTGTAAGGATATTATTAGATGCAAGAACTCTAAACACCAAATTGGAAGGAGAGATAGAAAAACCACCATTGATATCTGAAATATTGCAAAAATTTCATGGGGTAAAGTACCTAAGTACAATAGATTTAAGCAATGCTTACTTTCAGATCCCGTTACACCCTGACAGTGTGAAATATACAGGATTTACATTCTTGAATAGATCATATGTATATCTGCGCTTACCACAAGGATTAAAAACTTCAGTTTCAGCTTTTTCCCGTGCAATGTACTTAATATTAGGAGAAGACGTAACAGATTTCTGTGTAAATTATTTGGACGACATAATAATTTTTACAAAAAGCACCGTGGAAGAACATATTCACCACATAGACATAGTGCTGGATAAATTAGAAGAAGGCGGATTAACGTGTCGTTTAAAAAAGTGTCAATTCCTAAAGCAAGAAATCAAAATATTAGGACATATAGTTTCACAAAAGGGCATAGAAATGGATCCCGAGAAAGTGGAAGCTATAAATGATTTCCCAGTTCCAAAGAAAGTAAGACACCTCAGAGGGTTCCTCGGTTTATGTAATTATTATCGGAAATTTATAAAAGACTACGGAACGTCAATACAACCATTATGTGAATTACTAAAAAAGGGAACTAAATGGGATTGGACAAACGACAGACAAACTCAATTTGAAACAGTAAAAAGTTTATTTTTAAAATCTGTTATGCTAACACATCCTGATTTAACAAAGCAATTCTACTTACAAACGGATTGTTCTGCATATGCTCTTGGCGGATGTCTTTATCAAATTAACGATGAAGGAGATCACTTAGTAGTAGGGTTTTGCAGCAAAGGATTATCAGCAGCCGAAAGGAAATGGACAGTGAGCGAAAGAGAACTCTGGGCAGTAATATATTGTTTACGAAAATATGAAACATATCTAAGGGGAGTATCAATCATCATAAGAACGGATCATCAATCCCTAACTTTCCTAAGAACTTGGAAATTACACAACAGTAGAATAACCAGATGGTTATTGTATTTAAACCAATTTAACTTCATTGTAGAATATGTAAAAGGTACTGAAAATATTTGCGCAGATGTATTATCGAGATACACCAATAAAGCAGAGAAAATACAAGAATTAAAGGAAATATGCCCAGAGTTAGCAGCGTTTCGAGTAAAAGGAGTTAACGAATTGAAGAATAAACTAAAGGATTTAAAAGAACTACAACAGACGGACTTCGCTATGAAGAAAATCGCCGATACCATAAAAAACCAAATAAAACCCTCAAAACCTAAAAGCAAAACATACGAAATGATAAACAATATATTACACTTTCGCACTGCAGACAATATACCAAAAATAGCAATACCCGAGGGGGAAATAGATAACATCATTTGGAGATATCATGAGGAACTAGGACATTTCGGCACTCTAAAAATTAAAGGAGTACTCAGCAAGAAGTATTATTGGCTAAATATGGCAAAAAGAATTAGGGAAGTACTAAAAACTTGCCATATCTGCCAATTAGCAAAAGTTAATAATGTACGAACTATGGGAAAATTGAGCCCAGTAATCACAAATCACATAGGAGAAATAGTACTGGCTGACATATATGGACCACTACCACGATCCAGAGGGGGAATACAATACATATTCATCATTCAGGATGGATTTTCAAAATTTATAAGAATTTATCCTTTAAAGAAAGCTAACGCCACGGCTCTTTCGAAATGTTTGAAAAACTTTGTGAAAGTTATCTTCCCTGAAATCATTATGACAGACCAAGGTACACAATTCAAATCAATAGTATGGAAAAGATTGATAAATGAATTAGGAATTAAATTAACATACACTTCTGTTTACAATCCAAGACCTAATTGTGTAGAACGAGTATGCAAAGAATTAGGAAGACTGTTTAGAACATATTGTTGTGATAGACATACTAAATGGGGTTTTATAATGAAGGAAGTAGAAGACTGTTACAATGAAATAACACACTGTAGTACAGGTTTTGCACCAACATACTTACTAACAGGGAAAACATATCATTCACCAATAGAGAAATTCTTACCAAATATTATAAAAATTAACAAAGATAAATTAACCGAAGATAGAATTCGTGCTGCAGAAAATATTCGATTAAACGCAATAGCAAGAATTAAAAGGTATAACAAAAAGTATCAAAATGTGGTATTTGAAATAGGACAATTAGTAAAATTAAAAACAATACCTAAATCATCAGCAGAGCAGAAAGTCACGAAAAAATTCTCACTAATTTACGAAGGACCATATACCATAGCGGCGACACCTTATAAAAATAATTACACACTAGTACACCCAGACACCGGTAAAATTAGAGGAAACTTTAATACCATACACTTAGAAAAATATTATAAAGACAAGAAAATTAAGGAAAATTGTTGTTGAAAATTTAAATAAAACTGAAAATTTTCAGGGTTCAAACAAAACTACGGATGGAACAAATAAAATCAGTAATAATACAACTAACTGAAGAAATGATAACACAAAGATATAAATTACTACAACTCAACATTGAAATAAATATAAAAACAATAAGGAAAGAAGTCCTTTGTAATAAACAGGAAATTAGCAACAACATCTATAAGGAAATTTTGGAAAACACAGCAAAGTTGGACCAATTGGAAAAGGAAATGAAATTAGAAAGAAAATTTCATCTTGAAAAACAAAATAAGTTAAGAAAATGCATGAGCATTTACAGAAGATTAGGGAAAATAAAAAATAGAATGATCCTTTTGGAACAAAATAACAGGGTAGAGAAGGCGAAGATACATAAAGAATTACAAAATTTAAGACTGGCCTGGAAAGAGAATTGTGGAAAATAAGAAAACATAAATGAACTACATAACACTTAAAACAAAACAAATAAATAAAAAAATAAATAGATACAAAATTAGGATTTCAAAAAAAAAAAAAAAAAAAAAAAAACCCCGCAACAAAATATTTTATGACCACCTATTTTCAGAGAAAAGAAAAGTTTTGATGAAAATACATTTTTGACAGGTTTTGAGAAGATCAGAAAAGAGACATGATGAATCAGAAGGAAATAGAGTCAAAAAGGAAAGAATTAATGCAGTTCCAAGAAGAAGAAGAGAAAGAGGAACAATTACTAAAAACAAAAGTCTACAGACTGGACATAACAAAAAGAATGTTAACAATAATGGAAGAAGAACACCAAGAAACAATAGGAACAGCGGAGGAACAGGAGCCAAAAGTAGGGAGCAGACTTCAACATGATTTACACAGAAGACAGAAACGGTTGGAGAAAGACATAACGCTTCACAAAAAAAAATCAAATATCAGGAAAGTCAGGAGAGAGAAACTAATATCAGAATATGAAGGACAACTTCAACAAATCACACAGTTTGTGACGACGGAAATGAATTGGTTGTCCAAACAGAAGAGCAAGAAACAAGAATCAGACGGGCCTGAGAGAGAAGGATCCCTCATCAATCCACAGTCAGATTTGATTCCGGTTATAGAAGACTACATAGACCAGAATTTTAACCATATAATTAACACATTGGAGTTTTAAAAGAAAAAAAAACTAAATCTAAACAGATTTCATTAGTAAAGATTTTATTTTGTTTTCCATTCATACAGGGGGTTTTCTATTCATACAGGGTGTTTTCCGTTCATACTGGTGTCCATTCATACAGGGGGTTTTCTATGCATACAGGGTGTTTTCTATTCATACAGGATGTTTTCCATACATACAGGGTGTTTTCCGTTCATACTGGGTGTCATCCATTCATACAGGGTGTTTACCTTTCATACAGGTTTTGGGTTAATTCACGTGCGTCCCAGCGTGAATTCCTTATAAAAAGGGGGGTCACTTAACATTCTCTGTTAGGGTTTTAGGTTAATTCACGAGCGTCCCAGCGTGAATTCCTTATAAAAAAGGGGGGTCACTTAACGTTCTCTGTTAGGGTTTTAGGTTAATTCACGTGCGTCCCAGCGTGAATTCCTTATAAAAAAGGGGGGTCACTTAACGTTCTCTGTTAGGGTTTTAGGTTAATTCACGTGCGTCCCAGCGTGAATTCCTTATAAAAAGGGGGGTCACTTAACATTCTCTGTTAGGGTTTTAGATTAATTCTTGTGCGTCCCAGCTAGAATTCCTTTATTATAATATGAGGACATTAACATGTTCGATAGGGTTTAAAATTAAATCTCGCTAGTTCTGGCGTGATGCATCTGTGATAAAAATTACAATAAAGAACACAAGTACACATTGTTAATATAAGTTTAATTTTAAGGAGATTGATTTTTGTTGTATTTTATGTAATTTAACAGTTTGTAAACAGGTTTAATTTCATAGAAGAAGATTAATAAAATAAATTTTGTTGCATTTTATGTAATTTAACAGGTTGTAAACAGGTTTAATTTTATAGAAGAAAGTTAATAAAACGATTTTTGTTGCATTTCATGTAATTCAACAGGTTGTAACAGGTTTAATTTTATTTAAGAAGATTGAAAATATGATTTTGATACATTTTATGTAATTTAACAGTATGTAAACATGTTTAATTTTATAGAAGAAGACTAATAAAATGATTTAATAATAAAAAAAAAAAAATTTTTTTTTTCTTTAAAAAAAAAAAAAAAGAAAACAATCCTTCTAAGCATTTACAAACAGGTTAGTAAATATTTATAAAAAAAAAAAAAAAAAATTTTTTGTAAAATATATAAAATATTGACATTTTGTGTTATTTTACAGGTTACAAGAAAACCTACAAAGGAAAAGGATTGTGATAAAATAGGAACCAGAGAAAATTTATCTAATGGAATAACTTTGTAAAATAAAGTAAAATTAAAAAAAAAAAAAAAAAAAATGTAATTTTATTAAGCGCCTTGTCAAAATTGATTATGTGAAACAACCTACTGTTACGCATAATCGTTACACTATACAAAACCTTCTTCAATTTCTATTATCACGTTATCTATCGGTGACTTTTATCATGTTAAGGATACTTTGTCGGTAGCGAGCGTATTGAATTGTTGATAGACGTAGTTGTGGGTTACATTCTCATAAATACTGTAAATAAACCACTAGAGTAGTGCTCATTAAATTATTGTTAAAATAAATAGATTCATACGGGTTAGAAAATTAAAATTAAATTTCACAGAGTAAGTAAAGTCATGCGGGCGAAGAAAAAAAAAAATAATAAATAAATATATTAATTAATTCTAAAATAAAAAGAAAAAAAAAATAATGAACTACTTGCATAGCCTAAGCCGGTGATGGTAAGGTGTGTTATGTGTTCTTCACGGACCAGTTCTGTCCTGCCGAACTGCTTACATAGCCTAAGCCAGGAGTGGTAAGGCGTGTATTGCATTGTAAACAGTGATGTACTGTATCGGTCCTTACGATAAATAATAATAATAATAATAATTCTCGTCTCCCGTCGCCGGCGAGAATACCGTCTTTTGTTTATGTCTGTTTGTATAAATTTTATATAGGTAATTTATTTTATAAATATATAAAATTAATATAAATAAAAAAAAAAAAAAAAAAAAAAAAACGGGAAACAAATATGACAAAATAAATAAATAAAATGCTGTACAGTGAGGAGAGTTAGACTAAATTACTTCTAAATAAGAAGTAACAAAAATTTAAAATAGACTTGTTGACTTGAGTGGATGGTTTTGGATGTTTGTGTAAAATACGCGAGTAAACCTGCGGGTATTGTAGTGTCTGTACTCTGTAGTGAAATTTCCTTCTAATGAGAGCAGCGCTCTAACCTGAAGGGACCTTTACAAGGAATCAGGATACTTTGGCTTCGTTTGGTTTTCCCATACATTGCTTCGAAAATAATGTTAAATTAAATTCAGTGTGAAGAACACACAATTTGGGACTTAGAAAAGGTGAGGTGAAAATGCCTTAAGTGCAGAACTTTACATTTTACTGAGTCTGACTCACGCTGGGGAGGGATTATGACATCGTCTACTAAAGGCGTTCCGAACACAAAAAAATGGAGCGTTGGAAGTTCAGGATGACATTTTCTGGTCTATTTACAGTGAATGAGTGTAGTATTTGGTTTGAAATCATTAACCGGAGAAATGTTGGAGGAGTTAAAGTAGAATCGTTTACAAGCATACCGAGTCCGTCTATTCGTCAATAGGTGAGTTAGGATCCAAAATGATGCATGAGTCGATTTCGAAGTCTTTTGAAAATATGTATCCCGACTACTCTGCCTTTAATGGAAGCTTGTTGTGCTAGGATACATGCATAGCCTAAGCCGGAGGTGGTAAGGTGTGTTATGTGTTCTTCACGGACCAGTTCTGTCCTGCCGAACTGCTTGCATAGCCTAAGCCGGAGGTGGTAAGGTGTGTATTGCACTGTAAGCGGTGATGTTCTGTTTCGGCCCATACGGTAAAGGATGAGACTAGAGGTTCCTGCACTGTTGGGAAATCTGTTAGAGGCAGAATATAGGGATCTAAGGCTTTGAGGTGATAACTTTTGCCTAAATTCCTAGATTTATTAATAATAAACTAAATCAATTACACTAAAATATTTGTTTAATGTAGTATTGGCACGAGCTGCAAATGGAAGATAAGGGAAAGAGTGCAAACATGGTCTAAGCCGGAGGTGGTAAGGTTGTGGTATGCATTCTAAAAATCTTTTCTCTTTAAGCTAAGGGAGATAAATCCTAAGCTGGAGGGTAAGAACTTCCTAAAGCACGTGGACAGATGGTGTTGGAAAAAAAAAAAAAAAACACACAAATTAAAAATTATAGAAGAAGGGGGTCTCTGGAAGGGAACTTGAACCCTAACAGTGATAAATAATTATATATACAAACTTCTTGGAAGGGAACAATAAAACCCTAACAAAGAAGAAGTAATTTTCAAGATCATAATGTATATAGCTTCTTAACGAGATCAAGCGTCACGGAATGAGGTTCCGTTGACTTTGCTTCGTTACGAACCTCTATGCGGGCGACTGTGATGGAATCACACAAGGTAAAAAAGATAAATATATAGCCAATAGTAATTCAAAGCTAAATTATAGAACATTAAAACGTTTCATTAACAAAATAATTTATATTACAATTTAACTAATCACCTAATAAATTCAATCGTGACTGCACACTCCACTAAGAAATAAAATGGCGCGAACGGCCATTACAATACGACGCGCAATTAGACAAACAAGAAATATAATAACATCAGTTGGTTCGCATATAAAACACTATAGAGCGCCGAGGCGGGGAAGGTAGCATGAGGTAATCCTGACACGCGGTGAGAGGGGAACAAGACATGGGCGCGTACGAAACGGCGGAGAGGTGAGGTAAGAAGGCGCGCGTCTTGCGGGCGCGGGGTCAGAGATCGCGGTATCATCACGCCGTTTGAGCGCGGCTTGAGGTAGCGAGTCAAGGAGCGCGAGTAGTGATTATTTCGCTGCGAGTTGTTAGTATGAAAGAATGAATTATTGTCAAGACACGATCGTGACACGCTCATACTGCGGGGACACCGTACGTTTTGTTCCTATGTGTCAGAAACGTGACAAGCTCATACTAATAATTTATTTTTATTTCCATACTAAATTTGTGTCAGGACACGAATGTGACACGGCCATACTACGAGGCCGCCGTTCGATTTGTTCTTGCATGACACAACCGTGTCCAGCACATACTAATTAATCTAATTTTATCTCCATACTAAAATAGTATCAGGACACGAATGTGACACGGCCATACTACGAGGCCACCGTTCGATTTGTTCGAGCGTGTCACAACCGTGTCCAGCCCATACTAAAAATTAAATTCTATCTCCATACGAAATTTCGCTCTGTGACACGAACGTGTCACGGCCATACTACGAGGCAACCGAGCGTTTTGTTCCTGCGTGTCAAGAACGTGTCACGGCCATACTAAGAGGGCGCCGTTCGATTTGTTCCTGCGTGTCCGATTCGTGTCGAGTCCATACTAATGATTCAATTTAATCTCCATACTAAATTCGTGTCAGGACACGAATGTGACACGGCCATACTATGAGGTCGCTGGTCTATTTGTTCCTGCGTGTCTGGAATCTGGACATGACGGAGTTTATGGGAATTTGAAGTTTCGTGATCTCTGTGAAGATATCGCACAGGGTCTAAAATTATTTTAATAATTATTTATTAATGATTCAAACTAATACACTAAACATTTTATAAAGGGAAGAGTATATAAACAAAGTACCAGTTATTAAACAAAAACATAAAATAAAACAAAACAACGTTTCATTGAGTATGACGCCAACATTCAAATAAATATCCGTTGGAGCGTGCGCGCGGGGCGGAGAGAGGTATGAGGTAAACAAGACAAGGGGTGAGGTATTACCGAGCTGCGGGCGCGCGTGGGCCGCGGGGCGAGGCGGAGCGACCTGAGGTAATTTGTCAAGCGGTGCGGGAGGGGTTTTCGTTAAGCGGTGTTAGTATGAAGGAATGGTTTCGTGTCCTGACATGAATAAAACACGACGATGGTAAGGAGATTTCGATTGGTTTCTGCGTGTCCAGGTTCCGTACATGAATAAGTATTATCAAACACGGAAGATGGTATCACGCATGTACAGGAATTAATATATAGACAATAAGAAAACTAACAACTTGGAACGTTAGCATTTTAAATGAAAATACTCGAAGAATATAGACGATATTAAACAAAAATATATAAATAAAACACTCCGTTATGGCGCTAAAAGTCGATTTATTAATAGAGCACATGTAATAACATCAATTAATTTATATAACAAAAGCAACAGTTCTCTGCATGCGGAGATGCACAATGGGTGCGGGGAAGTGGTGTTAAAACCCCCGAAGTAGAGGTAAATCGCATCGCTGACGAGCGAAACAGCTTTAGGTACCATGTGGAAGGTACGAAGAGGGTTTGTTTTCCCTCCAAAATCGAATTTATATCGTGTCACAAACGTGTCCAGTTCATACTAAAAACATAAAATTATCCTCCATACAAAATTACGAGTCCGGACAGAAACGTGACACGGCCATACTACGAGGCAGCCGATCGATTTGTTCCTGCGTGACACAAACGTGTCCAGCCCATACTAAAAATCGAAATTCAATCTCCATACAAAATCGCGCTCCGTGACACGAACGTGTCATGGCCATACTAGGAGGCCACCGTTCGATTTGTTCCTGCGTGTCAGGATTGTGACACGAGGAAAGATTATAAAAGGAGAGGGAGGGGAGCGTGGGGAGTTCAGTCTGTTTTGGGAGTCGAAGGAGACGGTCGTGCGTATTTAGCGAGAGCCCAGGTACGAAAGTTAGTACGGCTTCGCTCGCGTGAGTTTTCGAATAAGTTCGGGAAAGAAGTATCGCTCGGCTTCGCTCGCGTGTATTTTCGATTGGGTTTTCCTAGTGAATAATTTCACTCGGCTTCGCTCGCGTGTATTTTTGATTGGGTTTTCTTAGTAAATGAATTTGGTAAAAAACCCCGGTGATTGAAATTAGTTTAATTTCGTGAATATTAGTGTGGGAATTTCTGTAAAGCTTTCGGAGTTGCAAATGAAGGTTGAGCTGGATTTTGTAATTTTGGGGGTGATATAGGGGTTTTCAACTAGTTTTACGGAAAATATTTTGGATGTTCTTTTTGAGCCTTTTGAGTTCTGGATGAAGGTCGAGCTGGATTCTGGAATCTTGACTGGTGATGGAAGGACTTCCAAAGAACTTTTACAATGACACTATGTCCGAACTGGCCTACCATGAGGACTGGTACATTGGGAAGGTTTTCTTAGTTCATAAATGATTTTGTAAAAACCGGTGAATAAAGTTTGTTTGTTTCGTAAATTTTAGTGTGGGAATTTCTGTAAAGCTTTCGGAGTTGCAAATGAAGGTTGAGCTGGATTTTGTAATTTTGGGGGTGATATAGGGGTTTTCAACTAGTTTTACGGAAAATATTTTGGATGTTCTTTTTGAGCCTTTTGAGTTCTGGATGAAGGTCGAGCTGGATTCTGGAATCTTGACTGGTGATGGAAGGACTTCCAAAGAACTTTTACAATGACACTATGTCCGAACTGGCCTACCATGAGGACAGGTACATTGGGAAGGTTTTATTTTATATTAAAATATAATGGACTGTGACCTGATCATAAATTTCACGTACATAAAGGAAGTCAGTGAATAGAGTTTGTTTGATTCGTGAATTTTAGTGTGGGAATTTCTGTAAAGCTTTCGGAGTTGCAAATGAAGGTTGAGCTGGATTTTGTAATTTTGGGGGTGATATAGGAATTTTCAACTAGGTTGCGAATTATATTTTGGATGTTCTTTTTGAGCCTTTTGAGTTCTGGATGAAGGTTGAGCTGGATTCTGGAATCTTGACTGGTGATGGAAGGATTTCCAAAGAACTTTTACAATGACACTATGTCCGAACTGGCCTGCCATGAGGACTAGTACATTGGGAAGGTATTTTAAAATATAGAGAAGATTAAAAGAAACAAAACCCGATCTTTAAATTCGTAAATCATACGTATATAAGAGTGTTTGAACCACGCGTAATTATTAAAAAATATGTCGAATTTAAATATGTAAAATCAGTGGTTTTACCGTATTTTGATATAAAAGTATATTTTTATTAAGTGTTAACTTCGCGATTAGATTCAGTGGCGGGTGTTGTGGTTTCGTTTGAATTTATTGTTTTACGCTATTCTATTTGTAATGGTGTTTTATTTAAGGTGATTTTAGTGAATCGTGTCAGACCGGTTAGGATAGTGGAATTCAAAGGTAAATTTTGTAATATATATGCATATGCAACATACTGGCTAGTTACGTTTTAGGACGTAGGGAGATTGCGTAAATCAGGTTTAAATATACTTGTATAGGTTATGTAGATTATGACCAGCACACCATTTTAATAAACCCTTAAGAAAATATTCCTAATTGATTTCGGTGAAAGGTGGACCCCTGACCGCATCATTTGGAATAAAACAATTTCTGTAGGTATATCAATAGATAGCCACAGAAATATAAACCATAACATATACACTATACACTCACAATTAAAAGCATACACTTATGCCTTTAGGGAGGACAAAAGAATATCTTTTGAACTCCAACATAACACTACGAGATTAAATTGGTAAATCTGTCTGAAGATGTATATTTTGTACAGATCAGAAAACGGGGACTCCTAGGGACAAATAATAAATTTGTAGCTTAAGTACAAATTTATCTGCGTTGGGAGTCACGGGGACTGGCGATGGATAAATATCGTATGGACCGAGGGTCCATACGAATTTAGTGGGGCCAGTTCCACAAACCCCTTCAAAAGGGGTCAATAAAAGTTTGTATTGTTGAAGTTCTAAAATTTAGAAGAAAATATAAAATAATAGATTTCATCTATTGAACAGCACAACAAAATTAAGCTATCAAGTAATACATTGATCATAATTTAATAATAACAAAAACACAAACATCAGAACACTTTCATTTTGAATTTTGGCGGGTCTCACAAGCTCGCAAGCGAGGTACGTGAGCGCGCTGTCGAAGCGTGCACATAGAACACAGAGGGAAACCAGAAGGGTTTAAATGACTATAGATGAATGAGCAATTAGTTTGGTAAGTGCTTTAATGTTGATATTAGAATTTACTAGAATAGATTTAGGAAATGAGAGTTAGTACTCTGAGTTATTACGGTACACAACGGCTTCCTGAAAAGGAAGTAATAATTGGGTCCATTTTACAGGAATTATGTGTACGAATTAGCGACACTGTTTCTGACAAACCTAGAGATCACTTGAAAGTTATACGCTGGCCATATTTCGATTCTTTATATTCTAGTTGTTCTAGAGCTAAAGAGTTGATTTTTGATAATTCTGCCTTTAATATCTAAGGAAAAACAATAGGTATAGGGTAGAGGTTATTACACGTCCCGTACTCGTTTGTTAAAAGATCTGAAGCACACAAATATTATCTTCGTTTAGTTTCATTATCCTTTATTAAATTATTATACTGTTTACATAATAACATAAAATTTGCGTATACATTCTACATCTTGCTTATTCATATTGTCTTGAAATATATACAGTACCTAAAATGTTTTTCTTTATATTTACTTATTGCTTATTTACTTAAACCATATCTAAATAAACAATATATTGTTGAATCTATTGTTATGTATATTAACTTTTTGAAACAAAAATATTGTAAAAATTAAAAATCATGTCCACGTGATCCCATATTTGGTACACGCTAAGAATCCAGTTAGTGATATATTGTGTGAAGTAAAAGTAATAATGAATGTGCCAACAATGAGAATTTAGCGAATATATGCCAAATGTATACTGCCTACAACAACGTACTAATGAATGACTGTGTTTGTTTACTGATTTTCACATTGCAAACTGCAACAATTTGAACCAAGTATTTCATGTTTAACTCTATAATACAAACTGTATAACTCTAGAATACAGCAGTCCTTATTACAAATAAAATAATTATGCTAACTTAAGTAACAATTGTAAGTCTGAGTTTGTAAAATTTTGAAAGTTATCGCATTTTAGTTATATAAGGTCTTACGGCCGATTTTACCACCTTTGCCTAAAACGTAGCTAGCTGTGAGTTAACTCCTGTCAAATGTATGAGAAATGTCGTTTTAATCGACAGTTAACTGTTGGATGTGATTCAACAGGAGGTGGTGAAATCGGCCATGTATAAACAATGTATGACTTGATTAAACTTAAATCCAGTGAAATAAGCATTTAACATAAAATTACTAATGAAATCAATCAAATATGCCAAAACTCCTTGCCAGTTGGGTCAAACACGGACACCTGAGTGGAGAGGATGCAGGTGAGGGAAGCCTGGGGGTTCGTTTTGGTGCGCCAGTGTGGCCAATGGTCTTGACGCGCCGGCCGTCGCCTTGCCCACCGTAACCCTTGCCCTTGCCCCTTACTAGGTGGTAGGCTCAAATTGTAGCCGACTGGGTTGGTACCACCGTACAGGATGTAAGATGGCCGCATAGCAACCTCGGTTGTGTTCTCCTCTAGTCCAGTATAGCCAGCAATCCAGAGAAGTCTCCGGTATGGCACCTACCTTCTCGGAGGTGATGTTGGCAAGTCAGAGCATGTGCTTTGGCCCCTCTGACTCAGCCACCCATACCGGATTACATAAAAAAAAAAACAAAAAAAAAACCCGCGCCGTACCTCGCTCATGCGTCTGTACGGCGGCACTAACTCCCAGCTTCCCTTATCCTGCGCCAAGTGTTACTTAGTGCGAATTGAAATTAGATGCTTTCAATTTTTTTTTCATATCATATTGTAGCATTCGTGAAATTGACTGATGTTATCGAACCTTATTTAGTGGGAGGTACTAGTATTTATGTTCGAAGTCCAAAGTCAACAACGCTTCAGTATAGCAAAACGGTCAACAAGGAATATTGGTCTTTCGCAATGATGTCAGATAAAAATACGAAATAATCTTCAAATGCACAGTGTTTCTAATTTCTAATTCAATTAATTAAGTTTCAAATTCAAATGTAAAATGCAGAACTGTGCAATGATATTGTATATGAAGAAATCAAAGGCAAATCAAAAGAAATCAAACTACATAGAGGAAGTCAGTGTCAAGATTATGTATTTGTGTGCCGCATGTATGCCATCCACCCCAATGTGTCTTTGCCTATGTGAATGGACGGCAGCCCTTATGATTAAAGTAATTAGTATATAGCTATTATGGACTTAGATAAATATTTCAAAATTTTAATTAATGTATTCGGAAATCCATTGAGATAAATATAATATAGTTTTGTGAATTTTAAAAATGCATTGAATTTATTTGCATTAAACATGAAATGTAAAAAAGCAGCCAGTATATATTATGTAATAGATTTTTAGCTATGTTTCGACTACAAGCTCTGATAAATTGCATGCCACTCTTGGTGAACGCATAATCGGCTTGTTGCAATGTGGCATGGCGATTTTAAATTTAGTCGAAACCAAATAAATACATATCCAGAAATAGTATGTATTGCCATAATCACAATATTTTGCATATTTACCATCTTAGAACAAGGAGTGACAGATATATTATTTGTCTTTGTGCACGGGAGGATAAAATAGTTAATAACAAAGAAGTGATCAGGTTTGTACGTGTATATCTCGGTCATATTCTGCGGCTTGGTAGACAAGGTCTGCGCTGCTTTTGGAAAGTTAAAATTCGCCCTGAGGTCTGATAAACCGAAAAAATTTAAAGACCCGTAGTTATATATGACCAGTGTGTCCTCCCAGTTATGACGTACGGTACGGGTGTGAAACGTGTACTCTAACGGTCGCTGTTGTCCAAAGGTTGAAAGTTTCCCAGCGAGCAATGGAGCGAGCCATGCTGGGAATATCAATCACTATGTGATATCGTGCGTAATGAATGAGGCAATCCGCCGACGCACCAAAGTAGTCGATATTGCACACCGGATGGCTAAGCTCAAGTGGCAGTGGGCTGGGCATGTCAGCCGAAGAGACGACGACCGTTGGAGTAACCGTGTCCTACACTGGCGGCCGTGGATAGAAAAACGGAGTGTGGAGAAGACCACCCGCCAGGTGGGACGACGACATCAAGGAAGTCGGCAGAAAGCAGTGGTTCAGCACCGCTGAAGGTGTGACACAGAAATTATATTATTTGTTTTTGTGCACTTTCACACGACACAAGTTTTTTTATGTAACCTGACATGTTTGGCACTTGGTAAATAAGTGATGTCATCCCGTCACAGAGCCCTAGTTCCTGTAGAACTAGGTGCCATATGCAAAGTTATTACACTTTCTGGGTATTTATTTCTTTGGTCGGAACATATTGTATACAATAGATTGATTAGCTCCGTTCGATGCCTTATTAAACGGTTTTTATAAATTAAATGTAGACAACTAATTGAAGGCAGTCTGAGAAACTTGAAAGTTTGGCAGCAATCCAATTGCTCTGACCGCTTCGGAATTGCATCGCATTTGAGCTATTAACACAGAAATATTTATAATAAAAAATGATCTTATTTACCTTAGTCAATTAGTGCGAAAGGCATCTACATAATAATTTGTGTAAAACCGATATGTACCTACCCATGGAAAATAAATGTTTTTGGTCATTTGCCGTGTTTTGTTTTACTTGTTTCCACCAAGGCATTCCCTACTATTCCCGATTAGTCCTTTGGAATAAAATATCTAGTAATAATTTTCTCCTCAGATAACTGTTTTTCATATAAAAAACTACGTATAAACAACATTTTTAATTGTTCATTCAAAGTGTAAAAGCAAAATATTTCGATAGTATTGGGTTAAAAAAATGTATGGGCGGGCGTCGGGTCACAGTCGACGATCGTGTGCCGTGGATTTTTGCGTGAAAATGTCTTCCTGAAACGATGGAAAGATGTGAAGAGTGTAAGAGGATAGTTTGAAATTTAAGAAAAGTTACAATACCTAATAATAGGTACTTACACGTTGTTTTATTTCACCTGTGCTCTATTATTTATTGTATAATTTCATCCATAGGTAGGTAACCTACGCTTGAATATGTCGAAAATTCCGCCAGTTCTAAATTCAATGCGATGAAGAACTGACAAACAATATTCATAAATAAGTACCATCAAGCCAAATTTATTATGGGACGAGCAGACCTACACACATTACGTCAGACACGTTGGTGAACTAGGCATATGCCATGCCAGTGATTCCCTTTGGTCGTGGCGGCTACACCGAATTAGATGGAAAACACGAACTATTTATTACATAGTCACTTCGACCGGCCTTTCACTCAGTTCGGTGGTACCTACTAATCCGAACAGGTTAATTAAATTCTAACACCTAGTAAGATAGGGACTTAGGCCCACTTGCACCAACACAAGTTCAATATATAAACCAGTTCAACTCGTTAAACTGGTTTATATATTAAATTTGTGTTGGTGCAAGTGGGCCTTAGGCTCACTTGCACCAACACGAGTTTAAAGTTAAGTAGCGAGTTATGGATTTAAACGCGGTTCACACGTACAACGGGTGCTAGTTTAACGAGTTAAACTGGTTTATATATTAAATTTGTGTTGGCGCAAGTGGGCCTTAGAGCTTTACGTAGAATCCGAACCGCGGTCAAACGGTCCAAGTTCTGACGCGCCCGGATGTGCTTAACTTCATGATTGGACGTTGAATCATAGCGCCACCGAGACTGATAGGATTAGCACGCGGATTTGCTTCGACCTGATGATTTCGGGCCCGGGCTGGAAACTCGCGATCGAGCCAGGAAATTGTAAGTTTCAAAGTTGTGAAATCGCTTGAATAGAGTGATTATTTCATCCCCACATCTATTCGCGCACAAGGGCCTATTTGTCTTACAGAAAATTAAATTTTGTCTGTGGTCTATTATACCTATATTTTAAAGCTTTTCCATGTCTGTTATACCTATTTTTCTAAATAAGGTTCAATTAGGTTTCAACCTAGGTACCATTTGCGTTACACTCAATTCCAAACCGGCGATATCAATCCGATTTATACGATGTTTTCACGTCAAAATCAATACCTAACATTTTCGTCTCTCTCTATCTATACAGAGGCCGGGGAACGAACATTCTTGTGGAAGGTCTACGGTAGTCGGTACGTCTTTATCTTCCTTCTTTCTCCTAGGATATATCCTATTGTCTTCCGTCTTGATTCGGTATAAATTTTTGTTTGTGACCTCGGGCTCAGAAGTTGTTTACACTTTATGAACCAATGATATTATAGTTAAAAGGAGGTAGATAGGTTATCTGAGCTCCCAAGCGGCACATGAAATACAAGACCACAGTCCTGTCTGAAGTTAGTCGCCCACCAACTACGCACGCGTTCGGACCGCTGACCACGAGTCTCTAACACATCGAAAATGCCGTCGTGTGTAATGAATGAGATTCTGCACTAATTCTAATAATTGGAATAAGACTATTCGAGTCGGCGCATCACTTAATAGTTCTTCCTCTAAACTTTTCAAGGACGTGCCATGTGTGAGTGGCATTATAGATAAACTATCTTTCCTAAAATATCATTGTTATGAACCGACAAATAAAACTGCAGAATTTAGATACACGTTTTATCGTTTATTGGTAGTGAAGAGACAAAATGAACAAGAACTTAATATATTGTTCGCGCATATCTTCAGTGTTGGTTAGTGCGTTGCTGCGTGTGAAGCTTCGCAAACAGATCGGCGAGCGATCTCTTGCCGGGGTTAAAGCCTCCGTTCAAGTAGTCGTTGTCTCCGCCTGAAATAAAAATCAGACTTCATAAGTGGTGCCTACAAAAGTTCTATGCGAAGTTGCACATTTTAGAACCATGTCCAAATAAAAACTTCAGTCCACATAAACATAAATAGTCCACTCGGAGATCACTAGTGAAGGAAGGCTTAATAGGACACGGCAAGAAATCCTTCAGAATCCGAAAGGGCACGGTTTAGGGGCACATAAGTAAGGGTAAGTATATGATGTAATAAGGGCTCGTAGCAAAAGTCTCCAAACATTCTCGCGATAGCTCAAATAAAAGGGCACTGTGTTGATTCACGGTACGGTGTAGATTTGTATGATAAATAAATAAATCGGTATATACCTACTACATTTTGTTTTATTTAATTTCGAACTACCCCTCTACTTTACCAATAATCCCAGGCATGACTGGCAGAAAATGCCTTTAGGTATATTTCAATTAATTCATCCAAGGATAGCACGCACGTACGGTCAGCGGAAACAAATCTTCTCGCAACGCAAAAATAAATAATTCCAATAAGTACCTACGTAGGTTTTTTTTTATGGAAACTGACACTGTTGGCTACATCACCTACAACATCCGTGATGCCAGCCGGGTGCACACCGGGTGAACTAGGTGCCATGTCACTGCTTCCCTTCATTTCATGTCGGCTACACTGAACTGGACGAAAATCTTTACTTTATAAAAATATTTACGTTTCGCTCAGTGCGGTGGTACCAACCCGGCCGGGATAAATCCTACCACCCAGTAGGTGCATAGAGTTGAGTACCTAGTCAGGCAACCTTTGTCCCTGGTGCGTGCACAGCCTAAATTCACGAGTCACGAGTACGTCAAATTGAATGCTCACCGGAGCCCGCGAGTTGCCCGTTGTTGCATCCCTCGTCCCACATGTTGACGCATCTCTTGCCCGGGTTAAAGCCGCCGTTTAAGTAGTTGTCGTCACCCCCTGATCAAGTATTTATTGATTTATTACACAGAAACAGAAAATCCAAAGACCAGCATGCTATAAGTACAAAACGACCGTTTTGGGTACCATAGAACCTACGGCTGGTTCTGAGGACCTTTTCTACTTCGTTTGCAGTAAGTATTTTATTGGTACATTTTGGTTTTGTTTTAGTTAGAATTGTTCGATTATTTATTCAAAGTACCGCATAGTAATATACGCACCAGCGCCTGGAAGTTGTCCATTGTTGCATCCCTCGTCCCACATGTTGACGCATCTCTTGCCAGGGTTGAAGCCGCCATTCAGGTAGTTGTCATCACCGCCTACGGAGGAAGAAAAGTGTGAAAAGGTTACGGCGAAACGGCGACGATGCTCTCAATATATCCCCGAGCGGCGGGCGGCCGAGTGGTTTGGGCATCGGCTTCTCATGCGAGAGGTCCGAGGTTCGAATCCGGTCGGCACCAGTAAGTTTTTTCTGACGAAAAAATTTACGTGCATACCTTAAAAATTTACCTGCTGCTTCAACGATCGGAACCGGTGTAAAACTGTAAGAATCAAATTGTAGCCGACTGGGTTGATACCACCGTTCTGTATGTAAGATGGCCCCATAGCAGCGTCAGTTGTGTTCTGCTCTAGTCCAGTAATAGCCAGTAATCCAGTGAAGTCATCGGTATGGCACCTACCTTCAAAATTTTTTCGTTAAACTTATCCACCGTGCGATCAGCCTTTACTGTAAGCAAGTGTTGTGTCAGTTAGGTGACACGTAGGTTCAGACCTCCATTTCATGACTGCTCCTTCAATTATTGAGCCGCTTCACTGCCTGTTGTTGTCGAGAAAAAGAGGCGGAGTCTGTATGTTCGTTTGCTTGTTACTCTTAAACGGCAGATCCGTGCCATCTCTGAATCTGCAATTTTGCATGAAGGTCCCGACGATCCTACTTAGCGAATGCTTAATACATTTTTCAAAATAAACTCACGCAAGCGAAGCCGCGGGATGAAAGTTAGTAATAAATAAAATTTTGCATAGACATATTAGATTTACCGGAGCCTGCGAGTTGTCCGTTGACACATCCCTCGTCCCACATGTTGACGCATCTCTTGCCCGGGTTGAAGCCGCCATTTAGATAGTTGTCATCACCACCTTTTTAATAGTTTATAGCAATATACGTATACAGGAATTTTATAGTTCTATCTCTATCTTAATGTAATGGTAATGTTAAGGTAATCTTAAGGTAATATTTTTTCCTTTTTAGGTTTCCGTATCCCGTACGGAAGCCTATTACTAAGCCTCCGCCGTCCGTCCGTCCGTCCGTCCGTCTGTCCGAGGGCTGTATCTCTTGAACCGTAATAGGTAGCCCGTTGAAATTTTCACAGAATATGCGTTACTATGGCGGATAAAACAACAAATAAGAAAAATAAGAAAATGTTAAAAATTAAGGGGGGCCCTCATACAAGAAACGTATAATAAAATCGATTAGTCACACTATTGAAAAATAGACGGCGCCACCGGCTTTTATACATTGCATTGTTATAGCCGCTCAATTCTACAATTCTACGCTACAAAAAAGCTAGGACAGAATTCAAGGGACCCTGTTGCGTAACTCCTGACGGCAACGTGTCTCCGGCGATAGATCTTCCCCTCACAAGATCAGGAATGGCCGCCTCCAGGCTTGCTGCAAAAAACCTAACGCCAACCACGTCCACCGAATCTATTCCTAACTCAGTCTCGAAGGAGTCAGCTGCGACAATCATAGTGAGTGCCGATTCATTTGCTAAAATGCAAGCAGACATCTCGAAAATCCTCATAAAACAAGAGGAAATACTGAAAAACTACGTCGAATACAAAAAACTATGCGACTTCTTAAACGAAAAATATGATAGCCTAGAAAAACAGATAACTGAACACTCAGCGAAAATAAAGAAACTGGAAAAGCAATCCATCGGAGAAGAAGTAAAACATAAATTGAGCCATATTCAAATAGAAAACGAAGATCTCAAGCAAGAATTGCTTTCAACATCGTTGGAGATTAAGGGAATACCAATCACCGTCGAAGAAGACCTGAATAAGATCGTCGAAAAAGTAGCCAAAGCCATAAAAACTGACTTTAAATTGGACCAAATATCGGCTATAAGTCGCGAAAATGGAAAGAAACCAAACAGAGCTATTATTGTAAAATTTTTGTCGGAAGAAAAGTGCAAAGACTTCATTAAGAGCGCGAGATGGAAGAGGGATCTCAAATCAAGTAACCTAACTCTACAGGACCAAACGGAGTCGCCGGTGTTCATAAATCACCTTTTGACTCAGAGGCGAAAACAACTCCTTTCAACTGCGAAAAAAAACACTAAAGCAAACGGTTGGAAGTTTGCCTGGGCTAAAAACGGACAAGTGTATGTTAAGAAATCAGAATCCAAGGAAGATAAGGCCTGGATAATTAAGCACGAAAAAGATCTGGATAAGTTTTTTCCCAGTAATGAAAGCTCCAACAACACTTCCTAAAAAAATATTTTATTACCATAAGTCGTTTAATAATATTCAAACCAAAAGTTGTTGTCGCCAGTGTACGCGAAGACTTGTGTTTGTGTGGCGATCACGCACACCTATTCGATCTACCAAAAAAACACTCTACAAGTTCGACCGAGGTGATCGCGACGAAACCTGCAACTACCCGCAACAACTCCAAATCCTATCGAACCACAGAATAGTTAAAACTAAAGAAACTCCACTACTTTATTTTATATGTCTTATTATCATAATTGTTTATATTTGTTACGAAACTAACTTATTAAAAATACCTACTTATAGTTTATACTTAATACCAACGCACAGTTGGTGCTATTTAGCTAAATTGTGTTATGACGTCGGTGAATTAAATATTACATACACATACAAATACCATACATTATGCGTTCTCATTAGATCATTACAACATCAAACTCCTTATTCTTACACTCATACCAATACTACTGTCATAAATAACGTACACTTACTCATTCTACTCCTTGCACTCTTTATCATTCTAACTATCGCTACACAGCACACTTACTTATTCTCAGGAAAGGCGATTTCAATAGTGAAATAGAAAAAGATATTGAAAACATCTCATCCATAAATTCGGTCATAGTAACACAACCCGAATGGTGTAACGAACACATATCAAATAAATCCAAGTTCAAAATGCTCTGCCAAAACATCAGAAGCATAAACAAAAATTTTGAAAACCTAACCGTACTCTTAAACCGAATGACCATTGATTTAGATGTTATCATACTAACAGAATGTTGGATTAACAACATTCATACATTTCAGCCAAAGCAGATAAGCGGATACAACGCATACTGTACAACCAGACACTTCAACAAAAGCGATGGGATAGTGGTGTATGTAAAAAACTCTCTTTCCGTACTTGTATCTGAGCCGAAAATTATGGATTCAAATTGTCTTAAATTGGAAGTAGGTAATAACACCTCAATTATAGCCATTTATAGACCACCCAGCTTTGCAAACACAGATAACTTCCTCGAATCTCTCAGTAATTTACTTCGTGCAAATAACTCCAAATCTGAAGTTATATTAGCAGGTGATATAAATATAGATATCTGCGAAGAAACTACAGATAACAGTGCTGAGTCATACCTATGTCTTCTTGCGGAACACGGACTCGTCGCCGCTATTACCAAACCTACAAGGGCAAATGCATGTCTTGACCACATAATGGTACGTAGTAAAGCCGAAGCTACCGCAATCATATGTCAAACGGCTATTACTGACCATTTTCCCGTATTAATATCAGTCGGCTCCAGTAATGAACATAAAGTAAATCAAAATAACAAACGTCTCGTAAAAATTATTAATTATGAATCTATACAAAAAACATTAGAAAACTACAGCTGGAATGATATTTTAGGGTGTCAAGATGTTGAAGAAGCCGTCGAAAAGTTCACAGATATCTTACAGAAACTACAAAATCAACACACTGTCAACAAGATAGTACCCAGAAATAAAATAAACCTGAAAAGCTGGATCACACCTGGAGTTATTAAATGCATTGCTAAACGCGATCGCTTACACCTGCGTGCCAGGAAAAATAAGCATGACGTGGAACTACAAATTTACTATAAAAAGTACAGAAACATCTGTAACAGAGCCACTAGAGCGGCCAGAGAATTGTACTTGAAAGGGGATCTAGAAAAAAACGCAAATGACCCTAAAAGAACATGGCAAATCATAAAAGAAGCGGCATACCTTCCAGTGAAATCCAATACTGTACCGACTGACCTACTTAGTATATGTAGCGATCACCTCAGTTCAGTAAACTCAGTTAATGAATACTTCTGCTCAGTTGGCAGTAACTTAGCTACAAAAACACTAGATACCCTGAAAACATCAGAACATGATTTAGCCAAAAAAATCAAATGTTCTGCCAAGAACTCAAACTCTTTTTACTTGAAACCCACTGATTATAGTGAAATTTTCACTATCGTACGAAAACTTAGGGGTGGCAGCGCAGCAGGATGCGACCAGTTGACATCTCAATTTATAAAACAAACCATCACCTTTATCTCGGAACCCCTCACACATATTATAAATTTGAGTTTTTCGACCGGAACGTTTCCTGCGAATTTTAAAAAAGCCTTGGTATGCCCCATATTTAAGAATGGAGACAAAAAACTAAGTTCAAACTACAGGCCAATATCTCTTCTACGCATCTTGGCTAAAATATTAGAAAAGGTAGTAAAAAATCGCCTGAGCAAGTTCCTGGAGTCCAACAACCTAATATCAGGAAATCAGTTCGGCTTTCAAAAAAAGAAGTCGACAGAGGATGCAGTCCGTGATCTCACTAACCATATCTCCAAAAGTCTCGACAACAGACAACGCAGCATCGGAGTCTTTGTGGACCTTGCGAAGGCTTTCGATACCGTGTCTGTCCACATATTATTGAGTAAAATGGAAAGGCACTATGGAATCAGAGGTCTGCCATTAAATTGGTTTACATCATATCTTACAAAGAGAAGCCAAAAAGTTAAAATCGGTGATACTCATAGTAAGGAAAGTAATATCTTATTTGGCGTTCCACAAGGAAGTGTTTTGGGACCGCTGCTTTTCATCATGTATATAAACGATTTGTGCACACAACAGATCCCTGGGTGTAAGATCGTCACCTTTGCTGATGACACAGCCCTAGTGTTTACTGCCTCCTCGTGGAACGAGGCTTCTATACTTGCAGAAAGAGGAATTGTTCAACTAAAAAAATGGCTCGATCGAAACCTCTTAACACTTAATGCAGACAAAACTAAATTTATCTGTTTTTGTATAAACAAATCCTCACTTCCAGTCGAGAACGTTTTCTTAAAAATACATACATGCACAAACTATAATTTTGGAAGTAACAGCCAGTGTGACTGTTACAGTTTAGAACAAGTAAAAATTATAAAATATCTGGGTCTACAATTAGATTATAGATTGTGCTGGGACACACATTTACTCTCACTAGCCAGAAAAACAAGGAAATTAATCTACGTTTTTAAGGGTCTTAGAAACATAGCGGATACTCAGCTCCTAAAAACTATTTACCTAGCCTTGTGCCAATCGCGATTGACATATTGCATCACATGTTGGGGAGGAGCCGCCAAATCGCATCTAATTTTACTAGAGAGAGCCCAACGGGTTATTCTAAGAGTAATGTTAAAAAAACCTTTCAGGTACCCCACTCATGACCTGCTAAAAGAGTGCCGCTTTTTAAGTATACGTAAACTATTCATTGCCGCAGCCATTAAACAAGCTCACCTACATCAGAACATTGAGAAGGTACAATCCCACCGGCACAACACACGGCACGCTCTGCAAATTTCTGTGCCTGCTGCATCTACCACTTTCGGTCAACGCTTCATTTGGTTTTTGGCACCATTCTTATATAAAGAAATTGATAAAATTTGTTCAATTGGTTTACTAAGCAGTCATAAATTTAAAAAAGTAGTATATGATTGGTTATTGAATATAAAATTTATAGAGGCAGAGGACCTACTATCTATAATGAGATGATATAGACAAATTAAAAATATAATGTAACTAAATATTTCCTCAAGTGTATCAAGTGTATCAAACACTATCTATACATATAATAAAATCGTAGAGGTAAGAAAGTCTGTACATTGAATGTATTCGGAAAAAAACTAACCAGGGTGGCTTAAAATGAGATACTGAACATGTTAGAACAGTTTTTAAAATTTTTGTTTGTTTGTTTGTTTGTCTGTACGCGCATCACGCAAAAACCACTGAACGGAATTAGACGAAACTTTGTATAGTGGCAGTTTATATGCCGGGTTAACATAATACGTAAAAAAAAATAACAAAAATAAAAAAAAAAATTAACAATTATAAACATTATTGCGCGTTTAAAATCACGTAGTCCAAAGTGCATAATTATATCTTGAGAACTGTCAGCAAATACAATTTGAATAAAATATTCATTCGAAATTTAAAAATAAGTAGATACAACGAAAATGACAGTTCTTCTTTTTAAACGGTTTTTTATAACTTGAACACAATGGTCTATACATATCTATTCTTTCTATACATATCATAAAATCGTAAATGCAAAAATGTCTATTTGTACGCGCATCTCGCAAAAACCACTGAACAGAATTTGACGAAACTTTTTATAGTGACAGTGTATATCCCGGATGAACATAATAATTAAAAAATATAATAAAAATCACGTAATCCAAAGTAAAGGTAAAAAACTATTTTAAATGTCATGTTGACAACGGAGAACTGTCATCTCGACGTGAGCTGGCCGGTGACAAATTGTTTGATAAATAAAAATAATAATTGAAAGTCGAAGTTATGTCGCTGTCATTGGTGCAATAAAATTTATATAACTGTTGCCCGCGGCTTCGCTCGCGTGAAATTCGTATTTAAAAAAAAGAAGGTAAGTAACTAAAGGCGGGCCCGAAGGCTGATCTGCGCTCACGTAAACGATATTCTTTCTCGATGAAAGTAACTAAGGGCGAGGCGGAAGGCGGAGCTGAGTTCAGGAAGAAGAAAAACATTCTTGAAGAAAGTAAGTAACTAAGGGCGAGGCCGAAGGCCGAGCTCTATTCTGGAAGACCATAAACCTTCTCGAAGAAAGTAAGTAACTATGGGCGAGGCCGCAGGCCGAGCTGCGTTCAGGAAGAAGCTAAACCATCTTGAAGAAAGTAAGTAACTAAGGCGAGGCCGAAGGCCGAGCTACGTTCGGATAATTGAAAAACCATCTCGAAGAAAGCAAGTAACTAAGGGCGAGGCCGAAGGCCGAGCTGCGTTCAGGAAGAAGCTAAACCATCTTGAAGAAAGTAAGCAACTAAGGCGAGGCCGAAGGCCGAGCTACGTTCTGACAAATGATAAACCATCTCGAAGAAAGCAAGTAACTAAGGGCGAGGCCGAAGGCCGAGCTGCGTTCAGGAAGAAGCTAAACCATCTCGAATAAAGTTAATTAATATTAAGATTGAGTTAATTTAATTTAAATTTTATTATAAAGTCCACGCTTCTAACGGCAAATATACCGTGCATCCTAGAACCTCGCGGTTATTCCCGGCTGGATGGAAAGACGCCCGATGCTATCACCTTAGTGCCATGGTCTAAGGGTAGTTCTTTGATGTGGGACGCCACTTTTGTTCTCACATTGGCTCCAAGTCACGTTAGGACATCTTCAAGAGCGGCTGGCGCGGCCGAGGCTGGGGCGGAGAGCATCAAACGCAGCAAATATAGAAATATAATTCAAGATTTCGAATTTGTTGCGTTTGCGGTTGAAACCCTCGGTCCGTGGAGCAGTGAAGCCAAAAGAGGCTTGAGCTGGTTGACGCAACTGGTGTCCCGTCATCAAGGGCTTATGTACTTCATTCAAAGGGTAAGCCTTGCCATCCAGCGGGGTAATGCCGCAAGTGCTCTAAGAACATTTGAAAATGCCCGTTTTGATAGTTATTTTAATGTTTGTTAGGTAGGTTTAATTCTTTAGTTATTAATATTACTTTTTTATTTTTATGAAATAAATAGATTGAGTAAACTATATTATATTCTATCGAAGAAAGGAAGTCTATAAGGGCGAGGCCCGAAGGCGGAAGAGGGTTTTTGGTTTACCTGAACGCAGCTCGGCCTTCGGCCTCACACTTAGTTCCTTCCTTTCTTCCAGAAGGTTTATCGTCTTCCTGAACGCAGCTCGGCCTTCGGCCTCGCCCTTACTTACTTCCTTTATTTGAGAAAGGTTTATCGTTTACCTGAAAGCAGCTCGGCCTTCGGCCTCGCCCTTAGTTAGTTACTTTCTTTAAGAAGGTTTATCGATTACCTGAACGCAGCTCGGCCTTCGGCCTCGCCCTTAGTTACTTACATTCTTCTTTGGAATACGAATTTCACGCGAGCGGAGCCGCGGGCTCAGCTAGTATTTTATATAAGTAAAACACACTTCTTATAGTATTAATTATAGTATATTTATGTGAGTGAAAAAAAAAAAAAAAAATCATAAATAAATAAATACAATTAAAATCAAATAAAGAACAAAGTCAAATATTCTAATATATACCTAATATTCTAAATGTTTTTCTTTTTCTTTTTAAATATTCATATATTCTGAGGAGAAAAAGAAAAAGATAAATTCCAATATTCTAATATAAATAGATATGTACTTCTTTTTCATGGGAAACTAGACTGATAGTGCTATCTGTTCAGACATTATGTATTCTCTGACTGAATGTGAACTCTTTTTTGTCCCATCCCATCACTTCTTACTATCTACACACACACACACACACACACACACACACACCCTACACGCGCGCGCGCGCTCACCCGCACACACACACACACCCTCACACAAACACAAACACACACACATGTAAGTTTGATTGAAAGAAGAAGGTAGATATTAGATTAGATCCTAGATTTTAAAATGGTAAAATAACGAATGCCTATAAGACGGCCAATTGGGCCAGTTTAGGCACAAGTGTACAAAATTAAGTGAACACAACAAGGTATGCTCTCGTTGGCCCTACTGTATTTTCATGTATTTAACTTCAAGTACTTACTGTTTCTTCTGTAAATTGGAGGAGATAAGTAGCGTTTAAGTAATGAATGAATGACAAGTTAGATTTAAGAAAATTGTATAAGTACATATGTAAATCTTGTTTTTGGTACAATAAATAAGTTTTTGTTGTTTGTTGTTAAATTGCCAACGACCTCATTGAGGTGCTGTCATTTTCCCACCGTAAATTGCTATCGACGTCATTGAGGCTTCTCTCTGATCGTCCTCCATATCTTCGAAATTAAAATTCGAAGACCATGCCACCTGAGCGGAAAGGCGGATATTATTGATAGCAGATAGATACGCAAAACCTCCGCGCGCGAGTAAAACTCGCACTTGACAGATTTTTAATACTGCCATCTGTCTTGCCGACATTGATCAGTAGGTGAGTATGGATCTGTCTGGTGAGTATGGAGTCTTGCATGGAGATTGCTCATTAGCAAACCCAATTTATTATACACAACCGTCTATGTTGTTATAAGGTCTTGCGAAGAAGGACCAGCTAGAAGGAAGATAGGTAGCTGGAAAGCAAAGGGTTGATGTTATTTGTAATATACCGGAGCCCGCGAGTTGTCCGTTGACGCATCCCTCATCCCACATGTTGACGCATCTCTGGACATAGGAGTGCTGCCACTGCCAGCCTAAAACACCACACATATGTTTTTTTTTATGGAACTGACACGGTTGGCTACATCACCTACATCACATCCGTGATGTCAGCCCATAACACCGGGTGAACTTGGTGCCACGTCAGTGCTTCCCTTCGGTCGTGCCGGCTACGCTGAACTGGACGGAAAACACAAACTATTTACATAGCCGTTTCGACCGACCTTTCATTCAGTGCGGTGGTACCAACCCAGGCGGGTTAAACCCTACCACCTAGTAATATAAGAAGGGAGTCATATCCCTTAGTCGCCTTTTACGACATACACGGGGAGAGATGCAGTGGGGCTATTCTTTTGAAGTACCGGCCCCACACGGTACACGGTAAAATCAATCTACCTTCCTATCGGCTATTGGTTGAGATACTTGTCGTCCCGGGGCACGTAACAGTTGGAGAGGCGACCCTCGAAGTTGTGCAGAATTATGTCTATCTTGGACAAACCATCCAACTAGGGAAGCACAACTTTGACAAGGAGGCCAACAGAAGGACTCAGCTAGGCTGGGCGGCATTTGGGAAACTCCGCCACATCTTTTCATCCTCCATCCCACAGTCATTGAAGACGAAGGTTTTCAATCAGTGCGTTCTGCCAGTAATGACGTAACGAGCGGAAACGTGGACCCTGACGATGGGCCTGGTCCACAAATTTAATTTAAGTCGCTCAGCGAGCTATGGAAAGAGCAATGCTCGGCATTTCTTTTACCGATAAAATCCGTAACGACGTGATACGTCAAAGAACTAAGGTAGTCGACGTTGCTAAGAAAATAAGCAAGCTGAAGTGGCAGTGGGCTGGGCACATCTGTCGTAGACCCGACAACCGATGGGGGAGACGGGTGCTCGAATGGAGGCCACGTACAAGCAAACGCGGTAGCGTGGGACGCCCCCCGGCTAGGTGGACAGATGACCTAAAAAAGGTAGCCGGGAGTGGATGGATGAGAAGAGCGGAAGACCGCGTGTGGTGGCGTGCCTTGGGAGAGGCCTATGTCCAGCAGTGGACCGATACAGGCTGATGATGATGACGATGATGAGATACTTAGAGAAGGTTTAGTGCCCAGGTAAGTTATTTGCAAAATCCTTCGGTAAATTATTGCCGATCTAAACTTCTGGGGACCACCCCTTGCCCAAGCGCGTCGCTGTGCTGATGCAGCTGTTTATGGGAACGGACGTACAGTTTTATATGGAATCCGAGCCCGGAAGCAACACGAGTAAATGACAGAAATGTAATTAATATACTTGAAATTAGAGTTACTATCCGGTATCCGGCCTATCCGGCAATTTTTTTACTATCCGGTATCCGGCCGGATAGTTGACAGTATCCGACCGGATACAGGATAGTGAAATAATTGATTAAAAATATTAAAATACTGATTTACAAGAAGAAAACTGTTTATTCTTCATTCATTCATAGCATTACATTAATTATTTACGTACGAAAGTAGGTAAAAACAAACAAACAAACAAACATTAACTAGTGGCAAATTATGGCGAATTACAAGTTTTTCGGCGGTATTAGGTAGTAAGCGATTACGCTTGTTCTCGTAGACATAGCCGGCCTCAGAAAACACTTTCTCGCTGTATACGCTGCTAGAAGGGGAAGATAAATAAACCTTCGCAAATGTTGACAAAATCGGATATTTGCTTGAGTTCATGGACTACCATGCGTAAGGGTCACAGGATCGTTGGATTCGTGGTGCTTTTAAATAAGAATCAACCTCACTGGCGATGGCGCTCTTGCCCGGGCCCAGGACCATACTTTCGCTGACATTTTCTATCTATTCTAATCTAACTAAACCTAGACCTACGTCTGGCCGGATATCCGGCATCCCGCCAATCCACTATACGTTGCAACTTGCAACACTACTTGAAATGATACACAAAATCGTGCACTTAGGCGCAAGTCACACAGAAGACGCGTCTGGCGCGGGCGTCCTTTAGTTCCATTCAGATTTCATACACACCGAACGATGTGTCGCAAGGGCCTGGCGCGCCACGGCGCGTTTTTAAATTGCGCCTTATTTCCATAAATTTTGTTTGAAATTGGAACGGAAACAACAAGACACCCTGTGTGTGGCTTGCGCCAAAGTGGACGATTTTGTCTAATTATTATTTTACGGTTTAGTCTGTACTTCTAGGTTCGAACCTATTGCCTCTCACACATTAGGTAGACCTTTGCCGCTTGAAAAATAAAAACCTTTTTTCATAATTCAAAATTGAAAGAACTTACCTGACTGCCTGTGAAGTGGGATCACAGATCTTCCCAACGCCAGCGAGCAAAGGCCCAGAAGTAAGACGAGGGACTTCATTTTTCTTTTGTTAAACAAAATAAAAGTAAAATTAAGTGCGTTCAGTGTATAACTCTCCAGGCGTCTGAATGCTGTATTTATATAAATGTATTGCTAATAAAGGTTGAAATTATCTTTCACCAAATTAATAAGCACTCGAGTAAATTGCTTTGTGGGTTGATTGCGCGCCTGAGTGGCAAAATAATTGAATATTTGAGGAAAAACGCGTCACTGCTTATCAATTAACTGTATTTATTTGGATTCATGGATGAACTACTTTGCAGTAGATGTATCAAAGTATGAACTACGTTTTTAAAGGTTGGAATGACACAAGGTAATGCAAAATGAAACTCTTTGTTGATAACTGGACTTTATTTCTCGAACATTTAGTAATAAAGTAAACATGCAGAGAAGTTTTAATCAACTTTATGAAGTGGGTTTTACAACAGTATCCTCCTAAACTACTGGTTTACTTTTTAATTACTAGGATACAATTAGTTTCAAAAGTGGAGATTGAAACGCAGAACCATGTCAAACACACTGATTGTCACATCTGTACATATAGCTCGTTCATATCCGGCTCGAAGGACCAAGTTTAATAACGGTTCTCATTTTATATTAAAATTTCATGTCTGCCTATTCTTACGAGGAAGCAAAGAATGCAAAAATGAGGAGAGATTTAAAACGAAAAATACTGGTATTTTTAAAATATTGCGGTCATTCGAGTTTTTTTTTAAATTTCTTTCGAATTTCGAACGCTGCATTCAATGATAGGGACGTCACCAACTCCCTCAATAATTACTTGGATTAGAAAAACATTACATATTGTTATTTTATATGTACCAAGCACGTACCCGCTTTATATTTCTTTATTAGAAAGATGCTAAATAAAGAAAAAAAAATACATTCCGACCAGGATCAGCAGGTCTATTCTTGTAATTTCTGACAGCGTAATCAGCGCCACATCAGCGCTGATTCCGCTGTCAGAATTTACAAGAATAGACCTGCAGAACCCGGAACTCCGGCTTGAGCCGCCAGCGCGTTACCATTTCGCCATCGGTTCGATGATTTAATCCCTCTAAAGTTCGAACCGTATCTCTAAAGTTCGAAATATAGAAGGAATACGTCATCGATCTTATGGCGAAATGGTAACGCGATGGCGGCTCAAGCCGAAGTTCCAGGTTCGAATCGTGTTCGCGACGAATTTTTTCTCTTCATTTTCGTCAACATCTATCTAATGAAGAAAAACATTTGATGTTCAACACCTTCACTATCCTAATTCTAAATAAATAATAACGTTGACGTTTTTTTGACAAGGTTCTAGAGGATCATCTCCAATTTTGAATGTTACTGTTCTGACATCAAATGTCTGTACATAAAAAGAGCACCTTGGCTTGGCACGTCGCCAGATCTATTGTTTGAGGTAAAAAAAATTCTCATTAAAGTCACAAGTTAATGTACAGTATGTACGAAATTTGAATTAGAAACATCTTGCTATGTGGTTGTGATCCATGTTATGCATGCATCTCTGAGAGAGAGGGAGTTGTCCATGACTCGCCACGTCAATTATGTGATGACTTCGGAAAATACGAAATACTCTTTTAACGCAAGACATTTCTAATCAAGAATGTAATACCTACTGTATTTATTTTTATAGAAAAATCTACAAATTATTTTACGCTGAATAATTTTTCTCAGATCTTGCATTAATTTACAGATGTATTTTCCTATCTAAACTGTAATATTAGTACAAAACAATATGAGAATTAAACTTAGATAAAATACTGCTTAATTTCAAAATCTTACCTAGAGGGCACCTACGTTTGTGTCCCACAGTTTACCTCCAAAGTAACGAAATTACCCGTACTCATTTCAGTGGCACCCTTCAACTCAAAACGTACACTCAGCTAGAACATTGAAGATACGTCTCTAGAACGATTCTACATGCACTAGATTCCTCCTGATGCAAGGTACGTAACGTGAGGTGAGAGTTGAGATATGCAACAATATTACAAGAGAAGTATCTTCACTTAAAAAACTACTGCACGTATGAATGTAGAAAATACAAAACTATTCAGGTTGGTATGGGCACGAAAAAAGTTCTATACTTATTTATAAATCATATTCGATCTGATATTGTAGCTTTTTGAAAGCATTTTTTATATAATTTAATGGTTCATTTTTTATGTTAAAATATAATAATGAAATACTTACATAGGTAATGAAATACTTTATATTTATTTATGTATATTTATAATAAAGCTAATGATATTTGGGTAATTTATGGCTAATAACTTCATTTCTTCTCTAAAATGTGCCTAAACGTAAGGCCTTGCTCGTTCATTGTCATCTGCTGAGATTCTGTCGGCTCACGTTGCGTTGCTTGTTGGTTTTTGAGCATTCTCCTATTGTCTCGATTTCCACTCGGTCACTCGACAACCTTCATCCACGTCTCTTGATCGATCTATATTTTTTAAATCTACGATTTGACTTTGTGTAAAAAACCACCGGTCGGCGTCCCGTTGCGATCCCTCTCTATCTGCAGCATCCGGCTAGGTTCTGTGGAGCCATAGCAAGCCGATCATCCATTCTTCCTTCCTTCTTCAAAAAGCTTTAATGAAGAAACATTTTATAACTAACATTTAATGTTCGCCGCCATCTTTCTAGCAGCACATGGCGCGCCCTTTGGTGTGGTTACTGGTGCGCGGTGCGCGGTTCACTTGAGCGCCGTGCGGAGAGGTGCGGGGTTCGCGGCCGGCGCGGAGGCGCCGGTGCCGGTGCGGCCGCGCGACGCCTGCGTGGGTCGCATGAAGCCCGAGGTGCGCGCGCCTGAGCCGCGGAACGGAGGCTTCACCGCGCCCACCGAGCTGCCGCTGGAACTGGACCGCGAGGCCGGCGCGCGCGGCGTCGCCGCCTGCTTCGGCTGCTGCGGCTTGGGCACGACGCGCGGCGGCGCCGCCGCCGGCGCCTTCCGCACCGTCGCGACCGACGCCGAGCTGTTGAGAGAGCTTCTGGAGCTGCGAAGCGAGGCGCGTGACGCCGAGCGCTCTACGCGCAGCGAGCTCGTCCGTCTCGGCAGCGCGCCGCTTAGGCCGCGCCGCGCCGAATCTAGAGGAGTCCGCGGCGGAGGACGCGTTTCCTTAGCGGCGGCGACGCGTCGTCTCGCCGCGTCCACGGCGTCGATGGGCTTGGAGACGCGCTTGGGATCGCGCGGCGGCACGGCGTCGCAATCGACGTTGCAGCCGGAGGAGGCGCCCTGCGACGCGCTCTCCGAGTTGAGGCTCTGAGTCTCCTCGAAGCCCTCATCGTTGAGCTCGTGCTCGCTGCGAACCTTGGTGATGCGGCCGCCGGGTGCGTGCGGGGCGGCGGCGGGCGCGGCCGGCGTCGAGCGGTTGGTGGTGGAACGAGTGCGGTAGGTGCCGCGCGCCCACACGCCGGCCGGACTCTCCGTCGGCGACTTGAGCTCGCGAATTGCTTTCTGCACGTCCTCCTGGTTGATGGAGGTCTGTCTGCGAACGCGCGAGTAGGGCGCGGCGGTCGGTTTCGCGTCGCGAGCGGGCGTCGTCGGCGCCACCTGTCCTTTCAGTCGATCCTGCCACTTGCGCAGGCGATGCTCCTTATCTTCAGCGCTTTCGTGGAGCGGGCGCGAGGTGTGTTCGGGTGCAGCGACCGGGTAGGAGGTCTGCACGTCCAGCTGCGTGGGGCGCACGACGTGCGTCTCGGCGCGGATCTCCGGCGTCGGCTCCGGCTGCTTGCCGGGCGCTTCCTCTTCCTGCGAGCTGGAGTCGGCGGGACGCTTGTAGCGGCGCGTGCGGCGTGCGGCCGAGAACCGGTCGAACTGTCCGTCGCCGAGGATCTCGAGAAGCGCATCCTTGGGCTCGGCCGGTTTGTCGGCGGCGACGAAGCGACTCGGGAAGCTCGGCTGGAACTTCCTGCAGGGCTCGCGCTCGGGCGGCGGGTTGAAGGGCTTCCTGATGGCCGGAGGGGTCTCGATGTTGTCTGAGTCGATCTCGACCTTATTACAGGATTCTTTGGAACTAGATTTGGGCGCCGGCTGCCGGTCCGGGGTGACGAGTATGTCCGGCGGCTGGCGGCGCTTGTCCTCCTCGGAGATGGCGACGAGGGAGCTCTGTACGTCGATGTTGGGCCGTGAACGCTGGCGCCGGATCCGTCGCAGGTCCTCGTTCTCCTCCGTCTTACGCCACGGCACCTTGTTGTCTTTCGTTTGGGGCTGTACATCTGTGGAGAAGAATGAAACTGTAAGAGTGTGCGTCTGGCCTGCAGTAGAAGCTTCTGGTAATGTTGACGTCCCATATAGATACCACATGCTACGATACCAGCATAATGTAATTGTCGTCATGGTATTCTTCGTCCAGTCTACTCAGGTCAAACTGTGTGAGTAAATAAAGTGTGCAAAGTGAGACGAACCCTCGACAAGCTCCATAGCGCTGACGACGTCCTTGTCTAGAGCGCAGGCCGGCCGCCACTCCACCGCGCCGCCCCCCGCGCCGCACCCGCGCTCCGCCTGCTCCGGCAACGTGTCCAGGGTGCTCCTCTCGCTCTCTGCAATAACCCATTACAGAACTTCATTCATATGGTTCTTATTTAAGGCGCGGTTGAGCAGGTCTGCGCTCTGTCGCTCCTCCTGGTTGTTGGTAAGGAAGAGAGTGCGTGTAATCTGAGTCAAGTTCAAGCGAGCGCCCGTTGGTGTGTAGGCGGCGCGCGCGGTTCCGCAGCTCCTCGCTCTGCCGCGCCTCCTGGTTGTTAGTAAGTAAGGGAGTGCGTGTAACCTGAGTCATGTTCGAGCGAGCGCCGGTTGGCGTGTAGGCGGCGCGCGCGGTTGCGCAGCTCCTCGCTCTGCCGCTCCTCCTGGTTGTTAGTAAGTAAGAGAGTGCGTGTAACCTCAGTCATGTTCGAGCGAGCGCCGGTTGGCGTGTAGGCGGCGCGAGCGGTTGCGCAGCTCCTCGTTCGGCCGCTCCTACTGGTTGTTGGTACGTAAGAGAGTGCGCGTAACCTGAGTCATGTTCGAGCGAGCGCCGGTTGGCGTGTAGGCGGCGCGAGCGGTTGCGCAGCTCTTCGATCTGCCGCTCCTCCTGGTTGTTGGTAAGTAAGAGTGTGCGTGTAACCTGAGTCATGTTCTAGCGAGCGCCGCCGGTTGGCGTATAGGCGGCGCGAGCGGTTGCGCAGCTCTTCGCTCTGCCGCTCCTACTGGTTGTTGGTAAGTAAGAGAGTGCGTGTAACCTGAGTCATGCTCGAGCGAGCGCCAGTTGGCGTGTAGGCGGCGCGCTCGGTTGCGCAGCTCCTCGCTCTGCCGCTCCTCCTGGTTGTTGGTAAGTAAGAGAATGCGTGTAACCTGAGTCATGTTCTAGCGAGCGCAGCCGGTTGGCGTATAGGCGGCGCGAGCGGTTGCGCAGCTCTTCGCTCTGCCGCTCCTCCTGGTTGTTGGTAAGTAAGAGAGTGCGTGTAACCTGAGTCATGTTCGAGCGAGCGCCAGTTGGGGTGTAGGCGGCGCGCGCGGTTGCGCAGCTCCTCGCTCTGCCGCTCCTCCTGGTTGTTGGTAAGTAAGAGAATGCGTGTAACCTGAGTCATGTTCTAGCGAGCGCAGCCGGTTGGCGTATAGGCGGCGCGAGCGGTTGCGCAGCTCTTCGCTCTGCCGCTCCTCCTGGTTGTTGGTAAGTAAGAGTGTGCGTGTAACCTGAGTCATGTTCGAGCGAGCGCCGGTTGGCGTGTAGGCGGCGCGCGCGGTTGCGCAGCTCCTCGCTCTGCCGCTCCTCCTGGTTGTTAGTAAGTAAGAGAGTGCGTGTAACCTCAGTCATGTTCGAGCGAGCGCCGGTTGGCGTGTAGGCGGCGCGAGCGGTTGCGCAGCTCCTCGTTCGGCCGCTCCTACTGGTTGTTGGTACGTAAGAGAGTGCGCGTAACCTGAGTCATGTTCGAGCGAGCGCCGGTTGGCGTGTAGGCGGCGCGAGCGGTTGCGCAGCTCTTCGATCTGCCGCTCCTCCTGGTTGTTGGTAAGTAAGAGTGTGCGTGTAACCTGAGTCATGTTCTAGCGAGCGCCGCCGGTTGGCGTATAGGCGGCGCGAGCGGTTGCGCAGCTCTTCGCTCGGCCGCTCCTACTGGTTGTTGGTAAGTAAGAGAGTGCGTGTAACCTGAGTCATGCTCGAGCGAGCGCCAGTTGGCGTGTAGGCGGCGCGCTCGGTTGCGCAGCTCCTCGCTCTGCCGCTCCTCCTGGTTGTTGGTAAGTAAGAGAATGCGTGTAACCTGAGTCATGTTCTAGCGAGCGCAGCCGGTTGGCGTATAGGCGGCGCGAGCGGTTGCGCAGCTCTTCGCTCTGCCGCTCCTCCTGGTTGTTGGTAAGTAAGAGAGTGCGTGTAACCTGAGTCATGTTCGAGCGAGCGCCGGTTGGCGTGTAGGCGGCGCGAGCGGTTGCGCTGCTCTTCGCTCTGCCGCTCCTTCTGGTTGTTGGTAAGTAAGAGTGTGCGTGTAACCTGAGTCATGTTCGAGCGAGCGCCGGTTGGCGTGTAGGCGGCGCGCGCGGTTGCGCAGCTCCTCGCTCTGCCGCTCCTCCTGGTTGTTGGTAAGTAAGAGAGTGCGTGTAACCTGAGTCATGTTCGAGCGAGCACCAGTTGGCGTGTAGGCGGCGCGCGCGGTTGCGCAGCTCCTCGCTCTGCCGCTCCTCCTGGTTGTTGGTAAGTAAGAGAATGCGTGTAACCTGAGTCATGTTCTAGCGAGCGCAGCCGGTTGGCGTATAGGCGGCGCGAGCGGTTGCGCAGCTCTTCGCTCTGCCGCTCCTTCTGGTTGTTGGTAAGTAAGAGTGTGCGTGTAACCTGAGTCATGTTCGAGCGAGCGCCGGTTGGCGTGTAGGCGGCGCGCGCGGTTGCGCAGTTCCTCACTCTGCCGCTCCTCCTGGTTGTTGGCCCGCAGCCACGACTCGATCTTCTGTCGCCACTCTCTGCGCACACGCATATAGTCAAACAGTTTGCATGCATACTGTGTTCGCAGCAAAACTATTCGGGTGAGGTAAGGTGAATGTAGGACATTACATTTAATGGAACCTGACAAGGTTGGCTTCATCGATCGTTTACTGCGCCCGTGATGTGCGGCCGTGAGCACTTTCCTCCTGTCGAAACTAAGTGCCACGTCAATGTGCGTCACTTTGATTGCGCCGACCTCAGAGTACTCTCAAGTAACGAAAAAAACTGAACTGAATTAGACATAAAACGCGAACTAGGTATTTCCATGTAATTTTGTGGTAAAATCTGACGGGCGCTAAACTCAAGGTTACCTTCCTACATAAGAGTAAGGGCATAAGGGTTAAAAGCTGTGTTAAAACGTTAAGAGGAGTATTTTTTTACGGAAACGGTTGGCTACATCTTTCACAACATCCGTGATATCAGCCCATAACACCTTGCCATGTCAGTGCTTCCCTTTGGCCGGGCGGATTAAACCCTACCACCTAGTATGGTAAGTAGGTAAGGGACCTACAGTTTTACGTGGAAACGGAACCACGGTCAGCCTCCAACGGTCACCCATCTAAGTTCTGACAGGTGTGTTTATGATTATGAACGACAGTCGACCAATCGCACCACTGAGCTACAGAAGCTGACAAGTAAAGAGTAAGTAAGCATATCCAAGTAAAGGGAAAGTCATTACAATGTGCTAATAAAAAAAATAAGAGCGAAACTTGGACCGCAGCAGAACGACAGTCGACCAATCGCACCACTGAGCTACAGAGGCTGACAAGTAAAGAGTAAGTAAGCATATCCAAGTAAAGGGGAAGTCATTAAAATGTGCTAATAAAAAAATAAGACCGAAACTTGGACCGCAGCGGAACGACAGTTGACCAATCGCACCACTGAGCTACAGAGGCTGACAAGTAAAGAGTAAGTAAGCATATCCAAGTAAAGGGGAGGTCATTGCAATGTGCTAATAAAAAAAATAAGAGCGAAACTTGGACCGCAGCAAAACGACAGTTGACCAATCGCACCACTGAGCTACAGAGGCTGACAAGTAAAGAGTAAGTAAGCATATCCAAGTAAAGGGGAAGTCAATCAATAATATGCTAATAAAAAAAACAATAGCGAAACTTGGACCGCAACAGCAGAACGACAGCCGACCAATCGCACCACTGAGCTATAGAGGCTGACAAGTAAAGAGTAAGTAAGCATATCCAAGTAAAGGGGAAGTCAATCAATAATATGCTAATAAAAAAAAACAATAGCGAAACTTGGACCGCATCAGAACAGCTTAATATCTACGCGTGCATGTTTGAGCTCAAGCGTGTACATACTTGGGTTTGCTAGTGTGCGTCGACTGAGGCGGGTCTGGCTCGGCGGCGGCGGCGGGGGGCGGGGCGGCACGCGGCGAGGCGGGCCGCTCACGTTCGCGGTCAGCGGGCGGTATCTCCAGGCGCGCGCGCGCTACGCCGCGCCGCGACCACGACCGGTCTGTACGGAGAAACATTCGAAAGGTCACAACTACGGCCTTCAATGACTTCACTGAACATACCGGGGGATGGGGACAATCTTCGCAGTCGGTGCACGCCTTCGAAGATTGAAGAGGGGCTCAGAACGCATTTATGAGTCCCTCCAAGTGGGGGCCGGACCGCAGTCAATGCGCGTCACCGGAACCAAATTGGTGGTATCCCGGCAGCGGGCCTCCCTGCGTGCAACGACTTTCAAATGATTGTTCCATGATGAAGTCGTGACACAGTGTGGGTGCTATGGCCGCAAGGCTGGTGCGCTCGGGCCAGTGGCGGGTGAATATGAACATACCGGGCCCGCTGCAAACAGAGAGGAATCCAAGAGCAAAACTGGACAGCCACCAATTACTCGACGGGTGGCCATCCTTATAAGTTTGAGGTGATTCAACATTGTGGAATCTGCATTGAAGCGTAGGTATCAGGTAGCTTGCATTGGCTTAGAAGTCATACGATATGGTCATACACCTTTTTCTACCAAATAAGATTATATGCCTATATCAGATTGATGCCTACCAATCAGATTTCTGTCCTATTGAAGGCTAATTATCACGCACGCGATATACACAGAGGACGTACCCAGACTGCCCCAGGACTTGCGGTCGCGCTGCAGCTCGGGACTAGAGGAGAGACGCAGAAACTCCAGGAGACCACCCTCGTCATCGCCGGGGCTCACGCGCGACCGACGCCGCAGGCTTCCGGTCGGCGTCACGTCTATAACATTTCGAAAAACCGGTTTTTATTATAGGTCACATTGGCATGTCGTCCGATATGTCTCGGTCGGTACCACACACACATCAGTCAGTCAGCATGTAAGCGTCCACTGCTGGACATAGCCTCTCCAATTTTCCTCCATTCCTCCCGGCTTTCAGCGGTTCGAAACCACTGCTTTCCGCCGACGTACTTGATGTCGTCGTCTCACCTGGCGGGTGGTCTTCGCACACTCCGTTTTCCAACGTGTCGTGACGTGTTTGAGCAAATAGCTCAAACACGCGCCGAAACTTACCGGATTTTTACTATATTCGGTTGTAAGTCGACCGAACATGGCCGATATAGAAAGATTCCTTGTTCGGGTCGAAGCAATTGCATATTTACTAGGGAACTGGGCAGTGGGCAATGACACCGCCACCACAGTGGACGGTCGAACATATCGTGAATCTGGTTCCAATGGTTATCGAACACAGCTGGGCGGGCTCTCTCTACAAGTATAATCCAAGCAATGCCACCGACCTTCTCTGCTTCAAGTAATAAATATTATGTATAGTGAAGGTAGGTATAGTGAAGCGGTGACCTGGTGAGGGTGAGGCGTCGTCCGGTCTCTCGTCGGCGGCAGCGTGCTTGCCCACGCGCAGCGATCGCCTGCCCAGCCCGTTCCTGATGTCCAGCAGTAGCGACTCCATCAGCGACTCGCACTCCGACACGGGAGTGCTCGCCACGCTGCCGCCTGTCGACAATTATTTATTTTGAATTAGGTATATCCCATCTTAAATAATGAACTCGGCTTACCGGTGCGATAATGGCGAGCGCATCGCTGCAGCTCGACGTTTCGAGTCCTCTATGGGACCCGTTCTCAAGAGGACGTGCTAGCTCCTCTCTCCTCTTGAGAACGGGTCCCATAGAGGACTCGAAACGTCGAGCTGCAGCGATGCGCTCGCCATTATCGCACCGGTAAGCCGAGTTCATTATTTAATATGAGTGACGGTGCGGGACTAAAAACTAATATATCCCATCCAAAGATCCCATCTGGTAATTTTTTTTCCTATTGAGTTTGGTGGGGTTATTTAATTTGAGGACAATTAAAATAAAAATTCGCCCATCTAGCTGTGCTACCTAAAGTAAGCACGTGCGGGTTTCGTTGAGAAAAGGGACTGAACTGGATGTGACAGGGGGTGGGCTTACCATAGCATAGTCGGCTATGGACTATTTCCTAATTTATAGACGACCTTAACAATTTTTTTTTATGTAATCCTGTAGGGGTGGCTGAGTCGGAGGTGCCAAAGCGCATGCTCCGACCGGCGAATATCACCTCCGAAAAGGTAGGTGCCATACCGAAGACTTGCCTGGATTGCTGGCTGCTATGCGGCCATCTTACATCCAGTACGGTGGTACCAACCCAGTCGGCTACAATTTTAGCCTACCACCTAGTAAAGGGCAAGGGAATTCCACACAAATGTCTATCCGCAAATTGAATATCCGTGGCCACCGCATTTACCTATAAAACATGCCCAATCTGCTGAAGGTCCTACCGTCTAAGGGACCCATCCCGAATCATTGATTCACTCATATTTCGCTCCTATAAACATCAGAATAAAGATGGGAATGAGGGCGTGATAGTAGACCTGGTTTGAGCCGCAGTACGTTAGCGGCGGTGGTGGCGGCTAGGTCGCGCGCTCGGCGGCGCGCCGCCGCTTGCTCCTCATTCGCGCGCCGCCGCTCGTTGTCCGCCACGGCCGCGCGGAACTTCACGCTGAAAGACAGTATTACCTGCGGACACATTCGCATTCTAATTATTTTGTGTTAAATAAAAGTAATGCAACGCCAGCGACAAACCTGCCAAAGCAGACAGGCTAGTCTATTCGCAACAATGTGCTTTTATTTCATACTAGCTGTGCTTGCTTTGTAGGTATGTGGTTAATTATTGCTAAAATGGCATGTCCCCGCACTGCCAAACACTGCTGGCATGGCGCCTCTCTGAGCGTGGTTTCGCGAGGAGAGGCATTTTTGGATCTGTCGACTGTACCATTGGTCCCTAGTCCCTACCCATGTAGGTTTACATAAAGAAAAAACACGCACAACGTTGGCGATACTAAAGAATAATTTTAACCACAATTCACAGGTTTTTACTTCAGTAGCGTTTAAAGCAACCAACCGCAGCACTATCAAAAATACAAGGGCAGTTCTTCTAAAGAGCACACTTGGGCATATGGCTCTTCAACATTACATAGCTCTCAGGAGGGTGTGAGAGGGGAAGTAGGGTGGTAACTGTAAGTGTCTGAACACGGTATTTCACAACCCGTACCTTGAAGCACTCCTCTAGTTTGAAGGAGACGGGGTCCTCGCAGAAGAATTCAGCGAGTAACTTCCTGGTCGCCTCCACTTCCTCCATGTCCTTCTGGAGCGCCGCCGTCTCTCGTTCTGCTACCTGCAAGTTGAAACGAAAATCGGTCGAAATTTTGAACGACAATGCACAAGTAAGAGAGTTTGAGATTTGTTGAGTGGCCCATGGCCGTTGTTGAATGCCTGCGCTAAAGGCGTTGCCTTATATGTTAAAGGCACAGTGGTAGGTTAGATACCGGTTAGGCGTTTCCTTCTCTTTCCGAGTTTGATAAAGGAATTTCCTTTCATGAACACCAGTTGCTGCATTATTGGGATTTAATGTTCCTTCCCTTACCTTTTGTGGTGTAAACCCATCCGAATTGATATCAATCAATGTTCAACCAAAAGTTAGGCAATGTGTATTGGGGATAAGATCTCCCCTTGGTCGTCGAAACTAGCGAACAGCGGACGTAATAAGACCACGGCGAAAATGGAGTATTAGAGAGTAGGAGGTATTAGAGATGTGTATGTCCAGCAGTAGACACTCTGGCTGACTTGTTCAGGCAATAAGGTATCAGAGATACTCACAACTAAGAAGTCTCCCATCTGCAGCTTGATCTCCTCCTGCGTGCTCGGCTGCTGTATCTCCCGCTTCACCACGCAGATCCTGTTGTCCAGAGTTTTGATTTCGTTGTGCAGTTGCTCCACGCTCGTCTTAGCGGCGTCTTCTAACACGCGCACGTCGTCCGCGAAGTGTATCAGTTCCTTGTTCTTCTTTTCTGTTTGCTGGAATCGGGGGTCTAGTCATTGCTCTGTCTTGTGAAATTCGAGCGCTACCGACGTTAAGTATATATTCTTTCTTTGAGGATGGGGGGAGAATGAGAAGAGAATAATGTATAGCGAAATATAAGTGAGGGTTTCGTATTTCCCTCTCCCCCTCCGATGCCTATGGACTAAACTTACAGCTGTTAAATTGGAACTTAACCCAATATGAGGATCCCCAACACATTCCCAAATGTTAATACATATTTATCTTTACTCTGTATAAATCGGCACGGTCTGAGTTGTGACTCGTATCGAGGTTAGGGGTAAGAGGCAAAGGGAAAGGGAAATTCGAACATTATATTTACTTCACCTCCTTCCTTTACTCTTTAAGAGTGTAAAGAAAGGCGGGGAAGAGGCGCAGATCCTCCTTCCGAGTTCCGCGCCGTCACAGCTCCACTCGTCAAGATAGGGCAGATACTAACTAATGAATTATCTAAGTACCTAACCCTTAATAAGTCTGCGCGAAAAAGAGAATATTGCGAAGTGAGTGCCTTCACATCAAAAGTCACAAGCGTGTGGATGGATGGATGGAGTGGAGGATGTGATGGATGAGGTACCATAGCGACGTAGTGCATGAGATTCATGCCGGGCTTGTTGGCTCGGATGTCGGTGAGTTTCTGCAGAGAGCTCAGCTTGACACCAGCCGCGCCGCCCGCGTACCCACCCGCGTTGAGGAAGTTTCCGGCGATCAGCGCTATGTACAGCACCTCCTGGAAACACAGACAGAATAGAAATATCAGTTTCAGAATTTAACTGGGATAAAATTTGATGGGTTCACTCATACAAGAGGTATGTCATTGGATAAATAGAGTAACCTTTTGACAGAAATGTCTGACGCTCCTTACTCATCCTCCGCATGTATCAGCCATTGGGCTTTACTAGTCGCTAGCCTAGTCACCCCGACAGTATGTGGAAGGAAGACGAAGGTTTAGGTAGCTGGCTGCAGACCAAGAGAATGCACGAAGATATTGTATATCCCATTCAGGGATATATAATATATATATATAGCAACAGCGTTTACAAAAAATGGAAGGTTGGCAAAAAAGGGCTACCTTCGTAGGACCATTTGCTTGTACAGCAGCCATAAAATACACACCAACCAACACCCAACGTACTTGTAAAGCCCGGCTGGACATGAGGTCGTCTCCTGCTACGAGAACGGCGTTGATGGAGCTCTCCAGGTAGCTGGTGGTGGACGCGAACTCCTCCTTTAGCAACATGGACTCGATACGCAGTTTGTAACTGTCGAGGGAACAAAACTTTTGGTTGGAATCTGTAGGATCTGTAAAGTAGGTATGTATGATGGTTAAATCTGTAGACTCTACAGATTTAACCATCATACATACCTACTCTACAGTGTAGAGGTTTATAAAACTGGTATAAAAAGCCTATAGATTGACGAACTTCGAGTAAGTACCATTGAACAAAATATATGTATATGGACATAATATATCACATAATATGTTCATATTGGAGAGATAATTGGAACAAAGAAACATAGTCGTCCAAATAGTTCCCTTATACAGAACGCATATCAGACGGACGGTTCGTAATACGGATGTAGGCAGGGGTATCGCATGAGAACGTTGGAAGAAATAAATTGTCATTGACGAATAATTATGGAAGTTATTGCAGCAACAGCCATTAAAAGGAGAATATTATATGGGTATTCTCCCTTGGAACCCACGGAACACTTGTGTAATACACATAAAACATATACTGCCAAAATCATAGCCTTTCCTTGGCTTCATAAAAGCTGGGTAAAAATAAACTAGGGCTTCCACTCACTTAGGCAGCTGAATGAGCTGCAAGAGGAACTTCTCGGCGTTGCCGAGTTTGTTAACGTCGCCGTTGAAGGATTTCAGCATCTCAGTCTCATCCAGTTCCGGGAGGATCTTGAGCAGTCCGCGCAATTTCTCAGCCCCGACCTCCTCGTGCTCGCCCTCTCGGAGGAGCTGGATTATGTCTTCGTTGGAACTGCGAAGGGGGCCATTGTTAAACTTATGTAAGATTTGCATTTCTTGAGCTTCAGAACCACGCTTGTTAGCATGCTTGTAAAATCAGTTAGATGTATGTTTAGCATTCGATATTCACTCAGTGCACTGTAATAAGTATGTGTAGGAATTACTAGGAATAATATCATTCTTCAATGTTCTAACCCTAACCTACATAACTGTCCCTTGGGAATGAGAAAGAAAGTGGTCTGGGCGACTTGGAACAGTAGTTATTAACAACGACAGGCATAATTTATAGGGTTCCGTAACAAAATGCCACAAAAGTTTCCTATTTGATGAAACTTCGTTGTCCATCTCCGTTTATCTTTCACAAGAATTTTAACTTATATACATAACAATTATATTACATTACATACATAATTATATACATAATTACCAGGGATAAACAACACTTTGTGTTCACCTGCGGAACTGCTTCAGGAAGATGTTAACGTTGAGACTGCGCTTGCCGTCCAGCAGCGTGATCTCCGAGGATTCCTTGCGCGGGCGCCGCTCCCCCGCCGCACACCCCGCACCCCCTCCTGCCCCGCCACCGCCGCCGCCGGCACCCTCGTGCATGGGGCTCCGACCTAGGCGCGGCGAGGAACCCGCTGAGCCTGTAGGCTGCACCTGTAGTTGGGGAAAATAGAGATGACAATTTAAAATTCTCCCCGAGGTCTGACCTTCTTCAAAATTTAAAGATCCGTATGTATGACCAGGGCGTCCTCCCGGTAATAACGTACGAGTGTGAACCATGGACTCTGACGGTCGCTGTGGTCCAAAGGTTGAAAGTTGCCCAGCGAGAAATGGAGCGAGACATGTTGGGAATATCGCTACGTGATATGATGCGTAACGAGGCGATCCGGCGACGCAATAAATTAGTCGAAATTAGACATCGGGTGGCTAAGCTCAAAGGGCAGTGGTCTAGGCACGTCAGTAGAAGAGACGACGACCGTTGGATTAACCGTGTCCTACACTGGCGGCCGTGGACCGGAAAACGTAGTGTGGGAAGACCACCCGCCAGATGGGACGACGACGGCATCAAGTACATCGGCGGAAAGCAGCGCTTCCGTACCGCTGAAGGCCGGGAGGACTGGAGGAAAATTGGAGAGGCGTATGTCCAGCAGCAGACGCTTATACGCTGACTGACTGACTTGGGTCTAGTCCGCTGCGCGACCGGAAAATGTGAACGGGGAAACTGGCAGTCCGACTTAAGGAAAGGGCCCATAACGTTCACACTTAAGAACAATGCTTACGAAGTATATGTATACGTGCGACTGTGCCCACTGCCCGTGACAGATGAATCATGAATGGATGGACAGGTGCACAGCAATCATGACGAAACTATATGAGTTCAAGTAGTTAAATAACAATTCCTCATCCTCAGCACTTCCTCCCTTGACTCCCGGACTGGAGGATGTAGAGCAGTGGACGCAGTCACGCTGACTGACTGACTTCCATGAAAACATAGAATGGCACGTATTTAAACATTTTGCAGACTATGTTACATGGTTACCTCTTCGTTTTCCGCTTTTATTCTTGCGGTCAGTGTCGAATTTCGCACTTCCGACCTTTCATCACAGCAGAAGCCGGTGACATTGCCGCTACAATACCCAGTTTTAGATGGGAAGTGTCTATTCGTAGGTATACCTGCATCCTGCATGCAGGTATATATACCTACGAATAGCCCTCATGTCATACCGAGGCTATTCGCAGCAAAACCAAGACGGGGTAGTCTCCTGTTTCTCCTGTTTTATACAAAAACTACATGTGCCGCCTCAACATTAACCCTGGCAATTTTTTTTAACCACCAAATCCTCATTCCTACGAATAGCCCTGTCATTTTAGATGTTAACTATACGCACTATAAGACGATGTGATTTACCTGTTGACAGAAGAGGCCCTCGATCTCGCCCCAGTCCAGCTCGGCCATCGGCGAGTGTTTGTGGCTGGAGGCAACCAGCGACCAGATGTTGTGTTGTCCTATCACCTGCAACATGAAAGCGTACACCTTGACCTTGGTTCAAAATGGCTTCATCACCGAACGCATGCAAACCCGTTGTAGCAGGTGGAGACTGCGTGCAAATGTTAGGGCATACAGCAACATTCAAAGTTTTGGGATGATGAAGACATTTTCAGGCAAGTAGTTTAGCTGGTAAAGTGACTTTCTCCTAAAGCCGCGTAGATCAGGTTTCATTTTCTTTGTAAGTAGACAAGGCAAACAAAACGTTCGAATCTGTATGAAGTATGAAAATAAATATGATTTGAGAGTAAAAAAGCCGCCAAGTGTGAGTTGGACTCGCGCATCGAGAGTTTCGTACCACCACAGAATTTATTTGAGTAATGTGTTTACCAAAATCTAAATAGAAAATAACGAAACGCCTAAATCTAAACTACAGCAATGGACTGATTGTCAGGCAAACCGTTGCTTCTTGCAGTTAAAATATAAAAAAATACTTTTGTTTGTCCCAACTATTACATTGTCGAAATAAACCTGCAGTTTTCCTGTAATCTATGGCCCTATTTTAGCGCAAGACACCTAGGGAACGGTAATTTTTTGCACATTTTTAGCTATATCAATGAGACCACTGAATGGTAAAAAAAATATTTTTGGAATCCTTAAATTTTTTAGCGCAAGACACCTAGGGAACGGTAATTTTTTGCACATTTTTAGCTATATCATTGAGACCACTGAATGGTAAAAAAAATATTTTTGGAATCCTTACATTTAGCTCTTTCAAATGATATACCACACAGAATATGATTTAAACTTTTTTTATTACCCCCCATATTCATCTACAATTAATTTATATCTACATACTTATTGATGAGCGTTATATATGTATGTGCGTCATCAAGATCTATCACAAGTTTCTATGCTACTTAGTTTTCGAGAAAAACCTCTGTGACAGACGGACGCACGTGATCTTACCTGACCTTACCTTGACCTTTTAAGGTACGGGACCCTAAAACATAATTGCTTTGAGTCATTGTGACCTGCTCCTCACTTTCAAGAATGGCGTACCTATCGAAAACCAAACATGCTAGTCAGCAACATGTTGACTGACCTTGTTATTAGGTATCTTGTTCCAGTTGATGGTCTTCATCTTGGTCTTGGGTAGCGGTGTCTCCTGCTGCGGGAGCCGCACGTGCTCGAGCGCGGGCGGCGGCGGGGCGGGGCGCGCGGCGGACGGGCCGGGCGGCGGCGGGGGCGGAGCGCCCGGAGGCGGCGGCGGCCAGCCTGAGGGGGGCGGCGGAGGAGGACCTGGTGGAGCTGACAGATTGTTTTTATAAAATATTTGTAAGCTTAAGTTCATGCAAGACAGATTCCCCAAAAATCTTTTATTTGTTTACCTATATCTTTTATTAAAAACTGATCTGATCTGGGGGCAAGGCCGTGTTCCCGCCAAGTCATGTAAACATAGTGTCTTTCTTGATTACGATCTTTTGTTTGGTACACTTTGGTCTACCATAGCGTTCACACTTACGAACAATGCTTATGAACAAGCTTACGAAGTATATACGTGAAACTGTGCCCACTGCCTGTGACAGATGGATCGATGGACAGGTGCACAGCATACATGACGAAACTATATCAGTTCAAGTAGTTAAATTACAATTTCTCATCATCAGCACTCCCTCCCTTGTCTTTATAATGTAATAGTAGGTACAGACCAAGTCTTTGTCTAACTAACCTGTCCCTCAATTTCTACTCTTCCTAGCACCGCTCGGAAATTCGCAGACTAACGCTCGTAATTTTTTTTAATGGAAACTAACACCGTTGGCTACATCACCTACAACATCCGTGATGTCAGCCCATAACACCGGGTGAACTTGGTGCCATGTCAGTGCTTCCCTTCGGTCGTGCCGGCTACACTGAACTGGACGGAAAACACAAACTATTTACATAGTCGTTTCGACCGACGACGTTTCATTCAGTGCGGTGGTACCAACCCGGGCGGGTTGAACTCTACCACCGAGTAAGGTAGGAAGGGAAGGGACCTACAGTTTTACGTGGAATCCGAACCACGGCCAGCCTCCAACGGTCAGCGGTCACCCATCCAAGTACTGACCGCGCCCAGCGTTGCTTAACAATCAATAGCAACAGACGACTGTCTGCACCACTGAGCTATCGAGGCGACGAATGACACATACAAAAGAGAAACAGAACTTATGCTTAATATACCTATGGCCGGTGGTGGTGGAGGCGGAGGCTGCGGCGGAGGCGGCGGCGACAGCGGCCTCTGGACCGCGCCCAGCGTTGCTTAACAATCAATAGCAACAGACGACTGTCTGCACCACTGAGCTATCGAGGCGACGAATGACACATACAAAAGAGAAACAGAACTTATGCTTAATATACCTATGGCCGGTGGTGGTGGAGGCGGAGGCTGCGGCGGAGGCGGCGGCGACAGCGGCCTCTGAAGACTGGGTTTGCGACTGGGACTGCATACGGACTCACGGTGTTGACAGCCCGAACAACCGAATTTTGCCTGCGGATGTTAACACGAATAAGCCATCTTTCACTCAATTTACGAGCGTTACTACGGGCGCAGAAGGCTGCCTTAGCCTGGCGCCTTCGTCACTGTCTATTTCTTTGTCGATCGAAGCCGACGGAATGAAGCATGGGTGTGGTGTCTTCTAGACGCTTATAGCCACAGAACTCGATAACAATCAAAGGAGTAAAACGATTCACACTGCACAGACAACGAGGTCCACTCCAATTTTGTGAGATTGCGCTGATCAACCTCCATGCATATGTACATCGGCATTGCGAAAGTTTACAACAACGCACAAATCATTGGGTAGTAGCTAGCAAACACAGCAGCAGCGTAGACGCACAGTTGGAGACAGGATGTTGTCATCTCTCCACACTCTCTACCGTCTCCTAGAAGAGGGAGAGATGGCAGTAACCTGAACACTGGGCGCGCGCAGTAGCTTGGCAGCATCCTCTCTGCTCTCCAGCAGAGTAGCGCGGTGCACGAGTGTCTCTGCCGTGTCCCAGACGATGTCGCTCACCGCCTCCTTGGGATCGATGCGAAGCAGGTGCTGTAGGATGCTGAGGAATGGGATCTCTTGAGGAGTGTCTGCAACCTGAGAAGACCATCTAATCTTAGGCTAATAATGGTGTTAACGAACATTTGGTGGTTCACAGGGATTGCGAATCCGACACACAATGCGTCCCTTCTAAATGACTCGAGCTTGTACTTGGGATAAATATACGGACAGGGATTGGGTTCAACATTTTACTAGTGCAAGTATGCGTATCTCCTCGTAGTGTAGATGTGAAAATGGATTATCTGTAATCTTTAAATTATCTTCCCATAAAGTCAGACTCCAAGACTCCCAGACGTTTGAAAGGATGTTTGTGTACCTAGGATGTAGGTAAACAGGCCTAGTGAGTAATATGAGTGTACCGCTTCTAAGTCGATTAGTCACCGCGCGAATGACTTTATCATAACGAGACCAGCAGTATACTATCAAAAGACTGATTAAACAGATATAACGTCATGCATGCACGGAAAGAGAGTTAGACCTGTTTGAGTATGGCGTAGAAGACATCGAGATGTGAGTTAAGGTTGATGCCGCCGGGGCCCTGCGCCTCGTCGCTCTCCCGCTGCTCTTCGAAGACGTCCAGCTGCACGCCCAGGTCCGGCTGGCTCGCCGCCTCGTGTCTGCGGAGACGCCGCCGTGAACACGAGTTGTTTCATGATTTAATATAAAACTAGGTTCCGGCCCTTGTATTCGCCCATACATCCAACATCCATCTAATAAACCACAACGGAGCGGCCGAAACGGCTAAGAAATTTGTTATACAGACCGGTTTTCCGCCCAGTTCAGTTTCACCGACAATAAATCAAAAGGGAAGCAGGTCTGCCGCCCATACCGCGATAGTTAACAGTTCCGACAAGACAGAGATTACGGGTATATCAGATGGTGTAGCCTACAATGTCAGGTTCCACAACAGAGATCCTTGAAAGTGGCCCAAAAGAGATGCCACATGGGGATAAATTCTCAAATGTCAATGTACTTCGTTAACTGATAGGTAAGTATGTTTTTCATTATTGCCCTTGTCAATCTTATTCCAACGATTTGCTCTACAATATCGGCCAAGCCACAGGTCTTAAATACTCAATGTGTTCGCTTAACGTCTGCATGCCTAAGTATGGTAATAGGATTTGATGACTCGTTTAAGACTTGCGGTTTGTGGTCCAATTAATACTCGCCCACACGCGTATTGGACGGAATCACATAAGATAAATGTATCTATATGAAAAGGGGTATAACAAACATTTGCAACAACTGATATTAGCAATTTGGGCTGGAACGGGTGGATTATTAGACCCAGGCAGGAGCTGCAATGGTAAGAATCCAGGCACAGGTATCCTCCTTAAGTAAAACGATGAAACATATCTTATAAAAAAGTTTGCCTTCCTGGCAAAATGTTCTGTTTTTCAAGTATCGAGGTTCTACGACGCGGTGGACGAGATATAAAAGCCGATTGGTTCAAATCACCAGCGCCATGGTGAATGAACGGTTCTTCGGACTAAGCTCGATGTCATGGATTGAGACACGTCTGTGAGTGAGCAACTTCACCAAATGATATGTAATTCATTTCATTACATATCAATTGGCGAAGCAGATTGCTTCAAAGCGATGATTGGATAAGACCAAATATGGTATGGTAGAAGCGTGTCTCTGCTAAGTTCGTCACCATCTATCTATTTCCTTCCTGACATTGCTGTACGGTTGACAGTGATATATGTACACCTATAGTCTGTAGAACCTTTTCACATTAACTAGCTTCCTGTAGGTAGACCATTCAGAAGACCGGTTTGGAGAGTAATACCGAGTGTGACAATGTCCTACGGGTACATCAGCACTTTTGGAGCTGTTTTGTCCGCCAAAAGTTAGTCATGCTAACTTTTGGCAACAAAAAATGTAAATACAAAGAATGCTTCACTGGACATTCAGTGCAAAAACTGAGACCTTGATTGGTTCAATTCGAGGTTCAATGGATGTAAAACAATAAAGTTAGATTAATTAGATGTTGGAAAATTAATTACTTGGTACAATAAATTAATCGATTTACTCACCTTAGGTTATTTAGCGTGGGTAGAAGGCCGAGCCCTGAAAAATAGCATGGTTTCGGTTATATTGTTTATTCGATTCGAATTGGTTATAAATCTGATAATACAAGGCCGAATTTGTGTGTGAGACACGCTGGGTCTCGAAGGCATACTTTGTACACTTGGTGACTATTTGATACCACAGAGCAGCGATCGACGGCCGTCTTCCCCAGCCTTGCTCTGAGTTTATTTTTTAAAATGTAGGTAGATATAGATGTCCATGGGTAGATAACAATCCGTCACACCGGTGATGAAAACACCGCGAGGAAAACTGTACACTATCAAAATTAACTGGTTAACGCGTTAGTTAACGCGTTGTTGTTATTGTATAAATAAATCGTAGAATGGAAGCAATTTCATTCTTCAATAGTTCTCAACGGGGTAAGAGACTAACAAACGAAACACTTACCCCGAATTCTTTAACCCTCTCCGAGGTAAAATCGAGGGTTACATACAACATTAAAACATCGGTCAAGTGCGAGTATTACTAGAGCACAGAGGGTTCCGTAGATACGCTATACTATACATGTCCAATATTTTGTCTATATTCTATATTCGTCTATATTTTGTCATTCCATAATGCGAAATATAAATACATGTGGCGCCATCTATTATTCAGTATCGTGCATATGTACTAATACATTATTAGTTTCTTGTATGGGGACCCCTTTGTCACTTTTTGCTTTTCTTATTATATGTTGGCAAATCTGCCATAATAACACATATTCTGTGAAAATTCCAACCGGCTGCCTATTATGGTTCAAACAATACAGCCCTAGGACGGACGGACATACAGACGGACAGACGGCGAAGGCTTAGTAATAGGCTTCCGTATGGATATACGGAACCCTAAAAATTAACCCCATACCGATGAATTCATTCCGTATGCGTATGCGGTCCGGCAGACGCGGGGCTGATATGATCAGGCAGTTGATGAAGGCGACGAGGGCGGTCTTGTAGTCGGTCTGCGTCGCGCGCTGCAGCTCCTGGACTATGACGCTGAGGCGGTACCGCTCACCCTTCACGCTCTGTAACCGCAGTTGTAGATCTTCAGTTATTTATAATTTAGTAATATTCACCTAAACAGTTCAGAAGAAGATGTATAGCGCAGGGAAATAATCACGAATGCCTGTCGTAACAGGGCGGGCGGTGGAGACAAAACCTTAGTCATGTTGCCCTGCATGACATTTAGGGTTCCGTAGTAGCCACGCTGGCTGGTCAGGTACCTGACAGATATGTGCTATAGATCTAAAAGAATATAATAATAAAATGCCAATTTGGTCCTTACAGCATGGAATTTGACTTGAATTTGAAGTTAGAGAAAATAACATTCTAGTGGACTGAGGCGCCGCCGCGCCGCGCCGGCGTCACTGTCATCGTCACGCAGTTTCACCACCTGCTTCTTGACGGGCGTGGTGGGGGAGCAGAGCGCCGCCGCCAGCTTGCCCGCGTACTCCGCGTGCTCCACTATGTAGCCCAGCCCCGCGCCTGTGCACTCACCATGTACTGCTGCAGCGTGTCGAGTGCGCGTGCGTAGCCGTCCGCGTTGTACACGCACAGCGCGGACAGCAGCTCCACCACCTGCTTCTTGACGGGCGTGGTGGGGGAGCCGAGCGCCGCCGCCAGTTTGCCCGCGTACTCCGCGTGCTCCACTATGTAGCCCAGCCCCGCGCCTGTGCACTCACCATGTACTGCTGCAGCGTGTCGAGTGCGCGTGCGTAGCCGTCCTCGTTGTACACGCACAGCGCGGACAGCAGCTCCACCACCTCCTCCTTGACGGGCGTGGTGGGGGAGCCGAGCGCCACCGCCAGCTTGCCCGCGTACTCCGCGTGCTCCACTATGTAGCCCAGCCCCGCGCCTGTGCACTCACCATGTACTGCTGCAGCGTGTCGAGTGCGCGTGCGTAGCCGTCCGCGTTGTACACGCACAGCGCGGACAGCAGCTCCACCACCTGCTTCTTGACGGGCGTGGTGGGGGAGCCGAGCGCCGCCGCCAGCTTGCCCGCGTACTCCGCGTGCTCCACTATGTAGTCCAGCCCCACGCGGCTCTCCATCTTTCCGGCTCTGCAACAACAAACACCACGCGTTCAGTTCCGCCGATCTAACTGAGCAAATCATCGTCAACGGTCATGACGGAAAACTTAAACTTAGAAACCAAACACCTGTTAGAGCTAAAGTTTCATTAACCGGTCTGGAGTGTGCCAATCAGTCTTCAAACCGGACTGGCATCACATTGAGGGCGAAGCGAGTCTCCAACCTCGAGCTCAACCACCCAATTCCATCCCACCCAGTTATATTGACACAGACCAGTCTGAACAATTTTGGAATCTCAGCCCTATCAACCATTTTCAGGAAAAAGAAATATTGTTTTCAGATTTAGTAGATACTAAAATTACTTTTATTTTTAAGATATAACAATTTTTTTATTTTTAAGATACCAATCCTAATGTCGCTGACCTTAGCAACACGTCAACTAGTCACCCATACAAACATTCGATGGCCAGCCTACTTCTGAGAGCACGAATATTCAACGCGAAACAAAAGATCCCGTTTCAATTCAACAGTCCGTGTTAATCTGTTCGACTTCACATCGCACACAATGGACATGTAAATAATCTATTACAATATTAATAAAAGATTTAACGAATGTATTGATGTGACCTATCATCCCTGGGTCAAATGCCAGTGCGCGATCTCCTTCCTTGTTCTGTTGATGTGACCTGTAGAGCCAGTAAGTTAGACTGATAGAGTTTAGCAAGCCAATCGTGATGCTGGAGTGGAACAACTAAATAAATTATGTTTTATTGATTTTGTTGTTGTTGTGAAAATGAGACATACTTAAAAAGGAGGCAGATTTAAAACCAACCGAAATTACCTACATGTTAGGTTTTGCATCGTGCTGTGTCTGCTCCATTTCAGCTAAAAAAAATAAATTATTTGTGAATAAGTGTTGCACCTAAATTATTTTTTGGCTGAATAAACTTTTTTTCTTTATTTCAAATCCTGTATGTGTGATTGGGGCAGTGCTGACGAACCAAATAATGCTCGTACAGTCGTCGCAGTCAAATCACCTCGCGGAATCAAGCCCTAGTGGCAGTAAGGACTATTAGAATAGGGCTGTTCAGCAATATATTATTAAACGACGCTTGAAAACTTTCAGGTTACAGGTATACTATTTCGAGAAAGCACACCCTAGCAGAAAGCGGTGCCACAAAGAAAATACCACGAGAAGTGATGGGTTCTCAAATTCGACAAAATAATGCAATTTTTTGCTGGAAAGACGTTTGCGACGAGTTTTGCGGAGATAGGTTGAATTTCAGCGAATAATTATTGATGCAAGTTCATCAGAGCAGCGTCTGTGATAGTACACCTGTAAACAGACTACCTAAGCGAACGCACAAAATGTCTGTGTCTGTGATACTTTAGCTTTCGTTTTCACGGTCTTTTTGGCCTATGAGCTTCAACAGTCGTCCATATCTTTTTATGCCGACAGTACCAGTTTGGGCTGATGCTTCGTGTTGGTGTTGAACGTCAATCATCGGCAGTGTGTCAATCAATTTGTGGCTGGACGATAACATGTACACTTCTGGTACACTTGCGATTAACCAAAATGTAGACAATACTGTGATGAGTAGGAATTTGTTCATTGAAGGTCATGGCGATAAGCGAAGTTTTAGAAGTACCATATGTATAACATGAGATATATAATTGTATTTACTTTAAGTCTATAATTGGCTTTTTTAACCGACTTCAAAAAAGGAGGAGGTTCTATGTTCGGCTGTATGTATTTTTTTTTTATGTATGTTCAGCAATATCTTCCCCAATTGTGAACCGATTTCGATGATTCTTTTTGTGTTCGGTTTAGTCTAGCTCCAAGGTGGTCCCATTTTTTTTTTGGTCAAGATCGGATTGGAAAGCGAGGGAATCGCGAGGCCGAAGGCCGAGCGATTCCGCCGAGTACATTAATAGCAAATAAAAATTACTAAAAAAACTGTGAAATAAAAAACTATTTAAAGAAATATAAAAACCGCCTTCAAAAATGTATGAAATAAAAAAATAAAAATCGAACCCTAGAGTTGAAGGCGGTGGTGCTAAAGCAAGCAAAAATAACCGCCCGCCTTCAACTCTAGGGTTCGATTTTTATTTTTTTATTTCATACATTTTTGAAGGCGGTTTTTATTTTAAGTCTTTAATTTGTAACTAAGTGCCACAGCGGCTTATCACATATCACTGCATCTTATGTAAGTTCAGACATTTCCAAAATATTTTTCTTTAATTTTGTACTCTAGCTAGATGGCATAAGTTGACGGTGGGAACTTACCTAAGGTTGCCACCGCTAGGGAATGGAACTAACTGTCTTCTGGCGAGTGTAATCCTTTAACCTGGGTGTCTTTAATTAAACGTCGTATTAACATTGCCCATTTATTTCCTCCCAAGTACAGCTATGGGTTTTTCAAAATAGCTTTTTTCTAGTAGATAGGTACATTGTTACACGAGTGTGTGTGTTATAAATATTGGTTCCCCCGAGATACCTCTAGTTCTAGTAGATAGGTACATTGTTACACGAGTGTGTGTGTTATAAATATTGGTTCCCCCGAGATACCTCTAGTTCTAGTAGATAGGTACATTGTTACACGAGTGTGTGTGTTATAAATATTGGTTCCCCCGAGATACCTCTAGTTCTAGTAGATAGGTACATTGTTACACGAGTGTGTGTATTATTTATTACTATTAGTTCCCCCGAAGTACCTCTAGTTCTAGTAGATAGGTACATTCTTACACGAGTGTGTGTGTTATTAATATTTGGTTCCCCCGAGATACCTCTAGTTCTAGTAGATAGGTACATTGTTACACGAGTGTGTGTGTTATAAATATTGGTTCCCCCGAGATACCTCTAGTTCTAGTAGATAGGTACATTGTTACACGAGTGTGTGTGTTATAAATATTGGTTCCCCCGAGATACCTCTAGTTCTAGTAGATAGGTACATTGTTACACGAGTGTGTGTGTTATAAATATTGGTTCCCCCGAGATACCTCTAGTTCTAGTAGATAGGTACATTGTTACACGAGTGTGTGTGTTGGTACTGTTGGTTTGCCCGCGATACCTCTAGTTCTAGTAGATAAGGTACCTTTTTACATGTGTGTGTGTGTTGGTACTGCTGCTTCGCCCGCGGAGCGGAGGTCACAGTAATGCTAGTATAGTAATTAGTGGTTAGTAAAGGCTATTAACAGTTTGTCATGCTCAATGAATACATAATCTAGCGTTGAATTATTCTGTCATCTTGCATCATTTCGTTTGATAGATTTAGCTCGTTTAGATATTCGGTAAAGAAAGCTATTCTGGCATAACAAGTCTTCTTGAAATGAAAATCTGGGCGGAATTTGAGAATGTTTATATGTAGCATAGACGTAATTTCTCTAAAAGATGTAGGTTTTCAGTTTTTACCAATATATTTTACATATTTACTCATACTTCTTACGACATGTAAACTGTATTCAAAATTCCTCAACTTCCATGGAGGTTTTCGATTAAAAAATACATAGAATAACTTGGCCATGTTTATCTAAATAGATTTTGGAGAACATAGGATATTTGTGGGTTTGGGACACTAAGTAGCACAGAAAATGTGTTTTTTTTTTGTTTTTTTTATGGAAACTGCCACGGTTGGCTACCACCAACACCACACCGCCAAATAACACCACCTACTACAACTGTTATAACAGCCCATAACACCTTGGTGAACTAGTTGCCTTGTCAGTGCTTCCATTCGGCCATGCCGGCTACACTGAACTGGACGGAAAACACGAACTGTTTACATAGCCGTTTCAACCGACCTTTCATTCATTGTGTTCAAATAAAGCTTATCATTGTCATATTTAAGTGGAGAGAAAATAATAAAACAAAAATAATTGATCGCCCTAGCCTATTTATTTAATAGCTGTAAATTGAAAATAACCTACCCAACTAACCTAACGTTATATCACAACATCCAAACGATTCGACACAGTTGAGAAGTAGTTCACAATAGTGGAATTTAGATTAAACAATTTGCATCGAAAGTGAATGAAAAACTATAACATAAAACAAAATTAATTCTGCAAAAAACATTCTCTTTTTATGATTTCCACAGAGCCAGCGAGCTGTAGTAATGTAATGTAATACGTTCGCCTATAACTCGGGGATGGCTCAATTTATTTACAAGCTGTTTTTACCAATGCAATTTTAACTCCGAAATGTTATTAATAGGCATATTATATGCTGTACATACCACGGTTTCCTAACCTGTACGTTACAACACCAGGGAGTTGAGCTACCACGGTCGTCGCGGTCGCGGCAAGAATATAGAGAGAACTCGTAGGTACCGACATTAGTTATACTTTCATGAGTCGCACATAACTCGCTGCGAAATTAAAAAATTAGGCGTCCTCTATATTTCATTTGCAATATAGTTTGATTTGCGAAAACTTCACGCTTCTGTTAATTTGAGGGACTGAACAAATTTACCTTGCGAGTTTTTTTATACTATTAAATTCATAAATATGTTCCTAGAAATGAGGTCAACTTAGGGAAGGCAAAAAAAATAATAAAAATTAAAACATGTTGAAGGAGTTGTACTTCACGCTTCTGTTAATTAGAGGGACTGAACAAATTTACCTTGCGAGTTTTTTTATACTATTAAATTCATAAATATGTTCCTAGAAATGAAGTCAACTTAGGGGAGGAAAAAAAAAATTCAAACATGTTGAAGGAGTTGTACTCTAAAAAAAATTTGGAGCCCCTGGACTGATACAACACGTATCTCAAATATGGGCTGAGCAGGAGGTATAAAAGTGATTGAATTTGGAGCAAAATCGGAGTCATATTTGCTGTTAACTCGGACTTTAACGCGAGCGGGACTTCGGACAGAGTAAGTGATAATAGTAGTAATATATTGAAATGATTATTAAATAGAAGTTAAGCGCCTATAAAACGTGCATTAATCGAAGTGGCACAACAGGTTTAAAAGCAGTCATGTATTAAAATATTCCTAGGTACATAACTTATTTTAATGTCGACTGCACTTTATTCATAGTAGGTATTAACATTTTTGCGGATTTTCTCGCAACTCTGCTCACGGCCTTGTCAGTTTGGGCGAGGTTTCTGAACTGTGCATAGGAGTTAGATATTGTTATTAGGCTAAATGCTATATTCTCTGCCTACCCCACCGGGAAACAGGCGTGACGCTATGTATGTATGCTATATTTTCTACATCGTAAGCCAGCAGGGTTGGTTGATTTATGTGGTGTCGTCGTCTTGCATATAAAAAAGGGGCATACTAGCAAAATTTTGGCGAAACCCTGAAAATTGCCTACAAATTACCGGGGTTTTAACTAAGAAGATTAGGAGAGGTTTTTAAATGAAGGGAAGCACTGACATGGCACCTAGTTCACCCGGTGTTATGGGCTCACATCGCGGATGTTGTAGGTGATGCAGCAAACCGTGTTAGTTTACATAAAAACCGGCCAAGTGCGAGTCGGACTCGCGCTTCGAGGTTTCCACACCACAAAACATAAAACATTGAAAAAAAAAAACACGTTTCTTGTACCCCCCTTGGATCCCCCTAAATTTTTTACTTTTTCTATTTTTTATTATTATTTGTTGTTATATCCGCCATAATACCACATATTCTGTGAAAATTTCAACGGGATGCCTATTACGGTTCAAGAGATACAGTACAGCCCTCGGACAGACAGACGGACGGACGGACGGACGGGCAGACAGACAGACGGCGTAGGCTTAGTAATAGGCTTCCGTACGGGATACGGAAACCTAAAAAAGGCCTCTTGCAAAAAAAAAAACTGCTTCGTATTCATATTACCAGTCGAACCCAGAAAATACTAATAGGATTATAGGTACATATATAACATTTCTATGTAAATAATAACAATAAAAAAAAATACACAATATTTATGATAGTTCTAATTTATTCGACAAGCATAAAATCAAATTATGTGAATGGCAAATTGAGTTTAGGAAGTTGTACTAATGGCGTCGCAAAATTGGTAGAGTCGTCACAGCTAATTGGAATTTGTTTTAAATATAAATGTGAATTTAATGTATCATTTATCCTGCAGCTACGTTTTATGTCTGTGATTTACAACAAAGTCATAATCAGAGAGTTATTTATTTGGTAGAAACGTGACATCGACGCATATACGAACATTGTAATTTCAAGATTCTGGTGGTCAAATAAGAAACTTCGTCTAGGAATTTTTTTTGGAAATAGAAAAAAATTCATGATACTGATATATTTTTCGAATTTTCGCCGAAATAATGGATGAAATTCGTGATTTTTACTTTATTTTAATAAAATAAACAAGCGCGAGTCGACTTGAGCACCGAGGTTTCCTTATCACAAAAAAAAGTTGTAAAAAAAGTTTCTTGCATGGGCACTCCCTTAATTTTTTACTTTTTCTATTTTTTAATATTCGTTGTTATATCCCCCATAATATGACATACAAGATAGAGTTCCAAAGATACATCCATCGGACAGACAGACGACGTAGGCTTACTTTGTAATATGTTTTATGACATAATTTCATCCATAGGTAGATAATCTACTCTTGGATACGTCGATAATTAGGCCAGTCCAATTACAATGCGAAGAAGACCTGACAATCAAACTTCGCAAGTCACAATGTTTTGTTAGTACCTACGTTACTTACAAATAAATGAACCCATACTACCGCTTACGAGAACATACCGCTTACAGAATAAAAATAATCACACTATCTGCGGCCCTCAAAATCACTGTCTGGGGCACCCAAAATCACACTGTCTGGGGCCCCCAAAATCACACTGCCTGGGGCCCCCAAAATCACATTGTCTGGGGCCCCCAAAATCACAGTGTCTGGGGCACCCAAAATCACACTGTCTGGGGCCCCCAAAATCACACTGTCTGGGGCCCCCAAAATCACACTGTCTGGGGCCCCCAAAATCACACTGTCTGGGGCCCCCAAAATCATACTCCATGAGTTCCCGAAATTTCCGTCGCCGGCCCTGACTGCATCCATCACAATTCACAAGGCCGCCACAACCTGTCAATATTCATGCAACAACAGGTAGAGGCATCGAACGCAGTACCGCGGTGTGGGCGGCGCTGGCGCAGCCACCGAACTAATTCCATTCCTGCCCACGCGCATACCGTCCGTCTGTTCTGCCTGCCTGGCCCTCTGTCTAGATAGCTAGGTACCTAAGTTGAGAATGTACTTATTTATTTACTAGAGATTATTAGTAGAGATACACTTTGGCCGAGCGCGTAGTCCGCGAAACCGACGCGTGTTCTATAGATTATTCCATGGTGAATGCTCGGACATGTTTAACGCGATCCCGCCGTCCCCTTTCCACTTACGCACAACGCGCACTGGGCAGGGATCGCATCCCTATACGCTGGACTTACCACGGATGCGTACCAATCGGTTCTGCACATCTTTCCTCCACAGAACTGGTAAAATCTGGAACGCTCTCCCTGCCCACATATTTCCCCCCAAGTAGAGTCTCGGGTCCTTCAAGAGGGGCGTGAATAGGCACCTGTCAGGCCGGCATGGCATTCGCAACCCCCGCGTACGCCGAATGTCCACGGGCGTCGTCAGCCACCTTATGATGGGTGGCTGGGCGCCACATGTCGCACTTTCTATATAAAAAAAAAATAAGAGTGTGGAGGAGATGAGGACTATGAGGAGAGGTATGACAGGAAGGAGCATGGCATGTGGAGGGCCTGGTCATGCACTTTGTGGGTGTGCCCTGTGTCAACCTTGTTGTTCCAACTTAATACCAGAATATCATATCACATATAATTTAATTTCGAAAGTTTCAACAATAAACTCCTTAGGAGAAGTAAAATCTCGCACCGTATAATTTGCATATATTCAATCTGACAACGTTCGAACTTCAAAATTGGCAGACCTCGCAGACGCTATTTAGGGGCTGCTTGTTACAACCGGTCATTTTGCCCAAATCTGGCAGGTTGATCGTTGAGTCGAGAGCGCCGAGCGGTGCGACGACCTTGCGGAACGTTGGGGAGGTCGCCACGTTTCGGGTTGGAGAAGTTTCTCGATAACAGTGAAGCATGGGATAGCTGAGGATATTCTTAAAAACTTCAACTAACTTACATACAGTTCAATTACATACAATACATAGCATACTCTGTATCGCGACAATCAGGGTGCGGGCGGAGTAGATAGAAATAGATAGAAAATGCTGTGTTGCTCCAGTAAACATTAAACAGTAACAAGTACATTAGAAAATTTACATAAGGTGCAAAGGCGGACTTATCCCTTACAGAGATTTCTTACAGTCAACCTTTGGATGTATATTTTTTCCATTATAAAGAATAATTTATTTCAAATAGAATACTTAAAAAAATAATAAAATCTAGACCCAAAAATAAATAATTAAACTATAAAAACAAACTAACTATAAATAAAAATAATCGTCAATAAGGGACCAACATAGTGGAATGTCAGTAGGTAGTAGCAAGAGAGTTGAGCGTGAGAATTGAAGATAAAATTATAATAAGAATACTTTATTAATAATACATGCATGTTGTTGTGCTGCAATTAGTCATATAAATTACAGCACAACAACGACCAACACGTTTAGTAAAGTATTCGGACAAGATAACTATATCAAGCAGCAAGAAAGGTACGAAGACCCATCTGCTGCATGACTCGCTGGAAGGACGATGCCAAGGTGAGAGGTGGCTATCCTACCGCCCTTTAGCACGACATTTTGATCGTTTGAAGTAACTTAACACTACTAAAATATCTAATTGAAATCGAATAAGCGACAAAACATAATAGTCGATTAGAGTCGTATATATTTAGTAGAGAGACACCAACAGATCGGCAGGTAGACACAACAGTGACTAACACAGACGGAGCTTTTAGAAGTAATATTATCCCATTCCGCTTGGTTAGAGCTTGAGTTACATTGAAATCTATAAAACATCTCAATATCAGCCTCGGTATTTATTGCCATTTTCATTTGTAGGGTTCCGTATTTTCATTTCTTCAGAGCAACAGCCATATTCGGTGGAGAGAAATCCATGCATGAAGCTTATTGTTCCTTCATTTTCTGACCTATCCTTAAAATTCCGAGGTTCCTGGTGGGAAACAATGTTTCTCCTAATCTGTTTCTAAACAATTTTCTTCTAATCATTAGGCAGCTGCAAGCAATAATTTGAATTTGCCTATCACTTCGCCATTAGGTCGTTGCGCTGCCGCCGCTCCGCGCCGCCGCCGTGTCCCGATTGAATAAGTGAAGAACACGAGACATTTTATGTTTCCGTTTGATTGCGCACACTCAAGTGACTAGCTCGGTTAACGACCGGGCTTTGTTCCTCAATGGCGTCCGAAGACCATCTCTGTATGTACGTCCATCTTCAATTTCATTGTCTGCGTCACTTGGCTGCCTTAGCGACGACCAAAGTAAATCAAATGTTTCATGACACGATGAATTATAAAAATCTTATAAAATGTGATAATTGTTTATATTTCTCCTTTTAATCTTCTCCTTCATTTGAGAGCAAATTATTCATTATTTAATAAATAGGCAAAAGTTTTCACTGAGTGTAAAGTAGTAATTTCTTATTATCTTTCAAAACTTGACTTTGGCAAAAAGAAGTCGAAGATAAAACGGTTAATTGCCAGGAATAAAAAAAAAAAGAAGAAGAAGCAACAATAGAATATTCGTACCGTGTGGGGCCGGTACTTTAAAAGAATAGCCCCACTGCATCTCTCCCCGTGCATGACGTAAAAGGCGACTAAGGGATATGACTCCCTTCTTATATTACTAGGTGGTAGGGTTTAACCCGCCCGGATTGGTACCACCGCACTGAATGAAAGGTCGGTCGAAACGGCTATGTAAATAGTTTGTGTTTTCCGTCCAGTTCAGTGTGTAGCCGGCACGACCGAAGGGAAGCATTGACGTGGCACCAAGTTCACCCGGTGTTATGGGCTGACATCACAGATGTTGTAGGTGATGTAGCCAACCGTGTCAGTTTAAATAAAAAAATAAAAAAAAATAGAACACATTGTGACAAGTTCGAGAGCAGTCTTACTGCCATTGTCTACAACAACTTTACTAATTTTAAGCAAGGATCTGGTATGGCTTAATTTCAGCAAAAACAGAGAAGTTTTCAAACACAGAAAGTGCTTCTTTAAGTTAACTATTCTCTGGCGCAGAACTGATCCTTCCTGGACAGTTACCGGATCCATCTGTCTGCATGAAAGAGATAAAGTTCTTGGTTTTACCGTTCTTATCAGTAGTTTGTACAGACGTGCATGCAGAAGTGCGAACTAAGAGTATGACGAATTGTGAGTTCTTGGAACTGGAAGCCGCACCTACTACACCTACTGCCATTAGGATGATAGGCTGGCGTAAGTTCGAAGAAATGCCCACTTGTTTAAAGCTTACTACAACCCGTACAACTACAGCTGCAAACGAATTGATGTAACGTTTCTTTGAAGACATATTTTTGGGCGCGGCTTCACTCTCGGCATTGTAAGTTATGCTTAATAATAATTTGAGTCGACGCAATATATTCTCTCCATAACTCCATTCCTCGTTCTTATGGAATGAATTTACCAAAACGCTGATATAACTTTATAAAAAGATGCCTAAACACCAAATTCCATATTTCTAACTTCAAAAATGACGAACATCAACTTTCAACCCCTATTTAACCTTCTCACGGGATGAATTTCCAAAAACGCTGATAGCTGACTTTTATTATTATAAACAGAAGCTTAAACACCAATTTCCATGTTTTTGTACGTCGTAGTGCTCACCTACGATAAATAGGGAATGTCTATGCAAAATTTCATGCGCCTAGCTAGACCCACCGGTTTAGGCTGTGCGTTGTTTGTCAGTCAGTAGATAGTTCATATACCTACATACATAGCGTCACGCCTGTTTCCCAATGGAGTAGTCAGAGACAACTGATCTGTGGTCCCTTTTCTTCTATGTAGTCTCCTAAAAGTGTCATAACTTACTTTTTACAATTTGTTTGTTCATGATACTAAACCGCTTCAAACAAAGAACAACGTAACGACACCGTAACAGTAATTGAAAACAAGGGTAACGTTCTCACCGTGCCTGTCCCTAAATGGCGGAGCAATTTGCAACGCGAACAAATTGCCCCCGGGAGCAACACTCCACTCCTGGTTGTTTGAACAATCACTTTAGTGCTTTCAATGGCTCAGCGTTGCCATAAGTCACACACTTTTCCGCGAGGCCGGTGGGCGAGGCTCTGCTCTCACGTTTCGACTTTAGAGGCTCCGTTTTGGAGTGTAGTTGTGCCGCCATATCCGTGCTCAACGTTCATATATCTCATGATGTCAAAATGGTAGGGGAATAATACAGCGTAACTGTAATTGCAAGTGTTCATGTAACCTCAGAGTCTGTACTCTGAATGTAGAACGAGGGCTAAATTTGTCTTCTCTCTTTTCACACTTGTCTATATCAACAGGAGCATAACGGAAGATTCGTGCGTGAATTTTCAAAATTGTTTCATACTTATACCAATTTCTCATTTCTACTGGTACTGTGATCAACTGATCACCTATCCTTTCTGAGAAATTATTCTGATTCTCTATACATCGCCTCATGATTAGTCGTGATGTCAGCCCATCACACCTTGCTGAGCTTGGTGCCATGTCAGTGCCGCGTGCCTCATTATGATCAGTGAGTAGAGCAGTGGTTCCAAAAGTTGTCTGTGGATCGTGACCCATCTAAACCAAAATTCTAACATTCAAAACCTAACATATTGTAACTATGCGAAGGACTATTTAATTAAGAAAAATAAATAATCCAGCTGTTATTAAATTTTTTAATTCCTAAGTAAATATAAGTTGTGCCCTGCCCGGCAGCCGAACGGCACGTCCCGACCGATGACGTCCTCCTATCAGTTTCAGGGTCCACCCAATGTTCTTTCGCGATCCACGAGTGCGGGTCGCGACCCACTAGTGGCATACTTTGGGAAAGGCTGTAGTTAGAGTGATAGTCAAGAAGATTACGAAGAATTCGAATGAGCATACCAAGTTTCCACCTCTTCAATGAACAATGATACTAAGTATGGCTCGTGTTTGGCCATATTACTCGTATATCCCCATTTATTTCATGCAAACGAGGGAGATAGAGAATACCTGTTACCTTTGCACAATAGCCCGGATGTCATGTTCTCGTGTAACAACAGAACACTTGGCAACACTTGCAAAATGCTTCATTTATCATATCCTTTCGGAGTCTGTCAACACCACCCGCAGTTTGGTCTTGTTACAACGAGCCATAACTTACGCTACTTGCTTGCTTGTAAAACTTGATTTTAGCCTCTGTCAGGCAGGACTGCGGGGTACTGTAACTAGTGTTATCATTATCAAATTATTACGATATGAATTTGAATACAGTAATAAATATGTCATTCTCATCTACAAAGTTCTATTCCATTTCCATGTTTCACTTCACTCAAGTTTTTTTTATGTAATCCGGTATGGGTCAGAGTCAGATGGGCCAGAACACATGCTCCGATCAGCCAATATCACCTCCAAGGAGGTAAGTGCCATACCGGTACCGGAGACTTCGCGTTGGATTGCTGGCTATATTGGACTAGAGGAGAACTCAGCTGAGGCTGCTATGCGGCCATCTTACAGCCAGTACGGTGGTACCAACACAGTCGGCTACAATTTCAGCCTACCACCTAGTAAGTAAGGGAAGAAACGTACAGTTTTACACCGGTTCCGAACGGTGAACCGCAGGTGCAGGTATGAACGTAATTTTTTCCGTCAGAAAAAACTCATAGGTACACGCCGACCGGATTCGAACCTCGGACCTCCCGCAAGAGAAGCCGACGCCTATAACACTCGGCCACCCGCCGCCTACCATAACAACATTCTATACCCATTAGCTGATCATTTCACAAACTAAAGTCATAGGTTCAATTCAAACAAAGGTTCTGTTCCAAGTGGTTAAGGTTGAAATAGATTTCTATGTCGCTTTGGTCTTTCTAGAAAAAGCTCAGCTTATGAAGAACATTATGAGAGTGGAAGAGGCGGCAGATCCGTTGTCTCTGCCTACCCCACTGGGAAGCAGGCGTGATTTTATGTATGCAATATCTTACCAATCAGTCAGTCAGCGTGTATACGTCCACTGCTGGACATACACCTCTCCAATTTTCCTCCAGTCTCCCGGCCTTCAGCGGTACTGAAGCACTGCTTTCCTCCGACTTACTAGAGGTCGTCGTCCCACCTGGCGGGTGATCTTCCCACACTCCGTCATTTTACTAATGCTAAGCCAAAACCCATTACGATAGTTAAAGATAATAAGAAAGTGAAAAGCCCAAGATAGCTGTGAAGTGAAACCGCTCTCGTTGTGACACCGCGCAAATAGGAAGTGTGAAAAACCCTGCCAGCTGTGAGTCGTCCGTCAGTGGGCGTGGGTCCAAAAGAAATACTCGCGGTGCCGCACCTAGGCGTCTTGAAATGTTAGTTATGTACATAAAAACCATAATTATTATCTCTAAATGGGTGGAAAAACTAGGCGGAAACTACGGTTGAGGTAAAAAAAAAGACCATGAGGTCATGCCAGAGGTCGGAAGTTTGAATTTCAAAACGTTTTTCGGATTTTCGAAAAATGTATGGGTATTTTATTAAAAGATATATTGCAAGTGTACGTCCGATCTTGCTTCCAGCAAAGGCCAACACGTGGAATCGTTACTCTAACGACGTGTGTTGTGTCTATATAAGGTTGCTAGGTGGTACACAAAATTGCATTTTGAAATAATTCAGGCTTCTGAAACATTATTTTCTTCATGTCTGTATTATACTATTCGCCTTTCTTGTTTGGAGAATGTATTCACCACAATGGGTAGAATCCTCAAGGATTATGCTCAAGCGAGCATTATGAGTGTGGTAAGTAAGGCTCGTGGCTCGTTACCAGCGCCACCGCTTGGTAAGTGGCTGATATTGTGGCTAGGTGAAAGTATTGTCAGGGATGACCTGTGACCTATGCTCGGCCCCTCGCCACTTATCTGTTAGGACACAGGCCGATGCGCGGGGATACGCGTGTACATTGGGTCCCCATGCCTAAGGAATTAAATCGAAAATGCATACAAATCTGGAACGTCGCGCTTTCTCCAATGGGGTAGGCAGAGACAACGGATCTCAACGTACAGTACTGAACTGACGCTTCTTCAAATCAAATTGTTTAAGATATTTTAACATTGAAAATGTTTTTTTCGATCGCTTCAGTATAGCCCCCCATTTTCGCTGAGAGTGTGAAATCGTCCTGGTGTCGCGAGTTTTGGGGCTACGCGAGTGATTAAGGGCTCAAAAGACGCGTATCGGCTAGGGCTACAAGATGGTGAATTTTATTCGAAAAAGTAAAAAAAAAAATTTTTTTTTTGCAAAAATGTGAAAAATTCTATTTTTTTTTTCGATCTATATCTCTTATATCTCAAGAACTAAATGTGATATCGAAAAATAAAAAAAAACCTGTTTAGATTTGGACTTTGGACTACATTAAAAAAAAACATTCGTCTATCGATGATGGTTCGTGCTGTAGGTAGTGCCTCAAATTTTTCCCATTTTCGCTGAGAGTGTGAAATCGACTTTTGGAAGTGCAACAGCGTAGAGAGCGAGGAGGAATATCCGAATGTATGAAATATATTGTCAAAAATCAAATCACGGCTCTGCAGATCCTCGGGTGTTTTTGTTAGTTTGTTAGTTGGGTTCTGATGATGGAGCCGGAAGGAAGCCATAGGAACTCCTAAACCACACGTGATAAATCCACCGTGTTTGGGCTCGTTGGATTTGTCTTCGCAAGTACTTTAGTCATATGTTCTTTCCAGGGTCCTGATGATGGAGCCAGAAGGAAGCCATAGGAACTCCTAAAGTACACATGATAAATCCATACCATGTTTGGGCTCGTTGGATTTGTCTTCGTAAGTACTCATCATACACGTCATACATGATTTCCAGGGTCCTGATGATAGAGCCGGAAGGAAGCCATAGGAACTCCTAAACTAAACATGATAAGTCCATAGTGTTTGGTCTCTTTGGATTTGTCTTCGCAAGTATATACCTATATTATATTTGATATTTATTAATTTGTTACTTTAGTTAGACATAATGTCAAGCTTATCTCTTTTTCTGTCTAAATTTTAGTTTACATTTCTTAAGCTGCTTGTGTTTTTGAAAAATAATAAAAAATATATAAATGTAATACTTTTTTTTTATTTTGTTGAGTTCATTTTCAATGTAGCTCGAAGGTCGAGTAATGCACGAGACCTGTGAATTCTTTTTCACTCATAACATGTGTGCATGATGGGTAGCAATATTTCCGATAGATACTCCGTGTAGTTAAATTGTATAATGATTGATTGATAGTTACGGAACCCTCGGTGTTCGTATATGACCGGGTTTTAATGCATGTCTTGCTCTCGAATTCTGAACAGCAGTAACAAGTAACAAGGCGTTAGATAATCTCGAGTAGGTAATCAATTTGCCGGCTCGCAGTCGACTCGTTGACAGCTGGACAATCAAAGACAACGGCCTCCTCTATTGGCCGGAAGTCGAAGAATGCGACAGTTGCGGCACGGCTAACCGCACACGCAGTCACTATAACGTCAGTACCTACTATTAATTTATTCTGTGCCATAATTTGTTCACCTCAACAGAGTGTGCGTAATAGGAACAGCGGCTTATTCACGTCCCTTAAATCACAGACGATAACGGGGGCAGTGGTGGGGAGCGCCCTAGATTCCTACTCCCTGTATATACTCGTACGTCCCTGTCGACCCTCAGTCTCAGAATCTAATGGACGAAAAAAGTAGTAAAACTATACGAAAATCGAACATTCCCCCCAACCCTTATCTCCCATACTACTGAGTCAAAAATAAAAAAATAAAAAATTGGGAATTTTGGCCCTCTCTTATAGTTTACAGGAAAACATACAAAAATCCTAAGTCTTAAAATTCTTACGGAACGGAATGGTACGGAACCATCTCCACGCGAGTTCGACTCGCACTTGACCTCTTGTTTGTGTTAGACTGACAGCTTTCATTCGGTGGAGCTCTGTATGACAGCTGTCAACCTAATAATACGCAATTGCTACTTCTGCGGGCCGCAGGCTTCTGCATGCATTAAGCTGTATTTACATCTTTCACACTCATTTTGTTACGGTGTCGCGAGCGTCAGCGTGTCGGCGATACAGGAATAGAACGTTGTTAATAAAAAAATTATCCACGTCTGCGAGCATCTTAAATAAGTGATACCACAGAACCTTGACTCAATATCAACTGCCAAACCTGTTCCAAAAGCGCGCGAGAAAAATACGTTAACGTATTCCATGTTTGAATACAAATGCTAGGCGTGGTTGGCTGTTAAGACATCATGCTGATGATACTATTGTTGCATTTTGTTTTCGGTGTTCTAGCCTTTAAACTACAGGCGGCTGATAATAGGCTTTTAAATTTAGACTTTGAACGTCAATATTCTGAAAGAGCGAACAAGCGCAAAGTCGTGTCTATTTCTTCCTCTTGGATGTCAAATCTTTAGACGGTATCTGAAGACTGTGTATTTTTCTGTCTTGGACATCAAATGTTTACACGGGATTTGGAGACAATTTTTTCCTCATTGGATATAAAATCTTGAGATGGTATCTGAAGACTATGTATTTTTCTGTCTTGGACATCAAATCTCTACACCGTATTTGGAGACTATTTCTTCCTCCTTGGATATCAAATGTTTAGACGGTATCTGGAGACGGAAAAGGAATTGATGTAATTAGCCGTCAGATCTCTATGCAATACTAACACTAGAATCTATTGGAAATTCTCCTATAATTTTATAGTTATAGCATATTGTATTTTTATATGTACGGACAAGGTAGGTAATCATTCGTGTGTCTGTGCGCATAAGAAAAGCTATGCAAGACGATTTATAATAAATATAAAAAAAACCTAATGTAGATCTCATAACGGTACAAAAGTTAATTTAAATCTTCACACTGCCGTATCAAGTTTGACGACACCTTCATCGGGTATTAAGTCCGATTCTGCCGTCATAGCATTATCTCCGCCTTCCACGTTTTAACACCCACTCGTTATTGATGGAATAGACCTGCTGGTACCTAGTAGATAATACTTGTCAACTGTAGGTAACAAGGTCGTTAAAAACATAAATGTACTAATAAATCTTCTGTGCTTGAGACAAAGTTGACTTTTAATAAATTACAGCAAAATTATACGTTCCAGAAGTAAGTAAGTAAGCAATTCGGTAAGGATAAGACGAAGGTCAAGCTTCGTAACATTACTAATTTATTTACTTACTTTTAGAATAAAATAATTCACTGAGGGTGAGGCCGACGCTCGATATCGAGCTGCTGCTGAGCTGACTGCTGAGTCCAGTTTAACGGTTACAGTTCAGACGCAATTATTTCGAAGGAAGTCAATTAAGGTGAATCCCAAGGTCGAATAGAAAGTGGTATTATGTAACTAACGAAGATGATAATTATGATAATCTTATAATAGCTTTTTCATTAATTTTAAGTAAAAATAAAGAAGGGTTTACAGTGCTTTTAAAAGTTATACATAGGTATTGTAAAATAATAGTCCCACTGCATATCTCCCCGTGCATGTCGTAAAAGACGATTAAGGGATAAGATCAAGACGTCGTGCTAAAGGGCGACAGGGTAGCACGGTCTTCGTGCCAAGGTGCGAGTTATCTTGTCCGAATGCGTTGCGAAACGTGGTGGTTGGTGTTGTGCTGTAATTTACCTCGAGTCCTTGAAGCACAACACCGATTACTATGCTTACCCCGTTTGTCGGGATATAGCCTGTGGTATGGTATGTATAAATGTTTTATAGGTATTGTACAAAACCGTGTAAACTCCCACGCATTTCGCATTCTTTAGCAACCACTTGACGTGTTGGTGTCTGGCCTCAGACATCTCGCCACTGACAAGGAGCATTACAAAATGTATAAGTAATGTGCCCGCTCTTTCACGATTGAGTTGAGTGGAACAGCTTTTTAATAGCTCCTAAACGTTCGTAAACTGCGGCGCGTGTTGCCGACCACAAAACTAGCTCGTATAGGCGAAACACGCTTCTATTTGGTGGTGATTATTTTCGAATTTGATAGTGCACTTATCTCGATCCGTTCAAAACTAAACTGTGCGTGCAACGATGAGGTTTTAGGAATTTTGGGAAAGGAAACACTAGGGAAGTCATTTTTTTGCATTAAGTGCATCCGCAGTCCGCACAGAAGAAGATACAAAAACTAATATTGAAAAACTATTTTTCTGATACGTTTTCTTGTGCTATTGAGTACGTTCAATGCATCTAATGAAAGTCCCACTGATTGAAAGGTCGTGTCAGTCGAAACGGCTATGTAAATACTTAGTTGGTGTTTTGTTTTGTCCGCCCAGTTCAGTGTAGCCGGCACGGCCGAGGGAAGCACTGACATGACACCTACTTCACGAACGTGTTATGGGCTGACATTACAGGTGTTGTAGGTGATGTAGCCAACTGTTTCAGTTTCATTAACAAATTAAATCAATGGAACACGTGCAAAACGAACGGAATCATGTGTACTGTTCTTATTTACTTATATCTTGTCAATTTACACCTTGTCCGTCTTTATGGAAAACCTGCAATTCCAAACGCGTTCGAAGTACTTCGAAGTTCAAACGTACTCCCGCCGCGGCTCATAGCGAGTGCGTGCAACATGCGTGCACCGACGACGCGACGTGTGTGACGCGTGCGCGCTAGGGCACTCCGCGCACGTTTCGTCGGCGCGTAATGTAAGCGCAACGGATGCGTTCCGAATGTTCAATCTCTTGACTTTATAAGTGCTCGCTTCCTGTATGCTCCACCTCGTTGCGACGAATATGGTGCGTGTGTCACAGACGTTCGGAATAAAGAATCACTTTTAATTGTGAGGAAAATAAATTAAAGGTTTTTGTCTGCCATGCTCTGGTGAGAAAAAAAAGCTACGTACAGCAATATGGCTTGATTGAAGGTATCTTATATGATGTTACATGTTACCAATGTAATGTGAAGTTAAAACGACAAAACTTCATGTAAATTGCTATTAAGTAGCAAAGAACATAACAAATGTTCTTTTCAAGCAACTGAAGAACGTTATGCATACAGGAGCTATTATTAAGGAACTTCGAAAGACCTTGGTATCCAGTTAGATCTCACTTCTTTTATTAGCGAAGCCGTTATCCGAGTGCTTATCTTGCAAGTTTTTTTTCGTTGCGAACTTGGCTTTTTTCACATTTATGTTTTGGTGGGTATAGATAGTTCGAATATTATGTGTGAAAATATGCATGCTACAAAGTTTGATAGGTCTTTGATGCTACACATGAAATCGAAGTTTCTATATTCTACCATCGTTCCACGCGCAACAGGTTGGGAATGCATCCACTGTCGATATCTCCCCACTTACATAGGACAAATAGAACCTTTACTTACTTACAGGATTGCCAACATGTGGAATGCACTCCCGCCTGCATTCTTTCCTCTAATGTACAGTCTGGGGTCCTTCAAAAATAATGTGAAGGTGCACCTAGCCGGCCGACATGGTATTCGCAGCCCCCGTAAATATCCGAATGCCCGTGGGTGCCGTCGGTATACATCTATGCGTTAGTCAGGCGCGCGCCATATTATGTTGTGCTAGACATAAAAAAAATAAATTGCAAAGTATTTTTTGTTTCTACTTCATAAAAGAAAAATAACAACAATGGAATTCTCTGGTGCCTTTACAGATATGAGTAAACTGTTCATACATCTACGTTCGTTATGGTATGAACGTGTTATGATCCTTACAAGGAGTTGTGTTGGCAGTTTGCTGTCCTATCGTGTCCATACATCATGCATCTGATAAAATAAAATTAAGGACACTGGCTTAGAAGGAGAATATTATTAGTTCTCCTGAGTGCAGTACAGTATAGTGGAGTACGCGCCCTAATGAGACTTAGGCCCACTTGCACCAACACGAGTTTAAAGTTAATTAGCGAGTTATGGATTTATACGCGGTTCCCACAGTCAACGGGTGCTAGCTTAACGAGTTAAACTGGTTTATATATTAAATTTACAGGCAATAAAAAAAGGTTTTATGCTATTCACAGAACAGCGATCGGCGGCCGTAATCCGGCGCCGGTGGCGGCGGAGGCGGCGCGCAGGCGTGCGACGTCTTCTTGCTCTGTGGTTACGCTTCTACAGCACAAGTTACACGGATCGAAATATTCGAATAAACGAAAAGAACATAAAAAAATTATAGGTACTTTTAGTATAAACAGTAATAATTAAATTATGAAAAGCAGGCCAGTAGTTTAGTAGTTAGGAATAATTCGGGTTTTCAATCGAAAACCTCGGCGATGGTCATTAGACAAGTGCATTGATATTACGAGTTTAATAACCCTAGTAGAGTTCAGACTAGATTATAATATCGATGGATAAGGTATTGTTTAATTGTCAGTCTTGTGACGTCAAATTGTCACTATTTGCTTACCGAATTTAAGTTATAAAATAACGATGTCATTAAGTTTATGACATAAACCCTCCTTTTTGCTTCCCTCAGTCGGGTAAAAAAAAATATGCCGGTTAAATTAATAAGACGATATAGTATTGTCTTTTTGGGGGAGCGATTTAAATAAATGATGCTAATTCTATAATCAAAGACAGATGCGTTCTTGTCTATATCATTATCATCAATCAATATCAATCAATCAATCAATACTAATAATAAATCTGTAAGGGATGGTCATGGAGTAAGTTACTTTGTTTTATGAGATACTGAGTTTGCAGACTCTATGTATGATACTGAAACTAAATTGACGATTTTTAGAAATATTTTCTTTATGTATGTATGTTCCTCCATAATTCTTAAACAGATCATCTGAATTCGATGAAACTTCGTACAAGCACATTTACCTATACGAGACACAGGATAGGCTATATAAATTTCAGTTCCGGTTACGCTAAGATGTGGCTCCCATACAAACCGAAATGTTCAGCGCGCCGAAATAAATGTATGGTATAGTGGGTTTACTTACTTTCTTCTTTTTAAATACGAATTTCACGCGGGCGAAGCCGCGGGCAAAAGCTAGTATACAATATACCTAATAAATAAAAATATACAGATTTAAAAAAATACCTACACAGCTGCAGGCCTATAATTATAAATCTGTCACCATACAAATTGTTTAGCTGAAATGTACATTAAATCACGCAATAGCATGGCAGTGACAACAATATTTAACTTATCATTTACCTTATCCTTTAATAGTAGTTTATCAATCTTATTGCTATTGTAATTAGATATATTTTCGAATGATTTATTCGTGATGTTTGTTTCATTATGCCAATAAATATGCCCTCGATTATAATATCACATGTACGTCAGAGTTATACCAGATTATTATTATATCAAAAGGATAACTACAAGATAATTGTTCAATATAGAAAATTAATATGTGACATAATAATGACTAGATTACTAAAATGCATTAACCAGTAGCCGTACACAATGATATTGGAACCTGTATATGGCTGACTAGGTGCTTCACAGTCAACTGACCATCCCGAACCCTGAATACAATACACCTGTGCGTCGGTCCATTACACCAGAAGGAATACCAGTCCAGAGCATACGCATTGTTCTACGTAGTCGTGCCGGCTACACCGAAAAAACCAGCCAAGTGCGATTCGGACTCGCACGTATCTCGCGTATCACGCCATCTATCGTTGACCGTTCATACCGTTGTTGTTAAAATTTTGAATAATTGAGTAGATGGCGCTCTGCTGAAAATTATGATACTTGTATAAAAGTTTCTTCCCATGCTTATACGCCTTTATTTTTTAATGTTTGTTATTTCTATTATTTATTAGGATTTCCGCAATAATAACACATACCTATTCTGTGAATATTTCAACCGGCTACCTATTACGGTTTCAAAGATTCAGCCATCATATTCGGATGGACGGACGGACGGACGGGCAGACAGACAGACGGACAGACAGACTATGTAGACTTAGTAATAGGCTTCCATATGGATACGGAACCCTAAAAACAAACTAGGTATTTCCACAGATGTTTCGATCAAACTTCAGTTCAACCGGTCAGTGCGGTTAGACAGACAAGGTATAGGTCGTTCGTTCTAATCTGAGGCGTACAAATACATTCACGCATGACGGTGAGCATAAAATTCTGCGAGTGTAGTAGTGTGCATGCCAAGCATTTGTATTAAAGAAAGGAATTTATGTGCGTACGTGTGTTCGCCTCAGGTTAGGCCGTCCGTGCTATAACTTACGTTTTAGGTGGTTCTTTATGTTATCATGGGTGACCTGAAAGAAGAAATAAAAACAATTATTTATTTGTAACACTGGATTGTATTAGTTTCCCTATTACGAGTAGATAACGCAACGAAGTAGGTACGAGTAAATAGGAAATATACGTTTAAGGTTTCAAGAAGATATCTCAAACAATTTAGGAACTACAATGTAAAATGTATTCGTCACTGCGATGATGGTTGTGTACAAGGTTTACTTAAATTGTCATTCTACAATAAGGCCACCTTCTGCTTAGCAGTGTAACCCCTATAATTTTTTTTTTATGTAATCCGGTATGGACGGCTGAGCCGGGGGGGCCAAAGCACATACTTCGACCAGCCAATGTCAGCTCCGAGAAGATAGGTGCCATACCGGAGACTTCCCTGGATTGCTGATTATACTGGACTAGATGAGAACACAGCCGAGGCTGCTATGCGGCCATCTTACATCCAGTACGGTGGTACCAACCCAGTCGGCTACAATTTGAACCTACCACCTAGTAAGGGGCAAGGGAACAGAATGTTCTGCAATGCAGCAGGGTTTGTTTGTACTGGAGTTATCACACTTTTCCAGTTAATATATTTAGACTCTTGAGAGTCGTATGCAGTTAGTCGTCGCAGTGTTGTATCCACTCTCCAATATTTATCCATTCCTACCTGTCTTCAGAGTTCACGAGTGTCCTGTAATGAAATATAAATAGTGAAATATGTAGAGAAAGACATAGAGAGCACAAAAATGCAACTGGACTCGATTGCAGCTCCGTTCGGTAATAGATAAATGGCACTTATACAACAGCCCGTTTAGGTATTTCCTTCCCAGATACTCTACAGTCCACGGAGGAGGAGTTCCCTATAAGGCGAAACCAGAAAACTACGGGATTCTGCTAAGGAATAATCGCTGTGATTACACTTTGTCCATGCTTTATGAGACCGACGAGCGGGCGGTCGTGAGGTGTTATTTAATATTAATTTTAAAACTTTGCTAAAATTCATTTCTTCTTCCGCAAACGTAAACTTGCTTTATAACGTTTGGTTATAATATCTTGAACCACACCAGGTCCAAGACTTAGGGTTCTGTACGTAACGAGGAAAAAAAGAGAAAAAAAAACGGAATCCTTATAGGATCACTCTTGTATCTGCCCATCTGCCAAAGCTCATTTTTTCCGAATCTACTGGACGAAGAAAGTTGAAATTTGGTACATAATGTAGAGTTTGATCATCCATTCGCGGACGTATAGCGTAAATTTAAATTTTGGGGGACACATTAAAATGTTTATTTTTTTTTTCAAGTACATCATGTGACATCTCAATGAAAAGGGCTCGTTATAAGGAATACAAATATATTCTTTTAAATGCATGGGTTAAAATATAGTATAGTAAATATACAAAAAAACTACCATCATTATCTACGAAATTAAAGAGTCGAAAAAAAATAGGGAATATACTTAGGACCTCTCTTATAGTTTGCAGGAAAACCTAAACGAAAATCCTAAGTCTTAAAGTTCTCACGGAAAATGGAATGGTACGGAACCCTCTCCACGCGAGTTCGACTCGCACTTGACCGCTTTTTTAAGTTAGCCTGTGTGAGTGTGCGTGTTCCAAATGTTTTGTTGTAAATTGTATGCATTTGTAGATTACGTTGGGAGGAAATAAATAGAAAGTAGTGTATGCCAGTTCTATGCTTTTGAATGACTTGTCCACAAGCGATCTCAGCTGGTGAACCTCATCAGTTCTACTGCGTTGGTCCTTTTGTTTAATTCCCACCCTTCCTGTTTGACAGTGGCACTGGAGAGTAGCGAGCTACCAATGTGTGCACTGGTCCAACACAAGTCACGCACGATCGGCGATATTCCGGTATTGTTTGCACTGCTCATTATTATTACAAATTGTGTACAAATACAGCCAGTTGCACTGAAGCGTGACCTACATTCTACACACGCTGTCACGACTCTTTGTTTGCCTACCTGCGCAAGCGTCGATATTCCGGCGGTGGCTAAGTTAAACTATTAACAGTTCACGGACAAATGTTACTGCTGGTTTGTTATTTACGTTTGGTGGTTGCTAAACTGAACGTGGATCTGTATTTGCACAATGAAAAAGAGAGGGGTTGGCAGTTTTGGAGCAGTGCAAACAATCAGCGTAGAAATCCGCACTGACGATTCAGGAGAGTTTCAATAGTTGAGACTAGTCTGAGTCTAAGCTAACACATAAGTAGATAAAAACTAGTCTTAACGATTGAAACTCTTCTGCATCGTCAGTGCAGATTTCCGAGAATAGATCTGCTGAACGTACCCCGCATGAAAGGTGCAACAATAATTCCGAAAAAAAACTCAGTGTAATGCGTTTTTTTATAGTGCCGCATCTGAATGACTCGTGTTTCAGAAGGAAGAGCAATTTTCCGCGATTTGAAGGTGAGAGGATATCATATGAGTACGGAAGATGTTTCGTCGTAGCCTATTCCTTTGTACTCCGACACACCTGCACCATTTATTTATACCTTATTTATAGGCTGTGCAGCAGTTTTTGACAGACGAACTGTGTTTAATTTTGTAACATAGATATTGTTATGGTTATTAATACATTCATTTTATTTCCTTTCGTTCTCTCTCCTTACACAATAGCCTTGCAGCAGTGCCGCTTATCACCGCATGATATATGCATTCTTACAGACAGCTCAGGTCTGCCTCAAGCTTCGTGTTAGCGAGGTCGTCCCCGGAATGTCTCCGACACGCGGATGTAACCCAGGTGTTTGATAAAGACTTCGCGACCTCAAGACAACTCGGATGTGAACATCGCAAGGTTTAGCTGCTAAGGTTTTAGGCAATTATGTAAAATAGAACGGAAAATCAAGACTCAGGAAAATTGTTAGAAACTATTTCTTTTACAGTTTTAAACAGATGAATGTTTTTTATAACACCTGTTTTAAAAAACATTGCAATAGCGCTATAATTTAGGTGGTTTTGATGATTATTCCAAAGGCATTCATATCTGTTATTTTTACAATTCACGTTACACGTGTGTTAACGAGTGTTACGTCTCATATCTCCGGCAAAGAGTAACAGAGAGGAAAGGCGGTCGCACCCATTCAATATAATTTATACTCATTGTATTTTAGGTATTTTAGGAGTCTTATTTAGGTATTTGTTTTATGTGGTAGATAAAATTTAACAAGTGTAAATTATTTTTAATAATAATGTACAAATTTGTAGCGAAAATGAGAAAACAAACATTAATTAATAAACTAGGCGGGTGGGGTTGTAATACTTAAAATCCAGTCTGGTATATGGTATCTGCGAAGGAAAAAAAGTTTATTAGTCGTAAGAATATCACACCGAAACCGGTCTTTTTTGCGCGGTAAACCGCGCGAGGCCTGCCGTCACTTTTTCGCCCTATATAAAATAGGGCAGTCGCCGTGGCCGGCCGACTGACGACTAGTAGCGGTGACTTCGTCCGCCCTAAGTTAGGGCGGTCGCAGTGACCGACTGCTGGCTAGGGGTGAGCGGCATCGAAGCCGCTCTGCTGCTGGCACGTTCTGCAGTCTCTCGACTGCTGCAGCTGCCTGTGGTGAAGAGAAGAGCGAATGAATCGCGAATGTCGGATCCAGTACGTAGCATATGTTGCATGCATACATACTAGTGTTGTAACGAATGCCTATTTTTCCACATTCGCGAATACGAATGCGAATAACACTGAAATTTTCTATTAGATCTACCTATATTGAGCCATAAAATTATATGAATATGGACTTGTTTTAATGTTTTTCTCTATTTTTGATTACTTGACACTGTATTTAGAAAAAAATTAAACGAAATTAGTGAGTTAGAAAGGTTTATAATTTTATTTAATAATGAAACTTTAGGAGTGGCAAATTATACGGAATAACAGCTTAGCAGCTTTTTCGGGATTTAACGTACGTTGCACCCCACCGCACACACTACGCGCCCATTGGTTTGCGCGTATATACGCCACACCTACCAATATTGTTGCGCCTCACTCTTTCATTAGTAAAACACCCGAAGTAAAATATTCGATAAATATTCGGTATCTTACAACCGAATACGAATACGGATACGAATAATAAAAATGAACCGAATATTCGGAATTTCGAATGCGAATACGGATATTCGTTACAACCGTAATACATACACCCATGCGTGCATGCTATATAGCATCAATACTGCTTATGCAATCCTAGTTTGAATTTTCTACTAGATGTAATTGCTAGGTTAAAGTCTTTGGCCAAACAGTACTGATTCATAGATATCAGGGGATACCAAAATAATAAATTTAAACAACGAGTGTAAATATCAAGATAAATTACACTTTGTCTCACGTAGGTACCATTTTATTTACTAGTAAAGCCTCAAGATGTCAATGCCAAGTGGAATATCAATAACAGACTCCGGCCGGTACTACGGTACTTTATACTCACTCGGCAATCTCATCTCCGTTGAGGTCACAGACCATATGGTCATACCATAATAACTGCAGGTACATTAGCCCTAAGTGCTATGACAAGATAGCGATCATATTCGCTTGGCGCATTTTCAAATAAATCTATAAAATATGCAAGAAGTGCGAGTGTACTTAGCAAAGGAAAAGCGGTCTAATGTGCATTAGACTAGTACTTTGGCTGCCAGCTAGCGTAGGGTTGCCATTCGTCCCGGTACACCGGGACTTGTCACCGGTTTAGATTCTCAGTCCCGGTCGTCTCGCCTGGTCACCAAATGTCCCGGTCGGGAACCAAAAGCCAGTTAGTTTTATCCATACTATTATAAAACAAATCTTTAAAGGGTTTTGTGTTTCTTCTTATTTCCTAACACTCCTTACAGAGCGATTCAGGCATCATAAATCCGCAGATTTCAGTCACAGATGTCAATTATGTGTATACATAGGCAACGAACGTTCAGTGGAGACTTTTGGCTAACTATTATGTGAGCTTACAGAATTGCGTGAATCGTTCTGAATCGGACCCTTTTCTGGGGCCTTTAAGTTATTGGCTATGGACATTTAAAACCATTGCCCACCTAATTATCTAATAGAATGTATGTATAATCTATCCTTTATATGTAAAAGATACCTACCATCTAAAATTTAATTTAATATTCATAGAACAGGTGCTGCATTCCCCTGCTCAAAGACAACCAACTTTAATTAGGTTTTGATATTGTGTCCCAGTCAGTACCTGCACCTTTATGGCAACCCTAAGCTAGCGTAAGATCATAATAAATATGTTTAGTGGTCGACTGATCGGCGCGCTGTATGAGCACAGGCGATGATTGATGGTTGATGTTTTTATTACAGACGACACCTGGTACTACTATGGCATGAAGCCACTCGAATGCAACCCGAAAAGGGCAAGTCCTTCAAATGAATCATTTTTACTTGACACGGTGAAGCCAAAACGAAGAGTTTTAGAAAGAAATATGTTTCTTCTGAAATAGGATTTTTTTATAAGCAAAACTTAAACGTTTGCATTCAAAATTATTGTTAAATGTGCCGAATTGTCAACAGTTAAGTTACTGCCTTAAATACAAGTATAACACCAGGTTACTATCGTACAGTTAGAGGCAATTTTTAATAGGTATTATTTTTATTTATTTTAATAAATTTATTTGTTGTCTCACATAAAATATATTTTATTCTCGAACTAGGAGGGCCCCTAGCCAAACCTAGTGTTTATTTATTTTTCTTTTAGATAAATGCAAAGCCAAAAATGAAGAGAAAAAATACGAGAAAAATATAAAGAGCGAGTACATGCTTAGTAGATACCTACAAACATATAAAAAAAATTATACTATTGTTTATTTATTTAGATATGTCACTTTAAGTACCACCCCTAATTATTTACATATTTTGTAGTAATTCAATACGCATACTTCACAGCTGTCAGATTACGTAAAACACAAACAGTCGCGTTAAGGGAACAACCGCATCCTTTGTTTCACGGTGTCTGTCCACGTCGTAAAAACGGGATGGTGTCTGTTTATACAGTGGGTACTCAGGATGTACTGCGGTCTGTAGATGCAGCTAGGAACACACTGTAGCATATATTTTATAATTACATAAATGTGAAACATTGTTCTTTGGCTTCCAGACTTGGATTCACTAGGGGGCAAATACCCTTTCATACAGTCACGGAAAATCTTTGCCAATACCTACATTCCTTTATTCACACATTTCACACACCTAAATGTTAGCTGTAAGGAATCTCTTCAAGGCATAAGTCCGCCTTTGCGTTATTTTAATTCTTGTAAATTTTTTTTTTATGGAAACTGACACGGTTAGCTACATCACCTACAACGTCCGTGATGTCAGCCCATAGCACCCATTCCACCATTTGTGGAGAAAAGCGAATTTTTTATCTAAAAGTAAAACAGATCAAAATGAAGCTAACATGAGTAACTAAATATGGCTGGTTTTAGTCTCGCAAATTTTGCGTAAACAAAATTATGTAGGTATACAAACACAGACACACATCTAGAAGATTTTAACATCCCCCTCCGCACGTAAATCTTGACGTTTTAAAAACGTAGAGGTAATGAACACATGAATGACGTTAACTTAATTCGCCCATATGCGGTAAGCTGAGCCCGCCCGTAATGCGTTAATTCTTGCTGTTTATAGTTAACAATGCACCATTAACTTGAGCCAAAACCGCAGTCGTATACAAACCGCATTAAAAACGCGTGGGGTTACGCATGAAATACGGAAAAGTGTGCTAAAAAAATTCAACAAGAAAAATATTCCAAAATAAATTAGATAAGCTTTAGAATTTTACAAAGGGAAGGGTTGCCCTGCTAGGTATAAGTAACGTACAACAGATCGGGCATGGGCCAAGTGTGAAACACACGAAATCATCAGTGCATACTCGTCGTATGCACTGATCTACCAGTAACTACATGCATGATCGTTTCACATACGTCGAGCGAGGGCAAGGCCAAGCTGGCCTCAAAAAAGCTAGGCATACTCAATAAGGTTCGACGGTACTTCACGCCGGGCCAAAGGCTGCTTCTGTATAAATCGCAGATTAGGTCCTGCTTGGAGTACTGCTCGCACCTGTGGGATGGCTCAGCCAAATACCAGCTTGCGCCTTTGGACTCGATCCAGCGTCGAGCCGTGCGACTAGTGGATGACCCCGACGTGTCCCGCGATCTAGAACCGCTGCAACTTCGTAGGTATGTCGGCGCCCTAAGCGTGTTCTATCGCTTATTCTACGGGGAGTGCTCGGAGCTGTTTAACGCGATTCCGCCGTCCCCTTTCCACCTCCGTACAACGCGCACTGGGCAGGGATTGCATCCCTATACGCTGGACTTACCGCGGATGCGTACCAATCGGTTCTGCAGATCCTTCCTCCACAGAACCGGTAAACTCTGGAACGCTTTACCTGCCCACATATTTCCCACCAAGTATAGTCTCGGGTCCTTCAAGAGAGGCGTGAATGGGCCTGTCAGGCCGGCATGGCATACGCAGCCCCCGCATGCATCCGAATGTCCATGGGCGTCGCTAGACACCTTATGGGTGACTTGGCGCCACATGTCGCGCTTAGTATATAAAAAAAAACATCACTCTCGAAAAAATATGTTACCGACCAAACCAGCTTATAAAATGGCGTTGTCATGGGTTTGAATTTTTCGAATATATCTATGCAAAAAGTCATGTCGTATATAGCAATCTGGATTTGGTGCGACGCATGAAGACGCGCGTCAGGTGACCGACATCTCTGCGTAACCTTCGCGTGCGAAATGGCGGCGCCGACCGTGACGTAAGGTATGGCGCCTTTTTTCGGCAGTTTATGGTCAACGGTGGATCAGAGTTCAGGGTCACCTTGGCGGAAGGCTACTTACTACTTTATGGTTTACATAATATTTATTGCACTTTAGAAAAAAAACTGACAAATGTTTACCTAGGGGAGATGGCCGGTCTCGGCCCATTAGGGACCACTTTGAATGTACCACATTTTTATTATTCCCATATGGGCCTATGCCTATTTTCTATTCCCGTTACGGCCCAGCAATTGAAGTATTTAATGAACACAAAAAAAAACAGCCAAGTATTATCTATCGTGGTTTTATGAACTTTTATACCGGCTCTAGATTTTTAAAAGATTTTTATTTCAAAATAATAAAAAAAAGATTCTAATTATATTTTTCAGGTAGATTTTAAAAAAAATCATATTTTCAGCACTTCTGTGCTTTAGAAATATTTAAACGTTAGAAAATTTACGTTCTCAACTGTGTAGTTAATTTTAGGCAAGACGAAAATAAACTAATTTGGCGATGGGCATAACTCGAACGAAAGTGGAGTAACTAATATACAGTGGTTTTAACTATACTTAACTTTGCCCACAAAATCCTGGTAACGGTAATTCACAGTTATGTATATACTTAGATTTTTTTTTCCAGTAACTGAGTTGTCAGTTAAGTTTTAAGAAAGTGATACTCGCATAAGTTTTAGTTTATGCACATAATTATTTAACTTATTTATATTTATTGCTATGATTATGTTAATTTATATGACACTGGTTGAGTATTCAAATAATTTCGAAGAATTAAAAAATATGTACAAATTAGAATTATGCTAATCCAACTTGCAAATTCTTGTGTCGATAAGAGTTACGTTATTGTATTATCGTAAGCATTTAAGTAACATTATCTTAGCCACATTCCGATGTATGCTATCTACCATTCATTCATTCACCAAATTTTATTGTTTTTAATTTCATAACTTTTACTAGTTGGTCTTACTCTTACATAACATTTTATCCGTCCCCATACATTATGTAAAATATATACCTATGTACTAAGTACAGAAAATTGATTGAGGTTTTATTTATTATCCTATTACTTTAAGTGAGCTAAACTTGTATATATATATATGTAATTGGTTTCTTGGAAACGGCTCTAACGATTGGGATGAAATTTAGTATATAGATAATGTATTTTTTTTAAGTTTATCTATATAGGTGTAGACGCCTAGCGAAGCTCGGTCGCCCAGGTACTTAATTTTAATAGACAAAAAGCGTGTGTTAACGTGTGTGGCTAGTTACCGGTTTTTAGCAATTAAATAAGGTAATTTCTTTTGACATTAGTTTTGACAAAGAAATATTTGTTTTGACCTCTTGAAGGTTTTCTGATCATTTGAGCTCTAAAGATGTGAAGAGGATCTAGTAATATTGTACAGTGAGTAACCGACCGACCGAGAGAGGCAGGAACGCGACAGGAAAACTGAGATGTTGTGTACAGTCAGCGCGTACGTTCGTGGCCTCCGGCAGGAATGAGAGAATGGAATGTATAGTGTTGTGAATCAATCTCTGAAAATAACGATGTTTACGAAACATCTTTTTTTATTTATGACATTAAATTATTTATCTAATAAGGTTTTATGGCGTGGTTGAAGTACGAAGACAAAACAGGGATAATAGTTTAAAGATCTATCGGCCTCCGCCCGCAGAGGCCACGAACGTGCGCGCTAACAGTACGAGACCCGCCGCCGCCGCCCCGCTCCGCCGTCCCAGATGAAGTCGAGCAGTCAATAACAATATCTGATCGAGCGTCAGAGAGCGTAGGCCGTAGAGTTATAAACATCGCATAAGATTTAAATCCGGATTCTTATTAATTTTATTTTCGTTTGATTGTAGTGTGAGCACTACCACCGAGCATAGATGGACTCGATCTGTGCTCGGTGGTAGTGTAGGACGCGGTCACACCAACGGTCGTCGTCTCTTCGGCTGATGTGTCCAGCCCACTGTCACTGGAGCCACCCGGTGTCCGATGTCGACTACTTTGGTGCGTCGGCGGGTTGCCTCGTTACGCACCATATCACCTAGCGATATTCCATTCCCAGCATGGCTCGCTCCATTGCTTGGTGGGCAACTTTCATCCTTTGGACAACACCGACCGTACGTCATAACCGGGAGGACACACTGGTCATAAACGGAGTGTGGGAAGACCACCCGCCAGGTGGGACGACATCAAGTACGTCGGCGGAAAGCAGTGGTTACGTACCGCTGAAAGCCGGAGAGGACTGGAGGAAAAGTTGAGAGGCGTATGTCCAGCAGTGGACGCTTACACGCTGACTCACTGACTGACTTGATTGTACTAAATATGTTTTACAAAAAATTAGTGTTAAAACAATTACTAACAAAATGTCAACATTATTATCAGAAACCACAAGATTGAAGAACATTTATTTGAGCTTGACCTCCACAAGTATTTTAGGGAAATGAAAATTAAAAACAGATAAGAAAAATAATTTCAAATTTGAAAAACAATAAAATAAACAACAATATAACTATTTATTCAAAACAAATTAAAGCTCATTACAAAATAAAATATAAACTAAAACTAGCTATGAAATTTAAATAACCTAAAACTACAATTAAAATCTAAAACAAAAAGTTCTACCAATAAATAATGAACATAAAATAATAATATACATAGGCTGTTCCGAAAATTGTTAGTGAAATGAAAAATAGTTAGAATATGAAAAAAAATTATTTACTGCTTTTCAAAATATTCCCCTCCAATACCTATGCACTTATGCATTCGGGTGAACCAGCTTTCAAAACATTTAAAAAACGTATCTTGCGGGAGGTCGAAAAATAACCGCCGAAATTCTTCGACGGCCTCGTCTGCAGTCTTGAATTTTCGCCCGCGAAGCATTTTTTTTACCGTGGGAAATAAAAAAAAATCGCATGGAGCTAAATCTGGGCTGTACGGAGGATGGGATAACATTTGGACCCCCGAAGTTGTCAAATAGTCCATGGTTCTAGCAGCTGTGTGAGCGGGAGCGTTATCTTGGTGAAAAAGAATGCCGCGGATTCCGCTCCTTGGGCGCTCGCTATTCAACTCCCTGAAAGCTTGAGGCAGACAAACTTCGCAATACCATTCACTAGTAACTGTTGTACGGTCTTCTAGCGGAATTACTTCTACTGGTCCACTGCGGCGAAAAAAAACCGCTATCATTTTTTTATTAACGCTTCGTCCGCGAACAACTTTTGTGGGCAACTCGTCCTCTTCAAACACCCATTGCGTGGATTGCTGCTTCGTGAGAGGATCGTAGCTGTAGATCCAAGATTCGTCAGTTGTAAGGATGTAGGATACGTTTTGCGAAGTTCCTTCTTCGAACTTTTCCAGCATAAATTTACACCAATCGACACGACGGGATTTTTGTTCTTCTGTGAGAGAATGAGGTATCCATCGCGAAGCAACCTTCCTAACTTTGAGGTGTTCATGCATGATGTGATGGTGGAAACTGCCTGTGATCCAATCTTCAGTTCAGCCTGAATCTCCCGATGTGTAATGTGTCTATTCTCCCGCAATAGCCACTCTACCCTGATGACGTTTTCATGAGTGACTGCAGTTGATGGTCGGCCGAGTCTGGGGTCATCGTTTAGGTTCTCTCGACCACGTTTAAATTCACGAAACCAATAAGTAACTGTTGCTAACGCAGGAGCAGACTCCCCAAAAGCAGCTTGTAAATTTTCGTGAGATTCCTTGAAGGTTAACCCTCGTTTATAATCATAGAAAATCATAACACGAAAAGCTTCTCGCGAGACGTCCATTGTTGCAAACAAAATATGAGTGACGGATAACCGTTAAAAATATTTAAAAAAAGAACTACACATTGGTGGCCAGTAATTTTCATCAAGGAGATTGGTATTTAAATTCGCCGTCAAATCAAAATAGTTTCAGGAAAAAAAAATTTTATTTATTCTGTGGCTAACAATTTTTGGAACAGCCCACGTAATTAAATAAACAAATAATTCAACTATAATACCATCCGCCAGTTGCCCGCTCTATGGACACTCAGCCCAGTGCACCACCAGTGCCATCACATGTTCAGAGTCGATAAAATGGCAAGTGGACAATTTAGAACCTAGTTCAAATACGGTCACCTACAACAGCACCGCACAATATTGCCATAAAGAAGCTTTATTGTCCTTGTTTGTGGTGTCTACTTTGTAACCGTAAATTGATGTTTTATTTGTAAAACGAACTAAAGTAAACTGTGAGAATTACCAATAGCTGATTTCACTATTTTCTCTTAAAATACTTTGCAATTGATGTAGCTTATAGTTTTAACTAATTCACTTTTGTTAATTCGTAATTTTAAGATTTTCAATTCATGAAATATATCCGTATTTCTACCGTACAAATAAGGGCAGGGCTATTCGTAGGTACGCCAAACAGAGATTATTAACTAAGAACTCGTAGGTATGCCAAACAGAGATTATTAACTAAGAACTGGGAGTGTCCTATTTGATTTCCTACGAATAGACCTACCAAGCGGGACAGTGCTATTCGCAGGTGTATGAGGTATTCGTAGGTACGAACTGCACTATCCGAGTTGGTTTAAAAAAGAATATTGAGGCGGCGCATGTCGTTTTTGTTACGTTTCGTTGAAAACTCCCATAGTGCAGTTTGCATACCTGCATGCAGGTTTACCTACGAATAGACATTCCCGATCGGACAGGGCTATTCGTAGGTATACCTACGAATAGACATTCCCGATCGGACAGGGCTATTCGTAGGTATACCTGCATGCAGGTATACCTACGAATAGACACTTCCTACAAATAACGTAAGTAATATTCGATTGGTTCAAATGACTCGGTTTGAACTACAATAGAGCATTTGATTGTAGGCATCATTTATAAATATTTCCAACTAGCTGTTTCCGCGGCTTCGCTGCGCGGCAAAATATTCTTAGATGTAGCAGAAAACGTGAGTGAAAATTCCCTGTGAATTGATTGGGTAGTTTTATACTTGTAAGAGAGCATAAATATCGGCCTCGGTAGCTCAGTGGTGCGGTCGATCGACAGTCGGTCGTGATCCTTAAGCACACCTAGGTGCTGTCGGTCAGTACTTGGATGGGTCACCGAACGACCTTTGGGCGCTGAACGTGGTTCGGATTCCACGTAAAGCTGTAGGTCCCTTCCCTTCTTACCTTACTAGGTGGTAGGGTAGGGTTTAACCAGTACGGCTTGGTACCACCGCACTGAATGTAAAGTCAGTCGAAACGGTAAATAGTTGTTAATGTAAATAGTTCGAGTATTCCGTTCAGTTCAGTGTAGCCGGAACGACCAAAGGGTAGCTACGACATGGCACTTAGTTCACCAAGGTGTTACGGGCTGACATCACGGATTTTATAGGTGATGTAGCCAACCGTGTCGGTTACCGTATAAATAAAATCGACAACGCCGTGTTCGGCGCGGAGTTGCTGTCCGCTTTATTTATTAGGACTTCAGTCAGGCCTCACGCACTCTATGTACTTGCGCGCCCTAACTACCTACCGCCCGACGGGCCGCCGGCGGTCTATTTAAGTGAAAATTCGTCAGCCGCGCGAAGTATACATAGACGCATCGCCCACGCAACTGCGCGCAGCTGCAAAGCAATAACCACTTTACACTCGATCGTTAAGGTACATTTTCGCACGCAGCGATTGGCGACGTGAAACAGTAGGCTATTAAAGCCCGAAGGTAGGAACATTGACGAACGAACGGAACTGTTACGAAGTAACTATTAAGTAATCTGTGCTTCAGTATACAAGATAATTGGTGCGCATCGTACCCCTGCTCTGAGCACACGTGTACCTCTCTATCCACATTCCAGCTGCCTACTTCTCTAGCTTGATAGAGCGCCAATAAAACTAATGAACGCCTCGGTCGCACCTTATAAGTGCATCCATTTGCAAGCGCGTTAGGCGCCATTTTGTTACGGAGGAATGTCAAACAAGCTTCGTACTTACGATGCGTTCAGTTGCATTGTCACTTTTAATTGAGATAGGTTATTAAACAACCGCACGGAGATGAATGATTGTGGGGGTTTTTAAGTATATATGCTCATTGACAGTATCTATGTATGATTATTTGAATTAGATTCAAGAATTTAAACAATTTTAAGTAGATACATAATTTTAGTCTTTTATTGATACGCAAAATGTGGCGCCAGCCTCGGCGCCAGACGGCTAACTAGGTACCATGTAAGTGCTTCCCTTTGTTATATCTGTTAGTCGCACGTAAACTAGGTCACGTCAAAACCTGAAATTTCGTTTAAGGGTTGTAGCTTTGCTAAGGTGGATAATAACCTTAGCAAAACTGCAACCGCTTACTGCGTACAACCAGTATACACTAACAAAACTTGTTTTTATTGGAAGCGCGACATTTGGCGCCCATACACCCATAAGGTGTCTAACATCGCCCATGGACATTCGGTCGTATGCGGCCTGACAGATGCCCATTCACGCCTCTCTTGAAGGACCCGAGACTGTACTTGCGGGGAAATATATGGGCAGGGAGAGCGTTCCAGAGTTTACCGGTTCGGTAGAGGAAAGATCTGCGGAACCGGTAATTCGCGGTAGGAAGTCCAGCGTATAGGGATGCAATCCCCGCCTGGTGCGTGTGGTGCTGAGGTGGATAGGAGACGGCGGGATCGCATTAAACAGATCCTCCGAGCACTATAATAGATAATCTAGCAGTCAAACAAAAAATTAACGTAAACTTAGTTTTAAACTAGAAAATGATCAATCATTTAGTTTTTTAAAAGACACAAAAGCAAACAATAAACGCGTTGAATTCTATATTATTGTGTTGTATAATTTGTAATGTTAAACCTGAAAGAGAATATCTACATAGAATAGACTAAACTAAAAGGCGCATTTGACAATTTGACCAAATAATCGGAGCCGCACCGGTGAACACTACGCAAATGAACCGTGACGGAGTGCTACCGTGATGTGAGTGACACAGCGTGGGCAGGCGACATGCGTGAGTGCATACTACTGCTGCACCAAGTTATTTGTTCCTACACTATACATGCATAGTCATCACCTGTCAAACGGATCCGCAGTGGGTGAAGCAGTGCGTTAGGGATGCCAGTTGATTTTAGTGTCGATATTTCTAACGACAATTTAAGAATGTCGATAACTTTATAAAACAACGATAAAATATCTATGTTTGATGAGTGGCTTTTTGAGTAAGTAATAATAATAATACATTTTCTCTGTTTTTATTAATTTTGTATAGCTATTTTATTTTATAATTATATAAAATTAATATAAATATGTACCTGTATGATGAAAAAACGTGAAAATAAAGATATAATACATTTATTCAAGGATATAATATTTACAGAAAATGTACAATTGAAATAGCATTAAATTTTTTTTTTAAATATGTTATCCGTAAACCGTGTGTTTGATGATGATGATGATGACCATAGGTCATCCTGAGCCTATTTGGAGCAAAAAAGTTAGATGACATTTTGTTCTACGGTGAACTTCTTTTTTATACTAAACTAAATAAATTGTATTTAGTTTATTATGGAAAAAACACCCTTTATATGTAAATATAATTTTATTTAAGTACGAATTTAATGGTTTATTATATTTATTTAATTTTCATGCATTATTTCAGATGCATAAACCTAAATTAAACTATCTAAAATGAAAATCGAAAAACAAAACTTGTATACAAAAAAAAAATTGCTTCTATTCGAGATCGAGATCATCGACAACTTAAGCTTTCCTTTCTATTATTAGAAAACATTACATAAAGCAGCAATATGCCGTCAAAATTATGTATGTAGTGTCTATACATGTTTATACATTTTTTCAATCTTTCAATACCTATGTAGGTAGCAAAAATGTACACATGACTGGAACCTTTAACTACATAATGTATGCATACCCCCCGTATATTATGTATTTCTCTATGATGCATACAATGAGCTTTCCTGATCGAGCACACATTATGAATATTCTATTAAAATTACAAACTCTCATATTTTAAAAGCAAAATAAATATTTTTTTATCCTTATTTTGAAATTTTGGCACTTACATTATTTTAACTTCCCAAAGTTTATTCTATACACGGTTATATAAGCAGCTTCACACCACGCACGCGCACTCGTGTGTCCAATTTGAACAAAATACTCGTAAAATATATACTGAGAAGCAGCGCATTTCACAATACCGCTAAGTATCGTTTAGTTCCTACAAAAATAAGTGTTTTAGACTTGAAGAGTGCTTGAAACGAAAACGAAAGTGTAGTTTTGTAACAGAAGCTTCAATGTTTCACTTAAATATCTTAGATAACGACATGTAGGTAATGCTTAGCTGTCCGGACGTCCATGGGCCTCGTTAGACACTATGGGTTCGACGCCACACGTAGTGCTTTCTATATAAAAATAAATGGTAGGGTGATACCCTCGGTGATACCCCACAGACTTTCTCGCTTGTTGGGCGAACTCAAGGTTTTTATGTTCGAAATTCAAAATATACTGACAGGACAGTTCCGTTGAATTAGTTAGGCTCTCGCAACAAACATTTTGTATGCAATCTATACATATAATAAAATCGTAGAGGTAAGAAAGTCTGTACATTGAATGTATTCGGAAAAAAACTAACCAGGGTGGCTTAAAATGAGATACTGAACATATTAGAACAGTTTTTAAAATTTTTGTTTGTTTGTTTGTTTGTTTGTTTGTCTGTACGCGCATCACGCAAAAACCACTGAACGGAATTAGACGAAACTTTGTATAGTGGCAGTTTATATGCCGTGTTAACATAATACGTAAAAAAAATAACAAAAATAAAAAAAAAATATTACAATTATAAACATTATTGCGCGTTTAAAATCACGTAGTCCAAAGTACATAATTATATCTTGAGAACTGGCAGCAAATACAATTTGAATAAAATATTCATTCGAAATTTAAAAAGAAGTAGATACAACGAAAATGACAGTTCTTCTTTTTTATAACTTGAACACAATACATATCTATTCTTTCTATACATATCATAAAATCGTAAATGCAAAAATGTCTATTTGTACGCGCATCTCGCAAAAACCACTGAACGGAATTTGACGAAACTTTTTATAGTGACAGTGTATATCCCGGATGAACATAATAATTAAAAAATATAATAAAAATCACGTAATCCAAAGTAAAGGTAAAAAACAATTTTAAATGTCATGTTGACAACGGAGAACTGTCATCTCGGCGTGAGCTGGCCGGTGACAAATTGTTTGATAAATAAAAATAATAATTGAAAGTCGAAGTTATGTCGCTGTCATTGGTGCAATAAAATTTATATATCTGTTGCCCGCGGCTTCGCTCGCGTGAAATTCGTATTTAAAAAAAAGAAAGTAAGTAACTAAAGGCGGGCCCGAAGGCGGATCTGCGCTCACGGAAACGATATTCTTTCTCGATGAAAGTAACTAAGGGCGAGGCGGAAGGCGGAGCTGAGTTCAGGAAGAAGAAAAACATTCTTGAAGAAAGTAAGTAACTAAGGGCGAGGCCGAAGGCCGAGCTCTATTCTGGAAGACCATAAACCTTCTCGAAGAAAGTAAGTAACTATGGGCGAGGCCGCAGGCCGAGCTGCGTTCAGGAAGAAGCTAAACCATCTTGAAGAAAGTAAGTAACTAAGGCGAGGCCGAAGGCCGAGCTACGTTCGGGTAATTGAAAAACCATCTCGAAGAAAGCAAGTAACTAAGGGCGAGGCCGAAGGCCGAGCTGCGTTCAGGAAGAAGCTAAACCATCTTGAAGAAAGTAAGCAACTAAGGCGAGGCCGAAGGCCGAGCTACGTTCGGACAAATGATAAACCATCTCGAAGAAAGCAAGTAACTAAGGGCGAGGCCGAAGGCCGAGCTGCGTTCAGGAAGAAGCTAAACCATCTCGAATAAAGTTAATTAATATTAAGATTGGGTTAATTTAATTTAAATTTTATTATAAAGTCCACGCTTCTAACGGCAAATATACCGTGCAACCTAGAACCTCGCGGTTATTCCCTGCTGGATGGCAAGAGGCCCGATGCTATCACCTTAGTGCCATGGACTAAGGGTAGTTCTTTGATGTGGGACGCCACTTTTGTTCTCACTTTGGCTCCAAGTCACGTTAGGACATCTTCAAGAGCGGCTGGCGCGGCCGAGGCTGGGACGGAGAGCCTCAAACGCAGCAAATATAGAAATATAAATCAAGATTTCGAATTTGTTGTGCTTGCGGTTGAAACCCTCGGTCCGTGGAGCAGTGAAGCCAAAAGAGGCTTGAGCTGGTTGACGCAACTGGTGTCCCGCCATCAAGGGCTTATGTACTTCATTCAAAGGGTAAGCCTTGCCATCCAGCGGGGTAATGCCGCAAGTGCTCTGAGAACATTTGAAAATGCCCGTTTTGATAGTTATTTTTATGAAATAAATAGATTGAGTAAACGATATTATATTCTATCGAAGAAAGGAAGTCTTTAAGGGCGAGGCCCGAAGGCGGAAGAGGGTTTTTGGTTTAATTGAACGCAGCTCGGCCTTCGGCCTCGCACTTAGTTCCTTCCTTTCTTCCAGAAGGTTTATCGTCTTCCTGAACGCAGCTCGGCCTTCGGCCTCGCCCTTACTTACTTCCTTTATTTGAGAAAGGTTTATCGTTTACCTGAAAGCAGCTCGGCCTTCGGCCTCGCCCTTAGTTAGTTACTTTCTTTAAGAAGGTTTATCGATTACCTGAACGCAGCTCGGCCTTCGGCCTCGCCCTTAGTTACTTACATTCTTCTTTGGAATACGAATTTCACGCGAGCGGAGCCGCGGGCTCAGCTAGTATTTAATAGAAAGCAACCTTCGTTTGTATGACAGCCACCTTTTTTGAGTTTTCCTGGAAAAACTGATAATGGTATCTTTTTAGGCTAGTAATAGGAATGTGGAAAATATAATAAAAATCGTTAGAGCCATTTTTGAGAAAATCGACCTTATCGAAATCATTTGTATGACAGCTACCCTTATTTTTTCGAATAAAAAAAAACTAAAAAAAGTTGCACCTAGATAATCGTTTCAAACTACTAAATATGAATTTTAATAGAAATCAGTTGAGCGGTTGAGGCGCAACGTCGCTGAACACATTGCCATAGACAAATTTTGTATGACAGCTACCCATATTTTTCCGAATTTTGAAAAACTAAAAAAAGGTACCCCTAGATTATCGTTTCAAACTACTAAATAAGAATTTTGAACGAAATCGGTTGAGCGGTTTAGGCGCAAGGTCGCTGGACGGACACACACACACATACATGTTTCTCCAAACCGCTTTTTTGGGATCGTTGAATGATATATAGGCCAAATCAGTCGAAATCTCAACTTCGAAATTTTGGACGATCACAATACTTCCTTTCTCCTTACAGTCGCTCGAAAGTAAAAAGTTATTTTGTAATTTGGTTTTCAATATATAATATACAGGTGTACCGTGTGGGGCCGGTACTTTAAAAGAATAACCCCACTGCATCTCTTTCCGTGTATGTCGTAAAAGGCGACTAAGGGATATGACTCCCTTCTTATATTACTAGGTATGGTAGGGTTTAATCCGCCCGGGTTGATACCACCGCACTGAATGAAAGATCGGTCGAAACGGCTATGTAAATAGTTTTTGTTTTCCGTCCAGTTCAGTGTAGCCGGCACGACCGAAGGGAAGTACTGACGTGGCACCAAGTTCACCCGGTGTTATGGGCTGACATCGCGGATGTTGTAGGTGATGTAGCCAACCGTGTCAGTTTCCATAAAAAAAAAAGGTGGTTGCAGCAGCAGTCCCTACATTAATTCCAAAGAGGACAGACAGACCTCGTAATTTTCTGAGAAAAAGAAAAAAAAACTCTTAAGGATTTTTTTGTTTTAGTTTTTTTTTTAATATTACTACTTTTTGAAATTATTATTAGGGCATGTGTTGTAAAACGAGATAACAATATATACTATATTTTACAAGTTTTACAATCAATTAATTTATTTACAAGGCACATATTTACAACATAATTTAAAATTAAATTAATATTAAGGAAAATATATCTATATTATTATTCTTCAACTATTATATACATGTTCAAAATCTGCTTAAAAGAATGTATAGAAGATTATTTTCTCTTTCTTAATTAAACATTACATAATGTAACTTCAATAATCTATCTACGAAATGAAATATCTATCACTTTTAAAAATTTAAGACATTCTGCAATTTCATTTAACTTACACATAGGATTACCTACACCCTAAACATAGGGTTTCTACCAAACTTGGCAAATATAAAACGCGGTTTATTGAAAACATAATTTTGATTCAGAGAAAAAAAAATTTAAACATTTTTGCAATATTTTTTTTTTTTTATTTAATTACGTACGAAATAAAATCAAATAATATAAACTTTTAAAATTTTTGCTAATATAACCTTAACTAGCTGGCTCTGTCTACGACTCTGTTCCATATTTTGGAAAATAGATAGATAGATAGATAGAAATACTTTATTGCTCCAAAAAACATTTAACATAAACAAACAATAAGAAAAATAGTGCGGTTTATACAAATTTAATCAAGAGCAAGAACTGTGACCGCGCTGAAGATTCGTCACATCTCCAATCTGTGGTCATTTAACCTTAACACAAAATACGGTTCGACTAACGACTTTGCAGAACTTGTTGGCTTTTGAAGCAGTTCTATGGAAAAATATATTTATACCTTAAGTATAGGTAATTATGGCTTATTTAAAGGCATTCAGATTCATACAATACGAAGAAATGTTTACTCAAATTTTTCATTATTCTCAACATTGACCTATGTAAGTAAAAATTATTCTGAATGTTGTCAATGTCATTATTAATTCAAGAGCACACGCATTGATCATTTACGGACAAACAACGGTATAATTTTAATTTACTTTATTTTTAATAATAAAACCATGTTTTAAATTAAAAGTTAAGTGCATGTAATTGGGTAATAATAAAACACGATTCACAAAGTATTTATGCTCGTTGTTCCATAAATACTAGATATAAATATCTCTCGAATTCTGTCGTAGTTTTCGCTTAACAACCCCGCTAAACTCTACTTTTAACGTTTAGCTTGTGTTTTGGTAGTTCTTCATCCCTTAAACAGCAGCGTGCTAAATTGAAAGGTTGGGTGTGCTCAAATAATAACTGCTCTACACAACAAACCTATCGATTTCTATAGATTTGAAACTCACATATATTAGTGGGCCGCCAGCACGCCAGCCTTGTGGTCGTACAGTAACGCACAGTTGGAAGTATTCACTTTGAACTACGAAATAAAAAACGCACGTATTGCGCGCGAAAAAGACGTCTTGCTCCGTTTTTTAGGGTTTGTCAATAGCGAAAGCTTAGTAAAGTTCGTAAGAGACAGATAGCAACATTGAAAGGGGCGGGGCGCAAGAGCGCGTCAATGCTCTTCTCACAAAGCTTGTCGCGTTATTGCGGTGGATATCTCCAACCGTGCACATATACATCAATCAATCATAAATTTGTAAGGGATGGTCATGGAGTAAGTTACTCTGTTTTATGAGATACTGAGTTGGTAGACTCTACGTATGATACTAAAGCTAAATTGACGATTTTTAGAAATAATTTCTGTATGTATGTATGTATGTTCCACCATAGCTCTTAAACCGATCATCCCAATTCGATGAAACTTTGTACAAGAACATTTACCTATACGAGACACAGGATAGGCTAAATAAAATTCAGTTCCGGTTACGCTAAGATGTGGCTCCCATATAAACCGAAATGTTCCGCGCGTCGAAATAAAAGTACGGTAGCGGGCTTACTTACTTTCTTCTTCTTAAATACGAGTTTCACGCGAGCGAAGCCGCAGGAAAAAGCTAGTACATCATAATCGGGTTGTCTCTGTCGCACGTGAGTTCGTGCGATATATTAAGACGGGGCGCTCTAAGACAGGATTGACTCTTTCTAAAACTCGATGTTTATTACTTACTGCCAATGATATTTTAAGAAAGATACGTTGTCCAAACGACATTCGGTGCTCACACACGGCACGAACTTGAAACGTTGACAAAAAGAACTATAAACTGATGCGCCGACTCGAATAGTCTTATTCCAATTATTAAGGAAGGGAATTCAAGTTATGTGGCGGTTGGTATAACTAGTTAGGAAGGACGACGCACGTCTGAACGCGTGCGTAGTTGGTGCGCGACTAACTTCAAACAGGACAGTTTTTTTTTTTTTTTATGGAACCTGACACGGTAGTCTTGTATTTAATGTGCCGCTTTGGGAGCTCGTATAACCTATCTACCTCCTTTTTAACATAATAATATCATTGCTTACTGGCGTGTACTGTGCACGTGGCCGCGTGCGTGTGGGTCGGTGCATAGTTCATTAAGGTCGTGGCGTGTTTGTGCGGCGTTTCTCTTAATTACTTATTTACGAATGCCGCTATTTACATTTCTACATTGTGCCGCGCTTTTACGCATATTATCCCACTCGAAGTCTTGGGGCTTTCAAAACTACTATGAGCTGTTGTTGGTACTACTATGGCTGATTTTACATTTACGAAGATACGTCGCAAAAGTATCGTGGTGAGGGGCGAAATTTCGTTTTGATTTTTTGTAAAACTGACACGAAAATATAATGTGGAAATATATGTGATAAACAATTTAACTGATACGACGTTAAATAACATTTTTAGTTCTTGATTTCCCATCTCATCCCATCCAGTTCAGTGTAGTCTGCATGAACAGAAAAAAGCACTGGCATCGTGACAAGTTCCGATTGGGATGTGGTGTGGCATCACACCTATATCAGATAATGTAGCCAACCATGTCAGATTCCCTATAAGAAAAACTCATACATCATATTTTATAATAAGTACAGTCAGTGAATTCAAACTCAAACGCCTCTTCACTTTAAACAAACAAAACCAAAAAGTAAAACAAAAAGAAGCAATTAATAAGCGAAATAGCGCAATAAATTAACTTTTCCACAAACCACGTGTAGATACGACTATGTTGCCCTACAACCATAAATAATGACCATAAATATGAACATAGGCCTAGCCAAACCATTATATATTTATTTGTATTTTTATTAATAAAAAGTTTTAAGTTTCAAAAAGGGTCAAGTGCGTAGTACCAGTAACCGACGAGCATGAATGAAGAACATTATGAGGGTGGAAGAGGCGGCAGAGGTGTGTCAGGATCGTGGCACGTGGAGATCCGTTGTCTCTACCTACTCCGCTGGGAAACAGGCGTGACGCTACGTATATAATATGTAAAAGTTTAAAATATAATCTTCAGAAATAATGCGTAACTCAAAACATCACAAAATAAATGTTTGTTATTATTTCTTTTAAACCTATGTTTAAAGCATGCCGCTTTTTACTGCAATTTTAATGACGTAGCAAAGGTTTTTGCCTTTCATTAGAAGTAAGTTGTTTCATTAGAAGTAAGTAATTTGGAGATATTTTGTGTCAAATTTCTTTGAAGATACATGCATGACGATATTATGGTCCTGCCATATATATGGTCAACATAAATTTAAACGAGCACCGCCGAGGATAAATCTTCTGATCTAACGTGCTCAGACAAATCAAATGTTACAATAGGCTAAATTAATTGACAGCTAACAATTGGTCAAAACTTATCTTTAATCTACTATGTCCTTTAAAGTAGATTCCGTTTTATTTGTTATCTCATTTATGCAAGGAATACTTTTTTGCTAGATATTTTATGTACTTAACTATATAGGAATAATAAGGCAATTGTGTAGTAATAGGTATATATTTTGTATTACATTCCAAGATATTTTAACAGTTAGATACGAATTAAATATCTACTAATTGTGCCAAGTATTATAAATTTGCATTTTGTGTTGGTTGAACGTTCAAGTCAAGGTGTGGAAAATTGGGAATATTTTCCTTACATAGATTCGTTACTTTATACATTTGGGCTAGTAGGTACTCGTGTATTGAAGAAAAGTTATGAAGAACATAATTTTAGATTTATCGATTAAATTTACAGCAGCAAAATAAAAGCGAAGAGACGAGAAAATATGTTATTTATCGCCATCAGCATTTCTAGTCGGAACTTTGGGTGTTCTAAATCCAAATCTGAGTAGGTAGGTATATGTTCAGACAGGAATTCGGAGTTTTATTCACTGTTGCCCGAACATAGTTATTTGTCTTCTATTTTCAAAATAATTGTTACCGTTGAACTGTGTTCTATTCACGAATACGAATAGGTACCTACCTACTTATGTCACGTTTTCTCACGCTCAAACCACGTACGGACTTCGCGTACGGAGTTGCAACAGGATACGTATTAGGCAGTGGATGTCACAAGTATTCCACGCTCCGACCTGAGTTTGTTGTTATTGTTATTTTGTTGCTATAGTGAATGACAGAGCGTGACGAATCGGTACCGCGGTCGAACACAAGGTCGGAGGTCGCGGTGAGCCCCACGGGGGGCGTTCAAGGAAATTGAAGGCTCGCACTGTGGCAGATTGTATTCATTAGCCATAATCGATTTTAGTAACCGTCCTGAGGCTTGTAATTTGACAGGAACTTCCTTTGTATTTAAGAATGGGTTTTAAACATAAATTAATTTTATTTTTATTTAAAATGTGTTTAAAAGAGGCCACGTTTTTAAAGTCAACCTTGATCCGACCACCCAGTTACGATGGCGCCATCTCTAGAACAATACGCGAATGAGAAAAGAGACACTCTTCACTTGCTACCTGACCATGAAAATATTTACACAAGTAGACATTGCATTCGTAATAGTATTGAGATATTCGCATTGTTTTCTACACAAAGGACATTATTACCACTTAAAAGTCACTGCCTAGATTTTTTTCACTTAAAACATTTCAACCCAGTATGGTCAAAACATTCATTATGTGTCTCGATTCATAAACATTCTTACTGAATAAGAAGGAAGTCTACGTAGCTGCAATTACGGAACATAATCTTTCAATATGAACGCACCAAGACCATGTTAGGAGCTGTCACTGGCGTCAGTTCTGCCAATCCGCCATTCCGCGTGTCTTAATAATCTAGTAGAAATAATAACTTAATTGCTATCGATTTCGTTCGTCTCTGCTCTGAAGGCAATAGATAGGGAGTTAATAAATGTTACACCTTGCATTCCAGAGCTGTAAACATGATGATAGACACTGACTTCCAGGCGCTTTTGCCGCGCCGAGGCTTTGAGCCAAATTTTGGTAAAATTAAGGTTGACCAATAAATGCTTTTTGTGCACAAATCCAATGAAAGTACCCACAAAACTATGTATGTGAACCCTGTAAGAATTCACTTATTTAGAGGGACAGACGTTTTTTTATCTCCAGGAAAAACAAAACACTCGAATTTTTTTCGGAATTGAATTTTTTCTAAGCTAAAATTGACAATTTACCCATTATTATCCATACAAATTATATATAAATATGTATATGTAGGTAATAGAAAACGCTGTCTCAAAAAGCTCGTAACGAATGAAAGTGTCTTGAATCCATCCACAAATAATAATAAAAAAAAAAAAAACAAGAAACCTGGAGGCAAAAATTACAATACTTCAGAATATATTATTTTCTGTTTGAGTGCGGAATTGTTTGAAGGCGTGTTTGACGTCAATGGAAAGGTCTTTTAATTATATATCAAAAGTGCTCTCTCGTTCTAATAAGAAAAAAATCACCGAAATCCTCAACAATCACCGAGGTCCGCGCGGACCCAACTGAAGCGAGCGTCTATCAAATGATCGGGACCCGCGCGGTCCCATCGCAACGCAACATAATCCTATTAAATTAAACTAACAATCTTAAAATATCTTAAAAATGTTAATCTAAACCTAAAAATAAATCAATAATAAAAACCGTCCAGGGACAGACGAGCCGGAATTGCAGCATTGCCGGGAGCCACCGACTTCGGTGCCCATTAAACGAACCAAATCTCATCCATGGACACCGACGGCGTAAACGTCCCCATAACGCTCGCACAAAAAAATCAATAAATATTCTATTCTATAGTCCTAACCTGTTGTCATGCGTACGTTGTCACTGTGAACAAGATACACAGCCCCTGTTTTGGCTTCGGCGTAGTGGAGAAAACAGCTCGACATTCCAGCTTTGCTTGTTCTTTTCAGCTTTATAACTAATTTTAATGTGATCTGTGGTCTAGCTAGAGCTCGTTCGGCCACCATTTGCCCACCGATTGCTCGCCAATAGCTTTCGTATGCTTCGCCTCGATTCAGATGGTATCGGTCGATGAATATTGATGAAGTCGTGGGCGATTTTACAACATTATTGGAGATTCTCAAGACGACTGTGTTGGATACAGAATTCGCGCTATAAAACTGCGCTTGTCAATAAATAAGACACTGAATTGATTTTATGGAACGTTCGCATTTCATTTCATTCTTGTGTGTTCACACGTAACTCATTGGTGATATGTATAAGCGATATACAAATATTTATGCTTTAGTTTGAGAAGTATTATTGAAATATTTTTTCACTAGTTTGTAAGTTTTGTTTGATATATTTTTGGCATTTCTAGGGTTCCGTACATTCTCTACCGGAAACTTTTATAAGATCACTCCCATGTTCGTCTGAATAGAGACATATAGTATAGGTATATAATATATACCATTCCATTTGGGTGACCGCTCGACGGTCAGCCGTGGTTCGTATTCCACGTTAAACTGTAGTCCCTTAGCTTCTTACCTTAATAGGCGGTGGTAGGGTTTATTCCGGCCGGGTTGGCACCACCGCACTGAGAGCGAAACGTCAGTCGAAACGTAAATAGTTCGTGTTTTCCGTCTAGTTCAGTGTAGCCGGCGCGAAATGAAGTGAAGCACCGACATGGCACCTAGTTCACCCGGTGTTATGGGCTGACATCACGGATGTTGTAGATGATGTAGCCAACCGTGTCAGTTAAAAAAAAAAACTTATTGCGTTAGACCCAAATTCCTTCAACTGAGTACTGTCTACCTACATACAGTACACAGAGATTAGGCAAAGGAGATTATATAAATAAATAGTGAAGAATGTTGTAAGATTAAAAGTTGACAGTCTCCGGACTGCGCGGTGTGCATCCTAATGCCATATTTCCATTCTCGTCGAGTCCTGCTGACGAGCGACGCCGAACGTAAGCAAGAAATTGCACATACGCTGTACATCGCCAATACTCATAGTCTCATTGGTCATTGCAAGATTCGCCGAAAAAATTCATAAAGGTCTCCGGCCTCAGTTCAAAATGATTCATCAATTCGAACACCGAATTTTATTGTTAACAGCCACAAACAATACTGATCAATGACGTATAAAGCAATTGGTAACACTTTTATGCGACAAATAAAACAAATTAGTAATTTTTTTAGTTTAGTTAAAATTAGATAAAATTTATATTGAATTTATATTTATGATTTTTTTTTTTTTTATAAAGTCTGACACCGTTGGCTACATCACCTACAATATTCATGCTGTCAGCCCATAACACCGGGTGAACTTGGTGCCAAGTCAGTGCTTCCCTTCGGTCGTGCCGGCTACACTGAACAGGACGGAAAGCACAAACTATTTACATAGCCGTTTCGACCGACCTTTCATTCAGTGCGGTGGTACCAACCCGGGCGGGTTAAACCCTACCACCTAGTAATATAAGAAGGGAGTCATATATCCCTTAGTCATTAATATATTATTAAATTAAAATATATTTATATATTTAATACAATTATAAATTTAGCTTTATCTAATAAATGTATGTATTACACCAGTGCACCACATTAGCTTATATTATGTACTGTAACAATAAATGAAATCGGTCCGCCTTCAAGTCAAGCCGAGCGCCACCACACTGGATGAAGTTCGGTCGAAACGGCTATGAAAATAGTTGGTGTTTTTCGGCCAGTTCAGTGTAGCCGGCACGAACAAGGGAATCACTGGCATGGTACCTAGTTAGAAACAGTGTCCATCGAGCTGACATCTGCCGTAGGCAAACGTGCGTGATAGAGTCAACTAATGTCAAGATTCCATGAAAAAAGTCGGATTGGCACCGCACCACCTCGTGGGTGAATTCGGTTGTAGTGATAAGGCATACATTTGCGCACTCCCGTGTTTTATTTAGTTGATTTCATGACTGTTTTTATGTGAATTGTGTGCAAGAAATTTTTTCTATTCCATTATATATATTTATTATATGATTCCTATAACATAAATCCCTTATCCCTCCTACACCTGTTCGCCTTCGTCAAACCCGCCATAATCTCGCGGAACACCCCTTTGTAGTCGACAGAAGAGTTCTTCGAACTGCACGATTCTCGAAATCGTTCTTGTGCCGCACTGCAAAGGTGTGGAACGGGCTTCCGGGGAATATCTTTCCCCACTCCTACAATCCACGGATCTTCAAATCTCGGGTTAAAAGCCTTTCCCCAGCGACATTAATCCACCTCGAAGCCGGACTGGCACTTCCTCGGGGGTGAAATTGGCTGCGCCTGAGGCTTCGACACACAGCCCCCAAGTTCGAAAGTAATTAAAAAAAAGTCAAATAAAAAATTATTATTTCAAATTTTGTACACATTTTTTATTGCCGTGTTTTGAGATTAATGTGAAACGAAACGAATCGAAACGAAACGAGTGTTTATTTGTCGCCAGTTTAACAAGTAACACTATATAACATTATGGCACATCAAAAAAATGGCGATAAATTGGGCCCAACTCAGCATATGCAATTGGAGACAACGACGTTGTCTATTGCGCTGATTTGCAGTTGGACCCACTTTGCCGAGAAGTACATACACTTATAGGCTAGACTAGATATAACATATTAAATATTAAATAGCACGAATAATCTAACTAAAACTAACCTCAGCTAAAGTAAAGAAAAAAAAACAATAATAATAAACTTATACACTTATGTGGACACGTCGAAGGCTCGCCAACAACCCAAAGAACGCCCAGTCGAATGTCGAGCGTGGAATGATAACTGTAGTACTCTTGGCTTCCTACCATGTGTAAATACAGTTAACGCAAGAGCGAGCAAATGTGAAATATACCCCGGTTGTACCTCGCCACACTAACCGATGCGAGCGGCCGCGACTATGATAAGGTTCTTCAGAGTTCAGATGTCCCTACATAGAAGTATAAAATAACTAAAATACAAATTCAGTCAAACTCAACTTTTTTTACCGACAAGGCGAGGTGAGTATGTGGGAACATCAGTACTAATGAAACAATCTCCCACATTCACCGGTCACCGCTGATTTAACAGTCTTTTTTATATCATCTTAGTCAATATTTTTATAAAAACCATTTTATGCCATTTAACTTTATTAACACAATAAAAAATAAATGAAGACATGAATCGCACAAGTTTCACTTTTTTAGCTACTAAGAGGAAACTCGAGCATTGAAATCGTTTGCAAGAGAAAATAGGTTTTAATTTATTTTAGCGTTATTTGTACACGTAGCTTCCGCACGAACAGATTAGACAAGAGAACGACAGATAACTGAACGATTTCATAAGAGTTCTGCTAACGTCTACTGGCGTAACTCTGCTAAGTGGCTTCGGATCCCTAATAACGGTTAAAAGAGTGTAAAAATAACAAAAAATGTAAGCACATTTTTTTTAAGTTGGGTATAAAGGACGAAGCACTTTTTCATATTATAAACACCCATATCCTCAGTGTCCGGGTACAGTCCGGTCAGAACTTGGATGGGTTACCGTACGACCGTGGCTCAGATTCTATATAAATAGGTCCCTTCGGTTACCTTACTAGATGATAGGGTTTAACCTGTCCGGATTGATACCATCGCACTGAATGAAGTTTGGTCGAAGCGGCTATGTGAATAGTTCGTGTTTTCCGACCAGTTCAGTGTAGCCGGCACGACCAAAAGAAAGCACTGGCAGGACACCTAGTTCACCAAGTTGTAATTTTTTTTATGTAATCCGGTATGGGTGGCCGACACAGAGGGGCCAGACGACATGCTTGTAACAGCCAATATCCCGCCGAGAAGGTGAGTGTCATACCGGAGACCTTCCCGTCAGGTTTCATAAAAATATCCTTCCCAGTATAATATCATCATCAATATCAATACTAATAATAAATCTGTAAGGAATGGTCATGGAGTAAGTTACTTTGTTTTATGAGATACTGCGTTTGTAGACTAAAACGAAATCGAAAATTTTTAGAAATCTTTTCTGTATCTATGTAGGTATGTATGTTCCTCCATAACTCATAAACCGATCATCCGAATTCGATAAAACTTAGTACAAGCACATTTAACTATACGGGACACAAGATAGGCTAAATAAAATTTATTTCCGGTTACGCTAAGATGTGGCTCTCATACGAACCGAAATTGTTCCGCGCGCCGAAATAAAGGTACGGTAGCGGGCTTACTTACTTTCTTCTTTTTAATACGAATTTCACGCGAGCGAAGCCGCGGGCAAAAGCTATGTATACTATAATATTAATATACTAAAATATTTATATTATAAAAGTTTCACACAGTACAAACATAAATTTTTTGAATTGTTTATGTATTTCATTATTACTTATTTTTTACTTACACAACAAACTACGTATTTAATATGAACAACACATAAAGCTAATTACAAAATAAAATTAAAACCTATAACCCATACAAAACCTAATAACCCTCCTCCAGGTGGGACGTTTAGATGTGGGCACTGTTCCGAGGAGTATACATACATTATGTACACTTTTCGGTTAACGAGCGTGTAATAACAGCTGCGAATGATCACTTGAAGGTCGTTGACTGCTCGTATCTTATCTACACATAATATATCAGAGGCGTGTTGTGTCATACAGCTAGAACGTTAGTGAATGAAGCAGCTGGCAACAGGTTAGAAAGTGTGCACCATAGATAAGATTCTGGAAAAAGGCCCCATTGCGAGTAGAATGATTATCCTCCGGTTCAGCTAATCTAGCAGAAAGAAAGAGTTTAGTCACGTGAAAACGTGTTAGGTATTTGGCTGTATCTGTTCGCTAGGTCCACTCCCCATGAACGCGAGAGGGACAGCCGCACGCTCTCAGCTAATTACCTACAAATTCCGTCAAAATTTTCTTTCGGGAGTTATGTGTATGAAAGGTCGGTCGAAACGGCTATGTAAATAGTTTGTGTTTTCCGTCCAGTTCAGTGCAGCCGGCACGACCGAAGGGAAGCATTGACGTAGCACCAAGTTCACCCGGTGTTATGGGCTGAAATCACGGATGTTGTAGGTGATGTAGTCAATCGTGTCAGTTTCCATAAAAAAAAAAAAAAAATGTTTAAAACTAAAACTTTTGTTGTAATAAGGACAGTCCAATTTTTATTTTTTTGATATCCATAGTAATGATTCAGTAAAGCTTAATGAACTTCATGACATCAATAAATTAAAAATTCAATTGTTTTCGTGCAAAAAAACAAATTTTTAACTCTGGCGAAATAACACACTTTAAAATTTTATATAAATAATTGAGTAGCAAGTGTAAACTATATTATATTATAACTAAGATTAATAAAATTGTACGATTTTTTTTTATGTTTTAGTTTTTATGAGAATAAATATTTTTACCTTTAGGTACTTTTATGTTTACCTTCTGTGCTGAATCTAGTGCATACATCACTACAGAATGCAGATGAGGTAGGTAAATTGTTTCATTATCTTAGGTTGTGCCTAGTGATTTTATTTGATTAGTTTACTTAGATAAGTGTTACTTATTTTATGAATTTTCTGTAACGTCTTTTTATTACACCTTGTCTAATAAGTTTATGTACTTCTCGGTAAAATGGGTCCAACTGCAAATCAGCGCAATAGACAACGACATTGTCTTCTATTGCATATGCTGAGTTGGGCCCAATTTGTCGCCAATCGATTGCGCTTTGTTAAACTGATGACAAATAAACTATCATTTCATTCCATTTCAATAAAAAACATTCCCCAGCTGCACAGTCTGCCTCGTTCAAATTATGTTTGAAAAAATTCAGATTCAGATTCAGATATTTATTTCGCCATAAAGAACACACAACAATAACAATATTACATTGATACATATGCATATACAGTATGGTTATGTATGCTTGCTTTTGCTTCCTTATAAGTATAGTTTTTAGCATTATGCAATAAAGCATATTGTAATTTCAGTTCATCTAATTTGATTTAAGTTTTTTTTATTGAAGGCGCGACATGTGGGGCCGAGCCACCAATAAGGTGTCTAACAAAGCCCATGGACATTGGACGTACGCGGGGGTTGTGAATGCCATGCCGGCCTGAGAGGTCCCTCTTGAAGGACCTTATGTAATTTAATTAATAGCGTTTTATCATGTCTGCATATATGTAATTTATATACATACATATGTGGTGTTTTTGTAATTGAGTGCATTTGCTATTTATCATCATCATCATCATCATCAGCCTGTATCGGTCCACTGCTGGACATAGGCCTCTCCCAAGGCACGCCACCACACGCGGTCTTCCGCTCTTCTCATCCATCCACTCCCGGCTACCTTTTTTAGGTATCAGTTTTGCTATTTATATTTACAATAAATATTTATGAACTTTAAACTATATTAAAAATTTAAATAAAAATATAAAGAAAGAAGTGTTTTATGGACAAAAACAGTAAAATACAAACAGAGAGCATTTCTACAAATAGGCCACCTTCCATTTTGTTACACGCGTTGATTTGTTAGCTTGTGTCTCTCTAGTTAGCCAGTGCTACTTTTTCCGGTAGAACAAAGACACATCTATGCCAACACGTGCGTGGGTGCTAAAGGCTGTCAACCGCTCTACCATTAACACGTGCTAACATGTGCCCTTTACAGAAAAATACGATGGAAGGAAAATAACAATGAGTTTCCTTTTTGATTCCAATAATGAAAATGTGAAGAAAAAAATGTATGAAATTAAAAAAAACGAACCCTAGAGTTGAAGGCGGTGCTAAAGAAGGCTACACAAATCACAAAGGGTATCACTGTCTTCAACTCTCGGGTTCAATTTTTTTTTATTTCATACATTTTTGAAGGCGGTTTTTATATTTTTTTAAATAGTTTTTTATTCCACAGTTTTTTTAGTAATTTTTTATTATTAATGTACTCGGCGGAATACTCGGCCTTCGGCTTCGCGATTCCGCCTCGCTTTCCAATCCGATCTTGACCAAATTAAAATGGGACCACAGGGGAAGCACCAGCTTTCAAATAAAAAAAGATTTTTCAAAATCGGTTCACCCGTCGAAAGTTCTGAGGTAACAAACAAAAAAAAACGAAAAACAAATAAAAAAAAACAAAAACAGTCCAATTGAGGGGTTGGGCGCGAAACGCCTTAATCTCATTTCGACCGAGTAGCGAAAAGACTAAATCGCAAAATGGCCAATTCGCAAAATCCTCCTCCTTTTTTTGTAGTCGGTTAAAAATGACAAATAACGAGTCCTTCCTTCCTCTCCAGACCTACTGCCTACTGGTAAATACAAGTGACCGTTCCTTTAATCGTGCCAAGATCTAGTGATGTAAACGTGTTCCCTTGCCCCTTACTAGGTGGTAGGCTCAAATTGTAGCCGACTGGGTTGGTCCCACCGTACTGGATGTAAGATGACCGCATAGCAGCCTCGGTTGTGTTCTCCTCTAGTCTAGTATAGCCAGAAATCCAGGGAAATCTCCGGTATATCACCTAACTTCTCGGAGGTGATATTCGCTGGTCGGAGGATGCGCTTTGGCCCTGCGATTCATCCACCCATACCGGATTACAAAATCTAGTGATATAAACAAAATAACAATTTTTTTTTTCTCCCAAGATCTTTTTTAAAAATTGAGACTGACATGGTTGGCTACATCACCTACAACATCTGTCATGTCAGCCCATAACACCGGGTGAACTAGATGCCATGTTAGTGCTTCCCTTCATTTCATCTAATGATGTGAGTAAAATTACTACTAACGCTTCGTGTCTTCCTTCCAAGACTGTAAGTAAAAATTACAGTTTCTCTTTCCCTTCTAAGATGTAGGATGTAAGGAAAATAACCATTAGATTCCTTCTCGCTTCTAAGAACTTGAGTAAAAAGTGGAAGGTAGCCTAATAGTTAATGGCCTATGTCATATCATAAGTCATAACATGTACCTAGTCTACGTGTGTTCAATGAGTTTTTTTTAGAATTTTCGCAGATTTTTCGGATACTTAATGCATCCGTCACTCCGTTGAATGAAAATCACGTGAGAAAGAAACCTGTACGTAAACTGGCAATGTATGTTGTTAACTAGGTCAACTGGAGGAAATTGCATACTGAAATAAATCCGCTTTCTGCGATTTCCGCATCAGTATATGTAAGAAAAGGACTGACCATTTTCCTCTTTCCTTTCAACTTTCACTCGAGTGTGTTAATGCGTGTTACCGGTGTGTTGCGCGTGTGACCGGCGGCGCCTGAGGCGTCTGCGTGTTGGTACACAGAAGGCCGCGACGGAGACAAATGAGTCGGAAGTTCTACTGCGGCGGCGTCGCGTCGGTCTTGTATACACCTACCAGGCTCTACATAGATACATTGGTGCAACAGTGTACATACTCCCATCCTATGTACAGAAGGTACATATAACGTATAGTGACAGAAAATACATGATTATAAAACAATTTATTGGTCAATGCTGATAACTGTGTATGTATTCTTTATTATGTACATAATATGTTTAAAACGTTTATCAAATACAATGAAATGATGGCAAATTTATAACATAAGAATTAAATAAACAGAAAAAACTTACAATAACTAGAAAATTAAAACTAAAACTAACCTAAAAAAATAAATTTCATGAAGCGATTTATTTAATAAATAACATAATATTCGGATATACCTAACCTACAAATAAGTAGTAGGTATGTGTAATAAATAGTATATTATGTACTACATTTTTATTATATACAGATTTTTCTGACGAAAACATTTACGTGCATACCTGCTGCTTCACCGTTCGGAACCGGTGTAAAACTGTATGTCCCTTCCCTTGCCCCTTGGATCATACATCCAGTACGGTGGTACTGGATGTAAGATGGCCGCTTAGCAGTCTCGGTGTTCTCCTCTAGTCTAGTATAGCCAGCAAACCAGGGAAGTCTCCGGTATGGCACCTACCTTCTCGGAGGTGATATTGACAGGTCAGAGCATATGCTTTGGCCCCTCTGACTCAGCCACCCTTACTGGATTACAGAAAAAAATTATATATTTCGGCAGACAGAAGCAGGAGGCAATTTGTCCGGAATAACGGATAAGTTACGCACATAGGCACCTAACATAGGTACCTATAATTATTATTCGGACCTCCGACCTCCGACACGAAAGGCCGACACGCCAGAACCACCGAAACCAATAAATAATTTAATAGATACTAAATAAATATTTCCATAAACTATCCAGTATCAAACAGTTTCGTAAGCTCCAAGTAGGTAATGTAAATAAATACCCAGAAGCAGTGTTTTGTCATAAATTTGCACACATCTTAAGCTGCACTCTGCGTCTCCTGCGCATGTTTTTTTGAAACATTACACAAGAAACATTACACAAAAACATTTGTTTTCATACAAATGTGTATGGCCACGACCACTACCAATGGTATAGCGAATCACCCTTCGCCGATGGTACGGTTCGCCGAAATCACTCTTAGTCGATGGTTGGTTCCACGAATAAATCCATCGCCGATAGAACTATTCGCCGAAAACACCGTTCATCGATGGTCGCTTCAGCTACAACACCTTTTACCGATGGAACGGGTCGCCGAAATACTTCAAACACAAATAATTTCACATCAGCTTCCTGGTGTAGGTCTTATCATAACATACCTACATGCTAATGTTTCGATGTTTCTGTGTAATGTTTCGAAAAAAACATTCGCAGTAGACGCGGTTTTACCTTGATAGCAAGATTTGGTAGGCGTGAGACCGAAGATACAATGGTGACAGAGATAGGCATGTATTGTCACATGTCAGCCTCGGTAGCTCAGTGGTGCGATCGGTGGGCTGTCGGTCGTGATAATAAGCACACATAGACGCGGTCAGTACTTGAATGGGTGACCGCTCGACCGTTGGACGCTGACCGTGGTTCGAATTCCACGTAAAACTGTAGGTCCCTTCCCTTCTTACCTTACTAGGTAGGTGGTAGGGTTTAAGTTTTAACCCCGCCCGCGCTGGTACCACCGCACTGAATGAAAGATAGTTTGAAACGGCTATGTAATTAGTTCGTGTTTTCCGTCCAGTTTAGTATAGCCGGCACGACCGAAGGGAAGCACTGATTTGGCAACTAGTTCATCAATGTGTTATGGGCTGACATCACGGATGTTGTAGGTGATGGAAGCCAACCGTGTCAGTTTCCATAAAAAAAAAAAAAATTATGTAGTTGGTGATGTAGCCAACCTTGCGTCAGATTCCATAAAAATAAATTTTAATTTCGTCTTTGTGTACTTTTTTTCACATCTTCGATGCGTTGATGTTCCGTCTAGGTATGTGTTGCACATGCTCGAAGGAAGTAATAAAAGGTCTGCTCAAGAGTGGCGCCAAACACTAAAATATCAGTATCGAAATGAGTATGCGAGTACTTACGATGAGCACTGACACAGAGTTCATAAGTAGTGGAACTCTCAAGTGAGCTATTCCTGACAAGCAGAGTTTACTGAACAGCGAAGCGACTGTAAGAGCGAATCATCAATACTTACTAATAATAAATCTGTAAGGTCATGGAATAAGTTACTTTATTTTATGAGATATAGCGTTTGTAGTTTTGTAGACTCTATGTATGATACTAAAACTAAATTGACGATTTTTAGAAATCTTTTCTTTATGTATGTGTGTGTATGTTCCTCCATTACTCTTAAGCCGATCATCCGAATTCGACGAAACTTAGTACAAGCACATTTGATTATACGGGACACAGGATAGGTTATCGATAAAATTCAGTTCCGGTTACGCTAAGATGTGGCTATCATACAAACCGAATTGTTCCGTGCGCCGAAATAAAGGTACGGCAGCGGGTATTACTTATTTTCTTCTTTTTAAATATGAATTTCACGCGAGCGAAGCCTTGGGAAAAAGCTATAACAAATAAAGCCGAAAATCTGTAACGTAACAACGCGCCCACCGACTGCCGCGCCGCCGTCCATGTCCGGAACTACTCAATCAATTCATATGCCCATGTGAGACAACCCATGTGTGTTTTACTGACGTTTTCTCGTAAATATTAAGGATATTTTGCCGCAAAACGAAGCCGCTGCTAGTCAATCAATATAACACGACTTCAGTTTCTGTATTGGTTCAATTGGCACTTTGAGAAGTCAAAAGAATGTTTTATTGTTTTGAAGAAAAATGTCAGAAAAAATTTAGGGATGTATTTAGTTTTACTCGTATTTAGTTTTTTTTGTTGAACATCCTATAGTGTGTAATTTATAAAAGTTCTCGCATAGAAATAACTTAAATCAATGCGTTTTCATAATACAAATTGAAATAACCATCTTTTAACAGTTCCTCTCTTCTTCTAACGCATGTCACGTGCTTGCTGCGGTTTTTGTCGCTGAGTTTTTACTTTTTTTAAGAAGAAAAGTTGTTTTTTTGCGAATGTCTTTTTAAGACATTTTGATCAGTGTCAAGTAAATGAAGAGGTCATGTGCGGTCAATTAAAGAAAATAAACAATTATTCTGATTGAACCAATGACGTATCATGTATTTGAACTTGAAGAACATAAACACAACATAACAAAATGCAAAAAACACATAATCTGGGATAACAATAGCTGCACACATGTCAAAATGCGCAGACGCCATCTGACATTACTCTATTGTCTCTACATTATTATTTTTTCTCTTTTCATGATGGGGCGTATTATAATCTAAATTTTTTTTAATACTTCACTACCTACCTATTGATTTATGGTTATTTCTGAACCCGCGACATGAGCATTTTCAACCTACGTTATAGAAAAAGTTAAATTACAAATTTAAAAAACCCCCGACCCTTAAAAAGTCAAAAATAATTTTCGTTTACTCACTTAAAGGAGTCGGTAGACCGCTAAGTAAATTCCCGCGCAGCTCGGAGTTATTATATTTTATTTACTTAGCGGTCCCCCGACTCCTTTAAGTGAGTAAACGAAAATTATTTTTGACTTTTTAAGGGTCGGGGGTTTTTTAAATTTGTAATTTAACTTTTATTTAAAGCTTTTTTAAAAAAACCGCATGAAAATCGGTCCACTTTTTAACATAATTAATTTTTTTATTACTTAATTACTTGATTACTTGATTACAAACATAGCTAAGAACCATCCCGATTAAACAAGCTTCCTAATAAAAAAAACCGCATCCAAATCGGTCCGTCCGTTTGGGAGCTACGATGCCACAGACAGACACACACACACACACACACACACACACACACACACACGTCAAACTTATAACACCCCTCCGTTTTTTTCGTCGGGGGTTAAAAAAGATTAAGGCCTCCATTCGACTCGTATATGTTTTTATGACAATCCACTTTTATTTTAGATTATTTTCTTAGTTTAGTTTGATATAGTTTTCTTTTCTTTATTGTTTTCGTTAATGAGTTATTTAAAATGTTCAAGCTCAAATATTATGTTCGCTGTCGCACCGCTAGTAGCTACGCTCGTCGCTCACTTGTACACATCGACTTGAATGTTGATTTAACCCCTAATCATTATAAATAGCACGCCCAGTATGTTGAACTGAGCTGAATAATTAAGCTGAAATGAGGAAGTACTTGTGTATTCGTTCTTCCTCTGTATGTAACTCGATGCTCGCGAAAGTTTAATTAATTTTTTGCATCAATTAGATGTGCCCAATTTGCTTTATTGATGCAGTTTTTTCTGGCACTTGAAACATTCATACCATTATGTACTCGTATGCATTGATAAATTGAACCACTTCAATTAATATTGATGTTATAGGTACGTATGTATTTTATCGGACCTAGTACTTTTATCCAAAATTTCACATCCATATGTGGTTGTAGAAAAAACAAAATTCATGGTAATTATGGGCACCGTCTTACATTAGCAGTAGCATTTTATATTAGGAGTTACTGTGGCGATACAGTGCTAATGAGCAATAATGTGTACATGAAATAATTTTAACGTTTTAACATTTTGGTATCTACAAAATAGTTTAATTTTAAGTGAGCATTAAATTAGCCTATTTTATGATGATTTTAGATATAATTTTCTCGTTAACAAGAAACTCTACTATATTAATTATTCGTAATTATCCATTATAATTAAGTTTGAAACCAGCGGGAGAGCCGATTACGCCGAGGCGAGGTCGACCCGTCACCCGCCACAGACATCGCCGCGCGTCGTCGGTCGGTGGAGGAAGTGAGCTGAAGCATGTCCTTCTACTTAAAATTCCATCTCCAAGGTTCACTACGCTACGATTTGGGCGATACCGAGTCGAACCGTTGTAGCAGGTCATTCCAGGTCTGAAGCAAATTTATTTTCAGGAGTTTTTATTCAGATTATTAGATACATTCGCCTAGGGAGTAATGGAGCGAGCCATACTAGGAATATGGCTACGTGATATGGTGCGTAACGAGGTAATCGCCGACGCATCAAAATAGTTGATATTGGTGGCAGTGGACTGGGCACGTCAGTCGAAGAGACACGACCGTTGGAGTAACCGTGTCCTAAACTGGCGGCCGTGGACAAGAAGACGGAGTGAGGGAAGACCACCGAGAACGCCAGGTGGGACGACGACATCAAGTACGTTGACGGAAAGCAGTGCTTCCGTATCGCTGAAGGCCGCGGGAGGACTGGAGGAAAGTTGGAGAGGCGTATGTCCAGCAGTGGACGCATACACACTGACTGACTATATCAACTTATCTTTAACTCGCGGACGTTTCGCGAGGAGTGTGTCTGTCTGACAGTTGTGCACGCACAGCTATTGTTTTCTTTTTGAAAAAAAAAAACACACACACAATCTTATCAAAAGTTATCTCATTTGGTTGACTTTTTATGGAAACTGACAAGGTTGGCTACATCACCTACAACATCCGTGATGTCAGCCCATAACACCGGGTGAACTTGGTGCCACGTCAGTGCTTCCCTTCGGTCGTGCCGGCTACACTGAACTGGACGGAAAACACAAAATATTTACATAGCCGTTTCGACCGACCTTTCATTCAGTGCGGTAGTACCAACCCGGGCGGGTTAAACCCTACCACCTAGTAATATAAAAAGGGAGTCATATCCCTTAGTCGCCTTTTACGACATACACGGGGAGAGATGCAGTTGGGCTTTTAAAGTACCGGCCCCACACGGTTTCAAACTCCTTAATCTGTTACGGCCGTTATACCACGTAGGTACCTGTCGTAATTGTTATCATGTCATTGTTTCCCCTTTGGCCGTGCCGGTTACACTGAACTACTACACCTGAACGAAAACGCGAACATAACCGACCGATTCAGTATGCTGCCCGCACCAATCTGAACGATAGGGTGCGTCAAGTGCCTTATAAGTTATTTCAACAAGGAAAACACCTCTAATTAATAAATTTAAATTCTCCGTCCATGGTTTATACCTCGTACAGGTGTCCAGTTGCAATATTCTTATTAAAATGGACCTCACTGAGCGCGTTCGATTGAAAAATAGATTAAACCTGTTGTCGAGATGTCGAGTGATTATTTCACGGGAATCATATTAATCGGTGGCTTTAATTAAAATTGCTGCGCCCATTATCGTATCATACTTACCAGTTCTAATAATTTCATCGGCTAGTTAAACCTGTAGAGTTTTTTACTTAATATGAATAGCCCCCCTGCACCTCTCCCCGTGCATGTCGTAAAAGGCGACAAAGGGATATGACTCCCTTCTTATATTACTAGATGGTAGGGTTTACCCGCCCGGGTTGGTACCACCACACTGAATGAAATGTCGGTCGAAACGGCTATGTAAATAGTTTGTGTTTTCCGTCCAGTTCAGTGTAGCCGGCACGACCCAAGGGAAGCACTGACGTGGCACCAAGTTCACCCGGTGTTATGGGCTGACAACACGGATGTTGTAGGTGATGTAGCCAACCATGTCAGTTTCCATAAAAAAAAATGTTTTTTAGGCGAATTTAGAAATCGAAAATTTAATGTTATGTACCTACTGTTGTAATTGTATGTTTGATAAAAGAGAAAAAGGTACAACTTAGAAAAACAAACTTGGCACAAAAATAACGATGCATAATCCAATTTGATATTTATTAATATTAGAAAACAGATTTTCACTCATGTCGGATTGAAGATTTCTTTAGTACTGCATTGTACGTTCTTCACATTCAACAGGTTAGTTTGTAAAGAATGCCGCAAGGCATTAAACCCTCGTCGCATTTTGTGGCCCTTTTACATACTAGTGAACAAATAAAGTACCTAAAGTACCTACATTTGCATTTCAAGATCCGTAAAGATTTGATAATACATACTTAATACTTAATACATAGCGTCACGCCTGTTTCGCAGTGAGTTTATCTCCACGTGCCACGATCCTGACACACCTCTGCCGCCTCTTCCACTCTCATAATGTTCTTCATACAATCTCGTCGGTTACGGGTACTACGCACTTGACCCTTTTTGAGCACATGCCCGATCTGTTCCATTCCACGATAATAAATTATGATAGTCATAATTATTGCGTCATATCATCAACATTATGTTCGTTGCACACTTATTATTATAGTTCTTAAAAGTTCGGCAACAGTGAGTGCACAATTCCGAGAAGGCTACAAATGAAAACATTTCCAGTGTTATCTGCTGCCCAGCAGCAGTTTATGTGCTATTAACTTGCCCGTAGTATAGTATAGTATTGAGGTATAAACTTTGGAGAATGTGTTTCTCACAGTGACACCCACCACGCATAGCGGTAAAGATGTCGCGAGCAATTCGAGACAGACAGGACATTTTGCAGATTTCCTGGGCCATTTGGTCGGAAAGGTGGGAAGCAAAAATTTGCCTAATAAGTATTATTATACATATTATATTACATATTATACATATATTGTTTCTTTGTTCTCAGGCACTAGAAGCTGGTACAACGAATGAAACAATGTCGGTTCCGCCGGGAGTCTGTTTTGTGTGTCGGCGGGCACTCGAGGAAGGTGACAGTATAGTTTGTAAAATGTTCAAAGCTCATTTTAATGGTTACATAATTTGGATTATAAGAAATGTAAAATAAAACATTTTTAAATAAGCAATACAATGTTTTGAAATTCTTGAGAATTTTCTAAATTTCAAATACTCTAGTAAAAATTTGTTTAGCATAACATTCTTGCAGATATATTTTTTTCATAATAGATAATCTGATACGATTCCAATAACCGCCTCATTAATATAAAATCTAAATAAAAACGGATAATTATTGTTATTATGTTTTTATTTTCACGTTTTTCTTCAGAAATATTTATATTAATTCTATACAGGTACATAAAAGTAATATTATTAGTAATATGCTAAAAGCTGTTATTATTATTGTTTGTTTTTTTTATGTTTTATATGATTGTTCAGTTTGTTTTTTGAAAGTACATGTATAATATTTATATCTTAAATGTTTCCTCAATCTTATTATTAAAAAAACATTTGAAATAATATATTTAAAAAAATCGCAGTTATTTTGCAAAATGACAATATTGACAACACTCTTGCGACAACAATGTAACATGAGCAAGCCAAATGTTAAATGAATTCGCAAGTTTGGCAAGCCCGCACCTTTCTTGCGTCATTTTGCGTACACTGACATTTTTTGGAGTGTACACACACATTAAGATAAAGAAAGAGATGAGAGCGAGTGAGATGTCAAATTATTCCAAAAAAGCTCTCTTAACTCTGTGAGTGCACGTTAAGTACGAGTATTTCGTTCAGCCAACACTCTAAGCGATATCAAACGTCAGCCAAAATTTTCTTGTAAATCAAATGTTCACACAATTGGTTTAAAATGTTCGAGATAGCTTAGCGATTTGACATTCAAAAAAACCTCGTAATTGATGTGCAGTACTCAAATTTCTCAATTTCTACTGTGATCGATCAAGTGATAAATTCAATATTGACATGCTTTTGATATTTATACCGTACAATCAGCACTAACCATGATGTTTATCACATTATCTGTCATTCAGTTTTCTATAACAAATAGAATGAACCGGAACTACCTAATCAAAATATATTATTTATTTATTGGGACGACGGGAATCGGGATCGAGGTCAGGAATAAGACGCGCTGTTGTCTGATCAAGACATCTGGCTGGAGTAGTCTGCTGATTGAATTGAGTGTGGATTACTTTTACTGTCTTCAAAATATATAATAATGTTCAGTTCTCTTGAATGAGGCATTTAATTGTAAAAATATTCATTCAGCATCATCATTTATAAAAATAGAATAACAATAATGAATCCTATCCTAATTTAATTAAATAATCCTAATTTACTGACTAAACATAAAAATAATACATACATACATTTAACATAATACTATCTTTAACCCGTAATTGTTAAAACCTTATTAATAACTAAATATAATATAAAATACAAAATATGTATACAATGTTATACGTATCTTAAACTAACAAAATGAACTCAAAAACCCAGTCAAAACTCACAATAGATTCTGCATGAATTATACGATAGGTTTCATTGAATAGAAAGTAAAAATATAAAAAATTACACCTATTGAAATTAATTAAGAAAAGGAAGCCACTAATTGGGTCGTAAAATTTGTGAAATAATTTTAGAAAACGAGATTATAGTGTTTTGATTTTCAACTGTTACGGTTTGTTTGTTGTGTTGGCGAGGTCGAAATCATACATACCACACGCTGTATCCCGACAATCAAGGTAAGCAGAGTAGTCGGTGTTGTGCTGCAAATACTCTTATAAATTACAGCTCAACACCGACCACCACATTTAGCAAAGTATTAGAGAAAGATAACCATCAAGCAGCAAGTAGGCACGAAGTCCCTCCTGCTCCAAGACTCGGTCGAAGGACCGTGCTGTGCACGGCATTTTGTCTTTATCCCTTAGTTACCTTTTACGACATCCACGGGAGCTATGCAACATCAAACGCACAGGATGCCACGCCCGTGTACAGGCACCACCGAAACGTCAGCATTGCCCAGGCGCATCGTTGTTATGTACCTACTTAAGTCTAGTATAGGTATCATTGAATGTTTCCGTCGATCTGTATCGGCCATCCGATCTGACGCGACCGAATTATTCACTTAATCGAATCAAGTAATGAGGACGAATACGAACGAGATAATTGACAAATAAATCCTAATAAAATGCACGTAGGGCGCTTTGTGGCGATACCAATAGCTCAACATAGGGAAGGGAGTAGGAGTTATATTATGTAGGTAGGTATATTTAACTGAATTAATATACCAAGTTTTGAAGTTAGCCATTTTAGTTTTATTTTGCCTCACATCCAATTACATCCTGCCAGAAATGAATAGAATAGAATAGAATAGAATAGAAATGCTTTATTGCACACACAAACACAAAGATACACAAGACAGAAGATAACATACAGAAGAGCAATAGAAATTTACAATACTTACACCGAACAAGAAAGAAAGTAGCGTGCAAAGGCGGACTTATCACTTTAAGTGATTTCTTCCAGTCAACCTTGACGTAGACGACGTAGGTATAAATTGATAGCCGTCAAAATATATATTTTTTCTTTTTTCCTGGCAATATTTGTACCGTGTGTTCTATGAGGAAGGCAAATGTGTTTACCCATACAACGCGCCATTCTCGTTTTAATAAGAAACATTCATTGAAATATTACTAATAGACGTGAAGTGCGACCATATATTCCGCGACCCGCGCGGGCGTTGTGGGACGCAACCGTAGTTAGACGCCTAAAACCCGCGCGGGTCTTGAAGAGCTTGTTAGTAAATTGTAGTTTTCATTTTGTTATATTGAATAATTTTTCTCTTTCTATCTGTCTCTTATTTATCTCCATTCCTTCTCCTTCTGTATCTCTACATATTCTCTACACTGTTCTACCAGCTGTTTCCACGGCTCCGCTCGCGTCAAATATATCGGGATTTCATACCCAGTTCATTCGTTTTGGTATTTTTGGTAACAACTATATCTGAATATGTTGAGCGGTTCTCAAATATAGGAGTATAATAAATATTGACGCGACGGTGGTCAAATGATAAGATTTATTCAGTGGCTCGCGCGCAGTTCGCCCGCCGCCAGAGACCAGACCTACTCCCCTATGGTCATCTCGAGACAATATTTATTACCAAAGTCCGATTTTACATCAACTAGAGCCACAGCCAAGAAGAAGCTTCTTGGCCAGAGCCAATGCTTTAATGCAAAATAAAACGATGTGTGTGTTCGCTCTCGAATGAAAGGAAATCGCATACCTAAGCAACCACTTAAGTGCGTGAGTGTGGTCGCCTGCCAAACAAGCTAGTTAGGGCTTCAGACCATTAAAAGTATATAATTTGCATTTTCAATGGAAGAGTCCGTGACAAATTACCTACATATGCTTATTTTGATTAACTACCACTATTATAGTCAATCAGTGAACATTCAGTGACTAGTGAGCTATTGAATTAAACTTGTAAATGTAGTGATTGAAGTATGCACTATTGAAGTATCTACTTATATATTTTTTCTACTTGGTGTGCCCTGTCCAGTCCATCTTTAGATGCGCCAGAAAAAGTCAGTGAAAACCCCATGTGTATTATTGATTGAGTAGTTTTCGAGTTATAATAATCTATTTATAAGCAAGCATCGAATCTACGACGAAGACGAGCGGCGGCAGCGGCGGCGCGCGTCGTTACATGAGTTGCGCTTTATTTATTTTATTACTCTTTCCTCATCTCTCCTCGTCAATTTTAATATCGAAAGACAGATACAGGTCTTCACCAATATACAGCGCACAGAGAACAGCGATCGGCCGGCCGCGATTTCTTGCTCTGTGGCACAAAGCAAGCCTGTGATTCCAAGAGAGGTGCATTTGAAATTCGAATCCATCCAATTCTTGGAGCGCATGCGTGGTATGTCGAGCTTTTTGACGTTGAGTGAGTCACGTGACCGCATCTCCCGCTAATGTAGTCAACGAGGAGTTGGACCCATACATTAATTCCTCAGTCAATGAAACTTTGATAATATCTTGGAGTAATGTTCGGAATTACTACTGACAAATAATCCAACATTTTTTTTTACGGGAAGTTGGGTATATTCAAAGAAAAGTGAAAATTTAATATAACTCCTATAGACAAATTGCTCCGTCCAAAGTTACTTCGCCATAGGGTAGGTATTATTTATATGAATAAGTACGTAAATAAATCCAACATTTTTTGTATATGGAAATAGTGAATTAAAAACAAAATGTGTTTTTTTACTATATTTTTCTCGGCAAAATTGCTCAGTCGGTTCTTTAATCGGAATATACCTTAGTATTATTATGTACATCAATAAGCATAAGAATCCAACAACTTTTTTATATGCATCATTTTTTTTCAAGGTGACGGCCGAAACTCTGTTCCGCAAAATTCCTCCGTCCGTTTTTATTGTACAATTATGATTAAGAATTTTGAAGAAAATTATTTGCAAAAGAATCCAACAAAAAATCCATCGGCAAGTTTAAAAAACAAGCGGGCCAAGACGGGCGCGGTGCGCAGAGGAGCGGCCGGCCGCGGGAGGCGAGAGACGCGGCATTTTCCCCTCCTCTGCGTCCATGCTGCGCCGCGCCGCCCCTGGCGCGCCGCTGAAGTTGGCGTGCGGTGTGTGCTAACCAGGGACTGAAAACCGGTTCGAAATGGGGTTCGGGTTCTCCGAACCGGTTCGAAGAACCTTTTTAACGAGCGAACCAGTTTGGTCGCGAACCGGTTCAAAAAAACCCGAACCTGAAGCCTAAAAACCGGTTCAGAACCGGTTTGGACCTCTAATATTAACCGGTTCGCAGCAGGGTACGAAATGGGGTGGAAACCTATATACATTTTTTTGGACTTTGGGCTTCTTTTTTAATGTAAAATATTGTTGTTTTATGTATTTAATAAAATAAAAAAATAGGTGGTTCATTTTTATAGCCTAATCGATTCAGTTTCATAACAGTAACAAAAAATTCTTAATTATCATTATGACATAACACGTGTAAGTTGGTATAAAAAATCAAATTCTTTCTATTCCATACTAATAAAACTAAAATTGTGGTTTTTCACAATTTCTGAAAGAAAGGGATCTATGTGTTGGAAGACTTTTTTGTTCCTGGCATGAAACTGAAATGATTAAGAAATTTTTTTTTTTACATTTTACATAGAAAAAATGTTTTTGTGCGAACAAAAATTATTTGTTCTTCAAAAGTGATCTATTTCCGATACAGAACCCTCTCTTAGCGTACTATTAACTAATTTTGAAAGAAATTATATAAGGTGCTTCGTTATTCATCTCAAGTAAACACGTTACGCAAAAAAAATTATATGTTTTTAGCATAACTTTTCGAGAAATTTTCAAACGCAGAACAGCTGTTTATTGTAAGTAAGTAACTTGTACCGTGTGGGGTCGGTACTTAAAAAGAATAGCCCCACTGCATCTCTCCCCGTCGCATGTCGTAAAAATCGACTAAGGGATAAGAAAATTCGTCAGCCTCGGTAGCTCAGTGGCGCGGTTGGTTAGTCAACTGTTATTAAGCAACGCTGAGCGCGGTCAGTGTTTGGATGGGTGACCGCTCGACCGTTGGAGGCTGACCGTGGTTCGGATTCCACGTTAAACTGTAGGGCCCTTTCCCTTCTTACCTTACTAGGTGGTAGGGTTTATCCCGGCCGGGTTGGTACCACCGCACTGAACGAAACGTCGGTCGAAACGGCTATGTAAATAGTTCGTGTTTTCCGTCCAGTTTAGTGTAGCCGACATGAAATGAAGGGAAGCACTGACATGGCACCTAGTTCACCCTGTGTTATGGGCTGACATCACGGATGTTGTAGGTGATGTAGCCAACCGTGTCAGGTTCCATAAAAAAAAAAAAAAAAAAAAAGTAAGTCACAAGGTCACTAGACCTGTGTGTAACAGTAGGTAGCTTGCATTGTACGGGGTCAATGACCGTTGTATGTCCAAACGCAGAACAGCTGTTTGTTGTAAGTAAGTCACAAGGTAACTAGACCTGTGTGTAACAGTAGGTAGCTTGCATTGTACGGGGTCAATGACCGTACTGTGTTCAAACGCAGAACAGCTATTGTTGTAAGTAAGTCACAAGGTCACTAGGCCGCCGCCGCTCTAAAACTAGCTACCTACCTACCTACCTACCTACGTGTGCGGTGTGTGTGCCTACGTTTCTTGTTTGCAAGGGTCTATAGCCTTGATTGGTTTTTACAGCTATTTGATTTAATTTTTTTGTTAGGAGATGTTAGGAGAAACAATGCTCCTATAAACATGTTTTTTTTTGCGTAAAGTGTTGAGCTGAACGGGACATGACAAAAAAATAATAATAATGATAATGATAATGACGAACCATACTGAATATGCATATGTCTCAGTGAAATATTGTTATTGTTGTGTGTTCTTTATGGCGAAATAAATATCTGAATCTGAATCTGTTTGTTTGAGCGCGTATGTAACCCTCCCGAAGTTATTGACATAAATAACGAAGCACCTTATATAGGGAGTTAAAGCTGTTCGCGTCTGTGACACCTCATGGTCCTTAAGTCACACGTGCCTCCTGGGTGGTGCCAAATGAACAGCAGTTAGCGTGTGGGAGATCTTCGGATCGACTGGGTTCGCGACCACACCCTGGGAGAATCAATTATTTGTTTAATTTTTATTTTATTTTTATTTATCTCTTTATTTCAGCCAACTAGGGCCATATTGACAATACATATTAAATGTCTTAACCTAAGAACTAAAATTACTTTTTCTCCACTTGTGTCTGTACGGGTCCCAATAGAGACCCGTATGCGTCATATTAGTCTGCTGACGCGGTGAATCAGGTGCGCGTAGAGTGGGCGCAGATTGCGTCCGCGGCACGGGCGTCGGCAGCGGCGCGGGCGTCGGCAGCGGCGCGGGCGTCGGCAGCGGCGCGGGCGTCGTCGGCGGCGGCGCGGGTTGCGTCTCCTGAATGTGCAGGACGGCAGTTGTAGACAGCTCCGGCGCGGCCTCAGCATACTTATGGCGCGCGACCTCACGATGAAGGTCGCGATTGTAGCGCCGGAACACCACCCCGGAGGGCCAAAACTCACTGCGAAGGAATGTCTTCACCTTCTCGGCAGGAATGCACAGCTTGAAAGCGCAAAAGTTCGTGTCAGCCCAGTGAGAAGGAAGAGCCTCGACACTCTCAACTCGCTCACCCTTATCCTGGACGTGGCGGATGAGGTCCTCGATCTTCATGTACTTTCGCAGGCGAGACACGTAGATGAGAGCCGTGCGGGGAGCTGCCTTCAAACAGCTCTCTTCAGGGGGCGCAGATCCGCGCTTATTGCACCTCTTCCTTCTTTTCTTCCTGCTCTCGACGAGTACGAACCCGTCTTTGTCACGTGCAGCCTCCTGCCGACAGTCGGGACGCGGTTCCAAGCGCGGGGATACCATTGTTGTTTTCTCCACCGTTTTACTGATACGCTTCGTCATAGATCCGCGTCGCCTTTTCGGACGAGCGGCAACGGGGCGGGTGGGCAGAGGAGCGGGAGGGGTGAGCAGTGTAGAAGTCGAGGCATCAACAGCACCATCAGCGCTTACGTAGCATACCGGCGTCGATGTGCAATCGCTGGGTGACGACACTTGAGCACCTCGCCTGCGCATATTGATGTTGCGTACACTCAGCGTTTCGTTCGGTGTTCCCACTTGCGGAATGCGATCAGGCTGCAGAGACGGGGTTATCGGCCGGAGTGACTCGGAACATGACAATTTCTCAACTGCCTGTTTCAGCTGTTGAACTTCCGGGACGAGAGATGTTGGCCCCTACGCCGCTTTCGCTCCACAGTTTCCCTTCAGTTGAGCTACGTCCGCTTTTATGATCACCAAATCTTTCAGGAAGGCCGTAACGTCGACGTGGTCGAAGGACACAGGCGGCAACTTATTGAGGTCGTACGCGACGAACCTTGGCACGTCGTCGGGGTCTGTCGGCTTTAAGATGGTGATGATGTCCTGGATAGTCTTCTTCTTCCGATTTTCTCCCTTGCGAGTCGGCCTTCTTGACGGAATGCACGCACTAAGCAGAACTCTCGCGGTCTCAACGTCATCTTCGGTGAAGGCGGACTCACAAATCCGGATGATGCTGAAGGCTGATCTTCGGTGAAGGCTAGTACTTCGTTCACAAACATTTTGCATTTATCGCACGCCATTTTCGCTTACTTCGCAGGTGCGTCTAGAGTGCATCGTGTGCGCGTCCGTCGCCGACCGATGCAAGCTCAGTACTATTATACCGCCATAACAGTTCACTGTGTTCCGGTGCACCTCCCGGGGACCCAAAAGCAGGTGGGGATGGCTGTGGTGAGGAGTAGGTCAGTAATCCCGACGCGGATTCGCTGTTCCGACGTGATGCATCGACACGGTTGACAGGGAGACTCGGTGAGACGGTTATTCCGCTGGCCGCCCGCCGGTGGTACAGGGGCCCAATCGCGTCTAACCAACGCGAGAGGCTGCCCTGGTAAACCGGCGCATAATCCCGGAGTGGTCCGTCGTGCCGGTTGGTGAACGGAGTAGGGGTCCCGGCGGCCACTTCCGGGGGGAGGGGAGGGGGGGGGGGGGACCGGGGGCCCTTCCGTCTTCCGTGTCGGCGCACCACTAACCTGAGCAGTAAGCGATGGTCCACGCTTTGCCCGTGAATCAGCACAGCCACCCTTCACGCTCTTTCCTCCCCTCTTACTACAACCATGGCAGTACAAAGAAAGAACAACTTTCAATCAGCTGTGCACACCCCTTTTTTTATTTTTTTATTGATAGCGCGACATGTGGCATCTTTTCACCTACAAGTAGGTGTCTAACGATGCCCATGGACATTCTGTGATGCACGGGGATTGCGAATGCCATGCCGGCCTGATAGGAGCCTTTTCACGCCCCTTTTGAAGAACCCCAGGTTGTACTTGGGAGGAAATAGATGGGCAGGGAGTGCGTTCCACATTTTCCCGGTTCTGTGAATAAAAGATCTACAGAACCGGTTGGTGCGCATCCGTGGTAGGTCGATTGAGTAGGGGTGCATCCCCTGCCCAGTACGCGTGGTGCGGAGGTGGAATGGGGACGGCGGAATCGCGTTAAACAGCTCCTCCGAACACTCCCCATGAAATAGACGATAGAACACACTTAGGGAGCCGACGTCCCTACGGAGTTGCAGTGGTTCTAAGTCGCGGGACACCGCAGGGTCACCCACCAGTCGCACGGCACGACGCTGGATTGAGTCTAGCGGCGCAAGCTGGTATTTAGCTGAGCCGTCCCACAAGTGCGAGCAGTACTCCAAGCAGGACCTAACCTGTGTTTTATACAGCGTCAGTTTTTGGCCCGACGTGAAGTACCGCCGCACCTTGTTTAGTACGCCCAGATTTTTTGAGGCCAGCTTGGCCTTGCCCTCAATGTGGCGCCGGAAGTTCAATTCGTGCGACAGTTCGACACCGAGGACCTCGAGGTGGTCGCTTAATTTCAGCGACGTGTTTTGGAAGGAAGGAGCTGGCGTGAACGCCGTTCTCTTCGCACTGAACGCACACACTTGTGTCTTCGATGCGTTGAACACGACCAAGTTGCTCCGGCCCCATTCGGCAATAGACTGGAGTGTTTGCTCGAGTTCAGACACAAGTGCTAGCCTCTTCTCATCCACAACTTTCCGTCCGGCTGAAGGGTGACTGGTGTAGGATCCGTGTGCCGTACTGTCGTCTGCATAACAATGTATGTTGCCGAGTGGCAGCATATCATTGATATGGAGAAGAAACAGCGTGGGAGACAACACAGAACCCTGTGGTACACCGGCATTCACTGACATGGCGTCCGACGAGCAGCCGTCCACGAGGACCTGAATGCTACGCCCATGTAGGAAGTCGGTGACCCAGTCACAAAGGCCAGAGGGGATTCCGTACGCCGGCAGCTTGCCCAGAAGTGCTTTGTGCCAGACCCGGTCAAATGCCTTGGCAATATCGAGTCCAATTGCCAAGGATTCACCGTACCCTTCAAGCGCTTTCCCCCAAAGGTGAGTGACGTACGCTAGGAGATCACCAGCTGATCGGTTTGGCCGGAAGCCGTATTGCCGATCGCTGATGAGATTATTTGTCTCTAGGTACGTCATGAGCTGCGTATTGACTACGCGCTCCATCACCTTGCAGAGGAGGGAGGTGATTGCTATGGGTCGGTAGTTTGACGGGTCAGAGCGATCGCCCTTTTTTGGGACAGGCTGAACGAAAGCTGATTTCCAAGCTGCCGGCACGCGGCCAGTTGTGTACGAGAGGCGAAAGAGGCGCGTCAGTACTGGAGCCAGCTCGGGAGCACACTTTTTCAACACCAATGCAGGCACTCTGTCCGGTCCACTCGCTTTCCTCACGTCTAGGGCAAGAAGCTCCTTCCGCACAGTTCTCTGTCGGAACTGCACTTCTGGCATGGAGTTCTCACACCTAGGTATGGATGGAGGAGAAGCTCCCCCATCATCTAGGTGGGAATTCCCCGCAAAAAGATATACCAGAAGGTCTGCTTTATCTTTTGCGGAGTGAGCGAGTGATCCGTCAGTGCGCTGTAGAGGTGGAAGTGAGGGGCGGCAGAAATTCGACTCGACAGTTTTGGCGAGAGACCAGAACTCACGGCTCCCAGTCGGGTACCCGTTCAGCCTATCGCCAATTCCGCCGATATGCTCGAATTTAGCCCTGGCGATAGCCCTCTTGCAGGATCTGGAGAGGCGGTTGTAGTTCTTCTTCAATTCGGAGATATATGGATCACGTCTTGCACGAGCACGTGACCATGCTCGATATGCCGTAGCTTTAGCCGCGGCAGCATCGGCACAGTCCCGGCTGTACCAGGGTTTGCTCTTACCTCCGAGGCGAAGGGAGGCATTGGGAACAAACATGTCCATACCACCCAGAATCACCTCGGCAACGGTATTGGCACATTCCGACGGATCGTCCGAATTGAAGCATAGCTCTCTCCAAGGGTAGGATGCAAAATGCTCTCGCATTCCATCCCAATCTGCCGACGCGTAGTGCCAAATTCGACGGGCTCCTTCAGTTCGGGTCTGAGGGGGCGACGAAGGCACTGTAGATCCCACTAGGCAATGGTCGGAGGAGCCAAGAGGAGCGCTCACTGTTACCTTATACCCAGCAGGATTAGACGTCAGCAGAAGATCCAGCAAGTAGGGTGTATGACCGTCTATGTCTGGTATTCTGGTAGGTTGATCTACCAGCTGAGACAGGTCATACGTCAGGGCGAAGTCGTAAGCGGCTCTCCCCGCGAAATCGGTTCTGTTGGAGCCAAGCCACACCTCGTGGTGGGCATTAAAGTCCCCAACGAGTACCATGTCTGCTGTAGGGAACCGCTCTTGGACTTCGTCTGCCGCTCTACTCAGGTGCTCAAATAGGCGAGCTGTCTCCGCAAGCGTTGTAACGAGTCGAGTGATAGTACTCGTGTGACTCGAGTCAAGCCTAAAACTCGTCAACTCGAGTAGGATTCGGAGCGAAACCGAGTCGGACTCGTATTCGTACGGACAAGCAGTCAAGTCAGGCAGTCTGCCCACTCGCTTCGCTCGACTCGAGTGCACGCACTCGGACGACTGACTGATCGCGAATGCGAGTTGACGAACGAATACAAAATAGTACTCGACTCGCGGCCTTGAGAGACTGACTGACGGCGACGACACGCCGGCCGACCGACCATACTCGAGTAGACCGACTCGAGTCGCAGTCTCTCAAGGCCGCGAGTCGCCGAGTATTTTGTATTCGTTGGTCAACTCGCATTCGCACATTCAGTCATCCGAGTGCACTCGAGTCGAGCGCGTGGAGTGGGTGACGCGATCTGCTGCTGCGAGACAGTTGAATTCATTTGATTGAACTGGTGACGCGCTGTACGAGATTAGTGACTTAAAATTATTTAAGGAGCTATTATTTAAGAATTAAATAATGATTCCGAGACTAATAAATAGAAAATCTATAGCGAGTGTTTTTGTATTCGAGTCGCAACTCGAGTTATAGATGTTTTCAACTCGAGTCACTCGAGTCGTCCATGTATTCGACTCGTAACAAGACTACTCCGCATCACCCGAGTGCGACCTGTAGACGCAGGCGTACACGCGCGATTCCGACCCCAGATCCACGTGGACCCAGAGTACTGAAGACGTGAGGTCTTCTAGACAGCGCAGGCGACGACAGCAAATATCCGCCCTAGCAAACAAGCATACCCCGGCACGGGAACGGAAGGCTTCTTCCAGGTTGTACCCGGGGTAGTGCAAGTACGACGTGTCGGCTGGGCGAGATATTTGCGTCTCCGTCAGAAAGAATAAAGCCGGCTTCGCTGTCTCCAAATGGTGGTGGACGCCATCCAAATTGGAGTGCAATCCTCGCACATTTGTTACGTCCACGCTGAAATGTGTGGGGTTGTGCACCGCTGAGCAAACGTTTATTCTTTTGTTTTGTGCTGCCATTATTATTGAAGGGGGGAGAGAAAGCATTGAGAGGTGCCTGCGACGATTTACGGGCAAAGCGTGGATCGTGGCTTCATCACTATGTGCTCAGGATAGTGGAGCGCCGACACGATGGACGGAAGGGCCCCCGGTCCCCCTCGGAAGTGGCCGCCGGGACCCCTACAACCGGTCACCATCCGGCACGACGGACCACTCCGAGATTATGCGCCGGTTGACCAGGGCAGCCTCTCGCGCTGGTTAGGCGCGATTGGGCCCCTATACTACCCGGCGGGCGGCCAGCGGAACAACCGTTTCACCGGGTCTCCCTGGCCATCGTGTCGATGCACTACCCCTGGGCAGTGATTCGGCTTTAGAGCCACTGGCCCACTCCTCGTCACAGCCAGCCCCTCCTGCTACTGGGTCCCCGGGATGTACACCGGAACGCAGATAACTGTTATGGCGGTGTAATTGTTCCCGGGGTGTGGTGGCGACCCAGGCGATCCGAGGATCTCCCACACGCTGTTTACTGTTCATTTAGCACCACCCAGGAGGCACGTGTGACTTAAGGACCTTAAGGTGTCACGGACGCGAACAGCGATACCCCCCAAGTACACCACTATTTAGCGTTGACTTGACCAACGTGCGGGGGTTGCACACCAATCTTAATGCCGTCAATCACCACGTGAAGAGGATGAAGCCGGCCTTGCTTTCTCGACGAAAACGCAAATATCTCGCCCTGCCGACACTTCTTACCTGCACCACCCCGGCTACACCCTGGATGAAGCCTTCCGCTGGCGAGCCGGAGTCTGCCTGTTTGTCAGGGCTGATATTTCCTGTCGTCGCCTGCGCTGCATTGAGGACTCCGAGCTCTCAATACTCTGGCCCCACGTGGATCTGGGAACGGTGTCGGGGGTCCCAATAGGTCGCACTCTGGCAATGCGGAGACAGCTCGGTTATTCGAGTACCTGAGTGGAGCGGTAGACAAAGTCCAAGAGCGGTTCCCCACCGCGGATTTGGGTTTCCTTGGAGACTTCAATGCCCATGACAAGGCATGGCTAGGCTCCAGGAGAACTGACTTTGCGGGGAGAGCCGCCTACGACTTCGCCCTGACGCATGGCCTGTCTCAACTGGTGGACCAGCCCACCAGGCTGCCAGATATAGACGGTCATGGACCCTCTCTGCTGGATCTTCCGCTGACACAAACCCCACTGGATATAAAGTCTCAGTGAGAGCCCCGCCGGGTTCTTCTGATCATTGTTTAGTGGGGTCCACGGTGTCATCTTCGCCTCCTCAGTCCCGTACTGGAGGAACGCGTCGAATTTGGCACTACGCGTCAGCAGATTAAGATGAGATGCGAGAACACTTCGCATCCTACCCTTGGAGAGAGATCTGCTTCAGTTCTTACGATCCGTCAAAATGCGGTAATACCGTTGCCGATGTGGTTCTGGGGGCAAAGGAAATGTTTATTCCCAGCGCCTCTGTCCACCTCGGTGGTAAAAGCCAACCATCGTACAGCCGCGACTGTGCTGATGCTGTCGCAGCTAAATGCACAGCTTATCGGGCATGGTCGCGTGCCCGTGCCGGACGTGAATCAAACGTATCCGAACAGACGATGGAATACAACCGCCTCTCCAGATCCTGCAAAAGGGTTATTGCCAGGGCCAAATTTGACTACATCGGCGACAGACTGAACCAGCACCCAACTGGGAGCTGTGAGTTCTGGTCTCTCGCCAAATCTGTCGAGTCGAATTTCTGCCGCTCCTCTCTTCCACCTCTGCAGTGTCCTGGAGGCTCACTTGCCCACTCCGCAAAGGAGAAAGCCGACTTACTGGTATCTCTCTTTGCGGGGAACTTCAACCTGGACGATGGGGGTGCCACTCCCCCAGCCATACCTAGGTGTGAGAACTCCATGCCGGAAGTACAGTTTCGATAACAGACTGTACTGGCGGAGTTTCTCTCCCTATACGTCAGGAAAGCGTGTGGGCCGGAATGGATTCCTGCATTGGTGTTAAAATAGTGTGCTCCCGAGCTGGCTCCAGTGCTGACGCGCCTATTCCGTATCTCCTACTCCAATGGCTGTGTGCCGGCGGTCTGGAAATCTGCGTTTGTGCAAGCGGACCCCAAAAAGGTTTTTTTTATTGACAGCGCGTCGTATGGCGCCGAGCCACCCATAAGGCGTCTAACGACGCCCATGGACATTCCGTCGTATGCGGGGGTTCCGAATGCCATGCCGAGCATTGCTTATGGTGCCCATTCACGGCCCTCTTGAAGGACCCGAGACTGTACTTGGGGGGAAATATATGTGCAGGGAGAGCGTTCCAGGGTTTACCGGTTCTGTAGAGGAAAGATCTGCAGAATCGATTGGTACGCATCCGCGGTAAGTCCAGCGTGTAGGAATGCAATCCCTGCCCAGTGCGCGTGGTGCGAAGGTGGAAAGGGGACGGCGGGATCACATTAAACGGCCCCTCCGAGTACTCCTCACGGAATAAGCGATAGAATACACTTAGGGAGCCGACATCCCTACGGTGTTGCAGTGGTTCTAGATCGCAGGACACTTCGGGGTCACCTACTAGTCGCACGGTTCGACGCTGGATTGAGTCCAGAGGCGCAAGCTGGTATTTGGCAGAGCCATCCCACAGGTGCGAGCAGTACTCCAAGCAGGACCTGATCTGCGATTTATAGAGAAGCAGCTTTTGGTGTGAAGTACCGTCGCACCTTATTGAGTACGCCCAGCTTTTTAGAAGCCAGCTTGGCCTTCCCCTCGATATGGCGACGAAAGTTCAGGTCGTGCGACAGTTCGACTCCGAGGATCCCGAGGTGTTCACTTAATTTAAGCGACGTGCCTTGGAATGAAGGAACCGGTGTGAACGCCGCTCTCTTCGCACTGAACACGCGAACTTGTGTCTTGGAAGCGTTGAACTCGACCAAATTACTACGGCCCTATTCGGAAATAGAGTCGAGTGTGTGTTCGAGCTCAGACACAAGTCTTCGCCTCTTCTCATCCACAACATCCCGACTGGCTGAAGGGTGACTGGTGTAGGATCCGTGTGCCGTACTGTCATCAATGTATGTTGTCCAGAGACAGCATATCATTGATATGCAGAAGAAACAGCGTGGGTGACAACACAGATCCTTGGGGTATGCCGGCGTTCACTGACATGTCCGACGAGCAACCGTAGTGCACGGTTGCTGAATGAATGCTACGCCCATGCAGGAAGTCGGCGAAGAAACAAGAAACAAGAAACAAGAAACGTAGGCACACACACCGCACACGTAGGTAGGTAGGTAGGTAGGTAGCTAGTTTTAGAGCGGCGGCGGCCTAGTGACCTTGTGACTTACTTACAACAATAGCTGTTCTGCGTTTGAACATAGTACGGTCATTGACCCCGTACAATGCAAGCTACCTACTGTTACACACAGGTCTAGTTACCTTGTGACTTACTTACAACAAACAGCTGTTCTGCGTTTGGACATACAATGGTCATTGACCCCGTACAATGCAAGCTACCTACTGTTACACACAAGTCTAGTGACCTTGTGACTTACTTACAATAAACAGCTGTTCTGCGTTTGAAAATTTCTCGAAAAGTTATGCTAAAAACATATAATTTTTTTTTTGCGTAACGTGTTTACTTGAGATGAATAACGAAGCACCTTATATAATGTCTTTCAAAATTAGTTAATAGTACGCTAAGAGAGGGTTCTGTATCGGAAATAGATCACTTTTGAAGAACAAATAATTTTTGTTCCCACAAAAACATTTTTTCTATGTAAAATGTAAAAAAAAAATTTCTTAATCATTTCAGTTTCATGCCAGGAACAAAAAAGTCTTCCAACACATAGATCCCTTTCTTTCAGAAATTGTGAAAAACCACAATTTTAGTTTTATTAGTATGGAATAGAAAGAATTTGATTTTTTTTACCAACTTACACGTGTTATGTCATAATGATAATTAAGACTTTTTTGTTACTGTTATGAAACTGAATCGATTAAGCTATAAAAATGAACCACCTATTTTTTTTATTTTATTAAATACATAAAACAACAATATTTTACATTAAAAAAGAAGCCCAAAGTCCAAAAAAAATTTATATAGGTTTCCACCCCATTTCGTACCCTGCTGCGAACCGGTTAATATTAGAGGTCCAAACCGGTTCTGAACCGGTTTTTAGGCTTCAGGTTCGGGTTTTTTTGAACCGGTTCGCGACCAAACTGGTTCGCTCGTTAAAAAGGTTCTTCGAACCGGTTCGGAGAACCCGAACCCCATTTCGAACCGGTTTTCAGTCCCTGGTTAGCACACACTGCACGCCAACTTCAGCGGCGCGCCAGGGGCGGCGCGGCGCAGCATGGACGCAGAGGAGGGGAAAATGCCGCGTCTCTCGCCTCCCGCGGTCGGCCGCTCCTCTGCGCACCGCGCCCGTCTTGGCCCGCTTGTTTTTTAAACTTGCCGATGGATTTTTTGTTGGATTCTTTTGCAAATAATTTTCTTCAAAATTCTTAATCATAATTGTACAATAAAAACGGACGGAGGAATTTTGCGGAGCAGAGTTTCGGTCGTCACCTCGAAAAAAAATGATGCATATAAAAAAGTTGTTGGATTCTTATGCTTATTGATGTACATAATAATACTAAGGTATATTCCGATTAAAGAACCGACTGAGCAATTTTGCCGAGAAAAATATAGTAAAAAAACACATTTTGTTTTTAATTCACTATTTCCATATACAAAAAATGTTGGATTTATTTACGTACTTATACATATAAATAATACCTACCATATGGCGAAGTAACTTTGGACGGAGCAATTTGTCTATAGGAGTTATATTAAATTTTCACTTTTCTTTGAATATACCCAACTTCCCGTAAAAAAAAATGTTGGATTATTTGTCAGTAGTAATTCCGAACATTACTCCAAGATATTATCAAAGTTTCATTGACTGAGGAATTAATGTATGGGTCTCCATACATCAAAACTCCTGGTTGACTAGTGTACGCTCTATTTTCGAAAGCAGCTGTGGACGGTTTGAAAAAAAAAGAACGAAACCGTTGACGAAATTTACATATGAATACGTTTATGAATGGCAAATGAGCGACCGATTGATATTCCAAAGATGAATCTTTGTAATGAGTCGAAGAATACGAAGAATCGCGGTACTGACCAACTATTAATAATGGTTTATATATCCAATAGAAAATATTGTAAATTGTAAGCAATAGCGATGTTTTAAACATTTAAAGCGTATCAATATATTTTAAACATATCTCATGCATACCAAGTTCGAATGAATGCAACTCATTTCAAGGAATTTATGTTACAATTTTCCTTACAACTATACTGCGGTTATTACGCTATTTATTAGTAAATTATTTACGTAAATAACCAAGAGGATACTTGAATGAAGTCTACAAATAGCAGCGGCTGAGTTAACAGACCGAACATCGAGAAAAATGTGCACACAAATATTAGAATTCCAAAGAATAGAACGAGCATTACCTCGCTGAACAAGTGAAAAATCATTGTGTGTGAAAAGACAAAATTCGAAAAGTCTGTTATACCTTCTTGTGGAAGTTGTGAACTCATGTATCTTTATCAAAAAGCGCGTTGCGAGCTCTCTCGTGAAAATTGTAGGCTTTGGAGACTACGAATAAAAAACACGTAATAGTAAAGTTTGGAGACTACGAATAAAAAACATGTAATAGTAAAATGTGGAGACTTCAAGGAATAAAAAAACATGTAATAGTAAAATGTGGAGACTTCAAGGAATAAAAAAACATGTAATAGTAAAATGTGGAGACTTTAAGGAATAAAAAAACATGTAATAGTAAAATGTGGAGACTTCAAGGAATAAAAACACATGTAATAGTAAAATGTGGAGACTTCAAGGAATAAAAAAACATGTAAATAGTAAAATGTGGAGACTTCAAGGAATAAAAAAACATGTAATAGTAAAATGTGGAGACTTCAAGGAATAAAAAAACATGTAATAGTAAAATGTGGAGACTTCAAGGAATAAAAAAACATGTAATAGTAAAATGTGGAGACTTCAAGGAATAAAAAAACATGTAATAGTAAAATGTGGAGACTTCAAGGAATAAAAAAACATGTAATAGTAAAATGTGGAGACTTCAAGGAATAAAAAAACATGTAATAGTAAAATGTGGAGACTTCAAGGAATAAAAAAACATGTAATAGTAAAATGTGGAGACTTCAAGGAATAAAAAAACATGTAATAGTAAAATGTGGAGACTTCAAGGAATAAAAACACATGTAATAGTAAAATGTGGAGACTTCAAGGAATAAAAAAACATGTAAATAGTAAAATGTGGAGACTTCAAGGAATAAAAAAACATGTAATAGTAAAATGTGGAGACTTCAAGGAATAAAAAAACATGTAATAGTAAAATGTGGAGACTTCAAGGAATAAAAAAACATGTAATAGTAAAATGTGGAGACTTCAAGGAATAAAAAAACATGTAATAGTAAAATGTGGAGACTTCAAGGAATAAAAAAACATGTAATAGTAAAATGTGGAGACTTCAAGGAATAAAAAAACATGTAATAGTAAAATGACACTCCCAATCGGTCCCACGAAAAGTAGATCGCGTAGTGGGCGGGCCGGAGTCAGATCGTTTGATAGTGTTGTTGAATTTTGTTAATGGACGATTAACAAGGTTGATTTTTGCACCAAAAATTTTACTAAAATAACCTTTTGGTGAGGCTGATCAAAACGAAACACCAATTGTGTGTGTTTCCCGATGAAACTGTGTACTTTCAAAGACGCCTTCGAAGTAAATTGTACGCAATATATGTTAATATTAGTTCTATCATTTGAATTCTTTGGCCACACAAGTTCATAGGAACTTAACAAGGTCAATTAATGCGTGTTCGCGGTCTGCGCATCAGTACTTTTGGTGAAATACTGCTCCATAGCCTTCACCCACTTTCCTTATCTTAAAGTACATTATTCACTGGTAATAAGCCAAGCGCACACAATTTACGCTTTAACGGTTTGGTTTCAGCAGGATATATTTTGGCGGCGTTCATCTCATTCTGTGATGCCTTAAGAGAAAGTACATAAATAAACAAAAACATATAGGTATTTGATATTGATTTGATTGATTTGATATGATATTCTTTATTGAACACCAATTTGTAAAAATTAGGCACTTCTAACCGAGATTCTAACTAACCTTTCGGATGTGGGAGAAGTATGTATATCCCACAGAAGATTCAGTGGGAGAAGAAATATTTGGGACCGGTATTAAAAAAAATTGCCAGACCGCATCACTCCCCGTGCATATCGTAAAAGGCGACTAAGGGATAAGGACAAGGTGCCGTGCTAAAGGACGAAGGGATAGCCACGTCTCACCTTGGCACGGCCCTTCCACCGAGTCATGCAGCAGGTGGGTCTTCGTGCCTACTTGTGCTGCTTGATAGTTATCATGTCCTAATACATTGCTAAACGTGGTGGTCGGTGTTGTACTGTAATTTACAATAGTACTTACAGCACAACCCCGATCACTCTGCTCACCCCGATTATCGGGATACAGCGTGTGATATGTAGTATAGATTTTTATCTCCAACCCAACCCAAGCCAACAACCCTCTTCTCAAAGATTTGCATAAACATTCACATGCTGTTGAACTTATAACCACCTACTATAATATGTCAGATTGCATTAGTAAAACCCTCAGATCAGGAAAGGATCCTTTCCTGATCTGAGGTAAAACCGCATGCAAATCGAATAGCCAGTTTCGAGTCATAAGCAAATAGACAGGGATTATCGTGGATCAATCGCCCAACAGATCGTACGACGCGCCTGCGCATTCCACCGGTGACAAATAAAAAAAGAAGATGGCGGCGCTAATCCTTTCTGCTGGAATCTCATATATTAGTGTATAGGATTCTCTTACTATTTACATTCTATAGGAATGTGCCGTCGCCTTATTTAGAGCTATGACAGATTATAAATAGCGTCTGTCTGCGTCCGAGCACGTTTTAAGCCCGCTCTTTGTTACAATAAAGTTTTTGATTTATTTCGTTGAGACAAGATGCCTAAGTATTTTGGATAATAATTGATTTATACGAAATAAAAATAAACAAACATTTTTTATTTTTAAATTTAAGTTGGAACTTTTCACAAAATTAAATTAATTAATTAACAACACGTGATAAAATAATTAAAACTGTTAAGACTAAAAACTTGTAATTTTGGAGTAAATCCTTGAAATGAAATATTAGATTTAGTATCCGGCTCGAAGGACCAAATGTAAAATGAGCTAAATCAACAGGAGATAAATACACACAAAATTTGTCGAGTAGCCTAGTGGCGAGGGGTTAGTCACTAGAGCAAAAAGTGTACACTAGATTACCTGTAGGCAAGATTATCAGGATTACCTTCTAATTTCCAGATTCCGACAGATTTCAAAGATTCCTAGGGTTTCCAAGATTCTTTAAGGACGACCAAAGATTTCTAAGGGATTACCAAAGATTTCTAAGGGATTACCACGGATTTCTAGGATTACCAAAGATTCCAGGATTTTGTAAGATTTCTAAGGACTACCAAAGATTCCTAGGGATTACCAAAGATTCCTAGTGGATTACCTAAGAATACCTGAGATTACCAAGATTTTGATCGGATTGCCAATGATTTCTTTGAGATTCCTAGATTCCCTGGGATTACTCGGGACCGCCTAAGATTTCCAGATTCCTCGGACTCCCACCTAAGGTTACCTAAGATTACCAAACAATTTTTACACCAGATTCCCTAAGTGACTGACCCCTCGCCTAGTGGTAACATGCAGGTGCCTTAAGCGAGAGGTTTTTGGTTCAAACCCTATACTACCTAACACAATATGGCCGCTGTTCTTGCCACTGACACCTAAGAACCTAACTCAACTTTCACACAAAACGGTGAACATTCAAAAGTATGGAAGACAATATGACATCGATGCCAGCATACTCGTAATTGCCGACGGAAACCGTAAAGGAGTCATGCCTTAAAGGTCCAGCGTGGCTGTGAGTCAGAGGCACGGCAACTACCTACGACGTGCCTTTTATACATGCTTAATAAGGTTGTCTACTGTATATCGAGAGGGTTCGGATATTTTTCTTGATTGAAACATTTTTAGTTGACTAGCTCGTGGACATGGGATAACGGGCTTGCTTAGTAAGCACAAGGTCATGAGTTCCATCCCCACTGGGATGCACCATTTTTTCTCTTTCCGAGCTTTCCGAGTTTGATAAGTACATTTCTTGACGAGTTTCTCCATGGTTTGCATTTGTACTGTAGGTCCTTCCCCTCACTAATTATTGTAACGGTAAACTCGAAAACGGCGCAACCATTTTACTTTCAGTTTTCACTAAGGAACCAGGCTTCTTCCGGAGTGGTTATATTATAACACTATCTTTTGCCCGCGGCTTCGCTTTGCGTGTTTAGGGTTTTACATTTTTGCTCACAGCTGAGGCCGCCGATGACGTAGCGTTATGATTTATAACCCTAAACCATATTGAGAAGAGAATGTAATAGTGACAACCGTATGTAAATCGATAAAGTGGTTCTCGAGATAAAAGGATATTATACTGATGTACGTTACACGGAGAGGGCTATGTCCAGCAGTGGACCGATACAGGCTGATGATGATGATGATAATGATGATGACGTTACACGGCCGGCCGTAGAAACTTCGCTTTATTAGGATAACGCTACTGTAAATAAAGGCTTAGCGGAGGGGTCCTGTGAGTCATCCAAGTTGTAGAAAATGTCCGCGGAGCCGCGAACACGGAGCTGGTTTTAAATATTTCCTTGAGTTACTCGTTACAACCGATTGTACAGACCCCGTGTAGGCAGGCGATGTGTAGGCAGCTGGTAGGCTGTACAAATACGTGTGTATAAATAAATAAATATCAATTTTAGCCTTAACTCTGATCATACGGCGTTAAGCTTCGTCGCATCTCGCTAGCGTCACATCGAATGGCGTGGAGCTGTTATTCTTATCCAGTTTGTGTGAACCTCGAGTTCAGTCATCTTAACTGACTATTAAAAACTCAGAACTGAATGCCCCATGCATGGCATTAAATCGTACTTACTCCAAATGAGACAAGCAGCCAAAACCACCGAGCATTGAAAATTATTCAAAAGTCTGTTCTTCACATGTTAGGGCTTGGGCTGCCAACTGTTTTTAGAAGAAATAACGAATTTCTGATTTCAGGGATGGTAAATAAAACGTACAGTCTCATTAAAAAGGTATTATTTATTTAAATTTTGAAACTTAAATAATTATACTAAATAAATTTTAAACTTAAAGTAAACTCAATAAATTTTAAATACGTTTGGCACCCTCGGCATGTGGACATCCACCGTAATCTCTACCCCGTTGTGTTCTGTGGGCACAAAGTTCTGTACATATGTGTGCATAGCATTGAAATGAAATGAAATGAAATGAAATGAAATGAAATGAAATGATATTAGAAATAAAATTACGTGTGGCACATATTATGTGCCACACGTAATTTTTATCGTAGGTCCCTATTTTTATTCTGGAGCCCTGCTTCCCAAGCTTTTCATATGAAGTGTATATATTTTGATTTGATTCGATTCACCGGCAGGACTTTCCAGCTATCAAATCTTCACATCTGGCGTCGCGCCGCCGCCCGCCAGCGCGCATCCACGGCCGCGTCACGCCGCGCCGCGCGCCGGGCGCGCACGCACTGGGCGACTGTTAGCAATGACCCACATAGCCTTATACAGCGGCGGCCGTAGCCTATTACGAAAATTCTACACATGTAGTCGACATTCCAGAAACTTGCGCCCTCCAGGTGCGTCGCGAGCGTGGCCGAGAGCCCCCTATACAGGGTGTTTCAGGATAGGGTTTCGTAACTTCAGGGTTCGAAAGGTCTTCATATTTGAAGACGGAAAGCTCTGAAACTTTTTTCCAGATTCGGTCATTTTATATTACTTTATAGTGAGAATCGTTTCAACGAGATTTGTTGGACGGTAAACGTCCGCCTTTATTAAATAAAAATAAAATGACTAAATTGCAATTTTTACCTAGTAGAATTGAACTGCATCTAGGTAAATTCAAAACACTTAAATTTGAATGACATCAAAACAAAAAGGGGACTGGACTAGGTCATTGCACTCCCTAGACCTAGACAAATCTCTCCGTACTCACTGTCCATCGAGTTTTTATTACAGTTTTAAATTTTTGTATGAAAAAAAGTACGGAATTTCGATTAGAGTGATAAGGATTTTTTCTTCTAATAATGAGTACTTTCTATTCCTGAAGTTTCTCAAGCCTATCCTGAAACACCCTGTATTCATTTTTTCAGGAATTTCAGGTTCAAGCCTGCGCGATGGTCGAGTGGTCTGTGGGCGTCGGCTCCTCTTGCGGGAAGTCCGAGGTTCGAATCCAACCGGGGCGTGTACCAATGAGTTTTATCTGATTTGAAAAGATTTACGTGCATACCTTCTGCTCCATGATTCGGATTTAATGTAAAATGTAGGTCCACCGGGTAGACTGAAGGAAATTGCCTAAGGCAATAAGCCCGCATAATAGTATTAAGATAATATTATTATATTTAAATCATTTATTTGACGTTTTTACATTTTATATTAATTTTACATATATTATACTAAAAAGTAATAAAAATACACAAACTTAATACAAACATTAAATAAAAACGGTAATACCGCCGGCGGCGGCGGAAGAAAAACCTCCAAGCGCGTCGGCGGGTGCAGGCCGTGGCTACGAAGCTCTCCGGGACGCCGCGAGCCTAGCTTCGGGCGATGGGTGGTGGTACTAGACACGTAGGCCACCACAACCCCCATCTCGGAGAGCTCCTCATCCGCCGGACTGCACGGCGACGTCTCGTCGCGCTGCTCTTTTAAAGTCTTCTTCATAGCGCGGCGCGCGTCGCCTGTTTGCACTGCTCCACCGGTAGCGGGGGCACTAGACGGGACGCGAGGTCCCGATGACCCCAAGCTGGCCGATGGTGGACGTCGCCCTCGCCATAGTTGTTGTGGTTCGGCGAATGTCAACGCTCCATATTAATATTATGATTATTAAACCTTAGGCGGGGACGTTTTTTCACTTTATTGCACTTTATGTGTTATTCCTATACACAGAGCATGAAATGCGCGCGCGAGCGGTAGGTATTTGATGCTCTGTGTTCCTATATGTGTATACTACAATCCGATGGATGCGGTCTGTATGTGCACTGAAATTAGTAAAAATGTCAACGCTCCATATTAATATTATGATTATTAAACCTTAGGCGGGAACGTTTTTTCACTTTATTGCACTTTATGTGTTATTCCTATACACAGAGCATGAAATGCGCGCGCGAGCGGTAGGTATTTGATGCTCTGTGTTCCTATATGTGTATACTACAATCCGATGGATGCGGTCTGTATGTGCACTGAAATTAGTAAAATCATATCTCGAGAACGGCTCATTCAATTTGGATGCAGTTACGGACCAACATCATCTAGGTATATTGCCTCATCTACTCTGCCAATATAGAACTTGATAAAACGCAACACCTGTCTGTTTGTAACAGTGGGTGAACTCGAAAACGGCTGCATAAATAAATATACAACAAATTGAATTAGGCTTGTTTCATTCACATGACTCAAAGACAACAAATCGCTAACACGAACAGTTTCCCAACCTGTCGTCGGGAGCGCGTTTTGATTAATTAATCATCGCCTTTGACAAATCTATCATCTGATGTAATCTGAGCACTGACAGACGGACGGACGCAGGTACGCAATATCAATTATAACGATGCTCAAAGAAATAACTGAATAACTGGAAGGGGCATCAAGATCAACTCGCCCAGGAGATGAAAGAGAAGTGCACAAGATTACCGGATTTGATTTATTAATCTTGTATATATTTTTATACAATTTGAAACAAAGCTTGATTTAAAATTAGCTAAATGGAAAAAATACACTTGCGTAAGTTTTAGCAAAACTTTATGCATTTGGATATCCGGATTGGTACCGTGTGGGGCCGGTACTTTAAAAGAATAGCCCCACTGCATCTCTCCTCGTGTATGTCGTAAAAGGCGACTAAGGGATATGACTCCTTTTCTATATTATAGGTGGTAGGGTTTAACCATGGACAATGTCATATTGTCATATTGTCCATAGGTTTAACCCACCCCACCCGGATTCGCACCACCGCACTGAATGAAAGGTCGGTCGAAACGGCTATGTAAATAGTTGTTGTAGTGTTTTCCGTCCAGTTCAGTGTACACACCGAAGGGAAGCACTGACGTGGCACCAAGTTAACCCGGTGTTATGGGCTGACATCACGGATGTTGTAGGTGATGTAGCCAACCGTGTCAGTTTCCATAAAAAAAAAACAAGACGAAAATTGTAAACAACAAAATAAACGTTTTTAGGGTTCCGTATCCGGTACGGGAGGCAAGTCCTGAAGATGTATCCAGCCAGAGCGTGAGACGAAACGTTGACAAAACTAAATAGTCTTTACTGTACAGCGCAACCAAAAACTTTATTTTATAATGTGTAACAGCGGTAAAAGCCTAAACCAGGCATGGGCAACCTTTTTGGTCCAGGGGTCACATCATTGTTTTGCCGTCGAGTCGCGGGCCACATTAAGTCTAGATTTCTAAAATTTGTACCTACCTATTTACATGCCTATTTATATTAAGTGAACGTGAAAGTAGGTAGGTACATACACACTATTAATATTACGATAAAATTAACTATCAGAAATATAGAAATGAAAACCAGGGCCGGACCCAAATAATTTACAGGAAAGGATCGTGGACCGGATAAAAAGACCTCGCGGGCCGGGTTCGGCCCGCGGGCCGTAAGTTGCCCATGTGTGGCCTAAACGAACGCAGAGAATAGCCCCGCTGATTTTGGTAATAAGGAAACATTTATTTAATGTACATATGACAATATAGTTTCTCAGTATTTATTTCTTTGGCGCCGCCGCGCCGCCGCGGCCGCATTGACGGTAATTGAAGAGACATGTAGTTTATCTTATTGGGGCGTATGTAAAGTGCGATCTAGTTTGCAAGTTTCGCAATGCTAGTAAATTTTATATTATCTAATCACTAGAATCTAGTTATCTCTATTCTAGCGGGTAGCGCGCGCGGGCACCTGTTTAGTTATGCGAATTTGTTTTGACATAATATGATAAGCGCTTTGCATAAAGTTTTGTCAAAACTTACGCAAGTGTATTTTTTCCGTTTAGCTAATTTTAATTCAAGCTTTGTTTCAAATTGTATAAAAATAAATAAAAAGATTAGTAAATCAAATTGACTCTCCTTTTTGGCCACGTGCGTCGTCGTAGCCGTTGTCAGGCACTTCAAAACTCCGAAATAAAAAATAGGACAATTTTAATTAGGTAAAAGAAATCTAACCAACATTACCAAAATATTTTACCTACAGTAGCAAACCCTCCCATTTCTCTATCCGTCAACGGCACAGTTTCAGTACACATCCTGTTTCCTCCTTCTTTCCACCTTACATTTATTTAGTTTTTGTTTTGTATGATTTTTAATGTGTTCTTCATTAGTTTTTTATTTAAATAGATATGTTAGAAATGTATTAATTTATTTTCATGTTGATTCAATAAACCGACATATTAAAAATACGAACTCCGCCATATGGCCATTTTGATTGAACAGGAAGAAATAGAATAGAACCAAACACTGTATCCCGACAATCGGGGTAAGCAGAGTAATCAAGCGTTTTGCTGCAAGGACTCTGGTAAATTACATCACAATTGAATATAAATATAATAGAACTATTTAGAAATATAACTAAATTATAAATTATGAATATGTTATGTTCTAGTTTCGGCCTGTACTCACCGATTAGTTCAGTTCGCTGGCTGTGCCCGCACGTCCAGTTCCTCTGACATTTTTCACTCGAGAAAAACACAGTCACTGTCTCTTTCACTCGCGTCGCACATCGCGCCGCAGTCGGGTTCGTTTTATCGCCTGCGGGACACAAACAAATGCGTTTAGTCTTCACTATCTACCGAACTACATAATATAACCTGTTGGTTTATTAGGGTTCCGTATCCGTCGCACGTACGGGACCTACGCCGTCTGTCTGTCTGTCTGTCTGTCCGTCTGTCTGTCCGAGGGCTGTATCTCTTGAACCGTAATAGGTAGCCCATTGAAATTTTCACAGAATATGTGTTATTATGGCTGATATAACAACACAAAAATAAGAAAAAGTAAAAAAATCACAAAAAGAATAGTTTTTGTGGCGCCGACTTTTATTTATTCCATGCCTACATAATGCGTTCAATGTCATTTTGAATTTTCAAATAGCTACACGTTTCTATATTCAGTTCTAACTTTAAACACGGTGGCCATAATAATTAAGATAAAGGTATCAATTTATCTTGCGTGCAACGTAAACACAAACGTTATCAGATAACTCGGCCGTCGCGGCGCCAACAGTCTCCACTCTCGACCTACATCAAATGTTATGTTCTGGTCAGCGAGGCCAGGGAGCTGAAATCCATTATGAATGTTGTAGAATATAGATGATTTGTTTCATACCCAGCGGTAAAAAAAAAACACAAACACACACACAAGACGAAAACGTAAAATTCAAACTTATTATGAGTGCCTTGGAGAAAATGTTTCCAATCGACTTTAGGTTTTTTTTTTATGGAAGCTGACACGGTTGCCTACATCCCATAACACCGGGTGAACTAGTTGTCGTGTCAGTGCTTCCCTTCCTTTCATTTAGGTATCCTGACGTTCCGACACCGGTCTTGCATGAGCTTATGGATGAATTATCTAATTATCTAATTCACCCATGCATATGACACGAATAATATGACTTAGATTTTTATATAACCTGGAAGACTGGCGTGCCTAGGATATTGGTTCGATATCGTTGATTTTATCAAAGGATTTTCAACATTGGAATGAGCCTAGAACAATTTCTAAGTGGTCGAACCATTGAATCCCTAGTTAGTGTGCAAACAACTTTTTTTCGGGAAGGAGGAGGGGGGTTAGGTTAGGTTAGGTTTTTTCGGGAAGGATGAGGGGGGGGGGGGGGTTTAAACCCCCATAGCCCTCCCCTCGGTACGCCTAATGACTTGGAGGTATTTCCTTAGGACCCCGTCTCTCTCACACACCTGTGCCGCATGTAGCCGTTTCGATCGTCCGGATTGTTACCACCGCACTGAATGAAAGGTTAACTGAAGCGGCTATGTAAATAGTTCGTATTTTACAGTATAGCCGACACGATCAAAGGGAAGCACTGACTTGGCACCTAGCTTAGCGAGGTGCGATCGACTGACATCGCGGGTGTGACAGGCGGGCGATCTAAACAAGACTGATGGTACACGTGACATTTTAGGCGGACATTCAATCTTATCTTGATGACTAGATACCGTTTTATAATTAGTGTCGGCGCTTTGATCAGTTTTACTCCGCTATAGACAGATTTTAGACCTAGGAAAGGTACATTCAAGTTCGTCGAGAAAGTCAATTACTTTGTATCTAGAGTTCGGCAAAAGGTCTGCAGAGCGACAGATTTATATCCATCAAGAACAACCTAATAATAACAATTAACAGTGGGTGGCCGAGTGGTCGTGGCGTCCGCGTCGTCGGCTTGTTCGAGGTTCAAATCCGGTCGGCGTGTACAAATGACTTATTTCTGACGGAAAAATTACTTCTAAGCACATAGTGGAGGATTTAGTGCGATATAATATACCCTGCATTTTTACTTAGAAGGCTCATACTTGCAACAGTTGTTCCTTAGGTGCTCCTGAGTGGATTTCCACCGGTAGACATCGGGGGTCACCGCGGGGGTGGCGGGGGGAGGGGGTGGAAGTTTGCTTCTGCCGCGCTTCACTTTGTACCCTATTCCTTCAAAACTATAGGTATTAGGGCAAGTGTGATGTCATTTTCGGATAACTCAAGGATGACGGATTCATTTCTGGAAGAAACATTTTGCCTTTCTATACAAAAAAATATAAATATTAGGCAAAACTCACAAAACGTGAATTTTTTTTTTTTAAACGTCGTTGACTTTTGAACTACTAAAGATAAAGATAAATAAAAAATATGTACTAAAGGCTGCATTTACCAGGATTACAAATATATAAATTTTATTGGGATGGCGTAATAATAAGGGAGTGAAAAAAAATTCAAAACAGTGCCTTGTATTTACATTTTGAGGCGAACATCGTGCTAAGATCAAGCTAAGATGCGTAGTAAATTGAAAACAGTACCTAGGTTATACGTGATAACTATTATTATTATACATTTGTAAAATTATTGCTAATTAAACATTAAATTATTCACATACCCACACACCCACCCTCACATACACACACACATACCTACCTTACTTATCCATGTTTGTGATTGCTACCTAAAGTAAATGATTTATAATATTACCATGTCGTCATTTTTGATTTTTGGAAACTGACACGGTTGGCTACATCACCTACAACATCCGTGATCTAAGCCCATAACACCGGGTGAACTAGGTGCCATTTCAATGCTTCCCTTAATTTCGCGCCGGCTACACTGAACTGGACGGAAAACACGAACTATTCACATAGCCGTTTCGACCGAAGTTCTATTAATTTCATAATAGTTATATTAGTTAAAAAAGTCGTTCCGGAAGTGACGTAGAAGTTCTGAAAAGGGGGCCCATATGGCGAACAAAGAGTATCCACTTCAAAAAAATATTAGTAAATCTACATGTCAATATAAAATAACGACGTATTTTTCAATCGTCGTCATTGCCTTTTCGAGCCGCCCTTCAGTCGCTGACAAAGGCCTCCCATGCTTCAAAAGCACTTTTCTTCCCTTTTCTGCTGAAGCAAGAGACAGTGTCACACCCAGAAAACGCATGAAACAGAAGCAAGGCCCTCGCTCTCTGTGGTACTGTAAAAAAATTACATTATAATATAAAGCATCTATTATGTCTATAATTAATATAGGTATAGGTAATGCAAACATTTAAGTCTTTACTTATGGAAGTCGCAATATCATGGCAGCAAAGTTACTGGCGGAAAGCAGTGGTTCCGTACCGCTGAAGGCCAGGAGGACTGGAGGAAAATTGGAGAGGCGTATGTCTAGCAGTGGACGCTTACACGCTGACTGACTGACTGACTGACTGAAAGGTACTGGTGGTGTTTTCCAGTACCTATGTGCACCCACAGCTCTTCAAGCTGAGGTAATTTTTGCACCTGTGCAACTGCTAGCACGACGACATCGGTATCTACAGTACGTCGCATCATTTTTGTTAAGCCCATCATGCGAGTATCCGCCTCTTCATGATTACACGGGGCTAATCGCTGTGTGTCACGGGCACGGGTGATGTTGGTGAAAATATTTGGCACATCCGTGATGCAAACTTCTTTCCCATTCTCAATTTCGTTTGCGTAGGATTGGCAGAGTATTGAAAGCAAGTGAAACAGTCCTTCTTTGTTTGAATTGTCCCTTAGGAAATTCCCCCAGCCTTTAGGTATATTGGCCGTAGCAGACACCAGTGTTTTTTGTACAGTGCCACGTTTTTCTCTAGTTATATTTTTTAGACTGTCGCTCTTATACGCTCTTAAACGCGGCGGCGGCGCACGTACGGTGCGGCGCGGGGGGCGACTAGAATCATACGCACCCCGCAGCTATCCCCCGCCCGCTCGGCTCTAATGGATATAGGTAAGTAGGCATAGGTACGTACTACGTACCTAATAAATAATCTACAAATTAATAGAACTAATATAAACTGTTAATAGAACTTTATGAAATTAATAGAACTTCGGTCGAAACGGCTATGCGAATAGTTCGTGTTTTCCGTCCAGTTCAGTGTAGCCGGCGCGAAATGAAGGGAAGCAATGACATGGCACCTAGTTCACCCGGTGTTGTGGGCTGACATCACGGATGTTGTAGGTGATGTAGCCAACCGTGTCAGTTTCCATAAAAAAATGACGACATGGTAATAAATATAAAGCATTTACTTTAGGTAGCAATCACAAACATGGGTAAGGTAGGTATGTGTGTGTGTATTTGAGGGTGTATGTGTGTGTATGTGAATAATTTAATGTTTAATTAGCAATAATTTTACAAATGTATAATAATAATAATTATCACGTATCACCAAGGTACTGTTTTCGCTATGTTCGCCTCAAAATGTAAATACACCGCACTGTTTTGAATTTTTTTTCACTCCCTTATTATTACTCCATCCCAATAAAATTTACATATTTGTAATCCTGGTAAATGCAGCTTTTAGCAAATATTTTTTATTTATCTTTATCTTTAGTAGTTCAAAAGTAAACGACGTTTATTTAAAAAATATATTTTCACGTTTTGTGAGTTTTGCCTAATATTTATATTTTTTTGTACAGAAAGGCAAAATGTTTCTTCCAGAAATGAATTCGTCATCCTTGAGTTATCCGAAAATGACATCACACTTGCCCTAATACCTATAGTTTTGAAGGAATAGGGTACAAAGTGAAGCGCGGCCGAAGAAAACTTCCACCCCCTCCCCCCGCCACCCCCGCGGTGACCCCCGATGTCTACCGGTGGAAATCCACTCAGGAGCACCTAAGGAACAACTATTGCAAGTATGAGCCTTCTAAGTAAAAATGCAGGGTGTCCATACAAACTATCGCACTAAATCCCCCACTAACAGAAACCTTCACTCAAACCAGATATTGCTACCAGCAGAATAGTTCGTAAAGCTCCTATCAGAATGTGTTAATTTAAAAATAAAATCAATTTTTTTCAATTCTCAACAGTTCTTTTAAGCATTTTCAAGTTTATCAAAGAATTCAATTAAAACCAATAAATTCGTTAAATAAAGTATCAACAGAACATGGTGGGTGGAGAGGAGCCAACGTCCTGCTATACATGGCTTGTGACATTCACGCTGTGGACATTGGGCGTGCTCAGGCATACGCATTGTGTTTGTGGAGTCAAAAAACCAATAAAACTGTTTAAAAGTCTAAGACGAACACAACACGCCACCCAATTCTTATAAAATTTTATAAATAAAAAAAAAGCGGCCAAGAGCGCAAAAGAGCCTATCACAAATTACGGTTCCGTACTAAAACAAAAATATGTGTTTTAACCGAAAACATTACATTGTCGAAAATCTTTCAGTTTTTCTGTAATCTATGGCTTAATATCTACTAACCTTATGAAAGTCAAAATTTTGGCTTTAGAAACCTAGGAGAACGGGGATCAGTAATTTTTTGCACATTTTTATTTATATCATTAAGACCACTTAACCTTTTACAAATATTTGTAGAATTCTTACAGTTAGTTATTTCAAATCATACCCCACACGATATGGTAGTTTAAGCTTTTTTTTATTCGTATCAAATTGGCCCCCCATATTAATTTAAATAAATTTTTATCTAGTTTTTGACGAGCGATATTATATGTGCGCGTCATAAGATCTATCATTCAATAAGCTCTAGTGCATTTAGTTTCTACGTTACTTAGTTTTCGATAAAAACGTCTGTGACAGACGGACGGACACCAGAGTGATCTTATAATGGTTCCGTTTTTCCTTTACGGAACCATAAAAAATAAAAAATGCTTTCCTTTCGTTGCTCTAGTTTTCTCAAACAAGTAAGGACGTTTGGCTTAAATCTTTTTCGAAATTGTTTTATTACAAAACCTTGTTCTTGGAATTTTTGAATGTTTGTACGCAAAAATAAATATTTGATGTTTGAATTAAGTAAATATAGATTATTTAATCAACAACGAGAATAACTCGATACCTATATATTTCTTTCACCTACAGGTACATAGTAAGGGATACCACAGACCGAAGCCACGATTTTCTATACGCTTTGTTTTCTTCGTGTTTTTATGTTCTTCTGAATTTATAGTTGGTTCATGGTTTAAGGTATTTTTAATAAAAATATATTTTAGTTTAAGTACGTATAGGTAATTCGTTTTTAGTAAATTTTTTTTCGATCAGTTTATTTTCTTTCTAAACGCTTTCCCTTTCCTTCAACAAAGGAGCTGCAATTTTATTTCTGTTTCAAATATTTAGGAATTGTTGTAACAAATTAATTCGACTGTAGGATCCAAATATTATCTAAATAAGGATAGGTAGCGTTTCATCTACAGCATAATTTTTTTGTTTTCGTAAAATCTAAGAAGCGATGACCCCTTAAAATGGACGTATTTTTAGGGAACATTGCCGAGTTGACTTGTCATTCGCTGGCCTTGTCTGTGTTTTAACGGTTTTACGAATTTGTACTGTCTGAGGATGCGGATCTTGCGAAAATGCCAAGTTTGGGGAAATTTCCATAATTTTTTTAAAAAACTTGCTTTTATTACGTTTGCACAATGTATGATTGTGAAATGAGTGTTAATAGTTAATTAAAATGGAAATGATTATGGTATGTTGTTATATTACACAATCGTGTATAATTATTTTTTCCTATAAATATAAGTGTCCAATACGCCACTGCGGTCACCTTCTAGCGTTTCCCCCCTTCGCTTTAGCGGCGTCCCCTAAAATACCTACATACTAATCTCGTTTCTCCCTTAATTAATTCGAATGCGTGCTTTACACGAAAAATTTACAGTTCGAATAATTAATGCTACTACACGAACATTAGACTTCATACAATGATAGGGATAGGTAGAAACCATTGCTTCCAAAATATGTAAATTTTCCAGAATGTTGACTGGTGTTTAGATTAGTTGTCTGCAGTTTATATAGTTACTTCGAAACACAACAATAGCCATTAGTTTTCAAAATATTTGAGATTCCGCTCTGACTCGGCTTTCCTTTCGTTCGTTCATTTGGTTGCACCTGGCATTTTTACTCGCTGACTCATACCTATGCTCATACAGAAGACAAACATGTCTCGATACGGTACTTCACAATACTGTGATGTTATGTTATGATGATACATAGCAGTTCACATAATCATGACGATACGTCAGCCCTTGCTGATCATACGAACTCAATTCTTCGTATGATTTATCGCATATCGATGAATGTGTACGAGAATCACGCATCCCTGGAATTCTGTAATCCTCGTTCGAAATTTAAATGGACGGTGGCGCGCGTCGCGCGGCGCTACGCGTCCCATCACGTGCTCGTTCCTGGAAAGATGCGAGAGTGCATCATTCATGTCAGACAAATAGCTAGGTCAACAAACTGAAGATCGAGTCAAAAATCGATTCGTATTCAAAAATTCAAACATACGACGTTAATAAATGAAATGAAATGAAAATATTCATGCATCCTCTGAAATGAAAATATTAGTGCATTAAGGCTGGTTTACATTATCTTAGTCATTAGGAGAGTACGTTAGGAGAGTGCAATAGTAGCAATCGAATGCGAGTGATTTAGCAGTTTGATGTCTTTCCAGTAGACGTTTAAACTTTTTACAGCACCGTGCCATTTCCTCCTATTCCTAATGCACTCCACTAAAGTTGTTACTAAACTGCCCGCGTCTACAGCGAGTAGCGAGGATAGTGACGCGGTCGCGGGAAAGATGTCACTGGAAACAAAAATATAAAGTGGTTCTATTAGATTTTAGTAGAAAATAGAGTAGAATCGTACTAATGCGAGTAGTAGGTATGTAATGTACTAATCACTAAAAGCTACCGTTTATAAGTATACGGTAAAATAAAAGTTTCTGTCGATGTACTCTCCTAACGCACTCTCCTAATGACTAAGATAATGTAAACCGGCCTTAAGACAGTTTGATAAGACGTCTTTTTTGTTTGTTTATGGATGCAACCTGACTTGGTTTACACCATTGATGTCAGCCCATTACACCACGTTCCTTACGCATGTCAGTGAATCCCTCTGGACGTGCTGGCTATTTCGTTTGAAGTGATAGGTTATTGAGACGGAAAGTGACTGTGACTGGTTGGGCTGAAAACATTACCTAATAATTATAAACAGTTAAACTTTTCAGTCTTATATCTATAGTCTCTGTTGGCTGGGTTTGTGTTAGTAATGTTTCAGAACACCATAAAGTGATTATTATTGACTTTAATCAATTAGAAAACACATTGACTGCCAACCACTTTTTTATGGTAACTGACATGGTTGGCTGCATCACCTACAACATCCGGGATGTCAGCCCATAACACTCATTATAATTATCATCTTCTGCCATTATACCATATTTTTTTTTATAATATGAACCTAGACTCAAAGCGAAATGTCACTATCAAATAATTATCTTATGCACCTAGCTAATCTACATTTGATCGACGAGTTGAGGAATCCCGAAATTTTATTACCTTGTTTATCAATAAATTAGGATTATCAATTATTTCGAGCGTGTCATAAATACGTAAAAAAACTAGATACAAAAACTCGTTTTATGTTTGATTTCCGCAAGTCGTTTTGATATGTTAATAGGTACTTATGCATCAATATATTGAGACCGATGTTACATATTATTTCTAAGTAAAATTTTTTTTTACATAAATGTATATTGGGCCCTCTATTTTTCACCGGTTCGACGAGTTGATGACTTCTCTCAACTTATGAATTCGATCGATTGTCGACCTAACGTGCGTACAGCCGTCCTGTGGCAGTTTGTCCTCACCGCAGCGCAGACGACGCGCGGCGTCTCACTCTCCGTTTCAAATATAGAATGTGGAGATGCATTCGCCGCGAAATTGGGTGAAATTTCTTCGGCGCCGTCCGTCTGTGGTGGATGGCATAGAATTGGAACTTACTAGACTGTGTTTTTACCCACGAATACAGCTGGTCTCTTATCTCTAAAATAATGGCCTAGGCGCTTTCTGTGGCGCTGTCGTACTTTTGTCGCGCTGCGCGCTTAGTTTTCGTTTGGTGCTCCAACCCCTTGGAGAAAATATCGTTATGAATCATAGCTTATAACCATCCCGAAATAGGCCACATTTTAGTGAAAGTTGCATATAAACCTATTGAGCCGTTTTCGAGTTTACCCGTTGCATTTTCCTTCCTTCCTTTCCTTTTTCCTTTCCTTATCCTTCCTTACCTTTAATAAAATCCAACGTCTGCTTTCTGTCTGTCTGTATGTATGTATGTCTGTCTGTCTGTCCGCTTATAACTCGAGAACCACTGAACCGATTTTAATAACAAAAATCTACGGATAGCTTGATTGTTCCCATCAACTATAGGCTTACTATCACGCTAAATGGCCTATGAGATTAGCAGAGAAGCGGGCGGAGCCGCGGGCACAGCTAGTATAATAATAGAGAAAATATGCAACAGTCGCAGGAATGTAGGTATGAGCTTTAGTAATATTTAAGATTTTAGTTTCCCGTTGAGCCAGAGGAAGCCCAAGAACAATTTTCGCAGAACTGACAAATAGCATCAGCGCTAAGTCCCAGAACTGGTTCCCACAGAACTACACAAATAAGAATCAGAACTGTCCACGTTGCGCATCCACTCCCAACGAAGTCGTTTGATCTAATTCCATCGCGGAAGCGGCGACCGAGCGGTGGCCCATCATTAAGAATATTTTAACTATTTATAATTGCATTTTTTCACCGCAAATCGTTGCCCGGCGCCACTTCGCTGCAACTATCTAGAGCGGCGGGTTACGAAAGCGGAGCTGAAATAGGTGCATCAAAATCTTTCTGAAAATACTCAGGTACACTTTTGGCTTTAGGTAGACTGGACTTTGGGTTTAAAGCGACTTGTTTTATTTGTTTTGTGTTGTAACTACCGATTGCAAAATGTTTATTTCGTACCTATTGTTTATTTAGCATTAATATTGTAGTGCACTTGAGCTTCAGCAAATTTTGTCAAGGGATACGACGTTGGGTTTCGATCGTTCATAGAGTCCAAGGCGAAAATAGCGTCTCGAAAATTAGGGGTCCTTTACCGATTTCGGCGATTTTTCACGCCGGTCCAACTGCTTACACTCTACAAAGCACAAGTAAGACTGGTGATGGAATATTGCAGTCATCTTTGGGAGGGTTCCCCTGAGTACCTTCTTTTAGCCTTATTGGATTCTATTCAGCGACGAGCCATTCGCCTCATTGGTGACTCTGTACTCACAAAGGACCTTCAACCTCTAAAGCACAGACGTATCGTTGGGTCATTGACCTGTTTTATCGGTACTACTATGGCCGCTGCTCTGACGAACTTGCTTCCCTTATCCCTCCTCCTCCTGTTCGCCTTCGCCAAACCTGCCATACTCTCGCGGAACACCCGTTTGTAGTCGACAGAAGACTTCTTCGAACTGCACGATTCTCTAAATCGTTCTTGTGCCGCACCGCAAAGGTGTGGAACGGGCTCCCAGGGAATATCTTCCCCCACACCTACAATCCACGGATCTTCAAATCGCGGGTTAATAGCCTTTCCCCAGCAACATTAGTCCACCTGGCACCTCCTCGGGGGTGAAATTGGCTGCGCCTGAGGTTGCGACCTCGGACAGAGCCACCCAGTTCGGTAGCAATAAAAAAAAATGTTTTAAGAAAATTTAAAAAGTACCAATTTTTTTTTTCATTCTATAAAGTGACTCATAATTTTGGCACAATATGTGGCGTCAACAAACCCTTATTCAAACTTGTGATTTGAATTTTACTTGAATAAATAGGTATATTATATCCTTAGACACATTTTTTTATTGAAAGCCGACATGCGGCGCCGAGCCAACCATAAGGTGTCTAACGACGCCGCTGGACATTCGGTCGTATGCGGGGGTTGGCAATGCCATGCCGGCCTCAAAGGTCTTTTGATGTATGTATTTTTTAGTGATGCATAGATATAATAGGTAACCGGTGGTAATAATTGAAATAGAGCTAATATTAATTTCGTTTGAAAAACACCTGCATTTGTTTGACATAACATCCGCGGTTCTGTACTTCATTCATACGTTGGTAATACATAACAAGGCGTTTTCTCTCCTCCATTGTGATACTGGCCTGTTATGATATGCACTAGCTGTGCCCGCGGCTCCGCCCGCTCTCATATTTGAATTTTCTGCCAACCTCATAAGCCATTTAGCGTGATAGTAAGTAGCCTATAGTTGATAGGAAGAATCAAGCTATACGTTTTGAATTTATGAATTTTTTTTTATTAAAATCGTTTCAGTGGTTCTCGAGTTATAAGCGGACAGACAGACAGACACAAAGCAGACGTTGGATTTTATTAAAGGTAAGGATATAGGCATAGGTGCCTAATACTTATGATATGAGGCTCTAGCTCAGCGGTTCTCAAACTTTTTTGGCGACGGAACCCTTTTGGAAAGTGAAATATTTGACGGAGCCCTAAAATAAATAAAAAATCGTTTTTGTGCATTCTTTATTAATAATCATGATATATTATGTAACAGTTACTTACATAATATTATAATAAAAGAGAAAAACAATAATTAAATATGTAATGGGAGGTATGAAACTGTTTCTTATTTTTCATAAATTAGTTGATATCAGTTTTAATAGAAGAGAGTTGAGTTGAGTTCGTCTGCGCAGCCGAGCTGAATCGCGCCAGAGAGGAGAGGTGTATTTTTGATTATTTTTACCTCGTATTCTCGCGGAGCCCCCACAGAGGCTACGCGGAGCCCTAGGGCTCCGCGGAGCACACTTTGAGTATGGCTGCTCTAGCTCATTCCTAATATTTTCTTGTAACCTCGTGTTCGATTTTCGGGCAATTTTGTAGAAAACACCTTTGGTATTAAGTTGTAGAGTCATCTCACTGACAATTGTGTTTTCCGTCCAGTTCAGTGTAGCCGACATGAAATGAAGGGAAGCGCTGACATGGCAACTAGTTCACCCGGTGTTATGACCTGACATCACGGATGTTGTAGGTGAAGTAGCCAAGCGTGTCAGTTTCCATAAAAAAAAAATCGTAATTGGATTTTCGTCACTATGACGAATATTCTCATGGAACCCGATACGGTTGGCTACATCATCGCACTATGTTCTTGTAGGTACCGTGTGGGGCCGGTACTTTAAAAGAATAGCCCCACTGCATCACTCCCCGTGTATGTCGTAAAAGGCGACTAAGGGATATGACTCCCTTCTTATATTACTAGGTGGTAGGGTTTAACCCGCCCGGGTTGGTACCACCACACTGAATGAAAGGTCGGTCGAAACGCCTATGTAAATAGTTTATGTTTTCCGTCCAGTTCAGTGTAGCCGGCACGACCCAAGGGAAGCACTGACGTGGCACCAAGTTCACCCGGTGTTATGGGCTGACATCACGGATGTTGTAGTGTAGGTAATGTAGCCAACCGTGTCAGTTTCCATAAAAAAAAAAAAAACTAAGTGCCGCGTCGATTACACTGAACATGGACTATTTTTCATTGCTGTTTTGACCGATCTTCATACAGTGCGGTTTTTTTATGTAATTCGGTATGGGTGGCTGAGTCGGAGGGGCCAAAGCGCATGTTCTGACCAGCCAATATCACCTCCGAGAAGGTAGGTGCCATACCGGACCCTTCCCTGGATTGCTGGCTATACTGGACTAGAGAAGAACACAACGGAGGCTGCTTTGCGGCCATCTTACATCCAGTACGGTGGTAGCAACCCAGTCGGCTACAATTTGAGCCTACCTCCTAGTAAGGGCCAAGGGAAGGGACCTACAGTTATACACCGGTTCCGAACGGTGAAGCTGCAGGTGTAGGTATGCACATAAATTTTTCCATCAGAAAAAACTCATGGCTACACGCCGACCGGATTCGAACCGCGGACCTCTCGAATAAGAAGCCGATGCCCAAACCACTCGGCACCCGCCGCCTAAAATACGCTGTGGTACAAATACGGACGCCGGACGGGTTTAACGCTACTACCACGCAAGAGAAGGCACCTACAGTTTCACGTGGAGTCCGAACCACGGCCAGCCTCCTCCATAATCAGTCAGACAAAAGTAAGAAAATGATTATTAAAACATTAGAATTTAACCCCGTGATTATCTGTCGGATTCTTGAGAATCCATTTTGCGACTACTTTTGTACCGTGTGGGGCCGGTACTTTAAAAGAATATCCCCACTGCATCTCTCCCCGTGTATGTCGTAAAAGGCGACTAAGGGATATGACTCCCTTCTTATATTACTAGGTGGTAGGGTTTAGCCCGCCCGGATTGGTACCACCGCATTGAATGAAAGGTCGGTCGAAACGGCTATGTAAATAGTTTGTGTTTTCCGTCCAGTTCAGTGTAGCCGGCACGACCGAAGGGAAGCACTGACGTGGCACCAAGTTAACCCGGTGTTATGGGCTGTCATCACGGATGTTGTAGATGATGGTTGGCTACCCAACCGTGTCAGTTTCCATAAAAAAAAAACTTAGGGCGGTTTCTTCTTCGGCCATTCTCTATCACCAGATCATTGTACGCATACGCACTGGCCATCAGCAGCGCCCCCACACCTGCAGAGCCATCAAGATATCGGCAAACATTGTGGAACGAGACGAAACCAGTTCGAAGCATCGCTCGATCGACACTGCATTTTCGAAAGTTCACGGCCACCGCCACCTACAACACTTCAGTATACACCGGCGAACGACACAGCTGTGGCGAGGCCTTCGTATTGCATAATGTAGCATAATAAATTATATTAAGTATGGGCAGAATAACTTGTGCGTTTTATAGTGTCTGGGTGGTAGTCACAATAGCGGCCCCCGCGCATAAATGCAGTCGATGTGCGCATGTTACAATACGATCTTCTTTGTTCGTTTCCTGCGGTGGACCTGTCTACATCCCTATACATATTTCTCTTTACTGTAACTTCAGACTGGACTGGACTTTCAGACTAGAAGCAGTTTTCTATCTTGTTCTGTTAAAAAAATGCACTAAGAAAGTTGCTTTCAAATTTATATATAGGTACGTAGGTCGCTAAATCAATCAACAAGACAAACAAACAAAATAACAAGTGTAACAAAATAAAATCCACCAGATAATAGTCATATAATTTTATAATTAATGTTTAAGAAATGAAGAACTTAAGAACATAATAACTTTTTTTTCCAAATATCTAAACAAATATAGTTAAATGTTGCACTGTGGTACCGTGACCAGTATATCTTCTTTGCCTTATTTATGATTTCCACCTACAATAATTGTGATAGGTAATTAAGATTATCTCATCACTTAACATACAATATCCTATTATTCAACCCATCCTATGCGCTAGCTTCCGTGTCTTTTGACAACGTTACAACACAAGGAATAATGGGAAAAATTATGCAACAGATCGTGCAAAGCATACTACTTGCGCCGATCGGTCGCATAGAGCTAGTAAACAAAAAGAAAAACAATAACATACTTGAAAATTCAAGCGATTCGTTTCGCCTCGCGGCGCTCTCCTGGACACTATTTTGGAACGCAACTTTTAAAAAGAAAACAAAACGTTAATTTTCCCGCCTTTCTCTTCGCATATTATGCTGTCATTTGCACATTCGATTTTCTTTTTGAAAATGGAAGCGTGGAGGGCGGATGCGTTCGGCGCGCGCGATGCCCGTCCGTACGAGTTTTTTTCGCGGCGTGTTTCGTTCGTTGTCGCGGCGCAGTGGCGCGTGCGGGCGTGCGCACCCTGCGAGTCTGCTGAACGCACTAGCGCTAGAAGCTAGCTACTAGCGCTAGCGCTGCGCTGCGGTGATGTGCGGTGCGAGCGGCGCGGGTGGCGTCGTCGCGCGCGTCGCCGTGCCGGGCGGAGGCTACGCCCCCGCGCGCCTCGGCCTCCGTCCGACGTCCTTCGCAGCAGCAGCGCACCACACCGCCACCGCCTTGTACTTTCACTGAGCGCTGGAAGCGGTCGAGTAGGCAGGATCCATACAGTATCCCGACCAAAGCGTGAATACAACGAACCCTAGATATTCAGAAAATGCAATCCATAGGCCCACACAAAATTTAAATATCTCGACTAACCTCGAGCTGTTTTAACGTAGCCGAGATGAATAGCCAAGAAACACAAAATGCAAACTTGTATTATCGTTTCATATATCGCATAAGCCGCGACGATGGCAGGAAACCCGATGGCATGACTCTTGTGGAGCCGTGGTAGAGCGTTGGTGTGGGATGCCACTTGTGTGGACACCCTTGCCCCATCACACCTTACCGGCTCCTCCCGCTCGGCCGGCTCCGCTGCTCTCAGTGCGGAAAATCTTAAAAAAGGAAAGTACTCAGGCCTTGTGGGCCACTCATGGGCCACTTTGAATTTCTATTTGGTTTTGGCTAAACTCCTTGTCGATAAGTCCGGTGACCGTCGCGCCGGTGCTTTCTTCAAACAATATATCTTATATAACAATATATCAATATATAATATATCTTCAAACGCTGGAGATTCAGAGAGGCAATTGTGCAAGTGTCCTGGGTACCGCAGGGGAGTTGACAGAACTGAAGGAGATTTACCTTCTGTCATAGCGCTCCCTCCGCACCCCTGGCGCTCAACTGGTGCAACCCCACTTTTTTCATTCGTTTAAATTGTAATAGTAGTATTTAATTTATAGTTTATTTTATTATAATTATTTTTGATAGTTTAGTTTTAATACAAATTCTTCTTTTGTCTAATTTTAATAATGTATTTTTCAATTTAAATAATGCTTGTGAATAGAAGTTAAAATGTGCAAAAAATTATCGCCTCCCCCCCTGCTCTCCTTGGTTTATAAAGCTAAATTAAGATTTTAATAGAGTTAGTAGATGTTAAGTCATAGATCACGCTACACCAATGCAGTGTTTGAAATTTTATGTTTTTATTGGTTATATTGTATACTAGCTGTTGCCCGCGGCTTCGCTCGCGTGAAATTCGTATTCCAAAGAAGAATGTAAGTAACTAAGGGCGAGGCCGAAGGCCGAACTGCGTTCAGGTAATGGATAAACCTTCTCAAAGAAAGTAACTAACTAAGGGCGAGGTCGAAGGCCGAGCTGCTTTCAGGTAAACGATAAACCTTTCTCAAATAAAGGAAGTAAGTAAGGGCGAGGCCGAAGGCCGAGCTGCGTTCAGGAAGACGATAAACCTCCTGGAAGAAAAGAAGGAACTAAGTGCGAGGCCGAAGGCCGAGCTGCGTTCAGGTAAACCAAAAACCCTCTTCCGCCTTCGGGCCTCGCCCTTAAAGACTTCCTTTCTTCGATAGAATATAATATCGTTTACTCAATCTATTTATTTCATAAAAATTAAAAAGTAATATTAATAACTAAAGAATTAAACCTACCTAACAAACATTAAAATAACTATCAAAAACGGGCATTGTCAAATGTTCTTAGAGCACTTGCGGCATTACCCCGCTGGATGGCAAGGCTTACCCTTTGAATGAAGTACATAAGCCCTTGATGGCGGGACACCAGTTGCGTCAACCAGCTCAAGCCTCTTTTGGCTTCACTGCTCCACGGACCGAGGGTTTCAACCGCAAACGCAACAAATTCGAAATCTTGGATTATATTTCTATATTTGCTGCGTTTGAGGCTCTCCGCCCCAGCCTCGGCCGCGCCAGCCGCTCTTGAAGATGTCCTAACGTGACTTGGAGCCAATGTGAGAACAAAAGTGGCGTCCCACATCAAAGAACTACCCTTAGTCCATGGCACTAAGGTGATAGCATCGGGCCTATTGCCATCCAGCCGGGAATAACCGCGAGGTTCTAGGATGCACGGTATATTTGCCGTTAGAAGCGTGGACTTTATAATAAAATTTAAATTAAATTAACTCAATCTTAATATTAATTAACTTTATTCGAGATGATTTAGCTTCTTCCTGAACGCAGCTCGGCCTTCGGCCTCGCCCTTAGTTACTTGCTTTCTTCGAGATGGTTTATCATTTGTCAGAACGTAGCTCGGCCTTCGGCCTCGCCTTAGTTGCTTACTTTCTTCAAGATGGTTTAGCTTCTTCCTGAACGCAGCTCGGCCTTCAGCCTCGTCCTTAGTTACTTGCTTTCTTCGAGATGGTTTTTCAACTATCCGAACGTAGCTCGGCCTTCGGCCTCACCTTAGTTACTTACTTTCTTCAAGATGGTTTAGATTCTTCCTGAACGCAGCTCGGCCTGCGGCCTCGCCCATAGTTACTTACTTTCTTTGAGAAGGTTTATCGTCTTCCAGAATAGAGCTCCGCCTTCCGCCTCGTCCTTAGTTACTTTCATCGAGAAAGAATATCGTTTACGTGAGCGCAGATCCGCCTTCGGGCCCGTCTTTAGTTACTTACTTTCTTTTTTTTAAATACGAATTTCACGCGAGCGAAGCCGCGGGCAACAGATATATAAATTTTATTGCACCAATGACAGCGACATAACTTCGACTTTCAATTATTATTTTTATTTATCAAACAATTTGTCACCGGCCAGCTCACGTCGAGATGACAGTTCTCCGTTGTCAACATGACATTTAAAATTGTTTTTTACATTTACTTTGGATTACGTGATTTTTATTATATTTTTTAATTATTATGTTCATCCGAGATATACACTGCACTATAAAAAGTTTCGTCAAATTCCGTTCAGTGGTTTTTGCGAGATGCGCCTACAAATAGACATTTTTGCATTTACGATTTTATTATATGTATAGAAAGAATAGATATGTATAGACTATTGTGTTCAAGTTATAAAAAAGAAGAACTGTCATTTTCGTTGTATCTACCATTGATTTTATAACCCTGTCGGGACAGATAGACCACTCCATATAAAAAATTTGGTAACGTTGTAAATCGTAAAACCAACAGGGGGCGTTAATAATTTTTCTTGATGTTGTCGTAAAACAAACAGGTGGCGTTAATGTTTGTTAATACTTCTATACTAAGGGCGCTATCTAGTTGAAATACAACATGTATCTAAGTACCTTTAATTGTCACTAGGCTGTAGAATTACTGCTACTAGACAAAAGATGGCGCTTTCATTTATATTTATAAAGAACATTATTTATGTAAATTCCAAAATTTTTAATTATATTTGAATAATAAAATTATGACAATTTACAATTAAACTAACACTTCTTATCAAATTAAATAAAATAAAAAAATGTTTTGAAAATAATTTGGTATACGGAACAAAATATTATTATGATTGTAATTTCCTGTTTGTGCGCTTTTAATAGATAGATCCACAGAGCACGGAATACCCCCGCGCGCGCGCGCGCGGTATTCCGTGCTCTGTGGATAGAACGTATTTATTTAGTTGAACAGTTAAACAAATACTCGTCACTCTTCATTCTAATAATGTCAGAATTGTATGTAAAAAAAAATATATGAAAACTGCCTTAAAAAATTTATGAAATTAAAAAAATCAAACCCTAGAGTTGAAGGCGGTGCTAAAGAAGGCTACACAAATCACAAAGGATATCATCCACGCATGTTTTCTTTCATGTATAATTTTTGCTTGCTTTAGCACCGCCTTCAACTCTAGGGTTAGATTTTTTTTATTTCATACATTTTTGAAGGCGGTTTTTATATATTTTTTTAAATAGTTTTTTATTTCACAGTTTTTTTTGGAATTTTTTGCTATTAATGTACTCGGCGGAATCGCTCGACCTTCGGCCTCGCGATTCCGCCTCGCTTTCCAATCTGATCTCGACCAAATTAAAATGGAACCACGTCATGGTTATCCCCTTTCAAACAAAAAAAAAGAATTTTCAAAATCGGCCCACAATAATTGACGGAGTAATCGCGTAACAAACATCCAAAAAAAGAAAACATACCGTCGAATTGAGAATCTCCTAGGTCTAAAGTAAATTGCTCGTGAAGACAAATTCAACGAGCCCAAACACGATGGGTTTATCATGTGTAGTTTAGGAGTTCCTATGGCCACCTTCCGTCTCCATCATCAGACCAGCTCGATGGTACTCGTACTCGTATTATAATATATTAAGCGCATCTGGCCGGTCGGAAAAGATTTCAAATTTAGAATATTCATGAAACAAGGGTCCGAATATGAATGACAACATCGATTCATGTATTTCAATACAATGACAGAGAAAATTTCAAAATATTAGGTACCTATTTAATACTTTTTAGTTCTAGTTTATTTTTTTTTAAGTCGGTTTTATATTTTTAAAACAATATTACATAAAAAACAATAATCGAAATCGAATAATCGAAATCGGTTGAAGTGGTACAGAATTATTCGCCATGTGTCAAACTGCAAATTGCTGAAAAATGCCACATCACAAAAGTTTTGCTGAAGGTAACCACACACCAATAGTATTTTGTTGCTTTTTCATAAACCGCTCAATCAATTTCAATAAAATTTCAATGGGAGCACCTCTGAAGTATGACCTACCAAACAAAAAAAGAATTTTCAAAATCAGCCCACAATTAACACGTTGAACGCCATACGACCCACCGGTGGGCCTAGCGTACTTTTCCGTTCGGGCCAAGCCAAACTCATTATATCCGTAATTTTCATCAACTTGAGATTTTCATCACAAAGTTTATAAAATGCGGTAATTTGTAAGGAAAATAAAAATTTGCGACTTTTACCGTCTAATTTTCGAGATATAGCAGAAGGCTCACGGGTGGATCGTGTGGCCTCATATGAAGGATTTGTATTTTTCTGTTGGCTGGGGCCGCGGGGTCACGCCGCGGCCCACCCGTTGCGCGCACGCCGCGGACGCAGCGATCAATCCCGGTCCGGCTGCGTCGACAATTGAGGATGTTTTACGCTTTTCTCGCCAAAAATGATTATTTAGAAGATTTCGAGTTAACACAAGAAGCGCTAACGCAGTTAGAAAACATCGAGATAGATCTTCTGAACCGTAGTTTCGGAATAGATTCTATGAAGACGTAGTTCAACCAACGAAAAGAAGATGCTGTCGAATTCTTTTGTCGGAGAGTGAGGATAGCGACTATGAAATGCGTATAGAAAGACGGAAGAGAATGAAACACACTCTGGAAAGGAAAGAGGGATTGGCCAGAAAAGTGAGAAGAACATGTCACCAATGTTATGCAAAGAACGTACCAATAATGGGTAGCAAACAGGCTAAAACCAAGTCGAAAAAGTATCCACTTATTGCCAAAGCAGCCCAACTAAACCATTCCTTTGTTTGCCTTGTTTTAACATGACTCACGGATAATTCTTTATTGTTTATGGTTAAACCCTTTGGGGTTAAGATGATTGATTATTTTAAATAATGAAGTGTCATAATGTTGTGATTGTTCAATTTCATAAATATTTTCTTTTGTTCAATTTCATAAATTATTTTCGTAATAAATAATGTCTTCTTATTTGGCAATGAAGAAAATTTTATGTTCATTTTTATTTTGACGAATATTTTCTTATTATTTTCTGGTTTTATTAATTCTATTAATACAAATATTATTTTCTACCTTATCGTTAAGAGCAGCCCTAGCATCGTTACAATTAACTTAATAAAAAACTACAAGTTTCTATTGGATTTGAAAACCACGCCGTCCGCTTCGACTACAAGGCCATGCGGCTCACTTCCATATTGGCTTTGTAGCTGCGCTCTGTGGCTTGTAGGAAGCGTTTACGTAGGCCCTCTCACGCGGCTCACCGGTGACACCCATGACCTGAATGGTTCAGTAAGGAAAGGCTCACCGGTGAGCGGTGAGCCCCGTGGCCCAAACGGAAATACTGGATTTTTCATGTGGCGTTGAACGTGTAAGATTGTAATTTCCTGTTTGCGGTTTTACTCCGGTCCAAAGAGTTTACAAACTCTTTGGTTGTACTTGGGTTGTACCTAGCTCCGCTTATTTGTTGTTATATCCGCTATAGTAACACATATTCTGTGAAAATTTCAACGGGCTTCCTATTACGGTTCAAGAGATACAGCCCTCGGACAGACAAACGGACGGACGGACAGACAGACTGCGGAGGCTTAGTAATAGGCTTCCGTACAGGGATACGGAAACCTAAAAATAAGGGGTGAAATAGGGGTGAAAGTTTTTGTATGGGGAATCCATGATTTCTCTAGGTAAGGATATGAAAATTTATTATCTAGGCTTTTGGCACAGATTACTCAATAGTTACTGCTTTTGGTAAGAAATAATGAATAATGGTCAGGAAGAGGAAGGGGGAGAGAAAAGAAGGGGGAGTGGGTGGGAGGTACGTTTGTCAGCCTCGGTAGCTCAGTGGTGCAGGCAACCCTGGGCGCGGTCAACACTTGGATGGGTGACCGCTCGACCATTTGAGGCTGACCGTGGTTCGGATTCCACGTAAAACTGTAGCACCCTTCCCTTCTTACCTTACTAGGGTTGGTACCACCGCACTGAATAAAACGTATGTCGAAACGGCTATGTAAATCAAAGAGATTTGATGTAAATAGCTTCGATCATAATAAATATTAAGATTCCGCATGTCAGGGCGATTCGTGCCCCACCAAAAATACGTGCAATTCAAATATTACGTGCATCGCCCGCTCATTCTGCCATCGACCGCCAGCGCGAGAGCACTTGCTTCAGCGTCTTCAATATTACACAAATGCCGGCTTCAGGCCTCTGCATAGTATACGAGAGCATCTGGCATTATATTTCAAGAGTGAAAATCCCTTCAAATACAATGTTATATAAGAAAAAGTAAAAATTTTCACTTCATACATTTAATGTGTTTGGATTAAGTGGAGATGGCTTCTTTAAAATTATATTTTTTTACGTCACCAAATTTGAAAACGGTAACACTGGATTCCCAAAAGAATTATTTTATAATATATATATTTTACTATATTAGATGGCAATTTGAAAAGCTACAATAAAATCAACAAAATACCAGAACCCTTACATGATTTTTATTTACAGATTTTTGCTTGTGTTTTCTTTGTGTTTTTTTTATTGAAAGCGCGACCTGTGGCGCCGAGGCACCCTAAGGGAGATGTCTAAGGACGCCCATGGACATTTGGTCGTATGCGGGGGTTGCGAATGCCATGCCGGCCCGACAGGTGCCTGTTCACGCCCCTCTTGAAGGACTCGAGACTGTACTTGGGAGGAAATATATAGACAGGAGAACGTCCCAGAGTTTACCGGTTCTATAGAGGAAAAATCTGCAGAAGAGGTTGGTACGCATCCACGGTAAGTCCAGCGTGTGGGGATGCAATCCTTTTTAACAAATTCCTCTTTTCAAACAAATTTCCCTTTTAAAAGCTGATATTTGGCAAAGCCATCCCACAGGTGCAAGCAGTACTCCACGCATGACCTGATCTGCGATTTGTGCAAAAGGACTTAGGTGCACAAGAAATTTACGTGTTTCTTTCTTGGTTGGTTCTTGTTTGATTCTTACAGATTTTGAATAACATATTTATTGGCTTTATGAAACGTATATGACAAAGTGGTTCAAAAAAGTTAACATCAAAGGGAGGAATACGAAAATATTAAAACTGGTCTCGTTTAAATAGTTAGTGAGAAATTATTATTTAGGTTGACTGCAAAATTAAGTTTGTTTGTAATATATTTATGTATCAAAAAGGTGATGAGTGGAGGTGAGAAATGTTTTTCTTTTTATAACCAGTTTGGTGGTTAAAAAAAAATTATCAAGGTTAATTTATAGAAGATGCGTCACTACGCTCCGCATCTTCTATAAATTAACCGTAACCTAATAGGGACCATGTCGAGGCAGCCCGTGTGGTTTTTGCATACATGTCTATTCAAAATCAATGTTTTTGTAGTTAAAAAAAGTAAAGTTTTAATTTTGCATGAAAGATTAAAAATTAAAAGTTGTATGGAAACCTGTTTCTTCTTTTAAGTAAACTAAATAAACTACGCGTCCGGCAAAACATTATTTCACTAAAATTTATTTTTTAACTTCAGTCTACACAATAAGCTTACTAGCAATTTGCTAGCAAACTTCCCCACTTCAAAGCCACGCCTCCGTCGTATTTGTGCGGAACCCTCGGTTTGTGGGTTGGTCAACTTGGTCTGTGTTTTTAATGTTAGTAACATATTGGCTTTATTTCTAGTATACACTTCACACTATTAAAGCTAAAATTTAGATATTCCTGTCATTATTGTCATTTTGAGAAAGAAAGACAGGAGATGAACGAATTATTTAATAATCTTAATTTAAGCACATCTGTCAAATTTTAGGTGATTTTAGTTGCAAGTGATATAATATAAGACACGTCTAAAGTCGACCTAAATTAACAAATGCGTTTGAATTTTTTATAAAATAATTCACTCATCGTCCATAGGTTTTCTTTCACAAATAAATGTAAATCGTAAAACTGTAGGTCCCTTCCCTCCTAATCTTACTTGGTGGTAGGGTTTAACCCGCCCGGGTTGATACCACCGCACTGAATGAAACGTCGGTTGAAACGGCTATGTAAATAGTTTGTGTTTTCCGACCAGTTCAGTGTAGCCGGCACGATCAAAGGGGGAAGCACTGACATGGCACCTAGTTCACCCGGTGTTATGGGCTGACATCACGGACGTTGTAGGTGATGTAGCCAACCGTGTCAGTTTCCATAAAAAAAATAAACGAAAAAAATTGCAATAAATGTTTTTAATAAATAATTTAATAATAAGAAGTAAAAAGCCACCTCCATAGTTTTGAGCCGTTGAAGCAAGCGGCAATTTATCGATCGACTACGTGCGACATTCGCTTGTTTTGGAACACGTAAATGTTTGCGTGGAGCGTGCAGGCAAGCGATACGGGATTACTGCGCGTGGAAAAAGGATGACACAATATCACTGCGATCTCTTGAGATGGTCGGTCCTGTATTACGCGATACGCACACTACCATAACCACGGTGTCTCGTTTTAGTAATAATTGAAGTATGAAGTGCGGAGTCCAGAACTATTTTTTCTGTCTACGGTAAATAGTTTTTTCGTTTTTTTCCGTCCAGTTCAGTATAGCCGGCACGACATGTCCGACATCACGGATGTTGTAGGTGATGTATCCAACCATGTCAGTTTCCATAAAAAAAAGAAGAAGAGGAGGAGAGGTATGGAGGGAGGAAGGGGTAGTGAATGAGGGTAGGTGTGGGGGAGGAAGGTAGTAGAGGGAACGAGGAGGAATGGATATCGAGGGAGTGAGAGGTTGAAAGTGGGAAGGGGCGGGGTAAGAGGGGGTTGCGGACAGGATGAGGGGTAGTAGGGGAGGAATGGAATGCGAGGGTGATGGGAAGGAGGGGCGGCATGAGCAGTGGCGTGCACAGACATTTAAGACCGGGTAGGCAGGCAATAATTAAGATTCAAAATAAGTACCTAATTTAGAAACAAGTTGAATTCATTTTAATTTTTACCTCAGCCCGGTTTTCATCTCTTACATCTTCTTCATGTCCACATGAAGATGTTCCAGCAGATTATTTATTTTTCAATGCACCTCAGATATCCATAAAATGAATAAATTTTAATTAACTACACAATGTCATAAATACAGATACTAAGGGTGACTTTTAAAAACGCCTTTTGAGTGATTTAAACAGAACCAAACTAAACAGAACCAATCTCAATAAAGAATATGCAGTGCAGTACTGTATATTGACTACAAAAAGATGAAATACAAATAAATAGAGAAGAGGGGCGGTAGGTACTTTTCTTATTTGTAAAAACATAAACAAAAGATTATAACACTTCTTTATAAACTGTACCAGACAATTGCACCGCCGCGCCGGCGCGCGCTGCGGGAACGATGCTAGACCAGCTACACCTACGTTACGAGGCATTGTTGTGGTGTTAGTGAAAGGCAGTCCTGCCCTGGCGTACTAAATCGCGCATCGAAACACGCATACACACGCAAAATTCCAGCATATTGACGCAGGATTTGAGTAATAGTGTGAGTGACCACCAGGTAGTCGTGTTGTGTGCCTTTGCCGCGCGGTGGCGTTGCGTCCGCGCGAGCGGCCGCGCCAAGAGGGAGGAGCGCGCGCCAATTTTAAATCATACGTTTTGTCGTGAACTTGAGTAGTTCTATATGTTTTAATTTGATTGTTTGGATAGGTGGAATTGGGACTTTAACTCAGGGTAGGCAGTGCTTTTCTGCCTTTATGGGATGCACGCCCCTGGGCATGAGGGGAGGAAGGGAAGTAGGGAGAGAGGGAGGGAATGGGCGAAAGGGAAGGTGGCAAAGAGGGGGTCCGTGAAGGGTGAGGGGAAGGAGGGGAGGAAGGCGGGATCGAGGAGAGAAGACCGGGAGAGAGGTGAGTGAGAGATGGGCGAGGAAGGAATCCCTTCCTTCCTCCCGAAAAAGATAGAGAATATAAGAGAAGCGATGGTTTATTATCAATTTTGCATTTAAATCAGATTTACTATTTTTTTATTTTATTCGTCGTCGTGTCGTCGTCGGTAAAATCTACAATTTTACAATTTTATATAAAATATCATTGACTTATATATTCTGTAAAGTTTATCACAAATACATTAAACCCACCCTCTTTTAATCTCTTTGGTATAACACCACCAGCAGCATCGTAGATGGAAAAAATAGCCCTGGACTCAACTTTTTTTAATTCGGTGCCTGGACTCCGTACTTCATACTCAAAGACATTTTGTTCATACTTCAACTATTACTAAAACGAGACACCGCGATTATGGTAGTGTGCGTATCGCGTGAATACAGAACCGACCGTCTCAAGAGATCGCATCGATATTGTGTCATCCTTTTTCCACGCGCAGTAACCCGTATCGTTTGCCTGCACGCTCCACGCAAACATTTGCGTGTTCCAAAACAAGCGAACGTCGCGCGTCGATCGATAAATTGCCGCAACGGCTAAAAACTATGGAGGTGGCTTTTTACTTTCGAGCGACTGTAAGGAGAAAGGAAGTATTGTGATCGTCCAAAATGTCGAAGTTGAGAATGCGACTGATTTTTTTTTTTTTATTGAAACTGACACGGTTGGCTACATCACCTACAACATCCGTGATGTCAGCCCATAACACCGGGTGAACTTGGTGCCACGTCAGTGCTTCCCTTCGGTCGTGCCGACTACACTGAACTGGACGGAAAACACAAACTATTTACATAGCCGTTTGGACCGACCTTTCATTCAGTGCGGTGGTACCAACCCGGGCGGGTTAAACCCTACCACCTAGTAATATAAGAAGGGGGTCATATCCCTTAGTCGCCTTTTACGACATACACGGGGAGAGACGCAGTGGGGCTATTCTTTTAAAGTACCGGCCCCACACAGTACAGATTTGGGCTATATATCTGTCAACGATCCCAAAAAAGTGGTTTTGAGAAACATGTATGTGTGTGTGTGTGTGTGTGTCCGTCCAGCGACCTTGTGCCTAAACTGCTCAACCGATTTCGTTCAAAATTCGTATTTAGTAGTTTGAAATGATAATCTAGGGGTAAATTTTTTTACTTTTTCAAAATTCGAAAAAATAAGGGTAGCCGTCATACAAATTTGTCTATGGCAATGTGTCCAGCGACGTTGCGCCTCAACCGCTCAACCGATTTCGTTGAAAATTCATATTTAGTAGTTTGAAACGATTATCTAGGGGTACCTTTTTTAGTTTTTTTTAATTAAAAAAAATAAGGGTAGCTGCTATACAAATTATTTCGATGAGGTCGATTTTCTTATAAATGGCTAACGATTTTTATTATTATTATTATATTTAATCCATCGTGTTTGTTTCCGTTTTCAAAGTTGGTGAGGTAAAAAAATATAATTTTAAAGAAGGTATCTCCACTTTATCCTAACCGCACGCGCGTATTTGAATTGCACGCAGGTTTGGTTGGTGGGTATTTGGCAACTAAAAATATAATAAGAAATAGGCATGCCATCTATAGACAAATAGGACAACTTAACTTTGGTCTGACATCTATGATGCAGAAGCGGCGAAATTATACATTTTATCCGCCAAGCTCACGGACTGACAAAACATGAAAATATTTATTGGAAAAATTATGAAAACCTTAAAATACACTATTTTGAAATGTCTACTTAATATAAAATAATCTTTAAATTTAACTATGCTGTTCCCACTTAGCATCGTTCTATAATTAGCAGATTTAAAAATATAATAATTATTTAATTCAAATTCGATACTCCTGGCGCCATCTTAGGACATAATTGAAGACTAATTTCATGTTACCTTTAAAACATCGCTGACGGTACATCTGACTCCCCCTATAAAATCAATGGTATCTACTTATTTTTCGAATGAATATTTTATTCAAATTGTATTTGCTGCCAGTTCTCAAGATATAATTATGTACTTTGGACTACGTGATTTTAAACGCGCAATAATGTTTATAATTGTGATTTTTTTTTATTTTTGTAATTTTTTTTACGTATTATGTTAACCCGGCATATAAACTGCCACTATACAAAGTTTCGTCTAATTCCGTTCAGTGGTTTTTGCGTGATGCGCGTACAGACAAACAAACAAACAAACAAACAAAAATTTTAAAAACTGTTCTAACATGTTCAGTATCTCATTTTAAGCCACCCTGGTTAGTTTTTTTCCGAATACATTCAATGTACAGACTTTCTTACCTCTACGATTTTATTATATGTATAGATATACCTATATATTTTTAAATATATTCTGTCAAAATTGTGTATCTAGTTGTAAGTACTTATATTGCAGAAAGTGAAAGTTTTTTATTGGCTAAACTGTTCATTTTTTAATTAACTTGTGCAAACATATGCAAATAGCTGTTAAGTTTCCTTATAAAAAAAAAATCAATAAAATTACAGGAAAACTGCAAATTTTTTCGACAATGCAATACTTGCGGAAAATTTTGTTTTTGTTTAGTACGAACCATAAATTGTGCGAGTCTCACTCGCTCTTGGGCGATTTTTTTAATATCTCCGTCTGGTAAAGTGTGGACATCACGACAAACCCCTCTCGCGTACAAGTACCGATATCGCACATCTTGGCATTTGTCAAATGTGATCTAACGTAGCTGATATCGGAGTCGATTTCGGGAGATTGGTGGTGAGGTAAAATCGGGCACAACTCTACACACGCGCCTGGCCGCTCGGCGACACACGTAGCGATTCTACTCCTCACCAGTGCCCCAAATATGCATTTTCGGGATTCGAATAGGCCGCATCGCATACTATAAGGTGGCGGTTACTGCTGCCTCTTAAATTTTTTAACCGACTTCAAAAAAGGAGGAGGTTCTATGTTAGGCTGTATGTATTTTTTTTATGTATGTTCAGCAATATCTTCCCCAATTGTGAACCGATTTCGATGATTTTTTTTGTGTTCGGTTCAGTCTAGCTCCAAGGTGGTCCCATTTTTTTTTTGGTCAAGATCGGATTGGAAAGCGAGGCGGAATCGCGAGGCCAAAGGCCGAGCGATTCCGCCGAGTACATTAATAGCAAATAAAAATTACTAAAAAAACTGTGAAATAAAAAACTATTTAATAAAATATAAAAACCGCCTTCAAAAATGTATGAAATAAAAAAATAAAAATCGAACCCTAGAGTTGAAGGCGGTGGTGCTAAAGCAAGCAAAAATACCCGACCGCCTTCAACTCTAGGGTTCGATTTTTATTTTTTTATTTCATACATTTTTAAGGTTTGGGATCAACATACAACACAGAAGTTAAGAGATCAGTGCCATAAAATAAATTTCTAGCTAGCTACTCAATATGCAGAATTACCTTTCTCAGATTCTAGTCTAGAAGGATACATAGAACACGCCAGCGGTAATCAAGAGTTAGTAAAAAATACAAAATAAAATTAACTTAGACCATAACAGCGTTGCGAATGGTCGACTGTCGTTCGTGATCACACCGGGGGCGCGGTCAGAACTTGAACGGGTGACCGTTCGAACGTTGAAGGCTGACCGTGGGTCGGATTCCATGTAAAACTATACTCTTCTTACCTTAATAGATAATTTTTTTATTTAATCCGGTATGGGTGGCTCAGTAGGAGGGGCCAAAGCACATGCTCCGACCAGCCAATATCACCTCCGAGATGGTAGGTGCCATACCGGAGACTTCCCTGGATTGCTGTCTATACTGGACTAGAGGAGAACACAACCGAGGCTGCTATGCGGCCATCTTACATCCAGTACGGTGGTACCAACCCAGTCGGCTACAATTTGAGCCTACCACCTACTTAGTAAGGGGCAAGGTAAGGGACCTGCAGTTTTACACCGGTTCCGAACGGTGAAGCAGAAGGTGTAGGTATGCCTTACTAGGTGGTATCCGCCCGGGTTGCTACCACCGCACTGAATGAAAGATCGGCAAAGTGGCTATTTAGATAGTTCGTGTTTTTCGACCAGTTCAGTGTAGCCGGAATGACCAAAGGGAAGCACTGACATGGTACATAGTTCACCAAGGTGTTATGGGCTGACATCACGGATGTTGTAGGTGATGTAGTCAACCGTGTCAGTTTCCATAAAAAAATAAAAACACAATTAAATATATGTAAGTACCTAATTATGTCACACTTTTAGACTGCAGTATCCATGGATGGCAGTACTAAGGCTACACGCATGTTACGAGCCTTCCGATGCAAATTGTGGAAATCTACATAAATTTTTTTTATAGTAAGCGCGACATGTTGCGCCAAGCCACCCAAGGTGACTAGCGACGCCCATGGACATTCGGTCGTATGCGGGGGCTGCAAATGCCATGCCGGCCTTACAGGTGCCCATTCACGCCTCTCCTAAAGGTTGGGTTAGGTTAGGTTAGGTTATATTTCCCATATGTGGGCAGGGAGAGCGTTGCAGAGTTTACCGGTTCTGTGGAGGAAGGATCTGCAGAACCGATTGACACGCATCCGCGGTAAGTCCAGCGTATAGGGGTGCAATCCCTGCCCAGTGCGCGTTGTACGGAGGTGGAAAAGCAACGATGCAATCGCGTTAAACAGCTATTATGTTGGAAGAGGGCTAGAGGTGTCAGGCAGACTGAAGAGAGTGGCGCGTGGAGACTCGTCGTCTCTGCCTACCCCACTGGGAAACAGCCATGGCGTTATGTACATTGGGTACGAAGTATATACGCAATGTATGTCTTTAGTGTACCTATTCTTTTTATATGTTTTTGTATCCACACGGAAGCCTATTACTAAGCCTACGCCGTCTTTCCGTCTGTCCGTCTGTCTGTCTGTAATAAAGGACTGTATCTTTTAAACCGTAATAGGATGCTTGTTGAAATAAAAAAAACAAAAAGTTAAAACAAAGGAGACCCCCCATTCAAGAAGGGCCTGGGTCCGTGCAAAGGTTTTTACCAATTAAGTGGTGGTACGGAAAACTCGGTGCGCGAGACCGACTCGCACTTGGCCGGTTATTAATATTTTGATAGTGAGTAGGTTGGCATCGCCTCCGCCCCGGTGCGATGGAGTGGTGGCCCGCTTTGCATAACTGTCAATGGTTAGAGCCAGAACTAGAGGTAGGTTTTGTACTGTTATGTAAAGTGCATGCATTTCTGTCGCTTTGACGATGATTGAACGGAGTGAATTGAAACACAGCTTCTATAACACACGCATATACACACACCGTATAATAATCATATCCAGTATACCTGGAAACGACATGTGACAACTCGTGTCACACGTTACATACATTTATTAATAAGATAAGATAATTCCTTATAATGTTTTATTTAAATATATTTTTTATGTGTATGAAAGTACATAAGATAATTTGTATTAATAGATTAAATTAATAGTACCATGGGACACCCCTCATAAAAAGTTAAGAATGAGAGAGGGGTCCATCTATAAATTTTCAGGTGTGCACCACCTTTAACTCAAGGGTCCGAATATGAATAGAAATATTATTAATTAATACTTTTAAGTTCTAGTTGTTTTTTTTTATTTTACTCTTTTTAGTTAGATACATCACATCAAGTTCTCCTTACACACTTAACAGTCGATATCCTGAAAACTACTGAACCGATTTTGATGAAACTTGCACTATTCCCTAAGTTGGAAGATGCGTAATCCAATAAAGAATTTAGAATTATGGCAATTTGATTTCTAGTTTCCATACACTTATGAAATTTGGCACACCTGTTTAGAAGCCCACATAGCCTAATTAGTACGAATATTGTGCAATTCCAGCGATATTACATACATACGGGTCAAATTGATATCCTCCTTTTTTTGAAGTCGGTTAAAAAATAATATGTAAAGAAAATTAACCAATAACAAAATTTACAAAAATATTCATCCATCATGGGGATCAACGGCATGGTCCTCATGACGGACGCAGCGTTGCTGAATGGCAATGCTAATTCGCTGATTGAAGTACGTCCCGGCCCCATGACGACGGTCTCCGGATGCCTCAATAAAATGTTTTTCTATTTGCTTTGAAAAACTGACGGCATCCGAGTTGCATGCTCCAAGCGTCTCTACCGCGAAGGCCACAAAATCATAATTTGTAGTACAATTCAGGCATTTCTAGTGTTTATTTGTTTGGGCCTTCGCTGCAGCGAAGCCAGCCTCCTTGCACGAGCCACCCATGTGACTCGGGGGAGCGAGAGTATTCCTATGCTTCCACCGACGGTAGAATGCTCATGCCATCCGACCTTTCCCATCTCCCTTGAAATTCCCAAGACAATTAATTGAATTAATTGTATGTTTTGATTACAATTTTACGTTATTATCTATATTCAATATTATTTATGTTATAATAATTAAATCAACTTACCGGCGCGATTTTCCGGGCGGGTTAAGACCTACCACCTACTCTTTCTTTGGTCACGGTGACCAAAGGCAAAATGCCACCTTTTCACCTCCTCGAAACATTTGTGCTCCCTTTTTTTTTTTTTTTTATGGAAACTGACACGTTTGGCTACATCACCTACAACATCCGTGATGTCAGCCCATAACACCGGGTGAACTTGGTGCCACGTCAGTGCTTCCCTTCGGTCGTGCCGGCTACACTCAACTGGACGGAAAACACAAACTATTTACATAGCCGTTTCGACCGATCTTTCATTCAGTGCGGTGGTACCAACCCGGGCGGGTTAAACCCCCTAGTAATATAAGAAGGGAGTCATATCCCTCTTGAGTGTTACATCCATGAACGAATCCATAAACTCGTTCAGGGTTCAGGCGACTGACAAATCACGTTTCATTGAACAGCGGTGGGATTCCAGTCGAGACCAGTCCAGTGCAAACTTGGCCAAGTCACTTTCTGTTCCGCGGAGAATGTGACCAATCACGTTCCATTTCTTTTGGCTCTATTCTCTACGGCACTCGATATGTCAATTGCAGAGCGGGAATATCGGAAGTTATTCAATAAAATTTATCGTATAAAATTTGATTTTATAATTCCCAGTCTTATCACTTATCATATACCTTATACTATAACTCTGACAGAGGCTCCGCTGGCGACAAAGTTGGACTTAATAGCAAATATGACTATAATTTCCCCCAACTTCCATCACTTCTGAGTAGTTCGTCCTGGTAGACTCAAATTGTAGCCAACCGGCTTACTAACACCGTACTGAACGTAAGATGGCGCATAGCAGCTACGGCTGTGTTCTCCTGTAGTATAGCCAGCTAGTCAAAAGAGTCTCCGGTATGGCACCTTTTCTTCAATAACCCATATGGCACCTCTTCAATAATTGAGACACCTTCTATTAATTGATTCAACGCATGACTACTTTACCACTACTCTAAGCTCACCCACCGCTCACCCAAAGTGTCAACGGGACCTTGAGACGCGCGTGCGCTGTTTGTTCGGCGTCGACCGGTGGCAAGTTGTTGGTTGGTCGCGGGTTGAGCAACTCTGCCTGCGCTAATATCATTGTCATGAACTCCTGATAACGATTGTCTCTATGGACATAGTAAAAGGAGACCACAGCACAGAGTACATTCGTTGGACAAACGAGGACGCTGCTCTGTGGAACTAGCATCCCTTATTCCCTGCCACCCGTCCTATCTCCGCATGACTCGTCGCAGAGACACTCAGCACCCTTTTGTTGTTGACATTGGGCTTTTGAGAACGCATTGGTTCTCAAAATCGTTTCTTTGTCGCACCGCTAGAGTGTGGAACTGTCTTCCGGCGAGTGTATTTCCTGAATACTTTAACCTGGGTGTCTTCAAGCGTCGTATTAACGTGCTAGACAGCCTAGCAACAGCCTGCAAATTCGCTGGCATGGCATCTAACTGAGCGTGGTTTCGCGAGGAGAGGTGATTTTGGCTCTGTCGACTGCACCATTGGTCTCTCGGCACATCCATCCATGCTGGTTTACATAAAAAAAAACATTATATAGGACCAAAGTCTGTTTAAACTATGCTATGGATCACTATTCTTTGTATTTTATTTCTAGTAATTACCAATTAATTATTATAAAATGTATCGTCTGCCGTCTGTGTGTATGCACATAATAATATGTCTGTGCATACCTCGAGAACTTGATGCTTATATGCGAAGTAATTTTTAAACAGATTTACATGGCGTTTTTCACCAGAACAATTGTTGTATTTATGTAATTCGGTATCATAGACAGAGGGGCCAAAGCGCATGCTCCGACTAGCAAATATCACCACCGAGAAGGTAGGTGCCATACTGGAGACTTCCTTATAGAATTGCTAGTTATACCAGATAGTAGAGGCTAATTCATGGAAACTAGCTTATTTACGATTTTCGTAGGACTGAAAAGGTTTATAACGACAAGTGGTATCGTTAGAATCAGGGTGGTCTACTGATTGTCAAAATGCATGTTGTCCCTTTCTAAAGTGGTGAAATGAGTATCTATAAATAACGTCACATCTTTGTGCCATCCACAGAGGCGGACTAGCAGCCTTAGCCGCCCTAGGCCGTTTAGAACCAGCCGCCCCAATTCAATGCAGCCGCCCCTTTCAAGTTTACAGCATAGATTCAAATATGAAGTTGTACGAAAATCAGTATTGCGTTCGGTTCAACCTGCCAGAAATATAATATTTCTCGGTTTATTTTACATAATAGCTAAAGTATTTTTTATATGTTTTGCGGCAATATTGACCTTATCGTCACAGCTAAATTATTTTGTCCGCGTAAATAGTGCGTCGTCTCCTCCGCCGCGCTCACCACTCCCGCACGTCGCACGCACTTGCTCCGGCCGGCACCCTGTCTATTCTGTACCTGCGCTCACTGCTTCCAGCATCAGGTACAGATTGGCCGCACCTAATATCTGGCCGCCCTAGGCCCGGGCCTAGTCGGCCTTAAGGAAAGTCCGCCTCTGGCCATCCAACGAGCCATCTTTGGCTCGTCACTCTTGGTGTTGTCGATTATGAGGAAGAGGAGAACACAGCCGAGGCTGTAATGCAGCCATCTTACTTCCAGTATGTTTTGGGCTTTTTAGGGTTCCGTATCCGTCGTACGGGACCCTATTACTAAGCCTACGCCGTCTGTCTGTCTGTCAGAAGGCTGTATCCCTTGAACCGTAATAGGTAGCCCGTTGAAATTTTAATAGAATATGTTTTATTATGCCCGATATAACAACAAATAATAAAAATAAGAAAAAGTAAAAAATTCACGGGGGTCCCCATACAAGAAACTAAAAAGTGTATGCGCGCCATCTACCGAAAACTGTATGAAGTAGCGCTGAGCATGACATGGCGATACGGAACCCTCGGTGCGCGAGTTCGACTCGCACTTGGCCGGTTTTTTATATATATCCGTTGTGAAAGCCGCGCAATGGACGTCTGTGTTGACGGTGGTGTTCAATTTAAGAATTTTTGGATTTTCCTTGATCCTATAACTTATAAAAAAAATATATACTGGCGAATGAGTTCAATGCTCTAGCTAGTGCTGCCGTACTCCAGGCGGAGTAAATAGAGATTGTTTTGGAGAAAATGCCACACGCGTTTTCTCAAATGAGTTTACAATTAGATCTGACTGCAATTCACCTGGCTCGCCGAACGACCACGGCCTAGCACGTGGGTGTGTACCACGGTATGAAGAAACATACATCTAAGTTTGTGGAAAAGGCATTATATATTTTTTTTTATAGGAAACGCGACATTTGGCGCCTTGACACACATAAGGTGTCTAACGACGCCCATATGGACATTCTGTCGTACGCGGGTGAAAAGGTAAAATTAAGCCGGATCGTATTATTTTTAAGGAGTATTTTTATTAATCTTGAGGTTTCCGTAGCTGTATTCATTTTAAGATTTGGAGCCAGCCACGATGGCAGCGGGTCTATTCGCGGATATATTCAGGAGAGTTTCAGTCGCTGAGACAAGTTTGACATCTTTGCGTCAGAATAGTCTCAGCGACTAAGACTCTCCTGAAATATTTCCGAGAATATATGCCCTGGGATGTAGTATGAATTTTTAGGGTTCCGTATCTGCTTACTTTTACTTATAGTACTCGTACTTATACTATTAACTTACTGTTCGTGTGAATTTTTCTATAAAAAATAGAATTTATTCCTGAATGCAATTTCTTTCAGTCAACCTTATAAAAAATTACACATTAGCGCTGTTAATGTCAACACCAGTAATGGATAATAATATACTTTATTACGTTAAGATCAAAGTAAGGAGATTCGGTGTCGTAGACACCTTACGGGTGGCTCGGCGCCACATGTCGCGCTTTCTATAAAAAACCGGCCAAGTGCGAGTCAAACTCGCACTTGTATTGGTTCTGTATCGCCATGGCATTGTCAACGCCACTCACGCCAACTATGGCGTGAGTGGAAATGTGAAATGCTTCATACTCTTTTCGGTAGATGGTGCGCATACACTTTTTAGTTTCTTATATGGGGACTCCGGTGATTTTTTTACTTTTTCTTATTTTTATTATTAGTTGTTATATCGTAGGCGTAGGCTTAGTAATAGGGTCCCGTACGACGGATACGGAACCCTACAAAAGAGAACCTAATCGCTATTCTGTTCTTCTATTAGATGTTCTATGGTGCCAGTCCACCCCCGCACGGCGGCGATCAACCTTGAGTCGCACCAGTCGCACCTCGCACCACGCGCCGCCGCGCCGTCGTCGGTCGTCGGCGTCGTCGTGACGAAACCGGCCACAGACTATCATCGGAGGTCTATCGCGTTTTATCGCGATAATTTCGGAGAAGCTCTTTATGTCTAACGGAGGAAATGGAACAGTTTAAAATTTGAGAATGACCGATCACGCGAACGATAGAGATTAGGAATGAGTGCTGAAATTGATAGAATTGACGTAACACCGCGGTGATTACCTATCTGTTTTCGCCTGTTTAGAATATACGCCTAACGAAATGTATTAAGAAATATATTAGCTCCATAAATATATTTTTGTTGTGTATACAACAACAACAAATATATTTATATATTATATATATTATGTCAGCCTCGATAGCTTAGTGGTGCAGACAGTCGACTGTCGCTATTGATGGTTAAGCAACGGTGGGCGCGGTCAGTACTTGGATGGGTGACCGCTCGACCGTTGGAGGCTGACCGTGGTTCGGATTCCACTTAAAACTGTAGGTCCTTTCCCTTCTTACCTTACTAGGTGGTAGGGTTCAACCCGCCCGGGTTGTTACCACCGCACTGAATGAAACGTCTGTCGAAACGGCTATGTAAATAGTTTGTGTTTTCCGTCCAGTTCAGTGTAGCCGGCACGACCGAAGGGAATCACTGATATGGCACCTAGTACACCCGGTGTTATGGGCTGACATCACGGATGTTGTAGGTGATGTAGCCAACCGTGTCAGTTGCCATAAAAAAAAATTATGGAGCTAATGTGAGCAATAAGGTCGGAAAGGGTCGTCCAACACGAACCAGGAGGAGAAGCGGGTCTGCCGGAAACAACTCCGACACGCTATCTCACGCAAAAACGCGCCGATTTCAACCAATAGCCGTGTCGATGGCACTATCTAACTATTTTTGCTCGGTTGAAATCGTACGAATTTTCAGGTATGCCCTCCAAAAACTTCCGAGTTGAAAACTGACGAGCATGTGAAAACTGACGACTGGAAAGGCCGACTATTTAACTTGTAGTAACGACATTTTAGTCCGTAGTATGATAAAAGCAGTCTAATCAGATAGGTTTCTACTGCGGCTGGAGTCGTCTGCACTGAGTCATGTATGCGATCTTGCGCCTAGTATGAATATGAAATTAATAAGGAAACCTGCACTTGATTATCGGCGTATCGACCACGCCTCCTTTTCCCATCTAACCTACTCAAATCCTCTATTCAGATCCGTGGCACATGAACAATGTAAAGATATTAAGAACTTGTATTATTATGATATTAAGAAGAAATTGTACCGTGTGGGGTCGGTACTTAAAAAGAATAGCCCCACTGCATCTCTCCCCGTCGCATGTCGTAAAAGTCGACTAAGGGATAAGAAAATTCGTCAGCCTCGGTAGCTCAGTGGCGCGGTTGGTTAGTCAACTGTTATTAAGCAACGCTGAGCGCGGTCAGTGTTTGGATGGGTGACCGCTTGACCGTTGGAGGCTGACCGTGGTTCGGATTCCACGTTAAACTGTAGGTCCCTTCCCTTCTTACCTTACTCGGTGGTAGGGTTTATCCCGGCCGGGTTGGTACCACCGCACTGAACGAAACGTCGGTCGAAACGGCTACGTAAATAGTTCGTGTTTTCCGTCCAGTTTAGTGTAGCCGACATGAAATGAAGGGAAGCACTGGCATGGCACCTAGTTCACCCTGTGTTATGGGCTGACATCACGGATGTTGTAGGTGATGTAGCCAACCGTGTCAGGTTCCATAAAAAAAAAAAAAAAAAAAAAAAAAAAACTTAAGAAGTCTACAATGTTTATTTTGCAAATTTAAGTCACGGGTGTTTCAAATCGTGAATAGGGACAGGGTAGCTTTGACAGCTGATGGCGGCCATGTTGATTTTTTATTACCGCGAAATTTTTGACAGATTAGCTGTGGATGAGCTAGTAAATGTTCGGCATTTGTGAAGATGATTTGGAGTCGCTATACAGTTGAACAGCGCGCTGAAATAGTTGATTTTTATTATCAAAACGGTAGTTCAATTCGTCAAACGTTTCGTGCGTTACGAGAAACTTACGGTCAACATGATAAGGCTGATACTATCCGTCACATAGTGAAACAATTTGAAAGCCTTGGCTCGGTGACAGATCATCCACCTCCTAACCGTGTTGTCGTCGAAATGTGTGAAACTCCGAGAATATCGAATCGGTGGCTGGAACTTCGGACTTATCAATTCCACGACGTTCTCAACAAGTCGGCTTTTCTCAGGCTTCAACTTGGCGAATTTTGCGAAAAGACTTGGGTCTACACTTTTACAAAATTCAGCTGACGCAATAACAAAAGGTCATTCGCTAATTGGCTTTACAGCAACTTCATGTAAACCCAAATTTTTCGCAGAAAATAATCTTTAGCGATGAAGCTCATTTTTGCTGAACAACTTTGTAAATAAACAAAATTGTCGGATTTGGGCAAATGAAAATCCTCAAGATATTCATGAAAGGCTTATGAAGGGCTGTTGTATTCTAAAAGTGTGACGGTCTGGTGCGCATTTCGGGCTGGGGCCATTATTGGTTCTTATTTTCTTGAGAATGAGGCGGGTGCCGTAATAACTGTGAATGGTGATTGTTGCCGGTACGTGATTCGGAATTTTGTTTAGCCGAAATTGGAAGAAATTGATCTGATAGATCTGATTTCAACAGGACGGTGCAGTCGAGGAGGATGGTCGGGAGACCATCCTATGTGATTTAACGCCTCTTGATTATTTTTTGTGGAGTTATGTGAAAGAGCTAAGTGAAATCATTATTGTATGCGAACAGGTCACAAACTGTTGAAGAATGATCGAAGATTGAAGACTTAAATATTAACATAACACTTGTTATCAATAGGATAGACGTGCCAATATGTCAAAAAGTGATGGAAATTGGGCCTCTCGTTCATCCATCACGCTACCACCATACGAAGACGAGGAGGTCATTGGAAGGATATGGTATTCCACAAATAATGCCGAATAGTAAGCCTTAAAAAAAAAGAAAACATAATCTAATTTCAAACAATCACTATGTTTTTATTTCAATTCAGATATACCCGGTCCCAATTGAAAACCTATATACCTATAATATCTCTTGTACGAGATTATTCTCCCGGTCAACATGGAGCGCAAAAATCTGAGGGCAGAACCATTAAAGCAGGCTGCGATTGTGTATTTCCGAGAAAGCATGCAGTTTCTCTTGGGCGAGTGACATTTGCCATGTAGAGGCAAGATTAACACGGGCACTGCTGGAATATTCGGGGCCCAAGTATTTAATTATATGCCACATTATGTGTGAGCTACGTATGTTATGGGAAATAACCTTGGCTTATCTGGGAACACAAATAATTTAAAAGGAGAGATGGGGTATCGACTCGTTGAGCAGATGAAAGTCGAATAAATTGTGTGCACAAAGATGAAGTAGACAATATCGCCCGGTCAGCTTCGGTACGCCGCTGATCGCGGTTAGGATTCCGTCTCCTTCCCTTACTTTACTAGGTGGTGATATCTGGATTCTCACCACCGCACTGATGAAGGTCGGTAGAAACGGCTATGAAAATGGTTGGCGTTTTCCGTCCAAAGAGGCTACAGGCGTAACTCTCACAAATACTCACAGATTTTAACCAATTGGCGCGTCGGGTGCATTACCGAACGCTTTCTGATTATATGATCGTTTATTTTTATACAGAGGAAAGCACTGCCATGGCACCTAGTTCATCAAGATGTGATGGGCTTATTAAGAAATCATTAACACTCGTGTTAGAAGCGCTACTCTGATGCAAATTGTGTGTTTATTTACATATTATATTATGTTGAAGACGAAGTAAATTGTATGTAATACAATAACAGTTCTATTCTTTTGAACTCTTTACTTTTCTCACAGTTCCAACCGGCAGCATTCACCAAATTGCTCTGCCATTTTGTGACTGCGGTGCTTTAAGTTCAGTTGAGAAGTACGAGTATATAGAGGTTGTATGAAATATGAATGTATGTATGTGATCAACCATAACTTTTTCACACCCGCCATTTGAACTTTTACGTTTATTGGACACCTTGAAATTGTGTTTTTGGGTGTTAGTGGCAATATAATGCAATTTTTTTTTTATATTTAATTGTTTCATAATAATTATCTATGTTTTACACTAAGTAAAAAAAAAAGTAATGTATATATTGTCAATGTATCGGTCAAACTCATTTAATGATCAACAATGGTACAAAACTAAATCAATAAATTATTAAATCATACATTAACCGTGCTAATTTATTTTCCCAAGGAAACAAAATTACAATAAATAAAACTTAATATGTAAAATTAAAACTAATTTAAAAGTTTTAAATTTCCTCAAGGAACCTTGTCCCCGGAACAGATCCCAGAATAACGGCCCCCTCTGTATCCCTAGACTGACCCTTGGCCGAAGATACGAGATTAATTTATTAGCTATGATTATATTTAAAGTCTATACTAAATTTTTACAATGAAATATAAATAGTAATTAGATATTAAGACTGCACAAACTTTTGCCCTGGTCTCAATTTAATAATATCTGGATTATTCGGGTCTCCATCACCTTTGAGAACATAAATTACGTCACCATCTTCGTCGTCAACGTAATATTGCTCATCTTGTCCAAAGTCTGGATCTCCTGAATTATAATGTTGGTCTCCTGAACCAAACTGAACATATTCGTGGTTGCTAGCATCAAACTTCAAGTCTCCGGTTCCTGTTTTGAGAGGAAAGTCCTGGAAAGTTGGCTTTATTAAAGGAGGGTAGTTGTAATATTCGATGTAATTTCTATTACTTTGACTTTCGGGAAATACAAATCCTTTGGCGAGACGTTTTGTTGGCTTATTCGCTGTGAGCTCAAAGTTAAATGGGAATTTTAAATATTTACTGGACCTGATGTTAAATGGCCTAGTAATTTGATTATCTCGTTCTGGAAATGCCCAAGAATTACCGTCTTCTTTATAATATTTACTAAAGAAAGTATTCAATTCGTCGTTTTCTGTGTTTCCACTACTAGCAATCTTGTAAGAGGGGTAGTTTTGTATTCTCTTTTCGATTTTATTTTGCTTTTTATCTCCTTCATCATTGTTCTTGAATCGAAATATGTTTGTTTCGTAGCCATATTTTTTCCCATAGTTGCCTTTTGGACCGTGTGAGCCTTGATAGATGACATAACTTTGTTTATCATTTACGTTTTGGTACTGAATTTGATTATACGGGTAATTGCCTTGGTTGTATTGGTTTAAAGGAATTCCAACCCCAGCCAAAGGACCCAGCCCAAGATGGTTATAATTTTGAGGGTGCTGATTTTGTGGTACTAAACCTCCTTGATCATATTGGTTCAAAGGGATATTAGCCAGATGGTTGTAAAACTGTTGTAGTCCCTGTGGAAATCCCGGATTCGGTTGCCCAACTTGTCCTTGGAATTGTTGGGCGTCCGGAACTCCACTGAAGAATCTGAAGAAGCCTCCGTTGTGGTTGTTGAGGTAGTCGAGCAGCTGGTCGGGGTCGGTAGGACATTGAGGGTAGGCGTAGCGGCAGCTGGCCGAGTTGCCTTGCGACATCATGCCCATGAGAGCAGCTCGACCGAACACGAACAGCGGAGATGTAGCCACGCTGTTGTATGCAGCTAGCAACCTGCGAGAAAAGAGCAATGATATTGCTGATTTTCACAAAATAATAGAGGGAGAACTATCACAACAAGAGAAGAACCACATTAACAGACCAAAAAAGTACATATTTAAATTATACTAAGGCACGGTAAAATATTTTCGGGAAGAAACACTGTATATTAATACCATTAATTAATACAAAGTTATTTGAGCACTAAGGTCCTGCCTGAGGCGCTTCACTGGACTGCGTTTCCCCTTTGCTCTAAATACACCTTATTTTCACAAGTTATCGCTGGTGAAATAATATCTATGCGTGTCCAACTTCGGAACTAACAATCCATAGACAAAATAAATCGATAATTATTATCTCTGTTTAACGCCAAAACAAAATAAAACTACCCAGTGCCAATGGGCCGCGGATTACACAAAAGTCGAAATTGCTTGTTGGAGTTTACGAAATCGTCTAATCGAAGTATTGAATGGCCGGAAATAAACGAGTCGCACTACACAATGGTTGCACCATGTTTCCCCTCTTTCATAGGTTAGAAGGCAAGTCTTATTGCTTGAATATTCTGCAATTCTGTCAAATTTCTGTCTGCACTCTGGGCCTGACTGTTTCATTGTATTTTTCTCGTATGCTTTAAGCCCTGCCTAACTCTATTTACTGTCTGGGATCAGTGCTACCTGCACGATTGAGAAATTTTTCAGTGAAGTTTCTTGCCAGTTCTTCTTCGCTGTGATAATCGAACTGGCGGAATGTTACAATGTCAATATGACGAATCTGAGCACAGGGTACTGCCAATAGACGCTTAATAAATAATAGACAATAAACAATTGGAGAAAAGTAACAGACCGACCAAGAAATACACATAATGAATGATCGTCGTATAATTTCACAAAATATCTAAACATTCCCCTTCAAACCCACTACATTCCCATTGATTAATGTGAGTCCAGTCGCCAGGTCCATGTAAAATTACATACACACCACACGCTGTATCCCGACAATCGGGGTAAGCAGAGTAATCGGTGTTGAACTGCAAGTACTCTTGTAAATTACAGCACAACACCGACCACCACGTTTAAAAAAGTATTAGGACAAGATAACTATCAAGCAGAAAATAAGGAACGAAGACCCACCTCCTGCATGATTCGGTGGAAGGACCGTGCCAAGGTGAGTGGTGGCTAACCTGTCGCTCTTTAGAACGGCACCATGTCATTATCCCTTCGTTATCTTTTACGGCATGCGCGGCGAGAGATGCAGTGGGGCTATTATTTTATAGTACCAGTCCCTCACACACCTACAATTACATACGTCCTATTTTACTAATTTAAAAGCTCTCAAATGACAAAATGTAGAGTTCCATGTCAAAGATCACAACCGTCTCTTTCCTTTGTCATCTATGGGTATAAGAGCGCTGATCGATATTACACAAGACTTCATACAACAGCCCTTTGGGAGTGAGCTGCCTTCGTAGGTCATCGTCGAGGTTGTACAGTGCAGGTCGGTACTCCTTCCGAGAGGTGCGCTGTTCGACGTCCGCGCATGCGTGCGCCGACTCGCCCGCGGCAAGGATGCCCGGTGACTCAGGACACAGAGTGGGCTAAGAAAGAGGCTGCATCGGATGACTAAAATTATTTGAGAATTCCTGTTAAGGCTATGTTAGTCACTCTTAGAGACTCTTGATCTATCTCTCGAAGATGCCTATGTTTGTAGTCAGCTGTATTGTATATGACGTTATCTCTTAATCGCAAATTAAATCAGCCTGGGCGCGGTCAATGCTTGGATGGGTGACCGCTCGACCGTTGGAGGCTGACCGTGGTTCGGATTCCACGTAAAACTGTAGGTCCCTTCCCTTCTTACCTTACTATTTAGCTGAGACGGTTTATCCCGCCCGGATTGGTACCACCGCACTGAATGAATAGTCTGTCGAAACGGCAATGTAAATAGTTCGTGTTTTCCGTCCAGTTCAGTGTGAATGAAATTAAGGGAAGCACTGACATGGCACCTAGATAACCCGGTGTTGTGGGCTGACATCACGGATGTTGTAGGTGATGTAGCCAACCGTGTCAGTTTCCATATATAAAAAAAAACTGACTACGTGTGTAACGAGTACGTGTGTAACGTGTAAAGGATATTACAGAAAATACGAGTATATGAAAATTGAGCTCCAGCCCTCCCCCCCCCCCCCCAGGGGGGGGGGGGGGATGATACAGGTGTTTCGGGCCCTTATCACCGAAACAACTGCGTCTAACATAAAAAAAAAAAAAATAATGCGTATTAGGCCTCTCTTATAGTTTAGATATAGGAAAACCTAAACGAAAATCCTAAGTCTTGTAGTTCTCACTGAAAACTGAATGGTACGGAACCCTCTCCATGCGAATTCGACTCGCACTTGACCGCTTTTTTTTCTAGGAAGTGCGATATGTGCCCTCGCGTTCGACCTTATTGTAGGTGGCTAACGATACCCATGGACGTTGTGGGGCGCACGGAAATTGTGAATGCCGTGGCGGTACGTGCCTTTTGGCGCCACTGTAAAGTCTACAATTTGTACTTGGGAAGAAAATATATGGCGAGGATTTACGATTTAAAGTTTTCCAGGTTAGATTGTATACTGTTGCCTCTGAAACATCTCAACTGCTATTTTGCTTGCGAGGTGTTGCCCTGCCTCTGACGACGCTATGCGATGTGGAATTACAGCTTTTTATAGAGAACCAACCGTCGTCGTCTGTTGGAAAATTACGATTGGAGATACATTGACACACTTGTACTTGTGCCACGGCATACAGAAATATTTACCTTCACGGAAAGGACATATGAATAGGCGCAATAATATTTCACTGCAACACACGTCTTGCTCACTAGTGGAGTAATGATAAATTATTTTTACGTATAAATTAGAATTAATAAACAATTTGACTGATAAAAATTTCTTTTATATTATATATATAGATATTTCTTTGTCTTTGGCGCCGCACAATACCTACATACAAATAATTTGTATGCGGTGACGATGACGGTCACGATGACGTTTTTTCTGAGTTTACTCCCCATTTTCATAACATATTTTTAACCGACTTCAAAAAAGGAGGAGGTTCTCAATTCGACTGAATTTTTTGTGTTACGCGATCTCTTCGCCAACTTTGAACCGATTTCAATAATTATCTTTTTTTAATTGAATTGGTTAGACTCGAGGTTGGTCCCATTTAAAAATATTCCACCTCTAAGGGTTAAAATTAAGGGATGAATACCGCTTATTTGAAATTCACCCACTTCCCGTCAACCGATTGTAATAAAATAGGGCACAATATGTACGTCTAATAATATTTTTTTATGTGTAACAACTTTTGTTTCTTTTTATCGTATCATATTTTCATAAAGTGCGTAAAGAAGTATAACTTCAATACCCCACATTTAGTGTTTCCTTCGGTCCTTAGGGTTTTCATCTATTTCAGACATGGTCGTCGGTTCGTCGATCAGTTATGGGTAGTTTTTAACATTGAAAATGTTTTTTCGTTCGCTCCGGTAGGGCCCCATTTTCGCTGAAAGTGCTACAGCCCTGTGGAACTTTGCACGTTTAAGATACGAGGATCTATTAGGACTCAAAAGACGTGGAACTTTAAGGGCTTTAAGATGGTATAAATGTTTTTTGGAAAAGTCGAAAACTTTTTTCGAAAATTGAAAAAAACTCGAGAAAAAAAACACGATTTTTGACACTTTCTCCCAGAATATCGTCGATATCTCGTGAACGAGGTCGAAAATTGAAAAACAAAAAAAATGGCCTGGATATATTGAGACGGGGAACATTTTATGTCATTACAGTTTTTTTCGTGGAAGTGATAGGGGGGGAGGTGGGAGGTCCCTTAGCGGCGCGTCGGCGGGCGGTCACTCAGGCGTCACAGCCCCGTGGAACTTCGCAGGTTTGAGATACGAGGATCTATTAGGACTCAAAAGACGCGGAATTTTAAGGGTGTTAAGATGGTTTCAAAGTTGTTTTGAAAAAGTCGAAAACTTTTTTTGAAAATTAAGGATATAGAAGATAAGAATATAGGTTAGGTCAGAAATAACATATGACTAAGAGTACTTGCGAAGACAAATCCAACGAGCCCAAACACGTTGGGCTTATCATGTGTAGTTTAGGAGTTCCTATGGCTTCCTTCTGGCTCCATCATCAGAACCCAACTAACCTTTTCCTTATCCCGACTTTCTCGTGTCGCTCAGCGACAATATTTTTTCGAATTCCGTAGATTCATTTTCAATGTGCTCGATAGTCGTGTAAGGCACGAAATCTGTGAATTTTTTTATTGCCAGCGCGACATATGGCGCCGAGCCACCCATAAGTCGTCTAACGACGCCCATGGACATTCGGTCGTATGCGGGGGTTGCCAATGTGATGCCGGCCTGACAGGTGCCCACTCACGTCCCTCGGCAGGGAGAGCGTTCCAGAGTTTACCGGTTCTGTAGAGGAAAGATCTGCAGAATCGATCGATATTCTCATCATTATTCATATCATTATCATTTACTTGAGGTTCAAGAGTTTGAATAAAAATCAAGGCAAAAGTGGCAACGTTTCACAGTGAATTCGGTTTTTTTTTTCACTATCTAATCAGTAGTGGAGCGTGTAGATGTTCTGTGGCCTGTACTCGCTGACATGTAAGTCAATTGAAACCACCTCGTAAACCTACATCTCTGCCGTACTCGTGTGATGCCCACGTGTCACGAAGGAGGCGTTGAGTGAAGGTACTGGTTGACGCACAAGTAGAATTTTTGCATCAGACCAAAGATTTAGATAACTAGAAAGAGCATCAACTGGTCGAGGATGTGAAGTAGAAGTGCTAAAAGACGAAATTACAAAATTTCTATATCATTCACACTTTCTTGCGTGTCGCATCTTCTGTCTGATTTTGAAATATCAAATTGAGTGTACGCAGACTAATGTTGGTAGAGTTTGCAAATTTAGTTCTGCATTGTAACGCCCAAAAACCGTCTATGGCTTATTTGATAGTATCAAGCTAACCAATAAGAGAAACCGGCCAAGTGCGAGTCGGACAAGCGCACCGAGGTTTCCGCACCACAAAAAAAAATCATTGAAAAAAACACGTTTCTTGTATGGGGACCCCCTTAATTTTTTAATTTTTCTATTTTTTATTATTTGTTGTTATATCCGCCATAATAACACATATTCATTGAAAATTTCAACCGGCTACCTATTACGGTTCCAAAGATACAGCAGTAGGACAAACAGACAGACAGACAGACGGCGGCGTAGGCTTAGTAATAGGTTTTCGTACGGTATACGGAAACCTAAAAAGTAACCTGTTTATTTTTAGGACTCCGTACCTCAAAAGGAAAAAAAACTGAACTCTTATTTATACGATTACTTTGTTGTCCGCCTTTCTGTCCTTCTGTCCGTTCTGTCACCGCCCTTTATCTCAGAAACGGGTAGATGTACATATCAAGTTCACATTAATATAAAATACTAAGGGCTACGGTCCGTTGGAGGTGTAAAATATTCAAACAATTCCGAGTAGAACGGGACAAAAACAGCAGGGTACTTCCTGCTGATATAGAATCAGGAAATTTGCCAAGAAGCAAGGTCTCACAGCACAAGTAAAGTAAAACATGCTAAAAGCGTAAATTTGAGGTTGATATAACAGTTTGTCTAGACCCTTTTTTTCAGGAAAGGGTATCTACCCTTTCATGATACTGCATCATGATACCTGATCTGTAACAAGTTGAAATTTTGTGTGATTATAGTAAAAAGTAAAAAAAAAAGTAAAAAATAAATAAAAAAACGGTAAATTACGTGGTGGAACCCGTGTGCGCAAGTCCGACTCGCACTTAGCCGCTTTTTTTTATCTGAACTAGCATGGTTGGAAGTGCCGAGGGACCAATGGTGCAGTTGACAGAGCCAAAATGACCTCTCCTGGCGAAACCACGCTCAGTTGGGCGTTATGCCAGCAGATTTGCGGACTGTTGCTAGACTGTCTAGCCTGTTAATACGACGTACGAAGACACCCAGGTTAAAGGATTGCATGTGCTTTAGAAAGAGACAATCCGATTGTAGAGCGTCTGGGTGTCTTCATACGTCGTATTACAGGCTAGACAGTCTAGCAACAATTCGCAAATCTGCTGGCATGACGCCTAACTGAGCGTGGTTTCGCGAGGAGAGGATTTTGGCTCTGTCGACTGCACCATTATTTGGTCTCTCGGCACTTCCAACCATGATGTTTATTATTTATTACCGATAGCTGTTGCCCGCGGCTTCGCTCGCGTGAAATTCGTATTCCAAAGAAGAATGTAAGTAACTAAGGGCGAGGCCGAAGGCCGAACTGCGTTCAGGTAATGGATAAACCTTCTCAAAGAAAGTAACTAACTAAGGGCGAGGTCGAAGGCCGAGCTGCTTTCAGGTAAACGATAAACCTTTCTCAAATAAAGGAAGTAAGTAAGGGCGAGGCCGAAGGCCGAGCTGCGTTCAGGAAGACGATAAACCTCCTGGAAGAAAAGAAGGAACTAAGTGCGAGGCCGAAGGCCGAGCTGCGTTCAGGTAAACCAAAAACCCTCTTCCGCCTTCGGGCCTCGCCCTTAAAGACTTCCTTTCTTCGATAGAATATAATATCGTTTACTCAATCTATTTATTTCATAAAAATTAAAAAGTAATATTAATAACTAAAGAATTAAACCTACCTAACAAACATTAAAATAACTATCAAAAACGGGCATTGTCAAATGTTCTTAGAGCACTTGCGGCATTACCCCGCTGGATGGCAAGGCTTACCCTTTGAATGAAGTACATAAGCCCTTGATGGCGGGACACCAGTTGCGTCAACCAGCTCAAGCCTCTTTTGGCTTCACTGCTCCACGGACCGAGGGTTTCAACCGCAAACGCAACAAATTCGAAATCTTGGATTATATTTCTATATTTGCTGCGTTTGAGGCTCTCCGCCCCAGCCTCGGCCGCGCCAGCCGCTCTTGAAGATGTCCTAACGTGACTTGGAGCCAATGTGAGAACAAAAGTGGCGTCCCACATCAAAGAACTACCCTTAGTCCATGGCACTAAGGTGATAGCATCGGGCCTATTGCCATCCAGCCGGGAATAACCGCGAGGTTCTAGGATGCACGGTATATTTGCCGTTAGAAGCGTGGACTTTATAATAAAATTTAAATTAAATTAACTCAATCTTAATATTAATTAACTTTATTCGAGATGATTTAGCTTCTTCCTGAACGCAGCTCGGCCTTCGGCCTCGCCCTTAGTTACTTGCTTTCTTCGAGATGGTTTATCATTTGTCAGAACGTAGCTCGGCCTTCGGCCTCGCCTTAGTTGCTTACTTTCTTCAAGATGGTTTAGCTTCTTCCTGAACGCAGCTCGGCCTTCAGCCTCGTCCTTAGTTACTTGCTTTCTTCGAGATGGTTTTTCAACTATCCGAACGTAGCTCGGCCTTCGGCCTCACCTTAGTTACTTACTTTCTTCAAGATGGTTTAGATTCTTCCTGAACGCAGCTCGGCCTGCGGCCTCGCCCATAGTTACTTACTTTCTTTGAGAAGGTTTATCGTCTTCCAGAATAGAGCTCTGCCTTCCGCCTCGTCCTTAGTTACTTTCATCGAGAAAGAATATCGTTTACGTGAGCGCAGATCCGCCTTCGGGCCCGTCTTTAGTTACTTACTTTCTTTTTTTTAAATACGAATTTCACGCGAGCGAAGCCGCGGGCAACAGATATATAAATTTTATTGCACCAATGACAGCGACATAACTTCGACTTTCAATTATTATTTTTATTTATCAAACAATTTGTCACCGGCCAGCTCACGTCGAGATGACAGTTCTCCGTTGTCAACATGACATTTAAAATTGTTTTTTACATTTACTTTGGATTACGTGATTTTTATTATATTTTTTAATTATTATGTTCATCCGAGATATACACTGCACTATAAAAAGTTTCGTCAAATTCCGTTCAGTGGTTTTTGCGAGATGCGCCTACAAATAGACATTTTTGCATTTACGATTTTATTATATGTATAGAAAGAATAGATATGTATAGACTATTGTGTTCAAGTTATAAAAAAGAAGAACTGTCATTTTCGTTGTATCTACTTATTTTTCGAATGAATATTTTATTCAAATTGTATTTGCTGCCAGTTCTCAAGATATAATTATGTACTTTGGACTACGTGATTTTAAACGCGCAATAATGTTTATAATTGTGAATTTTTTTTATTTTTGTAATTTTTTTTTACGTATTATGTTAACCCGGCATATAAACTGCCACTATACAAAGTTTCGTCTAATTCCGTTCAGTGGTTTTTGCGTGATGCGCGTACAGACAAACAAACAAACAAACAAACAAAAATTTTAAAAACTGTTCTAACATGTTCAGTATCTCATTTTAAGCCACCCTGGTTAGTTTTTTTCCGAATACATTCAATGTACAGACTTTCTTACCTCTACGATTTTATTATATGTATAGATTACTGTATCTCAATATTTATTTTTTACGTTTTGACAATGATACTACCACTGAATTGGGGAGATTTTTTTTTTTTTTAATGGAAACTGACACGGTTGGCTACATCACTTACAACGTCCGTGATGTCAGCCCATAACACCGGGTGAACTAGGTGCCATGTCAGTGCTTCCCCCTTTGATCGTGCCGGCTACACTGAACTGGTCGGAAAACACAAACTATTTACATAGCCGTTTTTAACCGACGTTTCATTCAGTGCGGTGGTACCAACCCGGGCGGGTTAAACCCTACCACCAAGTAAGATTAGGAGGGAAGGGACCTACAGTTTTACGAGGAATCCGAACCTCGGTCAGCCTCCAACGGTCAGCGGTCACCCTCCAACGGTCAGCGGTCACCCATCCAAGTACTGACCGCACCCAGCGTTGCTTAACATTCAATAGCGACAGTTGACTGTCTGCACCACTGAGCTATCGAGGCTGACTACATTTTAGTATGTGTAATCTACTAATACACGGTGTTGCAGTTGCCCCCGTAATATTTTTAACTGACATAAGGGGGTTATTTTATATGTGAACCTAAACAACTTCTGTGGCGAAAAAAAAAATTATTTAAAGAAAAAAATATTTTTTTTCAATACAAATTTTAAATACCAACTATTCTCAAAATGTGTAGAGGGAAAAAAAAATTTTTTTCTTCAAATTAAAAAGTCGTAGAACAAAAGTTGTTCTATTTCACGCACAGAATCACCCCCTTTCGGGTTTTACGGTTGGGGTAGTTGACACAAATTACGAATCAATGTTTGACAAAGGCTGCCCTATACACCTGATACACTTTATTAATTAGTCTTTGTAGTTGAACTCTCAGTAATATGGTTTCAAGCTGTATTTTCGATAGAATGTAGACGATGTTATTATGTGGATAAAAGACTAAAAGACTTGTAATATTAAATATGAAAAAAAAAAATACCCTGCCAAGTTTCTTACCGGTTCTTCTTCGTGGGTGTAATCGAAGCGGATATAACAAATTTTGACAAGTTCGAGTGCAGTCTTAGCCATAAGAATACTCAATAAACAATATACATTTCTACTTTGAAAAATAATACCATAGATAATTTCTAGTCACCCAAATGGGGGTACCATTTGGGTGACTCAACTTTGTCAAATTCTCACATGGTACAAATGTGTGCAGTGGCAGTACATACGATAAATGCCGTTTCTGAATGTATCTTTCTTCGCATCAGACTCAATAGTAGGTACCACGTTGACATGGCAGTAGGTGCCCATATCCAGAAGTGGTTTACTTGTATTTTCGTATATTCGAAGAAATTTCCACTTCGTTTTAAGAAACAGCTGATATGGTCGGACAGTGAAAATGTCTCGTCGTTCCATAAAGTGCGTAATGTATTTGTATATGTGTTTCTTGTACCTGAATAATAATAAGTTATCATAATTTATATTTACATACATATTTTTAGATTTATTGTGTTCTGTATCTTTATCATATTTACCTTTGGCACATTTGATCTTATTACATGTTTGAGGTAGGTACTCAATTTACAATTTCGATTATGTTGTTTTATTTTTGTTTTTCAATTTACAATTTAACATTTTGACATTTTAAGTATATATTCTACAATTTTAAATGTAATTTTTACTCACCTATATTAATTAATATCATTGTTAAATTCTGAATCTTAATTTTGCAATGTTTAAATTTAACATAATGAATTAAATGTAATTTCATCATTGTAAGCTTCAGGAAGTGTAATGAGAGTGAATGTGTAGGGGAAACGGTAATTTATTGTATTATGTTGTATGTGATGTGTCGTATGTGTAGAATCTAGGAATTGTAATAAGATCGTCATGTCTGAATAATATTTTGTTACCGACGAATTTGAAAAAAAAAAAATAAATAAGTTGCGGGTAGGTAGGTTAAACTCTATACGGGAGATGTCGGAAGTTCGAACCAGTGGATTCGATGGCAGTGACAGTTTGGATTCGGAATTTCTTATAGCACCTGAGATGGTTGGATAAAACATAAGCTAGATCCGCGATTACAGTGCAATACCTATTCCTGGCGAATCTTTGTGCCATGTCCGGGCTTTTATTGGTCGCGTCCACTCTACGAGCGGAGTTGTATTGCTATTGCGGAAAGCGCACTTTGCAGCATGGTTATCGATGCTCATGAACATTGTTAGGCACAATTTTACGTGTATTTATTATGTTTTTTTTTTATTTATTATTATTTTTTTTTTTATATGTTGGTACTAAGCATGTACTCGCATTTTATATTTCTTCATTAGAGAAAATGCAAAGTCGAAAATGAAGAGAAAAAATACGTCCCGACCAGGAATCGAACCTGGAACTCCGGCTTGAGCTGCCAGCGCGTCACCAATTCCGCTACCGGGCCGCCGACGTATTTCTTCAAATTTTCGAACCGTTGCTTGCATTTTTCTAGTAGGTATGGCGCACATATTCCTGCGTATTTATTGTTCAGTTTCAGTTTACAGAACTTAATTTCTCAAAAAAACGTTATTACATTCGCTTGAACAAAGCGGCGGGTGGCCAAGTGGTCTGGGTGTCGGACTCTCTTGCGAGAGGTTTGAGGTTCAAATTCGGTCGGCGTGTAGCCATGAGATTTTCTGATGGAAAAATTTACGTGCAAACCTACACCTGCTGCTTCACCGTTCGAAACCGGTGTAAAACTGTAGGTCCCTTCAGTCAGTCAGCGTGTAAGCGTCCACTGCTGTATATACGCCTCTCCAATTTTCCTCTAGTCCTCCCGGCCTTCAGCGGCATTGAAGCAATGCTTTCCGCCGACGTACTTGATGTCGTCGTCCCACCTGGCGGGTGATCTCCCCACACTCGGTTTTCCTGTCCACGACCGCCAGTGTAGGACACGGTTACTCCAACGGTCGTCGTCTCTTCGGCTGACGTGCCCAGCCCACTGCCACTTGAGCTTAGCCACCCGGTATCCAATATCGACTACTTTGGTGCGTCGGCGGATTGCCTCGTTACGCAGCATATCACATAGCGATATTCACAGCATATGGCTCGCTACATTGCTCGCTGGGCAACTTTCAACCTTTGGGCAACACCGACCGTCAGCGTCCACGTTTCACACCCGTACGTCATAACCGGGAGGACACACTGGTCATATATACGGGTTTTGAAATTTTGCGGATCCCTTCCCTTGCCCCTTACTAGGTGGTAGGCTAAAATTGTAGCCGACTAGATTGGTACCACCGTACTGGCTGTAAGATGGCCGCATAGCAGCCTCAGCTGTATTCTCCTCTAGTCCAGTATAGCCAGCAATCCAGAGTTTAGTCTCCGGTATGGCACCTGCCTTCTCGAATTTGATATTGGCTGGTCGGAGCTTGTGCTTTGGCCCCTCTGACTAAGCCACTCATACCGGATTACATATAAAAAAAAGAATACATATTTTTCAAACATTACAACAAACTAGGTACTTAATTATATACTACTTATGTAAGGGTTACATGAGGTGTTCATTTGATAGTAAACATCCGCATAAACTAGATAATACGTTCATAATGTATATAAACCTAAATCCAAAAAGAATGAATTATATGACCTTCTGACAGGTTAAACTTCTATGCTATTTAATAGGTATATTTTTTGTTCGTAGATTCGAAAATAATGAGCATCACTTGCATTCGCATAGCATATCATGTCCGCGTTCGAGACAATTAATAATTCATTGACAAATGCGTAAGCGTAAGCTCCTATTTTTCCTAGTTGAGTTTCATGGGATAACGTCAAGATGCTGTGCATAAGGGCGACAGGATAGCCACCTCTCACATTGGCGCGGTCCTTCCAACGAGTCATGCAGCGCGTGGGTCTTCGTGCCATACATGCTGCTTGATAGTTGTCTTGTCCTAATACTTTGTTAAATGTGTTGGTCGGTGTTGTGCTGTAATTTACAAGAGTACTTGCAGCACAACACCGACTACTCTGCTTACTCCGATTGTCGGGATACAGCGTGTGGTATGTATGTATGCATGTAGGCTTTATGTTCGATATGTTTTTTTGTTTGTTTATTGAGCATTGTAAGACTGCGCTCGAACTTGTCACCATTTGTTCTATCCGGTTCGATTACACCCACGAAGATGAACCGGTAAGAAAATCCCAAGGATAGATCATAGAAGATTTAACTGCCGCAGTATCCTACTCACATGAGGAGCGGCTGCATGTTGAGAAAGGCAGGCAGTAGTCCCCCGTCGGCCGCACTGCCTCCGCCGACGACGTCTTTTCCACTGGCCACCTGCGGATTAAACATCCTTGCAATCACAGATATGGGAAATAACCAAAGATTTTGGAAGGAGAGAAGATGTGTCATGAACGCCCACTCGTATCGGAACCACTGTCGCCAGTTTCCGATAGCAACAATCACAATTCACACACACGAAAGTACGTACACATTCGCACCAGCGATTTTTGGCCAATCCAAAGCGTTGCATACACGTACGCTCACGCACACATCGATCGCTAATATGGGGAAATCTGCCCATATGGGCAGGTAATATTACCGTGTTGTGGACACGTATCCTTCGCATATCTACTCTCCTTCCAAAATCTTTGGAAATAACTTATGATAAGCAGGTATAGCCTTATCTTGCCAACAAATTTCTGGTAATACAGGAAGCTGTTCACACCCTGTCCATAGGTATTCTGAGGAAATAGATAACAATGGTAATTTAGATAATAAAGTAACGATTAACTTTAAGATGGAACTTTATTTAGAGATCAATCAACTTGAAGCAGGGACTCTTAACAAAAACTAACAAACTAGAGAGATGAATTTTTTACTAAACAGAACTTGACCACTCCGAGCTCATTCTATGTTCCTAGAATGTATGCTTCGGTTACCGAAGTTCGGTAGTAAGTAGACACATTTCATAGGCATTTCAAATTGCTTAGGGCAGGCAGCCAGCCCAGCACACAAACGACTGGTCGAATGAAAGCCGGTTATCTCGATAGAAACATATAAATGTTTTATGGCTACTATGGAGCGAGCGACATTTGACACCGTTCCATCTTATTATTGGTTAACTAACGGTACCTATCAATGGGCAATGGGCATGCATAACACTCATAGGTGGTACAATTTATGGTATTTCCCAAGAAATAACCTGCTTCGCGACCACACGTGCGTTTTCAACCAGTAGTGTCACTTTATTTGAAATGGTCACCAGATTGTGGTCAAGTTTCTGTTTCGAGAGGTTCGATGTAACATATTTTAATAACCTATCGTGCGCGAGATGGTCAATATCGACCCAAAACGGCGCATAGATAATTAATTTATTGGAATTGCTGAGCCCTTCTTGGAGCAAAAAATACATCGTATTGCGCAGACACATTTATTTTATTTTACTATGTAACCTGATATGTTCGACTACACAGCTGGCTTCACAGTTGAACACCAATTCATACAAATTAGGTACTATAATATTTAATAGACTTACTTAATTTGTAATTAATGTGAGTGTGAATTAGTGAATTAGTATCAGGTCGTTACAGATTTTATCGGTCAAAGAAATGCCGAGCATTGCTCTTTCCATAGCTCGCTGAACGACTTTAAATTTGTGGACCAGGCCCATCGTCAGGGTCTACGTTTCACGAAATATATGTAAATTATTAAATTTTATTGTAACTTCCTCATTTCTTCGTCATATGTTTTATCCCCGAAAGTGCCCACCTACTATGAAACAAGACGAATAAGTGAGACATGTTTAAAATGGTAAGTAAACATAGATTTTGTATTATATTTATTTGTATAGATTTGATTTAATATCATAATAAGCAGTAATACCAAAGAATATTGAGATCTGAGTTCATCTGACCCCTGCCCTGTCTGCAACATTGGAGTTTTCCAGGGGTGGGGTGACGTTATATCTGCATTTCTAGGTTTCCGTATCCCGTACGGAAGCCTATTACTAAGCCTTCTTAATCTACATTAATCAGTGTGAGTTGTGTAGAACAAAATCGACCGAATGAAAATAGAGAGAGAGAGAGAAGAGTCCTCTCTACTACTCTCTGCGTGCGTGCACGGCACGTTCTGCGCCTGAGGACCCGTGTTCCCGGCGGTTACACTGAATTTGTGGGAAACACCAACTATTTCCAAAAGCACCATGTTAGCAGAATTCTGAATTTAGCAGGTCATGTAAGCATTTTTTTAATTGAATGCTCGACATGTGGCGCCGAGCCACCCATAAGGTGTATAACGACGCCCATGGACATTCGGTCGTATGCGGTTGCAAATGCCATGCCGGTCTGACAGGCGCCTATTCACGACCCTCTTGAAGGACCCATTTATGCCAGCTGCATGATAGGTATAAATTCTAAATTGTTTTTAACATATTTATATTATGTAACATTATTTGCCGTATCAGAAACCAAAGAAAAGCTGCAGACGCAGGAAGCCCAAGAACGGAGCCCTGTCCGCCTATGGTCTCCGGCACCCAGGGGTGCCAGCTCTTACTTTACTTTCTTTTACTTTAGATCGGGCATGTGCTCAAAAAGGGGACCAAGTGCGTAATACCCGTAACCGACGAGCATTCATTAAGAACATTATGAGAGTGGAAGAGGCGGCAGAGGTGTGTCAGGATCGTGGCACTTGGAGATCCGTTGTCTCTGCCTACCCCACCGGGAAACAGGCGAGACGCTATGTATGTATGTATGTATTTATTTGCCGTATAAACTAAACCTAAATCTAAACTTATAAATAAAACATTTCTTCCAGTTCAGCCGAGGCAGCCATGGTCCCTAGGACGCTTATAGCGTTCCCTCTTTGAATTTGCAGGCTTATGCGGCGTAACAAGAGAGCCTTAGCACGCAGGTCACCGTACTTATCATTGTATGGGACACAGGATTGGCTAAATAAAATTCAGTTCCGGTTACGCTAATATGTGCTTTTCATACAAACCGAATTGTAAAAGCTAGTATAATATACTATAAGGCATCTCTCAAACTTTACTGGTTTATGTTATTTACTTTATGTTTATTTAATTTAAGATATTTATAACTGTGTGTTTCCTTAAAATAAATAAATAAATATAAAAATAAAATAAAAATCTCACCTCGCACAGCAGTCGCGGCACACACTGATAGTCATCGTACTTGGCGATGGATCCTAAGGCTTTACTGACTGTGGTCAGAGCGCCCTCGGGCCCCCGCGGCCGCCGCTTCGGACCTAAGCATACACATCGTCAAGGAGACATGATCATCATGGAGGCATCATCATCAAGGAGACATATCATCAAGAGAAATCATCATCAAGGAGAAATCATCTTTAATGAGACATCATCATCAAGGAGACATGATCATCAAGGAGGCATGATCATCATGGAGGCATGATCATCAAGGAGACATGATCATCATGGAGGCATCGTCATCAAGGAGACATCATCATCAAGGAGACATATCATCAAGAGAAATCATCATCAAGGAGACATATCATCAAGAGAAATCATCATCAAGGAGAAATCATCTTCAATGAGACATCATCATCAAGGAGACATGATCATCAAGGAGGCATGATCATCATGGAGGAATGATCACCAAGGAGACATGATCATCATGGAGGCATCATCATCAAGGAGACATCATCATCAAGGAGAATCCATCATCAAGGAGAAATCATTATCAAGGAGACATCATCATCAATGAGACATCATCATCAAGGATACATAATCATCAAGGAGGCATGATCATCAAGGAGACATGATCATATGGAGGCATGATCATCAAGGAGACATGATCATCAAGGAGAAATCATCATCAAGGAGACTTATTATCATCAAGAGAAATCATCATCAAGGAGAAATCATCTTCAATGAGACATCATCATCAAGAGAAATCATCATCAAGGAGAAATCATCTTCAATGAGACATCATCATCAAGGAGACATGATCATCAAGGAGGCATGATCATCATGGAGGCAAGATCATCAAGGAGACATCATCATCAATGAGACATCATCATCAAGGATACATGATCATCAAGGATGCATGATCATCAAGGAGACATGATCATCATGGAGGCATGATCATCAAGGAGACATGATCATCATGGAGGCATCATCATCAAGGAAACATCATCATCAAGGAGACATCATCATCAAGGAGACATGATCATCAAGGAGAAACCATCATCAAAGAGACATCATCATCAAGGCGACAGACACCATCGTGATATAAACAACACCATGGCATATTATCGTCTTCATGCAGACCTTGGATGGGTGACCTCGACCGCTGATATTGACCGTAGTTCGGATTCTACGTAAAACTAAGGTACCTACAGGGACCTACCCTTTTTACCTTACTAGGGGTAGGGTTTAACCCGACCGGGTTGGTACCACCGCACTGAATGAAAGGCCGGTTGAAACGGATATGTAATTAGTTCGTGTTTTTGGTCCACTTCAGTGTAGCCGGCGTGACCAATGGGAAGCACTGATATGGCACCTAGTTGACCAGTGTTATGGACCGACATCAGCGACATTATGAGCGGTCACCCATCCAATTACTGACCGCGCCCAGATGTGCCTCGACATCGACATAAAATAATATAATGAGGTATTCTAGTTGTACCGTGGCATTTCTCCCCGTCGTATGTCGTAAAAGTCGACTAAGGGATAAGGAAATTCGTCAGCCTCGGTAGCTCAGTGGTGCGGTCAGTCGACTGTTGTTAAGCAACGCTGAGCGCAGTCAGTATTGGATGGGTGACCGCTCGACCGTTGGAGGCTGACCGTGGTTCGGATTCCACGTTAAACTGTAGGTCCCTTCCCTTCTTACCTTACTAGGTGTTAGGGATTATCCCGGCCGGGTTGGTACCACCGCACTGAACGAAACATCAGTCGAAACGGCTGTGTAAATAGTTCGTGTTTTCCGTCCATTCCAGTGTAGCCGGCGTGACCAATCGGAAGCGCTGACATGGCACCTAGTTCATCCGGCGTAATGGGCTGACATCAAGGATGTTGTAGGTGATGTAGTCAACCGTGTCAGTTTCCATAAAAAAAAAGGTACGTATAAACATTATACCAGCAAGTAGTCCATGAAACTGTGGAATGGCAGGTATAGGCGGCTGGTATTCCAAGTTCAAAGCCACTTGAGCTGGCACCCCTGGGTGCTGAAGACCATAGACGGACAGGACTCCGTTCTTAGGCTTCCTGCGTCTGCGGCGTTTCTTTGGTTTCTGCAAGGTAGGCTGAGTCCCAGGGTCGCTTGCTTGGTCGAATGCTGAACTTGGGAAGAAATTGTCTTCTGTCGCCAAGCCGTAGCCTGCTCGTCTCCGTAATGTTTGGTTGAATACGACATTTTCCCTGTAAATTTATAATACGTCGGGTGAAAATAAATATATTTATATTGTCTAAGCCAGCGGTTCCCAAAAGGTGTTCCGCGGAACCCTGGGGTTCCGCTTACAAGTGCCTTGATTTTTCTTGTCCAAACACTCGTAAAAAACGATAAATGTGATTCTGCAAGTTTACAGTTTATGATTTGATTACATAGTACATTCTTTGACCTAACATTTTAAGAAAATATTGAATTTTTTTTTTTGCTCAGTATTGAAAGTTCCCCAAAGTCGGACACTTATAATGATCGGACACTTAATTTCGGCAGTTGATTTATAGATCTGCGTTCTTATTTTCTTTGCAGATCGTCAGGCATCGTGCCCAATGAACGAGACTAAATGCGGACACCAGTTCCAGACCGTAGAAGCATTTAGATAGCCATAAAAACCATCCATCGAACCACTCCAAGAAATAATTCATAATTTGTCACCTCCTGTTCTATATATATGTACTGTAGCTAAAAGGGCTTCTACACGAAGAAGAAAGGCAGAAAAAGGTGAAATTTTAACTTTGTCGCCGTACCAAACCATGCTCCAAGAAATTTAAAAAGAAGATGGTCAGAAAGCGGCCATTGGGCAAAAAAACTAACGATCCTTCTAAGGTCAAGTCTGCGAAGAAGAATTGTGTTGCACCTTCTGCTGCAGCGAGCTCCCAATTTCACCGAGGTGTTATGGCCTGACATCGCGGATGTTGTTGGTGATGTATATTATTACATATACATATATGCGTATTAAACTATTTATGTGGTATTAGTTTGTAGTTTATCATAATGCTTTAGTTACTGCTTAATATATTGACACAAACTATTCTTGTTCGCCTGCATATACTTCTCCCGCATCCCAAAGGTTAGTTAGAATAGAATGCCTCACGGCATTAAGCTCACTTATTAGTAAATTCGTGTTCAATAAATAATATATACCTACATGCATATACATGTATTCAACCGTGTCAGTTTCCTTAAAAAAATCTAATAATTGTGCTTGGAAGACCAATATTATTGTTTTAAAGGTCTGGGGTCAAGTTAAGCAGAAAATTAGGATGAAAAGATCGAAGTGAAAAAGAGAGTACTAGACTAGGTACTTACGACAATCGTAGTTCAGGATAAACATTCTCAATATTCGACACTTCCTCTTCAGCATTTGTATGATTCAAATGGGCGTAGAACAGAAGCAAACCAGTCCCCAGGAACACTGCGAGCCTCGTCATAATGCTGGAAATGTAAAAAAAAAAACTCTTGAAATTAGCTTACCGTCTTTCACTGAGCGGTTCCTCAGGGTCGGGAAGAAAGTAACTAGAAATGTAGTCAACTCAGCTATTCCACGACATAATGTTTTGGTTTCTGTCTCTACAGTTATATATAAAAAGTCATCGTCTCTGGGAATGGTATTTGGTATTTCGGAGTATTTCGACGGTTTATAGGAGTATTATATTAAGAGAAAAACACGTTTAATCCAGTATTATATGGTGATATCAATCGGTGGCTACCACTTGAACCTTCCCTACCATCTACCTATTAAGGATTTTTTTTATTATTGACAGCGCGACAAATGGTACCAAGCCACCCATAAGGTGTCTAACGACGCCCATTGACATTCGGTCGTATGCGAGGGTTGCGAATGCCATGCCAGCCTGACAAGTGCCCATTCACGCCCCTCTTGAAGGACCCGAGACTGGCTCCTTGAAATCAACAATGGGCAACATACACTGTTATGCGGACGACAGTACGACACACGGATCTTACACCAATCTCCCATCAGCCAGTCGGAATGTTATGGATGAGAAGAAGCGAAGACTTGTGTCTGACTGAACTAGAGCAAACACTCGATTCTATTTCCGAATGGGGCCGTAATAATTTGGTCGAGTTCAACGCCTTCAAGACACAAGTTTGTGCGTTCAGTGCGAAGAGAGCGGCGTTCATACCAGCTACTTCCTTCACGTCGCACAGAGGGGTATTTGTCTATTTTAACTGGCCAAAATTAGTTTTGTGTGATTATGGATTCAAAATAATGAGTTTCATGTATTTAAAGTCTAAACTAATGAAATTACATATTAAGTAGTGTAAAAATCTTTATTACGTAAAAAAAAATCAACAATTTATTTGCGATCCCATAATATCGTACATCTCTGCGAATTTTTATAGACATGACATGCATTTGTTACGGAACCCTACATTCATTTTGAAATAAATGTTAAATTTAGTAGAACGGACAGACATGCATTTGTTACGGAACCCTACATTCATTTTGCAGAACTTAGTAGAATGGACAGACATAAACGTGTTACGGAACCCTCCTTTTATTATAAAATAACCGTCGGAGGACCTTGGTTGAAAATTGTAAAATTTAGTAGAACGGACAGACATGCATTTGTTACGGAACCCTACATTCATTTTGAAATAAATGTTAAATTTAGTAGAACGGACAGACATGTATTTGTTACGGAACCCTACATTCATTTTGCAGAACTTAGTAGAATGGACAGACATAAACGTGTTACGGAACCCTACTTAACAGTTGCACTCCGGGAGTGCCGGCAGATCCCGTGCCACTCGTAACTTGACCCTTAATGCAATGACTTAAGGTTACATTTCGCTTTTCGAGATCTAACAATGACGCGATGACGCGAACAGAATTGATCCCGTGCCACTGTAACTTAACGCTTAATGCAATGAATTAAGGTTACATTTCGCTTTTCGAGATCTGACGAGGACGCGATGACGCCAGATTAAAATTTTTTACCCAAGCGCCGCTAAAGAAGTTTTCACTTCAAAAATATAAATGAAACATTAACTTTATCTGTGAATTATCACGAGTACGACTTTAAAGTTTTAAATTATATAATTATATTACTTCCGCAAAAATCGCACTCCGGTTTTTAGGTATTTAACAAGGGTAATAGTACTACTTTTTATTGATATATGAATAGACACCCAGAAGTACCCAGAAGTATAACAAAAACCTTAGAATTCCTTTTAAATAAATGAAAATTTAACACAATAAACCTTCTGTAATCATTGTACTGCCAAATATTTTTAATGTATTGCAATTTAATTAAAAATAACTAATACACATTCGTAAATACCTGCTTTGCAACTGTCCATCTTTATGTTTTTTTTTCCACACTCAACAAACTAAAATAGGCCCATTAAACTCTTAACACTCTGATAGCAAAACGATAAACATTACATGCGCAGGCACCGACATCAATATTGCACACTAAGTGGCGGGCGGGATAAGAGGTGCAGGGTGGCGGTAAGTGTCAAATGTCGTTGTTTGGTTTGTGGAGAATAGGTTATGTGATACAATACTGAATAGGAACAGTTTGATGAAATTGAATATTGGCCAGTTAAAATAGACAAATACCCGTATGTGCGTCGCTTAAATTAAACGACCACCTCGGTGTCATCGGATTCGAACTGTCGCACACCTAAACTTTCGTCGCCATATCGAGGACAAGGCAAAGTTAGCTTCTAAAAAGCTGGATCTAAAAAGCTGCTTTTGCTTTGCAACTCTGTAGGAATGTCGGCTCCCTAAGTGTTCTATAGCTTATTCCATGGGAAGTGCTCGGATGAACTGTTTAACTCGATTCCGCTGTCCCCTTTCCACCTCCGCACCACGCGCACCGAGCAGGGATTGCAACCCTACACGCTGAACTTACTACGGATGCGTACCAACCGGTTATGCAGCATCTTTTCGCTACAGAACCGGTAAACTCAACAACAGAACCCCGAAGTACAGTGACGGGTCCATCAAAATGGGCGTTAATAAGCACCAAGGCCAGCATGGCATTCGAAATAGGACCTAATGTCCATGGGCGTCACTAGATACCGTAAGGGTGGCTCGGTGCCACTTATCGCACTTTCAATAAAAAAAACGGCCAAGTGCGAGTCCCACTCGCGCTTGCGCTCCACTCGCGAGGTTTCTGCACCACAAAAAAACATTAAAAAAAAACACGTTTCTTGTATGGGAACCCGTCTTAATTTTTTGCTTTTTCTATTTTTTATTATTTGTTACCTATATCCGCCATAATAACACATATTCTGTAAAAATTTCAACCGGCTACCTATTACGGTTCCTAGTAGGACAGACAGGCAGACAGACGGCGTAGGCTTAGTAATAGGCTTCCGTATGGGACACGGAAACCTAACTAAAACCGACCAAGTGCGAGTCGAACTCGCGCACCGAGGGTTCCGTATCGCCATGTCATGGCTAGCGCCACTCTCGCCATCTATGGCGTGTTATGAAATGCTTCATATTAGTTAAATGTCATGATAAGTTAAAATGCTTCATAATCTATTCGGTAGATCAGACAGAAGAACGGACGGACAGACAGACAGACAGACGGCGTAGGCCTAGTAATAGGGTCCCGTACCGGATACGGAACCCTAAAAAGGGACCTACAGTCTTACACCGGTTCCGAACACGGTGAAACAGAAGACTAATGGGTACCATAACGTGACCCAGATCGCACGGTTACAGTCTACACTTTACGTAATTAGCTTGTTATTATCAGAATATTGTCACACCCTCGCTAATTACATTTGGACATCTCACTCAATGTATGATGGATGAATGTATGCTTACACGATAGAGTGTGGGTGGGTTCTGTGATATTTTGGTGGTGATAACTGTTGAGGAGCGCACTATGACTCCGTAAGAACGGGGAGCTCTTATAAACGTTTTGTCAAACAATGCCTATATGTCTCGCTATATGCAGTGATCTGCACCTTTAACTCTGTAGCATTCGTTCGAAATGTTTAATCGTAGATGTGCTGAATATTATAAGCTCGAAAGTTTCTTTTCAAATGAATATTTTGGAAAAGTTACGTAATCATTACGTAATTTTACGTAAGATGCGTAAAATATTACGTAATCGTGACGAATTATATTATGTATTCTTCCTTCATTAGGCCGACATAAATGAAGGGAAGCACTGACATGGCGCTTAGTTCACCCGGTGTTATGGGCTGACATCACGGATGTTGTAGGTGACGTAGCCAATCGTGTCAGTTTCCATCAAAATATATAGTTTCGCACACCACAAAGCAAGAAATCGGCGGCCGGCTTGGAGAAGACGCCCGCCGATCGCTATTCTGTGCATTTCACGTACAAACTTACTCATATTTCTATGCAACAGATTTATAATGATCAATGTTAAAAAAAAAACAACATACTCAAAGAACGAATTGACGCTAGAGGTAATCTTGTAACCTTATAACCTTGTAAAAAAAATGCGACTTACGCTGTGAGGTTCAACTGCCAGGCCACTGTTCCGCAGCAATTTTAACAATTTTACTCCAAACACCAATATTTAGTGAGCAAACACCCGATGCATTGTGCGTCCCGCGCGGGAATGCCGCTCGCCATTGTGCTGAGAGAACCCACATACAGTTTCACTTTCATGTGTTGGTGGAAGAAAGTCGAAGGATATGATATCATTCGCGAATTTCCTAATAAGTCGATTGTCTATATATGGAAGATCCTGTTTGTGTTGTTAGGCAGTAGCGTACTTAGCTAGTTAGGTTATAGGGTTAGTCTAAACTTTTTTTTATTGGTATCTAATTGCCCCCCATATTAATGTAAAATAAAATTTTATCTGGTTACTGACGAGCGATATGTGTGCGCGTCATCAGGATCTATCATTGCCAAATTTAAACTTCTACGTAACTTAGTTTTCGAGAAAAACATTTGTGGCAGACCGAAGTGATCTTATAATGGTTCTGTTTTTCCTTTTAAGGTACGGAACCATAAAACTGAAGCAAAACTAAGTTTCTACCGAAAGGAAAGGTGCCATGCCAGTGTTTCCCTTCTGCTAGTGTAGTCTACACGGAACCGGGCGGACGCCACCAACAATTTAGTCTTATGCGTAAAAGGTTTTGATAGTCAGGTAGTAGTTAGTTTCGAAATCGGTCGGGCGGGTGTCGACTCACAAGCCGAAATTTTGTTTCACTGAACACAGTTAACCAGTCAGTCAAAGTGTATGCGTCAAATGCTATAGGCCTCTCAAATTTTCCACCAGTCCTCGAGGCCTCCAGCGGTACGGGACTGCTTTAGTTAAATCTTGACCCCTTCGTAGATAGATCTCGCCCCCTCTTGCAAACCGTTCAGTTACGACTCTGATGTTTCTCGGATTAGGTAAGAATTATGCGTAAAATTGTGGGAGACGATAAAATGAATTAGCTAGCTTGTGAAATAGTCAACCATTCGTATTTGGGCGGTATACGTATTCGTTCGGACAATGTTACGCCTCTGCCTAATCTGGTCATTAGTGTCCGCGAGGGGGGGGGGGGGGGGGGGGGGATAGGGAGGAGGAGGAGGACTTGGTGGGGAGGAGACGGCTCCCTAAAGTGTATCATGTCGATCACGAGTTGTTTTCGCCCGTTCCACGATGGCTCGAACGAAAGAATTATTATGACCGATCGCTCGCCCGTGGCGCTGCTTGCATCTTTTCCCATACAATATGTTTCGCTCGGGCCAACATGGGACGGGCGAAAATAAATCGTAATCGCTGATCTGTAATGTTGTATTCTAATTAATATCCGAGCTGGTCTGGTATAAGCTTCTGTCATCTTTCTTTAACCCATTGATTTCTATAACATACAGTACATTGTCAGCCTCGGTCTCGGTAGCTCAGTGGTGCGGTCGGTCGGCTGTGTTGTTAAGCAACCTTGAGCGCGGTCAGTACTTGGATGGGTGACCGCTCGACCGTTGGAGGCTGACCGTGGTTCGGATTCCATGTAAAACTGTAGGTCTCTTCCACATACTTAGGATTTCTGTGGTCTCTTCCCTGCTTACCTTACTAGGTGGTAGGGTTTATCCCGCCCGTCTTGATACCACCGTACCGAATGAAACGTCGGTCGAAACGGCTATGTAAATAGTTCGTGTTTTCCGTTCAGTTCAGTGTAGCCGACATGAAATGAAGGGAAGCACTGACATGGCACCTAGTTCACCCGGTGTTATGGGCTGACATCACGGATGTTGTAGGTGATGTAGCCAAGCGTGTCAGTTTCCATAAAAAAACGTATGCATGTATAGGCTACATTATACAGACTGAAAATACTGAAAAGTTTTCACGGACATTTCGATCGACCTTCGTTCAGTGCGGTGTTACCAACCCGGGCGGGTTCAATCCTTCCACCTATTAATAAGGTAAAATAGGGAGGGACAGTTTTACGTGGAATCCGAACTACGGTCAACCTCCAACGGTCGAATGGTCACCCATAATTGTTCTGATCGCGTCCAGGTGTGCTTATTATCACGAACGACAGTCGACAGAGGCTGCTACACCTCTACAAGAGGATGTAGAGTAGCCAATAATGACAGGAACCATAAAAAAAATCTAGAAATAGAAGTATGACAATGGACACGAGACGAACAGTGTTCGTATCATTGTTGGGCAACCGAATCAATGTCTATTCGTTGGAACTTGGAGCAAACTTGGCCTTGTCAAGTTCAGTGGCAGCACGACATTTCAATCAGAGGGGTGTTCTGTTTGTCAGTTGTTATGTCGCCATCATCGTGGACCATTCGCCGTGAGAATGCAGCTCCACATGCAAGAATACAAATAGTGAAGTTTATTTTTCACATTACATTAGGTACCTACATAAAAGTTACCCAATAATTTAATCTATAGTTAATCAGATCAATTACATAAAAAGAAAGATAAACTAACGCACAAAGAACACTTAAACAAAATAATAATGAATTACTGGGCATAGCATTTATACATCATATTTCATTTAAAGTATATATAAAATAATAAAATTAGCTAAACGTGGTGGTCGGTGTTGTGCTGTAATTTAAAAGAGTACTTGAAGCACAACACCGATTACTCTGCTTACCCCGATTGTCGGGATACAGAGTGTGTTCACTGTTCATATGTATGTATGAAAAAAATAAAAAATAAAACACACACAAACAATATTGGTACACAATGTTGGTATACAACAAACAATACACGAAATAAAAATAAAACTAAAATAAATAAACTAAAATCAACAGCAACTAAAGTTCTACCCTCACTACACGCACGGCGAAGGAATACAATGTGACGGAACTATATAAAACATGGTACATATTTAGGTAGGTACAAGGTTTTTTTTATGGAACCGACATGTTTCGCGACATCATCTGTTACACCAGTGATGTCAGCTCAATTCACCTGGTTCCTGTTGAAGCCAGGTGCCATGGCATTGCTTTCCTTTGGTCGTGTCGGTTATTATTCCCAGTCGTTTACGGGCTTTCAATTAATACCTTTTCACTGTTCAGGAAAAAACATATTTTGCGGGAAGTCCGATATGTGGTACCGCAAGTCAGTCAGTCAGTGAGTCAGTCAGTGGAATACGTCAACTGCTGGACATACGCCTCTCCGATTTTCCTCCAGTCATCCCGGCCTTCAGCGGTACGGAACCACTGTTTTCCGCCGACGTACTTGATGTCGTCGTCCCACCTGGCGGGTGGTCTTTCTTCCCACACTCCGTTTTCCTCTCCACGGACACGGAACATTTTTAATTCGTCCTGAGGTCTGACCTTCAGCAAAATTTGAAGACGGGTCCTTATAATATATGAGCAGTGCGTCCTCCCTGTTATGACGTACGGGTGTGAAACGTGGACTTTGGCGGCCGCTGTTGTCCAAAAACCAAGAACCTACTTGGGAAGAAATAGATGAGCAGAAAGTGCGAAAGTACCACATTTGCTTGAATAAATTTTTGAAATCAATGTATGTATATACTGCAGAAATTTTGAGATTATATAACTTAGTAAGTTATATAAGTATTATGTAAGTATTCTGGTATTCAGTTTACATTTTAGTTTTTAGCTGTATTTTGGAAATTACAGATTATATCGCAATTTATTTTTAAATGTTTACTTTGAAGTGAATAGACCATACCTACACACAGGCTGTATTATAAAATTGAGCTACTCAGTACGATCGAACTGCATTAAAGCCATTGTTTCACATTTTGATCCTAAATCAGGTTATATTGGAGTTACCTACCTGGGCGTGAGGGCCTCGTGATCTCCGCAGACAATTGTGTTTCAACAGTCAGTAATACCCATTCATTCGCAATAGGCCAGGCTAAAATAATAGACAAAGAATTATTTATGTATGAGGGACGGAAGAAGCATCAAGGTAAACCAGTAACACTGCACTGCATTTGAGTACTGCAACAAGTCAACTCTTTCTTCGTGTAGTTGCCTGTTTTAACCTTATTGTGCTCTGTTGAAACTACTTGGTGGAAGGCTCAAATTGTAGCCGACAGGGTTCGTACCACCACCTTACTGAACTTGTATATTCTATGTTTTCGGTATGATTTCTTAGACATTTAATTTAAAACGGGCTGATTTTAATGTTTTAATTAGGTTAAACTTATCATATTTTTAAGCCCATTTGAAAGAAGGTTTTATCGAAAAGTACTTGTATGGGGGCCCCTCTTAATTGTTTTATTTTTTAATTGTTTTATTCACAGAATATGCGTTATTATAGCGTATATACACGCTAATAATAACGCATATTCTGTGAAAATGTCAATCGGCTAGCTATTACGGTTCCAAAGATATAGCATTAGGACAGACAGACAGACAGACGGTGTATGTAGGCTTAGTAATAACTAATAAGCTTCCGTACGGGGTACGGAAACCAACGCGGAAACCTAAAAATTAAAAAAAATTAGTTTATGTTTGTAACCACAAACATAATCTTTAGGATCTATAAACACTCAATATTTGCGCCTTTCTCGAGCAAATAATGAAGGAATAGACAACAAAAACCTCTCGAGTGTTGGTCGCGCCTCTAAAGAAATCTATACGCTTTGGAACACCCACTCGTCATTGGCAACAATCGCTGACCAGTAACCACTACTGTAGGTGGACTTACCACACGGAACTATCGTTAAATTATCGTTAGAGTATTAAAAGAAACATAATTTTCTCCTTCGTTGCATTTTTCTAAATGACTTACATATAAGCGTCTAGTAATCCACTTTAGGAGAATACAATGTACAAATACATACCCTCGTCAGCTAGTCTGCGATGACTAGGACGCGGAGAACCACCAGTCCCGCTCTCGACCTCCCTTTCTCTACCTATCCATATTCTGTAGGATGCCTCCAGTGATGCTTTTGAAGTTCTCTCGATATAATATGGGTTTAGCGTCGATCTTGGCAGACCTAGATCCCTGAAGAGGCTGTCGAGCGACTTCACTGTTAGTCCTCTTGCTCCTCTTCCACAGCGAAGAGATTACATAGTCTGAGATGAGATGAGAGACCCTGTTTCCCATACCTCAGGGAATCCTATTTTGGGAAACAGGCATCATTTGAAAGCACTTTATTATGTAATGTATGAACAATAAAAACAATATTTTTTTCTTAGTCTTAAATCCGTATATTTTTATGGATACTGACACGGTTGGCTACATCACCTACAACATCCGTGATGTCAGCCCATAACACCGGGTGAACTTGGTGCCAACGTCAGTGCTTCCCTTCGGTCGTGCCGGCTACACTGAACTGGACGGAAAAGACAAACTATTAGCCGTTTCGACCGACCTTTCATTCAGTGCGGTCGTACCAACCCGGGCGGGTTAAACCCTACCACCTAGTAATCTAAGGAGGGAGTCATATAGATAATATATTCTCGGCGTATTTAGCGACGGTAGTGCGGCAATATTTCGACATTACTATTCAGCAGTATGTCCCAACTCCCAACTATAGCGGTATGTATATGTATGGAAGGGTCATCGGATGAAAGTGTCAAACAAGTTAGACTATTTAGGGTCATGTCAACACTGCTATACCATGTTGACCCAACACACAACAACTACGCTTATACGCACCGACATAGAGTTCAAAGTTCAAATCAAAGCTGCATACATCTGTGATTGCACAAATCTTTTACTTTCTCTTGTTGGCCTTGAGAAATGATTTACAACGCGCGGACAGAGCAAGCAATTAGGTACTTATTGACTGAGTTAACAGCTCAGCTTTGTCAAATTTACATACGGCAGGCAACGATGACAGGTTGTAGTGTAGATATTATTATATACAAATCAATATTAAGGATTAATAGTAAATTTATTTTAAAATTTTTTTTTATGTAATCGAGTATGGGTGGCTGAGTCGGAGGGGCCAAAGCGCATGCTCCGACCAGTCAATATCGCTTCCGAGAATGTAGGTGCCATACCGGAGACTTCCCTGGGTTGCTGGCTATACTGGACTAGAGGAGAACACATCCGAGGCTGGTATGCGGCCATCTTACATCCAGTACGGTGGTACCAACCCAGTCGGCTACAATTTGAGCCTACCACCTAGTAATGGGAAAGGGAAGGGACCTACAGTTTTACACCGATTCCGAACGGTGAAGCAGCAGGTGTAGGTATGCACGTACATTTTTTCGTCAGAAAAAACTCATTGGTACCAATGGTACACGCCGATCGGATTCGAACTACGGACCTCTCGCATGAGAAGCCGATGCCCAAACCACTCGGCCACCCGCCGCCGCAAAAGATAATTTAATTGAGATTTACCTACTTACCTGGCGGCGGGTGGCCGAGTGGTTTGAGCATCGGCTTCTCATGCGGGAGGTCCGAGGTTCGAATCCGGTCGGCGTGTACCAATGAGTTTTTTCTGACGAAAAAAATTACGTGCATACCTACACCTGCTGCTTCACCGTTCGGAACCGGTGTAAAACTGTAGGTCCCTTCCCTTGCCCCTTACTAGGTGGTAGGCTCAAATTGTAGCCACCATCTTACATCCAGTACCACCGTACTGGATGTAAGATGGCCGCATAGCAACCTCGGTTGTGTTCTCCTCTAGTCCAGTATAGCCAACAATCCAGGGAAGTCTCCGGTATGGCACCTACCTTCTCGGAGGTGATATTGGCTAGTCAGAGCATGTGCTTTGGCCCCTCTGACTCAGCCACCCATACCGGATTACATAAAAAAAAAAAAAACTTACCTAGCTCTCCTACCCCCGAAGCTCAACCGGCGCAACCCCCCTTTTTCTGCTTCTTTCAATGTTCAGTTTATAAGTTTCGAATTATACAAAATGTTTATTGTACCTAAATTATTCTTATATTTGATAGTGATTTAAACTTTCTATTGCATTTACACTTTAATTATATTTAATATAAGTGGAGTATTGGGTACTATGGCGGAGTCGGAGGAATTGGACGAAGTTTTTTACTTGCAGTAATCTTAAATGTTAGTATTTAGTTTTTTTTTTTTTATTTATTTATTAGGTTAATTTTATCAATGTTATACATTTGTTAGTTAGGTTTTAATTATTTAGTTATTAGTCTCGATATCTTGCTTTAGTTTTGTTTTTAGTATTTATTTTTTTATATTTGATGAAAATAAATGGTCATTGATACAGAAAAAAAAAAAAATAAGTGTACCTACTTAATTAAAAAATTTACACAAATAGTGACAATAAGAAAATTCATTAAAAAGATAATTTCATTACATACATAACAATAGCTATAATATCACACGCTGAATCCCGACATTCAGGGTAAGCAGAGTAATTGCCACCACGTTTTGTAAAGTACCTACCTACTCCTATTAAGACGAGTAAGATAAGATAACTATCAAGCAGCAAGTAAGGCACGAAGAACCACCCGCTGTATGACTCGGTAGAAGGACCGTGCCGAGGTGAGAGGTGGCTGTCCTATCGCCCTTTAGCACGGCATCTTGTCCTTATACCTTAGTCATCTTTTACGACATGCACGAGGAAAGATGCAGTGGGGCTATTTGTTTTAAGTACCGACCCCACACGGTAGGTACAATCATATTATATTATTATAATATAATATTTAAATCGATTATAGGTATATAATAGATAATTTAATTAAAAAATGGTATTGCAAGACAACTTTGCAGAATCGCAGTTCCCAAACTACGACTACCTACCTACCTATCATAAACGCGTTCCAAATTAGTGAAAATTGCCGAAATAAATCACGGTCGCATTGAAAATGTGCTTGTTACTACTCAAAGAGGAAATTGTATGTACGCTAGTACATAATTCCCCTTTGTTGTTACAACTAATAATTTTAGACGCAGCGACGCAGGATATAATGAGAATGGCACCGACCAAGCTATTGCAATCAACGAAACGCGTTCAAAACGCTGAAATCAACTTTCAGCAGACGTATATATTAGGTAGCGCCATCTAGCTTTGAACTGGTGGCGCCATCTCTGTTCATGCGGCGATGTTTTTTCGTTTAATAATATTTTAAATCTGATCGTGCAACGATGGTCTTTGATTCCACCACTAGATGTCAGACGCTGTCGCTTGCTATACGCGACGAGACGACGCATCATGTTGAGGCGGTGCATGTCGTTTTTGTTACGTTTCGTTTCGAGCCGAGTGTTCACGAAAGGAGCCAAAGGAGCCAGGAAGTCTTTCAGGTGTCAAACGCCCCTAGGCCCTGGCCCTAGGCCGCTTGTATTTATTTATGACACCAGATGGCGTCTTCGTCGAAGAGAGAAGGTGAGCGATATGGTGAGGTGAAGCTTTGTTGGTGAGGGACAGAAACCGCGTTCGTTACCGATCGGCAGTGATCGCCCGTGCTTCGTCGCGCGATGACACACGATGTAGAGGGATCAATTTCTAACTTGTGTTAATAAAATTCAGCGAAAATGGTCAACTGTTGCGTGTTAACTTGCAAATCGGACTCAAAGAAGGAGACTAGAATCATCAATGGTCTAGGATTCCACAGGTAAGTGACATTAATTTTATAATATTTTAACCGGGAGCGCCGACGACGCGACGGTGGCGGATTTCCTATAGAACGTGCTAAGTCTAAATATTTTATTTAATGAATGCGATTATTACGTATGTATGTAGTATAAAGGCCCAAAGTACGAGGCAGATTTGTTCTTTCATGTTTTTTAAAGTATATCCAGCCACGTAAATAATGTATGGAAGGACAGTCCTTCCATAGATAATTATATTCAATAGGCTCGAATAGCTTTGTTCAACGACGTACTATGTAAAACCTGGTTATTTAAAGAAAGGGATTGAAAGTGGCGGCTTTCCTTATTTCCTCTCGCTCACACAGTATTGCCGTCTAAAGAAAATAAAGTAATTGTTCGAAGATAAAAATTATCAAATAAAAAAATATAATATGCAAAAAAAATAATTGCCTGCCGACTGTACAGCTATAAAACGCCGCCATTTTCAATCCCTTTGTTTAAATATCAGGTTATAGGTACGTTTTTAAGGGAAACTAATGGGACGAGCTTAACGTAAGTCACGCATATCCCTTATAAATAGAAAAACGCCCAAATATGAACCATTTAGAATGTATACTGTTTTCCGAGTAATTTTGTTTAGTTTCGAAATTTAATACTTTTGATTTCAGGTTTCCCAAAAAGTGTGAAAAAATAAAACTGTGGGAGGCTGCAATAAAAAGACCAGGATGGAACGCAAATACTTACAGTCGTATTTGTTCTCGGCATTTTAAAGAAGACTGCTTCGTTATCGCACCAAGTGGTGCTAGAAAACTCAAAAATCAAGCAGTACCAACGGAATTCTTAACTGAAGTTGTAAGTACGCATACATTCCTTAAGAAAAGCGGTCAAGTGCGAGTCGGACTCGCGCACCGAGGGTGCCTTACCACCACGTAATTGACCGGTTTTTATTATCTATTGTTTTACTTTAGAGTTTTCACTATAAGCACACACTACCCTGTTATCTACCCGTACCCATATCTACCCGTTCCTGCAAAAAAAGGGTCTTGACAGACAAAACAAAACATTTTTTATGTGAGATAACTACATATTTACGACTTTCGGATTTGTTTCCTTTACTTGTGCTGTGAGACCTTCATTTTTGGGAAATTTCGTGAGTCGAGATCACCGAGATCAACGGGAAAACCTATAGGTTTTGATTTGATTTGAGTGAGTTTGCGACGAAGTTTGCGAGGATCAAAATGGCCGTATCTTTTGATTGGGTTTATTTAGAAACTTGAACACTGTTACACTTCCATGGGACCGTAGACATTAGTATTTGATATTAATTTCAACTTGATAACTTTACCCGTTCCTAAGAAAAAGACGTGTAAGACGGACAAACGGACGGACAAAGTAATCCTATTAGGGTTCTGAATTTTCCTTTTGAGGTAGGGAACCCTAAACATTATGAAAAAAACCAATTTTTATAATTTTCATGGTATGTTTACTATATTTGACAAGTATTTCCTTCTTTTACAGTCACGTGGTGGCAGCCATCTACTAATGCCGAGTACAAGTAATAAATCACAAGTTTCTGATTTAACGTATGACGTGACAGATACGCCTCGAGTGAAACATTTAAAAAGGAAACTTATTCATGCTACTGAAATTTCGGAACAGAGGAAACGCAAAAACAAAATATTAACACAGACGAAAAGAAGACTTATACGAAAAATCAAAACTCTGAAACGACTTTTAAAAGATTTAGAAAAAAAAAATGATAATAAATAGCTCATAATCCGCAAGCTTTTGTGTGAGGTAAATGTGGTTACATACATGCCAAATAACGACCTCAGTTTTACATACATTTCCTTTGAAAAACATTTGTTATTATAATTTTTTTCAACCATTTGTCGTAAATAAAAGTATTTCATAATGGCAATAAATAATACAAGCGGCTGCCGCCCCAAGCTGCCACCGCACCGGTCTGTAAGAAATCAACTTTAATTTTGCAAAATAAGAGCTATGTGTTTCTACGCTTCGACGTTTTCCGTCGGCTCGCGTCCGAGTAGCAGCGGAACATCGCCGAACTTTGGCGAGCGCACGCTCGCCTGCCCGCCGCACCACACACCGCAGCGGGCTTCATTTCTTCTCCTAACAAACCGGTTGTATTCTCTTTGCTCCTACCCGTGTCCACAGGGTCGCTATTTAAAGGAGCGCAGCGCGACGAGTGAATCTTTGGAACTAGGACGGTTTCTTGAAAATCCCTCTCTACTGTTGTGACAAGCGTGAGCGTGAGATGAATGTAGATATTGCAAATAGACAAAAATATAGGTTCTCCTTTGTTTATTTTTATAACTTTTTTAGCTCTCAGGCGCCAGAGGTCGACTTATCAAATAGGCCATTTCTCATTTTGACTACTTCTCTAGGTGACTACTTCGCTATCGGCCCACTAAGCAAACAGCCTATTTCGAAGACTGCCTACTTGTCAAACGACTGACGTACAATCAATAGAAAAACTGTTTATTCTCTCTCTCCCATCTCCCACCCAGTACAGCAAGGATTCTAGATAGGTAGGTACTGAACTCTAATTATTAATAGGTATGTATCCCATGCTAATAAACGAGCAATGTGCTAGGTGCACCTTCACATTATGTTTCATATTTACCAAATTTCAACTCTTTCGTCCCGTAGATTTGGATAAAATAAGCGTTGTGACAGACGGAGAGACAGGCAGACATGAGAGTGATCGTTAAGGGTTATTTTTAATATATATTTTTTTATAATTAATTAATTATTAATTTTTAATTGTCATTTTGACCATTTTTTGTTGTCAGTTTTCCTCTCCCAGTAAAGTGTACGTTCAAATAAATGGACTTTCACAGAAATAGTCATAGCAGACACACTAGACGTATCTCGAGATTTAACCTACACCGTAGGTACCACTAGGTACTACGCTACGCCCCGTGTTCTCCGCATCATTTTGTATGGAGAAACGAAGTTCGCAAATCTATCACTAGAGGCGCTGCACTAGAGAAGTAGTCAAAATGAGAAAATTAAATGGGCTATTTGATAAGTAGACCATTTGATAAGAGTCCTCTGGCGCTTGACGGTTTTAAAGTAATTTCTTCATACGTAAGTTTTCTATTATATTTACATTAATTTCACACTAATTTAAATATTATATTCTATTTTCATACACATTAATTAAACACAGAACATCACTGACGCTTGCCAAACACTATTATTACTACATGACACATAAGTAGGCATTTTCTTTATTAACTAACTTAGACTTACTCTGTACCGATATAAATATACCTATGTATAACTAAAAATACAAATAAAAAAAAGTTAAAATTACATTGTGTTCTGTTTTTGTAACTTTTCAAATCGTTCATAGGTCGCACTCCTAAGGCACCGAATATATTGGCTAAGCTGTGGAACCGGCTTCAGGCGAACATACATTTTAATATTTCTTACTACAATCCACACATCTTGAAATCATCTCTCTCATCTCCACAACCATTAGGCCCGCTACAAACCGCATCGGGGGTGAAATTAGGTATGACGTTCCAACTTACTTCAGTGGACCAATCCGAAGAATAAGGTAATTACATTTTGTTCATGGAAACTGATACGGTTGGCTACATAACCTACTTCATCCGTAATGTCACACCATAACACCTTGATGAACTAGAAGCCATGTCAGTGCTTCACTGAGTTGGACGGAAAACAAGAACTATTTACATAGACGTTTCAACCGACCTTTCATTCAGTGCGTTGGTACAAACCAGGGCGGGTTAAACCCTATCACCTAGTAAAGTAAGAAGGGAAGGAACCTACAGTTTTACGTGGAATCCGAACCACGGTCATCCTCCAACGGTCGAGCGGACACCCATCCAAGTACTGACCGCGCCCAGGTGTGCTTATGATCACGACCGACAGTCGACCGACCGCACCACTGAGCTACCGAGGCTGACAAACACTTTTACTATGAAAGAAGGGAATTTTTTAACATTCATGTACTAATATTGTACTACTTATATTTGTGTTATTTATTATCTACGCATGCTACGCAGCTCGCTCTGGCCTCGAGAATGGTGGTTGAGACCGAGTAGTGAGGTAGTAGTCACCGCGTAAACTGAAATCACAATACATTACATTTTTTAGAATAGAATCACGAAAGTGTTTCCTGTAATCATGATCACAGCAGCATAGAGAATGTCTTAAATTATACAATAAATAGGTCTATGTTATAACTACGTTTTTAAATTTTAGACCGTTTGCTATATTCCTGATAGTCTGATAGTATATACAGTAGAGCATCGATAATCCGTACTCAGGCTTGACCCCCTCTCGCTGACGAATATAGGAATGACGAATTTATGGACGATTCTCCTTCTCAAATGTCAAGAAAATACCCCACTCGCAAGCCATATCAGCACTTAGCACATATACTTGGACTGGGCTGACGAAAATGACCTCTCGATAACCGAAAAGATGATTCTACGTAATTTGAGGGACAAGGCTTTTTATTTGTCAATAAATAGAACCCGCGGGACTAAAATAGATCAGTTTATAACTATGTAACTGTTTTTGTGTATTTTATGATTCAGAAGGTAAACCAATATATTTTTTCAAAGTATACAGCTGTTTTATTGAATTTGTCTATCTAACCTACTATAATCCGAACGCTTAGTCCGAAGAGGGGAAGGCTCTACTGTACATACAGAAAATACTTTATTGCTCTGAAAACATTTAACAGATTTAACTCATTGCAATAAAAAAAGAGACGTAATCTTCTGATTACTTGATTACTTGATTACAAACATAGCTAAGAGCTAACCTGGCTTGTAATTTTACTTTGATTTCAAGCTTTTTAAAAGACGAAATTTCTTGATTACTTTGATTACCTATTTGATTACAAACATGGCTAAGAACCATCCCGGTTGAACCAGCTAATAAAAAAACCGCATCCAAATCGGCCCATCCGTTTGGGAGTTACGATGCCACAGACAAACACACGAACAGAAGACGTGGGCGTCAAACTTATAACCCCCTCCGTTTGCGTCGCGCAAAATGCAAAAAAAACCGGCCAAGTGCGAGTCGAACTCGCGCACCGAGGGTTCCGTATCGCCATGTCATGGTCAGCGCCACTCACGCCATCTGTGGCTTGTTTTATGAAATGCTTCATATTAGTTAAAATGCTTCATACTCTTTTCGGTAGATGGCGCGCATACACTGTTTAGTTTCTTATACGGGAACCCCCGCGATTTTTTTATTTTTTCTTATTTTTATTATCTGTTATATATATCGGCCATAATATAATAAATAATAACACATATTCTGTGAAAATTTCAACGCGCCACCTATTACGGTTCAAGAGATAGCCCTCGGACAGACAGACAGACGGCGTAGGCTTAGTAATAGGGTCCCGAACGACGGATACGGAACCCTAAAAATTGACCGCACTGTTGCGCTACTTTATTGGTCGTAAAATTGAACTGGCAACTCACTCGGACGTAGCGTCATGTCCCATATACGCGACAGGTCTCTCATCATCATCGCACTCCTCTCGCACGAAGCTCTTGTAGTCTGCGCAGCGGCGCGCGGCAAACGCCTTGCGGGCACGCACCGACTCCACCCAGAACCGCCACGAGCGGTGGTGGCTGCAGAAATCTGGAAACAGAGCGGCCCTCTCTAAAAGTATACCTCTTGGCTTCTTGCTGTTTTCACTTTTCATAAGATATACCAAGGGTCCTATAGCCCCTAGTGGGTGACCCCGAAGTGTCCCGCGATTTAGAACCACTGCAACACCGTAGGGATGTCGGCTCCCTAAGTGTGTTCTATCGCTTATTCCATGGGGAGTGCTCGGAGGAGCTGTTTAATGCGATCCCGCCGTCCCCTTTCCACCTCCGCACCACGCGCACGGGGCAGGGTTTGCTTCCCTACACGCTGGATTTACCTCGGATGCGTACAAATCGATTCTGCAGATCTTTCCTCTACAGAACCGGTAAACTCTGGAACGCTCTCCCTGCCCATATATTTCCCCACAAGTACAGTCTCGGGTCCTTCAAGAGGAGCGTGAATGGGCACCTGTCATGCCGGCATGGCATTCGCAACCCCCGCGTACGACCGAATGTCCATGGGCGTCGTTAGACACCTTATGGGTGACAGGGCGCCATATGTCGCGCTATCAATAAAAAAAAATAGTTTTAGATAGATAGAAACGAGGAGAGAAATATTTTTGTTCCAAAACATTTTACATAACAAGTACATTATAAAATTTAAATGAGATGCAAAGGCGGGCGTATCCCTTACATAGATCTCTTCCAGTTAACCTAGAATGTTTGAGGGTCGTATGGTGTGTGTGAAATATAAGACGTAGTAGCAAAATACTGGGGATGTAAAATGTAATATATAATGAACTAGCTTTTGCCCGCGGCTTCGCTCGCGTGAAATTCGTATTTCAAAGGAATAAACTAAGTAACTAAGGCCAATCTGCGTTAAGTTAAACAATAAACCTTCTCAACTAAAGTAAGTAACTAACGGCGAGGCTTCAGGCTGAGCTGCATTCTGGAAGACAATAAACCTTCTCGAAGAAAGTAAGTAACTGAGGGCGAGGCCGAAGGCCGAGCTGCGTTCTGGAAGACTATAAACCTTCTTGATGAAAGTAAGTAACTGAGGGCGAGGGCGAAGGCTGAGCTGCGTTCAGGAAGACTATAAACCTTCTCGAAGAAATTAAGTAATTGAGGACGAGGCCGAAGGCCGAGCTGCGTTCAGGAAGACGATAACCTTTTCGAAGAAAGTAAGTAACAGAAGGCGAGGCCGAAGGCCGAGCTACGTTCAGGAAGACCATAAACCTTCTCGAAGAAAGTAAGTAACTGAGGGCGAGGCCGAAGGCCGAGCTGCGTTCAGGAAGACGATAACCTTTTCGAAGAAAGTAAGTAAATAAGGGCGAGGCCGAAGGCCGAGCTGCGTTCAGGAAGACCATAAACCTTCTCGAAGAAAGTAAGTAAATAAGAGCGAGGCCGGAGGCCCAGCTGCGTTCAGGAAGACCATAAACCTTCTCGAAGAAAGTAAGTAACTGAGGGCGAGGCCGAAGGCCGAGCTGCGTTCAGGAAGACGATAACCTTTTCGAAGAAATCAAGTAATTGAGGGCGAGGCCGAAGGCCGAGCTGCGTTCAGGAAGACTATAAACCGTCTTGAAGAAAGTAAGTAACTATCGCCCATAGTTACTTACTGTCAGCGTCTTCCAGGATACAGCTCGGCCTTCGGCCAGGCCCTTAATTACTTTCTTCGGGAAGGATTATAGTCTTCCTGAACGCAGCTCGACCTTAGGCCTCGCCCTCAGTTACTTACTTTCTTCGAGAAGGTTGAAGGTCTTCCTGAACGCAGCTCGGCCTTCGGCCTCGCCCTTTGTTACTTACTTTCTTCGAAAAGGTTATCGTCTTCCTGAACGCAGCTCGGCCTTCGGCCTCGTCCTCAATTACTTAATTTCTTGGAGAAGGTTTATAGAAAAAAGGTTTATACTCTTCCTGAACGCAGCTCGGCCTTCGGCCTCACCTTTAGTATGTTACTTACTTCCTTTGAGAATGTTTATTGTTTATCTGAATCCAGTTCACCCTCCGGCCCCGGCCTAAGTTAAGTAACTTTCTTCTTTTGAAATACGAAATTCAAGCGAGCGAATCCGCGGGAAAAACTATCGTTATTAAAATAAGAAACTTTAGTTAAAATAAATGAAATACTAAAGTAAAATATTCCACCTATTAGCGTAACCGGAACTGAATTTTATTTAGCCTATCCTCTGTCACGTATAGTTAAATTTGCATGTACTAATTTTAATTGAATTTAGAAGATCGGCTTAAATTTTATGGAGGATAGCTTTTGCCCGCGGCTTCGCTCGCTGTAGACTCGATCTAACAGTAAATCCGATTTAAACGCAAATATGATAATAAACTGTCGTTTCTCTTATATTCTCCCTCTCCCTCTCCCTCTCCCTCTCCCTCTCGCTCTCCCTCTCCCTCTCCCTCTCCCTCTCCCTCTCCCTCTCCCTCTCCCTCTCCCTCTCCCTCTCCCTCTCCCTCTCCCTCTCCCTCTCCCTCTCCCTCTCCCTCTCCCTCTCCCTCTCCCTCTCCCTCTCCCTCTCCCTCTCCCTCTCCCTCTCCCTCTCCCTCTCCCTCTCCCTCTCCCTCTCCCTCTCCCTCTCCCTCTCCCTCTCCCTCTCCCTCTCCCTCTCCCTCTCCCTCTCCCTCTCCCTCTCCCTCTCCCTCTCCCTCTCCCTCTCCCTCTCCCTCTCCCTCTCCCTCTCCCTCTCCCTCTCCCTCTCCCTCTCCCTCTCCCTCTCCCTCTCCCTCTCACTCTCCATCTCCCTCTCCCTCTCCCTCTCCCTCTCCCTCTCCCTCTCCCTGTCCCTCTCCCTCTTCCCACCCTCCTTCCCCTTCCTTCATCTCCCTACCTCCGCTCCTCTCCCGACCCTTGCTCCCTCCCTCCCCCCCTTTGCCGACCCCTCCCCCCTCCCTTCCATCTCTCTACGTCAACCTCCCCTCTCGGCCCTCCCTCACCTCCCTCCACCTCCCCTCTCGCCCCTCTCTCACCTCCCTCCCTCTATGCCTCTATTTACCCCCACCCCCTTTCCCCCTTCGTTCCGCGTTCATAGCTCCCCCTCGCTCCCTCCCTCTCTCCCTAATCGAAAATCCTAATATACACTTCATTTACAGGAAAACCTAAACGAAAATCCTAAGCCTTCAAGTTCTCACAGAAAACAGGATGGTACGGAACCCTCTTTACGCAAGGTCGACTCGAACTTGACCACTTTTTTTCAAAATTATCTTACCATGGGATATACACTTAATTTACAGGATAACCTGAACGAAAATCCTACGTTTTTTAGTTCTTACAGAAATCGGGATGGTACGGAACCCTCTTTACGCGAGCTCGTCTCGAACTTGACCACTTTTTTTCAAAATTATGTTACTCCGGGATATACACTAACACTATACAAAGTTTCGTCAAAATCCGTCCAGGCGTTCAGGCGTGAAAGAGGAACAAACAAACAAACAAACAAACAAACAAACAAACAAACAAACATACTTTCACATTTATGATATTAGAGAGAAGAGAGATGAGATATAATAAATAATATAATGTAAGTACCTACTAGTTAATTAAAACTATACAGGAATATGTTAAATAATAGTTTATATATCATATAACACCTAAATATATACATATAAAAGTTCTCGAATAAACTCGTAAGTATGTAGGTATGTAAATGTTTCCTGAATTTGTTTCTTTCAGGAAATTAAGACTAGACCCCGCGTTTCCCGGCTTTTACCCCGCGCTGCTGGGCACACACCTCCACTAGGGAAGCACTGACATGGCACCTAGTTCACCCGGTGTTGGGCTGACATCACGGATCTTGTAGGTGATGTAGCCAACCGTGTCTCCATAAAAAAAAATGTTTATATGGAATTCGAACTACGAAGCAACCCATGTTCATAAGAATACACGTAGGTGACTGTGTCCATGGATTTATAGTAAAACATGCGTGTGTGTCAGAATGATTGAGAATGAACGCAATGCAAATACGATGCGAATGGAAATAAGTACAGATCGTTCACAGTTATTTTACCTCTGACACATGTCATCGTATCTTCCGCTAGGTTGGCACTACTTGTCACTAGTACTACGGTCCTAAAAAGGGTTACTTCCTATTAATATTTTACCCGTGGTAGTGGAAATCATGTTAGTACCTTTTGCACTTGTAGTGATAAGTCCACCTTTGCGCACTCCTTCATTTCTTGTTTCTTGTCATGTACTGTTCTTCTTTCAATTTGTGTGCAAAAAAGAGTTTCTATTCTATTCTATTCTAAAAATATGTTAAATTATTTCCTACAGGGAAATAGTACGAACCAATTATGGCAACACAGAGCTCAGGTTAGCCAACTTGATGGCTAGAGGTAAAATAACTGTGAACGGTCTATAATGATAATGAAGCGTTGCACGGCACGACGACGACGACGCCGCGCGTGTGTGACCGACGAACTATCGTGAGGAAAGGTCTTTAACTGATGCTACTCCAAAGAACGTGGATACTAGACGTAGGTACCTTCATAACTGAAGAACACAGTGACGGCATCGCAGCCCGGTTGTTTGCCGACGCCGCCGTTGGGCCAGAAGTCGACGTGCGCTGTGCGCACCGGGGTGCCGTACATCCCCCCGTCCGTGTGCACGGCGTCCACGAACTGCGCGTCCGAACGGAGGAGGGGTGTGCCCAGCAGCGCGGGGTAGAAGCCGGGGAACGCCGGGTCTAGTCCTGATATCCTGAAAGAAACAAATACAAGAAACATTTACATAACGGTAGTAGAGTCTTTATTGCAATATGGTTTTAGAAGTATACAGAGTGATTTCATTAAACTATACATATAAAAGAAAAAAGAACAACCCCGGACCAGTGATATGAATGAGATGTGTAAATCAGGTTGATAAATAAAAAATCTCATCCATACCGACCGATCCAGGGAAAGTTCCCAAGACACTCAGCGCATTAGCCCTCTGTATGGCCAGACTAATGCGCTGAGAGAGGTAGGCCCCAGCTCGGGCCTCCCCGGACACTTCTATCAGTCTTTACATAACTACTTACGAGTTTAATTGAGAACGTTTTTGCTTTTCCGTACCATGCCTACTCGATGTACTTTGTAGCTGTACAAAGGGACTTTTTGTCGATATACGACGAAAGGTCCCTTTCAGGTAGAAACTTAAAATTTGGTGTAGAGTTAAATGGATTGTCGCCCTTATAGATAGGTAGGTACCTAGTCAATAAGTAAATAAACAAATTTTGACTTAATTAAGCGAAAAAAAAATCAAATCTAAATACAAGACAAGACAATTATGATAGTTTAGTTAGCAAGATGCTCGCATTGTCGAAGTTCTGTGTACTGACTGTTTCCTAAATTATTGAGGGTAATTATTATTAGACTTTATGCCAAATGCATCGACTGGCATATATTATCTTACTAGTAATATTTTCAGTTTTACGCAGATCTAAACGCATTTTGCTTTGTTCGAACAAGAAATCGAAGATTTTTTTTATTGTCAGTTTTTTGCTAGTGACGTATCGCAAAAAAGTTAACATTATTTCCGTAGTATGCAAAAACATTATCACTATTGTAAGTATTTTATTATTAGAGGAGGAATAAATCAGAATGATAGACAACTCAATGATGAGCACGTCAATAATTTTGACAGAATTTATTTCCCGTGTAGTAAAACCGTAAAAACTTAAAGCGCATTGGAACAACCTTCTTATGCTCAATTAAGGCCACGAGGTGGTTCTAGTCAATTAAATAATTATCCTTGCTATTGTTTGGATATGAATTATTTAGACATAGGTATACTTGAGATAGGCGCATGATATCATCAGGGAAGTAATTTATTTACTAGAGTACAAAAACCAAAAACGATAAATTAATAATTACATGACTTACTCGTCGATTAGGTAAATGAAATCCTATTTCAACACATAAAGGTAATAAAATTGTTATTATAGAGAATGATAATAAAATCGCACTAGAGAAAACATGTTTGCTTTGAAATTTTACAAATCTTAGAAAAGCGTTAGGAACGTCTTACTTACTTAATTAATTGGTTTAAGTGTGTTTTATGGTTTCGATAAACTCCACAAATTCGGATCGATCTGTAGCTTGCCGCAGTAATACTGCACATGCTCCTGCCGATGCAATGTGCGCACATTACAGGGCAAGCCCATTGCACACCAAGCGAGCGTCTCGCCAAGTGCACTCTCCAAAACCAGCCTGCCTGGCGGTCTCACCAAGTGCACTAGTTGTGCTGTCACTTTGTAGGGAGGAGTAGCTCTCAGGTTGTTGCTACTCCTACCTACAATGTTCTGTTCACCTCGGCAGCACACGGCCGGCACTGCGCAGGCTCCTGCCGATCTGTCCCGCGATGTGTGCACCAAGCGAGTGTCCCACCAAGTGCAGTCTCTCTAGCGCTAGACCACGTGGTGCTCTCACCAAGCGCAGAAGCTGCCGCGCCATCGCTACTCCTACCTGCAAATATTGTAACCCCTTGCATGACTGTCCATATTCTTCGGTTATACATAAGTGGATCCTATACGACAACCGTAAGCGTTCGTCGCAGTGGGTGGACCCGGGTACAGCACCTAATCAGTGCGCTAAAAAAAAGATTACCCATAGGAAGACGATGGTGACTGTCTGGTGAACCAGTGCCGGACTTGTACACCACAGCTTTTTGGCCGAATGGCACAACAGTGACAGCAGATGTCTAGAATCATTGGTCAACTCAGCTCACAGCCCACTAAGCTCGCGGGCTTAAATGGCCCCTATGAAATATGTATTTATTTTTTCATAGTCAACTCAGCCCGCGGGCCCAGTTGACCACTTTGAAACTCTAACTTAGCCCACAGCCTACTCAGCCCGCGGGCCCAGTTGACCACTTTGAAACTCTAACTTAGCCCACAGACTACTCAGCCTGCAGGTTCAAATAACCACTTTTAAAGAATTGCAAACAATGATGGAGAAGCTCGCAATTCAACAACCAAGACTGGTCAATCGCTCTTCCCCATTGCTTCTCCAAGACAACACGCGAGCTCACACTTCACGACAGACCATCGCAAAGCTACAAGAGTTACAGCTGGAAGCTCTCCGTCACCCCCCGTACTCACCGGACCTTGCCCCAACAGATTTCAACTTTTTTCAAAATTTAGAAAAATTTTTAAGTGGGAAAAAATTCAACACCCCTGAGGCAGTACAAAAAGCTTTCGCTGACTTGATCGCCTCTCGTCCAGCAGACTTCTACAGTAAAGGTATAAACAAACTGCTAAAATGGCAAAATTGTATATATAATTTGGGCCAGTACTTTGATTAGCTAAAATAAAAAAATTACCAAAATTTTTATATTTTCAAATTTTCATACAAATCTCCAATTTCATAGGTAAAGACCTCATTAAAAAATATATATCACTTCTAGTGATAAATCCCCCTTTGCGCGTTATTGTTCTTTTTGTTTAGATAATGAATTAACTTACCCTTTTAACGTTCAAAGCGCCAGACAGGTACTGTCCGTACGCCATATTGCTCCAGTCCAGCACGACCACGTTATATTCGGGTCTGGCCTCCAGGTAGGCTGACACTGTGGTCACTACGCTCTCATCTGTCACAAGCTCGATGTAACCGTGAATGTAGAGCAAGGTCGGTGCCCGGGGATCGAACCCCGGTGTCTCGAGCAGTCGCGGCGCTTCTGCGAGCCGCAGGGAAACTATTTCGGAGGGTGTTGTTCTGAAAACATTATTGGAAAATATTGAAAACTTATATTGAATAAATACAAATGTTTCTATTTTCGCAAATTTATCAAATTATAGTAAACTAGTTTTTGCGTGCTGTGCGGCTTCGCTCGCGTGAAATTCGTATTTAAAAAGAAGAAAGTAAGTAAGGCCGCTTTTCGGCGCGCGGAATCAAAATCAAATCAAATCAAATAATTTTATTTACACACATTAGTATACAATTTTAACAACCAGTGCTCAATTATATCTAGTGGTATCGTCAGTTGAACACTTTACATTTTCATTACACATTATTTATTACATTTAAAATGTTATGTTATAATATTAAACAATTTTAGATCATAAAAAGTTTTCTCTTGTAGCAACAATTCAGTTTGTATGAGAGCCACATAAGATGTGGCTCAGTGGCGTAACCGGTACTGAACTTTCTTTAGCCTATCCTGCGTCTCGTCTACGTAAATGTGCTTGTACTAAGTTTCATCGAATTCGGATTATCGATTTAAGAGTTATGGAGGAACATCATTCAAATGAAAATACATAAAAACCTTTATGGAATGTTAAATAATTCCATAAGTAATATTTTGTCTAATATACTTAAAAAATTACATTTTCTTTTTCTCACACCCATATAATATATAATATTTTTTCCCTAAATAACTTCTTTGTTCAGTTATATTCACTCATTCGTACGGTGGTACACTACGCTTGAATTTGTCCTGTTTGGTTTTTACAATTGTATAGTTAAGTAAGTATAGGTATAGTGTAATTTTAATTTTACATCTGTGTCTATCTTGTGTAAATTCGTAATGGTGTCATTAGTACCCATTTTTTTATGTCTATGTAACATTGTAAATGCACTGTGAATTTACCTAAATAAATAAATAAATAAAAATAAACATACATACATACAGAAAATATTTCTAAATGGTCAATTTAGTTTAAGTATCATACATAGAGTCTACAAAGGCAATATGTCATAAAACAAAGTAACTTACTCCATGGCCATCCCTTACACATTTATTATTAGTATTGATATTGATTGATTGATGATAACTTCATATGTTTATATTTTCGGAAATTTATCAAATTATTGTAAAAGATCATAGCAGGAGGAGTGATAATAATATAAGATTGATCTCACCCGTTGTAGAATCTCAGAAGAATATTGTCCATATCGTTTCTTCTGCCGGGGGGCACTGCAATACAAAGTCGTATCATTAGCATAGTTAGATATTGTATCGTACACTGCTATATTCTGTCAAAATATTATACATCAAGTACAGTCTCGGGTCCTTCAAGAGGGAACTGAATGGACACCTGTCAGACCGGCGGCACTGCTTTCGTAACCCCCGCATACGACCGAATGTCCATGGGCGTCGTTAGACACCTTAATGGTGGATCGCCACCATAGGTCGGGTTTTCAATAAAAAAATTTTTTTGGTGGACATTTAATGTAGTATCTCATTCTGTTAAATAAAATTATGTCTGCAGTATCCTAAAATTATTAAAAAAAAAACCGGCCAAGTGCTAGTCGGACTCGCTCACGGAGGGTTCCGTACCAGCAAGTAAATGGCGGTTTATTATTATTTTTTTGTTATGATTTACAGTTAGCGCTATAATCACACGGAGTTTGACGCTTGCATGTATAACGGTTTTTACTATAGAAAAAAACAAAAAAGTTTCTTAATTTTATACTTTCTTCGCAATAATAAAAAATATTCCGTGAAAATTTCAACCGGCAAACTATTAAATTCAAAACATACAGCTCTTTAAATAGACGGACGGACATACAATCGGGGTAAGCAGTATCCCGACAGTTGGGGCAAGCAGAGTATCCGGTGTTGTGCTGCCAGTACTCTTGTAAATTACATCACAATGTCGACCACCACATTTAAGGCACGAAGACCCAAAAAAGAGAAGTAAAAAATAACAAAACAAAATGTTTTTTTTTTTATGGAAACTGACACGCTTTGCTACATACAACATCCGTGATGTCAGCCCATAACACCGGGTGAACTAGGTGCCATGTCAGTGCTTTCCTTCGGTCGTGCCGGCTATACACTGAAGTCTGAACTACGGAATACACGAACTATTTACAATAGCCGTCTGAACCTACTTTTCATTCAGTGCGGTGGTACCAATCCGGACGGGTTAAACCCTACCACCTAGTAATATAAGAAGGGAGTCATATCCCTTAGTCGCTTTTTACGACATACACGGGGAGAGATGCAGTGGGGCTATTCTTTTAAAGTACCGCCCCACACGGTACGCACGTGTACAACAAAAGACATTGTTTGGTTTCACGTGCGGACTGCGACGACAAATATATGTTGTATGTATATATTGATTACATGTATATATTGATTGTTATACATATATAGATTGATTTTAAATCGTATACGATCGTCGATCTTGACATTCCATGCCATTCGTACATGGCATTCGTCTCTCGAACATTGTGACATCTAGATATAGAGTCACAGTATAGAGTCAATGCCTCTACCACAGATTAAGTAATAGTTCCTAAAATACTACTAGAGATCTGCGCACACCGCGCTGTCGCATCGCGACGACCAATCGGCGAAGAATCTGCTGAGCAGGTGAAAGGTCATAAAAGGTGCTTAAATACCGCACGATATTACACACACTGACACTCGTGGACTAACGCATCTTTATCAACAAACCTTTACGAGCGTTCCTATGCAAAGCAGATAAGTATATGTAGATTTTTAGTGGACAAAAAAAACCGGCCAAGTGCGAGTCGAACTCGCGCACCGAGGGTTCCGTATCACCATGTCATGGTCAGCACCACTCACGCCATCGATGGCGTGTTTTATGATATGCTTCATTTTAGTTAAAATTCATGATTAGTTAAAATGCTTCATACTATTTTCGGTAGATGGCGCGCATACACTTTTTAGTTTCTTGTATCCCCATGTGAATTTTTGACTTTTTCTTCTTTTGTTGTTATATCGGCCATAATAACACATATTCTGTGAAAATTTCAACGGGCTATCTATCTATTACGATTCAAGAGTTACAGCCCTCGGGCAGACGGACAGACAGACAGACAGATGGCGTTGGCTTAGTAATAGAGTCTCGTACGACGGATACGGAACCAAATGTGTTATTATGGCCGATATAACAACAAATAATAAAAATAAAAAAAAGTAAAACTCAAGGGGGTCCCCATACAAGAAACTAAAAAGTGTATGCGCGCCATCTACCGAAAACAGTATGAAGCATTTTAACTAACCATGAATTTTAACTAACATGAAGCATTTCATAAAACAGGCCATAGATGGCGTGAGTGACGCTGACCATGACATGGCGATACGGAACCCTCGGTGCGCGAGTTCGACTCGCACTTGGCCGGTTATTTTTATTATTCGTTGGCATATCCGCCATAGTAACACATATTCTGTGAAAATTCAAGCAGCTACCTATAAGGGTTAACAGATACAGCCCTCGGACGGACAGACAGACAGAGAGACGTTGTTTGTAGGTTTAGTAATAAACTTCCGAACAGTCTACGGAAACCTAAAAATTAATAAAAACACTTAATTAGCTGTAACCTCAGTATGTCAGCCTCGGTAGCTCAGTGGTGCGGTCGGTCGCTTGTAGATCTTATTCGCACACAAGCACACCTGGGCGCGGTCAGTACTTGGATGGGTGACCGCTCGACCGTTGGAGGCTGACCGTGGTCCGGATTTCACGTAAAACTGTAGGTCCCTTCCCTTCTTACCTTACCACTACACTACGTATTACTACCTACACTTGTTGTGTTATTATTATTTCCCTGTAATCATCGTTGTTAAGCATTTTTAGGTAAATTATTTCATTAAAAAAATTTAGCTACTATTACACTATCAAAGAGGAAATATTTTTCGTAATGACCTCGTATTATAGGTAAATATGTCTTGTTTTTATGGGTTCCGTAGGTAAAATCTCTTATCAACGAATTTTTCACGACATTTTCCATGTTGTCTTAGGAAAATGAAATTGTAGTGAAAGTATTTATTAATTTTTAATCCAACGTGTTATATGAATGGTTTACGCTTATAGGAAAAATGTTGTATTTGTGATAAATTTTTAGAAATGTACGCAGTGGCAAACATTATTGTAAATGTAACTAAGTGGACGTAAAAAAAAGTATCCAGCGAAGTTTCTTGCCAGTTCTTCTTCGCTGTCTAAATCGAACTGGTAAAATAGTAAATGTTAAATGTTAAAATATGACGTCTATGGATGATGAATAAAGAATAAAAAAGAATAATTTTACACGCTGTTTGATAGCTACAAATCTCTAAAGTTCTGATTAGCAAAACATTCGCGGAAAAATATTTGGATAAGCGAAAAAATATTATCTTTAAAATTATGTGGGTTTTAAAACGTCATAAAGTAAATCTACGCAATACTTCTGGAACGGATTATCTCAGTATCGCTGAGCGTTTATTCGCATAGTGAGATTGACTTGAAAAATCATGAATAATCAATGACGTATCATTAATAATATGTACATATTTATAAAGAAAGAGATTGAAAATTGCGGCGCTCTTGTTGCCTCTCGCTCTCACAATATTTCCGTCTTAAGAAAATAAAGCTATTGTTCCATGTCAGCCTCAGTAGTAGCCTCAGTACTACTCGGTCGGTCGACTGTTGTTAAGCAACGCTGGGCGCGGTCAGTACTTGGTTGGATGGGTGACCGCCCGACCGTTGGAGGCTGACCGTGGTTCGGATTCCACGTAAAATTGTAGGTCCCTTCCCTTCGTCCGGTCGCCCGTAGAACATTCATATTACCAAAAAGGTTACCGCTTGGCTTAGTGAAATTGTTATAAATTATGTCATTTTAAACACAAAAACCCAAGTCTTAAAGATCGCGAATGGGCGCAACCGTATTCGGTGACAAGTCGAAAATCGCCAAAAATGTCGGTAAATTACTTTTTGAGGTTACCGATTCTTTTCACTATAGTTATGTTCTCCAGCTTATTTCAATTACCACACGTCATCGTAAGACCATGGCAAGTGGGCATACACTGGTTTAAGACCACATGAAGTCAGCCGATTTTGACGTTAAATTACTTTTTGAGGTTACCGCTTCAAATTTATACAGCAGCTAATAGACCCTCTGTACAAACCACATACCCATTTTAAGACCCTTTCTGTGGGCGCTTTAGATTTTAAGACCCATTTTGTCGGCGAAGAAAAATTAAAAAAAATGGTATTAAAGTACGTAAATACATGCATAATGTACATACCACACGCTGCATTCCGCCAATCAGGGTAAGCAGAGTAATCGGCGTTGTGCTGCAAGTACACCTAGTCCTGTCGCCCGTAGAACATTCATATTACCAAAAAGGTTACCGCTTGGCTATGTGAAATTGTTATAAATTACGTCATTTTAAATACTAAAACCCAAATCTGAAAGATCTCAAATGGGCGCAACCATATTCGGTGACAAGTCAAAAATCAACAAAAATGTCAGTAATTTACTTTTCGAGGTTACCGCTTCTTCTCACTGTAGTTATGTTCTCCAGCTTATTTCAATTACCACACGTCATCGTAAGACCATGGCAAGTGGGCATACACTGATTTAAGACCACATGAAGTCAGCCGATTTTTAAGATAATTTACTTTTTGAGGTTACCGCTTCAAATTTATACAGCAGCTAATAGACCCTCTGTACAAACCACATACCCATTTTAAGACCCTTTCTGTGGGCGCTTTAGATTTTAAGACCCATTTTGTCAGCGAAGAATAATTAAAAAAAATGGTATTAAAGTACGTAAATACATACATAATGTACATACCACACGCTGCATTCCGACAATCGGGGTGAGCAGAGTAATCGGCGTTGTGCTGCAAGTACACCTAGTCCTCTCGCCCGTAGAACATTCATATTACCAAAAAGGTTACCACTTGGCTATGTGAAATTGTTATAAATTACGCCATTTTAAACACAAAAACCCAAGTCTGAAAGATCGCAAATGGGGGCAACCATATTCGGTGACCAGTCAAAAATCTCCAAAAATGTCAGTAATTTACTTTTCGAGGTTACCGCTTCTTTTCACTATAGTTATAATCTGCAGCTTATTTCAATTACCACACGTCATCGTAAGACCATGGCAAGTGGGCATACACTGATTTAAGACCAGATGAAGTCAGACGATTTTGACGATAATTTACTTTTTGAGGTTACTGCTTCAAATTTATGTAGCAGTTAATAGACCCTCTGTCCAAACCACATACCTATTTTCAGACTCTTTCTGTGGGCGCTTTAGATTTTAAGACCTATTTTGTCGGCAAAGAAAACTTTAAAAAAATTGTATTAAAATACGTACATACATAAATATGTACTGTCATTCTGTTTAGTCTTGGCATGTTTAGTTTAATTTGTTATTTTTATCATTGTTTTTGTTATCACCAGCCACAATAAATTATAGTTTAGTTAGCTCGTTTTTTGGTCATTCAACTAATAAATCTCAGGTTTCATGGGTGGAAGAAGTCTTCATGCATTGTTTTACAGCATGAGTATACCACGGCGCTCCGGCGGAGAAATGGCTATTGCCTGCTTGGAGCCCCTCCCCCGCGCGCCGGACACCCCGCCCCGCGTCTCCTCCGCGCGCGGCCGGAGTAGTTAGTCGTTATCAACCATCGTTCATTGAGCATCGAAAATCAATCTCTCGTGTTCGAAACCATTGACATTGAACTCTTCAATCGAAACAACTACATGGTGTTTAGCAATCAATTATCGTAATAATATCGCATGTGCATGAACATTTATCCTGTGGAAGTTAAGTGCCTTACCAGACTGGAGGACGGCAACTCGCTAACCGCCGGCTATCCATGGGCTCATCTGCTGGTGAGTAATGCTTGAGATCTTTTGAAGCCTGTTGCCTCCTGAGATACGGAACATTATTTGGACCTTCGGCCGGAACATATCATCAATTTATTAAAGTTTATTACAGTCCAACTTTACCAAATTTATTGTGGCTATAGAATGGTTAATTATTTAGGAAATTATTACTTATTTTAACATTAACGAATATAGCACCAAGTTTGCAAATAGACTAGGTATTCGACCCACCAAATGTCGTCCTGGGCCTCTGAGGCGTCGGGTGTTAGTTATTGTACTCAAAAATTAATTTATCCACTCGAATTAATAAACTACATTTGCGGTTATTCGTCTTTACGTCATTTTTGAAATCGCAAGTCGCAGTAGGTATAGTCTATTTCAACAAACCTTGATTTGTAATGTCTTAGTAGGTACCTACTATTATTATTATAAAATGCATTTGAATTTATTGATTTACAAACAAAATTATTATGAATTCTCCCACCCGTTAGCGCATTCGTATCTGATACAAATATCGTTGTAATAAAAATATATTGAAAGTAAAATTGACTAAGGCATTATCCACTTTTAGTAAAATATTTCATCTTGATTAATGGGCAGTTTCTTGTCTAACTATACCTAATAATAATAAGTAATCGTTACCACATCAAAACAGTTGCTCGTTCGGTTGTACGTTGTACGTAACGTAGGGTAGGAAACATTTCGGTTGAGTCGGCTGGATGGAGTCGGAGAACGAGTAGGTAACTACGAGAGTTGGTTGCTACGCGGTCGGTCACAGCCTGCACGGCGCGCGCGCATAGGCTTCGCCTAGGTATGTAGGTGCGTAGATAGAATACGTTACGTACCTATTCAACGCACTGATCTTAGTTTCTTTCTTAGCCCACCTTCTTGTGCACGCCTATTCGCAGTGTTGTTTTGACGAATTCCTTAGAATTCATGTGATAGATGAATACCTAGAAAGAAACCGTGCCTATAGTGCGCCATACTACGCGTTTCAGCCCCTTATAAATGGATGTGCATACCTAGCTAGGTTATATATAACTATCTAGTTGCATTGTAATATTAGGTTTGAGTTGCAACCATAGAAATATAACATATAATTTATTCGTGTACCAATTTTTTATGTTATGAAATAATTCATCACAATCACTTACCTTCTTAACTAATTAGTTAATAATAATCGTGTCTAGCTATTTTCTTTTAATAAGAAAATTTTATATCTAGGGATAGTTAGTAATTTTATATCTAGGGATAGGGATGGATCTTTAATTCGATCGATATTATGGACACTTGGATTTGAATTTTGTATGGCATAATATTTAGCGGGCTTGCTTAATTAATTATTTATAGGTATTCAATTTTATTCTTATTCGTACCTACTTTTAATAGTAGATATTTAAGAACTTCTCGTGCACAATAGTTAAAGCCTATTGTGAGTTTACGTGTTAGCTCTATTCGTACATATTCTATTTAATTAATTGTATTGCATGGTCATTTCGAGAATATTGCTACTTCGTTATTATTTCATGTTTATTGTCGCCACTATAATGTTGGTATTACTGCGACTCATTTCGGCATTACGCCATCTTTTATCTGTCGAATAAGCAATTGATATTCACTACTCGAGTTTGGGTTTTAATTACCTTTTGTAATAATTGAGTAGGTGTCGTTTATTGTTTTACATAAGTTATTGTCAATTTACCTAGGTAATTATTTCTTGACTTTATTTTCGAACACGATCGGCCAAGATGGCCTCAGCCAAGGCAGCTGCACTACGCTCTCTGCAGGCCAAACGAACTCTGGCCCTCAAACGGATTCAAGACACCTTACATTTTGCGAAGCGAGCGCGGGACGAACCTACTTGCTTGTCGCACTTCAGCGCTCGGTTCAAACGACTCGAGGTGTTCTGCGCGTCGTTCGAAGGCACGCACACTAAGATTATTTCCGAGGAATTGAGTGAAGATGAGTTGGCTAAGGAGGACGAGTTGCGCATTCAGTTTGATGAGGCGTATTTCGAGATATTAGATATTCACTCCAACTTGATAGGCGACACCGAATCGCGGGCTGGATCTGAAATAACGCATAGTGATAATAGGGCCAACGTACGGCTACCAAAAATTAACTTAATTAACTTCGATGGAGATATAAAATTATGGCAAACGTTTCACGATATGTTTGATACGTTAGTGCATCGAAACAAGTCGCTTAGCAATATAGAGCGCTTCCATTATTTAATCTCGTGTCTGTCGCAGGAACCGCTCCGTCTAATCAAAGGCTTCCCAACGTCTGAAGACAACTACGCCGAAGCGTATCGGGTATTGATAGATAGGTACCAAAACAAACGAAAGTTGGCCTTTACATACTGGGAGGAGATTCAGAATGCGCAGTTGAATTCAAACTCACCCGACGATTTGCGTCGTCTCGTAGATACATTCAGCGAGAACTTGGCCGTGCTGAGGAATCTTAAACTTCCTGTGGACAATTGGGACTTCCCTCTCTTTCACATTCTGCTTCACAAATTAGAGAAGGACATGCGCACGAGATTTGAATTACAGAACAACAGCACGGATATTCCGTCGTTTAGGAGCCTTCTAGAATTCGTAAAAACTCAAAGTCGAGCGCTAGATCTCGCTCAGCTGACGACCGACACCTCCACACTACCCTCCGCTGCACCGCGGGTGGCGAAGCACGCCGAGTGTCGGCCGACTGCTTCGTCGCACAGCTCTTCATCACAACAGTCGTTCGTCGCTCGTGTCGCGGTCACGTCAGCTAGGAATGTGTGCGTGGAGTGTCAGGCCGACCACCCTCTGCACGATTGTCCGACCTTTTGCAGTCACAACCCTCAGACTCGTTATGACACAGCGAAGAGAAACTCCTTGTGCATCAACTGTCTCCGTGTTAATCACGTGGTTAGAAACTGCAGGTCCAAATTTCGTTGCAGGAAATGCGGACAATCACATCATACCTTACTGCACTTCGAGTATCAAACTGAAAATACCACAACCGTCGAAGAATCGTCGGTGGGTCGCGAAGCACCCGCCGACGTGCGATCTCTGTCGTTAGGGTCTGCACCGGAAGCGTCGTCTTCTCAGGCCGTCAATGCGCTTGCGAGCAAGACCACAGTGCACACGACCGTATTGCTGTCGACTGCCCTTGTAGAGATATTAGACTCTCAGGGTAATTATCAAAAAATAAGAGTATTAATCGACAATGGGAGTCAAACAAACTTCCTTACTAGTCAGTGTGCCAATCGACTTGGCCTCAGACATATCGGAACATCCGTGCCTGTGCACGGTCTCGCTCAATCATCATCCCTGGCATCCAGCTCCGTCTCTTGCAATGTGCGTGGACTGGATAACTCTTTCTCTCTTCGTATTGATGCCCTAGTAATTCCTAAAATCTGCGGGGAACTACCTACCACTCAAGTGTCAGCTGAATCATGGGAACACATTCAAAACTTACGACTTGCTGACCCACAATTTTACAGCCCCAGTTCAATCGATGCCCTCTTTGGCGTCGAAATCTTTTGTGAGATCTTACTCAACAGTCGGTTGAGTGGCGCCTATAACGAACCCACCGCGATAAACACCAAACTCGGGTGGATACTTATGGGTCGAGTACCGTGCAACGTAGCTACCGAGTGTCAATCCCTGCTCTCCATAGAGTCGTCTCTCAATCAACAGAATCGTAAGCTCAGAAATCTTCCACATCGGCCACCACCAAATCCGAACGACCAGGCTATTGTTGACAAAATCCATTCTTGTAAGGTCCAGGACTCTAAGATCTTAGGATCAGAGATCAAATCTAGCAATGTCATCTCTAGTTGTAGGAGCGCATCGGAGTCATTCCAGTCAAAAAACACGCACGTCCAAATCTTGCATAGGTCCCCTTATAGTATCGAACTTCGCAAATGGCCTAACAACTCCCCAAACCTTCGTCACCCTATTAAGCATTTGCAGCGCCATAACGGTCTATCGTTTTCCCGTACCATATCGCCTGTTAAGGGACGAGAGAAGTCCAGCGAGAGTAATGCTGTCGTATCCCTGATCCTTTGTTGTCTTGTCTCCTTGAAGAAAAATGAAAACCATTTCGATATGTTTCTAAAGCTGTTCACAATCACTGCTGTAGTTGCATATGTTGGCCAATTCACACACAACTCGCGTCAGCGGCCCAAACGGGAAGGTAATCGAGCAACATTATCGAATAAAACGCTGTTCGGTTTAAAAAAAACGCGCCCAATTTTTAGTATTCGACGATGACACCTCTAATATCAAGACTAGGAAACCTGCTTCGAAACGCCTACTTAGACTCAACCCACCACTTCAATCTGAGGGAGCGCTCAGGGTGGGCGGCAGGGTGCCGCCCTATAGACCCACGAACATATCCGGTGCTACTTACTCGTCAAATTCATTTCACCGCTCTTATTATCAAAAGCCAACTGTCTCAACGCCTGCACCCGGGTTCGCAATCCTTAAGCTACGTGCTAGCAGAACACGTTTGGTTATAATCAGCAAGGCGGGCGACCCGTGGACGCTTAAATTATCGCGTAAGATGCTTTCGTATAATCCGAAACTTTCGCGGCCTCGTATGGGCGATATGCCCCTTCGTCATCTGGTCCTTGTGAAGGCTGAGCTGACCAACCCGTTGCAGTGGATTCACAGCCTCGTCGTAGAGTTGCGTTCTCGTAGTACACTGCAACACTCGGTTGCGAAACCAGTATGTTCTCTACCAACGCAATGATGAACTTCAGCTTAAAATGTACATTTTGGTGGGCGGAATGTTTAGTCTTGGCATGTTTAGTTTAATTTGTTATTTTTATCATTGTTTTTGTTATCACCAGCCACAATAAATTATAGTTTAGTTAGCTCGTTTTTTGGTCATTCAACTAATAAATCTCAGGTTTCATGGGTGGAAGAAGTCTTCATGCATTGTTTTACAGCATGAGTATACCACGGCGCTCCGGCGGAGAAATGGCTATTGCCTGCTTGGAGCCCCTCCCCCGCGCGCCGGACACCCCGCCCCGCGTCTCCTCCGCGCGCGGCCGGAGTAGTTAGTCGTTATCAACCATCGTTCATTGAGCATCGAAAATCAATCTCTCGTGTTCGAAACCATTGACATTGAACTCTTCAATCGAAACAACTACATGGTGTTTAGCAATCAATTATCGTAATAATATCGCATGTGCATGAACATTTATCCTGTGGAAGTTAAGTGCCTTACCAGACTGGAGGACGGCAACTCGCTAACCGCCGGCTATCCATGGGCTCATCTGCTGGTGAGTAATGCTTGAGATCTTTTGAAGCCTGTTGCCTCCTGAGATACGGAACACATTCAGTTGATTGTGTTGCACAACGGTACCACCGATTAATGTACATAATATGTATGTTTATTATATACATATATATGCTTATTAAAATATTTATGTAGTATTCCTATGTAGTGTATCATACATATTTCTTTACAGTCTAACACATTGCCACTAGCTATTCTTGTTCGCCTGCATGTACTTCTCCCACATCCCAAAGGTTAGTTAGAATAGAATGTCTCGCGGCATCTTGCCCTTATCCCTTTTACGACATGCACGGGGAGAGATGCAGTGGAGCTGGTATAAACGTTCTGTTATAAACCTTGTATTGATACTATATTGTATTACCATGCAATAGAATATAGGAGCACTACAACGTTCGTCATTCATCTCGCCACCCGCGCTCATGCGGAAAATTATCGCACTTTACCTAAAACTACGTCGTAGATTTTTGCGATGCGACGTCGCACCGTCAGTCGCACCGCGCATCGCACGCGTACTCCGCCCGAAGTGATGTAAATTTAGTGAAACTAGATGCCACCGACCTTTGTAAGTTTTACCTACAGTTAAATAATGTGTAATTTTTTCTAACAATGAGTGGAAAAACATGTCGGTGCAGGTTCGCAAGCTGGAACTATTATAAATTTTACAGAAAAATCTTTGAATAAGTGTAAAAAGTGTTTGTCCAACCAAATATTATAGAAGAATTCGTTCGCCAGACGATGTGTCGTCAGAAATTGGTTAGCTTATTCGTATAAGTTCATATTTTACAAAGAAACTAAGTTTACTCGTATTTATACAAATATGTAAAACTCAAATTTTAGGAATTTCGAACGAGCTCTCCTAACGAACGGACCGCGGCGGAGGCGGCGGCGCGGCGAGTCACGACGCTTCTTAACAAAACAAAAACTAAGCTCTAAGCTAAAATGTTCTACGGGCGACAGGACTAGGTGTACTTGCAGCACAACGCCGATTACTCTGCTTACCCTGATTGCCGGAATGCAGCGTGTGGTATGTACATTATGTATGTATTTACGTACTTTAATACCATTTTTTGAAATTTTTCTTCGCCGACAAAATGGGTCTTAAAATCTAAAGCGCCCACAGAAAGGGTCTTAAAATGGGTATGTGGTTTGTACAGAGGGTCTATTAGGTGCTGTATAAATTTGAAGCGGTAACCTCAAAAAGTAAATTATCGTCAAAATCGGCTAACTTCATGTGGTCTTAAATCAGTGTATGCCGACTTGCCATGGTCTTACGATGACGTGTGGTAATAGAAATAAGCTGGAGAACATAACTACAGTGAAAAGAAGCGGTAACCTCGAAAAGTAAATTACTGACATTTTTGGAGATTTTCGACTTGTCACGAATATGGTTGCGCCCATTTGCGATCTTTCAGATTTGGGTTTTCGTGTTTAAAATGGCGTAATTTATAACAATTTCACATAGCCAAGCGGTAACCTTTTTGGTAATATGAATGTTCTACGGGCGAGAGGACTAGGTGTACTTGCAGCACAACGCCGATTACTCTGCTTACCCTGTTTGTCGGAATGCAGCGTGTGGTATGTACAGTATTTACGTACTTTAATACCATTTTTTTTTATTTTTCTTCGCCGACAAAATGGGTCTTAAAATCTAAAGCGCCCACAGAAAGGGTCTTAAAATGGGTATGTGGTTTGTACAGAGGGTCTATTAGCTGCTGTATAAATTTGAAGCGGTAACCTCAAAAAGTAAATTATCGTCAAAATCGGCTGACTTCATGTGGTCTTAAATCAGTGTATGCCCACTTGCCATGGTCTTACGATGACGTGTGGTAATTGAAATAAGCTGGAGAACATAACTACAGTGAAAAGAAGCTGTAACCTCGAAAAGTAAATTACTGAAATTTTTGGAAATTTTCGACTTGTCACCGAATATGGTTGCGCCCATTTGCGATTTTTCAGATTTGGGCTTTTGTGTTTAAAATGGCGTAATTTATAACAATTTCACATAGCCAAGCGGTAACCTTTTTGGTAATATGAATGTTCTACGGGCGACAGGACTTATAGGTGTACTTGCAGCACAACGCCGATTACTCTGCTTACCCTGATTGTCGGAATACAGCGTGTGGTATGTACATTATGTATGTATTTACGTACTTTAATACAATTTTTTTATATTTTTCTTCGCCGACAAAATGGGTCTTAAAATCTAAAGCGCCCACAGAAAGGGTCTTAAAATGGGTATGTGGTTTGTACAGAGGGTCTATTAGCTGCTGTATGAATTTGAAGCGGTAACCTCAAAAAGTAATTTAACGTCAAAATCGGCTGACTTCATGTGGTCTTAAACCAGTGTATGCCCACTTGCCATGGTCTTACGATGACGTGTGGTAATTGAAATAAGCTGGAGAACATAACTATAGTGAAAAGAATCGGTAACCTCAAAAAGTAATTTACCGACATTTTTGGCGATTTTCGACTTGTCACCGAATACGGTTGCGCCCATTCGCGATCTTTAAGACTTGGGTTTTTGTGTTTAAAATACCGTAATTTATAACAATTTCACTAAGCCAAGCGGTAACCTTTTTGGTAATATGAATGTTCTACGGGCGACCGGACTATTCTTACCTTACTAGGTAGTAGGGTTTATCCCGGTCGGGTTGGTACCACTGCACTGAGCGACAAGTCGGTCGAAACGGCTATGTAGATAGTCCGTGTTTTCCGCCCAATAGCCGACATGAAATGAAGGGAAGCACTGACATGACACCTAGTTCACCCGGTGTTATGGGCTGACATACGGATGTTGTAGGGTGATGTAGCCAACCGTGTCAGTTTCAATAAAATAAAAAAAAAATAAAAAAAATCGCAAACAAAAAAATATATGTACTTACTGTGCAAAAAAAATATTATTGTGCTGTTGACTGTACAGCTGTAAAACGCCACCATTTTCAATCCGTTTCTTTAAATAAGCAGGTTATACCGAGCCTACTGAACCCTGAGCCAACGCGCCCGGCTTGCACTTGACCGCGTTTTTATTCACTTGCATGTTATTATCCACATTACACTCTGGTGCAAAAAAAGCCTCAACGTCAAGGTCTTCGGCGAACCAAATGCATCATGGCGTGTTCGCGCTTATATTTTCACTACTATTAAAAGTGCTGCCACTTTATGTATGTCTGTCTATAAATCGGGTGAACTCGAAAATGGCGTAACCGTGCAGTTTCCTTTTTTTTTTATGGAAACTGACACGGTTGGCTATATCACCTACAACATCCGCGATGACAGCCCACAACACCGGGTGAACTAGGTGCCATGTCAGTGTTTTAATTCACTCCAGCTTAGAAAATCTTCGGGGTCCCGACCCGATATAGACGTTTAACATCAAAAAGTCCACTGTATCATGTATATATCTAACTCCTCAGCATAGTTCAGAACCATTCATCCTAAGCCGACAATGCCGCGAGCGGAGCTCCGGAGAATAGCTAGCTATTCTCGAATCTAAAGATACTCCTACAAAAACCTTGTGACACGCACGACACGCGTGCTTCAGTTTGTTGTTGAACTGATAGCATAATAATTTGAGTGCCATTGAAGTAAACCGGCCTTGCTGCACGCATGCACGTGCTGGGTTCAATTATCACACTTTTAGGATTCCGTAACCATAAACCAGCCACGTTGGCAGGCAGGGACCCTTATAAAATCTGGTCAGGTGTCTGTCTGTCTGCTATTCCGTTACGGCAAGCTCAATAAATCGTGGTTTCGCGATGAGAGGTATTTTTGGCTCTGTCAACTGCACCATTGGTCCCTCGGCACGGCCACCCATGTTCTGGAAATGTTTTGCGATAGGGACCCAACCACAGAGCATGGAATACCGCGCGCGCCCCCTCCTAGAGACGCCCTGAGCGCGATTTCCCTACAACGCCGTTGAAGCCTGTGGGCGTGGCCTATGACTTACATATGTGTGTTGTGCGTGTGCATTTGTTTTGTGCGTGTGGCTTACTTCCTCTTCTTTGTGTGTAGTGTCGATACTAACACACACACACACACATACGAAGCGCTAGCAGCTCTGCGTACGATTATTGGGTTTCAAATATTATTATTACTTTCGCCTCTAGGAGGCGCGGTGCGCGGTATTCCATGCTCTGTGGACCCAACATTTAAGGTGGTTAAACTTGTCTGAATTATTGATACCACCACATGAAGATCGGTCGAAACGGCAATCAAAATAATTCGTGTTTTCCGTCCAGTTCAGTGTAGCCAGCACGAACAAATAGGTGCACGCACTGTCATGGCAACTAGTTCCGACAGGAACAGCATGTGCTAAGTGATGTAGCCAACCATGGCAGTTTCCATAAAAATACTAACACTGGCAGTTAGTTATTACTGGCTCACTCACGCACGGCATGCCCAATAAGTTTACCGGCTCACAGGATGTGTTAGGTTAGGTAGTCATTTTCACAGAGCTAGAAACAGCGAGAGGCGACCGGCTGGGGAAAGACGGCGGCCGGGCCGACCGCTGTTCGCCGTAATTTTAATATATATTTACATAATTAAATATTTTGATATTATCTCCTTAATGCATTTTTTTTTGCAATTAAATAATTCACTAAGTATTATACCTTACAAAATATTATGTGCAAAAAGACGAGATTGTGTCATTAACACAGAATTTCCGGGCATGCAAAGTACGGTACCTCGTGTAATTTTTTATTTGGTATAGCTTTAGCCCGCGGCTTCGCCCGCGTGAAATTCGTATTTAAAAAGAAGAAAGTAAGTAAGCCCGGCTACCGTACCTTTATTTCGGCGCGCGGAACAATTCGGTTTGTATGAGAGCCACATCTTAGCGTAACCGGAGCTGAATTTTGTTTAGCCTATCCTATGTCCCGTATCGCTAAATGTGCTTGTACAAACTTTCATCAAATTCGGATGATCGGTTTAAGAGTTATGGCTGGAACATACATACAGAAAAGATTTCTAAAAATCGTTTAATTTAGTTTTAATATCATACATAGAGTCTACAAACGCAGTATCTCATATCATAAATCAAAGTATCTTACCCCATGACCCATCCCTTACATAACCATAATACAAACGTATATTTTTTAGCAACCTATGCAGACTTTTCAAATAGCTAAAAGTAGTGATTCTATGAACCAATGGTTCATTGCACTGCACCTAACCACTATTGACAGATCCCGGGCAGCCACTAATAAAATTGAAATAAAAATATGTCGGCTGACCTGGCATCTTGGCTCGCATGAGAGGTCCGATGCTGTTCTCCGACCAGGCTATCCGCAGCTGGGGCTGCGCCGTCACCGCCGCACCTGCAAACCGAAACCACAGATTACTTAATAGTTACTTCGTAACAGATAAATCACTCCATAGAAAAAGTTCCATACCTTCGGCTTTAATAGCCTACTGTTTCACGTCGCCAATCGCTGCGTGCGAAAATGTACCTAAACGATCGAGTGTAAAGTGATTATTGCTTTGCAGCTGCGCGCAGTAGCGTGGGCGAGCGTGTAGGTATGCTTCGCGCGGCTGACGAATCCCACTGAATTAGAACGCCGCCGGCGCCCGCTGGGCGGTAGGTAGTTAGCGCGCGCAAGTACATAGAGTGCGTGAGGCCTGCCGAAACACACGAGCATGTCGACGCTTTCGTTAAAATTAAATTGTACCTGTCTGTCTGTTTCTTACTCTTTACTTAAAAATGCATAATAAAATTGCGATACAAATATTGACTTGAGCACGTTACGTGAAGTTACTTTTACAAAGACAATGATTTGTACTTTAATAGTACACTACACATACTTAATACTTTATTTGAAATAAAATACTTAAAAATAATTAAGTCTAGACCCAAAAATACCTGTATGTTTTTATTTGTGGCACTTCATTTTAATAATTTTGTACAGAAAAATATTGCTATGGTGTGTAGTTCACAAATCAATGACAAAACTAAAAAAATAGCAACTGTTAGGTGTCCGTATCCCGTACGGAAGCCTATTACTAAGCCTCCGCCGTCTGTCCGTCCGTCTGTCCGAGGGCTGTATCTCTTGAACCGTAATAGGTAGCCCGTTGAAATTTTCACAGAATATGCGTTACTATGGCGGATATAACAACAAATAAGAAAATGTTAAAAATTAAGGGGGCCCTCATACAAGAAACGTAAAATTAAATAGATTAGTCACACTATTGAATAATAGATGGCACCACAGGCTTTTATACATTGCATTGTTGTAGCCGCTAAATTGCCAACGACCTCATTGAGGTGCTGTCATTTTCCCACCGTAAATTGCTATCGACCTCATTGAGTGAGGCTTCTCTTCGATCGTCCTACATAATATCTTCGAAATTAAAATTCGAAGACCATGTCACCTGAGCGGATAGGCGGTTATTATTGATAGCGGATAGATACGGAAACCTCCGCGCGCGAGTCAAACTGGCACTTGACAGATTTTTTTTAAGAAAAATGACGTGGAAAAAGTTTTCCGCATGGCTATAGGAGCCGCTAAATTTATTAATATTAGATTTAATATTTTATTTGTCACTTATCGCAACAAATAATAAACTATCATACTATGTAAGCATTACAATTATTATGTAATACTAACATTATTAAACAGGAGAGCCGCTGCTTTTTTTTTTCATTTCCGATCTCATACACGCATGCGCACGCCAAACGTGATGTAATAATGAACTTCCGCGGTTTCCGCGCGCGCGCGTTGAATCGGAACGCGCGTTAGAGAGCCGACATCCCTGCGTCCGATCAAGATCGCCAGACATTCAGTCAGGGTCGTTTACAATCTCTGTCTGGGGTTTCAAGTAATTAAAGTGAGGTAGGCCCGCCCGCAATGCTAACTCCGTACTTAAATTTGAGGTCATCAGTAACGGTTATGAAAATATGATCATTTTTACCCGACTGCGCGACGCAAAAAGGAGGTTTATGTTTTTCGATATATCAAGCAATTCATAATCGACCCTCTGGCTCTGGATCTGATATTTTGCATGGTGGTAGTCCAGCCAGACTGATGGAACCCTACCGCCTAGTTTTTTTATCGAACCTGATATGATTGATTTCATAAATTTACTATATCCGTTATATCAGCCTTGTTCAGCTAGCTGCCCCGTTAGTGCTTCCCTTAGGTCGTGCCGGCTACACTGAACTGGACAACAAAGAAAACGTACGTGTAGAAGGATTCGAATAGACAGATAGCCCGACTACAGCATTTTCTAATGATCTTTCCATGTTTCCTTAATTTTTTAGCAGTCGGGTCTTATAGATTATTTATTTGATTTTTTGTTGTTGATTTATTTTGTCGAATGTCTATTCATTTATTGTTTTATTGTATGTGGTATTGGCTGGTCAGAGCATGTGCTTTGGCCCCTCTGACTCAGCCACCCATACCAGATTACATAAAAAAAAGTATTTTTATTGTTTTCTTATTTTATCACAAAGATTGTCCAGACAGTTTTTGTAGAATGTCTGTATTAATTTATTGTTTTATTGTATTTTTATTATTTTGTTATTTTATCACAAAGATTGTCTAACTAGACTGTTTTTGAACGAGTTTGTGATGGGTGATTTGATGACATATTCGGGCAATTTATTCCATTTTTTGTCAACAATAATTCTGTTGCATAAGTAGATAATGTAAACGTAGATTTGTTGAGCTTTGAGTTAAATTGACCTTAGCTTAGGATTCGGCAGCAGTGACTATTTGTGTTTATCGTGTTGAGTTGAGATCTCTTTAATTCGGCTTTTTTTTTAATGGAAACTGACACGGTTGGCTCCATAACCTACAACATTCGTGATGTCAACTCATAAACACCAGGTGAACTAGGTGCCACGTCAGTGCTGCTTCCCTTCATTTCATGTCGGCTACACTGAAATGGGCGGAAAACACGAACTATTTCCGCCGTTTCGACCGACGTTTCATTCAGTGCAGCGATACCAACGCGGGCGGCATAATCCTACCACCTAGTAAGGTAAGAAGCGAAGGGACCTACAGTTTTACGTGGAATCCGAACGACGGTCAGTCTCCAACGGTAGAGCGGTCACCTATCTAAGTACTGACCGCGCTCAGGGTTGCTTAACAAAAGTCGACCGACCGCACCACTGAGCTACCGAGGCTGACACTGAGGCTCATGTTTAGAACAATCATACTGACCGCCTGATGATATGTATGTAAGTTTGTATGGAGTGCCCTCTTTCGCCACTTCTTCCGTTGGTTAGTGAATGTTTGGTGTTTTCCGTTCAATGTTTTCTTCTTTTCTTCTTCTTTTAATTTTGTTAACCGAACGAACTAGGTACAATACCCGGCGGCAGCAAATAATGCGCGTCGAGCTTTAGAAAGAGACACGCCGGTTGTAGAGCCCTGCCCCTGTACCGGCGTTACTCACTCGCCGATGTGAGTATGAGAAACGATCTCACTAAACCAATCAGAAGGCGTTCAGTGAGGCATCCGGACCGGCTATTGGCTGAAATATGCGAGTAGTTAGCGAGTGAGTTAACGCCGGTAGACCCCCAGTCCTTACACGAGTACACAACTCGTTTTCGGTAAACAGTGGACACAAGAAGTTTTGCAGTTATACCCCTCAATTATTAAATGGTACATAACACTACATAATACATTTTAATATTTGCAATGAGGAGTAAATAGCACTACCTACCTACCTACATAAATACACAATAATGTAGGTCCGTGTTTCCTTTCAATTTTTTTATGTAATCTATGACAGCTAGAATCCGTTTCATATTGGTTTAAATGAAAAGCTTCACACTCCAAGAGTGTTAAAACTAAGTTAAAATGCTTCATACTCTTTTCGGTAGATGGCGCGCATACACTTTTTAGTTTCTTCTATGGGAACCCCCGTTAATTTTTTACTTTTTCTTATTTTTATTATTTGTTGTTATATCAGCCATAATAACACATTTCTGTGAAAATTTCAACGGGCTACCTATTACGGTTCAAGAGATACAGCCCTCGGACAGACGGACGGACAGAAGGCGTAGGCTTAGTAATAGAGTCCCGTACCGGATACGGAACCCTAAAAATAAAATATAAATGACCATTTATGTGATAAATATTTTTAGGAAAATAATAAATGCACTTACCTGACACAAGGATCGCCAAGTTGACCAGAATGCGGGAACATAGCGCGTCACACATTTTACATTTGCGAAGCTTGTAACTAATTGTGTTCACTGGTTGCAAGTTGAACGTTCTCACTGTTTGAAGTAGATTTTAAAAATGTGTCTGCTGAACGGGTACCACTCCTAATGTATGCTGTGTACGCAAGGTCAAAAGTAGACGAAACTGTTGGAAAAAAAATCTAGACATTTGAACTGTGTAAAATGTATTCATAAAATTCATGAACTCTTAGCAAGTTATTTCAGTTGCCTCTCGCTTTTCTTTTTAGGTTTCATACATCAAAGAGGTGATAACGTCACTTGTGCGTACTGCGTCTGTCACAGGGTCATACATAACTTCTAAATGAAGCCTTCTGATAAAGCCGATTTTTTTTTATTAATCTGTAATTTACGATCACAGCGGGGTCGAACGTTGAACTGAAAAAAAAAACAAATTAAATGAAAATTAAAATGAAAAGGTAAATAATGAGTAATAATGTCGTTGGAATTTATTATTATTTTTTATTTTTTTTATAAATTTGTAAAGTAACTTCGAAAAATATTAAACAAAAAATAGTGTAGGTATATTGCCTTTCTTATGTTTCCGAAGGTATGGAAAGAAAAAATATTGACACGAAAAATCACAGTATGGATGATTTATTAAATTAAACAATTACTGCAGCGGTTTAATGTTTTCGAAAATATATTTAAAATGATCATTGTTCAGCGTGCGGTCGCAATAATGAGCCATGAGGATCGTATATGTAATACATACATGGTTTCGTAGGTAAAGCCTTGATGCGTGAGTTCAACTCTCACTCGACAGCTTTTTTTGTCTGTGCCTATTTGCGTTCTTAGTCACTCATCTCTTCTCTACATCTGCATAATATGTATGCTGTATATGTCTGCTGGGTGTGCATATGTTCGCTTATAACTCGAGAACGCTTTAATTGATTTACTTACAAGCGGCGATCGTCAGTATAATCAATCATGCATTTCGTATGGTTATAGATATAATTTTTTTTTTTTATTTCCTCCTTCAGCTTATAAACAATTTCCGCAACACAAAAAAAAAAACTTGAAAAAAAAATACTTTTTCTTATATAGTCCCCATACCCCCTTAATTTTTCACTTTTAAATTATTTTATTATTTGTTCTTATATCCGCATATTCTATGAAAGTTTCAATCGGCTAGCTATTACGGTTCCAAATATACAGCAGTAGGACATACAGACGGACGGACGGACGGACAGATATACAGACGTTGTAGGCTTAGTATAATAGGGGTACGGGATACGGTAAAAAGTAACAGGTAAAAAAAAATCAGTTTCACGTACAGAATGAATTTTCGGTGAAATAAAAAAAAAAATTACCACTCAAAATGTAACAAGATCAGTTTCAGTCAATATCCGATCCAGCTTAATAAAGTTGACGTCATAGAAGCTGGAGGAATAACCGCTCGGCCGGCACGGCATGTTTGGTTTGGCACGAAGGTTTGTACAACGCGCTAACAATATAACGGAGTAACGCAACAATACCCCTCCCCCTTGCCCATTCCAATTATAAACAGAATTCATTTTTCTGGCGTGCTGGTAGGTTATTCAACGACAATAAGCGACGATGTTGATTTGTTTTGCACGAGCCCTAGTGTACTTAAGAATTTTAGACGTGATTTCGATTCAATTTAACGTTTTAGAATTATTTTAGTTTTTTTTAAGTATTAATTTGTGTAAGAAATGTCCACTTGAATGTCTGTTGTTTTCATTATCTGTGTTAAATTTTCGCTTTTTTCACTCTCTAAATTTGAACCTAAATGTGTAAACTTGTAATTGGTGTCATGTAGTTATAATTGTATGTTTATTTAATAAGTATCTGCACTGTAAGTTTACCGAAATAAACAAATAAAAAAAATAACAATTAAGAATGTTAAAAAGAAATATTAGCTTAGCGTTATTTTAACATAACAACAGATTTATGACACTTTTCCGGTGTTCTGCAACAGTGTTTCTCAGATATGCTCAATGTTATAGCAGTATGTTTGTGCATAGATCGAAGGTCGCCCATCTTTATCAGAGTTACACACAACAATACACTTTGTCAAAGAAAATTACCACAGGTGAAGCCGAAGGTCGAGCGTCGTTCATATTAACGATATACCTACTTTATCTAAAACAGTAAGTAAATCACTAAGGGCAAGGCCTAAGGCCGAGCTACGCTCAGGTAAACGATATGATTTCTCTTCTCGAAGTAGCTAAGTCACTACGAGAGAGTACATTTTGAAATCAATAAACGTCTATAAATACACGATAAATTATGGTAATGTTTCTAAAAGTTTATCGTGTGATAAAACGAAAAATTTTTGCACTCAGCGACACTGTTCAACTTATGAGAGAGACTTTGTATGTTTAGGAATATCGTGTAGAGATTTCGTAAAGGTGAAAATTTCCTAAATATTGTACCGCTAGTCGGTCAATTAGAACTCAACTCTGTTCTCTGTGCCATCTGGCTTAGTTATCATGGACTCCAACTGGAATGAATGTGGATACCCGCACCGCCAAGCCTGCAAACTCTGCTGCTACAAAATACACCATTAAAGCACATATTGAAGTTCACGTTTGTTTATTTATGTTTTTGAAAGAATTGTACAACTGATTCATTTAGAAGTAGGAGTCCGAAAACCAAAGAAGGTCTCGGGACAGGCCCTATAAACCATCGGTGAAAAACAAAAGCATCACGTCACGACTCACGACCCTCTAGAAACGGGGTTTGACCCCTGACAGCTCTGATCCTGCGCCTAATCCTCGGCCTCCTCCTACGCTCCTTTCGGAAACACTCGGGTTGACTCGGCTCGAGAGCTAACCAACTGAATCCGATATTCGTTTGGTCGTTTATGTAATTTGTTGGCTCAGTGGTATAAGAGTGTACGATTTTTATTTTTTCGATCTCGACCATGGGTTCGTGTCCCTTTTGTCAAAATTTGTTTTTTTTTTAACCAATGTTAGAATTAGAATTAGGGTGTTAGAATTAGGTTATGGTTATTTTTTTTTATAACCACCTAAGAAAGCTTTATTTTCGGAAATACAAATGTAACAAAAACGACATGCGCCGCCTCAAGATGCGTCGCCGGCACCTACCTTCTCGGAGGTGATATTGGCTGGTTGGAGCATGTGCTTTGGCCCACAGACCTCGAATTTTACGCTGTCGCTTTGGCCACTCCGTCTCAGCCACCAATACCGGAACCGGATTACATAAAAAAAGACTGCATGGGCAAACTGCCATGCCAGAACAGCGTTGATAGTCTTCCCGACCGGCTGGGGTCGAGCCTGCGCAGTATTATTGCTCTGTGCGTGAGACTAGAAGTATCCAAAGAGTAAAGTATGGCAGTATCTTCCGAAGCGGGGCAGTGGGTTGGGTATGGTTGGTGTTGCGAAGTAGGTTAGGTTATGTTTCTTTGAAGTAATTTCATTCATAGGAGCGTGGGTAAATTCCATGCTCTGCTGGAATTCATCTTTGTAACGTGTGTAAGTAGCTTGCTGTTTGAAATAAAAAACCTTGCAACTTCGCTGTAATTAAAACTATTTCAAAATAAATGTCAAAATTCGAATTACTTATATATCTACTTAAAATGATATAAAATGAAATTATTTTATTGTAACGTAAATTATGCATCGAAAATACATACATACCACACGCTGTATCCCAACAATCGGGATAAACAGAGTATTCGGTGTTGTGCTGCAGGTAGTCTGTAAATTACAGCGCAACATCGACCACCACGTTTAGCTATCTAATAGGACTAGAAACTATCAAGCAACACGTAGTTAAGGCACGAAGACCCAGCTGCTACATGGCTCGTCGGAAGGACCGTACCAAGGAGAGAGGTGGCTAACTAGTCGCCCTTTAGCACGGCATCTTGTCCTTATCCCTTACTCGCCTTTTATGAAATGCACGTGGAGTGACGCAGTGGGACTATTCTTGTTAAGTAACGTCCCCACACAGTACTCCATAAAAACAACAAAGAGAAATATAGATGGTCCAGAAGAAAAAAAAATTTAGGTTATGTGCTAACTTGATCGACAAGGATGTGGAGACAGCTGTGACCTAAAGTCGTTGATTGAAAGACTTCACATTATAATATATTTAAATTTAAACACGAGAAAATCTTTTACTGTTTTAGTAATTTATATGAAAAACCGCTGGCAACTATATGTATGTACTATAAACTGTTGATTTTCCAAATATATAAAAATAAAATAATAGAAAGGAATGCAAAATATATTTGTCGTGTTGAAAGAACGCATGATAAGTACAGGCGATTTATGGTGCGAATGTGATTGGTAGGGTCGGCATGAGTAGCTATATGTAGCAGACATGCACCTAGACTCTAGACCAGATCGGGCATGTACAAAAAGGTCAAATTCATGGTGCTCTAACTGCCACTTTTGGACGACTCTCCAATTTTCCTCCAGTCATTCCGGCCTTCAACGATACGGAACCACTGCTCTCCGCCGACGTACTTGTCGTCATCGTGTGTCCCCCAATAAACGTCCGAAAAATCGATTAGTCACAATATTGAATAATAGCTGGCGCCACAGGTTTTTATACATTGCAACATTGAAAGACAAAAGATGGGCGCATAGCGGATAGATGCGGAAACCTCCGTGCGCGAGTAAAAGTCGCACTTAAAAGATTTTTTAAAAGTTCAGTAGGTATCTTATGATATGAGGTGTCAGTCAAACTCAATAATATACATTTAACGGTATAAGCGCGTTTTTTGTGCGCCCATCGGCGGCGGATGGCTGAGCGTGATTTCGCGAGGAGTGGTGTTTATTGGCTGTGTCTGGTTGCACGATGGGCTCTTGGGCATACCTACCGTGGCAGTGCGTTAAAAAATTTATCGAATTTTAGAACTGAAACAACTGGATAGCCACTTGTGTGAAACGCGACTTTCAATGTCAAAACTGAGCGAATGAATAATTGTTTGTGAATATTATTAGATGCTTGCATCGTTTCTTCCAAATAACCTCCAGACATTGCATTCATCATATTTGAGACGCTATAATTAAACTTGTCTACCTTTCTACTAAAATGCACCGCCTGCCGTCTATATGCATTCGCACACAGCTCGAGGACAGCTCACCCGATTAGCATGCGGTTTTCGCTAATGCAATCTGACCGGATGATTATAAGCGATAATAGATAAAAGGTCTAACCTTTTGCTATTAACACACACACACATATAGGCAACAGAAGGTATTATGTTACTTGTTTTTATATGGAAAAATGCGAAACTTTTATAACGGCTTGGAAATTTTGTATGTAATTGTTGGTCTGTAAAATATCTGTTGTGTATAGCTGTTAAGTTATCTTAATAAATAAATAAATAATTATAATATCAATAAATATAATTCAGAGCATCGCGCTAGCTGTTGGGCAGTCGTCGGGTAGAAAGTGGTCGCAGTAGGGTTGCAAAATCTGCGTCAGTCACTTTTATAAATAATTAGCTTTTACCCGCGGCTTCGCTCGCGGTAGACTCGGTATAATAGCAACTTTAGGATTTTTCAATTTTTTTTATTAACGGGCCTTCTTTTTCATCTTCGAAAATTTCACGACACACCATATTAAATTTATGCTCTTCCTACACAGGATTCTCTGAAGCCAGCTCTCGAAATTAATGACTCGTGGACTGTAATAGGGTTTATTAATCTTGTAAATTTTTTTTTTGTAGTTTGTAAATTAATCTTGTGTAAACTTGAAAAATGGTGTAAATGTGTAATGTTGTTAATTTGTATAAAGTTCTTTAGATTTAATTTAATTTTATTATTAATATAGGCTAGGCTTAAAAACAGCGGCCCTTGAGAGACTCGAGTGGCCATATGCTGCGCCTACGCCCTATCTTTTGTATTATGTTGCTCCATTTGTGTTAATGTAATATATTATAATGTAATGTATGTGTACAACTGAATAAAATTCTATTCTATTCTATTCTATTCATACAGAAAGCATATGAAATTTTGAAAACTAAAAACATTGGCTACTTCGTGCGTAATGTAAGCTGTATAATATGTAGGTAATTTATCAGTGAAAACTTTCATTTTATCCGAGGATGTCAAAATGTTCTCATTACTTCCCTGCGAACTCGCATTTAATTTGTTGAGGTGTTCGAGCAAATCAGTCAGAAAATGTTATGGTGGATATCTATATAAATAGATAGACGAAAAATATGCTTGCTCTTTTCTTCCCCTGTTTTCATGCAAATTTTCAGAATTCGCGGCACACCTGGATGCCACTCGCGGCATGTTCCGCGCCGCGGCACACCGGTTGAAACCCTCTGCTCTACTTTTTTTTATTTTTTATTTTTTTTATATATATATAAAACGGAACGTGTCGTGTTAAACATACATAATGTTTAAGGTAAACTCTGGAACCACTGAACAGATTTTGATGCGGTTTGCACCAATGTACAGAGTAGTTCTTGAGACTCACTATAGGATATATACCATCACGCTATATTTAGCTCAGCCCTGAGGCAAAAAAAATATAGGTAGTATAGAGAGAGATAAGAGCAGCGATCGTATTACCGTACTAGCTTTTGCCTGCGATTTCGCTCGCGATAAACTCAGTTTAACAGCATATTAATCAGTAATTAATCATTAGCATTAAATTAATAAATGAACATAGACAGTCTTGGAAGGAAATCTCCGATAATTTTTTAAATAAATTGACTATATTTACACTTATAACAACGCGATAAAATAATGTTCATATTAGATATTTCTAATATATTATATAAGATATTACTATTTACCCCGGAGAAACGTAGACACGACCGTTTAGTTTTATGGCATGCTTGTATTTACTTCACTTGTCGGTTTTAGTAGGGTCAAACAAATTTTGACCCACTTCCACATATCCGATCGATTTACGAATTGTATTTTATTTTTATCAATTTTGGTAATGTTAATTATTTCTTCGGTTATTATATTAATTTATAATTTAATGCATGAGCTGCTTCTATAATTATTACAATATTTCATTTTATAATAAATTAGATTATTTTTAATAGAATTTGTACACATTATACAATGTTTTACTCAATAAAATGTTTTCATTGTAAATGTTGTTATAAATGTAACATTTTAACTGTACTGCACGCACGTTAGCGGCGGAGGCGGAGGCGGCGCGCGGGTGACTAGGCAACATCTGCGCGGGCGCAGTCGAAGCACCCATCACGCCGACACGGACCTGCGTGGCCGCATAGCACGCATGCGCGGCAACGCGCCACGGCCAAGGGCGAGGTCGCCAAGACGCACGGGCGGGGCAAGAAGGTGAGACGCGTGGTAGTGTGCTGAATCAAGCTTATTTATGAAGTATGAAGGGTATTTTTCATGTATTTTTTATGATATATACGGGTGTTTCAGTATATGCTTGAGAAACTTCAGGAATAGAAAGTACTCAATATTAGAAGAAAAAAATTCTTATCCCTCAAATCGAAATTCTGAATATTTTTTTTCATACAAAAATTGAAAATTTTAATAAAAACTCGATGGACAGTGAGTATGGGGAGATTTGGCAACAGTGCTGTCTAGGTCTAGGGAGGGCAATGACCTAGTCCAGTCCCCTTTTTTTCTTTTGATGTTACCTACACGCAGTTCAATTCTATTAGTTAAGCATGTAAGTTATCATTTTATGTTTATTTAATAAAGATGGACGTTAACCGTCCACCAAAACGCGATTAAACGATTTTCACCAAAAACTACTATAAAATGACCGAATCTGGGAAAAACTTTCAGAGCTTTCCGTCTTCAAATATGGACCCCTTTCGAACCCTGAAGTTACGAAACACACTGTATAAGCTACCTATATGCAATGTACTGAAACTAGTAAAAATATATTTTAGAATTGAACAAAATATCTAATTATTTATTGCACGCCAGTTACAAAGCACACTAGACTGGACTTATCGGTCTTGTATTCACTGTACCGAGTGTGGCTCGTTGATTGCTAGAAACGAATAGGCCCACTGCATCTCTCCCCGTGCATGTCGTAAAAGGCTACCAAGGCATAAGGACAAGATGCCCTGCTAAAGGGCGACAGGGTCTTACGACCACGGTGCTTCCAGTCATGCAGTAGGTAACTTTACTTGCAGCTTGATAGTAATATCGTCCTAATATTTTGCTAAATGTGTTGTTCGGTGTTGTGCTTTAATTTATCAGAGTTCTTGCAGCACAACATCGATTACTCTGCTTACCCAGATTGTCGGGATACAGCACGAGCGTGCCTATAATTTTGGTTCGAGGGGGGGTTGGGTTAGGTTATGATATGATTATGATTTGATTAAAGGAAATTCCAATACTGGAATAAGCCTAGAACATTTTCTAGGTGGTAGAAACCATTGCATCCCCAGTTAATGTGCAAAAATTGTGGTTAGAGGTGTGAGCCTCTGAAGCCTCACTTTTATAATATTTTTTATTTATTTTGTTTCCAGGGCGGAATTGAACCGCGTATATCGAAATGCTACTTCAATACGTCCCTAACCTAACCTAACCTACATAACTCAGTTCGTCCCAGCCCGCGGGGACGTATTGAAGTAGCATTTCGATATAGGCGGATTGAACCTCATGTTGCACGCCTATAGGATACCGTGTGATGGAATATGTATTGTCCCAGTCTAGTCGACCAAATTTTGTTTAGCTATCATTTGCTTTAAATACGGGCAGATTAAACATGATTATCAAATGGAACAATACAAATATTGTTTCGCTACCTCAGTTATTGGGTGCATTATGCCAGTTCATTTCAAATAATTACCTAAACTAGCAAATTACCCTCCGAACTTCCTGATTGACCAACTTACCAGTGACCTTTCCGCGTACCAGTTTCTTCCTCATTTCGGAAAAGTGGCGAATTGCCGCCGCGCCGCGCCTGCCATGGAGTTCGCCTTGGTTTCATTGGCCATCATTTTAGCAGGTCGGCCGAGTGATGGATGAGCCGTTGGCTCTGTTACGAAACACAACGGGTTCCATTCCATACGCGCGGCCCGCCCGGCGCGCGCCACTTCATCATTTGGAGTTTATTGTGGGCTTTTTTAGGGTTCCGTGCCTCAAAAGAGGAAAACAAAAACCGGCAAAGTAATTTTTATCTTTTATTGAAACTCGTACTTCTGTCGTATAGCTAATCCGTCGAATCCAAGAAGCTGCCCAATCCACGAATCTGTCGAGCAGTGAATCCAGAATCTGTCCAAAACCGAACAAAGGAACTCGCGCACCGAGGGTTCCGTATCGCCATGTCATGCCCAGCACCACTCACGCCATCTATGGCGTGTTTTATAAATACTTCATTTTAGTTAAAATTCATGATTAGTTCAAATGCTTCATACTCTTTTCGTTAGATGGCGCGCATATACTTTTTAGTTTCTTATATAGGGACCCCATGATTTTTTTACTTTTTCTTATTTTTATTATTTGTTGTTACATCGGCAATAATAACACATATTCTGTGAAAATTTCAACGGGCTACCTATTACGTCTCAAGAGATACAGCCCTCGGACAGACGGACAGACAGACAGACGGCGTAGGCTTAGTAATAGGGTCCCGTACGACGGATACGGAACTCTAAAAAAGGATTCAGTACACGCCTGCCTTATAGGAGCACTCTTGTGTCTGTCCGTCCGTCTGTCACAGACTAATTTCTCCGAATCTACTAGATGAAAAAAGCTTAAATTTGTTACATACTCGTATACAGAATGATTCAAGATAGGCAAGAGAAACTTCAGGAATAGAAAGTACTCATTATTAGAAGAAAAAAAATCCTTATCACTCAAATCGAAATTCTGTTGTTTTTTTTTTCATACAAAACTTGGAAATTGTAGCACCTAGTCTTAAGAAAATTGGCAACGTAAAAATGTATGCAGAATGGGCATTTGTGCGTAGTGCTTCGTTGTCATTTCGCACGACTCACGCGCCCCGCTGAGCTCGCTGTCGCGTAGAACAAACGTTAACCGTCCATCAAATAATGATAAAACTATTTTCACCAAAAAGTACTATAAAATGACCGAATGTGGAAAAAAGTTACAGAGCTTTTCGTCTTCAAATATGGCCCTCTTTTGAACCCTGAAGTTTCTCGTGCCTATCCTGAATCACCCTGTATAGAGTTTGATGACCTAATCACGGACGTATAGCGTGTTAAAGTTCTCACGGAAAACGGAATGGTATACGGAACCCCAACCCGCTCGCTGCCGTGTAGGTAGCGTCGCATAGTGGGGTCTCACCTTTTATGTAAAACTGTAGGTTTCTCCTTTACCTAACTAGTGTGAAAAGGTTTCAGAGGTAATAGTTATCTTGACTTTTTGAATAACTTTCCTTCCTGCTCATCCCAACAATGACGACGGATTGTGTATGTACTGTGTCCTCTTTGAATTAAATTCTTATGCTGAATTGAATATAAATTAATATATAATATTTTTATTATACTTATAACTTACTATACTATACTTATGACTTACTGACTTTCAATGATTTTTTTTTATGGACACGGTTGACTACATCACCTACAACATCCGTCAGCCCATAACACCGGGTGAACTTGGTGCCGTCAGTGCTTCCCTTCAGCCGTGTCGGCTACACTGAACTGGACGGAAAACACAAACTATTTACATAGCCGTTTCGACCGACCTTTCATTCAGTGCGGTGGTACCAAGTTGGTACTACCAACCCGGGCGGGTTAAACCCTACCACCTAGTAATATAAGAGGGATTCATAACCCTTAGTCGCCTTTTACCACATACACGGGGAGAGATGCAGTGGGGCTATTCTTTTAAAGTACCGGCCCCACACGGTACAAAGGCTGTGTGAAATGATGTAGGCTTCATTTGAAAAATGTATGCAACAAGTCGACTAACATTCTGCTCATCTAAAGATCTGGATTCGCAAACTCCGCGTTGAAGATGTAATAAAACAACACATTCAATACAACTTTTTTTTTTAATAAACACAATATGTACCTATTCTCAAATCAAAACAAACGTGCAGTTCGCATAATAAAGTTTTATGGCTTGGTAAAGGGAATCTCAGTTCACTAAGCCATAACATTTTGTTGTGCGAGCTGCACGTTTGTTTTGATAATAGTATAACTAATTAACATACAGAAACAAATGACGCACAACTCAGAATATAAATACCTATCATTTGAACGCAAACTAAACTGCTCAAGTAATATTGGAACTATAATTTCTTAAAAATTCTAAATATAAATTATTAATACATTTAACATTATATACAAGGAATGAGGTTATATTATTATACTTACATTAATTGCTTAAATACTTAACCTAACAAGGAAATGTACGAGCATAATGCATCTCGCATCTAGTCTAGAGAAAAGCTAAAGAATTTTTAAAATTCATAAGATTTTATTTATTTTTTGGGCTTTATTGACAAAATGTTCACATCTATTCGAAAATGAGTGCGCGTATTCATTCTCTTATCCGTCCAATATTCTATAACTCATCATTCACCTCAAAACAGTATAATGAAATTAATGTAATAAAAAAAAATATTAATTAATAATTTAACGATCATAGAGGAAATAAACCAAAACTTAATTTTCAAATTAATCACGGACACGTTTCATACATACTAGTGTTGGTTTGTCAGAGTAAACAAATTACAGACATAAAACAAATACAACACTGCTAAAAAAAGCATACTCCAAACTAAAATGAAATTTACTAATTCCATATTAAAATAAACATATTAGTCTCTTTAGGTAAAGACAGACCTACCAAAATGCTAAAGGGGAATGTAAATTTCGACGAACACAAGTTCCACTTATGAAATTGTATTAAATGGAAGTTTCAGTAATATTTTATAAATATGTATATGAGTTTCATTCGCGCAAACTCTCAAAGCATGTTTCGAGTTATATAAATAACGATCGTAAGTTATGCTTCCCATACATCCATCTCCGCCGCCATTCGATGAAGTTTTTCGTGCATCGCCTTCAGACTCTGATTATTTCAGAACATGCTGAAGTTCTCAACAGTGGAAACTGTCGTGGGTGCGGAATGGGCATTCCTCTTTTATCTTTTTTATCATCTTTATCTTTATTTTTATCTTTATCTTTATATTATATATAATTCTTCTGTACGTGTGTTTGTCACCTAGCTCCGCCTAAACGGCTAGTCCGATTTGGCTGAAATTTTGTGTGTATATTTGAGTGGGTCCCTGGATGGTTTGTAAATACAATTGAACCCGGTAGATGGCGTCGTGATAAGTCCACGCGGACGAAGTCGCGGGCACAGAGCTAGTTTTATTTAAATTTCCACTTTCAAAATAATGTTGGAATGCATTATTTAAATAGGTCCTTAGTATTTCTACACATCATATTTCCATTACAAGCATAACTTTGCTTTGTTTTTTTTTAGCAAATTTACAAATTAAAATAATGGAAGTTTACAGACAAACGCATACTAAGAATATAGTTAACATAATTTTCTCAACGTGGCTGCCACTTTTATAATACATACAAGTGGTTTTAGCTCACGAAGGCGGGTTGGTTTTAGTTGTGTGTGTGTGTGTGTGTGTGTGTGTGTACACGAACACGCACGCGCTCAGTGCCGCCCGAGCCTCCGTACACGAGTAACAAGTATGGCTCGCCCGCCTTTGTGAGTTAAAACATCTGTTGCTTAATTCATCAATTACTTATTTATTAATAGCTCAGTTGGAGATTTATTTAAAAACTTTACAACAATATTGAAACCGGTTTTATAGACAAAATGGATTCTGATGTACTTTACCGCATTACTTCACGATAAGTCTAGTGGTGGTGGTGGTGGTGGTACAAATTGCTGTGAAGTTGTTATGGTTGGGTTGGGTGGGGCTTAGAGGAGTTATGAGCTAGATATGTGGTGGTATCGGGAGAGTATACGGGAAGTGTAGGGGTGGTGGCGAAAAGGCGTTTGGTAAACGGGGGTTTATGGGTGGTATAGGATAGGTGTAGGGGGTGCCATAGGGTAGATTTAGGGTTTGCACAGGGTAGGTTTAGGGGTGGTATAGGATAGGTCTAGGGGGTGGCATAGGGTAGATTTAGGGTTTGCACAGGGTAGGTTTAGGAGTGGTATAGGTAGGTTTAGAGGTGGTATAGGGCAGATTAAGGAGTTGTATAGGAGTGCTGTAGGTTGGTTTAGGGGTGGAATAGGATGGTTTAGGGGTGGAATATGATGGTTTAGGAGTGGTATAGAGTATGTGTAGTGGTCGCGAGGGGAAGGCTTAGGAGCGGTATACACGGTGTTGCAGTTGCCCCCGTAATATATTCAACTGACATAAGGGGGTTATTTTATATGTGAAATAAAACAACTTCAAATGAAATGAAACATAAAAAAATGTTTTTTTTTCATACAAATTTTAAATACCTATTCTCAAAATGTATGGAGAAAAAAAAATTTTTTTTCTTCAAATTAAAAAGTCGTAGAACAAAAGTTGTTCTATTTCACGTACAGAATCACCCCCTTTCGGGTTTTACGGTTGGGGTTGCAACACCGTGTATATAAGGTAGGTTGATTAGTGGTGGTGGTGGTGGTGGTGGTGGTAGAGTGCAGGGTGGTAGGGCTACTTGAGGTCCTCGTCGTCTGCGAGCAGCTCGTCGCACTCTCGCTCCCAGTGCTTGTCGGGCGCCTTCTCCGCCACCACCTCGTAGTCGCGCAGCTCCGCCTCCAGCTCCGCCTCCCATTGCTCTGCGCACACACACACATTGCGCAAGCGCACACATCAGTTCACCATAATCACGAGATTTAACCTACTACGCTACGCTACGCTATGCCGTGTTCTCCGCATCATTTTGTACTATCACTAGAGGCGCTGCTCCGTTTCTTCATACAAAATGATGCGGAGAACACGGCGTAGCGTAGTAGGGTAAATCTCGTGATTAGGGTACAGTTAACCTCGACACATAGGCAAGTGATGCAAATACTACATAAAAAATACTCCAAACTACTCAACGTTCTGAATGGTATAAAATGATTGGGTGGTCCGTCTTGGCATTTAGCATCTAGTTCTGAAGGAAACTTTAATAATTTGATCTGACAATGGGTCAGCATGTGAACCTTGTTAAGTACCGTAAAAATAAATAAGGGTGAGTCGGGTATTAAGTAATATTTTCATATTTTGAAAAATTTGCATGGTAAACGGTAAAGAAGAACAAATTTCACTTATTTTTCATACACACTCTAGACAAGAAAAATAAAAAGTTGTGTACAAATAGAGAGAGAGTAATACCCACCTCGAGCGGACTTTCCCATCAATACTGAATATTGAAGACCAATATTGATACAAATATTGACCGTGTAATGCCAGATGAAGTAAGATGAAATTGACAACAGAATGATTATTTTAGAATAATATATAATTAATATTTTAATTACAATAACTAACTATAAATGCCAATTTATTAATAACTATTCAAATAACTTTACTGAACCCGACACCGACAATGAAAGGATGCCCGTCGTGCCACACTCTCTACTCATAACAAAAACTCAACTTAACACAAAGCCAAACCAACTAAATGTGACACCAATATCCTTTTATTGTCTTCATCATACAATTTGGAGGGTGGGGTGGTAATGCAACAACAAAACATACAATACTACGAGAAATATAAAAAAAAACATTAAAACAACAATAATTTTTATTTGATACCACCCACTAAATGTACCTAAAATATATATACAATGCTTTTAAACAATATTTGCATGTTACGTTTCCTATAAGATGCGGTGGAAATAAACTTTAGTAATTAATTTGTTTCTAGACGAATGCAGAATACACTACACGTGGGCCGAGGCCGCACCGCATTCTATCCACGTTTTAAAAGGAAGTATAAAATGTGAGATTGAAGTGAGATTTGAAGCGTTTCCGAAGGCTACGAGAATTCACCTTCTCAATTACATAATAGAAAAAATAACATTATTTAAAATGGCAAATAATTTCTCAAAATGAGAAGATCTTTAACATTTTTTCGGTTGCATGGTCCAAAAATAATTTAATTACTTTAAAATCACCAACATTTCAAAATTTAGATGTCACTATTAATTTGTGAAATTGATCGACCTGTGGCACCAAATTTGAATGTATTTTAATTTCTTTCTGTGTGCCCATAAAGTGAGCCGTGGACTTGTGCAAGCTTACAACTAAGTTTGTTCTTGTTTACGCACTAGTTTACGCATTTAGCCTGTGGCTACAAGTGCGGTTACAAAGTGATTGCTTTCACTAGATGCAATTTATATATTGCTTCATTTTCGGTGTGGCGTCTAGAAGAAAGAAGTTCTTTAGAAAATTATACGTAAGCTAGAGTTTGGACAAAAAAGGAAGTACAGATCTGTAGCCTTCGGAAGAAGTCCGCAACTCTTATCGTTTTTTTTAATAGACATAATAAATAACACGTACAGATGTATAGTCGCAAACGTTTACAATACTGACAACATTGGATAGACTTGAAAAAGATAATATCTTCACCTCATTTACATATGCTTAAACTCGTAGGTAGTTTCGAGAAACACATACGTAGATAGATTCAAAATACACGATAGCCAATTTTACATACGAGGACACATAGTTTTTTTTTTAATACATTTTCGGACATCTTCACTATAACTTTAAGCTTTCAGACATCAATGAACTTGAGAATATAGACCATGTAAAATGTATATACATATTATAATGATTTTATATCGACATCGATTCCGTTTTCCCTTCCGTGCGTCCGACTTTGGAATTGATTTTTTAAATGTTCACTACGCGCATTTGAGTTTATGTAGAAACGTCTATACAACTCCTGCAATTGACCTAAAGCTGAAGAATTATGAATGAAACATTTCAGCCCACTCCATATAGTCCCGTGCGGGAATCGAACCCGCGACCTTCACATTGCAGATCATTATAAAGTACAATATACGGTGTTTCATAAATAGTTGGCCAGACTCGAAAGAGGGAGTAAAACTAAAAAAGTTTTTTTCGGTGACTTTTTAATTTGCTGTAAAAAAATTAACTTCCACACGAAACAGAAAACATAAAAATGAAAAAATATGACCTCAAAATAAATACGTCATAAGCAAAAGTGTATCAGTTTCTGACACATAATCACAAACTTCTGGCAAAAACAACCATCATAACAAAAAAACACAGTGTATGCCTGCAGGTATTGTCTATAAGTTTCTACGCAACGTCGAGTTGCAAAGGACAACAGCGCGCAGAACGCACGCACGCGCCGACACTTTGTCCCCAGTTGGTGTTCCTACACGAAGACACAATATTCTACATCGAGCGGAGGCCGAGCCGCGAGCCGATCGAGCGCGGGCGCGGCCGCCGGCCTCGCTGCGCGTTTTAACGTACAGTCAAAGAAAGGCGAGACGACATATCTAGGCCTGAATTATTATCACCCATTGATGCTTTGATTAAACCTTAACAATTACATCAAAGTGCAAATGCAAATACACTCTCCGCGCCGACACTGTTACCTAAGCGCCAAATACACTCCATGATACCGAGACGCCGATCTGTCCCAAATACACTCTTTGACGCCGACATCGGTCTACGCCAAATACACTCACCAAGAGATCAGCGGCAAACGCGATACCGCGATATCGATATGTTGGGCCAAATACACTCATGGACACAGTTCCGCTGCAAAAACACTCCTTGCGCTAACAACGATGCGCGCCAAACACACTCCAATAGATTATCTACTCCGGTTTTCGGCAAATAGACTCACCGACACTGATATCGGCAAATACACTCTTCGACATAAACACCGGTTCGAAACTATGCACTCTAATCGTCTCGATTTCACCTTGCATAGACCATTATTTACCCCGTCATACACTTAATTGGATAAACAATTATTTTACTCTACTGTCACTCTTACCTACTAATTCGAGAAACACATAAATTGTGAGCACTGTAATCAATAGATCAATGCATACCTAAAACAGACTGCAACTCAAACTGAACATCTCGGTTGACTGGAAGAAATTACGCGATAAGTCCGTCTTAGTACAACTGTTTTGTTATACAGTATATTGCTTATTTCTTGGTGTTTTTATTTACTTTTATGTGCAACACAGACAAACGGAGTTTCAAAGTTGAAATTGTTCCGATCTTATACATCCTTCAAACTTGGTAAATATGTTATAATATCCCAGAGAACAAAGAATGTTCAGTTTCCAACTAAGTAATTTGGTTGCTAAGTCCATTAATTTTCCACAAGGAATTAATTATCCAATTTTCGGATATTCGGTACTTTCGATAAATGGTGCAAAGTTTATATTCCTTATATTTCTTCGGCCATCAATCGAAAATCGACTTTCCAACCACTAAATTTATTATGACAAAAAGTATCTATGAAAAAATTCGAATATTAGAATGAGAAATATGGGATACCGAATTACATTTTATTGAATTGACCGAGCCACCTTACTCTGTGATATGTTCTATGGACTTGGAACATCGTGTTCGTGTTTTGGTAAAATTGGCCGGTTTGATGGCAAACATATTAATGATTAAAAGCGAATTTAATGATAAGAGTCGATTGAAACATTCACGCAAACTACTATAATAAATCCATTGAAAGTATGTTTCAACGTCACCATCACATCACGCAAAAACAAAAATATTTCAACATTGCCACAATGAATGTGTCAGTGCCCGAACGCATTTAGTATGATTAAATAAACATACAAAATTAATAAAACATTAAAATATAGTTTTAAAACTGCAGAACGTTTAGACACAACCAACTTTGAGCAAATTTGGAATTTGAGCAAGCGGAAGCAAGCAAGCACTATGGACACGTTCACAAACCAACTTTGCTGGAGAAGAAAAAGTTGAACAGAAGGCGACAGGAGAGAGATAGAGCGAGAAAAATATATACAAAAGTTTGCAAGAAACAGAAAGTCAGAACACAGCCCGGGGGAAACAAGCTTCTTCGAGTTATGGCATTGGCAGAATTAAGATGTCAGCCGACGTAGGTATTCCCTAGGGTAACCCCCTTAGGACTTACCTCACTGAACTAGATAAAAAAATATTTTAACTTTTTTTAGAGTTCCTTGCCTCAAAAGGATAAAACCGGAATCATTAGGGAATGACTCGGAACTTCCACCGTGAGTCCGTCCGTGCATATGTTTGCGACAGCCGTATTTGTTAGCTGGGATTTGCAAGGATATCCCTTTAAGGTGGAACAATTTAAGTTCAGACATCACTGAGGATATGGCACCCAGAAAGTGTTCTAGACGGCAGAGAGCGGGAGAGGGGTGAGAGGAGCGGACGAGGCACCAACACACACACGGCAGCAATGTCCACACAGCAACACACAGTCCAGTACACCACTACCGACCAAATTGTAACATCTTAATAATCGAGGGTTACAAATAGTTTTTATACGTTTATCTTAATAACATGCTATTACCTTCTTACGGATAGAATATTGTTATACTTCGTAACATTTATATTAGACATTTAACAGAGTGATCTGCGACAAATGAATACGTGAGTAAACTAAAATCGAGCTCAGTCGCTACAACAGGAAATAGACAGTGGTTTTTATTATATTTAATAATACATATAAATATATACAAAATTGTCTCTACCGTCTTCCGACGGTAGCGTGATACGTAGACGCTCGCAGCTTGTGTACAAGGTAGTATTATAAAGGACTAATGCCCGAACGACAATAATGTGATATGAATGAGGTTATCATGTACGGCACTAGAAATGATAAAACATAGACTATCGATTCACAGGACATAATTTTTGAACAAATCATGTGTGGGCCCGTGATAACTGACTTCCTACTGCGTGTCGCAGCCGCCGCGACGTCCTGTCAACTTCATCTCTTTACCTTTAACCTTTTTCGGCGTCGTTCACTTTGATAGGTACAATGACAACAATGTAAGAGAAATTCTCATGGTGCCTCTAACAGAATGCTTGAGAATAGCATCTCAGGAAACATTATTGTAGACAGACGTACCCTTAGGAACTAGTCTTCATTAAGAGAGATTGATGTTCTGATGTGGCTGGGAATGGTTAAGAAGATTTAATATAGTTGATGTTAAATTCTGTGAATGGCAATATGACACACATGACTGATGTGAAGTGTCAATCCCGCTTATGAAGATCAATGAAATATTGCCGATGAATGGAAAACACCAATGAAAAAACGCAAAATTCCAAACGTGGAAACTGTTTTGAGGACTGTTATTATCACCGTTCAGAAACCAAGAGTATTTTCTTTATTTTGTTTTAGGGCATGAGGTAATCATATAACATTTTTAGGGTTCCATACTTAAAATGGTGAAAAAGAGGCCCTCCCTTTATACCATTTACCATGGGTGAGACTGCTGTTTGTTTATGTTAGCTCCATAGATCGTATCTTCTCTACTCCTTAACCACTCTATAGAGTACCTAAGCAATAGAGATCCTTCTACACAAACAGTTTCAGTTGATGAAACGTGGAAACTTGAGACGGGTGTATCGAAGCGCGCGACAGATGCGACACGACGTCTAATAAAACTTTATCTAACAGATGTAACAGCGAACTACAACATATTGATTTTGATTAATTCTTTTCTCATAATATTCTCGCTGCTCTGTCGTGCGGTACCGAAGCGTCAGAGAGTCGGAGGTTAGTTTGGATGGGCGAAGCGGGTGTCCGCCACCAGGGTGGCGAGCGAGGCGTCTTGCGTTTAGGCTGCGTCCGGAAACAAGAGAAATATAGTTGAGGCGACCTCGTCGATGCGGGGACCATCAAACAATTGAAAAGGATATAGGCAATCCACATTACCCCCAAATATCTACTAACCTAAGTACAAATAATTTGTATCAGTTAAATTCAAAAGGATACAAAAGCTTTTCTCATACATTTGCATACAATTTATTTCTTCCCTAGCGTACACAAGGCGTGTGACAATGACATACATTATTTGTAATTTAGTCTTTATATGCACATCGTTTATTTTATAATGATGTTCGTGTGCCTGGAGAAGTGATACCTCTATCCTTTAGAATTCTTTGTGTTCTATACTGTGTGAGTCGGTTTTGAGAAGATTAGGAGTACGTAACCTATGTTCCCTTAATTAGTGTACATACCGTTCATCCACTTCTTCTTCTTCTTGATGGGCATTTTCCGCATGTAGGTCGCTCTTCTTGGACCCGTTGTGCGTATCCCCTAATCTCAATATATCCTAACTTTCCTTTCTCTTTCACTCTCATTGTGACACTAATTACGGATACACAGATTACAGATCCCCAAACATTATAGAGGCATATTTTCATCAACATCCCGACGGGAATTAAATTTGTTTAGACTTTTACGAGATTATTAAAAATTTTCAGTAATGTGGTAAATTAAGTTAAATTTCGACAAAAAATTACCTAGTTAGGAAAGTTAACTCGCAAACAACTTTGTAATGGACAATTTCCAAGAAATAAGGCATGGAAGCTCAGTTCTGTGTTAAGATTAATGTTGGAGTTTGATTGCTGAATTAGCATGGTATAGGTACAGAATACATAAAAAGGTGTTGAACTCAGCTTGCAATGGTTTTACCGAACATATCCGGGCCCATTGGCAACAGAGGAGGGTGTTAACCGAGGTCGGGACTAGCGAGTGGCCACTTTTTAGTTCTCCAACATGCGTTACGTTTCGGCTCGTGGCAAGCCCTCTTCAGCTAGTCTGCTACGACTAGGACGCGGAGAACCACCAGTCCCGCTCTCGACCTCCCCCTCTATACCTGTTCATATTCTGTAGGATTCCTTCGGTGACACTTTCGAAGCACTCTTTACATATGAGCTTATCGTCAATCATGGCAGGCCTAGATTCTTGATGACTGCAGAGCGACTTCGCTGATAGTCCCTCTTGCTTCGACTTCCACAGCGAAGATATCAGTCTTAAATTCGTTTCTAACTATCCGGTCTACTAAGTTGCAGTACTAGTTTACTTTGAAATTGTGTTATATGTAATATGTTACTTTCCCATGGAACTGTAATTTCAAAAGTACTACATGATTTATCGCTTTTGGGAATATGAGTATGTTCCGGTCTGTGTGCTGTGGTAAAGATTTCTGAAGGCATTTGGTAAAATCTAATTTCAAGTCCTTTGCTGCTCCCGAAATTTGTAACTTATAAAAAACATCGTAGTAAATACAATTCAACTTGTTTTTGTGAAATCCTATCTGGGTGTTGATGAAAAAATTACTCCGAATGTGAGCAGTACCCTTTTGACGGCACGAAAGTTTCAAATTTGGGATGTCGCTTTATGAATAAATGATGCGTGTGTACAGCGAACGGTTTTCGTAAGTGCCTTTTCAAAGGTGCAATAAAACACTCGACATGTTAAAATATTCTCTCAGATACAACGAAAAACGTCATGCACAAATTCATGCTGTCAATTCAGGCGCCTCTCAAAGTTGGTGTGTTGCGTTCCGGAATCATGGCTGGAGTGGAAAAACAAGTGTAGTTTGTCATCTCGCCACCATATTGTGTGCAACTTTAGACAGTAAACATATTGAGAGTTCATGAGACACAGTTCTACACGTATATTTCCACTTTATGAAGAAAAACCGAGTTTTCTCTCTTTCGAACTTCTAATAACAATCATTTTTATTCGAAAAAAAGGAAAAAAAAAATTAAACAAAATAAATTAATAAATGTAATGAGTATGTATGAGCAACATAATATAAACATTAAACATAAAGGAAATTGGCTATGTGTATTTTGAATAACCTTCTATTGGCCTTCGTTGCAGTTAGTTGAAAGGAACTTTACCTTTTTTTATTAACTTTAACAGCTTTATCATACTAAAATGTACTTTTTGGTAGAATGTTGAATAATACATTAACAATGAAGGAATTTACATCTTTGCAATGTAAAAGACAAGTCGTCAGACAAAAGGGTATTGAGCATATTTTTTCCCCCAGAAAATGTGTTGTAAATGGTAACATTGTACTATTGTTTCAGTTCAACAGTTATGTACATGTAGAGGTTAACAAATATTGATCAGAATTTTGTTCAAGTTGGAATAAATTTTGTATGGTTCCATAGGTACAAATTAGGTTATATGTAAAACCACGAGTGACGATTTCTGGGAGTGTAGTAATAACGTGGCTATAAGTATGGCGCTGCATCAGCGGTAAAATTTCCACCCGTCTGACTATAGTCATCCATACAATTAATTAGACCCCACACTCTCAAGAATATTAATGTGTCCATTTACCCGTACAATGTATGTCCGTCCGTCCGTCCGTCCGTCCGTCGGTCTGTTCATTAGACAACAATCCTTACCTTCTTCGTTCTCGCGGTCCACTTTCAATGACTTAATTCGCTCCTTCGCGTCCTGTATCGAGTCTACGGAGTTTTTCTCCGATCTCTCCGACTGTATAAGTTTGTCGCTGGCCAGCTTCGCTCTCGTTAAGGCCGCTTTTGGTTCGGGGCTTTCGGTTTCTAAGTGATGTGTTGAATAGAAAGAAACAAAAATAATAATTAAATTATAGCAACACATAATAAGAAAGAAATAGAAAGATGATTTTGTGATATAAAAAAAAAAAGTCAATGTGATAAAAATGAGGAAAACATTTTATAATACAGTTTATTGAAGCGAAAACCTCGATGGTATTTGAGAAAAGATTAAGTTTTCCCCAATTTAAATCCCCATCTATTTTACCAGAATTTTCCTGTACTTCTCAAATTCCCTCACAATTCACGCTTCAAAAAATCCGATCATAACACAATTAATATGCTGAATGTATTTGCATTTTATATGGATGGCTCTGTCGGAAGAGCTTGTCGTTGTTCTTATATGTACGTTGTAGTGCCTAGAATTTTCGCGCGCTATCAAACCAAATCCAAAATAAATTGTTTTCACTCTGAACAGTAATTAGTATTTCATGACTCTCATACGACGTACATACATACATACGTACATACGACATGATGGTTATATAAAGTTGGTGATGGATGTCATGTCGGTGGGGGTACCTTGCGAGTCGTCGGCGCTGGACTGGCGCTGCGCGGCGCCCGCGTCCGCCGCCTCCGCCTCGTTGGCCTGGCAGATGAGCGAGAGGCGGTAGAAGTAGTTCCGCCAGAAGTTCTCCTCCGTGATGCTGCAACACACCGACACACAACGTCTTCATCCTCTGTTACTGCTTACTGCCGTCAAATTGTTTCATTTTTATTTATTTATTTATTTAAAATGCAATTAAGGTCTGTATTGTGCTTAATTACAAATTTACCTGAGCTCTTGCAGCATAAGACCGATTACTCTGCTTCGATTTTTGGCATACTTATTTATTTATTATAGATTTAGACAGAGAATTTGACACGACACACGACTTTTCTAGCACATTTCGAGAGCAGACAACTTTCCAAGAGTTGGAACTGCTAAATAAAAACAATAATATTGACTGTACATATTTTAAGTATAAAACCAAAGCTACTAATAAAATATACTAAAATACAGAAAAAAAAAACAAGAAATTTAATTTAAGATCTCTCTAAGATCTATACTGCGGTGACGCAGTGATGATAATTACGAGTCAATCTGTGCACATAGCAACCCTCAACGCTGTTTTGACAGATAGACAGTGGAGCCAACATAACGGCGAAGGGAACTTTTAGTTGGAACGCTCCAAAAAGGTCGTCCGTGTAACTGGTGATGCTTACACTTTAGGCACGAGGTCAAATCGCATCTTCTCGAGGTTGGGATCCTCGGCCATGATGGCGGTCGCGACCGGGTACATGGCGTCGTAGTCGAACGCGAACTCCACGCCGGCCGGCGGCGCGCGCACGAAGTTCCGCCGGTCCTGCAACATCACACATCACCTCATTCCTACTAATTCCAATTCAAAATCGCACTTTTTAGCGTTCCGTGCCTCAAAAGAGGAAATACTTTATAGGATCACTCTTGTGTCTTTCTGTCTATATGTCCGTCTGTGACAGCTTATTTTCTCCGAATCTACTGGACGTAAAATTTTTTTTGGTACATAAATAGAGTTTGATGACCGAATTACGGATGTATATACTTTTTTTTTCAATACTTATAGATTTTTTTTTCAAGTGTATATGACTTATCCATATTGTGCGAGAGAGATAATGAAATATTTTCTATCCGGTTACAGCACGCATTATATGAGTCATTCATTACAATACTGAAAACCTCATTAGCGTTTCTATTGTGCGATCCAAACCTTTCATATTCGTTTTCGATGCGCGCTAATGAGTCGTGGTTTAGTTTTGCATCGATATATCAGCGTGACCACTGTTTCGCATCCCTATCGAAAATGACGTTTATTTTAGTATAGAAATGAGACTGTGTGAGATATTGAAGAGTTTAAGTATAGGAATGAGACAGTGAAGAATTTTAGTATAGGAATGAGACTGTGTGAGATAGTGAAGAATTTTAGTATAGGAATGAGACTGTGTGAGATAGTGAAGAATTTTAGTATAGGAATGAGACTGTGTGAGATAGTGAAGAATTTTAGTATAGGAATGAGACTGTGTGAGATAGTGAAGAATTTTAGTATAGGAATGAGACTGTGTGAGATAGTGAAGAATTTTAGTATAGGAATGAGACTGTATGAGATAGTGAATTCACAAACGTATAGCCGGGACATTTCGCCGACCAATCTCCGCCTTGACCTTACTTCCTTCCAATCATCTGTGTACACATATCGAGAAGTCTGCGGTACCGAAAGGCAGAAAAACGAAGGCAGCGAGAGACGAACCAATATTGCAAGCTCCAGTTGTGCCAATAAATAGTATACTTTATGTGTATTTATCAATGACACGCGCTCGGAAAAACAAATAAGGTTTCGGGGAGTTCTCTCGGGAAGTCACATATCATCGTCACGTGCCGTGAATCCTTCGAAAGCAATATTGTTATTAGCAATATTCTTTTTCGCTCTTCATTCACAACTTTCGAGATAATCTTAGCTCACTATAAGAGATATAGAGAGAGAGAGATAGAGAGAACATAATTATATTACTGGATAAATGAGAAATGGGATCACATTTCGAACTCAAATCAATCATACTATTTTGTCATTGATGTTGTTCATACAGTGCGTGAAAATAAGATATCCGATGATACAAAAGATAGGGCAAATATACAAGGATAAAAGATGTTTTTTTTATATAATCCGGTATGGGTGGCTGTGTCGGAGGGGCCAAAGCGCATGCTCCGACCAGCCAATATCACCTCCGAGAAGGTAGGTGCCATACCGGAGACTTCCCTGGATTGCTGAACTAGAGGAGAAAACAACCGAGGCTGCTATGCGGCCATCTTACATCCAGTACGGTGGTACCAACCCAGTCGGCTACAATTTGAGCCTACCCCCTAGTAAGGGGCAAGGGAAGGGACCTACAGTTTTACACCGGTTCCGAACGGTGAAGCAGCAGGTGTAGGTATGCACGTAACTTTTTTCGTCAGAAAAAACTCATTGGTACACGCCGACCGGATTCGAACATCGGACCTCTCGCATGAGAAGCCGACGCCCAAACCACTCGGCCACCCGCCGCTTAAATGTAGGTAAAATAGACATGATAAAAGTGGTATACGTGAAGAGTGAAGTTTTACAGACAAAGATTGAGACGTTGTATGATGCAGACTGAGAGAGTGATATAGACAAAGACTGCGCAGTGATATTTAGCCAACCGTGTCAGTTTCCAGAAAACAAAATTTTAAACGACCGATAAATTGTAAAGATGAAGTCTGAGATATGACATAACCATGACTTGCAGATAGATGAAGACTAGAAAAAGACGGAGAGATCGTATATGCAGGTTGAGAGATGACATAGACGAAGACAGAGAGGTGATATAGACGAAACTGAGAAATTGAATATATGAATACTGAGAGGTGAGATACTACAGACCGTAGACAATGAGAGGCACTCTTCCTTGAGCGCGGCCTCGTTGTGCGCGCCGGTCCACGGCGGCACAGCGGCGCCTCCCCCGCGCGCATCCTGCCCCTTGATGAACGCGTCCTGCTCGCGGTTGAACTCTCCCAGGAGGCTCTGTCGACATCATACACACGTACATTTTATGTTTGTTTGTACATTATTGACTCAGAAAAGTTACTCTTCCAAGTGTCGGAGACAGAGGTATGCAAGTTCTGACGAGAAGGGGAAACTCCGTCTCATCTTCTATGCGACTGTGGACCTCTGATCTACAGGAGAAGTATATGGCTGGGGAGAGATATAGCGCACCCAGGAAGTCACAGATATTGCACATCAATTAACTGCACTTCTTACAGAAGGCAACTTCTTCTTAGAGGGCAAACAGTGAAAGTCAAAGTCACAATAGTTCACAAAAGGTCTTGCGCCTCATGTACGAGTACTTTGTACGTCATTATTGCTAACTGTGTTTTATTTGTGGACACTGTACGATTTACATTGTTTATTTTAGATAAGAAAAAGAGTTTTTCCTTTTAGTTACCATTTTATTTATTTCTTTCTTACAAGTTGACATTCGTCAATGTTTTTTGAAACCAAAAAGACTCCTTCATCTTTTTCGTATTGTCTCTGACATATATTGTGGGCGGCATACAACACAATGCATACAAAGATTTCATACTATAGACGTACACTTCCTTAATAAAATAATGTTTTATTCACAGTAAAATAAAAATAATAATTATAGCGACCAATAAAAATTGCTCGACACTGTAAATTTTACAAACACAACATAAATATTTCTTAGATAATAATCATTCATATATTGGAAGAACAGCTATTTTATTAATGGTTCCTAAGTACGTTCCCTTATTTGTGTTTATTTCTACAACTCTTACATTTTTGTCTTTACCACAAATAACTTTAGTAATTCTAGCCAACGGCCATTGTAAAGGTTGAACATTTTCATCACGTACTAAGACCAACATACCTTCTTGGACATTTGGAAACTGTGTTTTCCACTTTGGTCTGTTTTGAAGAATATTTAAATATTGTCGATGCCAGAATTTCCAAATTCCATATGTTGCTAATCGTGTCAGAAGAATACATCAATGTGTTAAATTAGATTTCTGGTATCACACTTCAGGAAAGAATAACCCTGCCGATTGTCTCTCACGAGGCATTGATCCAGATGAAATAGCAATACACGATATCTGGTGGCACGGTCCACCAGAACTAGCAGAACGCGAATTTAAGCCTGAAGTGTTAGTACTAGATTTCTCATTCTTCCCATTACCCGAAACCAAACCGTCTACTCTATGTACAAATTTGCTAGCAGCAGTCACAGAAATAGACTATTTTTCAAAATTTTCCAACCTATCTAAACTACAAAGAGTAAACGCTTTTGTATTTAGATTTATACATAATTGTAGAAACCCAAATTCAAAAATACTTGGCAATCTATTCATTCATGAATTAGAAAGTTCCATTCGTGTGATAATTAAATATTACCAAGATATTCACTTTGCTGAGGAAATAGATTCCCTAATCAAAAAGGGTCGACCTGTATCAAAGACTCTACTGTGTCTTAATCCATTTCTTGACGTAAACGGACTGATGCGAGTTGGTGGCAGACTGAGCAATGCAAATCTGTCATATGATGAAATGCATCCTATCATTCTTCCAAAAAATTGTAATATCACGAATCTCATCATACATAAGGAACATCTAAAACTTATGCATGCAGGTCCCAAATTAATGATAAGTAGTTTAGTAAGAAGGTATTGGATAATCAATGGTATAAGGGAAATAAAAAAAATCATACACAGGTGCACTGTATGTTTCAAACTTAAAGCTAAAATGTCGGAACAACTCATGGGCTCTCTTCCATATGGTAGAGTTAATCAAGCTAGGCCATTTCAAAGAGTAGGCATCGATTACTGTGGCCCTTTTTCTGTAAAAGCAAATACTCTTAGAAATTCTAAGATTACCAAAGGATATGTTGCAATTTTTATTTGTTTCGCAACCAAGGCGATGCACATAGAACTTGTGTCAGACATGACAACGGAAGCCTTCCTTTCTGCATTCAAAAGGTTTGTCAGTCGTCGTTCACTACCAACAGAAGTACATTGTGATAATGGCAGCAATTTCAAGGGTGCTTCAAATCAATTACACGAACTCTACAAATTGCAAGGCAAAAAGGATAATCGAGATTCCATAATTGATTTTGCTACCTCCAATGGCGTTCAATTTCACTTCATACCTAGCTATTCACCTACGTTTGGAGGACTGTGGGAGGCCGGTGTCAAAAGTACAAAGTATCATCTAAAACGTGTCATGGGAAATACTATCCTTACTTATGAACAATTCTACACTGTTCTAACACAAATTGAAGCAATTGTAAACTCACGCCCCCCCACCTCTCTAACGCAAGATCCCACAGATTTTTCCTGTCTAACTCCAGGTCACTTTCTTGTAGGTGCGCCACTTACAATGTATCCAGATAGTGATATCTCTACTGTTCCATCGAATAGACTTAAGTTTTGGAAAAAGTGTACACAAATACAGCAACAATTCTGGATACATTGTAAGTGGCGCACCTACAAGAAAGTGACCTGGAGTTAGACAGGAAAAATCTGTGGGATCTTGCGTTAGAGAGAAAAATAGTCTATTTCTGTGACTGCTGCTAGCAAATTTGTACATAGAGTAGACGGTTTGGTTTCGGGTAATGGGAAGAATGAGAAATCTAGTACTAACACTTCAGGCTTAAATTCGCGTTCTGCTAGTTCTGGTGGACCGTGCCACCAGATATCGTGTATTGCTATTTCATCTGGATCAATGCCTCGTGAGAGACAATCGGCAGGGTTATTCTTTCCTGAAGTGTGATACCAGAAATCTAATTTAACACATTGATGTATTCTTCTGACACGATTAGCAACATAGTTGTTCAGTTTCAGTGGTTCAGTTTTTATCCAAGCAAGTGCAATTTTGGAATCCGTGAACAACATCGTTTCAGTTACGTGAGTGCTCAGTATATCCTGAACTTTTATTGTGAGCTTGGCTAATAGTAAAGCACTATTGAGCTCTAGTCTAGGGATTGTTAATTTTTTATTGAGAGGTGCGATTCGTGATTTTGAACAAACCAAGTTTACTCTTACGCTGTCGTTTGATACTGTTCGTAAGTATAAACAACAGCCGTATGCCATTTGTGAAGCATCACAAAAACCTACAAGCTGTACGATGACAGTGTCTTTCAAATTTAGATATCTATCTATACATATAGGAGGCATATTTAATATTTTATTTGAAAATTTGTCCCACACAACTTGGAGATCTATTGGAAGAGGTTTATCCCAACCTAGATCGTTTTTCCACAGTTGCTGGATGATTTCTTTTGCCCTTACTATAACTGGGCCCACGAGTCCAAGCGGATCGTAGAATTTGCTTATGAAACTGAGAATGTTTCTTTTGTTTATGGCCGTCAATGATTCTTTCATTGGACAACTTATTATATATTGGTCTTGTTTTACATTGTATGACATGCCTAATGTTTTTATAATGCCATTACCTGTGTCGAATTCTACCTCATTGAAATGACATTTTTCTTCAGGAATTCCTTGAAGAATCTTTTTGTTGTTTGCACACCATTTGTGCAGAGAAAAGCTTCCTTGGCTTAAAATTTGAACTAGTTGAGATCTTAAATGAAGTAGTTCTTCGATTGTGTCAGCGCCAGTGAGAACATCATCAACATAGACATTATTTTCCAATGTCTTGGATGCGAGAGGATATTTACCTTTAAACATTTTTGCTAGCTCTATCAAACATCGAGTTGCTAGAAATGGAGAAGATTTTAGTCCATACGTTACTGTTTGCAACTCCAAACATTGGATACGACCACTGGGGTCGCCTCGCCACAATATATTTTGAAGGTATCTTTCATCAGGATGGATGAGAATTTGTCGGTACATTTTACAAATATCACTTATAAGGACATACTTATGAGTCCTGAAAGACATCAGTATTGAGAATAGTTCTGGTTGTACTACAGGACCATTGTACAAGACATCATTTAGGCTGATTTTATTTCGTAACTTCATACTACCGTCAAAAACCACTCTAAGTTTGGTTGTTTTACTTTCAGCTCTAATGACTGCATGGTGCGGAAGAAAATTTGCTGCTTTATATAGTGGCACGATTTTGGCATGCCCTAAGTTTAGATATTCATGGATGAACTTACTATAATGTTCAAATAAGGTAGGGTTTGTTCGGAATTTTTTTTCCAAATGTATGAACCTAGAATACGCCAGGGAAAATGAATCGCATAACTCAACACTAGTGAATGAGGATTTTAACAAAATTCGAACGATAAATCTATTTTTAATTAATTGTACCGAATTTGAAAATATTTCCTCGCAAATTTCTTGCTCGGATGAATGTTCTGGTAAGAATTCTGGAACTCTTTCCGTTTGCCAAAATAGACAAACAATTTCATTAATTGATGTTGACATATTGAACGTACTGGGATAATATTTTTTATATTCATGTTCTCCGCCAATTACATATCCAAAGTGCGTATTTTGTAGTATTAGACCAGTACCTTTCATTTCAAAAATACCTTCACATAATGATGAAAACAAAACGTTGCAGTTCAACAAAAGAGATATTTCTGCTGGTTCATTGAAATGGTGATCCGCTAATTTAATATGATAAGGTAATTTTGATAGATTTACATTGATATGTTCAGGCGGTAAAATTGTAGTAATTCTATCCACTACAGAACATTTAATTTTCATTATAAAATCTGAGTTCATGGAAGAAATATATATTTCTACAGACTTGTCTACAATGGTTGTGCGACCATTGAGTAATTTAACACTTATTGGATCTCTCATTGATATGCAACGTAAACGTTCGACCAACTCAGTACTTACAAAATTGTTTTGACTTCCACTGTCAAGCAGTGCCCTTGCGACAGTGCGTCCATTATTGGATGTTACTTTTATTACTGCAGTAGGTAAGATGACAGTTGGGTCTTGCCTGCTTGAAAGTAGAGTCGCCTCGCGTCAGATTGAGCTTTCATCTTCAGCGTGACTGTTCGATTGAAGCTGAGGTGGTGGAGCTGGCGTAGTCGTAACGGCGACTGTACGTGCCTGCTCGGCAGCGGCCGCGTGCAGCACAGTGTGATGCGCTTCATCGCACACATTACACCTAGTAGGATACAGACAGGGTTGAGGTTTGTGAGCATTAAGACACCTAAGACATACAGAATGCTTAAGAATAAATTCAATTTGTTTTTCGGACGGTAACGCTAAGTATAGCGTACAGTCAGCCAATCTGTGCGACTGAGTGCAAAATTTGCATGCTTTAGGCTTTGGCTTGTAGGATTTGCCGTAAAAACTCTTTTTCTTTTGTATTTCCTCATGTGATTCGTTGCTTATTGAATGATTGACTAACTTCTTTGGGATGCATTCGATTTTTTCATCAGTAATGGATTCAAATGCATTGCATCGATGTTCAAGGAATATCATGAATTCCTCAAGTGTTGGTAACTCTTGTGTGTGACGCTCAGTATGGAAAGCGCGACAAGTGTAGGAGTCAATTTTACGAAACAAGATACTGAGTAGCAACATGTCCCAATGCTCTACGGGCTGCTTTAGGTTTTTAAGCGCTTCAATGTGTTGACGCACTGTACACACTGCTTCTCGCAACAAAGCGGCGGTTCCTTTCTTGATTTGCGGCATGTCGATGATGGCATGAACATGTTTTTGAATCATAAGAAATGGATTATCGAACCGTTGGTTCAGAAGTTGAAAGGCACTTTTATAGCTGGATGCTACTAGTGGTAGATTATTTATTATAGAGAGGGCTTCGCCTGTGAGAAACTTTCTCAAATAGCACAACTTCTGTATTTCGGCGTGATTTTCGTTGGAGTCTATAATAGCTATGAACAACTCCTTGAACGTTCTGTACTCAGCTATATTCTCGCCGCTGAAAGTTGGTATGTCCAGGGGCGGTAGCTTAAAATGGGAATTGCTTCCAGAATGGTCAGCACGTGGCGAATATTCGTTGGAAGTCTGCGATTGATTTATGAGTTTTTGGAAGATACTGGTAGCCAATAAGTACTTATCTTCATACTCTTCGACATCATCCGTGGTTGCCTTTTCCTTCTGAAGAAATCGGATGTTTCCTTCTGCCCGGACAAGTTGTTGGTAGTTTTGCTTTAGAAGCTCCAAACGTTCTTGGAACATTTCTTTTTCCGGGTTCTTATCTGCTCGGTGGGCGGTCGCGAAGTTAGCCAACCGGGTGATGGCAGCCTTGCAGGTTGTTCTTTGGATTTTCTCCCGAGCCAGCTCCGCATCCGCGGCTGACGACGCCACAGCGTCTGAGCCGCCTCCATCTTCAATGATGTTCTCGTTCGGCATATATTTTTTGAGTGATAATTTTTTTTACGTTTTCGAAGATAAAACTGTATACATTTATTTGTATTTTCGCGCTGGTTTCTATTTTTATTTCGAAGGACCAAAATGTACGATTTACATTGTTTATTTTAGATAAGAAAAAGAGTTTTTCCTTTTAGTTACCATTTTATTTATTTCTTTCTTACAAGTTGACATTCGTCAATGTTTTTTGAAACCAAAAAGACTCCTTCATCTTTTTCGTATTGTCTCTGACAGACACTACTGCTAATTGTGTTTCCTTTGTGTATACCAGTACAAGTTATGTTTTCTTTGTGTATATTACTGCTATAACTGTGTTTTTTTTTTAGTATATACGAAGTTCGAAGTTAAGAGCTTATTAAATTTTAGTAAGCTCTTAAAATTGTACGCGGAACTAAAATACTGCGATGATCTTGGGAGCAGGTTGAAATTGTTATTTCATTTGGCCTCAGACGCCTAATATACATAACAGAATTGGTCATCTCATCAAAATCAAAATCGCAAACTCAATAGCATCATTAAAATTAACAAGTACTCCCGCAAGCATAATTAAATTAATCCCGAATAGGTCGTCAAAGGCATTAAAACCCTATTAAATATCGAGAACTCGCTCATTATAGCCCTGCGAATTATTACTCTGAATAAAGCGGAAGGCCGGCGGGTCACGTTAAATTATTACGTCCAACAAACTCCGGAGGGCTGAGAGAAAGACGCAAAAAAGTGCAAAGTTAGGGAGAGGTCTAATTCCGAGGCGAAAAGTTATCTTTTTGTTTCGCGAGATGGGCAAGTTCGGTACCGCGATGCCGAGAGATCACTTCGGGTAGCCGTGAAATACAGCCCCAAAACTTTGCTCAACAAATTGTGACGTCTTTAAGCTAAATTTACGTATATTTTTGTATCATTGAAATCGCAAAGGTTGGATATAGGTGGATAGGTAAAGTCTTAGCGGCTATATTATAGTATAGATAGAGAATAACGTAACAGTGCCCGTGACACCACCTAACTACTTAATTATAATATAATACGACCGAATTTCCATGGGCGTCGTTAGACAGCTTATGTCTAATGAATGACGTCCGTGGGTGGTTGGGCGCCACAGGTCGGGCATTCAATAAAACAAAAATAATAATAAGAAAAATTTACGGTTTTTATTTAGATGTTTTATTAATTTAGTATTTTTTTATATTAATTTAATATTTTTTATATTAGTTTCGCAATAAGATAGAATCTTAATTTCTTAATTCATAAAAAATACTGACAACAATTGATAGCTTCGTTTTCTTTTAAAAAGTTCGCTAGTTTACGCCCTTTCCAATGTCATACAAATAATTCCCTATGTGGTCAAAATTTGGGATAATTTGCAAGATTCTAAACATTAACAATGGAAAATTGAACAAAGTGCCCGCGCGACCGGTACATGTTCTAAATTTGAAAATGCTCCCGAAAACGCTCTCAATACAGGAAGCGACCACGGATTAGTGCCCGTGTTGTCGTTCTGTTCTGTCTCTGTCCCTAATTTTGACCACATAGTGAATTGGCATGTGGTATACCGTTGGAAAGGGCGTAAACTAGCGAACTTTTCAAAAGAAAATGAAGCTATCAATTGCTGTCAGTTTTTTTTTTATGAATTAAGTAATTAAGATTCGGACATATTTTTACTCGTTCGTCAAGACCTTTTTATGGTATTAACTTCATCAAATAATATTTTTTCCAGAACAAGGATACGTCATCGTAAATTTCAATAAACTTTATTTCGTGCTGATACAATCATAAACAAAAAAGTTACAAAGGTTTAAAGCTGGGATTTTGGTATTTTTCAAAAATAAAGAAAAAAATCGTATCTCGATACCCCGTGACATCTGACAAAAGGAATCATGAGTCAAAACGTTGCAAATGACCCCACATACCTAAAAAAATCGGTCGATGTGCCGAACACACTGTATATGTAAAGCACTTAATTTTTATAGAAACTAACACGGTGAGCTTAGCTACATCGCCTACAGCACTAGCACCCGTGATATAAGCCCATCACATCTTGGTGTGCTAGGTGTCATGTCAGTGCTTCCCTTTGGTCGCATATACTGGCAATTGGTCCGGTATATACTAAAATTATTTCTTCTTGGCCCTTGACGCAATAAACGTCACTAAAACAGACAACTAGTTTTATGCCTCAGATCCATTATCTTCAACGGGAACTGGTCGGAATGATTTATGACTAGAAGGCTCAGGACGGTTTAACTTTACTATAGTGTATGTTAAAATAAAAACTAACACAATTTCCTTAAAAGTTTCGAAAGATGACAAAGTGAGTTTGGACGAGACCACAAGGCGAGGGGGTATCGTTTCAGAGATGCGTCATCAAATTTATGAAAAGTTAATTAATTTTCAACTTCATGACTTCGGGAAAAGAGCCAATGCCAATTTGATTTCGTCTAAGGCGAATTAAGTTAGATAATATTACTTGTGGACTCTACAAATATGTTTCGCATGAAAAGGTTACACATTTTAATATTTTTAAAACGTAGACTGGCTTCGTGTTATCGTGTTAAATTGAAAGGTTAACAGTTGTTCAATTCTGACTATTTAACAGAATAGATAGTTCAACAATTTACAGAAATTGTAAATTTATTTTCTGATCTTATCTGAATTTCGCTTATATCAAGCGAAAGCTGCAGCCAAACTCTACCTGGCAATGCAAATGGTTGCCAACCACAGAGTACGGAAGTCGCAGGAAGACGGCCGCCGATCCCTGTTCTGTGTTGCCAATATTATATTTTCACCTAGTCTCCAAAGAATGTAGACTTTACGTGGCGCCCGTTTTTTCCAACATGGAGCCGGCCTAATTAGCATAATTCCGGCTTTAAAAGCAGAGATACGAATACACGCGCGCGCTTTCGCTGCGCCGAGTGTTAATGGAAGGTCATACATAACTCATAAGCTAGTTAGTATGACAAGGTTTCATATATGTATTTTACTTTTAGACGGAACTGTGCACGGACAAGTTTCCTCGTTAATGTCTGAGTAAGAGAAGATTTTATTATGATAACAAATGACTGGAGGAAATCCAATTAGCCGAGGGAGACGAAACTCTTTTAAATGCTAATGAGTATTTCGGCGACGGAGCTCTCACCTACCCGCGCCGCCCCCCTGCGCCGCCGCCCGCTCCACCCGTGCTAACACGCAAAATGACTTTTCGATTGACTTCATTAGTCATCGTCACAGTCGCGATCGCGAAAGGGTAAGTATACACACCGAGACGCTAATCAATAAAATGAACTGCTTAAATGAAAAATAATATTTAATACATACATACATAGCGTCACGCCTTTTTCCCAGTGGGGTAGACAGAGACAACGGATCTCCACATGCCGAGATCCTGACACACCTCTGCCGCCTCTTTCACTCTTAATTATTGATGAATGGTTATGATTCATTATTGTTAATGTTAAGATTAATAAGCACTGTAGTAGCTGGGGGTACACGAGTGCCCTCGTCAAGTTCGAGCGTTTTTTCTTGAATTTATATAATATTTTCTCTCGGACAATCTTAAAACATTCTAAGTTTCCTCCTATGTAAATGCTTGGCGTAAAATTGACAGTGTTAAAAATAATTACACATTTGTGTATTATTTTATCACTGTCAATGTCAACTGCGTATAATACACAAAGCGAATATACATTTTTCAGTTTCGAACTCAACAGCGCGATAAATAGCTAAAAATGCGCACTTGTTCCAATAGAAGGGACGTAACACTCTTTTCTATTCTGTGACGTAACTCCATCGTGAGTAATCGAGCGGGAACCTCCAACACAACAGAGCGTTATACATACACGGTGTTGCAATCCCAACCGTTAAACCCGATAGGGGGTTATTCTGTACATGAAACCGAACAACTTTTGTTATACGACTTTTTAATTTGAAGAAAAAAAAATTATTTTCTCCTTACATTTTGAGAATAGGTATTACATTTTGTATGGAAAAAATCAAATTTTATTTATGTTTAAAAACAAATTTAATTTTTGTTTAAAAAAAATTTCGCCGCCTAAGTTATTTATTTTCACATATAGAACTACCCCCTGATAACAGTTAAAAATATTACGGGGGCAATAATTGCAACACCGTGTATAACTACCATTATACTATACTCTCATTACCGGGAGAGTGTCGAACCTGTAAGTCAGAGAGAAGGCATATTGAACACGAATAGTAACAGAGAAGGCTGTAGTTGGGCGTGTATAAGATGCATAAAGCGCGCCACCACACACGATGAACATATTATAATATTGCATATTAAGACGCCCTAAGATGTAATGTTACATAGTATCTTCATGAATCACACACAGCTAACATAGATAACATTAAATCTATGTTCTCTTAACAGTCTGCCTAGGTGCCACACGTATTTATGATATGTTTTCATATAGTCTGGTATCTTTCGATATCGATATAAATACTGTAAGACCAAATATATATTATTTTCGTCGTGTGTGATGGTTCGAATTTTTTATGGTGAGCGATATTGTGAAATATGCCCTAAGATAAGATATATTTAGTATATCTTGACGCGCGGACATACGAATGTCACGAAAATCGTATCGGCCGCCTACGTAATCGGAGTTTCGTAACTGGTTTCGATGAAGGAATTATTTTTCCTTGCACGTAACCAGTTTCGATGGTGGAATTATTCTTCTTTTTACGAAACCACGGTTACCTACAAGGATTTTTTATAGATTATGGATTTTTTTTTATTGCAAAAATATCATTATGTATGTTATATAAATGTTCTATGTAGGTATGTATAACATAACACATCTTGTATAAAAGAAAAATAAGTACATATAAAGAAGTTGGTAATCTTTGCAGTATGTTAACCCAATTTGCGCGGGATAACGAGACATAGCCTACATCGGTTATTCGATGCGGGATCTCAACTTACATACAATTTTCGTTTATACTTACCTAAAAAATACAAGTTATTGTACCCTTTAGGCCGACAAACAGTGCCCGTGAAGAATGGTTATTCTCCGAGTTAGTATATAAAGAGTAGCTCAAAGAAGCACTCAGCTAAATTCCGTAGGAGACGCACTCCGCGGGGCCTCGTTCAAGCGAATGACACACGAATGAGCTTCAAATCCAATATCCCACCCCTTTTACACCCACCTTTTATTCGGGTTCGCGATCGAGGAGGCGCAGGATCGGAAAATGGCGCTCAAACCAATTCAGCTAGAGAGCGTTTCAACTAAAAGTTCCCTTCGCCGTTATGTTGGCTCCACTGTCTATCTGTCAAAACAGCGTTGAGGGTTGCTATGTGTACAGATTTACCCGTAATTATCGGTATTTACCGTATTTATTATACGGTAAATTAAATACCGATTACATTATTAGGTAATAATAATCTTCACAATCTGGCAACACGAATTTAAGCACTGACAGTGACACTGACAGTGGAGCCAACATAACGATGAAGGGAACTTTTAGTTGGAACGCTCTCTAGCAATACTCGTACACGCATCGACGTCCATACTAGGATAGCTAAACTTTCGCACAAACACTGTCACAAGAGTGCGTTCCATCGACTCGGCAACGTTTTTAGGGTTCCGTATCCATACGGAAGCTTATTACACAGACATTTTCATAGTATTCATGTTATTATGGCGGATATGCCAACACATGCCAAGCAAAAAGAATAAAATTAAGGAGGTATCTTCATACAATTATCATAATATGTGGAAGAGCGCCATCTAACGAATGATCTCTAACATTTTAACTACAAAAGTATGAAGCTTGCTCCTTATAAATTTCGCAACAGAAAACAAAAATATAGGCAAATCCTTTGCCCTAATACCAGCACTAGCGTTGGCTATATGTTAGCCATACTATCCAGCCAAATGAACACTTATTCAGAAAAAAAAAACATTTAAAGTAATCAAAGTTAGGGCTAACGCTGTGAAAAACAAATGCAAAGCAAACGACATAAATCAAGCATCTCCTAAGTCGAAGTGTACGTTCCAGATTTGATTTTCAAGAGCGGCACTCGATCAGCACTTCAGTCAACTTGGCCTGCGATTGGACGAGACGCAAAGCCGCCATATCGGTCCACCAATCAGATTTCAGCATTTGAAGATGGCAGTTCCATTAGCGATGACAATTTTCATTAGTGGTGACAATTATTACGTTTTCTGCAGGGCTGAGATGAAGGGCTGAACTTAATAAAGTAAAATAAAAAAAACTGTTTAAAAAAACATTGAACCGACTTCAAACCCTAAAAAGTATTAAATAATAGTTTGATCTTGAGTGTAGAAGGCGGTACAAAAGCACAAAAGGCTATATCTATAAATTTTCAGGTGTGCTTTTGTACCGCCTTCTACTCAATATCAAACTATTTTTTAATACTTTTTAGGGTTTGAAGTCGGTTTAATGTTTTTTTTAAACAGTTTTTTTATTTCACTATTTTTAGTAATATCACATAATATTAAAACAGGTTGACCGGAAATAAGCGATTGAAAAATTTCTTATTGTAAAAGTGTTCATCCCTTAATTTCCCACCCTTAAGGGAAAATTTATGAAAGGACCACCTAAGAGATTATACCCTACTCATGAAAAAAATAATCATCAAAATCGGTTGAGAATTGGCGGAGAAATCGAGTAACACACACAAAAAAAAACATACAGACTAATTTGAGAACCTCCTCTTTTTTACCCGACTACGGAGAAGCTAAAAAAGGAAGAGTTGTGAGTTTTTGGAAGTCGTTTGAAAATTAGTCTTCCGCGTAAAGACCTAAGCTATTAAACTTATGCCTTCGACTCTCAGAATGAGAACTTGCTCGATATTTGTGATATTGCGCACAGGAAATATCGTTCGCCATGATACAAAAGCACTTCGTAAACTTCCACCGCATGAGCCCCAACAATGTCTTCGAAATTCCTGCCACCAATCAACTCGCAGGGCGACGGGACACGTACAAAGTTGTTTCGTGAGCTGAAATAATATCCAGCCACTAGGTCTGTATAATTGTTTCCGAGAAGCGAGAAGAATTTCAGCTCCGCCGCGCCGTATCGCTCCAACACAGGCATTTCACGTACACACATATACACAGGCACAAAATAGAGAGATCTCGTGTCTCAAAGAGACGCAGACTTGTGGAAAAGGTGGAGAAATACTTCACCGATTTCACACACCAACGAGGCTGGTATTAAGAACCTTTCAAAGGATTAAAACAGCGAATTCTAGAAAGGCGTGGCGTTTTACCTGACGTTTAGTAGTTCACACGTTTCTACAACGTTTCCACAACGTCTAACATTCTCATAAAGCAGTGTAAAATTTAACCCCCGACCTCAGTCTTTGGACGTAAGCTTAAGCTAACTTAAGCTAAGCTTACGTCCAATGTCTATGATTCTCATAAATCAGTGTTAAATTGAACCGCCGACCTCAGCCATTGGACGTGAAGAAAGGTAGGGAACAGTCCTCTGAGGATTTGTCTTCGCGATCCCGCTGCCGTCGCGTCGTCCCCTTTCCGCCTCCGTACAACGCGCACTGGGCAGAGATTGATTTCTTTTATAGAAAGCGCGACATGTGGCGCCGAGCCACCCATAACATCCTAATATCCACGTCCATCTTGAAGGACCCGAGACTGCACTTGGGAAGAAATATATGGCCAGGGAGAACGTTCCAGAGATTACCGATTCTGTAGATACAGTTCTGCACACAGAGCATCGAATACCGCGCGCCGCGCCTCCTAGAGGCGAAAGTCATAATAATATTTGAAACCCAATAACCGTACGCACTGGCGTAGCTGCTAGCGCTTCATATGTGTGTGTGTGTGTGTGTTAGTATCGACATTCGACACTACACACAAGGAGGAGGAAGTAAGCCACACGCACAAAACAAATGCACACGCACAACACACATATGTAAGTCATAGGCCACGCCCACAGGCTTCAACGGCGTTCTAGGGAAATCGCGCTCAGGGCGTCTCTAGGAGGCGAGGCGCGCGGTATTCGATCCTCTGTGGTTCTGCAGAACCGATTGGCACACGCATTCGCGGTAAGTCCAGGGTGTAGGAATGTTATTCCTGCCCAGTGCAAATGGGACGACGAACTCGCGTTAAACAGCTCCTCCGAATACTCCCCGTGGAGTAGCAGTGATTCTAGATCGTCGGGTTTATGAACGTTGCGATAGGAGTCAAATAGAATTGTTTCGATGAAGGTACATACTGAGATAATCTTAAACCAGCCACACACGTGGAGGAAAAACTCTCAGTTATTCCTCCATGCGTCAGGCCTCAAGGCGGCCGGACGGACCTGGAGCACACACACCTAGAGGATAAACCGTCAGTTCTGCCTCAAGGCAGGCCTCAAGGCTGATCATTCTCGCGCGCACTTCGCGATTGGCGGTGGTCTTGTCTACGCCAGTAATTTTATCCTCTTTGGTCTACGCAGCGTTTCTCTGTCCACCCCCAAACGATGACGACGTCATAGCTATATTGAGCTTGGTAGTTATACTGAGATCCAGAAAAAAGTGTATTAGACGAAATAAACGGGACTTATGGTGCAAAGAATGACTTAAGAAAAGGCATATTTATTCACATGTGAACTTGCTGAGGGAATTGACATTGTTCCCTATTTAATTGGCATAACTATTTGAGAATGGACGAAACAACTTATCTAAAGCTTCTGTCCTTAGTTGCTCCGTTAATACAAAAGAAAGACACTGTCATGCATGAGGCAAGCCATTTAATATTTCTTGCAAGTGGAAGAAACTACGAAGACCTAAAATTTTCAACGATAATACATATCTCCCCAAGCTCTTGGTTATATTATTCCTGAAACTTGTGAAGCTCCTCTGAGCGAACTGAAGGCGGCCTCAAGGCCGGCCCGGCTGGCACACACGCTCCGGCGGCCTCGAGGCGACCGGTTGATCGAATGCTTTTTCGTATTTTCATCCGGCCGCCTCAAGGCCAAAAATAACTGACAGTTTTCTGCTACACACGTTCCGGAATATCGTAGAGGCCGGCCTGTTGAGGAATAACTGTGAGTTTTTCCTCCAAGTGTGTGGCTGGCTTTACGTTGAAAGCAAGCGGGGAACCAACGAGACGCCGATAGTCTAGGTTAATTCCCGCAGATGTACCGGAGCGGAGCGGCCACGGGCCACGCACGACTACGCACATAATGTAGGTAGAGTCTGTGTTGTCTAGAGGAGAGAGCCATTAGTGACCTTTTCCAGGGGATAATGACATTTCGCTACCTACGAAATGTTGTCCGAATTGCTTGGGCGGAATGGGTAGACTATGTTAGTAGAGTCCACTGCTGAGTCCAATGGCATATTAGGTAAGGTACCTAGGTAATAATATTGGTTTCATTGCATCTAAACTACTGTGTTTTTCCGTAGAAAAAAAAACCAGCGTAAACTTTTTTTAACTTTGTGAATTCTTTAATTAACATAAATACATAAATAAACAATTACTACATAATATTATTATCGTCATTTTCTAATTCGGCCTAAGAAGTCGATGTCTTTCGGCGAGTGTCTTTCCCGATTCCTTTAACCTGGGTGTCTTCAAACGTCGTATTAACAGACTAGACAGCCTAGCAACAGTCCGCAAATCTGCTGGCATGGCACCTAACTGAGCGTGGTTTCGCGAGGATAGGTGATTTTAGCTCTGTCGACTTCACCATTGGTCTCCCGGCACAGCCAGTAACTGCAGCAGCCACCTCGAGTACCTACCTGGTCGATTGTATTATGAAATGTTCTTCTGATTTCCCAGCTAAGGCGTTGTCGTCAGTTGAGCGAGCGGGAGATCTCGATAATAGTTTCACGCATCTTCAGGGCAGTGGGCGCCACAAAAGTAATTGTTTACCCAACTCTTACCGAGTTTCTTTCTAATGTTTAAGAGAGTCTAAATGTCTAAGAGCGTAAGAATTTTTTTATATACGTTGTTTCGGTAGGTGGCCATGCGTCTTTATCCGTGGTTTGAAACATATATCTAACTAGCTGTGCCCGCGGCTCCGCCCGCTCTCATATTTCACTTCACTGCTAACCTCATAAGCCATTTAGCGTGATAGTAAGTAGCCTATAGTTGATGGGAAGAATCAAGCTATCCGTAGAATTTTGTTTTATTAAAATCGGTTCAGTGGTTCTCGAGTTATAAGCGGACAGACAGACATACACTCAGACAGAAAGCAGACGTTGGATTTTATTATAGGTAAGGATTACTTCGGTGCCTATATGATATGATGTCGAGTGCGCGAGGTCGGCCGGGCCGAGTGCAAAACTTATATGCGTGCGTAGACGTAATAGATAATTTTTACAAAGAATAAACCCGTATGCTCTATATAACGTGCTAAATCCCACATTTATCATATTAGCAAGCTCACCTAACTCACGATGCCGCGACCGTAGGAGTGACAGGTGACTCCGTAAAAAATCATATTATAGGCGGCGGCGGCGGCGTGTTTCTCAGTAGCGGTGGCATATTGTACGTATGTCGGATATAACAGTAGAGAACCTTGTCGCACTCATTAGAATGATACGCGACTTACAAAGCAGTCAGCGTGGCGAGCGAGCGCGCGTGTAACAAGGTCCCAGATGTGTATCAGAGCCCGGCCGCCATGTTGGTCCCACTTCTGAGGCGACTCAGCGCGTCGCCGAGATTTTCAAAGTACCCTCATATTTACGCGATGACGTCACCAGCCGCGAGGTCGCTGTCCACTCGTCAGAGGGCGACGTGTCGCGAGAAAGGACTTTTTTTATTGTAGGGGTTTTCTCTTGGGACATTTCAACGCGTTTCAGCCATTATAGTTGTGAGTCGTAATTTTGGTGGTGGCGTCGTCGTCGGCGCGCATTTCGACCTTACTAGGCGAATTACGCCGAACGTTCGTGCTGTGTAGAATTGTAAAATATTAAGAGCGCAGGTTGACATGTGTGATATATGATATGACTGATGGCAGTTCTTTAGAGGGTTTTAAATGCACGATTGGATGAAATATAAAGCGTAAATTCTCACTGAGCTGACGGCGCGTAAAGTGTGATATTGAAAGTATTTTTTTTATTCGAGGACATTAATTATTCATTTACCGAAATGTCCTCAGACTGGAAATTGTTACTTTTATATTTTATGCTTAAACTGTAATTTGGTATTTTGAATAGCTTTCAGGTTTTATAATAATACATGATAAATACGATTAGGTAACACAACATAATGAAAATGCACGGTACACACATACATACCACACGCCGTAACCCGACAATCGGGGTAAGCAGAGTAATCGGTGTTGTGCTGCAAGTACTCTTGTAAATTACAGCACAACACCGCCCACCAAGTTTAGCAATGTATTAGGACAAGATAACTATCAAGCAACAAGTAAGGCACGAAGACCCACCTGCTGTACAACTCGGTGGAAGGACCATGGCAAGGTGAGGTGGCTAGCCTGCCGCCCTTTAGTACGGCACCTTGTCCTTATCCCTTAGCCGCGGTTTACGACATGCACAGGGAGAGATGCAGTGGGGTTATTCTTTTTAAGTACCGGATCCACACAGTACACGAAATTGCACGGTATGACACAAAATCTTACCGACACAATTTCGCTACGCACATTCACGTCACATTCATGTAACTTTATTCTTCGTCAAGGTCAAGGGTCGTTCAAGGAAATTACATCTCCCTCCAGTTCCCCCACAGTGTCGACAGAAAAACGCCATTTGCAGAAGTATTCGGGTATTAGCGCGGGAAGCGGCCACAACTAAATTGGTATACATTTCCAAAATTATTTCTCAGTTCAAGCTTCGCCGCGAGAAGTTATAGCTTTGCCGTTGAATCCCGCGAAATTGTTATATTCAAAAGCTCAAAGATAACACTAAAATAAATGTACAGGCCAAAGTGATTTGCTTAGATAAATTTCTTCGTCAACGATTCGGTTAGGCTTACTAAATTTAACTTTATATTGCAGTCATCTTTGGGAGGGTTCCCCTGAGTACCTTCTTTGAGCCTTGGATTCTATTCAGCGACGAGCCATTCGCCTCATTGGTGACTCCGTACTCACAAAGGACCTTCAACCTCTAAAGCACAGACGTATCGTTGGGTCATTGAGCCTGTTTTATCGGTACTGCTATGGCCGCTGCTCTGACGAACTTGCTTCCCTTATCCCTCCTCCTCCTGTTCGCCTTCGCCAAACCCGCCATACTCTCGCGGAACACCCGTTTGTAGTCGACAGAAGAGTTCTTCGAACTGCACGATTCTCTAAATCGTTCTTGTGCCGCACTGCAAAGGTGTGGAACGGGCTCCCAGGAAATACCTTCCCCCACTCCTACAATCCACAGATCTTCAAATCGCGGGTTAATAGCCTTTCCCCAGCAACATTAGTCCACCTCCAAGCCGGACTGGCACCTCCTCGGGGGTGAAATTGGCTGCGCCTGAGGTTGCGACCTCGGACAGAGCTACCCAGTTCGGTAGCAATAAAAAAAAAAAACTTTATCCATGTTAGGAAGAGTGTTTGGAATGATTGGACGGTATATATTGTAATGTGGCATGGTGGAACGCTGGTGGTGTGGTGGAACGCTCTCCCTGCCCATATATTTCCCCCCAAGTTCAGTCTCGGGTCCTTCAAGAGGGGCGTGAAGGGGCACCTGTCAGGCCGGCATGGCATTCGCAACCCCCGAATACGACCGAATGTCCATGGGCGTCGTTAGACTCCTTATGGGTGACTATCGGCGCCGATAGATATCACCGCACTGAATGAAATTTCGGTTGAAACTGCTGTGTAAACAGCTCGTGTTTTCCGTCCAGTCCAGTGTAGACGACACGACCGAAGGTAAGCACTGACATGGCACCTAGTTCACCATTGGGCTGACATCACGGTTGTAGTAGGTGATGTAGCCAACCGTGTCAGTTTCCATAAAAAATGCGATTGTTTGTACATAATGTTTTTTTTTTTTCTCTCTAAAAATTCACACACATAGCCCAGTCAGACCTTCGAACGGGTCAGCTGATCGGATTCAAAGTAACCCCCTGCTGCGCCGAGCAGTTTCGCAGTTGCCACTACCCACTTACCAAGTTCATACACAGATTGCGATCGGATAATACCGGTAACGAGATCCGTACTCGTTTCGTTCCATCACAATGCGTGCTCATGCAGTATTGATGCAAACACCACGCGGCCGGTTGGTCCGTTCAGTTTGTGTATTGCATTGTTTTACAGACGGAATATGGATATGTAAGTATTGAAACAACACTTTCAACTAATACGTTGCCTTGGTCTATTTATCTTTGTCTACTGAATTCACTATGCCACTTCCATATGAATATAAATAATTTATGAAAATGTTTTATGACATTTTTACAATTGCATATTTTTAATACTGTTTATGAAAATAAAACGTATTTATAAAGAAACAGCTTTAAAAAGATTCAGCCTGCCCGTGGAAAAAATAAGGTCAATCTATTTTAGAGTTTTCTCCAATTCTTACAAAATTTATCCTTAGACATCGCACGAGCGTCTGTCACAGCTGTGTCGGCAAAACAACGAAAACAAATCCAGCAGAAGGGCGGCGTGACGTTCTGTTGTCCTCCCACGCGCGGCCACAGTCAAGTTTTACTCAAACTAAAGCGAGTTTGTAATCTAAAAGCATTCAGATGGAAATATAATGTCTTAGTGATATTCTATATGTTCAAATCTGCTGTTAGATATATACATTTTCAAGATCTGTTCGATTGAAAAGTAACTATCAAAGTGTATTGTTTAAACTATTATACTAATAATAGGTACCTATTGTTGAAGTTTCCTGACAGTACCTGTGTCAGTTAGGTCATTCATTATATTTGTAAAAATTTTGAGTTAGCTAGATAAGACAAACAAGAAATTGTAATGAATTTTATAAAATTTATTGTCTTTTTTTAAATGTATTTTTAGTATTTATTTGTAGTTGCTTTGGTTTTATTCTTAGAATATTTATAGTGAATATCCGTTCAATGTTAGACATGTCTCTGTTAAGAACTTCGTAAACCAACGTTGAAACCTTCATCGTCCATTATTTTAAAATCAACTTGGCCAACCTTCGCATCTCTCTTCTAGTTCTTCTCTTCGCATTCTAGTTCTAAATTCTAAGTAATTTTCTTTCATCGTCTTAAGAAACTAGACTAAGCTCAACTAAAAAGCCGGAAAAGTTACTGAGAAAAGCTTTCACAATAGCGCGGCTTATATCGTAACGTGAACAAATCGTAAAATTACCTGCTCACCCCGAGGCATGCCATCAATTCTTAACAACCTTAGAGCAGATTAAACCGAGCTTTGAATAAACAAAGAAATACGCTAGCTTTATTAATGTTTAAAAAAGATGAAAGTGGATTTCTCCCGCAGGAGATGGCTCGTTTAAAATATACGTCCTACTCGCGCATCTCACTCGCACGCACATATAATGATTTCAGGGCTGTCGTAAACCGCGTCAGTGCGAGCGAGAGATAAATGTCTCGGTGCCCGATCAGCTGGATGTCGGTATCGCGTCATCTCGCTCGATGAAGACGAGCGCGGGAACGTTTGTGTGTGTGCAACTCACCGAGTGGTCGGCGGTACAACCGCACAGTCAGTAAGTAGCTGAGACAGTCCAATGTGCAAATGTTAATACAGCGCGCACTTTCGTGACGCGAGTGCAGGGCCGCACCGCCTCCGCTGTGGCGACATCCGGTCTTCTTGCCGAGTAATTGGGCGGAAAACATTAATAATTTTTTCACAGTTCGTTTCTAAAGTTTGACTCTAATTTTGACTAGAAGAAATCACCGCTAGTGATACCGCCTTTGCGTGATAATTGTTCTTTATGTTTCTATCTGTACTCTTGTATATTTCTACTGTTCTTCTGTATGTTTTCTTTACGTACTATTGCTTCTGATTGGTGTGCAATGAAGAATTTCTATTGTATTGTAACCAAACTTTATTCAGTGCGGTGCAACCACGGTGCAACCAACCGGGACCGATTTAACCAACTAGAAGGCGAGACAAGCGACCTACAGTTTCATCGAACTCGAATCATGGAGGAACTCGCGTCAACAGCGGAAATGCACTTAACACACTCTTGACTGAAAGAAAGCGGTTCACGTCCTTCGCCACAAACGCAATTTACTACTTCCGCCCACGAGCCGCCGACTCTCTGCGTCAGCTCCTCGCTTCTGGGTTAATTGCCTCGCTTCCGTACCGTTGTTGCCCTCCGCTTGACGTAATATGAAATACAAAGTGCCTTGCGGCGCGGCGGCGCGGCGGTCCGTAGCCACTGGCTTCATTATGCAAATAGGGCTTATACAATTAGTAGAATTGGTCGGTACGAAATGAAAGCAGTTCAAAGCGCGAACTGCTGAAGCGACAAACTTCGGGTACATGCTAATTTAATTGGGCCGACATCGGCGCCACTAAATGCCAACTTATAAAACCGGTCTTGATAGTACTGGATACAACGTTCAGGTTAATAACAAGTCGAGGTAACAGTTCATCATAAATAAAGCTAATTGCGGTTATGCTTATTTCAAATCTTGACAAATAATAATAATAAATCCGTAAGGGATGGTCATGGAGTAAATTAATATTATTATATTATAAATTAATATATTATTATTAATAATAATATATTAATATACGTTCCCGCGCTTGGAACCGCGTCCCGACTGTCGGCAGGAGGCTGCACTTGATAAAGACGGGTTCGTACTCGTTGAGAGCAGGAAGAAGAGAAGGAAGAGGTGCAATAAGCGCGGATCTGCGCCCCCTGAAGAGAGCTGTTTGAAGGCAGCTCCCCGCACGGCTCTCATCTACGTGTCTCGCCTGCGAAAGGACATGAAGCTCGAGGACCTCATCCGCCACGTCCAGGATAAGGGTGGGCGAGTTGAGAGTGTCGAGGCTCTTCCTTCTCACTGGGCTGACACGAACTTTTGCGCTTTCAAGCTGTGCATTCCTGCCGAGAAGGTGAAGACATTCCTTCGCAGTGAGTTTTGGCCCTCCGGTGTGGTGTTCCGGCGCTACAATCGCGACCTTCATCGTGAGGTCGCGCGCCATAAGAATGCTGAGCCCGCGCCGGAGCTGTCTACAACTGCCGTCCTGCACATTCAGGATACGCAACCCGCGCCGCCGCCGACGACGCCCGCGCCGCTGCCGACGCCCGCGCCGCTGCCGACGCCCGTGCCGCGGACGCAATCTGCGCCCACTCTACGTGCACCTGATCCACCGCGTCAGCAGACTAATATGACGCATACGGGTCTCTATTGGGACCCGTACAGACACAAGTGGAGAAAAAGTAATTTTAGTTCTTAGGTTAAGACATTTAATATGTATTTTCAATATGGCCCTAGTTGGCTGAAATAAAGAGATAAATAAATAAATAAATTAATTAATTAATAATAGTGAAAAAAAAATTCTACGACTTTTATTAATATAATGGACAGAGATGTAGAAATGAGAAATTTCGCGCAAGCATTATATTAAAATATCAATTTTCAAAAACCGCCTTTGAATTTGGATAGGATTTGAGTCCGGAAAAATGAGCATTCAATTCATGTTTTTAAATTAAAAGAAAATATCGACGTTCGCAGTTTATTCGCCCACAAACGATATTGGCAAAAGAAATCAAAAGGACAGAAAAGCCCGTCGAGCAGGTCAAGTCATTCATTATAATGGTGTGCAGGAAGACGGAATTACAAATATATATTACTGCACTCATCTAGCGTTTCACCGGTGTAAAACAGCAGAAGGCCTTTCCGTTGCCACTTACGTAGGCTCAAATTGTAGCCGACTGGGCTGCTACCACCGTACTGGACGAAATATTGCCGCATAGCAGCCCCGGCTGTGTTCTCCTCTAGTCCAGTACAGCCATAGCAATCCAAAGGGAAGCCTCCGGTGTGGCCCCTTCTCGAAAGTGATTTTGGCTGGTCGGAGCATGTGGTCTGGCCCCTCGGACTCAGCCAAACATACCGGATTACATCAAATTACTCTCAGGTCTATCTTACACACCTTATGGAATGGCGTAGTTCGCTACTACACCCGTGATGACGGACCATCAGTCAGTCAATCAGTCAGCCAATCAATCAGCGTGTAATCGCCCACTGCTGGACATACGCCTCTCCAATTTTCCTCCAGTCCTCCCGGCCTTCAGCGGTACGGAAGCACTTCTTTCCGCCGACGTACTTAATGTCGCCGCTCCACCTGGCGGATGGTCTTCCCACACTCCGTTTTCCTGTCCACGGCCGCCAATGTCGGACAAGGTTACTCCTAAGGGTCGTCTCTTCGGCAGACGTGTCCAGCCCACTCCCACTTCAGCTTATCCATCGCCCATCGCTTCTCCTGAACCCTGTGGTCGTGCCGTCCACAATGAAAACGGATACTGAACTATTTAAATGGCCGCTTCGGCCGACCTTTCATTTAGTACGGTGGTATCAATCTGGATGGAATAAAACATACCACAGTGAAGGGCCCTACAGTATATTTATCAACGCACATGTTACGAGTCATCTGATGAAGCATTTATAGATTACGTTAGGAAGGAGAATTTGTACGCAATGTGAGACAACAGCAATTCTATCCAATTGAGTCCTATGGTTACCGACTAACACAATGTTATCAAAACATTTGAAACGCTTCGATTTGGGCCTAAAAAGCTCGCGGCTGGCGTTCGTTCAGTTTACTCAACCATTTACGTGAATATTCAATGACAGTTTTCATCACATCCATTTTCATAACGAGTCGAATCACGAAGCACCGACAAACATTATCTCGGAGCGAAAATAACAATACTATATTTATGTTATATTTGATACGTATGTACTTCCGAAAAGTCAATCAAGAATTATTTTCGTAGTCAAAATAGGATACTTACGCCGATAGGCAGAAACGTTATTGCTGAAATATTTACCTTAGGTACTATTAAGTAATTTATTATTTATTTATTTATTTACTCAAAAACCTCCTATTTACTGATAATATATCCAATTCTTAGGTTAGGCTAATAATATGATAATAATACAGATAATATAATCCAATTCTTAGGTTAGGTTAATCTGTGCCTTAGATGCAATTCAATTCAATTCAATCCTTTTATTGGTCTCTTTGGTACATTTTATACACTTACACATGTCATGTGCAAGGGCGAACTGATCTCTTACAGTGATTTCTTCCATTCACCACTGTACTTGGGTTTGTGAGTGTCCTCAATTTACCAGCATAATTATACGAGTATGGTGCAGTAGTTGTTTTTTTTTATTCAATCCGTTTAAATGTTAGGAATTAAAAAAATTTGATGGTGAAATTATTATTATTTTTTCTAATTCCGCCGTTTATTAATCCGCGAATCAACTTAGTTTCCGATACTGATTGACATCCTTTCGCTGATGGCGGTATTTTTAATTCACCCTGTGTGTATTTCTACATTCAGCTCGCTTTCTAAGCTAGTAATGTACCCGGCAGTAAGTAATGAACATCGAGCTTTAGAAAGAGACAATCCGGTTGTAGAGCGTCGTCTCTGTCGCACGAACTCGCACCTCTACACAACCGGATTGTCTCTTTCTAACGCTCGATGTTCATTACTTACCGCCGGGTACTGTACGAAGCTATTCGGGAGCGGTTCATAACCTTTCTTGGCGGCGATAATCCAGATGAGGAGCAACGGAACAAAATCACACATGTCCACATTAACTTTTTTTACAGGAGAGCCAAAAAACTAATAAACTTATACAATATGTGTGATTTTGGTGCAAATTTTTCCAATCCAATGATTATTCTATTTCATTTGTGTTTATGATCGCAAGTTTGGAGTTTGACATCAAAATACGACTTTACTACCAGGATATGTGTGATTCTGATGCAAACCTTGGATTTCTAGCGATTATACGAGAGCGATTAGTGTGATTTTGAACACTACAAAACTGCTATTCGATAGGTTTCAGGCTGAAGATGCCGAATCGATAAAAAAAAACACTCACGGAAAAAAGTGGATATGTGTGATTTTGTTCCGTTGCTCCTCAGATATAAATATAAATTAATCACCTAATCAATCCATTTACCTAGTAAACCTTATAAGGTAAGGTATGTATAGATATCCTAACAATTGAAAGTGAAATATTTATGTTGACTATAATTTTACGTACGCCATTCCGAGTTGATACGAAACTGCAAGACCGTACCCGACTCTACCAAAGTTCTACAGGCGGTTCACCAGTTTTGTACCCGACAGTACTATTAATATTACATCGCCATAACGTCGATGCCGACAAACAAATATATTTCTAGGTAGAAAGTTAAATTGCCTCGCCCGACTTGTAGATTCTGCGAAAAATAAATCAAGAAATACTTTCACGGGAATCAACAGCAAGTTGCTGCTTTCAATCTAATGGCATATACTCGTACATTTTCAATAACAGCGTGAATAAAATAATATTACTAGGTACAAACCAAAGAACTCAAAATAATAGAAGGAAAATTCCAGCCCGTACCAGACACAATTAGTTTTCTTAAAATTTTATTTGATAGGTAGTTATAGTTTATTTAATAATTTAAAATTATAAATTGTGAATAATATTATAGCATGAAAATAAATGAATAAACATTCAATAACAGTAACAGAATAAAGTCAAAGTCTAAAATAAAGTCTGAATTGTAAAAAATCTTAATTCTAATAATTATTATTTAATTTTAATCTTTATTATTTACAATAGGTGTGTAAATAATAAAGATTTCAAATTAAATAAAATACAAGAAATAAAAATTGTCAAATGATCTTGTCAAATAATGTTTAAGTACCTATATAAAACGTGTGTGACATAAATATGAAGTTACAAATACATGTGTATCTCTGTCACGCTTGCTGACTCACGTATCTTTATTAACACGCGTATCACGAGTCGCCTGACGAAAATTGTGTGCGTGCACTATGAGTGCACGCATATCACGTTGGAGGCGAAAAGCATTGTATACAGCGTATGGCAATAGCAGCTCTATTCTTTTGAATTGTGTGGAGAATACGCCTGGGTCTGGCCAAGTAGTGTATTCTGCGAAATTCGATCGATTTAATTCGTTTAGGAAACTCCACTCCTGTCGACTATTCGTTAGAAATTGATTTATTTTCATGTACTTAGAGTGTTTTCATTTTACGAAGGCACGCGGGGTACGAGGTAGGAAGTGGTGCGAGAGGCGTACGCGCGGAGCTCAGTAGAGAACGAACTCGGTGCCCGGTCGGTACACACGTTCTACACGTCTCAGCATCGCTCCGTCGAACCGAGTCGTTCCCTACTGAGCTCCGCGAGGTCTCAAACCACTTCCTACCTCATACCCCTCGTGCCTTCGTAAAATGAAAACACTCTACGTGGTCTTGATATTTATGTACAGAATGATTTGGTGAATACCTGTATCTCTTCAGGGGTTGATTCTGTACCTCAAACGGGCAAATATTGCCAAAAGAGCTATGGCGTAATTCGAAAAATATATAAGATAATCTTCCCATACATTTTTAAAATGTTACACATACATACCGCACGCTGTATCCCGACAATCGGGGAAAGTAGAGTAATCGGTGTTGTGCCGCAAGTACTCATGTAAGTTACAGCACAATACCGACCACCACTTTTAGCAATGTATTAGGACAAGATAACCATCAAGCCGCAAGTAAGGCACGAAGACCCACCTGCTGCATGACTAGGTGGAAGGATCGTGCCAAGGATAGCCTGTCGCCCTTTAGCACGGCACCGTGTCCTAATACCGTAGTCGCCTTATACGACATGCACGGGGAGAGGTGCAGTTTTATTCAGTTCGAGATACAGAATTACTCCATAAGCTCAGATGTTCCATCTCCGCCGAAGGTCTAACTCCGCAAGGACTGATGGTATTCAAAAATTCAACCTGTATGAGGCAGGCATAGTATGCACTTGGTTTTCAATGACTTCGCCGATCGCACGCAGAACCACTATAGGTGGAGAAGGAACCGTTGTACCGTGTGGGGCCGGTACTTTAAAAGAATAGCCCCACTGCATATCTCCCCGTGTATGTCGTAAAAGGCGACTAAGGGATATGACTCCCTTCTTATATTACTAGGTTGTAGGGTTTAACCCGCCCGGGTTGGTACCACCATACTGAATGAAAGGTCGGTCGAAACGGCTATGTAAATAGTTTGTATTTTCCGTCCAGTTCAATGTAGCCGGCACGACCGATGGGAAGCACTGACGTGGCACCAAGTTCACCCGGTGTTATGGGCTGACATCACGGATGTTGTAGGTGATGAAGCCAACCGTGTCAGCTAGTGGACGCCGGACTGGCAAATGCTTGTATGAGAACTAGCGTCGCCGAGTTGCGGGGAGCGGAGTGTACTTACCGATGATAAGATATTCCACTATTGTGCACACTAAACTTGGCTGTAGTGTTTTTACACGTAAACACGGAGCATGCGGGCACTTTAAACAGGTTTTTGCGAACGCGGCCGATGACAGACTGACGGGCCAGCGCGCGACCGTCCATACAAAACAAGCATGCTTTTGCTTATATCGTGTTACGCTGGCGAGGATAGGGTTCGGAGTCCATACCTTTTTTATCGTTCTAGCGTGTCAGTTTCCATAAAAAAAAAAGGAACCAAACAGGAAGCCGACAGAGAGCCATCCTCCCGTGCAAGTTACAGCAAAACGTCAAGTTTCGAAAGAACAGTGATCAGGCTTACCTGCGTTGGCTGGGACCGGGTCTGTGATAGATAATCGATTAGACCTGGTACTTACCTGAAACCAAGAAAAATTGCATATAAGTAATACATTTAAATACATACATTTAGACACAACCTTTATTACAATTTAAGGTTGACTTGAAAAAAATCACTTGCAGTGTGATAAGTCCGCCTTTGCGCACTTCTGTACTTCTTGGTTCTTTTTATGTATGGTTCTTCTTTCAAGTGCATAAAGATTTTCTAATCTATTCTATACATTTTTCATGGACAAATTTTACTGCCTGAACTCCGCAGGAGGAACCCCAGAATTTGAGCGTAAGATAATTTGTGAATGAAGAAGATTCAAGCGGCGGGTGGCCGAGTGGTTTGGGCATCGGCTTCTCATGCGAGAGGTCCGCGGTTCGAATCCGGTCGGCGTGTACCAATGAGTTTTTTCTGACGAAAAAATTTACGTGCATACCTACACCTGCTGCTTCACCGTTCGGAACCGGTGTAAAACTGTAGGTCCCTTCCCTTGCCCCTTACTAGGTGGTAGGCTCAAACTGTAGCCGACTGGTTTGGTACCACCGTACTGGATGTAAGATGGCCGCATAGCAGCCTCGGTTGTGTTCTTCTCTAGTCCAGTATAGCCATGCAATCCAGGGAAGTCTCCGGTATGGCACCTACCTATTCGGAGGTGATATTGGCTAGTCGAAGCATGCGCTTTGGCTCCTCCGACTCAGCCACCCATACCGGATTACATAAAAAAAAAAGTTTTTTTTTATAGAAATAAATAAATTATGCATACATTTAGATCTATTTAAAAAAATCGTGATAGCATAAATCTAACCCCTAAGCATATAGCATAAAAACTTTCACCCAAAACCCGACATTGCCGCGAGCGAAGCGGCGTACCACTGCACTATTTTCCGGATATAATTAATTATACGGATTTCGAATAATATATTTACGAAGATATTCTTACGTTACAGTTAAATTCTTTATTTATCCCTTAACGAATTGTAAACATGCACGTGTGTACACGTCGTCGTCTCGTCGCTCTCAAATGAAAGTCGCAATTTATTTAATGCTAACGAGATACGTTCGGATAAAAGAGATTTATGCTACAGACTCATCCCACTGTTACGTAAGAGGATGAAACATTGTGACTTGCGAAGTTTGTTTGTCAGTAAATTCTTCTTCGCATTGAATTTAGAACTGGCGGAATATTTGTGTGAAACATGTCCAAGCGTAGGTTGAAATTATACAATAAATAAACAATAAACAATGTACACCATACAACCGGGCAATAATCTAACATTTCAACGCACTACAGAAATATTTCTCTGAAAGGAGATTGCCCATATGGGTTATGTACTAAGAATATTTGTACATAACTCATATGGGTTGGTACCACCGCACTGAATGAAACGTCGGTCTAAACGGCTATGTAAATAGTTTGTTTTCCCACCAGTTCAGTGTAGCCGGCACGATCAAAGGGGGAAGCACTTACATGGCACCTAGTTCACGCGGTGTTATGGGCTGACATCACGGACGTTGTAGGTGATGTAACCAACCGTGTCAGTTTCCATAAAAAAAAAATTTATATACTAAGAAACTATGGCCTGAAAACAATTTATACGGCGGCGGCTCCACTGAAGCAGCTCCTACTGCGCTTATTTCAAAGTTTCAGTTAATTTTTAGGGTTCCGTATCCAGTACGGGACCCTATTACTAAGCCTACTTTGTCTGTCTGTCTGGTATCTGCGAAGGAGAAAAGGTATTAGTCGTAAGACTATCACACCGCAACCGGTTTTTTTGCGCGGTAAACCGCGCGAGCCCTGCCGTCACTTGTCTTGTCTGTCTGTCGGTCCGAGGTCCGAATCTCTTGGACCGTAATAGGTAGCTCGTTGAAATTTTGACAGAATATTATGTGTCATTACGGCCGATATAACAACAAATAAGAAAAATAAGAAAAATTAAAAATTCACGGGGGTTCCCAAAGAATAAAGTGAAAAAGTGTATGCGCGCCATCTACCGAAAAGAGTATGAAGCATTTTAACTAATCATGAATTTTAACTAATATGAAGCATTTCATAAATATGGCGATAGATGGCGTGAGTGGCGCTGACCCTGACATGGCGATACGGAACACTCGGTGCGCGAGTTCGACTCGCACTTGGCCGGTTTTTTTTATCAAAATAGTAGGTACATTTTTCATTTCCATAATAAAATACAGAATCCTTGTAAATTAACATTGTTTCGTAGTCAGTCAGTCAGCGCGTATGCTTCTACTGCTGCACATATGCCTCTAAATCTCCCGGCCTTCAGCGGTGCGGCACCATTACTTTCCGCCGACGCACTTGATGTCGTCGTCCCACCTTACCGTATCATAGAGAGTATATTATAATAAAATTGTATTATCAACACACAACGTCACGCCTGCCTTCCGAGCGGATGGGCAGCGGCCTGCCTGCCTGAGATGCCTGAGATGCGTTGCCGCACTTGCAAGTGCGGCAACGCATCTCCCACGTGCCGCGGTGCTGAGGCCTCTTCAATTTTTTCACTTGTTTTTTTCATAACCGCAGTCGGAACAAATTGCAGAACGAGTTGTTCATTTATCCGAAAACTGGCAACATCGATACGCCCAAAAGCGTATAACCGGCAAAGTTTCAGGTAACTCGTCCCCTTTTGATTAATCGTGATTTATAGCTCCAAAGTTAGACTTCTCCTATCTACCATTCTGACCTCGTCGCGTACACAAACCGTCCAAGTTGAATTGGAAGGCTCCCACGTCGATCCTGATGAAAAAACCTCGTTGTAAAATGTAGAATATATAGAAAATGTTTTATTGCTCCAAGAAACATTCAACCGTAACAAGCACATTAGAACATTTACATAAGGTGCAAAGAGGAACTTATCCCTTACAGATACTCCTTACAGTCTACCTTTGGATGTTTGAGATTCGATTAATATAGTGGAATGTAATTAAGCAAAAGAGTTGAACGTAAAGAATTGTAGATAAAAAAACCGCTGAATCAATTTCGATAAAATTTATATGGGACCATCTCTGAAGTATGACCTACCAACCAAAAATTTTCAAAATCGGCCCACAATTGACGAAGTAATCGCGTAACAAACATTCAAAAAAAAACATACAGTCGAATTGAGAACCTCCTCCTTTTGGGAAGTAGGTTAATAATAATAAGAGTGTTAACTCCGTTTGATTTTATATTAATTTTAGGTTTTAATTAAAAAAAAAAAGTTAAAATTGTATAAAAAGAAATGTGGAAATAAATGGATGAAATAAGAGTGTATAATAATAATAAATAATTTCAGGCTTTGGAATCGACCATCTCTGTTTCAGCCCAGCGCCTATCAGATCAAGTACGGCTCATCCTAAACCGCCATTTTGTAGATGACGCCGTGCTTGACCAACTACGCCTTGATGCGCTCCCCCCTGCCACTGCCACGACGCCCGCACGCCCGGACGCCGCATGCGCCCCGCCGCCGCCTCCGGCGAGAGCGCGGGGTGCTGCCGCTGTCGCCACCGTTGCTGATGTGACAGCCGCAACCGTACCGACACCACCATCTGCCGAGGAGGGTGGCGATGTGGTAGGGGGCATCGTAAGTACCCAAGATAATGAGTTCATGAGGAGGACTCTTGAAGAGGCGATTCTGGAGTACCGCTCGGCACCTACTAATGACAGGCTGCGGATACCAAGGTTGCCCACGAATAAAACAAATCTTATTATGGTGAGGATCCTGGATTCATATCTAAAACAATATATCGAGTCTAGTGTAGATCTCGCCGATACTCACTCGATCTTGTACTGTGGGGCGGTGGCTGCCTGTCGCATGGCGCGTTTGAAATTCGAGAATATATCTAGAGACACACGCGCCAGGCCAACCACCGCTCCCGCGTGGCAGTTACGGATCGAGCGACGTATCGGCGAGGCCAGGATCCTCATCGGAAAGCTATACTGCTTCAGGTCTGGAAATACCAGACCGAAAATCATGCGCTTCGTGACGAAGGCTTTTGGTGGTGCTATATTAAGCCAGACACAGCCAAACTTCCACTCACTAGTCACGGAGCGCATAGATGACCTGAAGCAGCAAATTAGCGCGTGGGCCCAACGTATCCGTCGCTATAGGAAGCGTGTCGACCGTTATCACCAGAATCGTCGATTCCAGAGTGACCAAAGGTGGGTATACCGGAACTGGGAGCACCCGAACCAACGACCGACAGACACGATCCGACCGACTGAGCAAGGAAATGCTTTATTTTGGAAAAACATCTGGTCGGATCCTGTCTGTCACGTCGAGGGTGAATGGATGAGAGTTGTCCAGCGGGTGTGTCAGTCGATAGAACCAATGTCCGCCATAAATATCAGCGAAGAGGATGTAGGTTCTGCAATCCGCCAGGCACTGAACTGGAAATCTCCAGGGCCGGACGGATTGCAGAACTTCTGGCTGAAATGGTTCAGAAGCTGCCACTCCCGCTTGGCTGTTCAATTCCAAGATGCCCTCGACCATCGGGTTCTCCCAGAGTTCATGACTACTGGTGTCACCCACCTGCTCCATAAATCTGGTAGTACTGCGGAACCTAAAAATTATAGACCTATCACTTGCTTGCCTACCATCTACAAGCTCCTGACATCCATTCTGACGCACAAAATATCAATTCACATAATGGACAATAACATCTTGTCCGTTGCTCAGAATGGATGTCGGGCTGGGTCCCGCGGTACTAAGGAGCTGCTCCTTATGGACATGACCGTTTGTCAGCAGGTCCGACGCAATCGAAAGAACCTGTCTGCTGCCTGGATAGACTACAAGAAGGCATTTGACTCCGTGCCCCATACATGGTTGCTAAGGATACTAGAACTATACAAAACTGACACGAATATCTGTCAATTCCTTGGCGCATGTATGGAACAATGGAGTACTATCCTTCGTGTACCAGGTGGCGAACGGACTTCGGCTGCAGACGACCGGATTCCCATACGGCGGGGGATCTTCCAGGGAGACAGTCTGAGTCCGCTTTGGTTTTGTCTGGCTCTGAACCCTCTTAGCACTCTGCTTGAGGACTCAGAGCTGGGCTACTGTCTTCGAAGAGGAGGCTCTCGAATATCACACTTATTTTATATGGATGACCTCAAACTGTTTGCCAAGTCGGACACCGAACTAATGTCGATGATGAAGATAACTGAAGGCTTCAGCAACGACATTGGAATGGAGTTCGGCTTGGAAAAATGTGGGACCATCCATGTGGAACGTGGTGTGATCGTGAACTCCGGCGGCATACAGTTGTCGGAGTCCATGAATGTTCGAGCTCTCTCCGAAGACGAAACTTATAAATATCTGGGAATATCGGAGGCTCTCAGCATACGGGATACGGACATGAAACAATCAGTTAAGGAAAAGTTTTTCTGTCGTCTTACAAAAGTACTAAATAGCCTTTTGTCAGGCGGCAATAAAATTCGTGCCTATAACGGTTGGGTCATGCCTGTGCTCGTATATACTTTCGGTATTCTCAGATGGACTCAGACCGAATTGGACTCGCTGGACAGAAAGGTCAGGACGCTGATGACGAAATCCCGTATGCATCACCCACGATCATCGGTCATGAGGTTGTATATCCCGCGGAAGTGTGGGGGTCGAGGTATGTTAAATGCCAAGAACCTGCACAACCGCGAGGTATGCAATCTCCGTCAGTACTTTTTGGAAAAGACTGATGTTTGTGAGATGCATCGCGATGTCGTCACCAGCGATAAAGGTCTTACCCCGCTGAGCATGGGAAAAGAGAACTGGCGGAAGCCGGTTGTACTGAGCACCGAGGACCGCATGGAAGTATGGAAAGGCAAGGAGCTGCACGGTAGGTACTTCCGGTCTCTCACGGGACCGGATGTAGACCAACTTGCTTCCGTGCACTGGCTACGCTTCGGGGACCTCTTCGGGGAAACCGAAGGGTTTGTCTTTGCAATACAAGATGAGGTTGTCAAGACGAACAACTATAGGAAACACATAATGAAGGACGGCACCATTGACATCTGCCGCGCCTGCCACCAACCTGGCGAGTCCCTCAGACATGTGATTTCCGGTTGTTCGCAGCTTGCCAACACCGAGTATCTGCATAGACACAACCTAGTAGCCAGGATTATCCACCAGCAACTTGCCTTAAAGTTCAACCTTGTGGGTACTGAGGTGCCTTACTATAAGTACAATCCACCGCCAGTTCTCGAGAACGGTCATGTCACACTCTACTGGGACCGGTCCATTATCACAGACAGGACTATTCTCGCGAACAGGCCTGATATTGTGATAGTAGACCGGGAGGCAAGGCGCGCAACGCTCGTCGATATCGCCGTGCCGCACGATGGTAACCTCGTCAGTAAGGAAGCAGAGAAGATGTTAAAATATCTGGATCTGCAGCACGAGGTTACCAAAATGTGGCCCGTCGACTCGACGATCGTTGTGCCCATAGTCGTTTCGGCGCATGGGCTGATAGCGAAGAGCCTCGACGACCACCTTGAGAGGCTCTCGCTGAGTGGTTGGGTCAAGGGCCAGATCCAGAAGGCAGCCCTGCTCGACACTGCACGCATCGTCCGGAGGTTCCTCTCTTTGGGACCCGACCATCGGTAGCCTGGGCTCGCCCCGCCGCCGGTGGTGGAAACTCCATTTGTTTTTGTATTAATTTTAGATTTTAAGTTTGTAAATATTATGTAAAATTAATATAAAAAAAAATGTGTAAATAAATGGATAAATAATACACGTAAGTACATTAAAAAGCCATACTTGGGTTAATACATACACAGAGTTGCGGGTGCGCCACGATAGTCTGCGATGATTTGTACCGAGCAAATAATGAAATTGAACGAATGATAAATGTCTTTAGAGAAGTTTACGTCACATGCCATTCGTTTCATTTGCGAGAAAATGCGGAACAAAGAGATCATTTGCACGTAGTAGAACAATACTTTTAAACAGAAAATTACGACCAGTGTCAGGTCGTGAAAGTATTATAGAAACACGCACTATACAAACTGCGCACCTAAGCCTGATTTGTTTTATGTCTACATCATCTACAACGTTCGTGATGTCAGCCCATAACACCTTGGTGAACTAGGTGTCATGTAAGTGCTTCCCTTTGGTAGTGCCGGTTACACTGAACTGGACGGAAAACACGAACTATTTACATAGCTGCTTCGACCGAACTTTCACTCAGTGCGGTGGTACGCGGGTAACCCTATAACCTAATAAGAAAATAAGGGTAGCGGACGTACCTACCGAATTTTAACCACGGTCAGCCTCAAAGGTTCGAACGCTCGATCGATAGCACCACTGAGCTATACCGAGGCTGTTCTTTTAATTAAGCCTTAGCGGCAACCCGAAAATTTTCGCACTCACCATGCGTGCAATAAGGGAATGGATAAAGAACCCGCCAGGTGTGAACAGCAGCGTTCCGACTTGAAAAAATCCTGTTTTTTTAACCAGCAAAATCCCGTATCACATTGTATGTCAGAAGAGCAACCTAACTTGTCTGCTTGAAAGCTTGACTGGAAGATATCACCCCTACTCACACTCCGCCTTTTCGTATTATTGTTGTTTTTGTATTCTTCTAGTGTGTGTAGACCTTCGTCTTATATACATAGGTAGGTGTCAAACATAATCTGAATGACATGGCTTTCACACAAATTTCACAGCGGCCAAGTATCTTCCGCAATGTTACATCACAGCTGGTCCTCACGTGCGTCGTATCGTATATAGTGTCATGATTTACGAGGGTTCCGTAGCGGCGTAATTTAGACTTATCGCCTGGCTCTGCGCGACAATTTGTACGCGAGTGGCGAGAAACAAATGGACGAGAGAGGGAAAATGAATGTGGGTGGGTCTGCCTTTGGATAAATGATCTTGTAATTTGCAAACAAAGCCATAGAAAGTATTAACGAGAGTATTAAGCATCAATTTCACAATTTGGCTTGAAAAAGTTAAATCACCAGATAGGGATAAGTCTGCATTTACGCACTCTGTACTTCTTTTTAAATGTCAGCAATAGTTTCTTCTATTCTAAAATCTCCACCTTCAGTTAGAATATCACATATGTACCTACATATCATGTAGGTACGTTTTGAATCGAGTGAAATTGCGCATATAGGTACCATAGAACATGGCAAGTCTTATAAAAAATAATGTATGTAAACTTGGAAGAAAAGATGGCGGCTGAGCGCGTGTGTTGGGCGCGCCGCTAATTAACATTATTTTTGTGTTTCTCACGATTAAGAGAAGAATTACAACAGACGATAAATATTACAAGACGATGCTGTATAATTGATAAATGACCTTTGCCTATCCCGAAAAAGGAGAAATCCAACAAAAACAAAAAAAGGTTGTAAAATATCTGTCAGTGAAAATATCCGTTGAAAATTGAAATTCGAACGCCGCGCTTGCATAATTTTACAATCCCGCACAAAGGGCGATAAAGTGTATAGAGTATTGTAGAAAAGATATGGTGGCGACCGCTGGTGGTGCGGTGGTGGGGGAGAGAGAGGTTATGCCGCCCGCTACACAAAGCTCTGTCCGACGCTAAACCGGAAGTGAAGCAGCGGCCTCGCTACCGGCGAGAGAGATCACTTCCGCCCTCTGAAGTATTATTTTAAATAACTTCTTGCAGCTTGGCTCCCAAGCTTTATTCCTATTCGCGAATCAAGAGCTGCGTTCTGGCGAACTGTCGCCGTAGCGCTTGGAGCTCGAGACTGTCGAGACTCGAGACCGCTTTGGTGTACTTTAATTGATACGACAGAGACACGGGTCTTTCTTTACTGGTACATGCACAGAGGGATGTCTCCGGTATGCACCTATACCTTATCAGACTTGATATTGGCTGGCCGGAGCATGTGCTTTTCCCCTTCTGACTCAGCCACTCATACCAGTTTCAGAGGGGTTCGAGAGGAGAAAAGGATGGAGGGGATCGATGGAACGAACTAACGGTTAAGTTGATGTCATGTTAACAGTTTGTAAAATCTCGGTTCAGAAACCTTCGCCCAAACATGACAAGACCGTGTGGGGCCGGTACTTTAAAAGAATAGCCCCACTGCATCTCTCCCCGTGTATGTCGTAAAAGGCAACTAAGGGATATGACTCCCTTCTTATATTACTAGGTGGCAGGGTTTAACCCGCCCGTGTTGGTACCACCGCACTGAATGAAAGGTCGGTCGAAACGGCTATGTAAATAGTTTGTGTTTTCCGTCCAGTTCAGTGTAGCCGGACGACCGAAGGGAAGCAAGCTGACGTGGCACCAAGTTCACCCGGTGTTATGGGCTGGCATCACGGATGTTGTAGGTGATGTAGCCAACCGTGTCAGTTTCCATAATAAAAAAAAGACCGCAGCGGAGCCGCGGGCAAAAGGTAGCTTTTGAAATAAAGCATAGCGCCTGCGTGCTGGTGGATGTTATCCTCTCCGCGGCCTACTCTCTGTCGCTGGCGGGTCGGAAGGCCTGCTTCCTCCGGCGGCCGAGGAGGCAGAAGGGAAGGGGCGAAGAAGGAAAGGGTATACAGGTCGTGCGGAAGGCTTCGGCGGGCGGGTCGAAAAGGTATTGTGAACTTAACGATATGTTAATAAATGAAACTCCACAAAAGACCTACAGAGAATTTAGCATAAAACACGCCCCCGCCGAGAACTGAAACTCTTCCCAAAGTACGTAAAAAGAGTCACGGTTTTTTGATGATGATGATGATGATGAAGGGATGGTCATGGAGTAAGTTACTTTGTTTTATGAGATGTTGCGTTTGTAGACTCTATGTATGATAGTAAAACTAAATTGACGATTTTTAGAAATCTTTCCTGTATGTATGTATGTATGTATGTTCCTCCATAACTCTTAAACCGATCATCCGAATTCGATGAAACTTAGTACAAGCACATTTAACTATACGGGACACAGGATAGGCTAAATAAAATTTTGTTTCACTTACACTAACATGTGGCTCTCATACAAACCGAATTGTTCCGCGCGCCGAAATAAAGGTACGGTAGCGGGCTTACATACTTTCTTCTTTTTAAATACGATTTTCAGGCGAGCGAAGCCGCGGGCAAAAGCTAGTAAATTAATAAAGACAAATTATGTATTCAGTGTACCTATAGTGAATGAGTGTGTGTCTGCGTATGTGTGTGTGTGGGAGGGTGAGGGTGTGCGGGTGACAAACATGCAAGCTTTATAAAAGCTAGTTAAACTAATTTCACCCCGACATCGTTTCTCAGCGTCTCTGCGTTCAGAATGTGTGCACTCTTTTTTTTTATGGATACTGACACTGTTGGCTACATCACCTACAACATCCGTGATGTCAGCCCATAACACAGGCTGAACTTGGTGCCACGTCAGTGCTTCCCTTCGGTCGTGCCGGCTACACTGAACTGGACGGAAAACACAAACTATTTACATAGCCGTTTCGACCGACGTTTCATTCAGTGCGGTGGTACCAACCCGGGCGGGTTAAACCCTACCACCTAGTAATATGAGAAGGGAGTCATATCCCTTAGTCGCCTTTTACGACATACACGGGAAGAGATGCAGTGGGGCTATTCTTTTAAAGTACCGGCCCCACACGGTACTCACGGTACGCCGCCGTGTCGTCGCATAGCAACCGTTTCCGCAACGCAATGCCCTCAAGCGTCAGTTGTCGACAACTGCGACTGTTCTTTTATTCAGCGAAGCCCCGAGCCTCCACTCTTTGTCCCGCGTCGGCGCTCTCTTATTGTGCCAAAGCTTAAGAGGCGCGGGGAACCCTACGCGAGTTGGCTCCTTGTGTTTTCTTCATAACGCCGCCGTAAGCCGACTTACGAGTCTGGACGCACTTCGGAGAATAGACGGATAAAATATGAGGATTTTCTGAAGCTATGCAGGTATAATCGTCCGAATAGCTTAACTCGCCGAGCGGGTATTATGTAGCTTTAAGCTTAACAAATATACTAAATGCACTATAACTCAGTTTATCTCGGAAAATCTGACTCATATTCATAATGGAAATGTAGGTACTCAAACACGGAACAAGGAAGAAAGCTGTGAACGCCAGATTTTTTTTATTTTTTATTTTTTTTTATTGGCAGCGCGACATATGGCCCCGAGTCACCCATGAGGTGTATGGATGCGGGGTTGCGAATGCTATGCCGGCCTGACAGGTGCCCATTCACGCTCCTTTTGAAGGACCCGAGACTGTACTTGGGAGGAAATATATGGGCAGGGAGAGCGTTCCAGAGTGTACCGGTTTTGTAGAGGAAAGATCTGCAGAACCGATCGGTACGCATCCGCGATAAGTTCAGCGTGTAGGGATGCAATCCCTGCCCAGTGCGCGTGGTGCGGAGGTGGAAAGGGGACGGCGGGAACCCTGCGGCGGTTCTAGATCGCGGGACACTTCGGGATTTCGCAGCTATTGTATCTCGCAACAGCGACGAGGCTTTTCGAGCCTGGCCCCGACTTGCTCCTCATACGCTGTCAGTCAATTGATGAAGATCTAGTGAAATAGAGTGCTATTGCAATTGCTCCTGTGTACATAGACTCACCGTCGCTAGCCAATGTTGACTTCAAAACCAATTGAAAAACAAAACTGTTGGTTTACGACAAAAGCGATCGTTCATTCGACATTTTCACGGAAAGAAATTTTCTTTGAAGTCGCTTAGATGTTTTATGGCTTTGTGAGCAAAACCGTTGAAATGTAATTTATGTCATTATGCATTGCAAAATATTCGTTGAACTGAGTGAAAATAGAGTGATTCCTGTTCTGAACCGAAAGAAACTTCTATTATGTGTCTTCCTAAAACCCTCAATGTTTTAAAACGCGCAATGTTTTCTGTTGACTTTTTAAACTTAGACCTCTGGAATATTTACTGCAAAAGCTATATTTGATCTCGTGGCGTTCTGACCCATTCTCAGGACCCACTGTCAAAAAGAAAAAAAAATTGTGGCCTTTCGACCCAATTACATTTAATTTTGAGAGGCGTTCTGACCCACTTACCAGAATACACAGATACCTACAGTAAGTGAACTTGTACGCCAACTCAAAAAGCACATAGTGACAACCACTAAAAAAAATTTAACATTAAAGCGCACCAGAGTAAAAACAGGGGCTGCACGATTTTTTTGAATTTGAAAGGTGAGTGTCGTAGCTGGAGCGGAGTTCATCAATTCGAACGGTTGAACATTGCTGGACGGAAGCGGAATTGATGAAGCGCACTTTCGAATATCCTCATTCGTAATTCACGATTTGAATTTGGAAAGCGTCGAATTTCGAATGCTAAAACGGATAACCCAGAGTGCAAACATTGCACATCACGTGACTAGGGGTTTGTTAATATAAATATAGAATGCTAACATGGAAGTAAAGTTAAACTAGACAAGAATGCGTATATTCGTATTCTAGCTTTTGTGTATGTATATTTGCTAATAGAGAACGTTTCAGTTTCCCTTAATATGCTATATTTCACTACCGGAGGAGCCGAATATAATATATTTAATTAATAGTGACAAATAAAGAGACATTATCATACTTTTATCATGTAAGAAACATTTATATTGCCTACAAAAATACAATCATTAATCCACCGACCTCTGTTACAACTAATTAAACATATTTTTGCTGTAAGCATTTTAGGCAGATAAGTCGCACCTGCATAATATTTGTTAGAAACTAGATAATATCATGGACGCTGCTCGGAGGAACTAGCATCCCTTTCCTTGCCATTCAAGACCGCGCCGACCACCCGCCGCTTGCCGCCGCCACATACTCTACTTTATCGACACACTAGCTGCTACCGCGATTTCGCTTCGCGGCAAAATAACCATAACCATCTTTGGGATGTATCAGAAAGCATTGGTGAAAATCCCATGTGAATAGTCTCGACTTATAAGCGAAACTAGAATCTACGACGCCGCGCCGCCGCCGCATCGGTTGATTATACGTTTTTCCGTATAAGTGAAAATATAATCTACGACGCCGCGTCGTCGGTTGGTTATACGTTTTTCCGTATAAGCGAAAATAGAATCTACGACGCCGCGTCGGTTGGTTATACGTTTTTCCGTATAAGCGAAAATAGAATCTACGACGCCGCGTCGGTTGGTTATACATACGTTTTTCCGTATAAGCGAAAATAGAATCTACGACGCCGCGTCGGTTGGTTATACGTTTTTCCGTATAAACGAACACTATAGCTTTAAATACGTTGTACTTATACATATTGAATGTAAATGTGTCCGACCTGTTGGTGAACCTTAAATAAATAAATAAATAAATAAATTAAAATCTAAGACGCCGCCGTGTCGGTTGGTTATACGTTTTTCCGATTGACTAGTTAGAATACTTACTCATTTAACATACACTACTGGTAATGCTTTGGGTCGCCGAATAAAAGAGCGAATTAACCGATGAGGAATTACGCAGGCTTCACGGGAACAAAGCCTTGATCCACGCCAACAGACCGCGACCACGTCCGCCGCACAGACAGATCCCATTTGCGTCGAAAGCACGTAAATAATGAAAACGACGAACGAGACGGCACTGCGATCACGGCACGTACCGTCCAGCCAGGGATTAATGGGCTGTTCAATAGTCCAGACTCAACACCATCTGCCGCGCACTCGGGCGTCACGCGATCAATCTTTTCATTGGTCAATACAATCTATCTGTATATCAATATTGAGGCAAATATTGATCGTGTGAACCACGACATTTTACAAGTGGACAGGCTAACACTAAGCTACAAATTCGTACACACTTAAAATATGCTAGAATAGGTGGTGCAGACGCAAATGCCGAGAACGCAAAAGGGATAGTGCGATAGGAGTTCTTCTACATATTGCTAATATCTAAACAGCGTAAGTGAGCGAGCACTTAATTCATAATTTACGTTTCCGTTCTGAGAACGGAGATAGAGTAAGACGGTTAAATGGAAATTTAATACGTATAAGTGAAACAACGATATTGTACGTTCCCAATGTCCCATGCGCGACTCGTTTCAGCCTCGCCAATCGGCACTGAAAATAAACCGAGTAACGTATAGCTATTCTTTTCACGCACACGTGCTGTTGCTAGCGTATTTGAACATATGAGACCTGCGCGCAAAGCAGTCGCCCGCGGACTGACTGCTCTCGAAACAGGGTATGCTATAAGGTCATGGTGAGCGTCCCCCGAGCCAGTGTGTTGTATGCTGCTTCCTGATATTTTTTTTTAGATTTGGATCGCATATTGACATACTTAGTAATGACGATAGCCGCACAGATTTCAAGCATTACGACGGTCAGTAATATTTACATCAAAATGTGGACCATGTGAAGTCCCGCGTCAGACAAATAAATCTTGTACAGTTGATCTTTTCGCGATTTTACGTGAACATTGTTGAGACTACCTAAAGTGAATGACACTTCCTCAGTCTTACCCGACTGACAGTGCCAGGATTTCATCTTTCACTCAGTGTCACAAGCAACGTAAAGTGACAGTCACCATTACGATACCTATCTATCAAATACCGTTTTGAGTGACAGTGACGGGTTTCGAAGGGAACCATTCCAAGTATTCTTAAAGGACTCTAAGGACTTCAATCACTTTAGGCCTATTTTTCCAAGTATTCGTAAAATTTTGAAAAACATTACATTAGGTCATATTACAATAAACATTAGGTCTTACAAAATTAAAGCAATTTGGCTCACAAAACAACAAGTCGACAGGTACGGCTATAACCTACATGCAGACCTCTCCATTCAAGTCTCAATAATAGTAAAGCTAACTTCGGACTATTATGTGACCCCTCAAAGGCCTTCCACTGGGTCAATCATGAACTACTTAAAGCTGGAGCGTATGGCATTCGAGACTATAGTTAAGTCTAATGCGTTCATACCTTACAGGCAGAACTCAATATATACCGTTCCAAGACGTCAGGTCAGATGCAGCCACTGTGAACCGAGGGATTGCCCAAGGATAAATTTTAGGCCCCCTTTTGTTCCTGATATCTGATTATATCAATCTGTCAGTATGCACTTATAAAGCTGCCCATATTGTAATGTTTGCAGACAACTTGTATCGTACTTTTGAGTTTATACTCATTCTGTCATCAAAAGAGATGGTGTGGTGACACACGACACATTAATTAACTCCATAATACAGAAAATAAATAACTTATAGCAAATCATCTCCTTCTTAATGCTGAAAAACCAACTTTGTACGACTTTCATTATGATTATCTACTTTCAACGTTAATTTGAATATAGACAATACCGCTCTTACCAGTGTGCCTGTGGTAAAGTTCCTGGGGTCTGCACGTGGCCGCGTGGACATGGGTTTAAAATGGTACTCCCACATCAAATACATTGCAAATTAACTGAATTCATAAATTTACGCAATCCGCCAAATTCGTACACTGTGTGACGTCAAAGCTGCAAAAAAACGGTCTACTATTGATATTTTCACAGCATAATGAATGACGTATGGGCTTATGTTCTCGGGTACCTGTGCTACTTGGGAGCGTATCTTTAGATTACAAAAACGAGCAATGCGCGCTGCGCTAGGCGTGAAACCGAGGGTTCCTGCCGTCGTCGTATATTCTCGGAAAACTCGGTACATCCGTCACAAGTGAGTATATTATATTCCAGTGTCTTCTATATGCCCCAGACAATCTCAAAAATACCCCTGTTAATAAAGTATTCCACAGCCACAACACTGGAGCCAAACGTTTAATTAGACCACCGCTAGTGAAACTCAGTAAAACATCTATGGCCGGTTTACATTTGATTAGTGCATTAGGAGAGTGTGAATTAGTAGCACTCCGATGCGAGTGTTTTTGTAGTTTTGGTGCTTTCCAGTAGACATCACACTTCTTTCAGTACAGTGCCATTTCCGCCTATTCACTGATGCACTCTCCACTTAAGTTGTTACTAAACTGCCAGTTTATATTACATAGAGTAGCGAGAAGAGACGTGCGGGGGGTTGAGGGGCGCGGAGATCATTGGAAACAAAAATAGAAAGCGGTTCTATTTAATTTTAGTAGAAAGGCGAGTAGAATCGTACTAATTCGAGTAGTACTAATCACTAAAAGCTACCGTTCACACGTTTCTACTAATGCACTCTCATAATGACTAAGATATGTAAACCGGCCTTAAGAGCTTTATAGGCGTCAGTTATATAATAAGCTCTCTCCATGCATTGCTAACACAGAAACGAATAGCCTTATACGGACAGTCAGACAAATACTATCTAAGAAAATATATCATCAAATTGACGATTTTTCGAACTATGACACTACATATTATATACTGTTAATAAGTTACTAGAAATGTACATAATATTTTGATTTGATGAGAATTGTGTGTAGTAGGCTTGTATGTATGAAAATTGTATTAACGTGGCTACAGTCACGGTGGTAGGTGGTAGTCGTACTGAAAATAAATGAAATACTGGTAAATTCAGTATCTTTAATGATACATCTGCTTTCTTTCGTTCTATTTCTTGCGTTTAATTTTATTCACCGTCAAATAATAGTGACAGCTAAATCCGTTCTCAACGCCATTGAAGCTGCGAACGAAAAGTGCGCAATAACACTGCAGAGAGGGGCCATTAGGATTTACTGCACACATATAACAGTATCGAAACGGTTCGTCTAAACAGAGCATTCCGGCTAGCAAGCAACCACCCAGAGTTTAATAAAACCTAAGTGCTTTCTACGGCACCGGTCGGCGGGGGAGCTGGCAGTGGTATTACTGGGTATAACCTCATTTATTGCGGTAATGTAACACTTTGCTGGTAAAGTGTTTAAGTGTTCACAACTTGCTTATTTTTTCTGGTTTATATAGAGCTTAGCAAGCGTGCTTAGCAAGGGTCCTCAGGGGAAACAAATAATAGTATTTTCGCTCTTTTAACACGGACACAATTTTGTCACATGCTGTACTCAAATATTACTTTGAAATTGAAATCTCTAACGTCGTGAAATGTTACCGGGTACCGTTGTGTGTGTGCTTCGAACTTATGAATTAGATCGCCGGATAAAGGGGTTCCAGGGCCGCCATTGGCTGAGAGAATCGAGAGCTGTGATTGGCAGACCAGAGCGGAAGTACTCAAGAGACATTTCAGTTCTCTTCTAGCTTTAAACTGTGTGACGGGAACACGTTCTGTGAGCTACTACGTGTAAAACCAATACCTTGTATGCTGTTCGAGGACGACTACTACTCATAATAATCATCGAACTTCACGTACAGGTTTGATTATTAATTATTTATTAATTTTTCACGCTCGCATGGACTCAACCAATGATGTATTGTTTTTAACCCCCGACGCAAAAGTAGGGGTGTTATAAATTTGACGCCTCCGTCTGTCTGTGTGTCTGTGGCATGTACCTCCCACATGTACTCTCTGTACGGAAGCCTATTACTAAGCCTCCGCCTTTCGCCGCCGTCCGTCCGTCCGTCCGTCCGTCCGTCTGTTCGAGGGCTGTATCTCTTGAACCGTAATAGGTAGCCCGTTGAAACTTTGACATAATATGCGTTACTATGGCGGATATAACAACAAATAAGAAAAATAAGAAAATGTTAAAAATTAAGGGGGACCCCATACAGGAAACGTAAAATAAAATCGATTAGTACACTATTGAATAATATATGGCGCCACCAACGACGTAACAGGCTTTTATACATTGCATGTTGAAAGACAAAAGATAGCTGCTTCTTAATCTTTGGTCGTTCCAAAAAAATTATTTTCAGAAGTTTGATGGTTGACAGATCACTTTAAAAAAAAATCAAGTGACGTTACTATGGTAACAGCTGTCAGTGAGCAAACATGGAGATCTGTCATAATAATAACATAAACAAATATCAGCTGATAATTCAAATCCGAAGACCATGTCACCTGAGCGGATAGGGGGATATTATTGATAGCGGATAGATACGGAAACCTCCGCGCGCGATTAAAACTCGCACTTGACAGATTTTTTTACTTAGCGGTCCCCACGAACTAAGCGGGAATATTTATTTTACTATTTTATTTTATTTTATTTTACTCTCTTTGATTTTACTATATTATTTTTTTTAACATTAAATATTTTAATGGTTGTTGATGTGTCGGGGTTTTATTAAATTGTAATTTTATTTTTTACCAAATAACTTAATATCGTATTCGTATCGTTTTCATTAAGAATTAGGGTAAAAATATTCCACAACCGATATATCCTCGAGAGTAAATACTTTCCTGATAATAATTAAATATATCCTTTGCCTTTGCTTTTTGGTATTTACATGTTTTTTAACAAATAATCCCTCTTTTTACCCGGCAACGACGAAAATCAATGAAAGGATTATGTAATGTCCGCCAATGTGCGCTAAAACATTTCTGTCTACATTCCAATATTTCTTAATTTGCACACACGCACGAGGTGCGGCGAAACGGCCATAAAATCATTAATCATCCAAAAATGTGATACAACCGCTTTCAGAGCTTAACACAGCGTAAAATATTAGGCAACTAACAGCGAGTAACGAACCCCCGCCCACGGGCGAGGCATTACGCAACACAGACACCCTCGCTGCGGATGTAGCCAGCGAGCCCCTTCGGTGCGTTTGAACTCTCTTGGCACTCGGTAAACACTGGGTGGGAGGAGGGTGAGGGTCGGAACGTCTTCAATAAAATATCCTATAGTATAACAAGATCATTTTTAGGTTTCCGTATCCCGAACGGAAGCCTATTACTAAGCCTACGCCGTCTGTCTGTCTGTCCGTCCGTCCGTCTGTCCGTCCGTCCGAGGGCTGTATCTCTTGAACCGTAATAGGTAGCCCGTTGAAATGTTCACAGAATATGTGTTATTATGGCGGATATAACATAAAAAATTGAAAAAGTAAAAAATTAAGGGGGGTTCCCATACAAGAAAGGTTTTTTTTTTTTGTGGTGCGGAAACCTCGGTGCCCGATTCCGACTAGCACTTGGCCGGTTTTTAGGAGTAAACGCACTGCGACTAACGGACACAATTAAGTATCATCACAAGGGTTCCTTTGAATCATTTTTGGTACGGAACCCTAAAAAAATCATGTTACTACGAAAACAATAATGTCTATTCGATATTTCATTGGAGGAAAGAAATGACGCGCGCGCCCCGGGCACAGGGGACGTCGTCGTTTTCCTCTGTGCTCCGGGGGCGATCGCTGCTCTGTCGATATTTCTCACCACGAATCATGAGCTCATCGATTAGGCAGACATATACTTTTTAGGGTTCCGTATCAATACGGAAACCTATTGCTAAGCCTACGCCGTCTATCTGTCTGCCTATCTGTCCTACTGCTGTATCTTTGGAACCGTTAAGCTAGCCGGTCGAAATTTTCACAGAAAATGTGTTATTTGGCGGATGTGCCGACAAATAAAAAAAAGCAAAAAGTAAAAAATATATTGCGCCACAAGTCGCTCATACTAGTGTGACATGACATGAGTTTGACACGCCCGTATGAGAGGTTATAGATGGCGTTATTGACGTTCGAGATCAACGTTTTTGTAAGGAAATGTTGTGAATGCCCGCTCTATAACCTATTAGATATTTAAATCTCTTTGGGCAGTAACGACGCGACGATATCTTTGATACTTTCACTCCGGTTCGGTCCGGTCCGATTCGCAATTCGCTTTCTAACCTATTAACTTTCAGAAAATATGCGGTTATTACGAAGGCGCAAGGCCTTGGTGTGGCATACCGAAATCGTTTCCAAGCGCTCTATGAAATGTGGAAACGGCAACACAATGGATTTGAGTTTCGTATCTATTTCCTGAAATACATTTAAAGCGGAATACGGGACTCGCTCGGCCATTGTCTGACTAACTAATGCATGAACGTTGTTGTTTATTATTGCTTGCATGGATGGCTGCTTGCGCACAACACGATAACGGCACGGTCGAGAACGACACGGCACGGTAACGTCACGGCAACGGCACGGTTACACAAACATTTATGAGATACCCTGATAGCGGTATGACGTTACCGTCACCGTTCAGTGCGAAAGCCATTGGCTAGTTGCCTAATAGGCTATAAACCCCCAGCTACGACGGTAACGTCACGATCATGTCACGGCAGCAAAGTAGACAAAAATGTATGAAAACATATGAAAAACTTCGCACTCTGCGGCGAGATAATAATAATAATTGTCATATATCGTCAGGGTATTTCATAAATTTTTGTCTCACTGCTGCCGCGCTGTAGTTGTGTCGTTGCCGTGTCCGTCCGGGCCGTTACCGTGCCGTGGTGTTAAAGCATACGGTAGAAGTCAGAAGCAGGGAATTAATCTATAGACATGAAACCTTTACATAAAAATAATAACGCAATAATTTCGGGGTTAAATTTGGCAGGAAAAATTGCGGTACCGAAATTGCAAACAGAATATTTTTTTAGGTTCAATTGCGTTACCGTTTAGTGAGACACACCGGTACGCCAACCCTTTTCAGTCCCTGGCCAGAATTAAGTTAAGCGTTTTTATGTGCTTGACTTTAGTTATACACATTAACTAACCTAATGTTACGAGTACGATAAGGTGTCAGAGGTGGGCGGAGAGTTCATATTTTGTACCGACTTAAAAAAGTTGGCTAGCGCATTATTCATACGGATTTTAATTTTATTTTCAAACAACAAACTGCCATCATATCCCCAAGCTCGGCCGCACGACTCCATAAAAAAAACACATAACAATAATTTTTCTCGCCCCGAGTCAGATAGAAGATTATGAAACTCGAAGGTGCTGCAATTTAGCTTTACGTGGCACCTCGCTCGCTTCTAGCACCAGCCTTGGAATAAAATCTTGAGAAATAAACGCATTTTAAAAAGGTATCATTTCGCCGCTTTTACTGACTGTATATTGCCAATTTGTTTTCCAGTCGGACCCTATCCGCTTGCCAAATGTTTGTAATTCCTTAAGTGTTGAGCGGAGTTATCGCGGTTTGGGCACCGAATTGGTTTGGGTGGAAGCTGGCGAAAGATGTTGATGCGTTAGGTTGAATTCTGGGTAAAATCAATGAGTTTTTCGACAAATGTATGTCAAAACCTGTCTACTAACGCCAATGCGTTATTATTATGTACAAGGATGATTGGAAGAAAATCTTTTTTCTGCCCCGAAGAAAAGTGTATACACCAATCAGTTTGTTCCTTGAGCGTTACGAATACTGGGTCGAATTTAAAACAATCGAAAGGACCCCCGAAGTAAGTGCGATAGGACAATGGCGCCATTACCCCTCCTTCGCGGCGACGACGGCACTTATCTGGATCTTCTCACTCTCGGACGAAGCAAAAACTTGGGGACAATAGGGGTACGGGTTTCATAGGAAGTCAACTGTTTTAGGGTTCAAATGTCCGTGGTATTTTTCTTAGCCTCTTTTTAGGAAGGGCTGCATGAGGAACTGTTGCTTCTGTTTGAAAGCAGCTGACCATGGACGGGGGTTCGATTCTTTGGATCACTAGATACGAGTGTAGTTATTCGTGGTGTCATCAACTCATCATCAAGGAGAGGCGCGTTTAACCATCTCGAGATGTGTTCGATAGCATTGATGCAAACCACTTATAAATAGGTTGAGCTATTTTCAAGCTATGAGCGAACAGCCAGATCGACAGACCGGAGATATTGTAGTTAGATGTTGTAGTTGGTACATGGATAGAAAGTAGTGAAAGTCAACAGAGCTTACGTCGAACTACAAAACTGTGCGTATCAACATATCTTAGGTAAAACGCGCGATTGCCAAACGGGGCGATTAGGACACTCAGATAGTCCGCGCCGACGTTCACGAGTCGTGTCGTGTCAAAAGCTGCTTTATCTGCTCCTTTGGACCTCGGATCCGTTCTCGAACCCGCGGATATTATGTAATTACTCTGTCGTACTTCTATCTCGCTGGAATGGCCCATGTTTAGATGTCGCGGAACTGGACTAATGCAATTTTTAGTAAGGGTAATAAAAGACGATCGTGTGTATGCCCACTGCAGTGTAACCAAGCACGACCGGAGAAGTACTGGCATAGTTAGTGCCTAGTAACGACATGAACATGTGTAATGGGCTCGTATAAGGGTCGGTACCTGGGCGACCGAGCTTCGCTCGGCTTCTTGCGTGTCGAGACGCGTCGAGTTTGCCGTGGGAACAACAGATGGTACTGCATGAATATTTCAGCTTACTGGTACCTTAATATTCCAAGAGATGGCGTTGGAAAATGCAATATGTTTTTCTGTCAAAACGGATTTTCGCAGGGATGACACGTCAATACTAATAATAAATCTGTAAGGGATGGTCATGGAGTAAGTTGCTTGTTTTTTGAGATATTGGGTTTGTAGACTCTGTGTATGATACTAAAACTAAATTTACGATTTTTAGAAATCATTTCTGTATGTATGTATGTTCCACCATAACTCTTAAACCGATCATCTGAATTCGATGAAACTTCGTACAAATACATTTACCTACACGGGACACAGGATAGGCTAAATAAAATTCACTTCCGGCTACGCTAAGATGTGGCTCCCATACAAATCAAATTGTTTCGCGCGCCGAAATATAGGTACGGTAGCGGGTTTACTTATTTTCTTCTTATTAAATGCGAATTTCACGCGAGCGAAGCCGCGGGCAAAAGCTAGTATCTAAATAAATTTGGAAAATAAAACATTATCTAAATACAAAATGTCATCCAAATCTTAGCTGTTTCCGAGAGATATATATACATATACACAAGAATTGCTCACTTAAAGTAATAGGATAATAAGATAGTATAGCAGGTGATGTACCCAATCATATCAGATTCCGTAAAAACAATCCTGTGCTACAGAGGGAGGGAGCGCCAATTCAGATCCGAATGTCGAAAATCCGAAAATTTAATTTGTACAAACTTGTACAACATTGGCTGTCGTTGGGCAAATCTTGCTATCGAGCAATGGAAAATATGTTCGTTCCCGACAGACTTCGTCCACCGGTAGTCACTGCGGTCGGTCAGGCTGTATCACACGTTGCGGTTTGGAGAGATACGAATATAACATTCATAACGAAGGCAGAACTCGGCAGTCGGTGCGCCCCGGGGCTGCGTTAATCTAGTTAGTGTGGAGCGGACGGGGTAATAAAGACCTTTGCGAAGTGGCAGCGCAGGGAAATTCTGCATACGAATGTCGGAGAGTTCCACATAGCACAAATATAATTTTGTTTTATGGAACCTGACACGGTTGGCTATATCACCTACAACATCCGTGATGTCAGCCCATAACACCGGGTGAACTAGGTGCCACGTCAGTGCTTCCCTTCATTTCATGTCGGCTACACTGAACTGGACGGAAAACACGAACTATTTACATAGCCATTTCGACCGACGTTTCATTCAGTGCGGTGGTAGCAACCCGGCCGGGATAAACCCTAGTAAGGTAAGAAGGAAAGGGACCTGAAGTTTTACGTGGAATACGAACCATGGTCAGCCTCCAACGGTCGAGCGATCACCCATCCAAGTGCGCCTAAAACCCAATAGCAGCCTTTACACTAGCTAGCTAGACACATCGGAACGCGCTCCCAGGAACGCAGTCCAAACCGCGCGCTGGAACGCGTTCCTCCAACTCGACGCTTTGGACTGCGTTTCGAACCGCAGCGCTAAAATACGCACAATTTGTTACAACAGTTTCGAACACGCTGCGAACGTGCTTTATTAGTCGCGCGCGCCGAACTGCAAGTGTAAAGCTAATTTTGAGAGTTTGGGCGCGCGGTTCGAAGTGGCACGTGGAGTGTCCCCGTTGCACAAACATTTTGCTTAGGTCGTAATCGCTCTAGCTGGCTTCCTAGCCACTTTAAATAATAAACGCAAATGAAGAATGTGGAAAAAAAAGTATATACATCATTATGTTAAGTGAACTGCGTGAAAACTATCAACAGAAGATTACAAAAATTACTTTTAAAATTAGCTTTGATTACCAAAAATTCTAAAGAGAAACACAAAAATGAGAAAATGCCTGAGGAACGTCTTACAGCCACACTAAGATTTCTTGCAACTGGCCGTTGTTATGAAGATCTGAAATTCTCTACGGCTATTTCTGCCCTGGATTTAAGCTTGTTGCGTAGATTTCTGTTCACGTATTCCTTAGACTTGATCTTCCACAAAGCAGAGTGAGATCTAAATATTAAAATGAATTGGGTGAGTGCTTCCACATTCCAAACCGACATTTTGGAGCGTCCTTGCTTTACACGTGGTGCTTTTTAGAACGCGCGCCGAACTCTGAAACATCTGCGCGCGCCGAAGCGACAGTTTAGAATGCACGCCACTTGGCTTTACACTCACAGTTTAGAGCGCGCGTTGGAGTGGCGCGTGGTGATGCGCGCGGTACAAACTCTTAGTGTAAAGGCCGCTATAAAGTTGGATATAAGTGAATATGATTCTGGCTATTCCGAAAATATATGCTAATTTAGAATTTATGAGAGTCCTTCTAAATCAATACACAATTTGTAAAAATTAAAAACCAACTACAAAGAATAACGAAAACAAAGAATCAGTAGGAAACGTTATGCTAATTCAACGAATAAAAACGTTGTTTAAGTCTCACGAGTAAAACAGAATGGTTACTTTGAAAATTCTCATCTCTCGTTCTTAGGTCGAGCAAAAAAGTAATTTCCTGATTTATACAAGACCTGGTTTAGCATATCATACATATTTTATCCTCTTATTCGCTTCTGACGACGACGGTAGGCGTTTAACATTAAATTAGGAATTTTCACTGAATTTGTCGTTAAAAATAAAATAAGGCAAGTATGCGTTACTCATAGTACGTTTAACTCATTTTTAGGCTAAAACCCCGACGGAATTCAAGGAATGCTTATAATACGATGATGGATCACCGATATCAGTGTAAATATGAAACGTTTACAAATCTTTCGGCAAAAAATCTAGTTGGATTCTCAATATAATGAAAATTAGTTTTTTAGAGTGTCTATAGTTTTTCTGTAATGTTAGAAGTTACCCAAGCGAGCAGCTACCCAATTCCACCACTTTTCGTTCGAAACCATCTACCCTTACGAGCCTAGACATATAATAATGAAGTTGACAAACAATATAAAACATTAAATTGTGCGTTATTTCCTGCCCTAATGACTGACTAACGGTTGACTGGAAGAAATCACTTATAGTGATAAGTCCGCCTTCGCGCACGCTATTGTTCTTTTGTTTCTCTGTGTATTCTTTATTCTTTATTTCTCATCCATAGACAGTACACTGCACTCGGATTCGTCATATTTTAACATTTAACATTTTGCATTTTGTCAGTTCGATAATCACAGCGAAGAAGAACTGGCAAGAAACATCGCTGGATACTTTTTTTTTTACGTCCACTTAGTTACAAAAATGTTTGCCAGTGCCTAAATAGTACGAGTAATCACCATTTCTAAAAAAATGTAACAAATACAAAAAAAATCTATAAGCGTAAACCATTCGTTGGAGCCAATTGGAGCAAGCCAGTCTCCACAAACAGCAACCGTTCACGAGCATCACGCCAGGGCCAGCCATCGCCTCTCTCAACCGTATTTGAGGGTGAGAGGCGACCCGGGCCAAGCGTCACCGTTAGCAAAGACCTTAAAGCGATGCACTACCCCAGCGGCAACACGACATGACTTTTTTTCGATTCTTGTGCACATTCAGTTTTAATATTATTGGTTCAATCACACATTCATAAAACGTATTAGAAATAACAATTTCACTGATAATTCTGACTACAAAGACTTCGCAAATGAAACTCTTTGAAGTTTTGGCTAGTCTGTGCTTAATACATCTTATATGGACCTTGTTTCTAGTGTTATAATAATTGCGTATCTCGGAATTTAATGTGTGGCTGTCGATTGTTTTTCTCGCGTAAAGTATGCTCTGATACATGTATTTACTAGGTAACGTCATAATGCCTATATCACTAAATGCGTTTCTGCATGAATCTCTAACTTTCAAGGCTCTTTTTACCCGACTACGGCGAAGCAAAAAGGAGGTTTATAATTTTTTTGTAACACAAATCTACGATTCACCTGAGCTGCATTACCCCAAAAAATAATATAATACCATATGACATAAGACTGTCAAAATAAGCATTGTAAACGGATTTAGCTGCTGGCAAACTGCAAAATTCTCTGATTTTTTCAATTTAATGACATGCTGAACTCAATTTACTTGCTAACTTGTCTATTATGGGCTTTCCATGTAAGTTGTTTATCAAATATTAAATCAAGGAAATTTATTTCATCTGCAACATTGAGCGATACTTCTTTTGCCGTTTGAGTAATTCGGTCATTTGAAAGACTGATTATTAGTGATAACTGTTTATTTCTATTGATCTTATGTATCTTTTCTACACGTATCATTGTTTGTTACTGTTTTGATGTGCAATAAAGAATTTATATTCTATTCTATTCAACATTAGAACATCTTTTATAGCGATAACGTTCAAAATTATATCGTCTTTATGACACCACTCCTATTAAATTTCATCCTTGAAAGATGAAAGAGCTATAATGAGATCATTAAATCATTTGAAGCAAACTACGATCGTTTATTCCGACCGAACCAACGAAGCGATCGCCCTCGCTCCCGCCTTTATTAAGGTCAAACCTGGCGCTCCTATAACCGTCCCAATTCGAATATCGGGTATTGGGATCCCTCGGCCTTATCGGTGTACACCCGAATTTAAGCTCCAAACATGATTTATGGATCAAAGAATGTTTAAACTGTCTGTGTATGTCGACAGAGTTTGCTTAGGATCCAAACTCCACATTAGATATACACGCGTATGATCTAGCTGTCTCCCGACAGGCTGTCTGCCGACAATCTGCATGAGTAGAGTAACCGGTGTTGTGCTTCAAGAACTTCGGTGAATTACAGCGCAACACGGATCACCACGTTTAGCATAGTTATTAGGACAAGGCGACTCTTGAGCAGCAAGTAAGGCACGAATTGCTAGATAGAAATGTTTTAGTGCTCTACAAACTTTTACAAAAACCAACACATTAGTACGGATAAGATGCAAAGGCGGGTTCATCACTTAGATATTAATTTATAGACAGCGGGCATGGTGGCTGTGCCCAAAATTTCAACGGAATATCAGACACAGCCAATAACACCACTAGTCGCGAAATCACGCTCAGAGAAGCGTCAAGCCAGCTATAAGGCTGATAAAAAATTCTTCGTCTAATTTATTAACACGTCTTTTGAAGATCACAAGGTTACAGGTAATATGGAACATTTTTTCTTTTAGCTGCTGGACTTTGGCTGAACGTCGTATTATCAGTGATAATACGACGTTTGAAGACACCCAGGTTAAAGTATTCGGGAAACACACGCCGGAAGTGTGCCTATATAATGCGCTACGAAGGCGAATTTCTCCGAGTGCAAGGCGAGCCGTCCCGAGTTAACGAAACGGAGTCGCCCTCGATCCGTTAGTGCCGTTCCGTTGCGCGGCGACCAATCCCGTTACACGCGCGTTCGCCGTTATCCAATTCTATTCCGGCCACGTCGGAGGAGCGTCGAACCGTAAGGAGGAAAGTAGACAAGAATTGATTGCACGTTGAGTTCACTTGAACGAATGAGGGTTCTCTGAAGAAGTTTTTTTATAGATGATAATTAATGATAATTTTGTCCGTCTTTTTGGTTATCAGTCCTCTAGGACGTAAAACAGCAATATAAACGTATTGATTTAACTCAAAGTAAATATGCATATTTCGGCTAAGTTTTAATAGATGGTGTTACATAAATTACACCTACCCAAAAGGGGGCGATTCTATAAATGAAATTGAAAAATTACCTTTCTTCTACGACTTTTTATTTAGAATTTTATTATTATTGTTTATTGTATAATTTCATCCATAGGTATGTAGGTAACCTATACTATAAAATATAAGGGTTCCGTTTTTTCCTCTTTTGAGGTACGGAACTCTAAAAAAGCCAGAGAGTTCCGTAGCCATTTCCTTCTTACACGCATTGCGAGCGCATGCAGCCACAGCACCGCGTCTCCCCCCGCTACGCCGCCGCCGCCGCCGCCGCCCGCAGTCCACTAGACTAGAATGTTCTCAATAACCGTTTCCCTACATACCCTACATATTATACGAGTACTACATAGCTGTGCCCGCGGCTCCGCCCGCTCTCATATTTGACTTCTCTGCTAACCTCATAAACCATTTAGCGTGATAGTAAGTGGCCTATAGTTGATGGGAAGAATTTTTTTTTTATTAAAATCGGTTCAGTGGTTCTCGAGTTATAAGCGGACAGACAGACAGACAGAAAGCAGATGTTGAATTTTATTAAAGGTAAGGAAGATCCAACGTCTGCCGTCTGTGTGTATGAAGTATGTTGGCTCATTTTAACTCAAGAACGGCTTAACCTATTCGGTGGCAGTTTTTGCCCAATAATGCGACATATCTCCGCCAGCTTATATGCATATCATCACGCCATTATTCATATGAGCTGAGCAGTGGGGTCGGAAGTGAACCCAAGCAAAGTGAAGGGAAGCACTGACATGGCGCCTAGTTCACCCGGTGTTATGGGCTGACATCACGGATGTTGTAGGTGATGTAGCCAAGCGTGTCACGTTTCCATCATCATCATCATCATCATCATCATCAGCCTGTATCGGTCCACTGCTGGACATAGGCCTCTCCCAAGGCACGCCACCACACGCGGTCTTCCGCTCTTCTCCGTTTCCATAAAAAAAAAAAATTTAAAAATTTAAAAAAAGTCGGGAAAGAATCTACAAATTCCTTTACCGCAGGCGGAGCCGCGGATACAGCTAGTAAGTAGTAAGAAATAAAATTCTAAATAGTTTTCACGCAAGTCATGTCCATGTAAGGAATAAATGGACTACTTTATTATTATAATTTTTTATTTATTGAGCTTTACATTTCTGAGTACCTCGGAACGTGGTGCGTGTGACAGACGAACGGACAGACCTATTTTATAAGGATCCCTGCCAGCTTCGCTCGCTACGAAACCCTAAAAAGGAAAATTAGCTAATCTAGATTAAATTTGTATAGGGAAATTCGCCATAGGGTAAATATGCCTAACAGGAAAAACACCCACGAAGGAATTTGCCATAAAAGAAAATGTGTAATACACTTTTCCGTGGTGCAGGAGGCGGAATTGCAGAATACAATTTCTCCCACTAAATCTGTACAGGAAAATTTTCCCACCGGGCGACTAGCCTGCAGGGAAGTTTGCCTACGGCGAAATTTACACACGAGTAAATCCTCGCGCAGGGTAATTCGCCCACAGGCACTATACGATCGCGCACCCCATAGCGCTATAGTCTCGTCTCAATGTCTGCTCAGAGTCAATATACTCCAAAGTAAAGAGTGATCCGACGGGCCGGGAGGGAGGGACGGGGGCAGAGGGGGGAAATGGGCCGTGGGGGGGGGGGGGGGGGGGGGGGCTGAGATAAGTGATCGGAACTAAATCCGTGAGAGCATGAATTATGTATGTATCGAGTGTCGCCTGCGTTGATGGTAGATAACTACACTTTACGTGAATCGTTAACTTTAGTAAGTAGACTTAAATCAAATGTTTTTGTGGTGTTGTTGCGTTCTCTTTCTATAAATAAACCATTACTTCGGCCCACTTCACACATTAACGAAAATTCATCGCGACAGTATTTACGAATTATTTTTAGTAGGTACCAAATGGCATTTCCGTTCGAAAGTTTCGGGAAAACCGACCGCGAGGACAATTTTTCCAGGAATATTGGAAGAAATTGCCTAATTAATAAGTCCGCCCTTATCACCTCCATACGATCTATTATTACTTAAGTACATTTATTTTATTACTATTTCCAATATCAATTTCGCATCTTTCTCTTTCCCTCTACCTCTTTCTCTCTTTCTCTCTCTTTTGCCACTCCGTGTGTAATTTTACTTACACCTGTCTCCCTGATAAAATGTATTCAATATGTATAGTATGTTTGTTTATTAAAACTTCTCACATTTTTATTCGTGCTACCTTTAAACATAGGTATATTAGTGTAGCCGACATGAAATGAAGGGAAGCACTGACATGGCACCTAGTTCACCCGGTGTTATGGGCTGACATCACGGATGTTGTAGGTGATGTAGCCAACCGTGTCAGTTTCCATAAAAAACACACTTCATATTGTATACACGTTTCAAACATCCAAAGCTTGACTGAAAGAAATCCCTTTAAGAAATAAGTCCGCCTTTGCACATCTTAATATTCGTCGGATGTCACTAGCTTCTGCCCTGTTCCTTTTTGCTGTTTGCTTTGTTCCTCAGTATCACTATCACGTAACCTCCATGTAAAATTTCTGTTTACCAAAAACCCTACCAGCTAGACAGATCGTTGAGAATAAGTAAAGAAGTAGGGAAATAAAGGGAAGTCCGTCAATCAGCGTGTATGCGGCCACTGCTGGACATACGCATCTCCAAATTATCCTCCAGTCCTCCTGGCCATCACGGAACCACTGCTTTACGCCGACGTACTTGATGCCGTCGTCCCACGTGGTGGGTGATCTTCCCACACTCCGTTGGCCTGTCTACGGACGCTAGTGTACCAGACAGACAAACCAGACACCATTCGAATTATAAAAACTAAAAAAATTCAGTTTTTGTGCAACGCCATATTTTGACACTTTTATTTACAAGTCGTCGTCCCACGTGGTGGGGGGTCTTCCCACACTCCGTTGTCCTGTCTACGGACGCTAGTGTAGAAGACAGACAAACCAGACACCATTCGAATTATAAAAACTAAAAAATCCAGTTTTTGTGCAACGCCATATTATTATGTTGGCACTTTTATTTACAAGTCGTCGTCCCACGTGGTGGGGGGTCTTCCCACACTCCGTTGTCCTGTCTACGGACGCTAGTGTAGAAGACAGACAAACCAGACACCATTCGAATTATAAAAACTAAAAAATCCAGGTTTTGTGCAACGCCATATTATTATGTTGGCACTTTTATTTACAAGTCGTCGTCCCACGTGGTCGGTGGTCTTCCCACACTCCGTTGTCCTGTCTACGGACGCCAGTGTAGAAGACAGACAAACCAGACACCATTCGAATTATAAAAACTAAAAAATCCAGTTTTTGTGCAACGCCATATTATTATGTTGGCACTTTTATTTACAAGTCGTCGTCCCACGTGGTCGGTGGTCTTCCCACACTCCGTTGTCCTGTCTACGGACGCCAGTGTAGCAGACAGACAAACCAGACACCATTCGAATTGTAAAAACTAAAAAAAAAAAACAGTTTTTGCGCAGCGCCATATTTTGACACATTTATTTTAAGTATGGAACCGTTTAAATTAATCTACGCAAAGCCCACCACCCAGTATTTACACATTTAAACTTCAACGCCCATTAAACTAGACTTGTCATTTTGACCCCCCTCCTCCCCTTTCGTCTGGCGGCGCGGGTAGCGGAGTGTGTCGGCGCGGGTAGCGCGGGGAGAGACGCCGCGATCAATACGCGTGGGGCGGGCGTTACGTAAGCTACGCCGCCGTAGCGCGACGCGCAACTACGGACGTCGTCGTCGTCGTAGCGCTCTACGAAACTCGTAGCACTCTATGACGCAGGTTACACGCTAGGTTTGGCATCAGTTCAGTCCATCAGTCTGGTTAAACCATGGTCCAGACTGACCGTTTAATCTACTTTGATGGATGGATGGATTGGAATGATGGACCAGACTGATGGATTTTAAAATATTTTTATACTAGACTGATGGCAGACTGATTTACGTCTGGCGTCAGTCTGGCGTCAATCTGGTCGTGACCAATGTCACGGACTGAACTGATGCCAAACCTAGCGTGTAACCTCCGTCTATGAGCGCGGTTAGTCCGCGACGTCTACGCCGCCGCCGCCGGCAGTGCGTGTGGAATACGTACGCTCTTACTCAGAAGAGTAAGTAAGTACAAGGTAAACAGAGAAATATTTGTGTTATTTATTATCAAAGTGTTCCGAGATGTGTATTTTAATGACATAGCAAAAAAATATATTTCGAGTCGAACTCGCGCACCGAGGGTTCCGTATCGCCATGTCATGGTCAGCGCCACTCACGCCATCTATGGCGTGTTTTACGAAATGCTTAATATTATTTAAAATTCATGATTAGTTAAAAAGCTTCACACTGTTTTCGGTTGATGGTGCGCATACACTTTTTAGTTTCTTGTATGGGGGCCCCGTGAATTTTTTACTTTTATTATTTGTTGTTATATCCATAATAAATAACACATATTCTGTGAAAATATAAACGAGCTACCTATTACGGTTAAGAGATACAGCCCTCGGATAGATAGACGAAGACAGAAAGACGGACAGACAGACGGCGTAGGCTTAGTAATAGGGTCCCGTACGACGGATACGGAACCCTAAAAAACGGATTCGCGCGCATTCTGCTAGGGGAGGGCGGTTACTGAGCGCTGTTCTGTAAATTTGATTAAAAAATCTTCAGTCAGATTAAATATTATGTATGTTAAATATATGTATGTATGTTAAAATACTCTCTTAGATATACGTTGAACAACTGAAAGAAAGACGTGGACGACGGCGCTACGAGTCGGCGTAGCACTAATACAACAGACGCTACGAGGGGCTACGAGTCGGCGTAGCTCTAATATCATTCGTGCTACGAACGAGAGACGGTGTTTCGAGTCGACGTAGCTCTAATATATTCTTTGTTACGAGTGGAAGACGGAGCTACGAGTCGCCGTAACACTAATGCAACAGGCGCTACGAGCGGGAGATTGTCCTATGAGTCGGCGTAGCTCTAATATCGTCCATGCTACGAGCGAGAGACGATGCTTCGAGTGTGCGTAGCTCTAATATATTCTTGGCTACGAGTGGAAGACGGTGCTACGAGTCGGCGTAGCACTAATACAACAGGCGCTACGAGCGGGATACGGTCCTACTTGTCGGCGTAGCTCTAATATCGTCCATGCTACGGGCGAGAGACGATGTTTCGAGTCGGCGTAGCGCTAATATCGTCCGTGCTACGAGCGAGAGACGGTGCTTCGAGTGTGCGTAGCTCTAATATATTCTTGGCTACGAGTGGAAGACGGTGCTACGAGTCGGCGTAGCACTAATACAACAGGCGCTACGAGCGGGAGACGGTCCTACTTGTCGGCGTAGCTCTAATATCGTCCATGCTACGAGCGAGAGACGATGTTTCGAGTCGGCCTAGCTCTAATATCGTCCGTGCTACGAGCGAGAGACGGTGCTTCGAGTGTGCGTAGCTCTAATATATTCTTGGCTACGAGTGGAAGACGGTGCTACGAGTCGGCGTAGCACTAATACAACAGGCGCTACGAGCGGGAGACGGTCCTACTTGTCGGCGTAGCTCTAATATCGTCCATGCTACGGGCGAGAGACGATGTTTCGAGTCGGCGTAGCTCTAATATCGTCCGTGCTACGAGCGAGAGACGGTGCTTCGAGTGTGCGTAGCTCTAATATATTCTTGGCTACGAGTGGAAGACGGTGCTACGAGTCGGCGTAGCACTAATACAACAGGCGCTACGAGCGGGATAAGGTCCTACTTGTCGGCGTAGCTCTAATATCGTCCATGCTACGAGCGAGAGACGATGTTTCGAGTCGGCCTAGCTCTAATATCGTCCGTGCTACGAGCGAGAGACGGTGCTTCGAGTGTGCGTAGCTCTAATATATTCTTGGCTACGAGTGGAAGACGGTACTACGAGTCGGCGTAGCTCTAATATCGTCCGTGCTGCGAGCGAGAGACGGTGTTTCGAGTCGACGTAGCTCTAATATATTCTTTGTTACGAGTGGAAGACGGTGCTACGAGTCGCCGTAGCACTAATGCAACAGGCGCTACGAGCGGGAGATTGTCCTATGAGTCGGCGTAGCTCTAATATCGTCCATGCTACGAGCGAGAGACGGTGCTTCGAGTGTGCGTAGCTCTAGTATATTCTTGGCTACGAGTGGAAGACGGTGCTACGAGTCGGCGTAGCACTAATACAACAGGCGCTACGAGCGGGATACGGTCCTACTTGTCGGCGTAGCTCTAATATCGTCCATGCTACGGGCGAGAGACGATGTTTCGAGTCGGCGTAGCGCTAATATCGTCCGTGCTACGAGCGAGAGACGGTGCTTCGAGTGTGCGTAGCTCTAATATATTCTTGGCTACGAGTGGAAGACGGTGCTACGAGTCGGCGTAGCACTAATACAACAGGCGCTACGAGCGGGAGACGGTCCTACTTGTCGGCGTAGCTCTAATATCGTCCATGCTACGAGCGAGAGACGATGTTTCGAGTCGGCCTAGCTCTAATATCGTCCGTGCTACGAGCGAGAGACGGTGCTTCGAGTGTGCGTAGCTCTAATATATTCTTGGCTACGAGTGGAAGACGGTGCTACGAGTCGGCGTAGCACTAATACAACAGGCGCTACGAGCGGGAGACGGTCCTACTTGTCGGCGTAGCTCTAATATCGTCCATGCTACGGGCGAGAGACGATGTTTCGAGTCGGCGTAGCTCTAATATCGTCCGTGCTACGAGCGAGAGACGGTGCTTCGAGTGTGCGTAGCTCTAATATATTCTTGGCTACGAGTGGAAGACGGTGCTACGAGTCGGCGTAGCACTAATACAACAGGCGCTACGAGCGGGATAAGGTCCTACTTGTCGGCGTAGCTCTAATATCGTCCATGCTACGAGCGAGAGACGATGTTTCGAGTCGGCCTAGCTCTAATATCGTCCGTGCTACGAGCGAGAGACGGTGCTTCGAGTGTGCGTAGCTCTAATATATTCTTGGCTACGAGTGGAAGACGGTACTACGAGTCGGCGTAGCTCTAATATCGTCCGTGCTGCGAGCGAGATACGGTGCTTCGAGTCGGCGTAGCTCTAATATCATCCGTGCTACGAGCGACAGACGGTGCTTCGAGTCGGCGTAGCTCTAATATCGTCCGTGCTACGAGCGAGAGACGGTGCTTCCAGTGTGCGTAGCTCTAAAATATTCTTGGCTACGAATGGAAGACGGTACTACGAGTCGGCGTAGCTCTAATATCGTCCGTGCTACGAGCGAGATACGGTGCTTCGAGTCGGCGTAGCTCTAATATCGTCCGTGCTACGAGCGACAGACGGTGCTTCGAGTCGGCGTAGCTCTAATATCGTCCCTGCTACGAGCGAGAGACGGTGCTTCGAGTCTGCGTAGCTCTAATATATTCTTTGCACTAATACAACAGGCGCTACGAGGAGGAGACGGTCCTACGAGTCGGCGTAGCTCTAATATCGTCCGTGCTACGAGCGAGAGACGATATGCTTCGAGTCGGCGTAGCTCTAATATCGTCCATGCTACGAGCGAGAGACGATGTTTCGAGTCGGCGTAGCTCTAATATCGTCCGTGCTACGAGCGAGAGACGGTACTTCGAGTGTGCGAAGCTCTAATATATTCTTGGCTACGAGTGGAAGACGGTACTACGAGTCGGCGTAGCTCTAATATCGTCCGTGCTACGAGTGAGATACGGTGCTTCGAGTCGGCGTAGCTGTGATATCGTCCGTGCTACGAGCGAGAGACGGTGCTTCGAGTCGGCGTAGCTCTAATATCGTCCGTGCTACGAGCGAGAGACGGTGCTTCGAGTGTGCGTAGCTCTAATATATTCTTGGCTACGAGTGGAAGACGGTGCTACGAGTCGGCGTAGCACTAATACAACAGGTGCTACGAGCGGGAGACGGTCCTACTTGTCGGCGTAGCTCTAATATCGTCCATGCTACGGGCGAGAGACGATGTTTCGAGTCGGCGTAGCTCTAATATCGTCCGTGCTACGAGCGAGAGACGGTGCTTTGAGTCGGCGTAGTTCTAATATCGTCCGTGCTACGAGCGAGAGACGGTGCTTTGAGTCGGCGTAGCTCTAATATCGTCCGTGCTACGAGCGAGAGACGGTACCTCGAGTCGGCGTAGCTCTAATACCTTCTCTGCTACGAGCGGAGGACAGTGCTACGAGTCGGCATTAATATCGGCACTAATATCGTCGGTGGTGTTACGAACGAAAGTTGCACGATTAAATGAGTTAAATATTTTTTATAACATCCTAACTGTAAATACCTTTTTTTTTTTTTTTTTTTTATAGAAACTGACACGGTTGGCTACATCACCTACAACGTCCGTGATGTCAGCCCATAACACCGGGTGAACTAGGTGCCATGTCAGTGCTTCCCCCTTTGATCGTGCCGGCTACACTGAACTGGTCGGAAAACACAAACTATTTACATAGCCGTTTTAACCGACGTTTCATTCAGTGCGGTGGTACCAACCCGGGCGGGTTAAACCCTACCACCAAGTAATATTAGGAGGGAAGGGACCTACAGTTTTACGAGGAATCCGAACCTCGGTCAGCCTCCAACGGTCAGCGGTCACCCATCCAAGTACTGACCGCACCCAGCGTTGCTTAACATTCAATAGCGACAGTTGACTGTCTGCACCACTGAGCTATCGAGGCTGACGATACCTACCTGAAACATCTTATACATACATATCACGTTCTCTTTGATCCGCAGAAAAATTATAAAGGAAATGGATTATGTCTGAACTTTTCCTTTGATCGGGAGCATAAATAAGGCTGCCCCGACAACTTGACACGAGCGACGACGGCAGTGAAGAATGTTCTGAAACCTAATTTACTCTAGGAGGCTACAGAGGCGGTCGAGATTAAACATTACATAAAATATTATTTTCTTTTAAGAGCACGCTGTGCGCCTTGGCTCCCATACTAACGTAATCGAACGATTACTTCGAAAAACTATTTGACTTATGGTAAAGCATTTACTCGATTTATATACTCAAGATATCTTTGTAGGAACCGTTTTATCAAATTAAAGTTACATTTAAAGCATTTTAATTGACTTACAATCTTACCTTATCGCAGGTATGACTCGTAGAGGATACCTCTCGGCATTAAGTCCGCCGTTTGTAAAGTTGTTTGCGTGCAATAAAGTATATTTTCATTTAATTATTGCAATCAAATAAAAATTACAACGTATTAGTCAGATTGGCTCTAAAATGGCGGTATAACCTATAGAATTTTGTCGCACTCACTTCCCTTGCATCTCCACAATGTTCACACATCGTGACAATACGCAGTGGCGTGCACGCGTCTATAAACATGTCTCTGAACCGTTATACTCAAATGTACTGGAAATTGGGTGCCAATATTCCGTTTCAAGGACTACGAGAAAGTTTTATTGAAACTTAAAACTGTTTGCCTTGTATAACTGCTATGAAAACACTTTGATGGCTAAGAAAACAATAAATGGGTTAATTATTTGCAAGTAAATATAATACTTTAAGGCACTAACAAAACATTGTGACTTGCGAAGTTTGTTTGTCGGTTCTTACTCGCATTGAAATAGAACTAGCGGAATTTTCGACGTATCCAAGTGTAGGCTACCTATGTACCTATGGATGAAATTATACAATAAACAATCCCTGAAAAAAAAACCGTTGAAAACAATCCCCAAACTTTCTTAGCATAATATCGTATAACTTCGAGCGATACGTTAAAAGTTTCAACGGCAACGGGTCATCAATTTTATCAGACGGAAGGACGCAGATATTACAATCAATTTAAGTGGCCTACAAACTACCCCAAACCGACGACCCTTCGTGTTTTTTTATGATCGATGCTGTACCTCGTGTTACAAATAACCCTAAATCGTCACTCTTCAACTCTGACCTTTAATGGAGACAAGAATAAGGATAAAATTTTACCACGAATACGATTCGCGCTGAAGTCTATCACATACCTCACTTTGCTGGCGAGGCACAAAAGATTATCTGTGGCCACTATCATTTCTTCTTTATAGTCTGCTCTTTATGTGCTACGACATAAAGTTTATAATTGCTTGGCGGCACGTTTGCGCGGTAATTTCAAATCTACGACGTGCTTTTAGGGTTGAAGCGTACGCATATCATCTCGTGGGTTTATAAAGGCGATCATTTTGGAGATCAAAGCGAGCCGGCTCGCGTGCGGTGGCATTCAAACACTGAATGGGACATAAATTGAGATTAGTCAGTAAGGCGAAGCTATTCATGAAATTATTACGTACCGTTCACGTACAATATTCTAACTGTTTAGTCAGTATTATTTAAAATTTACGTCACGTGACAGATAGAATAATAAAGCCATAACGAGACGATGATCAGTCGGATTTTCAAATCCCCCTTACACTAGAGACACGTCTCTTACAGAAACGGCTTCGTTGGTGAAATTAGCTGTGTCCGAGTCCCGCCATCGAAACGGACTACTAAAGAAAAACTGCGCTCTAGTAACCGACACGATGCCAGCATCTCGTTGCGTCCACCGCCCTCTCCGACGTCAGACGGATTGTTTCAACGAGAGGGTTTCCGAATAAACCCGAAGACACACTCTCCGGAATTTCCAACCGAACTTTCTGGCTGGCGGTAAATTGTACGGGACGTGAATCGACACAAGTGGTCAACGCGCATAGAGACCCGTATTATTCCGCTCGGCCCGAGAAAATCCGGCCGGAAATTCTTCGGGCTGTGCATCGCAGAAATCTGGACCGTGTGGGTAGTAAACAGACATCGGAATCCGCGGGGCACGAATACGACCTTGTTAGGGATTGACTACGGCGATCAATAAACAATCGACACTGTTATCGATACTCATATTTATTTGTGTATTGTATTTTATTCATGTCATATTTCAGACCTGAATACTTATATACCTACAGTACTTATATAAACATGTATACTTTATGTTAACGATTAAGTAAATATAATACATATTTATATAAGGTCTTTCAAAATTAGTTCATAGTACGCTAAGGGGGGGTTCTGTATCATATAGGGAGTAAAACCTATATAAAAATTTTTGGACCTTGGGCTTTTTTTAAGTAAAAAATTTTTTTATGTAGGTATTTAAATAAAAAAATAGGTGGTTGATTTTTATAACCTAATCGATTCAGTTTCATAACAGTAACAAAAAAGTCTTCATGACCATTATGATGTAACACGTGTAAGTTGGTAAAAAAAATTAAATTCTTTCTGTTCCATACTAATAAAACTAAAATTGTGGTTTTTCACAATTTCTGAAAGAAAGAGATATACGTGTTGGAAGACTTTTTTGTTCCTAGCACGAAACCGAAACGATTAAGAAAAAATTTTTTTTACATTAAACATAAAAAAAAAATAAAAATTTTGTGAAAAAAAAATTCTTTGTTCTTCAAAAGTGATCTATTTCCGATACAGAACCCCCCCTTAGGTTACTATGAACTAATTTTGTAAGACCTATTTTTTTGGACCTTGGCCTTTTTCTATGTAAAATATTTTTTATGTGTTTAAATAAAAAAAAATAGGTGGTTGATTTTTATAGCCTAATCGATTCAGTTTCATAACAGTAACAAAAAAGTCTTCAATATCATTATGATGTAACACGTGTAAGTTGGTAAAAAAAATCAAATTCTTTCTATTCCATACTAATAAAACTAATATTGTGGTTTGAACAGATTTGTATTGTACCTATAAAGTAAATACAACATTTGTTTATTATATCTTATTTTCTATAGAAATACTCTTAGTTTCAATAATCGACATTATTTCATATTATTCTAAAATAACGATCGATTTTCGATATTTGTGGATACATTGTCCCATCACTAAACAACCTTGAATCATTCGTGCCCCGCGGATTCCGATGTATGGTAGTAAACCACTATCAGAGAATTCGTACATCGTATTACGTAATTTCGAGTTAAATTATTACATTACGTTTCTGTAGCGAGAAAAGTGTGTGACTTTTTTTAAATTATTTATTAAATATGTGGTTTTGATCAGCTCAATGATTAGCTCAATCTAGAAGTTGTGCCTTTTGTCTATTTAAATTTCAGTGCGGAATGTCAACTATCTGAGCGCCCTCGCCAACTTCGCCAAGTCGAGCAAACACGACCATACCATCCTTTTCTCGAAGCAACTCAGGGTATTTTTGGCCTTAATTTTACTCGAAATATACACTCGACTCCCGATTTTACAGTTACTGAATTTGCGTCCTGTTCATTTGTGATATTTTAATTTTACGTCCGGCCGTTGAGCGATCCCTTGCTCACTGTATAGAAAAAAATACCTCCCACACTCCCGTGTTGGATGTCGGTCGCAAGCACACCGCCCGCGTCATAGCTCGATGATCGCAACGAAATAAATTGTAGAAATTAATATTGAAGCAATACTTTATTTCACACAATTCACAAAAAAAAAACAGCATACCATAGCAGTACCTGGAGGGGAAAGCCAGCAAAAACGTTGGCTTTCCCCTCCACTTAAGGCTTGTTTTGACCACAAAGGTGCGATCCTTAAGATCCGAGCAAGCGTGATGGATGTAAACCGGGGATGCAGGATTGGGGAAGCGGGTTCGCCGGAGCGGTGTGGCCATGAATTAATAAGAAATTGCAGGAAAGGATTAACGGGGTGGCGAATAATCGCTTTCCCTAAGCGATGAAATCCTCTTAAAACTTCTAAGAACTCCGTGAGCTCGGATAGAGCTCCTTTGTTCAGAATTAAACGGCCTCGGATGTTGCACGGTCGCGTTGTCGGCTCGAAACGTGGTTACAACATGTATATACATAGAACCTTATCTTGCCTTGTCAAATTATATTGCTTTGCTCTGCTCTATACGAATCCTTTCTTTGTGAATGTGAACCACTCATTCACAGTAGAAGCCGTATTCTTGGGGGTTAAATTTTTAACAGATGCCAAATACAGTTATTCAACCACAAGGATATATGTAATTCGGTTCAAAGCTGAAATTGGACTTGGGGTGAGCTCTAAACTTTTGAGATATCACAATAGATCTTCTTAGGTCGCGGTCCGAACTATCACACTTTAAACTCGTAATAAATCATACTCTATCTATACGAAGCTAACCAAAGGATTTAAATGTTTCTCAAGTACTACAAAACTGTGAATTGAAATGTTTTTGGGATCGCTCTTGTATGGTAAATGTGCAATGAACTGTCATTGAACATGAACCATTTATTTATAATTTCTATGTGGGCGAGGACTGACGGATTCAGTCCAGTCCGCAATCGGGATCACGTTGGACTTGGAACTATATCGCCTATACTGTGTTACCTTCATGGTTTAAAATAGAATAAAAGATTCCCAGAATGTAAACTATTTTATTTAACCAAAGGTAATTAATTTTATTTTAATTAAAGCAAGAAAGGTCGAGGTTCGGTGGTAGCTCCGAGCGGTCTTATAAAATACCTAAATACCTAAGAAGCTTCCATTAACTAGACGAACCAGAATACTCCTAACTAATCAGGCATTATAACCAGGTAACAAGAATAACAAGAGAGACAAGAGAACTAGTTACAGATCTTCATAAAATATAACCAGGTATTTTTACCTTGGTTTTGATAACCAGGTAAAACAAGTAAAAGATAACCAGGTAACCGGTAACGGATAACCGAATCAGGGTCGCACCCTAAGCTCACACCACGACGACAGCACGTAACGACGCGTAATGTCCTAGCATGTAAAAATAGAACTGATATCACTCAGCTGTGAGCCTCAAGACAGTCTTGGTCGAGGCTCCGCACTCGTGGAACGCGACATCACCAGATCCTACAGACGCCTCCCCGGAACGGCTCGAGTGACACGGGTTTACGCTGTGCACTGGTGTCTAGGTGAAGGCAGACTTCACAGGAATCGGCACACAGCCTCCTGACCGCGAACTGTCGATCAAACACAGGTTTGATGTAATACAAGTTTTATCATAAAACCTACGGCGTTTCAATGCACATCATAACCACTGTTGACACACATGTGCAGGCTTTGTAATGAATGAATAAGAATCTTTGCCTTCTAATCCATGCCTAAAGCCATGGATTACAAATTGTACCTACATATATTTTTACAAAGAGATAATGTTTATCCAAAATAAACCCCACTCACCATTGCTAGTTCGCCTCAGTACACGGTTGAGATGCCGCTTGAACTTATATCGCTAAATTATCCATCCTAGATGCAATTATATTTACAATTTCTCTACGGAAGCTTTTTATAGTCCGTCTTAGTTTTTCAAGTCAGTGACATCCGTCGTCCGCTTTGCGCATGTCAAATTTGACAATCTCCAGACACAATCTTATTTTAAATAATTTACAGCAGCAGACGAAAGTCATTGTATGGCGGATTTTCCCCCGTAACAATACCCCTCCGCTCGGGTTTGAATTTAAACCCCGTTAAAATTCAATCCTGTAACGTGCGAAGACTCACCCACGTCAGCAACTTCAGAAACTTGGTGTTTGTGTGGTGCTCCATTCATACTCTCATCTATACTTCCTCATTCGTTCTTCTCTTTCACACTTCTCATCCATTCTGCCGTCGCAGTCGCATATGTACTGACGAGGCCTACAACACGGTGCGGTTGGCCATCATTATGACCAGAACGCTCCCACCCCACTAGTACTAGGCACTTAATACTGCTCATTATCCCCGACATTAAGAAATTTTGCCTGACCGCGTTCTCCCATTTCCGTACTCTAACATCGTACGGAACCAAGAGTGCACCGATGCACCACGATCAGAACTTTGCATATCTAGGGTGCAAGCAATGTTTAAAGCATTACTTACAATGCAAAGTTTTAGCTGAAGGCTTATTTAACGAGTTGCTACCGCTCGAATTCCTAATGCGTGGTGAATAGCTGTGTAATAAATGTCCTAGGGTTTCATGTTCCTGAATGTTAGCTGTTTAGTATGATTTTTTTTAGTATATGACTTGGATGGAAGTGTTTCTAGTTTTAATTTAGGTTTCTTGCAAGACCAGATTAAGTTTTCTGAATTGCACAGGTAGATGAGTGATAAGAATAAAAATAAACTTCTGACTACACCGATAGTATTATTAAAAAAATATGTATAATAGTGTTAGTATAATAACAGTAAATATAATAACATGCCTACGTCCTAGAATGTACTGCAGTTGCAGTTGTGTCAGGTTTCAGGTCTTTAATATGCCAACGACCTGCGAACCGTTTACCTTTCAAATCTGAAAGTCCATAAATTAAAGGAGAAAATTTTCCAATTATTTTACATTTCTCGTATTTTGCAGCAAGCTTTGCTGCAAAGTGAGCCGTAGCATCGCTTTGTTTGAAAGTTCTCTTCCAACATATGTCACCAATATCAAATTCGAACTCAGCACGTCTGAGATCATACCTATTTTTGCTCTTTTCGTGTGCGAAGTAAAGTTTCTTCTGCACTTTGTCGAAAATGTGTGCTAAGTTACCTATGTTTTCGCTATACAAGTCTCTAGGAGCAAAAGTTTCTTGTACATCTCCATCTTTAGATTTGGAGTAGAGTGAACCATCTAGAACAAGTTCTCTTCCGAATACTAAGAAAGCAGGTGTGAAACCTGTGGCTTCATTTACTGAATTGTTGATAGCGAAATTTATCTTGTTCAGGTTTTTGTCCCAATGTCTATGGTCTGAACCAACGAAAGAAGATATCGCTGTCTCAATCGTTTGATTATAACGCTCTACAGTATTTACTTGCGGCGAATAGTTGGCCGTAAAGTGGATTTGTGGAACTTTATAATTCTCCAGAAAAGTTTTCATTGCGCGACTAGTGAATTGTGTACCGTTATCCATTATTATGGTTCGCGGAACACCATGTACTAGGAATACATTGTTTTCCAGGTGTTTTATTATAGACGGCGCTATAGCTTTACGCAGAGGAAATATCAAACAATATTTAGTAAAACAGCATGTTACTACTAAAATGTAACAATGTCCGTTTACAGATCTGGGAAGCGGACCTACAAGATCTATGGATAATGACTGAAAGGGTCTATCACATATTTTAGGATTTCCCATCAGTCCTAAAGGCGCTCTTCTTGAGTGTTTATAAGCTTGACAAGTTTCGCATTCCTTAACCAATTTAATGACGTCTAAGTACATTTTTGGCCAGTAATATAACAACGAAATTCTTTTATACGTTTTGAAAATTCCAAAGTGACCAGCAGTTGGTTCACAGTGATACTCCTCTAGGATCGAGTTTCTCTGTGCTTTCCTTAGAACTAGTTTCCAGTCAAACTCGTTGTTGTGGTCGTATTTAGACCTACTATATCTATACAGTTTACCATCTTCCACTTTGAAATTAGAGAATGATTGAGGATCATTCTGACATTGAGTACAAATTTTATCATACCAATCATCTGGTTCCGAGTCTCTGTTATTTTGTATAGAAGACACTGGCACAGCTCGAGATAATGCGTCTGGTACGACGTTAAGAGCACCCTTTCTATGAATTATTTCGATGTCAAACGGCGCAAGTCTTACACTCCATCTGGCTAGTCTGCCAGTTGGGTTGTCTAGATTGAGAAACCACCTCAAGCTTGAATGGTCGGTATAGACTTTTGTAGTTTGGCCGTTCTCTATGTAACATCGCCAGTGTTCCAATGCTGCTAGCACGCCAAGTGCTTCCCTTTCGGTTGCTGAGTAGTTGCGCTCATGTTTGTTTAATGATCTGCTCATAAAAGCAACCGGCTTTTCAACCCCGTCGATATTTTGGCAGAGCATCGCACCTATTCCATACCCACTGGCGTCAGTGTGGACTTCGAAAGGTTTCGTATAATCCGGACACGACATTACAGGTGTGTTAGCAAGAGTCAAGATGAGTTCACCAAAAGCTTTGTCAGCTTCATCTGACCATTGGAATGGAGGTGTTCCTTTCGCTGTAGAGGTTAGTTTATTAAGAGGTGCTGCGATTGTCGAGAAATTAGGGATAAAACGTCGGTGATATCCGATAACACCAAGAAAACGTTTAAGTTCTTTTCTGTTCTTTGGTGGAGGGTATTCTAGAAGTACCTTCACCTTTTCTGGGTCTGGTCTAAGACCATGCTCATCAACAACATGTCCCAAATATTTGAGTTCTCTCCTAAAAAATAATGATTTTCCTCTATTGATGGTTAGGTTTGCTTTCTCTAAGCGTTCCTTTACCTTAAGCAGAAGTTCAAGATGTTCGGAAAAGCTCTTCGAAATGATGATAATGTCGTCCAGGTAACAAAATACTTTATCTTCGAACTCCGGTCCGAATATGGAGTCCATGAGACGCTGTTGTCGAGCAGGGGCATTAGTTAGTCCAAACGGAAGAACTTTAAAATGATACAACCCTCTATTAGGTACATAAAAGGCTGTTTTCTCTCTGGCTTCCTTTACTAGAGGAATCTGCCAGAAAGCTGAACTGAGATCTATGCTAGAGAGAAATTTAGCTTCCCTCAAGCTATCCAAAATAGAAGAGATGTAAGGTAAGTTGTATGAATCGCGTTTCGTTACCGCGTTCAACTGTCTGCTATCCAAACAGAACCTCCAAGATTCGTCTTTCTTTTGTCTTAAGAGAATCGGAGAGCACCAGGGACTCTCACTCGGTTCAACAACATCAAGTTGTAGCATTCTGTCGAGTTCCTTAAACAAAGCTTTGAGCTTAACTGGGCTTAGCCTATTATTCCTACGCCTGATGGGGTTGCCCACTGTCTCAATATTATGTTCACACAGTGTGGTGCGACCTAGTCCAGCCTTTTCCGCTGAGATATTTTCGAATTGCTCGATTACCTTGTCTGCGAGAAGCTTTTGTTCATTAGTGAGGTCATCGAAGTTCGCTAGATGCTCCTTTGACTTGCAGAATTCAATAGACGAGACATCGCGAAAGTTGTCTTCACACAAACATACTACGTTTTGCAAGACCTCGGGCGCTAGCTTAAAGGAATTCCAGAAATCAAGTCCAAAGATTACCTTGTCCTTGATGCCAGGAATAATATGAAATCTGACAGTTCGACAGAGATCATTAAATTCTAAATCTAAGTAGATACAGCCTATGCTGTCTAGTTTATCACCGCTAGCCGATCTGACGTAAACACCACTAGAGTTGTGAGCAGAAAATCCTTTTCCTTCTAGGATTTTGTGTGAATAGTCACCCAAAATGGAAATAGGACTACCAGAGTCTAGAAGCCCACAAATGTTTACATCATTGTTGGTCTTAACGGTAACATAAGGTCTCAATCTGTCATTAGTATCGTCGAACAGAATTGAGCTGAGATGATAGGATTTGAAAAATGTCGAGATAGTATCCAACCAATTTTTCCAATCAGCTGGATCAAAGTGACCAGAAGTGGAGATTGATGTCCGTGGTTTGGTCACGTTACCGTGGACAGGTTTTAGTTTTTTTGTTTTTTAATCTTGCAATCGGGACAATCTGGTCGACGAACGTCCGGTTTACCACACCCGAAACACTTAACGTTTCTCGGAGCCTGGCAGTTCCTCAGCGAGTGGTCGTCAGTTTTGCATCGGATGCAATAAAATTTGCTCGTTTTAGGTGATGCCTCGGATTTGCTGACAGAGCATACCTTCACTATCGGCGCAGCGTCCTTTACAGTTTGTTGTTGATATGCTAGATCAGCAGCAAGAGAGGAGCTGTTCCCAGCAAGAGGTTCCGCGAATGCATCAGACATAGCTTGAGTTGTCTCTACCTTACGACAGACCTCTTTGAGCTTATCTATTGTTTTAACGTCGCTGAATGTTAACATTAGGTGGTAGCCTGGCCTAATGTTATGTAGTAGGATCTCTAGCCGATCCTCTTCAGTTAGTGGCTTAGTTAACCTACCGAAGAGTGAGTTCATGATTGCCAGATAGATGACAATCGTCTCATTTTTTCCTTGTGTTCTAGCGCGGATTTCGCTCAAAAGCCTATAATCATAATCAACGACGTCGAATTCATCCAAAAGTGTAGATTTGAGTTGCTCCCAATCACCAAAACTGTCACGGTTACCCCGGTACCAGTGTAGCGCTGGACCAGTGAACATTTCCGGTGCCATCTGTAGAAGTTTAGCATTCGAGAGATTCCTAGACACGCTTATTTCCTTTACCCTTTCTAGAAAAGCGCGTACACAGCTTTTACCATCGTACTTAATTTTAAGAGCTTCAGCATTCAAGTTATGCACACAGTTTACAGTTACGATCGATTCGGAGGAAGATGGTGACTTATTTATGTCTGGTTTACTACTGGATGGAGATACCAGCATGTCCTCCAATTTTTTAAGCTGACCTTTTATTTTTGTCAAAGCCTCGACCTCCTCGTCGTTAGACGCAACCATCCTTCTCGCCCGGTGATGCAGGTGACATACTAGAGCCTTGAACCTTTGCGAGTTAGAGTCGGTCTTGTAAGCGTCCTCTATTTTAGCGACCAGGACCGAGTGTTCCTCTTCGAATGTGAAGTCGATTTCTTCCAATTCGGACTCAGGATAGAATTTCACAATTTCTGCGACCTGTTTTCTAAGTTCCGCCACGGTGGCCTTAGGTGTCTCCCCACGAATCGAGACTTCGTACTGGAGTTCATCCTTTCTCAAGGTCCCATATGAAATTTTGAAATCCATTTTACTGCTAAGATTATTTCCAGTCCGAATTAGAAGTTCCCGGTTAAGTGTACCTCGGTAAGGTATAATAAGCAGTGTAATGAGTTAGATGGTGCAAGATCAAGTTTAAAATGCATCCAATTGAAGAGTACAGAAAGCATTCTTCAATATACACAAACCGCCATGCATTTTCCCAGATTTCAACGAGCTTTCAAAAGAGTTTGAGAAGCGTTGAATATTCGTAAGGACTGTCAAGGTAAAACAAATGAATCCAGTATAAATATTCCGTAATCTTCTAAATTAGGATATCCCTATCTGGATATATAAAAGATTTTCTAGAACGCAATATTATACTTTCAATATAAATTACAAAGTCCCTTACAAGGATGAATATTCTAAGATTTTTTTAAAATATACAATATCAAAACTAAACCAAGGATGAGACTAAGCTGCTAAGAAATTTTGGCAAACAGTATAGTGAATTCCCGCGGTCAATGTTTTTTTTTTAATTACTTCCAGTGAGTGAGGTTTACAGCGGCCTACCTACCTTAGATACACAACTAAACTAATTTAAGATTAAAACCCTTAAACTATAATTAAAATAATAATTGACCGGGAGTGCTTGCAGCTATGAGCCTAGGGTCAAAACCTCGGTTATCCTCCTAAACCGTTCTCGAAACTACCAAGTTGGGCGCCATTGTTACCTTCATGGTTTAAAATAGAATAAAAGATTCCCAGAATGTAAACTATTTTATTTAACCAAAGGTAATTAATTTTATTTTAATTAAAGCAAGAAAGGTCGAGGTTCGGTGGTAGCTCCGAGCGGTCTTATAAAATACCTAAATACCTAAGAAGCTTCCATTAACTAGACGAACCAGAATACTCCTAACTAATCAGGCATTATAACCAGGTAACAAGAATAACAAGAGAGACAAGAGAACTAGTTACAGATCTTCATAAAATATAACCAGGTATTTTTACCTTGGTTTTGATAACCAGGTAAAACAAGTAAAAGATAACCAGGTAACCGGTAACGGATAACCGAATCAGGGTCGCACCCTAAGCTCACACCACGACGACAGCACGTAACGACGCGTAATGTCCTAGCATGTAAAAATAGAACTGATATCACTCAGCTGTGAGCCTCAAGACAGTCTTGGTCGAGGCTCCGCACTCGTGGAACGCGACATCACCAGATCCTACAGACGCCTCCCCGGAACGGCTCGAGTGACACGGGTTTACGCTGTGCACTGGTGTCTAGGTGAAGGCAGACTTCACAGGAATCGGCACACAGCCTCCTGACCGCGAACTGTCGATCAAACACAGGTTTGATGTAATACAAGTTTTATCATAAAACCTACGGCGTTTCAATGCACATCATAACCACTGTTGACACACATGTGCAGGCTTTGTAATGAATGAATAAGAATCTTTGCCTTCTAATCCATGCCTAAAGCCATGGATTACAAATTGTACCTACATATATTTTTACAAAGAGATAATGTTTATCCAAAATAAACCCCACTCACCATTGCTAGTTCGCCTCAGTACACGGTTGAGATGCCGCTTGAACTTATATCGCTAAATTATCCATCCTAGATGCAATTATATTTACAATTTCTCTACGGAAGCTTTTTATAGTCCGTCTTAGTTTTTCAAGTCAGTGACATCCGTCGTCCGCTTTGCGCATGTCAAATTTGACAATCTCCAGACACAATCTTATTTTAAATAATTTACAGCAGCAGACGAAAGTCATTGTATGGCGGATTTTCCCCCGTAACAATTGGGAGGTTCAACTGATATCGTCTACTCTCCACGGAATGTTTTTTTTTCGACTTTAAAGAGTTTAATCCATCGATGTCCATTTTATAGATCGGACATCGTACGATGCAACTTGTGCTAGACGTCGGTACAAGTGTGCGTGCATTCACACGCAGTATTGTGATACATGACACGATCCCTACGACGGTGCTATCGCGTTCTCGTTCTCACTTGCCTACAGATGATAGGAGCGAGAGAGATGTCATTGCTCGCCCACCGGCGCGATTGTATCATATCTCCCCATCAACTCTTGGAAAAAGATTTCCAGGTTTTCAGAACACGCTGTAAAACTTTTATTCGTATTAACTACGAACCTTTTTGCCATTGAGTTCTTTTAGAGTGCTCGCGACCTGGATTGAATTAGACCTTTAGAAACTGGAGACGATTTTGTAAAAAACAATTAGGCGTAAAGTGAGAACCGCGACTTTTGGTGAATACATTTTTTTTACTAAAAGATCTTCCAGGTCTAGAGTACGTATGCTGCAGCAACGTTGGCAAGAAAAATCGTTTCAAGAAAAAGATTTTTTTTTGTTACAATATATTCTTTGCCAACCCTGGTGCGGGTGACTGATCTGTGCGGGTTCATTTTACTAAGTTATTTATGCATATTTTGTAATGCATGCAATGCATTTGTATATGCCAAGATAACCTCCTAACATCGGAAGTTACCGACAGGTTTGACAAGACACCACAGTTAGCGGCGGGTGGCCGAGTGGTTTGGACATCGGCTTCTCATGCGAGAGGTCCGCGGTTCGAATCCGGTCGGCGTGTACCAATGAGTTTTTTCTGACGAAAAAATTTACGCGCATACCTACACCTGCTGCTTCACCGTTCGGAACCGGTGTAAAGCTGTAGGTCCCTTCCCTTGCCCCTTACTAGGTGGTAGGCTCAAATTGTAGCCGACTGGGTTGATACACCGTACTGGATGTAAGATGGCCGCATAGCCTCGGTTGCGTTCTCCTCTAGTCCAGTATAGCCAGCAATCTAGGGAAGTCCCCGGTATGGCACCTTCTCGGAGGTGATATTGGCTGGTCGGAGCATGCGCTTTGGCCCCTCCGACTCAGCCACCCATACCGGATTACATAAAAAAAAAAAAGTTCAGGCGTCAGACCAGCCAGAGTGATCTATTAACATTGTATGTGTACCTATAGTAACTTCCAAGAACGTTAGAGGTAGGGTCGTCGGACCTTCTTCCCCGCGCCAGCGTAACACGATATTAGTAAAAACGTACCAATAACATTCGTTACCACCCAATCAGAGCGCGATACTACCCGATACCACCCAATCAGAGCGCGCGCCGTCCCCTCCGCTACCCGCAGAGCTCGGCGACGCTGGTTCTCATATAAGCATTGGGCAGTCCGACGTCCAACCTCTAACGTTCTTGGCAACTTCATTAAGCGTCTGAGACTGTATCAAAGGTGCGATTCGCTTTCACCGCGTCTGCAAGTAAACGACACCACCTTCTCCCAGTCTATTTGCTCAATAACAACAATTCTCGGATTTGGTCCATTTACTCCGCGAAATTCTGCAAAGTCCACCCGTCCGTTGGGAGACGAAATCGCCTTACATTGTGTTTTCCTAAGTTCGGTTGAAATGTTCGTTCGACATTTCCTTTGGGAGCTCAACAGGTGGGTTCTTTAGAAAGTTCCTGATGTTTGAGCGCTGCTCCCGGCGATGTCATAATGGTCCCACGTGATCCTAATAGCACAAAGTACAATATTTTTTTCGCAGTCGTTGCAAACCAACCTACCGAAATACCAGGACTCTGTATTTTTTTTTGCCACAATTATTTTCCGCGCTATATTTTTCGAGTAAATATTTATCAAGTCAATATACACACGGTCTGAATTTCACGGGATATATTTTCGAGTTCCGTAACCAGCTACGATGACAGAATGATGCCCTTATACAATTCTTAAGGCGTCTGTCCATCGATCGTCGGTTCGCCGCGGAGTCTAGATTCAAAGAACTTTAAAACATTACTCTTGGGTGGGACACTGCTAAAGCTAACTGTATACATTTTTATGAAAACGGGAAAACTCGGGTACTGAGTCTCGGTACGGTACTCAGCCTCGGTAGCTCAGTGGTGCGGTCGGTCGACTGTTATTAAGCAAAACTGGGCGCGGTCAGTACTTGGATGGGTGACCGCTCGACCGTTGGGAGTCTGATGGTGGTTCGGATTCCACGTTAACTGTAGGTCCCTTCCCTTCTTACCTTACTAGGTGGTATGGTTTATCCCGGCCGGGTTGGTACCACCGCACTGAACTGTCTGTCAAAACGGCTATGTAATTAGTTCGTGTTTTCCGTTCAGTTCAGTGTAGCCGAATTGACATGAAGGGAAGCACTGGCATGGCATCTAGTTCACGCGGTGATACTGGCTGCCATCACGGATGTTGTAGGTGATGTAGCCAACCGTGTCCGAGTCCATAAAAAAAATAGAAATCAATATTGAAGTTCATACGGCCAAATTCACATCCGCTCGCGAAACCACGCGCCGCAGCAAAGTGGCATGTCGTATTGGCTGACGATTACATGCCCTATCTGTTATGGGATCAGGGTTGCCAGGTGTCCGCTTTTACCGCGGACAGTCCTCTTTTTTGAAGTCTTGTCCACAAACAAATGGGGGGATAGATTTTTCGTAAAAGTTTTACCCGAAAAATCAAAGGGAACCCTTTGGTGAAAAATGTCCTCTTTTTTATCTGGACCATCTGGCAACCCTGTATGGGATCCGTACAGAGTGGGATCGATTTTAACGTTTCCATGCAGTAGGAAGCGTAATTATAACACAGGGCTCAACAATGTTGGTCGCCAATGCGTCCTTGGCTCGTTTCCACGAAAACTCCGTACGAAATCAATTCGCCGCCGGCAGTCCCGCGCCCGATCCATACATACTTGACCCAGTGGCCTAGTTCTGTGGGGGGGGACAGGAGGCGGCGCGGCGGTGGAGCCCGACCGGCAAGAGGGGGCGAGGGCGGAAGAGAGGTGAAAATGACGCGCGATGACGTGACTATTCTTTGCCCAAGAGATACAAGCATACGAATAAGACAGCGCCAATGGCACAGATTACTTAATAGTTACTTCGCAACAGATAAATCACTCCATAGAAAAAGTTCCATATCTTCGGCTTTAATAGCCTACTGTTTTACGTCGCCAATCGCTGCGTGCGAAAATGTACCTAAACGATCGAGTGTAAAGTGTTTATTGCTTTGCAGCTGCGCGCAGTTGCGTGGGCGAGCGTGTAGGTACGTTTCGCGCGGCTGGCGAATTTCCACTGAATTAGATCGCCGGCAGTTCAGCGGGGATCCTGAGCTGAATTTTCATAATGGGCAGGTACAATGAAACGTGTGCAACATACTGATTCATTGTTCAAGAAAGTCAAATGTCGAAAAATACATAAGCTCAATCATGATCAAGGTAATTCAATTTTCAAAATCAATCAATCATCATGAAGGTAAAGTGAGAGGAATGAATCAGCAAGTTTTTTTTTTGATCTTGCAATGATGATGATTTGCGCCAACATTCCTTGCATAAAACTGAACAATCGACATTTTAGAGATTTTTTAAGAAAATAATGCATCGGACAGACAATCCCTTTTTTTCTGTCCTTATAGTAATCAAAAATAAAAAAAATTCTATAAATATTAATATATAAATAATTATAATTTTAAATTATTAAGTAAGGGTTTATAACAATATTATTAGGTAAATAAAATTTTTTAAATAAATAATATTTAAAGTGAATGAAATAAAATAAAAAAAAATATTGCTTGAAAAATATGTTGTGATAGTTCGACCCTGGAATGCCCCCCGAATACTTACATAAGAAATGAATAAATTATTTAAATAATTAAATTAGGCTATAATTAATTTTTTTAAATAATTAAATCTGTATAAAAAATCAGGCATTTACGGTGGTAGTCTGGAACCCTCGGTGCGCGAAAAAGACCAATAAAGCGTACAATAAAGCGGACTTTGAATTTGTTTTCCGAATGTTGATGTTTTTTCGATGGAAACATATTTGTAGGCGAAATATAAGACACTTTTATTCTTACATGTTTTTCACTAAAGTTGATATTTCCGGAGATTTATTTTTTATTTTTCTTTGTATGGGATGCAATATGTTTTCGTAAAATTTTCAAAACGAGAACACTTGATAGATCTGTGGCATATAGATCCTTAAACTATGAGAGAATCTGAACCAGATTGTAAAAAGATCCCGTCCGAACTCGTCCCCCTTTGCCTAAAAACAAAAGTTGCGCGAGAGGGTCAAAAGTTGCTAAAAATTTTTAAAAGTGTTTGCTTAACAACAGTCGTATTGTTTGTATTTATTGTTGATTTCTTTTTTTTTTTTATTATCAACACAGTGTACTCACATTTTCCTCGACGGTCTTCTTGATCTTGGCGCTCGCCTCGCTGACCTTAGCGCCGGCCTTGTTCACCGCGGACGAGAGGAAGCTGCCGATGTACTTGGCACCCGCCACCGCCTTGTTGGTCACTGTCGTCCACAATCACACGCTGCTGTCATCCATTCCAACAGTTCAAAAGTAAACGCCTTTCCCTTGCCCCTTACTAGGTGGTAGGCTCAAATTGTAGCCGACTGGGTTGGTGCCACCGTACTGGATGTAAGATGGCCGCATAGCAGCCTCGGCTGTGTTCTCCTCTAGTCCAGTATAGCCAGCAATCCAGGGAAGTCTCCGGTATGGCACCTACCTTCTCGGAGGTGATATTGGCAGGTCGGAGCATGCGCTTTGGCCCCTCCGACTCAGCCACCCATACCGGATAACATTAAAAAAAAAAACAAAAAAAAAACGATGGCGTACAATGGACTGTGTGCGGTCCCAGTGTGGAGTACGAGTCCCTCGACAACAAGCAAATGGTTGTATTCATAGTTCGGAACAGTTGAGAAGCAAATGGTTGTAGTCATAGTTTGGAACAGTTGAGAAGCAAATGGTTGTAGTCATAGTTCGGAACAGTTGAGAAGCAAATGGTTGTAGTCATAGTTTGGAACAGTTGAGAAGCAAATGGTTGTAGTCATAGTTCGGAACAGTTGAGAAGCAAATGGTTGTAGTCATAGTTCGGAACAGTTGAGAAGCAAATGGTTGTAGTCATAGTACGGAACAGTTGTGAAGCAAATGGTTGTAGTCATAGTTCGAAACAGTTGAGAAGCAAATGGTTGTAGTCATAGTACGGAACAGTTGAGAAGCAAATGGTTGTAGTCATAGTTCGGAACAGTTGAGAAGCAAATGGTTGTAGTCATAGTTCGGAACAGTTGAGAAGCAAATGGTTGTAGTCATAGTTCGGAACAGTTGAGAAGCAAATGGTTGTAGTCATAGTTCGGAACAGTTGAGAAGCAAATGGTTGTAGTCATAGTTCGGAACAGTTGAGAAGCAAATGGTTGTAGTCATAGTACGGAACAGTTGAGAAGCAAATGGTTGTAGTCATAGTTCGGAACAGTTGAGAAGCAAATTGTTGTAGTCATAGTTCGGAACAGTTGAGAAGCAAATGGTTGTAGTCATAGTTCGGAACAGTTGAGAAGCAAATGGTTGCATGCAGAGGTTTAGGAGTGTATTGCTGTCGCCGTAGTATAACAGAATTAAAATAAGAGAAATACTATTATTTTTCTTATTTTACTTCGAAATAGAATGTTGATTCTACAATAATTCATAGAGTGACATATTTTTAGGTGGAAGGACCGAGGGGTCGTTCACTGAGAATCGATTCTATGTGAGCATAAATTATTTCGTCGATTTTCTCATGATTCTTGTGATTCTACACTTAAAAGCATGGTTGGCATGGCAATGGCATCGGTTTGATTCCGATGGTAAGGAATCAATAAATAAAATTTTAACTCAAAAGAACGCACGGGGAACGTTCCTGACTGTTGCGCGCACTGAGCTGCACGAGTACAAGCTGATTCTGTTGTTTCCGCCTGTTCCCGGCTGTTCCCCGCTGTTTCATCGTGGTTCCGGATCGATTGTAGTGAATCCCGCGGCGGCCGCGCCGGCGCGGCGCGGCGGTGCGTGCACGGAGCGCAGTGTAACATTCGCGGCAGTGTCGCAAATATTATAGTTCTAACCTATTCTATTCCATGTAATAGAATACAGAAGAACACAACATTCGCGACACTGACGCGAATGTATAAATGTGCCTCTCTGTTATACACAGCTAAGACTAAGCAGGTGCGAAAGAGACAAATAGCTGTTCCTTACGTTTCACTTGCTCGCTGAGGCCAGCTATCGAGTATAAAGTTCACTACAAATCCTAAGAACCTAATTTTGTTTATTTTAAAATTCACGCAAATTATTTTCTAAATAAAATGAAACATTCTATAAAATTTACTAAGTTACAGTCAAATTACGTTCTGATAATATCTAGCACACATTAAAACGTTTTCATAATTTTGTGTCCCTAGAACTCAATGAAAATACAATAAATAATACCTTTTTAAATTTACGTAGTCATAATTAAATTATTTTCTAATAATACCTACATACATTACAAAAAACAATTAAATTTTACGCCTCTTATCAACAGTGTTCGGTATTATGATTTCAATTAAACTATGCGTGTTTTTTGACCAGTGAGCCACGCGAGGGCGAGAGTGACGTAAATAGAAAAATCTCGTATGCTAGAAAAGGCTCGCGCTTGCTGTTCGGTGTTCGTCTCACGGAAAAATTGCACGATAGCCATAGTGGCGTATATAGGATAATAGCTCTTCTTCTTAGTACGGTTGGGGCAATTTTTGCATTTGCCTGTTTACGAGACTGCGTATTCATTCATTCAAGTTTTAACGTGTTGATCCCAAGCTGTTTCGGACTGTTTCCTGCTGTTCCCGACTGATTCGCTCGAGCGCACACCGAAATATTAGTGTTTCACAGAGTTTCTAACAATTTCCAATTGTTTCTTCTGATTCTTACTGACTAACGCGGTTTTTGAAATTTCTGAATCGATATCTAAGATTTCTCCCTGATTTCAAGATTTCAAGCTGATTCCCAAAATGATGTTAAAATCTTTCTAATAACTTATTGATTCTGAATCGATTCAAAGTGTGGGAAATCATGATTCCAGCAGTAAACGGCCCCTCGGGAAGGACGGATGATTCAGTTAATCGAGTTTTTGCATTCACTGTTGGACATACGCCTCTCCAATCTTCCTCCAGTCCTCCTGCCGATTAATATTTCCCACAATTTTTTTGACAGATAAAAGCCAAATTTAGGAAGTCAGAGTATACACCATACGTCACATTCCTTCGAAATGCATAATACAACTTACATTGAATTGATTTACAAATACACAAATTAGAAACAACCTGTAGTTTCACAACATAAAGAAAACAATAAAATGAAGTAAACAAAAAATAGCTTGTACTAACACTCGTGCATGTCCGGAACTTCGATAGCCTCTACGTTGAATATCTTACGCTTTTCTGAAAAATAATAAAAACAAAACAAAAATAATCAAAATGAAACAAACAAAAATAATCAAAATGAAACAACAAAAATAGCAAAAGTAAAAATATAGAAGCCAAAAATATAGATTATCTCCTCAAGGGCACGGTTACTAGCTAGCTCGTATTACTAAGTAACTTATTAAGAGCATAATAAATAAAACAGCAAATCAATTACTTAAAAAAAGTAAAAGGAATACTAAAAAGTGGTTGTTAAGAGTTGCAGCCTGGTGACCTAGCTGTATTTAAAGGTACTCACTATACACCTATGCCTTTCCAAAGTACAAATATTACCAAAACCAGTGTTTGTACAACTGTCTTGGAACCAGGTTACAATCTCAAAGATTCCTTTTACATTTTTAAATAAATTAATTTGCTGTTTACATAAACTCTTCCAGAAGTAAGACGAGCTAGCTAGTATCCGACCCAAAGGACGCCATTTATGAGTTAAGAAGAGCTTTACCCCTATCTGACTTTATTTCGCTAGCTACTAGGATCTACAAGCGATATAAAATGAAATAGCTATAGTGAAGTTACCATTGCCCGCTGGCTGAGGCTGATCCTCGGTCGGAGTGCCGGGCCCGGAGGCGGGGCGGCTGTCTGCGCCGCCGGTCGCGCTGCAACCCATAACACACGTCACCACCACCTCACATCACCATCTCACATCATCACATCACCACATCACGTTACCTTATCACATCACCACATCACATCATCACCTCACATCATCACATCAACACCTCACACCATCCACATCAGCACTTCACATCATCACATCGCCACCTCACATTTCCGCATCACATTACCACCTCACATCTTGTACTGTGTGGGGTCGGTACTTAATAAGAATAGTCCCACTGCATCTCTCCCCGTGCATGTCGTAAAAGGCGACTAAGGGATAAGCGGCCTGCAGACACCCCGGTCGACTTGTGACTTCCATGGAAGACATAGGCTGGCTGGGGTAGCTGGAGACTGCGGGGTTTTGCACGAAGGTCCCCAACCAAGCGGGATTAGTTTGCAGGCCTAGAGCCAACCCCAAACCAAAACAACAACAACAACAACCACCTCACATCATCACATCACCACCTCACATCATCACATTTCCGCATCACATTACCGCCTCACATCATCACATCAACACCTCACATCATCACATCAGCACCTCACATAATAACATCACCACCTCACATCATCACATTTCCATAACACATCACCATCTCACATCATCACATCATCACATCACCACCTCACATCTTTACATCGCCACCTCACATTATCACATCACATGGTCACACTCATTCTATGTAGAAGCTGACAATGCTCAGTCTGCATGGCAACGGACACAGCACCCCCCCATACGTTTCAATCGAGCACGAGAGCAGCGATTGACAAAATCTCGAGTAAAATTTTTCCAATTCGAGTTTAATTCATTTTTCTTTGTAAAACATGTAAAGGTCGGCAGGGCATGGCAATACATCGATTTACTCGATTCTAGATTTTTCTGCTACTGAATTCGCCTCCAGTTGCCCTGTGCCTCCAATTTACTTAACAAAAATTATCATAGCTGTTTTTTGAGGAATAAAAGGTTTTCGCTGTGTACAGATTTAATTCCGCCAGACTTTATTTATCCATTTACCATTTTATTTATTCCGTTCTTGCTATCATAGTGCCTGGAGACGGCATGTCTCCTGCCCGCGTTACCCCTGAAATTGTATTGCCTCCCCGGAACCTATACACATCCCAAGTTTAAAGAAGATTGCGCAAGTCGTTTAGGGAGCCAATTAAAGCTGGTGACAGACAGGTGGACGGACGAATAGAAAGACAGACAAACAATCAGCCTCAATAGCTCAGTGGTTCAGACAGTCGACTGTCGCTATTGATTGTTAAGCAACGCTGGGCCAGTCAGTACTTGGATGGGTGACCGCTCGACTGTTGGAAGCTGACTGTGGTTCGGATTCCACATAAAACTGTAGGTTCCTTCCCTTCTTACCTTACTAGGTGGTAGGGTTCAACACCGCACTGAATGAAACGTTGGTCGAAACGGCTATGTAGATAGTTTGTGTTTCCGTCCACCTCCAAAGGTAGACATATTGCAGAATACAATTTCTTCCAGACAACCTTGCACACAACACTAACACTGTCAGAGTACAAATTTCCTCGCAGTGTGCATCCGGAGTGATATATTAATAAGTGTATCACCATTTTTAGTCTGACTGTACACAAATGAGCAGTACTCCTAATAGAACATTGCATGCTTATCAAGATATTTTAAAATAGATACATTTCAACACTGAAATAGAAATATCTCTGAACAAAATTGTTTATCATCATCACCTTTCGAAGCATAATGTCGTATGTTAAAGTTGACAAAATGCATACCTCCGACTTTATGCTTAAAGTCTTTAAGGTTGAGACTTTTTTATTAAATTGTCTTTTTCAAATAATTAGGTGCGTTTCAGCGATCACCAATTGCCCCTCTCACACACCTCCGAACGGTACAAACGCACTGGTGATCTTTTTAGTTATAGATAGATAGATAGAATCCTTTATTACTCCAAGAAACCAGCATCGTGCCATGCGACTGGTAGGTGACCCTGTGGTGGCCCGCGACTTAGAACCACTGCAAATCTGTAGGGGCGTCGGCTCCCTAAGTCTGCCGTCCACTAACTAAAAAGCGGCTATGCCCAAAAAGTGATTGTTGGTTAAGAGGTATTTCTACTGTACAGTCAATATAGTAGTATATAGTTTAGCGTAGATAGTACTGGTGATGCATTAATGAAGAAAAATAAAGATGGGGGCTCGTCCAAAATAAATGAGTTCACCAAGTCGGAATCCCTTCGGACACTTCCAGTATGATAATGATGGATAATCAAGCGTTCATAAATGATTGTGCCATCAAGCGGAAACATTCGGAAAATGTGAATAATGAGAACACAAAAAGCGGTGTGAATTATAAAAGAGACAAAAAAAAACCATTCGGACGAATGTTTGAAGGACGTTTGAACATTCTTTGAAATAAAATTATGTAATGCAGAGTAAATAAATAAAATTTACCTTCTCTTCTCGCAGCAAATAACTCCATTTTAAAGTATCCTCTGACAATGTATGTTTCTTACAACAAAATTAACTTAATAGAGTGGAAAAGCATACACAAGCAATGAAAAATATTTATTCTTGTGCGTAAAATGATAAAGAAATGTTCAAAAGTCCTGCTTTCAGAACTGTTCCTAGGTTTTAATTGAAAATTCTTAAAAATAATCTTGGCGTGTCATCGGGTAGTCAGGAATATTACACAACTCTGATAAGAATTTGGTTAAATTGGTGATAAGGGAAGACTTAGATGCAAAATTCATAATTTAGTTTAATTTTGTTACTGAAACTTTTTTTATTATTTATTATTTAAATTTATAACCCTTCTGTTTCAATGTTCATCGCTTTAGCTGTAAACAGAGGTTTTGTGATCAAACAATTACTTCTCTCAAGGGAATAGTAATTTTTTTAAACTTCATTATTAATTTTTTTCCACACTAAAACTAGGGATGTAAAGGGTAGAGCTAGAAAATTTACTAGGCTAGTTCCAGTATTGCAATTTCCTTTGATGAAATCTGAACCCCAGAACCAAAATCCTGGGCACGCTCATGATTTATGCCAATTGAAACATTGATGCCAGACGAATTACAGATAAGCAAACTTAAATGGCACCTGAGGTTAATTAAGCACATCACACTTCATACTGTATGCATTATCTGCACCTTTGTTAGACCAGAAATTGTGTTAAGCTATGACAATGATCAAAGGAAAACTCCAGAGGCGCATTTAAGTTGCACTGCAGCCTCGGATGAATTATCTATAGTCCAGTACAGCCAGCAATCCAAAATGGCTCATCGGAGCATGCAATCTGGCCCCTCTGAGTGAGGCACACATACTTGATCGAAAAAATAATAATTTTGGTGCGAACTGCACCGATGGCACACCAACCGTAACAAACAAAAAAATAGAATAAAACAATACATTTTTAAATTAAGCTGTTAGTTGTGACATACTTGTGACTCATTTAAATGGGCCGACCCCGTACCTAATATACCTAGAATTGTCGTCATCGTCCTTCGGCTCTTGCTTGGGCTCCTCGGCCGGCTCGGGGGCGGGGGCCGCGTCGGCGGCCTCGGCGCCCGCTTCGTTGCTTTTCCGGAGGCCGGGTATCGGGATGCCGGAGCCGAGCCAACCGGTCATCTGGGACTTGACGTTGGTGATGAGGTCCAGCTTGCCTCCGGGCTTGGTGGGGCTGCGGATGTCAAACATATTATTTACATTAGTCCGGAGCTTCCCAATCTGCGTCATCACACCTGCAATGTCGTCGTGCCACGAATATATAGAAAATTCGTGCATACATTATAATTTAGTCAGACCTTCGTTCTCAAAAATTTGTTGACGTTTCTGGGATACTTTTCATACTTCTGTTAATTTATAACAGTATTTTTTGCACAGGAGCCATTTTAATCTACTCTGTATTGTTCCAATTATTTTATTTTGTAATGCCGAAACAAGTACGCCGCGCAAGAAAAACGAGAATTTTTTTTATAATGAACTTGCCCATAATACATAAAAGTTGTTGTTTTTTTTTTTTTATGGAAACTGACACGGTTGACTATATCACCTACAACGTCCGTGATGTCAGCCCATAACACCGGGTGAACTAGGTGCCATGTCAGTGCTTCCCCCTTTTGATTGTGCCGGCTACACTGAACTGGTCGGAAAACACAAACTATGTACATAGCCGTTTTGACCGACGTTTCATTCAGTGTGGTGGTATCAACCCGGGCGGATTAAACCCTACCACCAAGTAAGACTAGGAGGGAAGGGACCTACAGTTTTACGAGGAATCCGAACCTCGGTCAGCCTCCAACGGTCAGCGGTCACCCATCCAAGTACTGACCGCACCCAGCGTTGCTTAACATTCAATAGCGACAGTTGACTGTCTGCACCACTGAGCTATCGAGGCTGACAAGGTTGTTCCTAGAAATTCGTGTTAATCAAGGGAGACGAAATGACATCTAAACATGTTGAGGGAGTTGTAGTCCATAAAAAGGTTGGGAACTTTATTTACCATCATTTGTTTTCGAAATGAAATTTGGTCTTTTCAATTCAGTGCAATCTGGGGTAAAATGTATTTGTATTGCAGTGGGTAAGGGTCTCTCAGCGTGCATCAGTTCTTTCTCTTTTTGCGTTTGGTAATCCATGTGGAAGAGAAATACAGGTTCTGAAGTTTCACATGATACCGAGACGTTATTAACCTTTTTCAGAATATACCCTCTGTCTATCTAAAAAGTAGAGCTCCCATATCAATGAATTTTTCATACAAAATTGATTGATTTCACCATTGAGCAAGTCTGTTTTGAACTTAAGGCAGAATCACGAGCTAAAATCATCAATATATAATGATCATACATCGGAATCCGCGGGGCACGAATGATTCAAGGTTGTTTAGTGATGGGACAATGTATCCACAAATATCGAAAATCAATCGTTATTTTAGAATAATATGGAATAATGTCGATTATTAAAACTAAGAGTATTTCTATAGAAAATAAAATATAATAAACATATGTTGTATTTACTTTGTAGGTACAATAGAAATCTGTTCAAACCACAATATTAGTTTTATTAGCATGGAGTAGAAAAAAATTGATTTTTTTTACCAACTTACACGTGTTACATCATAATGATATTGAAGACTTTTTTGTTACTGTTATGAAACTGAATCGATTAGGCTATAAAAATCAACCAATAAATCAATTTATTTAAACACATAAAAAAATATTTTACATAAAAAAATTTTTTATTGAAACTGACACTGTTGGCTACATCACCTACAACATCCGTGATGTCAGCCCATAACACCGGGTGAACTTGGTGCCACGTCAGTGCTTCCCTTCGGTCGTGCCGGCTACACTGAACTGGACGGAAAACACAAACTATTTACATAGCCGTTTCGACCGACCTTTCATTCAGTGCGGTGGTACGAACCCGGGTGGGTTAAACCCTACCACCTAGTAATATAAGGGAGTCATTATTAGTCGCCTTTTACGACATGCACGGGGAGAGATGCAGTGGGGCTATTCTTTTAAAGTACCGGCCCCACACGGTACAAATTATATTTATTATATTTACTTAATCGTTAACATAAAGTATACATGTTTATATAAGTACTGTAGGTATATAAGTATTCAGGTCTGAAATATGACATGAATAAAATACAATAAACAAATAAATATGAGTATCGATAACAGTGTCGATTGTTTATTGATCGCCGTAGTCAATCCCTAACAAGGTCGTATTCCTGCCCCGCGGATTCCGATGTCTGATAATGATAGGTAACAACCCTATGTATAGAGTGTGACTCAGTATATTATGATGTTAGTCATACACTCTCAAATATATAAACGGTATATATGTATGGATTTATACAGACTGCTCTGCAGTGCAGGTGAACTTATTGCATAATTTAATTTCTCCTAGTGTAACAAGGGACGCATAGGTAGGCTTGCCAGAAGAATTTGTCCGGACATGTCCGGTTTTATAGCCTATCGTCCGGGTTGCACCCAGACTTCAGATTTGTCCAGACTTTCAAAATCTACCAACTCTAACCATTCATATTACTTTAGGTACTGAAGACTCCTATATTAATGATTGCACTCTTTATTACATAATATAGGTATAATGCATATTTGAAATTTTATAAACGGAAAATATTACATGGAGTACAAAAGTATGCGAATCATGTCCAGATTTTTTTTTTCGAAAGTACAGATTTGTCTCTATATTATCCGGATTTTTATATTTTTCATCTGGCGACCCTACGGTCAGGGCACTGTAGAACACAATGAAGTTTATTAATATGACAGGAGTCTGTCTAATAAGAGTCCAATTAGAAGTAGTAAATGATAAAATAATTCAGCACCAAAAATTTTGGTGAAATATATGCTAAAGTTGCATCATCTAAGCTCATATATGGAGAGAGCTTCGAAAACATCACTGGAGGCTTCCTACAGCATGTGGAATGTGAATAGTTAGAGAGAAGGAGGTCAAGAGCGGGAATGGCGGTTCTCCGCATCCTAGTAATCGCCGAATATCGGACGAGGGCTTGCCGCGAGCCCAAACGTAACATATGCTGGAGAACTACACAAAGTGACCACTCGCTAGTCCCGACCTCGATTCACACCCTCCTCTGGTAATGGGCCCGGATATGTTCGGTGAAGCTATTGCAAGCTTAGTGCAACACCTTCCACTATCCTATTTTCCGCTTTGCTCTTGTAGCTGTTGCTATTTGCTGCATTTCCTCATAATTTGAAACAGATAATAATAATTGTACTCCCCAACTAGGAATCGAGATAAGGACCTAAGTACCATGGACTAACAGAATCTAACACATTACAACCTGTTGGAAGAGAAAATGCGTGTGTGCGTGATCTCTTTGTACTCGCCTCTGAGTCTTTTCCGCCTCGGCCTGGCCGACCTCTGCGCTAGCGCTCGCGTCGTGCGTCGGGGTCGGCACCTCCTCGTCCTGCGGGTCCCCCTTCGCCGCTCCCATCCACGAGCTCACCTGATTCGTCAGCCCCGAGAACATCTTCACTCGCTACTTTACAGTTCCGATAGCAAAACGACACGCGCGCTACGCGACTCCGCCGCTCATGTCACACGGAAACACGACGCGAGCGCCCCTCGCAGACCGAACGACTGGCTCTCCCGAGAGCACCCGAATCGGCATCGACCGCCGACCGCTGCGCAGGAAGACTTGCGCAGTTTGCACTTTCCACCACTTTGCGCTGCTCGTCGCTGATTTTCATCCACAACAGTCCAATCGCAGCTTCCAAGTCTGAATTAATTCCAATTTTCAATCAATTTGCATGCGCAAAACAAAACATCAGCTGACAGCTGTCAAGAGTATTGCCAGATCAAAATTGTTATAATCTGTCAACTTTTTTATCAAGTTTGGATCAATGTTTGGACAAATAAAATGGTACCTAATTCAATTAAATTAAAAGCCTAGGTAGGTTTAGCAAATATTAAAATAACTATCAAAAGGGGCGTTTTCAAATGTTCCCAGAACACTTGTAAATTGTAGGAAATAATACCATCAAAGTTGGTGATACAATCGGTCGTGTGCCGGGGCCCTTACTATATTTAGGTTTGTCTATGGTTTTAGCATTGTTTTTATGTCAGCCTAAAACCGTGTCTCCTGCGCATGTTTTTTCGAAACATTACACAAGAAAATTTACACAAAAACATTTGTTTTTATACAAATGTGTATGGCCACGCCCCAATAATGTTTTTTTCGAAACATTACACAGAAACATCGAAACATTGGGGCGTGGCCATCCACATTTGTATGAAAATCATAAAGAAATAATGTTTATGTTTCATGTTTCTGTGTATTATTTCGAAAAAACATGGGCATGAGACGCGGCTTAAAAAAAGTAAGTGTCTAACGATGTCCATGGACATTCTGTGATGTTTCGGGCCCACTTCCACAATTAGGTAACGCGTTCCCATTCCATTGCTTGGCCGAAATCGATACAAACAATCTAATACTATTTTAGTAGGTAGGTATGTTTCATATTTACGTTGATAATAAATTATCCAAAAGCTTGTCACTAAAAATCTCCAAAGGAGTGTCCGAGAAATTTGTGTCCGTGAACGTCGTTCCTTGAACTTACTCTGGTACTGGTAAGTAGATAGAACGCAGCCTAAATCGAGTTTATATTTGACATCGCAGATTACTAATTTGACTGTTTTTGACATTAAAAATTTCACGGAATGCACGGGATTTCATCTATCTAAGTTACCTCGGGAAATGTAAAGAAAAGCTTTGTTGTTTTCATGCAAGATCTCGATGGGTGTGTATATAGTGTAAGCGCGGTAGTGCTGGGGTGTCGCGCGAGAGCCGTGCGTGTTGGCAGCGCGCGCGCGTTGCATAGAACGGAGAAAACCGGAGAGCGATAGGCTGGCGCGTCACGTCGCCGTAAGGGGTCGCGTCAAGATGACCGAGACGAGGCTCCTGCCGTTGCACCTGGGCAAGTGCATCGAAGATCTAGATAAGATGTATAACGTGGCCGACCTCAAGCAAAAGAAGGCTAAGTTGTAAGTTTCCGCCTAGTTCTACTTACTTAGCGGGCATGGATGCTTTTTCCTCACTGCAAAATTTTGTACCCATCCGAGTTTTATTCGAGGTCACAGCTTTTATTTAGAGTTGGCTATAGAAGTGGAGCACAGGCGTGTGGGGTGGATTTTGGCTCGCACATGTTATAATATTTTTAAATCCCCCCCTGACTCCTAGGCGACTTTGGCCGCACGGAAATTTGGCGCCGCCAATTTAATAATCAGATTGGTTGTGGGTATTGTTTTTATTGTTTGATGGATTGAGTCCAGCGATCAGTGCGTTCAACATTTGTAATAGTTTTTTATGTACATACCTAAATACACCAAAAAGTGGCCAGTATTATCAACGTAAATAATATTGGCTCTTTGACGTGGAACATAGCCAGTGGGACTAAGCGTCATATGCAATAAGCATGACTCGTAGTTCCACCAAGAAGTGGGACCACGAGTCCAGAATATTAGTTCTAGTGGTACCATGAGTCATGGTGGTACAAAGTCAGTGGGTCCACGAGTCACCCACCCATATTTGGAGCACATCCGCTCTCTTCAGCCTCCTAAGCCGCCCGTCGTATCCAACAGACTCGCAGCGAATGGGTTACATTACGTGGGGTGATGAACCAAAATTGTTGCCTTATTTGGCTCATGTGCGTATCATGTTTTTACAATAAAAGCAAATCTTGTTTTCTCCAGCGAATAGGGCTGGAGATTCAAAGGGGCAACGCGGCTAGTGTTTTTGGTACGGAGGGGGAGTCGGCGGAGATAAATGATTTTTTTTTTAATTAATATGTATTAATTTTAATTTTATTTCATTGTTATATATTTTAAACTTAATATAATAAACATAAAAGCATATAAAATATTAAATGCAAAATAAAACGTTCAAATGTTCTCTGTTTACCATCCGTCAGGCTCTGCAACACGGCGCAAAAGCTCTTTGAGAAGGCGGAGAAATGTCGCGAGAAAGGCGACGAGGAGAGTTCCTACGTGTGGTACATGAAGTACCTGCGCATAGTCGCTTACCTCAGCAAGGACCCCGAATATTTACGCGACAAGAAGTTCTTCAACGATCTGCTCGGTGTGAAGAATCCAAACAAAGCATTGTCTATGGCTGAGGTGTTGAAGGGCAGTCTTATTGCAAGGTCAGTTGTTTAGAATAGAATATAAACTCTTTATTGCACACAATTGGAAGAAGAACAGTACACGACAAGAAGCAAGAAATACAGAGAGAAACGGATTCAAGACTGATCTCTTCGTTGTGGAAGTTGGAGCAAGAGGACTACCAGCGAAGTCGCTCCACAGTCTCTTCAAGAATCTAGGGCTGCCAAGATCGACGCTAAGCTCATACATGGAGAGAGCTTCGAAAACGTCACTGGAAGCATCCTACAGAATATGGATAGGTAGAGAGAGAGAGAGGTCGAGAGCGGGACTGGTGGTTTCCCTGCGTCAGTCAACGCAGACTAGCTGACGAGGGCTTGATGCGAGCAGAAACGTGAAGCATGCGTGGGAAATTTAGAGTGGCCACTCGCTAGTCCCGTCCTCGATTAACACCCTCCTCTACTGCCGATGGGCCTGGATATGTTCGGTGAAGCCATCGCAAGCTTACTTCCACACCTTTCTTCTGCAAGGGCAGACTTATCACTGCAGGCAATTTCTTCCAGTCTACCTTTGGGTGATGACTGAAATACAGTCTGGGTGATGAAATAAAATACAGAGAAAGAAGTTTTGGGCTTTGAAAAAAAAAGGGAAATAATGTTAGCCGATGTTGTATATTCGCTCGGAACGTAATTTGAGTTTTGTCCAGCTTTTGATGAATTTAATTTGTGTGCAACTTTGACTGGAAAAGATTGCATCCTGCAATAATTCCACGTTCTGGATCGCATGTAAAGTGTAAACAAATGTGCTCACCGTTTCTCAGGTACGACGCGCAGCATAAAGCGAAGCGACTCGCCGACATTAAAGAGAACGAGTATGTGAAACAGAAAATCGATGAAGAACGAAACAGGATTATGGAGGAAGCGGCGGCGCAGACGCACAAGGAAACCGCTGTCATCCCTAGCGGGCTACCCAGTTAGTCCCTCTTTTAATTTTTTTAATTTTTTTATGTAAACTGACACGGTTGGCTACATCATCTACAACATCCGTGATGTCAGCCCATAACACCGGATGAACTTGGTGCCACGTCAGTGCTTCCCTTCGGTCGTGCCGGCTACACTGAACTGGACGGAAAACACGAACTATTTATATAGCCGTTTCGACCGACCTTTCATTCAGTGCGGTGGTACCAAACCGGGCGTGTTAAACCCTACCACCTAGTAATATGAGAAGGGAGTCATATCCCTTAGTCGCCTTTTACGACATACACGGGGAGAGATGCAGTGGGGCTATTCTTTTAAAGTACCGACCCCACACGGTACATTTGCTCCACATTAATTATTTATTATGTCTTTCATAATTCTAATATTTTAAAATGAAACACCGTCTCTCCATCTGTCTGTAATGTGTAAATTCGGAATTACAGAACCCGATTTAAATGCACTTAAAACAATCAGTACATCCTGTGGAAAGTAAAAAGCTACATTAATCTGCAGGATCATTACTCAGCTCAGATCATTAAAAACATATGAACTAAAGTGACCTTGTTAAACATATCAAGTAAAGTAAGACCGTTGGAGGCTGACTGTGGTTCGGATTCCACTAGGTTCCTTCCCTTCTTACCTTACTAGGTGGTAGCGTTTATCCCGCCCGGGCTGGTACCACCGCACTGAATGAAACGTCGGTCGAAATGGCTATGTAAATAGTTCGTGTTTTCAGTTCAGTTGAGTGTAGCCGACATGAAATGGAGGGAAGCACTGATATGGCACCTAGTTCACCCGGTGTTATGGCCTGACATCACAGATGTTGTAGGTGATGTAGCCAACTGTGTCAGTTTCCATAAAAAAAAAACCTAAATTCTGACAAAATAAAAAATCTGCCTATTCAAACCTTAGCTAATTTGTCTGCCGCCTTGACTAGCGAAATCTACTACTCCCTTGTGCTGTCTGCAGCTCCAAGTGTTTTATCTTGCCACAGTTTCGCCATGCGAGCTAATTTCACTTAGTATTCAATTCATTTCATTCAATGTACCGTGTGGGGCCGGTACTTAAAAAGAATATCCCCACTGCATCTCTCCCCATGCATGTCGTAAAAGGCGACTAAGGGATAAGGACAAGATACCGTGCTTAAGGGCGACAGGCTCGCCACCTCTCACCTTGGCACGGTACTTCCACCGAGTCATGCAGCAGGTGGGTCTTCGTGCCTTACTTGCTGCTTGATCGATTGAATCTTGTTCGAATACTTTGCGAAACGTGGTGGTTGGTGTTGTGCTGTAATTGACCAGAGTTCTTGCAGCACAACACCGATTACTCTGCTTACCCCGATTGTCGGGATTTAGCGTGTGTGATATGTATGTATTCAATTCAGTAAGCCTTAACCTGTACGCTCCCGCGTTATAATATGTCTACAGCCCCCAGACTCCCGCATGGGCGTGGCCCGCGGACGGCGCGCGCGCACATGAGCGCCGACCTCGACATAAACGCAGATATTTCGGAAACTAATAAAGTTAGATCTATAAACTCTTCTGTCCTAGAAAGCCTAGAAAATTTCCTAAAATCCATGTGAAACAGTGAGGCTTACCTTGTTTAGAAGTACCAGATATTTTAGGTAGAAAAAAAAATCCCAATTTTTTTTTGAAAAATTCATTATAAAATAAATTCAAAACATACCTTTACAATATTTATATCAGAATACTCGTAAAGAAACATACTTTTAGAAATAGTAAAGTATAATATACGTTTTCTTTACAGAAATCAGCGAAATCGGATGTTCAACATGAACATCCTGGGACATTCCGTAAACTCCGAGATGGCACGCGCGTGATATTTTTTCCCAATTTTATAAATATATTATTTGAACTAAACCTTCTTTTATTTTGCAACTGATCGTATGTTTGTATAATAATGCGAAGAAAATTGGAAAAATAAGCTATATTTCCATGAAAAATATGCCCCCAAAGTCATGTTTACACATTTCATACAAAAATAAACAAACATTTTTGAGCGACGAAAAATATGACTTTTGTCGCCACCCGAACTCGTAATGCATCTTCTATTGGTAGAATAACTAATAAATAACACTATTTACTAACCTTTAGCTCATAGATGCACTTGAATACACTTATAATAAATAATTTCGCAGAAGTGCGTCACCTCGAAACTCGTGAGAAATAGGAGAACAAAGAAACTGTCAGCTGACAGCTAGCGTTCGTTTTATTATTCATAATTGGTCTTTGGAGACAAGAAAAATGGTTAGTTCATAATTGCCGGTATCACTTATAGCCCCCATCAACGATTGAAAGAGCAATAGACCAATTCGTGCGACCGTAATTTGAGAATAAAGATGGGGTCCGTTTCGGGCCCAAGATAATTGGCGGAAAAAATATATGGGCTCCGTTTCGGTTCCATAGGAGCTGCCAGGTTAAATGGTGAATTTTATGATTCGGTGTCTTTTTTTATTTATGTTTTTAAGTAATCCAGTATGGGTGGCTGAATCGGAGGGGCCAAAGCGCATGCTCCGACTAGCCAATATCACCTCCAAGAAGGTAGATGCCATAGCGGAGACTTCCCTGGATTGCTGGCTATATTGGACTAGAGGAGAACACAACCGAGGCTGCTATGCGGCCATCTTACATCCAGTACGGTGGTACCAAGCCAGTCGGCTACAATTTGAGCCTACCACCTAGTAAGGGGAAAGGGAAGGGACCTACAGTTTTACACCGGTTCCGAACGGTGAACCAGCAGGTGTAGGTATGCACGTAAATTTTTTCGTTAGAAAAAGCTCATTGGCACATGCCGACCGGATTCGAACTGCGGACCTCTCGCATGAGAAGCCGATGCCCAAACCACTTGGCCACCCGCCGCTTTTAAAAACGCTTCACACTCCGGTTGCAGGTGTGGACGAGATGATGATCAAATGCCGACAGCTGTTCGCGCTGCTCAAGGAGGGCCGGCACACGGTCATGATCCTCGACATCCGCAGCCACAAGGACTTCCTCGACTCTCACATCAGCCATCCGCTCTGCATCAGCGTGCCGGAGCAGTTCATCACTCCCGGGTCGGTGGTTTCATATCCATTTTAGGGTTCCCCGGAAATTGGTACGAGGGAACCCTTGTGGTGATACTTCACGGGGAGTGTTCGGAGGAGCTGTTTAAAGCGATTCCGTCGTCCCCATTCCACCTCCGCACTACGCGTACTGGGCAGGGGATGCACCCCTATACAATCAACCTACCGAGGATGCTCCAACCATTTCTGTAGGTCTTTTATTCACAGAACCGGGAAAATGTGGAACGCACTCCCTGCTCATCTATTTCCTCCTAAGTACTGCTTGGGGTTTTTCAAAAGGGGCGTGAAAAGGCTCCTGTCAGGCCGGCATGACATTCGCAATCCCCGTGCATCACAGAATGTCCATGGGCATCGTATGTCACCTACTCGTAAGTGAAATGATGCCACATGTCGCGCTTTCTATAAAAAAAAAAAACTCATTTTCTTTGGTTTCCTGTGGCCAGGCTGTTTATTTAAGTAGCATCTCTTAATAGGGTTACACACATACATATTATGTACATACAAGTGTGCACAGTAAGATATGGAGTACTGGAAGCGGTGATATTTACTGAAAACTTGATCACTTGACGAAACTTGAACTTTTGTTTGTACGACTTTTTATTTTATTATTATTGCTATCCATTTATTCACATATTTACATTAAAATTCACTCTGTGCATATTTAAAATATAAAATATTTTAAATTTAAAATATATACAAATCAACCTAAAAATAAAAGGACAACCTATGCTACAAAGGTTAGGCCCTAGGGAGAGAAACCTCCGGTTGATGATGTTTCGCTCGAGCAGGGCCACTTTCTGGATCTGGCCCTTTGACCCAACCACTAAGCGAGAGCCTCTCGAGGTTGTTGTCCAGGCTCTTGGCTATCAGCCCATACTCTGATACATTTTGGAGATTAGCCGTTAGCACAGAGGATACAAATATCTATCCCAAAATTAATCTTAAACGTGTTGCGTTGTTGCAGCCAATCTGCGAACATGCTGGAGGGCAACCTGCCTGCGAAGTCAAAGCCGGTGTGGGCGGATCGAGGGTCTATGGACCTGATCGTGCTGACGGACTGGTCCAGCCGGGCCGTCATACCGGGCATGCCTCTGCATCTCCTCAAGACTATACTTCTTAAGGTGGGCACGCTCAACTTCTATGCAGTGGCGGTTCCCCAGGTGAAGCAAGTGAGGCGCCGCCTCACTTAATTATCTTGAAGGTAAAGAAAAAAAAATCAACATGGATGTTCATTTATTGCTAGACTTTGGGCTCTAAATGAAAACTGCAATACAACATTAATAAAATGCTATTATGTAGGTGGTGCCTCACTAAAATTCATTGGCCAGAGCCGCCACTGCTTCTATGACAGAAATTCCTTGTTGCATTCCCGTCTTAACCTGTTTATTCCTTAGGGCCCCGATCGGGGCCCAATTCGTTATCACACTTCGGCTCCCTGAGGCCCCGATCGGGGCTCAAAACTTTATTGGAAACATGGTCGCACATTATTATTTTTTTTTTTTATTGATAGCGCGACATGTGGCATCGTTTCACCTACAAGTAGGTGTCTAACGATGCCCATGGACATTCTGTGATGCACGGGGATTGCGAATGTCATGCCGGCCTGACAGGAGCCTTTTCACGCCCCTTTTGAAGAACCCCAGGTTGTACTTGGGAGGACATTATATCTAACTAAAATATCTGGTACTTCTAAACAAGTAAGCCCTCACTTTTTCCCCTTCATTTTGTAGGTATTTTTATTAGCTATAACATGCAAAAGAGTTTATTGCTCTAGCCACTTTATTTTATGAAATATTTGAGTTTAGGTCAAGGTCCACACTCGATGCCGCGAAAACGCCTGGGACTCAGGGGGGGTAAGCATTATTATAATGCCGGAGTAAACAGGTTAAGTGTCGCGTTTTAAAATATGGCTAACTTGCCAGCTGCACATTCCCTACCATCAATATATTTTGAACACTGCGACTAATATGCGCTAAGTAGAAAGCGTTCACTTTCACGGTAGTAGGAATAATGAAGTGGCCTATAATTGCTACGGGAGTAAATCGCGCATGGTCGCATGCGGCGATGAAGCGTCACTCAGATAGGATTCCCTCTCTCCGGTACACTGCCATAATTAAAAGTACAGTGGCATCGGCCGCGCAGGCCGCGATCAATGCGTAATGCAGGTCACGAGCCCCTCTGCTCGTAAACTCACTTGTAGAGATGTAACCCTATCCTTCCCTTTCGTCGTGCTGAAACTGAACTCGATGAAAAACAAGAACAATTTTCATAGCTGCTTCAAACGAGCGTCTTCAGTGCACTAGTACCATACGGATAAGTTAGATCCACCTAGTGCGGTAAGGGAAGAAACCTAGTCTCACCACGGAATCCGGATCAGCAACTATTGTTAATAATGGAAATGCAAATCGAAGGTACCCGATGAAGTGGTGCTCATCGTCGGGCATTGAACCCACTGCCTGTCGCATAGGCAAGACCTAAACCACTTATGCTTAATTTCTGTCTCTTTTATTATCCAGACCAGTAGCAGTAGACAATATTGTTTGCGTTTTATGAACCTGACAGGGTCGTCTAAATCTACAACTGTGATGTCACGAAGGTGTGATTTCTTCATGTCGCAACTAGCTGCCGTGTCACTGTTTCACTTTAGTCAAAAGATGAGGTCAAATGTGCAAAGGATAAATTCATGCATGCTTGTGTTACAGTGGGACGTGAAGACGCATTACCGACGGGGGCCGATGGCTCTGGAGGGCGGATACGACGAGTGGCTGCTGTGCTACCCGAGCCTCACCACCAACCCCGCTGTCGCGCGCCCGCCGCCCGCCGACCAGCTCATGGAGGACATCCTCGGTCAGTAGCATTACCGACCGACCGCTAGCAACATCACACTGCATCTGTACTGCCTATAGCCGGTGGTTTAGTAAACACCGCGCGTCGGGTGGCCGAGTGGTTTGGGCATCGGCTTCTCATGCGAGAGGTCCGAGGTTCGAATCCGGTCGGCGTGTACAAATGAGTCTTTTCTGATGAAAAAATTTACGTGCATACCTACACCTGCTGCTTCACCGTTCGGAACCAGTGTAAAACTGTAGGTCCCTTCCCTTGCCCCTTACTAGGTGGTAGGCTCAAATTGTAGCCGACTGGATTGGTACCACCGTACTGGATGTAAGATGGCCGCATAGCAGCCTCGGTTGTGTTCTCCTCTAGTCCAGTATAGCCAGCAATCCAGGGAAGTCTGGTATGGCACCTACCTTCTCGGAGGTGATATTGGCTGGTCGGAGCATGTGCTTGGCCCCTCCGACTCAGCCAACCATACCGGATTACATAAAAAAAAATCACGCCAATAAACTTACAATATCCCGACAATTAGGGTAAGCATGGTAATCGGTGTTGTGCTGCAAGTACTCTGGTAAATTACAGCACAACACCGACCACCACGTTTAGCAAAGTATTCGGACAAGATAACCTATCAGGCTGCATGAAGGCCCACCTGCTGCATGACTAGGTGGAAAGACCGCGCCAAGGTGAGAGGTGGCTAGCCTGTCGCCCTTATGCACGGCATCTTGTCCTTATCCCCTAGTCGCCTTTTACGACATGCACGGGGAGAGAAAACGTAAACTGACAAACGCACGGATTTGTTCGTCACCAGTATCTCTTGTTCTGTAAGGTGTACTCGGCACTGAAACTGTCAGACTGCGTCTGCAGTTTTTCGAGCTGCACTGTAGGAGCGAACCGGTGCGTCACCGTGATTAAAAACACATTCTTTGTATGAAATTGTATGAGGTAAATTGCAGGCAAACAATTCATATGAACAATTTTGTAGCGCCTTGAGGTCTCAGTGCAGAGAATGGCCCACCCGCCCCCCAAGAGGCTGGGCACCAAACAAACAAACAATGAACAATTTTGCACCACTGCCGCTCGGTGCCATGTTGTTGTTCGGACTCGTTCTCCGCGCCTAAGCCCGCTCCAATGCAGGCCTTTTGCGCGCGGTGCCATATTATGCATTGTGGTTGCACTCTAAGCAGTTCATTGTGTGAAAGGTGACCAGTCTTTATTTCTTCGTTTTTCACCTGTCATCGGCTTCACACATTGTTTGGATCTTATCAGGCTGGTCTTTATGGTCATGGTCAATTAGGTCCATAAGGCGCTTCGACACAAGAGAACTAAAACGCCCAGCAGGCCTGGATATTGTAATGTAGATCCACTCTAAAGGGGGAACCATTTGTTCCACCTCATGTGCCATAACCTGTGATAGTGTTGGTGGCGCACCTATCCACTCCCCAATTATAACAATATACAAGCTGGGGTCCAACAACGACCTCTGTAGGTGCCAGACCCCTAACGGGTGATGTACTTTCGGATATCATTCCCTACAATAAATTGGTTCTTCATGTCCTAGTTAAAAAATGAGCTGTTTCAATATTTCCAGGCGACATAGACTACCCGAGCTGGACAGACATGAGTCCAGTTTCGACCCGACCTCCTGCCAACCTGGGTTCCAACTCGGCGCCAGCGCGAACCCAGGCGGGGAGCAATCCCTTCATAGACCGCAGCAGCAAGGTCTGTCAACCGAAAGAGGATTGGACATCTCACTATATGCCGTGACTGACCCATAACCTCATCAACTTTCCTTTTCCTATAAAAAGTTATTACCAAGCCAGTATGGATACAGTTGTGCAGATGGTCAGCAACAGTAACGTTGAAATCCTACAAAGAATTCTAAACAAAATACTCAGAGAAATAGTATTTGTTCCCTGATTCAAGTTCACAGTCAAGTATTGTCTAATTTCAGACAATACAATAGTATGAAAAATAACTGACAAAAAGATACCAACAGCCCAGCCTCCGATCTTCTTACCGAAAGCAACTACCACATTAAAGCACCATCGCATCCTTGCACTGGAGGATAGGACATAAACAATCCCGTATAGGACCCAGGAGGAGGAGTATCAATGGATGACTCGACTTACGAGACCAACATCACGCAGGTCATATTCCGAGTGCAGCAGCAGATGGTGCAACCACAAAAAATTATTCTCATAGATAGATAGAAAATTCTTTATTGCTCCAGTAAACATTAAACAGTAAAAATACATTGGAAAATTTACATAAGGTGCAAAGGCGGAGATTTCTTACAGTCAACCTTTGGATGTTTGAGATTCGATAATATAGTGGAATGTAAGTAGGTAGTAGCAAAAGAGTTGAGCGTGACAATTGAAGATAAAATAATAATAAGAATACTTATTAACAATACATATAAGTACATGCTAGTAAAATATAAGCCATACATGTTTAATCTCATATTATGTACCATCACTAACATATGCCTCTGCTAACAATGATGTCATCACTAATGTATGCCCCCATCAACTCACGCCTCCCTTATGTCCCCATGAAATGGATATTTGACATGGAATATAATGATGATGATGTGACGACACAGGCGGCGGCTATACAGACGTACGAGGAGCGCGCGCGCGGCCTCCAGCAGATTCTGGACAAGCAGGAGAAGCTCGCCGACACCTCCCTCAGTCTCGAGATGCAGAGGATCGAAGCCGAGAAGGTCACCATTACTATTTTTATTTATTTATAGGGTTGATAGAGGTGTGCCAGTTTAACCCACACGTCGGCGGCACTGAAATTATTCCCGGCCATATTTAGTACTGGCGTGTTGATGGGATGACCTCAGTTTCTTGGTGTCTATTTGTGCCTAAAATGTAATATTGTTTTTCTATGTACCTGGCATAATCAATTTACTAAAGCCCTAGCAAAAACGGGTGAATGCTTTAGTGCAAAAATTGTGCCTAGCTCAAGGAACCTATACAAATACTTAGTGGCTTTACCCAGCAACCATCAGGTGAAGATAATCAGATACAGCCAATAACACCACCCCTTGCGAAATCACCCTAAGCGAGGTGCCATCTGCCGTGTCAGCAGATTGGTGGACAGGTGAACAAGGAAGGTGTGGAGCTAAGCTTGCGATGGCTTCACCGAACATTTTCGGGCCCATCTACAGTAGAAGAGGGTGTTAAGTGAAGAGGTCGGGACTAGCGAGTGGCCACTCTAAAATTTCCCGCTTTATACAATGTTTGAAGAGGCCGAAGTTGAGTGTTGTTTGTGGTTGCAGGACTGGGAGAGCGTACGAGCGCAACAGGAGGTGGAGGCGAAGGAGGACTTGAAGGCTTCGTACCAGCTGCGCGAGCAGGAGATCATCTCCCAGCTCATGCAGCTCGAGAACAAGCAGTACGACATGGTAAGAGACGCTTACCTCTACTATTTTTCATAGTCGTTTGGAGAATGTTTCAGAACAATGCTATCAATCCAGACAGGTCATAATGACATCTATTTATGGTGGGAATGCAAACCTTTTTTTGGTGATCTCCTGATGATAAGACCAAGATGATAAGACCATACAAGCGGAACCATTTAGACAAGCATAGTTTATGAATTCATATCTTTCACGTTCAAGCATAACCTTCATCTTAAGACTCCAATCTGGACACACCCCATTAAACAAAAGTGCCCACCACTCCCCTTTTGGTAAAAGGTAAAAGGGGAGTGGGTTAACATTCCTCAGGTAAGCGAATTCACGAACAATATCTAAAAAACATCCCATACAAAGATTTGTCCCATGTATGCTCATTACTGCTATCAGCGCAAAAGACGACAATAAAATTACACAAAAAAATGTCTAAAGCCAGTTCAGCATTATACTAGTATGCTATAGAGGTCAGTGTATCGAGTTCTAGAAAGGTGTGAAGATTTTGGTGTTGATGTCCATTCGTCTGCTCAGGAACAAGAGAACCAGAACCTGCGCGAACAGTTGGACGAGTACCGGCGGCGGGAGCAGGAAGAGAAGGCTCAGCGGGCAGAGCAGCTAGCCCAGCCGGCCGGAGACACCGACAACACTACCGGTAAGAACAGACCTGGGCGAGCAGCTAGAGGAGTACAGCGAGAACGGGAAGAGAAGGCTCAGCAGACATAGTAGCTAGCCTAGCCGGCCGCAGACACAGACAGCACTACTGGTGAGAATAGACCTGGGTGAGCAGCTGGAAGAGTACCGACAGCGAGAGCGAGAAGAGAAGGCTCAGCAGACATAGCAGCTAGCCTAGCCGGCCGCAGACACAGACAATACGACTGGTGAGCAGCTGGAGGAGTACCGGCAGCAGGAGCAGGAGGAGAAGGCTCAGCAGGCAGGGCAACTTTAGTGCAAATTTTCTGCGAGTTTAGTAATGTAACTGTATGGATTCCAAAAAAGAAATATAAGGGTGAACCAGCGACAAAATGTCACCCGATTATACACAGAGTGAGATGGTGTATCTGTACAGTTACACCACTATACTCTCAGAAGTCTCCAGTTGTGCATCTACCTATAGTTACTCTGTTTTCTGTATGAACAATTTTCAGGTGCATATTTTTGTGCAATTGCCTCTAGTTGAAACAAATGTTAGCACTAAACCAAAACTTCCATTTTATTTTTTATTCTTAAAAAAGTTACAATGTTGTGTAGATGTGGCTGAGAGCGGGGATGCTGATTTCGCGACAATGGAGCAGATGACAGAGACGGCGGCGCGCGAGGTGGCGGCGCGGCGCGCGCGGATCCGCGCGGCGGAGGAGCGGCGCGTCGTGCTCGACCGCACGCGTGAGGTGCTCGAGAACGAGCGCAAGAAGAAGTTGGCCGAGGCGCGTGAGAAGAAGAAACCGCTTATGGGAAAGGTGCTGTAGCTTTTCTGTTACCGCAATGCAATATAATAAAAATGTACTATTATAATAAAAATACCATTGTGTCTGTCTGTTTGTTACATTTAAAGCCCTATCTAGGTCTCTTGTGGACATGAAATCAAGCATGGGGTAGCTGACTTAGCGCACAGGCACAACATAAGCCAGATTACATGCAGGCGAAGCCACCAACAAAATCTAGTGCATCTGTGTTTGTTGTGTGTGTAAGTGAAACCAGCGTTTCGAAAATTTTGAATTTTAGTAATTTTTGACAAAGTGGCAACTGCTTACACTTTATAAACCCATGTATAAACCCTGCATGTAGCCATCTTTGGGAGGGATCACAACTACTACACAATGAAATGAAATGACCAATTTTTTCCTCGCACAACAACTCACATAACAAAACAAATGAACACATACATGTGACCAAAAGGGAGCCCACTCAGCTGACTCACTATGCAAGACAGCGATCCCATTACAATGAAAAACATTTGTGGGACGTTTTTTTCTCAGGAAATTTTTAAAGTTCCATTGCCAGTGCCGGCTATGCAAAACTGAACTGAAAATACAGACTATTTTTCATAGCCATTTAGACCGTCCTTTGATCACTGTGGTGTTACCAATCTGGGCGGATTTTATCCTACCACATAGCATTCAATGTTTTAGCTTTTAGCAATTCCTTTTTTCAAATGTGAGCAGAACCCACTAACTTCTCTTCCGGCGAGTGACGAATGAATAATGTTTTCTCACGCAGGAGGAGAGCGGAGTGTACTCTATCCCACTGAACGACAGTTCCTCGGCCGCCGGCCTCAACCGCTCCCAGTCTTCACCCAACATCGCCAAGGTGAGCTTGCCATCTAAAGGATTATCCTATTTGATTTTCCACTTTAATGGGAGCTTAGATGTGACCATTGGGTAGGTTCACAAATTCACATTAATGTTATTATGGAGATCTGCATTAATTTCATTGGGTAGGTTCCAGATTAATGTAATTGGTAAGGTTCTGCATTGATGTCATTGGGTACGCTCCCCATTAATAGCTATTGGGGAGGTTCTGGAAAGGTTCCACTTTAATGTTATTGGGAAGGTTCCACATCAATGTTATTGGGAAGGTTCTGCATTGATGTCATTGGGTATGCTCCCCATTAATGCTATTGGGGAGGTTCTGGAAAGGTTCCACTTTAATGTTGTTGGGTAGGTTCCACATCAATGTTATTGTGAAGGTTCTGCATTGATGTCATTGGGTACGCTCCCCATTAATGCTATTGGGGAGGTTCTGGAAAGGTTCCACTTTAATGTTGTTGGGTAGGTTCCACATCAATGTTATTGGTAAGGTTCTGCATGGGCCTATCTGAAAAACAGCGCTATAGGTCGCCTTGTGCACTTATAGCACATGCTGAGATGGGTCCATATTGTCATTACTTGAGTTATTAATTTAGGGTTTACGTGGATAATTTCATGTTTTTGTAATGTTTTCTTTTCTTTTTGTATGCCTATTAATGACAATAAATCATATTTTTCTTTCTTTTTTTCTTCTTTCTTGTCATTGGGTACGCTCCCCATTAATGTTTTTTTTTTATGGAAACTGACACGGTTGGCTACATCACCTACAACATCCGTGATGTCAGCCCATAACACCGGGTGAACTTGGTGCCACGTCAGTGCTTCCCTTCAGTCGTGCCGGCTACACTTTACTGGACGGAAAACACAAACTATTTACATAGCCGTTTCGACCGACCTTTCATTCAGTGCGGTGGTACCAACCCGGGCGGGTTAAACCCTACCACCTAGTAATATAAGAAGGGAGTCCATATCCCTTAGTCGCCTTTTACGACATACACGGTATGTCGTAAAGGGCCTTAAGATGTATCGAGGAAAGTGGCATTTTGTTAATTATACACGGTGTTAACTTTTTGCGCGACATTTCAATTTTATTACTGAATAATAAACCATTTCGTATACTGATTATTTTGTGGTACTTAAAAATAAAATCTAAAATAGTTTTTAAAAAATTGCATATTTTATTAATAATTTTACCTCAGCGACAATTTCTCTTTGGAATGGTGTAGCGAGCGCCGCCGCGCGCCGCGCGCCTGCGACCGTGCGTACCCAGCTGACTGACTACGTGTCGCCCGCTAGCTGTTGTATCGTGTCGATATGAATGTGAATTTTTTGGTTTATTTGAAAAATTACCCAGCTTTCGATTTTTTTGGTAATGCAGTGCGATTCCTATTACGAAATACCATGTTTTTATACCAAATATAGAAATTGAAAATTTTAAAACCAAAGCTCAAAAAAAAACCTTACCCCCTTTTTCGGCATCAGTATGTGACCCAGAATAACCCCCTTTCGGGAATGTCGCCCATTAAAGTTAACACCGTGTATAGAAAAGTCGACATTAGGAAGTGCGCAACCGACAAATTCGCGAGCGGAGCTACAGGAAAAGCTATCGCAAATAATTGGTAGATTGGTAAATTGAGATGCGGTGGGGCTATTCTTTTAAAGTACCGGCCCCACACGGTACAAAAGTACCTGCCCCACACGGTACAGTACCGGCCCCACACGGTACATGTTATTGGGAAGGCTCTGCATTGATGTCATTGGGTACGCTCCCCATTAATGCTATTGGGGAGGTTCTGGAAATGATCCACATAAATGTTTTTGGGTAGGTTCCATATTAATATTATTGGGGAGGCAGATATTTTTATTGAGGAATGTAGATATTGTTATCTGGGAGGCTTTCGCGTTAATATGACGCTTTGTAACACAACAGACATCGTCCGGTGAGGAGGAGGCGAGCACGCCGATGTTCGACCGCAGCGTGAAGCCGCGCGCGCAGCTCGGCGGCGAGCTCACCGCTCGCCTGCGAGACTTCCAGCCCGTCTGGGGCGATGTGGTGAGACATTCAACACACATTTTTTTTTTTATGAAACCTACAAACATGATTGAATAGCCGCGTACTGACTGAGCGCGGCATACGGCGACGCTGCCTCGGCCGTATACCGCGCGACGGTTTGCCGCGCGAGGCTGCCTCGCTACAAAACCAATTGTCGCGAGGCTGCCTCGCGAGGAAATGCCGAGCCATATTCCGTCCGAACATTGTTAGTTTAAAGCGAGTTGTCAAGATGAGACAGATCCTTATCCATGTCGCCAACGAGCGAGGCGAGCGAGGCACACAACGTCCGTCTTGAGTGCGCGCGGCAAATGGACTGAGGCTCCTTTGAGCGCGACAAAAAACCGACAGCGGGCGGATCGGGCGAGGCAACGCTCGCCCGAGGCCGCGCGTCCTGACTGACCGAGACATGCGAGCCGAGGCTGCCTCGCGCGGCAGCCGCGCTCAGTCAGTACGCGACTAATGGATATCGCACCTAAAGAAATTGTGGACTTCTTACAGAAGGTAGGAATTGAGGGTGAACTCTAAGGGGGGAAGTCGCAATAGATCTGAAATTTTGCAGTGACATTGGATCTCGATGCACCGAGGCACCCCACTACCAAATATGTTGTATATAGGTTATCCCTATAAGCTTTCTTCTGTTCTATTAGTGTTAAAGTCACTTTATTGGTCTCAGAGTAAGTTAACTCTTGATCAGGCTAGTTGAAATCTTAAGGTCAATTAAATGGCAACCAAATCAATTGAAAATCATTTAAATACCATAAGCACTTTATACAAAATCAGCATATTAAGCCTTATGTATAATTATTTTATTATCAGATTTGTATAGTTCCAGTGCAAGAATTTGATAATGATGACAATAATTAAACTAAACACAATAGGAAACTTCTTGATTAGATAGAAAAAATATATCCCGACCAGGATACGAACCTGGACCTCTGGCATGAGCTAGGTTCGAATCCTGATCGAGACGTATTTTTTCTCTTCATTTTCGGATTTGCATCTATCTAATTAACAAATATAAAGCATGCTTAATACATACATGTATGTATGTATCAATCAATCATCAATCAATCATCATCAATCAATCAATATCATCAATCAATACTAATAATAAATCTGTAAGGGATGGTCATGGAGTAAGTTACTTTGTTTTACGAGATATTGCGTTTGTAGACTCAATGTATGATACTAAAACTAAATTGACGATTTTTAGAAATCTTTTCTGTATGTATGTATGTATGTTCCTCCATAACTATTAAACCGATCATCCGAATTTAATGAAACTTAGTACAAGCACGTATAACTATAGGCTGGATAGGCTAAATAAAATTCAGTTCTGGTTACGCTAAGATGTGGCTCTCATACAAACCGAAGTGTTCCGCGCGCCAAAATAAAGATACGGTACCGGGCTTACTTAATATCTTCTTTTTAAATACGAATTTCACGCGAGCGAAGCCGCGGCCAAAAGCTAGTATTCAAATAAAATAAGAAACTGTTCGAAATGCAGCGCGTACATACATACATACTAGCCCTATTACTTCGCCCTAACTATAGCCCGAGAGAATGTGCTGACGTCAAGCTGTGACGTAGATATCAGTACGCAGGGTTGGTCGGCTTATGTGATTAGTTCATAGGTACATACCTATACATACGTATAGTAAAAACACCGTGATGGAATTACACCTCACATTGTAATTTTTCCTCTCTTGATAATATGATCTTCTTTCTTTCATTTCTCTGAGGGAAATGTCTTCAGTTTAGAAATTCTCATTATTTGTCAGCTGTTTGTTTGATTTTTCTTATAACTCGAGAAGGGCTCAACCAATTTACGTGTGGCTTCTTTCAGCTATGACATAATATCATCGAAAGGTTGTAGGCAGCTGAACTAAGCAGTGAGTCGTAAGTGATTGAAGTCGGAGAAAATTAATGAGGAATTTGCTGCAAAGTTTTTTTTATATATATATTTAATCCTCCCTTTCTGGACAGGCAAAACTAATTAAAGAATACAGCCTTTTCTGTTGTACTTCTAATGTCTGTTGTTTTCTTCTCATATCGCGGGAATCTCAAAAATATATATTTTTTATTTACGACGACGCGGCAAACAAACTTGTCCACCCGTCATCTTTTCTTATTATTTTATTATTTTGTTTGAGGCTTTAGCCATTTTTGGCTTGCCAGCCCCGCAATATCTATATTGATATTTTAATCTACTTCAGCACAAATCAATGCCTGTGGCTTTAGCAGACTTTGAGTTGAACATGTAAGAAGTGGCAGGCAGGCTAGCGGTTTGCCAGTCTCGCATACGAAAGGTTGTTGGTTCGAATCAAATCAAATCAGGAACAAGTTCTCTCTCTATAGTAAACAATTGTCTACTTGCAATGGGCCCGCATGTGTTCAGTGAAGCCGTTGATGCTGACTTAGCCATCACCTCGTGTAGAGCAGAGGCGGACTTATCTCTTACAGAATTTTCTTCCAGTCAACCTTTGGATTTTTTAGAGTCGTAGATAGTAGCAAAAGACAATAGAGCATTACAATTGGAAATAAAAGTATATTTGCATAATTACATATCTACAACGTGTCCCAAAACCCAACGTCGAGCGTAGGCCAGTTTATGAATACCCAGAAAAAAATAAGAAAAAAACAGATTTTTTTTTTGTAATACTACAGGTATTCTGGTTTTATTTGGGATAGTTATCAATAGCAGAGTTATTTAGGATTCCAATATAACAATTATATTTGCAAATTTGTAGTCGTAGTACCTAAAGTGTAAATTTTAAACGTTTTTCAAAAAATGCCCATATCATAAAAAACAAATTACTCCGATTTTTTTTCTTAATTTTCCCTGGGTAGTCATAAACTGACCTACTCCCTGGTTCCCGCTTGACGTTGAGTTTTCGGACACGTTGTGTACACAGATTTGTATAATCGTTTTTTTTTTTCAGTCAGTAGTCTTTTTAGCCATCCGCAACAGTGTATCAACTACTTATAAGATTTTTTTTTTTACATGACTTTCAAAAATCTGCCTCCAATGAGTCCAATTTTTTCCTTTGCTGCTGTCCCAGATTCTTAGTTCTCCAGTTCCAGGATGTGTTGACGCAGGCGCCTCTTCTTTGCGGGCGTTCTTACTTACTTACTAATGACATTGCAGAGAGGGGCGTACTAATGCACATAAGAGTGCGTGCAGTTAGCAACGAGCCGTATTGATTGTTGTTTAACTGCTTAGTTCACTGCTGTGGCTTCCCACAAGTATCCGTGCCCACTCGCTGTGACGCGGCGCAATTACACGCACACTGTTACTCATACATCAGTCACTTGAATTAAACCATCTTTCTTGTGAAATGTTTATTGTCTTTCTATTGTTTTTTCTGCTGCTTTGATGGGACTGTCGATTTCGACTATGTCAGCTATCATTATTAGATTATATCCAAAACCAGTTCTGTAGTTTGTTCTTCAGGGCCATCAGTCATTCCTAAGAGCCACTGAGAGGCTGAAAACCTGAACACTTTTTGTTTTGAGTTTGGTCTGTTAATTTTACTCATGAATTTTAAATAGCCAATTTAGTCGTCTCTTTTAAATTTTCTTTGCTATTGCTGTCTGAGGTCTTCGTTCCTGACAAAGTCCATAAGTGGATGAAATTGATCCTCTGGCTTGTTCTCACAAGCATTACAGTTGGTAGAACTTATTTTCTTCATTACTTATCCAATACTGTTTAGTGGACTATGTCCAGACCGTAGTCTTAACCCTAATGTTGTTTTGTGTCTCAAAAGACTAGTCAAGCAAATCCAAGGAACAAGTGGTGGTTCAAACTGGATGGTCTTGTGCCATATATACTTTTCCACTGATCTATCAAAGTTCTCTCTCCACTCGTAAAGGCCTTCTAGGCTACCTATGTATTGGCTTGTTTATATGGAGCGAGCCGATTTAGTGAATAGACTAAATTTCCTTTCAAACCTAACTTAAACTAAACCATATTAAGAAATACTAAATTGCGTTTTATATGATGCCGCCATGTTGACGCTTACCTGCTGAACCTGTGGACCTAGTGTTTTATATACAGAATGTCCCAGAACGACCGCATGGTATTACCACCACGCGATTCCTCAGCTCATATAAGCTACAAAAAATTGTTTTTTAACGAAGTACCATATTAGCTATGAGGCGAACTAAAAGGTTGTCTTCCTTTTTACACCTTTTTATGATACGCAGTCCTCATGCCCGGTCTTTTGTATAAAAGAAACTGAAATGTAACATACGGCTTTCTACCCGAACATGGTTACATGAAACCATCTAAATACTGTCGAAGAGAAATATCATTGTAAACTATCAGTGTACATTGTTGTTTCACGTCAACTCCGGTTGGGTTAGGTTAGGTTAGGTTCTGAGGCCTCATGTCAAAAGGTACGTACGCATGTCAAAAACGTATCTACCATACAAATTGTATTGAGGTTACGCTTGTTCGTTGAGCAAGCGTAATTGCAGGCCTCGATTAATACCCTCCTCTACTGCCGATGGGCCCAGATATGTTCGGTGAAGCCATCGCAAGCTTAGATCCACACCTCCTTCTATGTTTTATTTTCTTAACTGTGAATATGCGGAGGTGACAATATAGGATAGTTGGAGTGTAGGCATGTGAGTTGTGTTACTTATCTGTAGCACTCGTGGTCAGATTATATCGTGGGCACGCACGTGAGGTTTTAGTCATATATTTATATTTTTTTATGCAATCCTGTATGAGTGGCTGAGTCACAGAACACAGAGCATGCTCCGACCACCCAATATCACATCCGACAGTTTGCCATACTGAAGATTTTCCTTTGGATTGCCTTGCTGACTATACTGGACTACAGAAGAAATCAGCCGAGGCTGCTATCTATGCTATCTTTCGTCCAGAACGTTGATACCAACGCAGTGGGCTATAATTTGAGCCTACTACCAGTTAGGGGCAAGGGAAGTGCCATATGCCTGAGAGACCACTGTCAGGGGACTGTAGTCTTTTCGCAACAGTATGCTTTGCTGACTATACTGGACTAGAGAAGAAATCAGCCGAGGCTGCTATCTATGCTATCTTTCATCCAGAACGTTGATACCAACCCAGTGGGTTATAATTTGAGCCTTACTACCAGATCAGTTAGGGGAAAGGGAAGTGCCATATGCCTGAGAGACCACTGTCAGGGGACTGTAGTCTTTATGCTTTAATTTAGTACTAACTCTGCATTGCGTGTGGTTAGTAATTAGTGGTTAACAATAATGGGCAAATTTGTGACTATAGTCTGTTCCAAATAAGCCTGGATAAAATCATAGACCTTTGAGTGCTAGCTCCCTTGCACAAACGTGAAATGCTAAGCGCCGTCTCTCTCTTGTGCCACGACACCGGCGTGGGAGAGCGACGGCGCTTAGCGTTTCACGTTTGTGCAAGGGAGCTAGCACTCAAAGGTCAATGACTTTTTATCCAGGTTTATTTGGAACAGACCATAGTCTTGCGTTTTTGCGTCTAAGCCATTGATTTTATAACCCTGTCGGGACAGATAGACCACTCCATATAAAAAATTTGGTAACGTTGTAAATCGTAAAACCAACAGAGGGCGTTAATAATTTTTCTTGATGTTGTCGTAAAACAAACAGGTGGCGTTAATGTTTGTTAATACTTCTATACTAAGGGCGCTATCTAGTTGAAATACAACATTTATCTAGGTACCTTTAATTGTCACTAGGCTGTAGAATTACTGCTACTAGACAAAAGATGGCGCTTTCATTTATATTTATAAAGAACATTATTTATGTAAATTCCAAAATTTTTAATTATATTTGAATAATAAAATTATGACAATTTACAACTAACACTTCTTATCAAATTAAATAAAATAAAAAAATGTTTTGAAAATTATTTGGTATACGGAACAAAATATTATTATGATTGTAATTTCCTGTTTGTGCGCTTTTAATAGATAGATCCACACAGAGCACGGAATACCCCCGCGCGCGCGCGCGCGGTATTCCGTGCTCTGTGGATAGAACGTATTTATTTAGTTGAACAGTTAAACAAATACTCGTCACTCTTCATTCTAATAATGTCAGCATTGTATGTAAAAAAAAAATATGAAAACTGCCTTAAAAAATTTATGAAATTAAAAAAATCGAACCCTAGAGTTGAAGGCGGTGCTAAAGAACGCTACACAAATCACAAAGGATATCATCCACGCATGTTTTCTTTCATGTATCATTTTTGCTTGCTTTAGCACCGCCTTCAACTCTAGGGTTCGATTTTTTTTATTTCATAAATTTTTGAAGGCGGTTTTTATATATTTTTTTAAATAGTTTTTTATTTCACAGTTTTTTTTGGAATTTTTGCTATTAGTGTACTCGGCGGAATCGCTCGACCTTCGGCCTCGCGATTCCGCCTCGCTTTCCAATCTGATCTCGACCAAATTAAAATGGAACCACGTCATGGTTATCCCCTTTCAAACAAAAAAAAAGAATTTTCAAAATCGGCCCACAATAATTGACGGAGTAATCGCGTAACAAACATCCAAAAAAAGAAAACATACCGTCGAATTGAGAATCTCCTAGGTCTAAAGTAAATTGCTCGTGATGACAAATTCAACGAGCCCAAACACGATGGGTTTATCATGTGTAGTTTAGGAGTTCCTATGGCCACCTTCCGTCTCCATCATCAGACCAGCTCGATGGTACTCGTACTCGTATTATAATATATTAAACGCATCTGGCCGGTCGGAAAAGATTTCAAATTTAGAATATTCATGAAACAAGGGTCCGAATATGAATGACAATATCGATTCATGTATTTCAATACAATGACAGAGAAAATTCTAGAGTTCGAGAGGTACCTATTCTACCTATTTAATACTTTTTAGTTCTAGTTTATTTTTCTTTAAGTCGGTTTTATATTTTTAAAACAATATTACATAAAAAACAATAATCGAAATCGAATAATCGAAATCGGTTGAAGTGGTACAGAATTATTCGCCATGTGTCAAACTGCAAATTGCTGAAAAAGTCCACATCACAAAAGTTTTGCTGAAGGTAACCACACACCAATAGTATTTTGTTGCTTTTTCATAAACCGCTCAATCAATTTCAATAAAATTTCAATGGGAGCACTTCTGAAGTATGACCTACCAAACAAAAAAAGAATTTTCAAAATCAGCCCACAATTAACACGTTGAACGCCATACGACCCACCGGTGGGCCTAGCGTACTTTTCGGTTCGGGCCAAGCCAAACTCATTATATCCGTAATTTTCATCAACTTGAGATTTTCATCACAAAGTTTATAAAATGCGGTAATTTGTAAGGAAAATAAAAATTTGCGACTTTTACCGTCTAATTTTCGAGATATAGCAGAAGGCTCACGGGTGGATCGTGTGGCCTCATATGAAGGATTTGTATTTTTCTGTTGGCTGGGGCCGCGGGGTCACGCCGCGGCCCACCCGTTGCGCACACGCCGCGGACGCAGCGATCAATCCCGGTCCGGCTGCGTCGACAATTGAGGATGTTTTACGCTTTTCTCGCCAAAAATGATTATTTTGAAGATTTCGAGTTAACACAAGAAGCGCTAACGCAGTTAGAAAACATCGAGATAGATCTTCTGAACCGTAGTTTCGGAATAGATTCTATGAAGACGTAGTTCAACCAACGAAAAGAAGATGCTGTCGAATTCTTTTGTCGGAGAGTGAGGATAGCGACTATGAAATGCATATAGAAAGACGGAAGAGAATGAAACACACTCTGGAAATTTGCTCTGGGATTGGCCAGAAAAGTGAGAAGAACATGTCACCAATGTTATGCAAAGAACGTACCAATAATGGGTAGCAAACAGGCTAAAACCAAGTCGAAAAAAGTATCCACTTATTGCCAAAGCAGCCCAACTAAACCATTCCTTTGTTTGCCTTGTTTTAACATGACTCACGGATAATTCTTTATTGTTTATGGTTAAACCCTTTGGGGTTAAGATGATTGATTATTTTAAATAATGAAGTGTCATAATGTTGTGATTGTTCAATTTCATAAATATTTTGTTTTGTTCAATTTCATAAATTATTTTCGTAATAAATAATGTCTTCTTATTTGGCAATGAAGAAAATTTAATGTTCATTTTTATTTTGACGAATATTTTCTTATTATTTTCTGGTTTTATTAATTCTATTAATACAAATATTATTTTCTACCTTATCGTTAAGAGCAGCCCTAGCATCGTTACAATTAACTTAATAAAAAACTACAAGTTTCTATTGGATTTGAAAACCACGCCGTCCGCTTCGACTACAAGGCCATGCGGCTCACTTCCATATTGGCTTTGTAGCTGCGCTCTGTGGCTTGTAGGAAGCGTTTACGTAGGCCCTCTCACGCGGCTCACCGGTGACCCCCATGCCCTGAATGGTTCAGTAAGGAAAGGCTCACCGGTGAGCGGTGAGCCCCGTGGCCCAAACGGAAATACTGGATTTTTCATGTGGCGTTGAACGTGTAAGATTGTAATTTCCTGTTTGCGGTTTTACTCCGGTCCAAAGAATTTACAAACTCTTTGGTTGTACTTGGGTTGTACCTAGCTCCGCTTATTTGTTGTTATATCCGCTATAGTAACACATATTCTGTGAAAATTTCAACGGGCTTCCTATTACGGTTCAAGAGATACAGCCCTCGGACAGACAAACGGACGGACGGACAGACAGACTGCGGAGGCTTAGTAATAGGCTTCCGTACAGGGATACGGAAACCTAAAAATAAGGGGTGAAATAGGGGTGAAAGTTTTTGTATGGGGAATCCATGATTTCTCTAGGTAAGGATATGAAAATTTATTATCTAGGCTTTTGGCACAGATTACTCAATAGTTACTGCTTTTGGTAAGAAATAATGAATAATGGTCAGGAAGAGGAAGGGGGAGAGAAAAGAAGGGGGAGTGGGTGGGAGGTACGTTTGTCAGCCTCGGTAGCTCAGTGGTGCAGGCAACCCTGGGCGCGGTCAACACTTGGATGGGTGACCGCTCGACCATTTGAGGCTGACCGTGGTTCGGATTCCACGTAAAACTGTAGCACCCTTCCCTTCTTACCTTACTAGGGTTGGTACCACCGCACTGAATAAAACGTATGTCGAAACGGCTATGTAAATCAAAGAGATTTGATGTAAATAGTTTTTTCGTTTTTTTCCGTCCAGTTCAGTATAGCCGGCACGACATGTCCGACATCACGGATGTTGTAGGTGATGTATCCAACCATGTCAGTTTCCATAAAAAAAAGAAGAAGAGGAGGAGAGGTATGGAGGGAGGAAGGGTTAGTGAATGAGGGTAGGTGTGGGGGAGGGAGGTAGTAGAGGGAACGAGGAGGAATGGATATCGAGGGAGTGAGAGGTTGAAAGGGGGAAGGGGCGGGGTAAGAGGGGGTTGCGGACAGGATGAGGGGTAGTAGGGGAGGAATGGAATGCGAGGGTGATGGGAAGGAGGGGCGACATGAGGGGAGGAAGGGAAGTAGGGAGAGAGGGAGGGAATGGGCGAAAGGGAAGGTGGCAAAGAGGGGGTCCGTGAAGGGTGAGGGGAAGGAGGGGAGGAAGGCGGGATCGAGGAGAGAAGACCGGGAGAGAGGTGAGTGAGAGATGGGCGAGGAAGGAATCCCTTCCTTCCTCCCGAAAAAGATAGAGAATATAAGAGAAGCGATGGTTTATTATCAATTTTGCATTTAAATCAGATTTACTATTTTTTTATTTTATTCGTCGTCGTGTCGTCGTCGGTAAAATCTACAATTTTACAATTTTATATAAAATATCATTGACTTATATATTCTGTAAAGCTTATCACAAATACATTAAACCCACCCACTTTTAATCTCTTTGGTATAACACCACCAGCAGCATCGTAGATGGAAAAAATAGCCCTGGACTCAACTTTTTTTAATTCGGTGCCTGGACTCCCTACTTCATACTCAAAGACATTTTGTTCATACTTCAACTATTACTAAAACGAGACACCGCGATTATGGTAGTGTGCGTATCGCGTGAATACAGAACCGACCGTCTCAAGAGATCGCATCGATATTGTGTCATCCTTTTTCCACGCGCAGTAACCCGTATCGCTTGCCTGCACGCTCCACGCAAACATTTGCGTGTTCCAAAACAAGCGAACGTCGCGCGTCGATCGATAAATTGCCGCAACGGCTAAAAACTATGGAGGTGGCTTTTTACTTTCGAGCGACTGTAAGGAGAAAGGAAGTATTGTGATCGTCCAAAATGTCGAAGTTGAGAATGCGACTGATTTTTTTTTTTTTTTATTGAAACTGACACGGTTGGCTACATCACCTACAACATCCGTGATGTCAGCCCATAACACCGGGTGAACTTGGTGCCACGTCAGTGCTTCCCTTCGGTCGTGCCGACTACACTGAACTGGACGGAAAACACAAACTATTTACATAGCCGTTTGGACCGACCTTTCATTCAGTGCGGTGGTACCAACCCGGGCGGGTTAAACCCTACCACCTAGAAATATAAGAAGGGGGTCATATCCCTTAGTCGCCTTTTACGACATACACGGGGAGAGATGCAGTGGGGCTATTCTTTTAAAGTACCGGCCCCACACAGTACAGATTTGGGCTATATATCTGTCAACGATCCCAAAAAAGTGGTTTTGAGAAACATGTATGTGTGTGTGTGTGTGTGTGTGTCCGTCCAGCGACCTTGTTTTTTTTTTTTTTTTTTTTTTTTATGGAACCTGACACGGTTGGCTACATCACCTACAACATCCGTGATGTCAGCCCATAACACAGGGTGAACTAGGTGCCATGTCAGTGCTTCCCTTCATTTCATGTCGGCTACACTAAACTGGACGGAAAACACGAACTATTTACATAGCCGTTTCGACCGACGTTTCGTTCAGTGCGGTGGTACCAACCCGGCCGGGATAAACCCTACCACCTAGTAAGGTGCCTTGTGCCTAAACTGCTCAACCGATTTCGTTCAAAATTCGTATTTAGTAGTTTGAAATGATAATCTAGGGGTACCTTTTTTAGTTTTTTTTAATTAAAAAAAATAAGGGTAGCTGTCATACAAATTATTTCGTTGAGGTCGATTTTCTTATAAATGGCTAACGATTTTTATTATTATTATTATATTTAATCCATCGTGTTTGTTTCCGTTTTCAAAGGTGGTGAGGTAAAAAAATAAAATTTTAAAGAAGGTATCTCCACTTTATCCTAACCGCACGCGCGTATTTGAATTGCACGCAGGTTTGGTTGGTGGGTATTTGGCAACTAAAAATATAATAAGAAATAGGCATGCCATCTATAGACAAATAGGACAACTTAACTTTGGTCTGACATCTATGATGCAGAAGCGGCGAAATTATACATTTTATCCGCCAAGCTCACGGACTGACAAAACATGAAAATATTTATTGGAAAAATTATGAAAACCTTAAAATACACTATTTTGAAATTTCTACTTAATATAAAATAATCTTTAAATTTAACTATGCTGTTCCCACTTAGCACCGTTCTATAATTAGCAGATTTAAAAATATAATAATTATTTAATCAAATTCGATACTCCTGGCGCCATCTTAGGACATAATTGAAGACTAATATCATGTTACCTTTAAAACATCGCTGACGGTACATCTGACTCCCCCTATAAAATCAATGGTCTAAGCGCACTACCTAAGGCTGTGTGAGACATTCATTGTACAGTTTTCCACAAACGCCACAGTTTGAAGGTGGCCTAAAATCGGTCACATGGTATGGTAACGTTCCCGTATATACTTAGGTATCTACTCTATCAGATAGGAAGTTCACGGGCGCGGCCACCCTATAAAGAAAACTGCCTAAGGTCAACACAGTGCCATGAGAATTGACCTCTCTATCCACCTAGGTAGGTCCTGTTTCGCTGAGCACTGTGACTACCACGGAATTAAGAAAAAGATTGTATGGAAAGGTCATTGTAATTTTTTGTAATTTAATATTAATAAAATGGTTCTTCTGTTCCAAAAGTATTCATTCTTAAATAGCATATATTAGCCACATTATACACAGTTATAGTCAGTCCGCCCGCGTAAATGTGTCCACGACTGGACCCTCTACATTTTTACTCCAGTCTTCCCTGGCTTTAGCAGTATGAAGTCACTGATAGCCTCTGACATACTTTATGTCGTTGTCTCACCTCACCAAACTGAGTGTGGTCTTGCCACACTCAGTTTCCCTGTCCACCTTCCCTGTTCCCAGTAAACGGGTAGGACCCGTTTACTCCAACGGTTACAGTACTCTCGTCTCGTCGTTTGTACTATTTTTCGACAGTACTATAATTTTTTTTCTTGTCGTTGTTGCCCTTTCTCTCAACTTGCATTCTCTGTTCTGATGCGTGTACGATCAATCCTTATTTGGTAGACAAGCCGGTAGAACTTTATCACATGCATGTTTGTAAGCATTGTGTAATGTTTAGAAGGGATGCGGTAGAACGAATTAGTATGAAAAGGTACTAAAGTGGCGTCGACACTGCCTACCGTACACCAGCTCACCCCTCTAGACGGCACCACGTGATCCGCCGGCGATTACTCCCACATGCGTGTAAACTTTGCAAGGTGGCTCACACCACGCGGGGAAATGCTGCGCAAGTGAAAGAAGTAAACATAACCAAAGTTTAATGACTTTGTCTTGCATAATCATGAACATATTTTGGTACATGGTTCGGACCTCATGTAAAACTGTATACCCCGTCCCATGCATTACTAGGTAAGTACTAATAATAGTAGTGAAAAATCGCGCTGAATCACATGCAACGAAATTTCTTCCCAATTCATTGTAGCTGGCATGACCAACAGGGAAGAAATAGATACCACCTAAAGGTAGTTTAAAAAAATACTGAATTGTGGACAGCCCCTCCAGTTTTTCACGCGTACTTATCTTCTGCAGATTCCATTGTTGGTCTGTCTGTTTTGCACGAAATGTCAGCTTCCAACGCGACAGTTACTCGTGCATGCGCCAAGTACAACTGAGCCAGTATAAACCCACCTGGCTGGCGAGTGAGGTAGGGCCCTTTGGACGTTCTTTATAGGCTCGCACGCTTAGTTAGTGGGCGTCTAGACGAGTAGCCAGTGGCTATACATGTCTACCCTCGAACTACGCGTTTCTTAATAAAGTACTCCGACAGTTTGGCATCTGTTCATCTATTTATTTCATTATTCAATCGATAAATTTGAAAATTACTAACGTTTTCTAAACATAATAACAAAAATTTACAGCTCTTTAAAATATTATTCCTTGGTCAACTTGGATGGACAGAGCGGTTTGGACTGCCTGGTTGAAACAAAATAAAGAAATGATATTTATGTAGTTTTGAGAGTGAAATATGAAAGAAAGAGTGTTGTTTAAAAAATACCTCTATATGAAGTGGTGAAGTGTTTTTGTGTGGTTGGAATGGGCGTTTTTTTTATTTTGTAAATACCAACATTTGTTAGCTGTGTTAATTTGACCTAATAATAATAATTGAAAATACTTTTTTACAATTTTACTAAAAGAAAAAATAAATTATTCCCAATAAGTTTTAAGTAAAAAGGAAGGAAGGAGCATCCAAGACTATAAACTAAAATTTAAAATGTTAATTTTAATTCATTTAGATAATAACTAACCCCCACGCAATAAGGCAAAACGTAATGCTAATTTCTATAGTTGCGACAGCACTACTTCTCTATCTGATAGTGTTGATCATCCTCGTGTTTCCACTGTCCAAGTACATTAATAGGTAATGCAGTGTGTAAACAGATTAGGCTGTGCGACGGTTATGGCATATATCAAATCAATAAAAAGATAAAAACATTGATGAACATTAAACCTGTAGTCGAAAAACTCTTGTGAAAGTGGGCGAAGTGGTGAGAAGATTTTGGCATACGAGCGAAAATGTCTGCCAACGGTGCTAGCAACAAATATGGTGCTGAAAGTTAAAGTCAGACTCAAGTACTCACACAACCAGTTGGTCTGCCTGTTCAGGAGGGTGAGTAAGAAGTAAATTTGTCAGCCTCGATAGCTCAGTGGTGCAGACAGTCAACTGTCGCTATTGAATGTTAAGCAACGCCGGGTGCGGTCAGTACTTGGATGGGTGACCGCTGACCGTTGGAGGCTGACCGAGGTTCGGATTCCTCCTAAAACTGTAGGTCCCTTCCCTCCTAATCTTAATTGGTGGTAGTGTTTAACCCGCCCGGGTTGATACCACCGCACTGAATGAAACGTCGGTCGAAACGGCTATGTAAATAGTTTGTGTTTTCCGACCAGTTCAGTGTAGCCGGCACGATCAAAGGGGGAAGCACTGACATGGCACCTAGTTCACCCGGTGTTATGGGTTGACATCACGTACGTTGTAGGTGATGTAGCCAACCGTGTCAGTTTCCATAAAAAAAAATGGTTTTTCCCCTACATTTTCCAATCAATATTTGCATAAATCGTCGCCTCGTAAGTTAAAATGACCTATGAAATTTTTTATTGTTTTTGTTTTTTAACCACTATCGCAATGTATGCGAAAGTGCTTAAAAACACGGTTAAAAAGTTGTTAAGAATGCAGAACTGGACAGTTTCTTTATTAGCAATTTATTCAATCACGAAATAGAAAGTTCATTGCGACAAATCTGTGACAACAGTTAACTAACTCTGGGACCAAAATAACACTACCATGATTATATGCTTTCCGATGAGAAATACAGGCAGCCCTAATGATACTTAATGTAGCTTTCTGTCCAAGAGTGCTATTAGTGCATTTAAAGCTGTTAGGGCCTGGTCATAGGTCACATTGTTTTCTCATAAACTTGTGAGATTCTGTTATTGATATGTTGGCGACATCGACAGGATCGCGGTTTAACCGGCCTGAAGAACCTGGGCAACACTTGCTACATGAACTCGGTGATCCAGTGTCTCAACAACACTGCAATACTGGCAACGTACTTCTGTAACGACCAACATCAGGAGCACATAAACCGCAGCGGGCCGGGCACCCGTGGCGCCATCGCAGAGGAGCTCGCAGCCGTGGTGCGCGCGCTCTGGTCCGGCCAATACAGGTTCATCGCAGCCAAGGACCTGAGGGTGAGTCACTACCGGGAGAACACAGACCGCATCCACTACTATCACCATCTCATACATACATACATATCACACACGCTGAATCCCGACAATCGGGGTAAGCAGAGTAATCGGTGTTGTGCTGCAAGAACTGGTAAATTACAGCACAACACCGACCACCACGTTTTGCAAATTATTCGAACAAGATTCAATCGATCAAGCAGCAAGTAAGGCACGAAGACCCACCTACTGCATGACTCGGTGGAAGTACCGTGCCAACGTGAGAGGTGGCGAGCCTGTCGCCCTTTAGCACGGCATCTTGTCCTTATCCTTTAGTCGCCTTTTACGACATGCACGGGGAGAGATGCAGTGAGGCTATTCTTTTTATTAAGTACCGGCCCCACACGGTACCATCTCTTCTATTCTAATGCCGAGCTAATGTTCATTGTATGTCGGAGACTAGGACATTTTAGATAAGATTTTTCCATACTAACTGCAAATAGTTTGGAAGGGACATAATACACATCATAATAAAGATGTTACAAAAAAAAATATTTGCATTAGTTGTCGAGAAATTTAACAAAGCATGTCTATGCTCTAATGATGAAAACGTGCCACTAGGTACCTAAACAGCTGATTATTTGTGAAATTTCTCGAAAACTTTTTGCTTAACGCGTTTATTATGATGGGTTTGTGTCCTTCCCTGAATATCTGCAGTTAGTATGGGAAACAGCTTGCGCAAAGTGTATTGCGCAATTCTTGGAGCCATTGTATATGATCACGCTGCATGTGTGCACGCAGAGCGTAGTGGGGAAGCATCAGCGTTCGTTCAGCGGCTGCGAGCAGCAGGACTCGCACGAGTTCCTCACAATACTCATGGACTGGCTGCACGACGACCTCCAGTTCCCCACCAGCCAGCACCACAAAGTGAGTACTGTACGTACATGCATACATCTGGCGGTTTAGGGGGCGCCGCAGCTTAATAACATCTTTTTGCAATAATGTAAAAGCCACAACTTATGAACTTAACAATTTTAACAAAGGTGTTGGTATAGTGAAATGTTGAATAACACTAATGTCAAATTTCACTTGGTGACAAAGTCAGTCTGTCTGTCAAGTTTCAAGTCATTAAACTAGGCATTAAAAATTAATCTTTATTTCTATTTAATTTCATTAGTTTACATGTGATTGTTTTCTCTGTGATCTACATTCTCATAATTGAAGACATAATAAAATTTTAAAATAGAAAAAATATATATGACAAGGCTGTACGGTGTATGATCTTTGTGTCAGTGTGTGAAACGCCTTTAACGTCCAGCGACTTACCTTCACAAAAAGATTGATGGAAATTTATAAAAAACCTGAAAATATGCCGCGCGTCACACAGGACCTACTTGCTAATTCAGAATGTTTCCCATCAATATACGAATTTATTGTAACAACAATTGAATCGGTTAATTAAGAAAGGTATTAAGTCAAGCATACCAAATTATACAGGACAAATAAAAAACTGTCTGGTGTAAAATTTTCTTAGGTCTTCTTCTGATATTTGTTTTTGTTATATTAGTTTGGTGTAAATTACATGTAAATATGTAAATTTGACATTATTTTTACATTATTTTAATTATTGAAAATTACCTAAAGTCACTTGACTTATTCCCTTTCTTCATTAATTATGGTATTACTGCGAACATATAGTCACTCTTGTTGATAAACTCTTTATTCGGCATTAATTACAATGGTTTTGGGCCAGTTCTCAACAATATCCTTATAATAATAAATTTTCTCGTGTGGTATGTATTGCAGAGTGCGTCTTAAATCATATTTTTTTTTATTTATTGGGATGGGTCCGTTGTATGCTCTGTCGGCTGGAAGTGTTATATTATGGATCCTAGTATTCCTTAGGTCGAACGTGTTCACCCGAGAAGAGTTTCCGATGAATGGACGGGTTACAATACAACACAGCCCCCTTTTTCGGATGAGTATTCAAACTGCAAAAAGTTTGAAATGAGGAACTGCTGTTTATCAATCCGAGGGACGTTCCTGGACTGTGTTTCTAGGGAGATTGTGTGCCTTTTGTAGAATTTAATCCACCAGTTCTTGAAATCTATAATCGTCGGTGTTTGCCATAGACACGATGAACTTTCGGTGTGCGTTACAGATTATTTAGCAAATTTCTGTAGGAAGGATGGTCAAGTTTTTAGACTCGGATTCAGACATTTTTACAGTTTTACAGTACAACAGTTCAGCAGCATAGCCTCCTCGCACATGACGACCAAAACTAGAATGTCAGCTGTTATAAATGACAGACTTCAAAACAACAAACAACAAACATGTACTGCAAGATTGCGAACGAAAGGGAATAAGTCAGTTGACTTATTCCCTTTCATGAGTAAACAAATATTTTCGCTGCCTGTGTTCATTAGTTAGAATGGCCTGACTTGTTCCCTTTCTTGACTATTCGATAGATCTACCCCAAAAGAACAAATTTGCATTATTATTGCCATGAGTAAAAAAAAATGACTTATGTCCTTTCTTAATTAAACGATTCAATTGAAGACATATAGAATTTAAAAAAATATATACAGTGGTGGCCATATAATTAAGAACGATTATTTTAAGGACATATTTTTTTCGAACAAAGTTGCATAACATATTGGATAAATTTTCTTTTATTTTTTGTGGTATGGCAAAATACTTCCATACTATTTGTACATTCATTATACACCACCATTAAAATAAGAAACTATGAAATTGTAATACAATACGTAAACCTAACATCTGAACCCATAGTACTATTCTTACAGGCTGGTCACATAATTAAGAACGCAGACTAAATTTATTTTTTATCATAATTTGAATTTAGAACATTTTGTGCTATGTCACTTTTTGTATAATTTTGGCGCCATTTGTTGCTGTAAAAATACTAAGACGTGTTTATTTCATTTAAAACGATGTGGAAAAAATAAAAGTTGTGATCAACCTTTGAGAGAAGTTATAATAAGACTTCGTGAGAACAACTGGTCGTATAAAAAGATAGCAGACCATGTGAAATGTTCAAAAACCATGGTTTTCCACGCTGTGAAGCATTTCAATACGTATCAAACTACTTCAAATATACCGCGCGCGCCTAAACAGAGGAAGACATCTCGTCGAGACGATAGAAACATCGTTCGTTTGGCTAAAAAAATTCCATTTAAAAGGTCCAATGAATTAAAAAAAGATGTTTTTGGCGAAAACAATCCCTCAGCAATCTCGGCACGCACCATCCGAAGGCGTTTAGTAGAAGAGAAGTTATTCGGAAGGATAGCACGGAAGGTACCCATGTTGACACTGCACCATAGGCAAGTCCGTATCGCATTTGCAAGAAGATATGAAAACTGGACAGTTAGACAGTGGAAAAATGTTCTTTTTTCTGATGAAACTAAAATAAACAGGATGTCCTCTGATGGAAGACAATACGTACGACGCCCTGCGAATAAAGCATTCGACCGCAAGTTCACAAAAGGGACATTAAAGCATGGCCGTGGAAACTTGAAAATTTGGGGGTGCTTTTCTGGTCATGGAGTCGGGCCTGCTAGGCTCATAGAAGGCAACATGGATTAGTATCAATACAAAGATATACTGGAGGAAACAATGTTACCCTATGCCTACCCTTCCGGTCACTTGGACATTCCAGCACGACAACAATCCAAAGCATACTGCACGGTCGGTGAAGGAATTCCTCGACTCACAGGCTGTTTCTGTCTTAGATTGGCCAGCTGGCAGCCCGGATTTAAATCCTATAGAACATCTTTGGTGCGAAGTCAAGAAAAAGGTATCAAATAGACAATGTGGCAATTTAGGAGAACTGTACGACGTTTTTTTGGAAGAATGGAACGCTCTTTCTCTTGAAACATGTCAAAAATTGATAGAATCAATGCCTCGCCGGTGTAAGGCTGTAATTAAGAGCCGTGGACATGCCACTAAGTATTAAGTTGTATCAAAGAAGTAGTATTTTCTCTTCTACAATGTAAATTATCTTACTTTAATATAAATTTATTGACTTCAAGTTCAACCTGATAAATTTTTTTTACAGTTTACTTATCGTTCTTAATTATTTGTCCAGCTCATTTGTACATAAATTTGTTAGTGTTCAAAATAAATGTACTTTATTAAAAAAAAAACACGTTTTATTTTATATCTGTATTCATAATTCAGTTTGCTTTATCCACATACCCATTTCATAGAAGAACAAATTACTTCTGAGAAGAAACACAAAAAATTACGACATGCTTTATTAAAAATTTCCCCTAACTAAATATCGTTCTTAATTATATGGCCACCACTGTATATATAATAACAGACAAGGCTGCATGGTATAACACCTTTGCCTATACCAAAAAAGGGATAAAACAACCAAAAAAAAAAAAATTTAATAAAAAAAATACACGTAAAGAAAGACACAATAATTTTCTTTCGATTGGTAGGTACATATATGCGCCATTTGGGTTTGTTAATATGGACCCACCTCTGGCGCACGATATGTTGGTAATTAAATATGCACTACTTGAGGCACGTTGACAGCTGTCATAATGTTTAATCATCTTATGTTTAGAGAGCGTTTCAACTAAATCTTCCCTTCGTCGTTATGTTGGATCCACTGTTAGTGTCACTGTCAGTGCCTAAATTCGTGTTGCCAGATTGTGAAAATTATATTACCTAATAATGTAATCGGTATTTACCGTATACGGTGCATACCGATAATTACGGCAAACCAGTAGCGGCTTCCAGAAGGTCAACTTTGTGAAACCTGGAGCCAATAAGCTGCCCAAAGATAGGACTAAACCTTCTTCAATTTTGGGAGCAGCAAAGGATTGGGAATTGTTGATGGACACACATGAGAAGCATTACCAAATGCCTTCGGAAATCTGTACCACAGCATTAAGACCGGATATACTCATATTCTCAAAAGCGACAAAGCATGTAGTACTTGTTGAACTTACAGTTCCATGGGAAAGTAACATACCGAAGGACCACAACGTCAAACTTAACAAGTACTGCAACTTAGTAGACCGGATTGTGAGAAACGGATTCAAGACTGATCTCTTCTCTGTGGAAGTCGGAGCAAGAGGACTACCAGCGAAGTCGCTCTACAGTCTCTTCAAGAATCTAGGGCTCCCAAGATCGACGCTAAGCTCATATATGGAGAGAGCTTCGAAAACGTCACTGGAAGCATCCTACAGAATATGGATAGGTAGAGAGAGGGAGGTCGAGAGCGGGACTGGTGGTTTCCCCGCGTCCTAGTCAACGCAGACTAGCTGACGAGGGCTTGAAGCGAGCCGAAACGTGAAGCATGCGCGGGAAATTTAGAGTGGCCACTCGCTAGTCCCGGCCTCGATTAATACCCTCCTCTACTGCCGATGGGCCCGGATATGTTCGGTGAAGCCATCGCAAGCTTAGATCCACACCTTCAATCTGTACACATAGCAACCCTCAACGCTGTTTTGACAGATAGACAGTGGAGCCAACATAACGACGAAGGGAAGATTTAGTTGAAACACTCTCTACCAGACTATACAACCGCCATCTTGAAATGTCATTTGTGCTCTCTTGAGTGTGTGAGTGAGAGCGACAACCCCGCACCTAGCCCACCCTTGTGTGCCTAGTAAAGTATGCTGGTCTGTAGAAGTGTTGAGTTGTGAGTTTACCATTTTCTGCACGATGTGACGCTTTGCAGGAGAGCCTGCTGCCGTCGGAGAAGGCCTGGCAGGAGTACACCAAGTCGAAGGAGAGCCTCATACTGCGGCTGTTCTACGGGCAGATCAAGTCGACCGTTAAGTGCACCGTGTGCGACAAGGAAAGTGTCACATACGAGTCGTTTTCTAATCTGTCACTTGAGCTGCCTGCGAACGCTAATCGCTGCTCGCTAAGCGTGAGTATTGGGTCATTTTATTGTGTTTTTATTATACCAGCCAGACTTATACTATAGTCAGAAATGTTTTTGAAATGTATGAAAATTAAGCAATGTATGTTAAAAAAAGTATGAAAATGCAAATACGAATATGTGGGAATGTGTGCTAATAAAAGTATGTAGTTGAAGTGAAGTAGGGATGTTGTTGTTGTTGTTGTTTGCTGCCCAGCCTCTTGGGAAGGCGGGTGGGCCATTCTCCGCACTGAGACCTCAAGACGGTCCAATGGTCCATTGTACGTTGGCGCTCGGGTAGTGCTAGTCCAGCCACCTGAGCTCTTTCATGAAGTGGAGCACTCTTCTCGGTCACTTCCACACTCCATAAGCAGTTACCACGTTCCCAATAAATTGCAGTCGTTCTTCTGCCACCACCGAGCACTCCAGGAGCACGTGGGTGGCTGTTTCGTCCTCCGCCATGCAACCTCTGCATAGGGGAAGTGGGGATGTGTGTTAAAAAAAGTATGCAATAGGTGTAAAATGGGGATGTGTGTTTAAAATATGTACAGTACGCGTCAGTAAATAATGCACATCGGGCTTTAGAAAGAAACAATCCTGTTGTAGAGCATCGTCCCTGTCCCACTAACTCGCACGTCTCTGTGCGACAGAGACGACACTCTACATCCGGATTGTCTCTTTCTAAAGCCTGATGTGCATTATTTACTGCCGCCTAATGTAGTGTAGTTGAGGTGAAGTGGGGACTTGTGTTAGAAAGTATGTTTACTAAGTATAATGAGGACATCACCGCAATAATGTGAGGTCCCCAGAAGCCTGCCTTTTGTCACGTTCGAAAATATATTTTGATCTCTGACATCAGTAAAGATACCGATACGAACAATAGAGTGCCATACTCGCAAGAAAGAGCACTACCTACAACAATTCATCTATTGCACTCCTCTAAGTGCATTGGAATACCTAGTCCACACAAACAGTAAAATTGTCAAGATCCGTTAAAAGACCCCACAATAGTGGCCTTGCGAACAAGGATATGTAGAAGTGTGTATGGGCTACCTACACAGATATTCTATAACATGTAACTATCAGAGTTTATGTACAATTGCATTATAAAAATGTGTTAATCACCCAATAATTCAATTTTATCACTTCACCTAAATAATTAAGAGTCTCATTCTCTTTTCCAGGATTGCTTAAGGCTGTACCTGAACGGCGAAACAATACCTGGGTGGAATTGTCCATCTTGCAAAGAGAAAAGGAATGCTACAAAGAAACTGGATATTTCGAGGCTGCCACCCATCCTCGTGATACATTTCAAGAGGTTCTACGCCGATCCAAAAGATTACAATTACAACTCCTATAGAAAAAAGCAAACTTACATCGACTTCCCGCTAGAAGATTTAGACATGGCCCATTTCGCATTGCGAAGCTCCAATAATTACATATACAATTTATACGGAGTGTCGAATCACTATGGCTCTATGGAGGGTGGCCACTACACCGCATACTGCAAAAGCAGCGTATATGGGAAGTGAGTATCCGTTCTTTTCATTTATGGTAAATGAATCCAATATTATCAAAGATCTGATTTGCATTTGATGAGATGATAGCATCTGAAACTGGTGAGTATGTACGATAAACATTAAAAGCATGGAAGCGGTGTCAAGAGGCGTGTGGGCACTTTACCGTGCGGTCACAGCAAGAATTTTTTTTTATTAGACGCACATAATTCAAATTTTAAATGCGCGGACATTACGATGGGCGGTCTGTCGTCTGTATTAATTCATTTGACGATTTTGTGGAACGACTTCGAAACGAAACGAGTGCGAAACACTTCAGTTAATTTGCAATTTTTTATATACTTATTATATACTCATTTAAGATTAAAATTTGTCCTTCCACAAATAGAAAAAGTCGATACAAATTAAAATGTTTTCCCTATGCCAAATTATTTTGTAGTAGGTAATTGTTCGATTATGTAAGTAAGCTGGGATTTTTCGGGCGAGGAAGCCGTGGTGTTTGGCTTTTTTTTTTATGGCAACTGACACGGTTGGCTACATCACCTACAACATCCGCGATGTCAGCCCATAACACCAGGTGAACTTGGTGGTGCCACACCAGTGCTTCCCTTCGGTCGTGCCGGCTACACTGAACTGGACGGAAAACACAAACTATTTACATAGCCGTTTCGACCGACCTTCCATTCAGTGCGGTGTTACCAAACCGGGCGGGTTAAAACCTACCACCTAGTAATATAAAAAGGGAGTCATATCCCTTAGTCGCCTTTTACGACATACACGTAATGGAGTGTCTGGTGGTGGCAGCAGAACGACTGCAGTTTCTTGGGAACGTGGGAACTGCCCATGGAGTGTGGAAGCGACCGAGAAGAGTGCTCCAATTCATGAAAGAGCTCGGGTGGCTGGAGTAACACTACCCGAGCGCCAACGTACAACGGACCGTCTTGAGGTCTGTGCGGAGAATGGCCCACCCACCTTCCCAAGAGACTAGGCAGCAAACAAACAAACAAACGACATACACGGGGAGAGATGCAGTGGGGCTATTCTTTTAAAGTACCGGCCCCACACGGTACTCTTACATGCTCTTAAAAAATTGTAAACGGAACGTTTTATCCACAGATGGTACAAGTTCGACGACCACGTGGTCTCAGAGATCTCGCCGAGCGACGTCAAGTCCAGCGCCGCGTACATCCTCTTCTACACTTCCTACAACCAGCAGCTCTGACCGGCGGCGCTCCACTCACCCGCCAGGCGCACCGCGCTCGTCTCGCCCGATTAGCATCACCGCAACCATCCTTGCCACTTCTGCACAGCAGCGTCAACACTGTGCAGTTGCTGCATCAATCGAGGCAACAATTTATTGTATCGACAGTTTACAAAATTATTGTATCAACAATTGCAACAGTCTGTTGTATCGACGGTTACAATACAGCAGCGTCATTACTGAACACTATACAACCGGTTGTATCAATGGTTGCAACAATTTATTGCATCAACAATCTGTGGTAACAATGGTTGAAACAACGTACTATATCGACAGCTCCACCGAACTGTTGTATCAATGGTTACAATACTGCAGGATCGTTATTGAACACTGTACAACCATTGCCTCGACAGGGGCAGTAATGTTGTACAGTTGCTTTCACGAGTCATGAGCACAAATGGGCATTGGACTAACATTGCACGCAAGTGTATAGTAGAGAGCGTTTCAACTAAAAGTTCCCTTCGTTCGCCGTTATGTTGGCTCCACTTTCTATCTGTCAAAACAGTGTTGAGGGTTGCTATGTGTACAAATTTACCCGTAATTATTGGTATTTACCTCATTTATTATACGGTAAATACTGATTACATTATTAGGTAATATAATCTTCTCTATTTGGCAACACGAATTTACGCACTGACAGTGACACTGACAGTGGAGCCAACAACGGCGAAGGGAACGTTTTAGTTGAAACGCTCTTTAGTCGAACGACTCGTGTGAGCCCAATAGGCGACGAGCGTCGATAGACGCTGACTGACGAACCAACCTCGTGAAGCTTCGGCGCCGTCGACGTCACATCCCGTCAAACCGACCAATGAAAAGTGCGCTCACGACTCGTGAAAGCAACTGTATCAATGGTTACAATACGATAATAAATTTACCAGTCAGTGAGCGTGTATGCGTCCACTGCTGGACATACACCTCCAATTACCGTCCGGTCCTCCTGATCTCAGTGGTACGGAACCGTGCTTTCCGCCGACGTAATCTCATCGTCGCACCTGGCGCGTGGTCGTTCCACACTCAGTTTTCCTGTCCGCTGCTGCCAGTGTAGGAAATGATTACTCCAACGGTCATTGTCTCTAGGGGTGACGTGCCCAGGCCACTGCCACTTAGCCACCGGGTGTCCAATATCGACTACTCTGGTGCAGATGTGTCAATATGACATATAATCATGGAAACATTTTTATATGGCAAAAGTATCACAGCGGTAAGTATGCAATCTTGTTATAGTAATTTCATGTTATTTCGGCTTTTTGTTAGTGACAAGAATCTGATATATCGACAGTTGTTGCAAACAGTTGTATTAGTACAATAGTTGCATGCAACAGTTGCCACAATTAGTTGTATCGACAGTATGTTATAGTGTGTTAACGATACATACAACCGTAGTGAAGTATGAAGGACCTATATAGTGAACAAGATATCAATCTAGCGGGTTTTTGGACATATTTGTGACAAAAAAAAAATTATTGTACTGGTTTAATTTGAAGTAGAAGAAGAACATATTAATGTTTAATATATTAAATGTTATTTTCACACTGGCAAGTAACATGGCGTCAGGTATATTACTCGGCAGATGGGAAGGCTCTAGAACAGGGGTTCTCGAACATTTTTTTCAGGTACCACTAAAACCAATATGTTTGGCGGCGTACCGCCTTTACTTACAGGAAGCTAATAATAATACTAATCTGCTATAATATCTACATTGTTAAATTCTCTTTAGAGGCTAACCAAAGTTCAATTAATGGTTCTCTTTCCTCGAATTTAAGTGATCTCAGAATTAAATCTAAAATAGATTTCTTATCAAATTTAGTTCTGAAAAATCTTGTATAAAATATTCTTCGGAACTCACTATGAGCATTTGACAGAGAGTATTTATATCGCTAAGAACATCAGAATTCAAATTCTATTATTTTCATCAACAAAACTTTCTAAATAAGGATTATGGCATTTTTTATTTGATTTTCTCGCATACCATCTCGAAACATTCTGCGTACCACTTGTGGTACACTTATCATAGATTGAGAACCGCTGCTCTAGAACATTATCACACTCACTTATCAACTGTCAAACTTAACCTCCAAAGGTATATTGTCGTGTTGGAAAAAAAGTAGGCTAGAAAATATACTTAAAATCACAATATATTATATTTTTTATTTTAATGACTCGTTCTAGTCGCCGTTGACGTCATTATGGATGTCAATCTGCACTCCTTCACAGAGCCTCACAATAACAAATGGAAATAAAGGTATTGCTTTAACAAGCAACCACGTGTTGAATCAAACATATTAGTAATCTCTCCACTCAGACCGGCCGTTGGTGATGCCGCACGTGTGCTGACAGTGTATCTTGATTCTTCGCGGCTAATAGTCATAAATGGAAGCACTGAAGACAAACGGCAAAAGTTTACCGGTTCTGTATTATTTATTGTGATTTTTTGTTTTTGTAATCTCAATCAGTCTGGTGCGGAACCAACTAACACAATGCATGTTGTAAATACATAAATACATAACGACGCACCAATTTCCCAATGCGGTAGGCAGAGACAATAGACCTCCGTCTCGAACGTATGTTGCGTCCTTTTAATATCAATCTACCAAGGATTCAAAAGGATACTCGCACGTCTCTGTGTGACAGTGACGACGCTCTACAACCGGGTTGTCTCTTTGTTCGATGTTCATTATTTACTGTGCGGTACTGTACATACGAGAGTGAATGGTATGAGGCAAAGTATTTATTTTTATAATAGGGGAAGGCAATCGTTAAATTGTGTTAGATCAAATTCCAATAAATTTTACTCCATTTGTTTCACATACTAATTATTTATGGAACATATTTCCATAAAATAAAAGTACCTGTGATTTGGTGTTAGGAACTTCAAATAAAAACAAATATTTTTTTTTATAAGTTGAGAATGCGATCTAATTATAGTTGAATTGTTATTGCTTGAACTAAAATTTACAAAACCAACTGAGGATTATAAAAATAATGACCACAGAATGAACATAAACCTTTAAATAATTATATCGGTTTAGGGACAAATATCTGTATAAAAGTGTAATTATTTGTGTTCAGTGAAGAGGGCTCCACAACTGGCCAAACGTTTGGTCCCAAATTTCGAGCCGCATTGATCCGCAAACAATTTTGAGTACCTACTGCCATTCTTTAAAATTCCAGCATTTATGAAAGTGAGCAGTGGACTTAAAAACTTTCTTTTTTTTTGCTGATCCTGGCTACTGATTTCACAAATGGGTGAGTGAATTGTATACGTACCTCTGGCAATAGGTTTTTGTTCGAGTCCGTCTAGATAAAGTTGTGATCTGGGGCTGCATTGTATGGTGCTATTGGTCGTGTAGGAATTTGAAATAATAGCTTTGGAACCAAAAATATCTTTAGTGAAATTAATTTTGTAAAGACAAAAGTTTAAATTGAAAAGTGCCATAGGAAAGCAAAAAAAAAAAACAAATACATATATAAATTTTTACCGTAATAATTGTGTATTTAAGAAAACATTGAAATATTAAACACTATCTGTATTGTAAAATAATAGATTAACAGTTAAGGGACTGGATATTAAAATAAATGTTAATATCTCTGAATCTTAGAGTTTATATTGGCATTCTGTGAATTACACATATTTGTAAACCCGTGTCTTTCGAGGGTCACATTATTATTTAACTAAACACCTGCGGGGCAGTGAGCCACTAGCGAAAGGTGCTCAGGTGGTGAGAGCGAGATGGCGAGCGTGGGGGTGAAGCAAGATAGAAGGAGATAGAAATAAACCTCGAGTGAATCCCACTATTCCCAGCACCGTAACATGTAGGTATGTGGGTTCCCAGACAGGTTACTACTCTGCCATCCTTAGCGTAAAAAGTTAATCTAGCAAAATCATTATTTTACAGGAGAAGCAAAAGTGCTGAAGAGATCCTGGATCATAGATGTGTTTACATATTTCTTACAGTAGTAAAATAAAACCATTTTTAGCTACTTAAATTTCCTGAAAACTGAAATTGCTGAAAAACTGCACATTGGTTTTTTTTAGGTTCCGTATTTACGTCAAAAAGGTGAAATGGAACAGCGTGACTTGTGAGTCAGCTCGTCTGTCTGTCCCAGGGTCTTAACTTCTAAATGGTTGATCGTATCAAGTTCATATTTGGCACATAATTAGAGAATATTATTTTGCATAAAGTCTGGAAGACAATGTACCTAATTATTGGGGTTGAGAGGCTGGAACAAGTGATCAAATTCGTATATCTGGATATGTTCACACTTGATAGAAAATGTGGAAAAGGGAGTCAAATCTGATAAACATGGGCCGTTGCATACTATCATGAACTGCCAAAGTATGTCCACGGGGCACATATGAGTGTCCCTGGTGGAGTGCTGGCCTGGCCCCTACACTACATAAAGTTGGGCATGAGTCATGCTCATGACTCATGACAGACGAAGCATGAAAGCAGAATAAATACTGTGGAAATGCGCGCATTGAGGATGTGTGATTACAATGAAAGATTGAGAAACAGTTTAGTGCGAGAGTTTTGCGACTTGAAAGATATACACACATGTGACAAGGAGTGAGAATGGAATACTTCGGTGGTTCAGTCATGTTGGAAAAATTTATGATACATTGAAAAATTTACTAACGAACGAGCTAATGTCAGCGGAAGGGTCGGAAAGGGTCGCCCTAGACCAGATCAGGCATGTGCTTACCTTTTTAAGTGATGGTATTGGTATAACATGGCATTCCCATTCCTGCATACGGCCGATGTTCATGGACATCGTTAGACACCTTGTGAGTGGCTCAGAGCGCCATGTCGCACTTTCAATAAAAAAAATTGCCTTTTTTTGTCTTTGTGGGAAGTTACGTAAGGTTGTAATACTGTCAAATATAATAAAAAGTAAAAACAGTTTCAGATTGGCTTTTTAAGCTTAGGACGGCAGTGATCCACAGTGAGCACTGTTTGGCCTAAGTTTTGTCAGCAGTTTAAGACAGATGTCTTGCATCTATACCTAATGGAATTAGATCCACGATGGAGACGGTGAATAAGTTATTATAACTCATTGTAAATAAGATTAAAATTTATTAATATGTGGAACTACATGTAAATGTACATGGAAACAATATTAAAGAATTTGTTGTAAAACTTCTCTTTATTTTCATAAGCCACAAGTGTCCTACCTACAATTAGGGTCATTTCACACAGACGCAGAATTGAAGTGATGCGTCAAGAGATATTTTTATTGTTGACTTTCATCCATTCGTAGCGACGAAAGTGTTAACTGTTTTCCCTGCACGTCCAATAAAACCCTGCAATGCCAGACTGCAGTATGTCACAGTGAACAGAGCTATCAGTTCTCGCAAAGTTCAAAACTCATCACAGCTCGGTTCGTTCTCGTTGAGTGCACTGTCATTCTCTCCGTCATCCGATTCTACGTCCAACATTTCGACGGTCAGGATGCCTGTGGCGGGACAAGAAAAAGCAATGTTCATTCCTCTATTTCGTTGGTTTTAAACGTCCCCGAAACGATCAATTGCGATTGACAATGTTTACGTGATTGAAGAGTTTCAAATGATGGGCGATTGAAGCTCCAATTGAAGGTGTATCGTTCACGCACACCTCTCCAATGCTGAACTGTGTTGATAATAGTGTCGCTCATAAACGATGATCCTCTATTGTTTTATCATAGAAACACTTCAAATTTTTATTATTACCATTTACGACCAAAGGGAAGCACTGACATGGCACCTAGTTCGCCAAGGTATTTTAGTAAGCCAACTGTGTTTTTTAATTGTTCTTCCGTATATGTCTGCTTATAAATTCGCAGTGATTTTGTGATGGTTTGCAATGCAATGGACCGTTCCTTTTTGTCCATGTAATCTTTACTTTACACCTTCCACAACACAGAACAAACTCTGTACAAAGATATGAGTTTATTAGATCGCTAGAATTAGATCGCTGCTAGCGGTCAAGGCCACGTTAACATTGTATTCAGGCACGTCCGCCATGTTGGGTTGTGCGATCGAGATTAAAAATATTGTCAATCGCTGTTATTAAGACTCAATGCACGCTCATCAACTGCCATCAATTCAAATTTTCATCATGTGCTGTCAATGCCGTAGTAATATTGATAATAGCTTCGTAAATGATCAATGTTCGTATCAATGCGTGACAATCACATAAACATTGTCAATCGCAATTGATCGTTTTGGGGACCCATTTGATTCAAATTAGTTCAACCTTGAGACATGCGGTCGTAAATAAACTGTTATGTTTAATACAACTTATAGTATAGTGTATGTTGGTTAATTTCATTTTATCCTACAAGTGTCTACCTAAATGTTTTTATTCTAAAGTGAGATAGGTTGTAATCGGTGTAACGGGACGGTGGCTAACGGCACAGGTGTAGCAGGTGATAATGAAGCATGTGGAATAAGTCCATAAACATTATCCTTTCCCCTGAGACATCAACATCAGTCAGCCTTCATGCGGGACTGGCATCACCACAGTGGTGAAATCGCCTACTTACTGTCTGCGTCACTTGCTACATCCATCATGTCAGCCTATGACACGGTGTTCCTTTTTTTTATGTAATCCGGTATGGGTGGCTCAGTCATAGAGGCCAGAGTACATGCTCCGACCAGCCAATATCATCTCCGAGAAGGCACGTGCCATACCGGATACTTCCCTTTGGATTACTGGCTATTACTGGGCTCGAGAAAACAGCTAGGGCTGCTAAGCGGCCATCTTACGTCCCTTACGGTAGTACCAACCCAGTCGCCTACAATTTGAGCCTACCACCTATTAAGGGGCAAGGGAAGGGACCTACAGTTTTACACCAGTTCCGAACGGTGCAACAGCAGGTGTACAGGTCGTTCGTTCTAACCTGAGGGATACAAATACATTCACGCATGACGGTGAGCATAAAATTCTGCGAGTGTATTAGTGCTCAGGCCATGTATAGGTGCATGTCAAGCATTTGTATTAGAGAAATGCATTTGTGTGCATACGTGTGTTCGCCTCAGGTTAGGCCGTCCAAGCTATAAGTATGCCCGTAAAGTTTCCGTTGACTCTGAGATCAAGCCCGTGCCGACCATCCACCGCTTAAATTACTAGATGCCATGCCGGTGTTTCTTTTTTTTTTGTTATGATGAGCTGAACTTGATGAAAAATACGAAGTACTAATAAACTGTTTTGTAAATAATGTATGGTTACTATACTTACTAGTGAGCTGTTTGGTTATAGACAAGTCGATCTCTCTCTGATTGCAAGCATTCACTTCATCCAAGTTGAAGACTGTTGGTTGTGAGGAGGCGTTGCTTTCAGGTTTGGGAGTACCCTTTTCCTTTGGAAGTTTTACCTGATTGATACATTTCTTAGGCCGTGGTTCCTTCTGACCTAGTTGGACATATTGCAGTTGTAGCTTCTCCAGCTAGAATTAGAATTAAAGTGAGGTATCATTCCATTGTTTTATACAGGCTGTTGTAACGGCCACTACATTAAATTTAGGAAATGATTATTGGGATCAATAGTAACAAAAAAGTCTAATAACTTTTTTCTGAATTCCACTTAAATAAAAAGTTACAGTTTTCACACAAACTAATTGATTTATTAAGTGTAAAAAAGATCTAATGTTCTGCATGATCGTGGGAATGAAAGGCGAGTGAGCGAACAGAGACGACTGCGCGGAGAGAGGAGATGTGCGGCAGCGGCGCGGCGTGAGTTTTCGACCTCTAACGTTCCCACGCCAGCACCCTTCCCCTGCGTGCGTCAAATTACACTAGACGAAAACATAAATTTCAAAAATTTATATCTCGAAAACTAGACACTTAAGAGAAAAACTTCATTTACTTTTTTGCCTCGGTAAAACATGAGGATTGCGTTGGCGAAATTAATGTACTGGCTGTTACAACACCCTATAACCACTTATTTTTTCTTTCTTTGACATGCATAGGGCTTTAGGCGCTAATGCCGAATCTACGCCGGCCCCGTTGTGAATTTTTATCTCCAATCTCTAACTAAATAAGGCCTTGTGAATAGCAAATAGCTGTAGATGGAAAAACAAATATATGGACTCTGCACTTCATACTTCAACTATTATTAAAATGTGACGCCGCAAATGTGATACAGGACCATTCATCTTCAAGATACATACATACATACATACATATCACACACGCTGAATCCCGACAATCAGGGTAAGCAGAGTAATCGGCGTTGTGCTGCAAGAACTCTGGTAAATTACAGCAAAACACCGACCACCACGTTTCGCAAAGTAGTCGGACAAGATAAAAGCAGCAAATAAGGCAAGAAGACGATATCTTCAAGATATCGCTAGCGATATTGTGCCATCCTTTTTCCACGCCCAGTAACCCCGTATCGTTTGCCTGTAGGCTCCACACACACATTTGCGTGTTTCAAAACAAGTGAATGTTGGCGCGCTTAGTCAATTCAATGGCAAACAAGCGGGGGTGGACTAACTTGCCCAATTTTTACTAGTCTGGTAATTTTTTTTAATACGCCAAAACATAGATTTTTAATAGAAATGTATGAAAAACACGACATGGGCCGCCTCAACATTAGATTGGCATTAATTTATAGAAAATGCGCAGCATAGCCGGACACATGTTTTATTATAATTGAACCCTCGTTTTTTTTAACCAAAACATTCTCCCAGCCGACCCCTCCTCCCTCCCACTCTGCTCCCCTCTTCTAAGCTACCATCCATTATATTTTCTATACAAAATTTATTTTTCATACCAAAACACACCCCTTCACCTAGGCTTGCCAGATCTGATGTTAGCCTTCCCGGGACATATCTAGTACTGCAGTCCTTCATAAATATAATGGAGAAAGAAAATATCAATATTTTTCTCCTACCTATAATTTTTACGGCGAACTTTTAGCGTTTGCTTTAGCAAACAACTTTAGTAAGCAACACTACACTAAAATGAAAGAAGGAAATTGCTAATTTGAGCACTCTTCCCGGGATAAATTGCACTCTCTGGGACAAAATGACCCTTCGCCCAGGACGCGGGACATTGGAGCCTAGCCCGGGACAATCCCGGAAATCCCGGGCAACTGGCAAGCAGAGGGGGAGGAGGTAAATCAATACCCACCCTCGCCCTCTCCCCCTACCTCGGCTCCACAGTATAAAGCCACCCCCAAATTATACAATGTAGATTGCAGCTTGATGTGTGTGACCAACCTGAAGGCTATTGCGGAACTTGTTCAGCTCCGATAATTTTTGTTCTAAGTAAGCTTTTGATTTTAGGAGATGTTGTTCCCTCTTCAATAAATCAGGCAGTTCCTTGCGTATGAACTTGCTATTCACTGCAGAGTCGCTCATGGTGGTTTCTCACTCCACTCAGCGTTTTATATTCTCTTCTCTTTGCCCCGCTCCTTCTATAAAACCAAAGAATGTCTTTGTATACAACACAATCGGCGGCTTTTCAACACAGGAAAATAGCTATGCAGTGCAGAGAAATCACATGGATGGATGCTCATTCATTGATGTACACAAAAAATGTCCACAAATCCTTGAGATTGAGAATCAATCAACCTCTGATCAAAGAGGATAATATAACCACTGCGTCCTCTGATCAAACTCCTCTGATAGATAATATACGAGAGTCTCTTTGTAGTAAGCACCTGACAGTAGATTTTTTTTTATCACGGAAAGGCAATGATCTTGTGATTATATAGCCATGTCATGTTTGTTCTTCTTCTCATTTGCACTTCTTTTTAGGTTTCTGTATCCCGTACGGAAGCCTATAACTAAGCCTCCGCCGTCTGTCCGTCCGTCTGTCCGAGAGCTGTATCTCTTGAACCGTAATAGGTAGCCCGTTGAAACTTTCACAGAATATGTTACTATGGCGGGTATAAAAACAAATAATAAAAATAAGAAAATGTTACAAATTAAGGGGGCCCCCATACAACAAAGGTCTAAAAAAGCGATTAGTCACACTATTGAATATTAGATGGCGCCACAGGCTTTTACACATTGCATTGTTGCAAGACAAAAGATAGCCACTTCATATATCTTTGGTCGTTCCAAAAAAAGAATTTTCAGAAGTTTGATGTTTGACAGATCACTTTTAAAAAATAAAGTGACGGTACTATGGTAACAGCTGACAGTGGGCAAAATGGAGACCTGTCATACATAACATAAACAAATATCCTTGCCTTTCCGTCAGGATAAAAAAGCAAAAAAAAAAAACATAAACAAATATCTGATAAATTCAAATTCGAAGACCATGCCACCTGAGCGGATAGGCGGATAATATTGATAGCGCATAGATACGGAATAGCGACTTAGGATTGCCTCTTCTCCGGCTTATAAAAACACTAGGGAAGAGCCACACTAACAGGTTATTTCGGGGCGGTGGATTTAGTTTTTTTCCACAAAGTATGTTAATTACCCCATTGTCCTTTCAAATGTGGTCTGTGTGGCAACACATACCTTATCTATACCATTCTGTACGAAACACACTTCGAACTTAAACTATTATATTATTTACTTTAGTCCCGCGTGTTACCTTGTCACATTAAGTAGCAGTAATTAAGCGTATGCGTACAGCAAGCGAGTGAGTGTGACAAAGTCGCAAAAACGGAAAAAGTTTCTTTATTAATTTTTTTCTCCGAAACTACTAATTTCAACAGAATCAAAATTACATCTTTAGAATCGTAAAAGCCTAAAGCCGGGTATTGGATACCCCAGCCGACCTTAGTTTTGATTGATAATTTCAACTTGATGCCTCCACGCGTTCCTGGGAAAAGGCGTCTTCACGGTAACGGCGCTCCCCACCGCCGCGCCGCCTTGGTGATGGGACTGGCTGGGCCCTATGATCGCTCTTCATCCCATCTTCGTTCGTTTTCACGGTAATCAGCGTAAAAAGAAAATAGGCACCAAGTTCGATTGCACTCGCTTCGCTTCTCGTTCTACGCTGCGTGTGCGTCCAAGAGGATGGTAAGATAATTCCTTTTTTCAGTCCAGCTGTCAGGTGTTTCCTATAGAGAGACACTCTTCTTCTTCTTCTTTTAATTATTGGCAACTGTCTCTACTGAGACACTCCTGCCAGTGTCATGTAAAGCCTGACCAGGAATATATGAGGGGCCGCCATATTGCGGAATTTCGTTGGAACTAATTTCTTACACTGGCCACAATTATGTTTGATGCTTGATAATCTGTTGTCAATGTCAAAATTGCTTCTGAACTGACATTTAGGTGAAACGTTATGTCATTGTAGTGAGATTGTCATGAGTTGGCCGCCGTAATGTACAATTAGGTAATTATTTTTTGTTCTATCTAGGTGTATCTCAAGCATCTATTTACCGAATAGCAAACAAAAGAGGGACGTAAATATTATACGTTCTGAACAAAAAACAGTTTTTGACTTTACAGAAATACGAAACGTTCGAATAAAAATAGCTTATGTTAAGTTTTTCTGAACTAGAATTTTTATTAAAATGTTTAGTGTTTCAGCAAGGTCGATTAATAATTTTTTTTATTATTTGTACACTTTGCTTTAAGACATATCTGCAGATACATGGAAAAAAATTTGTGAACATGTAAATGTCAAGGCTAGTTCTTTTTACATTGACATCAAAATATATATAAAAGATGCATTAAATTAAAATACATTTTGTATATCTTATTGTGTATTTCAGTGCAAAAGTACATTTTGAATAAAAACATCGGCCAATTCAATATGTGCGTACTATACTGAATGTTGCTATATAAATCTAAAAAGTGGCTCCATCTTGACAGCTCTCATATATTCCTGGTCAGGCTTTACAGTGGGGATTCATGCTGTTGCTGTAGTGTGGTCTAATATGCTGAACGATAGATGCAGAGCCTGGTAAGACACTGTACAAACATAGAACAAACATAAAGGAATAATGAAATACACATAATAAAAACTTTATACAGGCATATGAGAGAAAAATTACAACAGAATATAATATCTAGAAATTAGATTTTTCCACACATTTGTTATAGACTGATTTTATTTGTATGTCTAAATGATGTTAGGGTTCTAATAATAGTGGGGTGGGGGAAAGTTAACAGGGAGTTTATGTTTACAGGGAATTGTACCTCTATATCTAGGTCTTGTAAAAGGTCATAAAGAGGAGTTTTATTTTGTAGTGGGCAAGAAAACAGTAGTATACTAATGTCAAAGTCAATTTGACACGCATTGCATCCATCCATCCAAAGAGCAGTAATGTATTGGGGTCTTATTGCATCATGCAAAGAGGTTTAAAACCGCTTGTCAATGGATTGGAACCGATTGACGTGTAAAAAATAAAGGCCGAGGCTATTCCGACGCCGGCAACAGTTTTTTCTACGTTTTTTCTGTATGGACTTGTAAATAAGCATCACATAAAGGTGAGATTGTATTAGTGCGCGCCTGTCTGCCTGCTGTCAAATAAAGAAATAGCCGATAGCATGCCGATGGCCGATAGTGTTATTTATTATCAAATCTCGTTTGCCGTTTGCATCTTCGCATATTCATTATTGAAAAAGTAGCTAGAACTCGAGTCGACATCGCGTCGCGTCGCGTCGTTTCATTCCGCGTCATTCTGTGTTCCGCGCTCCGCCGTTCTTTGCATTCCTCTTTCAATATCAAGCTGTCTCGCTGTGTGTAGTGCTGTGCTGAGTGCTGTGAATTCTAATGCAAAGCAAGCAATGCATTGTTGTATACCAGTCTACAGGCTTCCACGTGATGCGAGGCGATCATTCATTGTTGTTTAGTTAGTAGTAGTAGTTGATGTTATTGTCGACAGATCGCTGCCGACGTTTTAACCGCACTTTTTCAGACCGTTGTGCTTTCTTATGTAGTTTACAGATATCTTTCCTTAATTGACAAACTTATTTTCAGCTCGCGTCGCGCCCTACCGACCAACCTTGAATCAACTAGATTCAACGACGATTCATACCCCTGATCAACCTCAAGCCCTCGCCCCCTATTCCAGCAACAAGTACATCATCGTGTAGGTAAGTGCGCGAACAATACTCTTGCTTTAAGCAGGTTGAATTTTATAATACTCTCTACCTACTTAAAAGATCGTTCCGGCTACTTATCGGCGTCAGGAATGATATGATGCATCGTCCGAATCCTTATCCAAATTTATATTCTACTAGCTGTTCCCCGTGGCTTCGCTCACGGCAAACTCGGTGTGTTCCCTTCGCTGCCCTCCCCCCCCACTAAAATCCGTTCCATACAAAATGTATGAGAAAATGAATTTTCTTTATAATTTCTTTTACGAAGTTTTAAATTTTTTGTTTGTATTTTGTTATTCGGGGTGGAGACAATTCTAACAAATCGAAGATCATAAAAATCGGTCTAGCGGTTCTTGAGTTATGGATGGTGTAACTAACACAACTTTGTTTTTTATATATAAATTTAAACACAAGGTCACCCCCCAAGTTCAACCTTGGGGGGTGGGTGTACCTACTTATAAATGCAAAGAAGTTGTGCTTGCCTTTATTACAGAGAACTAAATGAAAGCCACTGCTGTCAACCTAATTGATTTAAATACGCCTGCTGGTGTGGTGCGAAATAGTTTCCTAACCATTCATTCATGTTTGTATGTAAATATAGGTAAAAATATGCCGCCAGTGCTCCACGTTCATTGTACTACATATCTACAGCGAGTCCAAGCTGAACGATGAAGTTCCTGATCCTTCCCATAGCTCTGTAAGAAGCTCGTTGGTAAGTATATTGTTATTTGGCAACAATATAGAGAGAAAGATTACACATAGCACTTCAAATCATGTCTACGCATGTGTGTGTGTGTGTGCATCCACATTAGTCATGTCTGCTCGTTCACTATACTGATTCACTCTTTGTAGTTCAGTGAACGCGGTGAACTAGTTCGGTCTCGTCGTTCAGCTGCTCTTCTTGCTCAGTTAGCTCAGGCTCACTAAAGTAGCTCAGGCTGAGCGTGAGCGGACGGAGCAGCAAACTGCGCTCCCGCCACCGACCGACCGACCGCGCGTCTCGCGGCTCGCGCCTTCGCTCGCTCTCACCTCCGCTCGTTCGGTCGACCGACCGACCGACCGTCTGACAAGGAGTGGCTGAGCGGCTGAGATGTTTTGCTCAGTTGTTCTGAGCTTGCTCATCCGCTCACTTCAGTGAACTATATCGGTTCGGTCGGTCTTAATCCACATCAATCAATCAATCATCAATCAATCAATCAATATCAATACTAATAATAAATCTGTAAGGGATGGTCATGGAGTAAGTTGCTTTGTTTTTTGAGATGTTGGGTTTGTAGACTCTGTGTATGACACTAAAACTAAATTTACGATTGTTAGAAATCATTTCTGTATGTATGTATGTTCCACCATAACTCTTAAACCGATCATCTGAATTTGATGAAACTTCGTACAAGCACATTTACCTACATGGGACACAGGATAGACTAAATAAAATTCACTTCTGGTTACACTAAAATGTAGCTCTCATACAAACCGAATTGTTCCGCGCGCCGAAATAAAGGTACGCGGTAGTGGGCATACTTACTTTTTTCTATTTAATTACACGCGAGCGAAGCCGCGGGGAAAAGCTAGTACAGAATAAAACCAAAACATTGCATTAAAATCATCTCATGATAAGAATACGCTAATGTTTTCCACTCGCGTATCTGCCTGCGGGCTGCAGACATAAGAGATACAAGAGTCACGCAAGCATTTTGACAAAATTAATGTAAATATACTATACTTGCCTGAAGTGAGACGTTTAATATCTCATGTACGCGCCTACCTGTACCAATTATCACAATCAGTTTGTGAAAAATTCTTCTGTGGCATTAGACTCGCCTATTTGTTACCTAAACTTTGTGTGCAAATAAAGAATACATACATATTATAGTCCGGCAAGTGATGTAAGTAAGGCGGTAAGGGTTAAAGATTATATTTCAAAATTTTCAGCTCCAGTCTCAAAATATATCACAGCCAAACACCAGTGTAATTGGGACATTACTATGGATGGATGAATCCAGTAACCGAGGTATCATTGTGTTATTTAATTTGAAAAAGTTAGTGTTCGTGTTGATGATGGGTAGAACTCCGCACCGGGTGCTCTACCACTGATGGAGGGGCTCAGAGTAATTATAAATTATAGAGCGCATAAGTGTTAATTTACTATAATCATCTGTAAGTCAAAAGTACAGTGGAAACTTGTAAAAACTACTCTTGGAAACACACATCGCCTGTCTACACTCCGGAACATTTTGACAGGACTGCACCATAGATGCGCTAGCTCTATATTTTAGTTATTTCCTTTATTTCACGTTTTTAGAATATTTTTATATTAATTTTACATACATTTTACAAAAAGTAATAAAAATACACAAAATTAATACAAAATCTAGATAAAAACGGTAATTTCCGCTGACGGCGGGAGGCAAGCCTCCAAGCACGCCGGCGGGTGCAGGACGTGACTACGGAGCTCTCCGAGACGACGCAAGGCAAGCTACGAGCGATAGGTGGTGGTACTAGACTCGTAGGCCACCACCACCCCCATCTCGGAGAGCTACATATCCGCCGGTCTGCGGGGCGAACGTCACGCAGCCCTTTTATGGACTTTGCTCGTGCGTGCGTGCGTCACCGTTGTGCACTGTACCGCCACACCGGTAGCGGGGGCTGTACAGTTATTATTACTGTGAGGGTATAGGGCTTTTCCAATCATATGGGAGGGAAGTGACGGTCATACACTTCCACCGTGTCCAGCCGGATGATGGGAAGCGATGTACACAACAAAAAAATTTCGTACTGCTGTGCAGAGCTTTCCTCACTGTGTTCCCACCAAGAGCAACTAGTGTCAAATACACATCAATCTTTGTTAAGACAGAAATAAGTTGTGCATGCTCCTGTATTTGAACCCACTACCTCCAAAATTATGTTTTGTTCTGGGATTTTTTTTTTATGTTATCTGATATGGGTGGCTGAGTCCGAGGGGCCAAAGCACATGCTCCGACCAGCCAATATCACCTCCGAGAAAATAGGTGCCATACTGGAGACTTGCCAGGATTGCTGGCTATACTGGACTAGAGGAGAACACAACCGAGGTTGCTATGTGGCCATCTTACATCCAGTACGGTGGTACCAACCCAGTCGACTACAATTTGAGCCTACTACCTAGTTAGGGGTAAGGGAAAGGGACCTACAGTTTTACACTGGTTCCGAACGGTGGAGCAGCAGGTTTGGTAAAATAAGAAATTTCTACTTTAATAGATGACACTAGTGACTTGCGTGCTGGTAGCCTAGTGGGCAAAGCGTCGGCCGCTGAGTAAGAGGTCGTGGGATCGAAACCCACCCACTACTACAGTTATTTCTGATTTTAAAATCTTGTAATAGGTTGTATGCAAATTTACTCAACACACCGGTGAAGAAAAACAATACAGAAGCAATACGAAGGTATTCTAAGTGTATAACGTTTGACTGGAATATATATTTATGTATACCTATTTAAATACTTGCAGTATGACACTACTACTGCGAAAAACCTGGAAGATCAGGTGCAAGGTGCTCCTTATGTGGAATGTTTTATGGAATGCGGACCGCAGACTGCTGGGCCGATGAACTACAAGCGTGTGTTGTCCGCCGATGAACACAAACCAGTTGCGAAGAAACCTCGCACCGATGATTATAATACAACAGTAAGTATTATTTTATTCCTGATAGATTCAACATCTCGACTTAATTATAAAACACTAGGCTACATGAATGTCTGTAATTTTATAATTTTTAAAAAAATATTTTTCGGGGGCTTATTAACGAAACTGATGATAAAAATCTATTCTTTGGAAGTGTTTTTCTGTCTGTCCCTATGTTTGACCGCTTTTCGCAATAAAACGGCTAATAGACTATTCCACCATTTTTCTTTATTTTTTATATTGAAAGAACTCTTCCTAACTATTTTGGTATAAGTTTTATTGCTATACGATAAGAATTTACAAAGTTATAGCTATTTGAAAAGATGCAATTTTAATCTTATTTACCTGACCTACATTTAAAGTTAGAGCTTGAGGCTGACTTAGTAAAGAAGAGGCTACAAATGGAGCTTGAAAATATTGCAGATGAGGAGGCAGATGTCAGCGACGAAAACGAAGCTTCTGATGTACAGCAGGAAGCTAACGAGAACGCGCAGAGCAGTGGGTGTGCGACACCACACGCCCGCACCCCCGCCGACCGACGCGACGACGGCGTGAGGCGCAATGACGACACACGAGCCGCCGGAGGGACTTCCGTAATATCGCAGCTCGCCAAAGCGATTCTGGAGCTCGACTTCATTATATGGGGGCTCGCACCAGTGTTTGAATAAAAATTTTTTTTTACAAATTTCCTTTGTGGTGCGGGCCCCTAGGCTGCAGCCTAGGTAGCCTATGCTTGATAACGGCCCTGCCTGGCCGAGATGGACACGTACGAGTGGTCGACGTACGCACCGTCGAAGAACTGCTGCGACGTCCGGCGAAGAGGATCGTCCGTCTTCCGGTCCATGAGGTCGTCGGAGACCAGCCTTCGACCGAAGGGAGTGCGTTGGCGACGGACGAAAAAATAAATTGCTATGATTTTTAATCTGTTCGTTGCCTTAGTAGTAGTCACATAAAACTTCTAGAGAAGAAAGGCAAAATATAAAGCCAGTGAGAAAAAACTGTTTTTTTGTCTAATACAGTCCAGTACCTACTATGGAAAGGGCCTGCCGTGGTCTCGCGAGGCCGGAGCCACGCCGGGGTCAACAGCGCTTGTTCAGTGTTTTAATGGCTTTATGCCTACTATTTACTTCTATCTAGCTTATGCCAGCTGTTTATTCTAGCTGTCTTATGCACTGTTTTTCATTAGTACCTAATAAATAATAATTAATGCTCAATTTAAAAATGTAATAACACTCACTACATAAGTATGCTGGTTTTTGTAATGTCATACATAATTCACATGGTTCATTTATGTATTCATTGGTGATGGTTATATTATTATTTATTATCCTTGGTGAAGGAAGGCTAGCGAGAAAGCTAAATTGTAAGACAACGGGCAAGAAGGGGTAAGACATCGTAGAGTACAACAATGTACAACAGTGTAATGTAGAGGGTAGTTATTTATTTATGTAATCTAATTATGATTATAAAATAAAGTAATTTTAAGTTAATTTATGTTATCTATCATCAATTCATCATATATCAGAATTGTGTCAGAGGAGGGACAAGTGACGTCGCGCGTCCGACACCGACTCGCCCTCCTCACGATGAGACCGGATCCAGTGACAAGACCTGCCACTTCTTTTACAACCATATCCAATACCATACCCAATCCACCATGGTTCGCTGATCCCTCGCCCGTGTCTGCCAGTGAGGATGACGAACCAGGGACACGCCCGGCCACACCAGCTACGACGGGACGAAGTCCGCCGCCACCGGTTCGCTTGAGGCTATCGCGGCCCTGTGTCACGTTTGCAGCCTCCGCTACCGGTGCAGCGCCGTGCGCAACAGCGACGCACGCAAGAGGGCCAACAAAGATAGAAGATCTGCGTGACGTCACCCCGCAGTCCGACGGACACGGAGCTCTCCAGGATGGGGGTGGTGGTGGCCTACGTGTCTAGTACCACCACCCATCGCTTGAAGCTAGTCTCGCGTCGTCCCGGAGAGCTCCGTAGCCACGGCCTGCATCCGCCGGCGTGCTTGGAGGATTTGATTCTATTTGTATATTTTTTCTTTTACGAACCTGTACAGAATTTATATGAATATTTCTGAAGAAAAACGTGAAAATAAAAACATAGTAATGATAATTCTGACATCACGTACCTATCTATTATAGACATAGTGTACATTTTGTAACACTTGTTTTTAACTAATTGTATTGACGGTTTGATACATTGAGTATCCATCATGGACCTGGCCAATGGATCTTCTGAGAATGATCCATATTTTTTGACATGGTACTACATTATAGTACGACAAATACTAATTTAAATAAATTGATAATATTACGTATAAAATTTTTGACAAAGGCCTTTACGCCTGATATAGTAGATCAGAATTATTAAGCGTATGATTAAATATAAATTTAATGTTTATCAAGTTCTGAAAGCAAATTGTAAAAAGGATAAATTTATTGACAAAAATGATAATATATAAATGACTTCATTGACATTGTTCATTTTATTATGTTTGGTGGAGGGAGAGAAGAATGATAATAATAGGGGTCGGCGTTTGATATGCATAACATTAAAAATTTTAAGTGTGAACAAAACTGTTTTGTTATTTTAATCCTAAACAAAGTGTAGTAATCATTTTGCACCATTTTGAAACACTTGTTTGAATTAAATTGGTCTCTGTACATCCTCAAAATATCAATTAAGTAATCGTTTGCCCACTCACTAGGTACATGAACTTGAACTCAAGAAAGTATCCAGTAACTAGTCGATGGGAAGCACTGAAGACAGTGTGTGGGGAATTGGGGATGTACCCTCAGAGGCTATGCCTAACAAAACAATGGAATTATACTTTGTGATCTTTTGTACTACCACACTGCCTAATTCACTCTGTGTTTGGGCTGACATCTGATGTAGGTAGCTATCAGATGCAGTGGATGCAGTTCCAGATCTTCCATCAAGGTGGAGAGGCGACAGTCTAGGTGTTCCGAGACATTCTCGGGGCCTCGCGGCCCGAGTCATTCGTCCGCTGTTAATTAATGAGTGGGGAAAAGGGCCCCGGGTGCGTTGAGGGGAGAGGAACTTCTGCATCAGACAATGATAGTACATACTACCTACTAATTTCCAGTCAAGTTGACTCTACGTAAGTACTTACATTCATATTTATAACATAAAGTAGGTACACAACATTTGCGCAGGACAGGATTCAAATAATAGTATTGCGTCTGTGATGTGACTAGGTCTTCACCTAGGTAGTCTGAGCCTTTAGCTGCAATCTGTACACACAAAGAAACGGAAACTACTATTTGTTTGTACGGGAACGGAACACGTCAGTCATACGATCGCCGCCTCCTACCTACCTAGTACCACGACGAAAACCGAGAAACAGAAAATTATGCTAAATTACGAAAAGTCTTCTCCCGCCATACACGCCCGACTATATTCTATTCTAATTTTATTTCTACATTCGTTCGAGTCCAGTCACATCACATCACGACATATTATTGACCTTTTTTGACAACTACAAACAAAAACACAAAGAATATATTCAAAAACATATGATCGGCGGCGTGAACCTTATGTACAAGAACTGTCAAATTCTGCAAAAGTGGCTATTCCGACGCCGGTTATTGAAGTGTGTGTGCATTTGTGTACACGCAAAGTATATAACACGTATATCGTAAAATCGGTATAGAGGTGGTAGTGATATGTAATAGTATTAGTAATACCATAGACAAACGGCGTCGGAATAGCGGCGGCGAAAAATAAAAGTTATTATTATTCTAAAAAACCTTCCTTCCTTCCTTTTCCTTTGTGTATGTATTATAAGGTGATTGGTGGGTAATTTCTCGTGAAATTATCTTTCCTACAAGTATAAACAAATTGGGGGTACCGTGCAATTTATTTGTTGGATTATCTTGGATTGGTAATGGTAGTAGTACTGGTAGTTAATTGATTCTTGACATCAGCTCACGCAGACGATAAGAAATGGCTCTCGTCCCGGCGCACCCAGTCGACGGGTTGCCGTTCGACTTTACTCAGCTGGAGAACATCATTCTGACGCTCAGCGAACGTTACAACATTCGCCTATCCGTGGATTTAGTTCCGAGCCCCGGAGTCACGCTTGGCCTGGCGGTTGCGGGTGGACTACTGGGCTTCTACCTCGGCGGGAAGTATGGCATGGTGGCTGGAGCAGTCGGCGGTGCGGGAAGCGCTGGTTAGCAAATATACTTCTTTTTTAACGGTGCGTGGCTGAGTTGTCTGGGTTTCGGCTTCTCTTACGAGAGGTCCGAAGTAAGAATCCGCATCCGCGTGTACCAAGAGTTTTTTTCGAAAATGCTTATTATCTAAAATTGCATGTAATGTATGTGTCATATTCTCTTAAGTTTATCTGTTAGTACTAAGCACTTACTCGCTTTATATATATTTTTTAAATTTAAGAAATACAAATCGAAAATCATTGGAAAAAAAAAATATATCCCGACCAGGATTTGAACCTGGGTCTCTGGCTTGAGCCGCCAACGCAATAACCAACTAAACCACCGGGCCGTTATGTATTATCTCCAAATTTACGATCTATTGCACCTTCATGATGTCGCATAATTTGGTGCAATAGATCGAAAAATTGGATATAATACGTAACGGCCGATGGTGTAGTTGGTTATCGCGGTGGCAGCTCAAGCCAGAGACCCAGGTTCAAATCCCGGTCGGGATGTATTTTTTCCAATGATTTTCGATTTGCATTTTTTAAATAAAAAAAATATATGTGTCATATTCTTTTGAGTTTCCACATGAACTCTCTTTTTGGATTTTGTTGATTAAGGCCTAATAATAGTATGTGTTGAACTGAGCTTGAAATAGCTTCACCGAACATATCCGGGGCCATTGGCAGTAGAGGAGGGTGTCAATCGAGGTCGGGACTAGCGAGCAGTCGTTACGTTTAGCATGCGTTACGTTTCAGCTCGAATCAAGCCCTCTCAGCTAGTATTTTTTTTATGGAAACTGACACGGTTGGCTACATCACCTACAACAACCGTGATGTCAGCCTATAACACCGGGTGAACTAAGTGCACAGTCAGTGCTTCCCTTCATTTCATTTCGGCTACACTGAACTGGATGGAAAACATGAACTATGTACATAGCCGTTTCAACCGACATTTTATTCAGTGCATTGGTACCAGCCCGGGCGGGATAAACGTTACCACCTTGTAAGCTAAGAAGGGAAGGGACCTACAGTTTTTACGTGGAATCCGAACCACGGTCAGCCTCCAACGGTCGAGCGGTCACCCATCCAAGTACTGACCGCGCTCAGGGTTGCTTAACAACAGTCGACCAACCGCACCACTGAACTACCGAGGCCGACAGGTCTGCAGTGACTAGGATGTGGAGAACCAGCAGTAATATTCTCGACCTGCCTCTCTCTACCTATCCATACTCTGTAGGATGCGTCCAGTGACGTTTTCGAAACTCTCTCCATATAATATGAGCTTAGTGTCGATCTTGACAGGCCTAGATTTTTGAAGAAACTGTGTAGCGACTTCGCTGGTAGTCCTCTTGCTCCGACTTCCACGGTGAAGAGGTCAGGCAGGAATCTGTTTCTCAACATCTGGTCTACTAAGTAATGTAAGACAGCACACTAGACAATTTCTTTTCTTCCTATCACCTCAGTTTCCTAAAAACTTAACCCTTTTTTCTTGGGCCCCATCTGACGTACGCACTGTTAGTTGCCAATAAATAAACTCACACTGGACGTGTGCCAATGAATGACATATAAATAGGTACTTAGGTACTTAACTTATTTACGTATCATTTAATTTTAATATTTTTAAATACCTTCATATTATTAAATACACTATACAATAGTAGGGACATTTTGAATCAAACCAAATCGACTCTCAAACATCCACGGTTGACTGGAATAAATCCCTGTAAGGAAGGGATAAGTCCACCTTTGCCCCCATGTAAGCTATGTACCTCTGCACCACGCGCACTGGGCAGGGAATGCATCCCTACACGCTGGACTTACCGCGGATACGTACCAACCAATCGATTCTGCAGATCTTTCCTCTGCAGAACCGGTAAACTGTGGAACGCTTCCGTGCTCATATATTTCCCCCAAGTAGTCTCGGGTCCTTCAAGAGGGCCATGAATAGACACCTGTCAGGCCGGCATGGCATTCGCAACCCCTGCATACGACTGAATGTCCATGGGCGTCATTGGACACCTTGTGGGTGGCTAGGTATGTCGCGCTTTCAATAAAAGAAATGTACAAATAGCCCAGAATAACTATTCCAAATAACATATTATATATCTTGTGTGTGGCTCAGCCAGGAATTTTATTTAATTTCATACACCACAACACCACATTCGGAACTGGACTATGGGTTATTTCTTGTAAATCTTTAAATGATAAGTTTCATTACCTGGTACATCGTTAAATGCTTTTTTTTTCCGCCGACTGAACCAACAACGGAATAATGGTTTTTTGTTACAGTGCTGATATCTCTGAGAGAGCGATGGGACACGGTCCGCGATCAGCTCCAGGAATTGACCTACATAATTTACAACTACCTGCGTTCGCTCAACATCGCCGACTACGCCGCCGTAGGAACAGTTCTATACAACTGCGTAGAGAGCAGGGAGCGCATCGTGCGCAATATTGTAGAGTTCATTGCAATGAAACTCGGCACTGCTGTACTTTCTAATCTCAGCAATAACTAAAATATTGGTTAATGAACAGGGGTATCATTCAGTCGGCAAAATTGAACATCAATTGAGGAGTGATTTTTCAAAACTTACCAATTCCACTTCCGACCGAAGTGGTTTTTTTTTTCGGGCTCTAAATCCAAAGATCCATCGATCCCCATCATTAGTTTCGGTCAAAACTGCCCAGAAGTCTTTTTAAAATAGCTCTGATAACACCGTTTTCAATCATAACTAACCTTTTCTTTTGAAAAAGGTGGCCACTCGAAACTGCATAAAATATTTTTCAATCAAAACTCGACAGATTTGTATAGACTTTTACACTTCGTTTTCAATCAAAGCTAACCAATTCCAAATTTGTTTTTTTTATTACTGCGCCAACATAAGCAGATGCTAAAAACTTAGCCTTCATCAGAGTGACTTTCAGTACCACATAGCATTTAAACAATAAAACATTTTTGCTTCCTTCAAGGTGTTTCAGTTTTTTGGCTCTCCTGTAAAATTTTATTTTGTGGAATGGTTAGTTTTGAAAAATCACTCCTCAATTATGATATTTTGAGATAATACATTTTGAATCCGTAGGGATATTTACATAGAAAAAAGTACATAATATTCTAGAGGCCAATTAATGGAGCAATAGTGTTTTTCTCTATGTAAATGTAGGCGCACTCATCTTTTTAAGGTCCTGTCGCAAAATTGCGAAAATGGGACCCTTCACTGGTGTCGAAATACGTAGTGTTTGTCCGCAGATGGCCAGAGATAAATTTGTCTTAATAGCCCGGTGGAAAGTACAGGGTACCCCAAAATGTGAACCAAATATTTTTTTTATTTTTTTCAACCGAGTGCACCTAGTTCACCAAAGTTTGATTGATGGCTGGCACCACGGACAGTGTAGTAGCAGACGTAGCTAATCGACTGTACTGTTATAATATTGCTCTGCACTGCTGCACTGCTGAGAGTGCGAAGCTCAATATTTAATAAATGCTCACTTAGCTAGTTTAGGTTGTGATAGAAAAATGTGTTATATTTTTTATTTATAAATAAGTTAGGATGTAGTATCATTTTGTCATCTTAATTGCAAAGACTTGTTTTGACATTTTCTATTTGATTAATAATTTTTGTATGTTTATGTTTGACGAAATAATAACACAGTAAAAAATTTAGTAGTTGAAATTGTATTTGCATCTACATATTTTGTTTTTATTATTGTGCTAATAAGATTAATTTCTTCACTAAGTGTTAGAAATACCTTTTTAGGTGACTGAAATTTATTACATTAAGGTTTTTAATAAAGATTGTATTTTAATTATATTTGTTTTAATTGTACGTCAACAAACACTTCTCTCATATTATAATAAAATGCAACGTTTGCTGTCCGTGTTCATAACTCAATCGAAATACTTGTGGCTTTTTCGTACACACAGTGTACACTGTATAGAGCGTTCCAACTAAAAGTTCCCTTCGCCGTTATGTTGGCTCCACTGTCAGTGCTTAAATTCGTGCTGCCAGATTGTGAAGATTATATCAGGTACCTAATAATGTAATCGGTATTTACCGTACAAAAAATACGGTAAATACTGATAATTACAGGTAAATCTGTACACATAGCAACCCTCAACGCTGTTTTGACAGATAGTCAGTGGAGCCAACATAACGGCGAAGGGAACTTTTAGTTGAAACGCTCTCTAACATGGTGGTATTATCCCGCAGCCACAGCTAGTCATATACAATAAAACAAAAACACCTCAAATAAAAACTTATTTATTAGTAAATTACACTATAACTATGATCAACATTTTAAATATCTATTCATTCTTAAACAACACTATTAAAAAGCATACTTATATAGAAATAAAAATTATATCTAAATAGCCTAGTTCAATCTCAACTTCCTACCCATAGTACAAACAAGACAATAAAAATGTTTTCTAAAAATGTTGCGAACTTACAACTTGAATCTTTCATTTGAAACTATAATTTCTAGTTGTACAAGTATCGATCTATAGATATCGTTGAACAATAAAGCTATAGTATATTCACCCATTTGTAGTAATTTCCACAATGTTAAACATTGCAGGATAACAGAATTTGCTAATTGACCTGTTAACAAAAGATTTTCTTTTCAGAAATATATAAAATCTGCAAGATATTCCTTTACTTATTCCATACGCCGATACAACAGACTAATTATTATATAATCCAAGTACAAATGGTGCTCGCAAACAGAAAATTTTTACAGCAATCATTACTTGGCGATTGTGGCCGAACCTAGTGGAGCTATGCAGAGCATCAATCTGTCCCAGCAATCTGTGGCGATTACTTCGTCAATGAGGAGCGATGTCGCCCAACATTGCTCCACTAAACCGCTCAGGCGTCGCGTTGCGCGAATTTGGCGTAAAGCCGCCGCAAATAACAGGATTTTTGGTGTTTTAGACATACATTTGTTATGTATTTTTTTTTCGAAAGAATACAACATTTCTGAAGTGAATAGTGAGGTAGTGGAGCTGGTGGGCGCAGGTTTGTCAGATTTCCTGTTTTGGACCGGACAGTCTGGTTTTTGAGGCTTGTGTTCGGCCTCAAAAGTAATGAAAAGCCGGACATCAAGACGTCCGGTTTTTTTCTTCGTATAATGCAAATATTTAAAAATTTTCAGGACAAATACTAATCTTACTGTGTTCTTCGATTTTGCAATCAGTTCGATCAATTCAACCCTTTTATTTATTACTCTTTATTCTCTCATTAATTTTCAAAAGTAAAAGGTAAAGAAAAATGTTGTACTTGAAAATCGAAAGGTTTAATTTAACCCTTTAATTTTTTTATGAAAAAATTTTACCTGAAAAACCAAAGGCCCTTTGATGAATAATGTCCGGTTTTTTTCAAATGAACCCTCTGGCAACTCACCGTGGGCGTGATGTCAAAATCGCTCGGAATTGTCTTGAATTGATCAATTTTAGTTGCTTGTTTACGAGCACCTTAATGCACCGATCATTATTACTATTTATGTACATACACCTCAAACCTAGTTATGGCACATATAATGCATTTGTAATTTGTACCGTGTGGGGTCGGTACTGTACCGTGTGGGGTCGGTACTTAAAAAGAATAGCCCCACTGCATCTCTCCCCGTCGCATGTCGTAAAAGTCGACTAAGGGATAAGAAAATTCGTCAGCCTCGGTAGCTCAGTGGCGCGGTTGGTTAGTCAACTGTTATTAAGCAACGCTGAGCGCGGTCAGTGATTGGATGGGTGACCGCTCGACCGTTGGAGGCTGACCGTGGTTCGGATTCCACGTTAAACTGTAGGTCCCTTCCCTTCTTAACTTACTAGGTGGTAGGGTTTATCCCGGCCGGGTTGGTACCACCGCACTGAACGAAACGTCGGTCGAAACGGCTATGTAAATAGTTCGTGTTTTCCGTCCAGTTTAGTGTAGCCGACATGAAATGAAGGGAAGCACTGACATGGCACCTAGTTCACCCTGTGTTATGGGCTGACATCACGGATGTTGTAGGTGATGTAGCCAACCGTGTCAGGTTCCATAAAAAAAAAAAAAAAAAAAAATAAAAATAAAAATATAATGCGTACTTCAAGTTCCAGCGACCCTTACACATCTCGAATTGGTAATTTCTGTCTGTCAATATGAAATAAACAAGGGTAGATCTACAACAGAGTGCCCCTCTAAGCGTTGCAGCAGGTCGCTAGAACACTGCATTGCTAGTCGTTCATTAACCGACTGCTCATCCCACTGATACGTATTAGTGTTGTTGCAAAATTTTTAGCCGCCACACTTACAAAAATAATGAATGACAACAGTATGACTTTGACATTGTATCAAATAAAATACAACACAATGCCTACAAGTGCCCCTAGATGTAAGCAACCGACTTTAATTTATATGTATTTATGTGGTGACTAAAAAATTGCATCAGCCGACAATTTTTTGGTGACACATACTTTTATCAGTGTAACTGACAGCCGACATTGTCTGTAAGGCTGCAGCAAACTTTGTTAGTCTATTTGCTCACAAATCAACTAACATTATTTAAAATTTAGCTAGTGATTGGTATATCTCGTACTGTATCTAATGGTCGAGAATACGCAGATTACCGGACACAATTTTGTTTTCGAGCAGGGCGCACGACGGAATGTCGATTCGATCGCCGTGGTTCGCGATTATTATCACAGTTCCCTGTAAAATAAAATTTGATTGTAGTAATGACATCAGATTTGTTTCACAGGCGTGAGTGTAGGAGAGACCAATTTTGCATTAAATTCACCTGAAGTGTTATGTCAGCTGATGACGGCTACAGTTAATCCATGTACAGACCTACCAAGTTATCTGTGAAGTGGCAGATCAGGAAGAAGAGTCACTCGGCTGTCATATTTGTCAAATCGTTTTCAGTTCGAGTTTTCTGTCTCTATAAATCATTTTATCATGCCGAAAGCTATTCACAGTGATGCCCGGAATATAATCCTAAAAGTAAAATAGTTTTTGAAGAGGATCCTCTACAACAAGCGCCGAAAATTCCATTTCATCCGATTTACAAAAGAATATAAATTGCTACAGGTTAGTGTTGCCAGTTGTAAACCAAATTTTTCCCACATAACAGATACATTTTAATTTGATGTTTTGTGATTAATTGAATTTTCAGGTGTAAGTAAAGGGCTAATATCCAAAATTGTTAAGGAAAAGAACGCTGCAGAAGAAACACGTACAAAAGTCGCAACAGCTGGTAAAATAAGACAAAGAAAAATGGTTTTATTCATGTTGATTCATTGGACCGTGGGGTCATCTGAAGAAAAGTTCATAAATTTTATTCGGTGAGAAAAGAAATACCGAACTACGAATGGCTTCTGGTACTAAAAAAATAAGGAAAAACACGAAATAACAGCTTGGAGAGCCAGATATTCGCAGGAAAAAAAGAAAAAAAAAAACATCCAAAACAATATGTCTGGGGTGTGGCCTATTGATCACGACTAATCATAATACGTGTACAACTGAAATCACAGCGAAATCAAGTGATTATACTTATTGTAAACCAGGATTTGAATAAAAAAAAATATTTTTGAGTACATACTCATTTTTCACATTGAAATTGCATCCTCTATTTCACTATTTACGAATAAAATTTTTTGTATATACCAATATTTGGTTTTTAGTTATTTTTAGCAAAATATACTCACATGCATAGTTTTGATATCAAGTAATAAAATCTATGGGGGGGGGGGGGGGGGGCTATGTTCAGCAGTGGACGTCTTGTGGCTGATAATTTGTAGCAAAATAGCTATTCTAAATAGTCAACCAGATATTACACGCAGCGAGCAATAAATTCGTTGCGTGTACAATACAATAATGGCTTCCGGTGTATGCTGGGTTTGAAATGGCGATGTAGTGCGTCTGGTATGTTTGCTGAGAACAGGGTTGATGATTTCTTTGCCGTAATACGGAAAACAAGAGCAGCCTTCATGGAGCGACTGGCAAAATGCAACAATGCCATAATTGATAATGTATATAGGCGAATATATTATACCGATTTTATAATATTTTAGTTGATTTTAGTTTATTTAATTTAGTTTCAACTATGTTTAATTTTAATTTAATTACAATTTTAATCATATTTAATTATAATTTAATTAACTATAGGTAAAATGTATTACCTGAAATAAAGTTTTATTATTATTATTATTATCTCCTTTATTTTACATTTTTAAATACATTTACATTAATTTTACATATATTATAACTATAAAAAGTAATAAAAATACACAAAATTAATACAAACAAATAAAAATGGTAATACCGCCGGCGGCGGGAGGCAAGCCTCCAAGCACACCGGCGGGTGCAGGCCGTGGCTACGGAGCTCTCCGAGACGACGCGAGGCAAGCTACGAGCGATAGGTGGTGGTACTAGACACGTAGGCCACCACCACCCCCATCATTATTATTATATATTCGTTTATTTACACATTTTTTCTTTTTTTATATTAATTTTACAAATAAAACCTAAATCTAAAATTAATACAAAATAACAAAATGGAATTTCCACCACCGGCGGCGGGGCGAACCCTTTTCCCATGCTCAGCGGGGTAAGACCTTTATCGCTGGTGACGACATCGCGGTGCATCTCACAAACATCAGTCTTTTCCAAAAAGTACTGACGGAGATTGCATACCTCGCGGTTGTGCAGGTTCTTGGCATTTAACATACCTCGACCCCCACACTTCCGCGGGATATACAACCTCATGACCGATGATCGTGGGTGGTGCATACGGGATTTCGTCATCAGCGTCCTGACCTTTCTGTCCAGCGAGTCCAATTCGGTCTGAGTCCATCTGAGAATACCGAAGGTATATACGAGCACAGGCATGACCCAACCGTTATAGGCACGAATTTTATTGCCGCCTGACAAAAGGCTATTTAGCACTTTTGTAAGACGGTGAAAAAACTTTTCCTTAACTGATTGTTTCATGTCCGTATCCCGTATGTTGAGAGCCTCCGATATTCCCAGATATTTATAGGTTTCGTCTTCGGAGAGAGCTCGAACATTCATGGACTCCGACAACTGTATGCCGCCGGAGTTCACGATCACACCTCGTTCCACATGGATGGTCCCACATTTTTCCAAGCCGAACTCCATTCCAATGTCGTTGCTGAAGCCTTCAGTTATCTTCATCATCGACATTAGTTCGGTGTCTGACTTGGCAAACAGTTTGAGGTCATCCATATAAAATAAGTGCGATATTCGAGAGCCTCCTCTTCGAAGACAGTAGCCCAGCTCTGAGTCCTCAAGCAGAGTGCTAAGAGGGTTCAGAGCCAGACAAAACCAAAGCGGACTCAGACTGTCTCCCTGGAAGATCCCCCGCCGTATGGGAATCCGGTCGTCTGCAACCGAAGTCCGTTGGCCACCTGGCACACGAAGGATAGTACTCCATTGTCCCATACATGCGCCAAGGAATTGACAGATATTCGTGTCAGTTTTGTATAGTTCTAGTATCCTTAGCAACCACGTATGGGGCACGGAGTCAAAAGCCTTCTTGTAGTCTATCCAGGCAGCAGACAGGTTCTTTCGATTGCGTCGGACCTGCTGACAAACGGTCATGTCTATGAGGAGCAGCTCCTTAGTACCGCGGGAACCAGCCCGACATCCATTCTGAGCAACGGACAAGATGTTATTGTCCTTTATGTGAATTGATATTTTGTGTGTCAGAATGGATGTCAGGAGCTTGTAGATGGTAGGCAAGCAAGTGATTGGTCTGTAATTTTTATTATTTTTAATTTTTCATTTATTATTATTATTATTACGTAAAATATCTTGACTTAGGGCCCGGCCACATCAACACGGCGCGGCGCGGAGGGGCGCCGCCGCCGCGCCGCGCCGTGACAACACCGCAGTAGTAGTAAAGTTACGGTGCAATCGTGAATACCGCCGTTTTATTTGATGTTACACTCTCGAACCGTTCCTCTACTAAGAATATCAATAAATCAGTATCAATATTGTTTTTCACAAAGCAACATACGAACTGAACTGTTCGATAATGAAACATCAAATAAAACGGGGACATTCACAACACTGGCAACAATGAAACGATGGCAGCGCACCACTCAGTTCACAGATAACTTGGTCGGTCTGTACAGATTTATCAAGTTATCTGTGAAGTGGTCAGATCAGGAATTACAGGTCTGTCTCTCTCCCTCATATGTGTCAAATGGTGTTCAATTCGAGTTCTCAGTCTCTCTGGCAACTATGCAACGATAGTCCAGGAAACGAGGAAATTCCTTGTATGGGCTCTTCGGACTAATTCCTCTGTCGCTGAAACTTTGCAGTGTGATAGAGTAGTGTTTAAAATATACGTTTGACAAATTATCTAGGATTTTTGATGTTTGGAAGTTAGGTATTAAAATGAATGAATGCCTAAAAATGAAAATGGCTTATAACTGCTGATGAAAAATTGCTCCGTCCGAAATTCCTTCGGTATATGATATTACATATTAATAAGAGTATATATTAACATTATCTAGGAAAATTTCGATTTCGAATAGGCAGAAATTTGAAAATATCTATTTTGTATCACAACTTCTTCAGAAAAATTGCTCTGTCAATTTTAATTTTTTTATATGTCTTAATTTATTTAAATATATCGCTTTTGACAATTATCTAGGAAATTTTCCATATCGATCACACCTTTACAGATTTTCGGCAATAATTCGCTGTGAAAAATTGCTCCGTCCGAAATTCCTTCGGAATATGATATTATATATTAATAAGAGTATACATACAACATTATCTAGGAAAATTTCGATTTCGAATAGGCAGAAATTTGAAAATACCTATTTTGTATCACAACTTCTTCAGAAAATTGACCATATAAATGCCAAAAGGCACCAACCCACAAATTGGTTAAAAATGAGTTAAATATACCAATCGAGAGCTAATCAACCCTCTATTTTTTGCAGAAAAGACCCAGGCAGGCTACTTGGTATATACTAATAGGTTTCTACACATTCGTCCGCCCAATTGAGGTATATCGCAACAGCAGAAAAGAATTATGCTACTTGGTACTAGCTAACTGGTCAGATTTTTTTTTTGCGTAAAAGATCCAAGCGAGATGGACTTTTTTGTTTTTAATGAAGTACGCTAAAAGTATTTATCAAAACAGAGCCAAGATATCTGGTTCTTTTTGGCATTATATAATAAAAACAAACTGTATATCGCAAAGTGGAACCAATTTATGTGGTTCTTTTTGGCATTTATAATAAAAACAAACGGTATATTGCAAAAATGTAATCAATTTATGTGGTTGGTTTGCCTTTGGGGACCTATAGTGAGTCTTATTTCATTGGAAATAAGAGATCTTTTTTTAAAAATAAAATCAAACATGTCTACGTTCTATGAAACAGAACGCCTAATAATAAATAAGTTCAGTTCAGTTCACTACCGCGACGAATGTGTCAGTTCACGACCGCGAAGTAAAGTAAATTGCTGTTTTCGACGTGGCTCAATGTACCTACTACGTAGTGATCGCGACATATCGCCAGAGTGTAGTTCGACGTCGTCGTCCAAGCAGGTGCCTACGCCGCGCCGCCTAACGTAACCATTGAAGATAGAATAGAATAGAATAGAATATTTATTTGTATAACATATACAAGTCACAAACTAACATTCACACATTTTAAAATTTTTCTATTTAGAAAATAAAATAATATGAAACATAATAAATGAGTCCTATTAAAATTAAAATTATTAATAATAGAAATCCGATATAAAAGTCACACGTGCCTGTTATGTATGCACATACATTAAAACATATGTGGGTAGTCATGACTTTGAGTGAACATTGACATTGGATTAAAAACTACCCGCATGGAGCAGTTCATTCATAGATGCACTCCTGGAAGGTGGAGCCGAAACGCGGAGGCCCATATCCAGCACAGTAAGTGGACAGAACATTTTGGCGACGAGTGAAAAATGAAGTAAAGAATAGGGAAAGTGATAGTAGTAAAAATTTATGTGAAAAAACAAATGCAGTGCTAAAAAAAATGGCTGTTAAATTTGATAAATTTAACCTCGAAAGTGATAGGTGGAAGAGTTATGTGGAAAGATTTACTTTTTGTTTAGAGGCAAATAGTATTATCGAGGATGGAGTTAAAAAAGCAAACTTTATGTCAGTGTGTGGGCATGAGTTATATGACTTAATATTATCATTAATTGCACCAAAACAGGTGAGTGAAGTGTCCTTTTCACACATCAAGGTCGTACTCGACAATCATTTCCATCCAATACGAAATGAAATCGTACAGTCATATAAGTTTCACACAAGATGTCAACAGGAAGGCGAGAAAATTAAAGATTATTTGGCACAGCTGCGTAAACTAGCAATTGACTGTAATTTTGTTGACCTGGAACGTACTTTACGCGATAGATTGGTGTGCGGCATCAGAGATAAAAGAGCTCAGAAGGATTTATTGCAAAAATCTCAATTAAATTTTCAACAAGCTTGTGAAATAGCCATCGCTGCAGAAGCTGCAAACAACGACGTATTATTGATGTCTACAGTACCGAGTACGTCGGCACCGTACATTCCAGACACCGGAGAGGAACCGATGGACGTAAATAAGCTGCAATCAAAGCCAGAACAGCAGAGTTGTTGGCGGTGTGGTGCGTCGCACAGTGGTCAGTGTAGATTCCGCTGGAAAAAATGCAATTTTTGCGAAAAAATTGGACACATAGAAAAAGTGTGTTATGAAAAAAAGAAGAGAGATAAACCGATGGAGAAATCACATAGAGATAAGATGAACGGGTTGTATGAAGAAGTGATACATCACGTGAGGAGTGACAGGATTCCACCCTTCATAATGCAGGTTAAAATAAATAATAAACAGATAGGAATGGAAGTGGACTCAGGGGCAGGCTACACCATGATAAGTGAGAAAACAGCTAACGATATATGGAATAATAAGCTGCCAAAGTTCAACGAACCAAACGTATCATTAACAACTTGGACAAATAATAAAGTTGGCTTGCTGGGACAATCGACGGTGACGGTACAGGGGAGGGAAGCGATAAAAAAATTAAATATTTTAGTAGCGAAAGGCGATGGACCGAGTCTAATTGGACGCGATTGGTTTGCAGCGTTGAACATCAACATGCAAGGGGTTCATAACATTCAGATGAACACGACCGATGTCAGTAAAATAACCTTAAAATACACAAAAGTCTTCGAGGAAGGACTAGGTAAATACACAGGTCCGATTGTGAATATACCGCTCAAGCCAGAAGCCGCCCCGACGTTTTTGAAAAGCAGACCTATCCCATTCGCAATAAGAGATAGAGTATTGAAGGAAATTGATAGGCTCGTATCGGAAGACGCGCTTGAGCCAATCGCACATTCAGAATTTGCCAGTCCGATCGTGCCAATTTTAAAGAAAAACGGTTCAGTGAGACTGTGTGGAGATTACCGCGCTACAGTAAATAAAGTGACAGAAACAGATACGTACCCCCTACCGACGTTAAATGAAGCATTTGCTGCGCTACAGGGAGGAGTAATTTTTACAAAGATCGATCTCGAGCAAGCGTACACACAGGTGCTGGTCGATGAACCGACGTCAAAAATATTAACATTAAATACACCTAAAGGTTTATTCAAAGTTAAACGTCTTCCTTTCGGAGTAAAAGCGTGTCCGGGAATTTTTCAGCGATTAATGTCTTCCTTGTTGGCAAACATATCCGGCATAGCAGTGCTGTTAGATGATATAGTGATAACGGGCCGCTCCGTCGAGGAACACAATGACAGATTGGAACAAGTACTCCAAAAATTACAAGACGCTGGGCTACGGGTAAATAAACAGAAATGCAAATTTGCTACGCCATTGGTGGAGTTTCTTGGATACCAGATAGATGCAGAAGGATTGCACCCCTGTGGGGAAAAGATAAAATCGATAAAGGACACTCCGGCGCCGCAGAATATCAAAGAGTTGCAAGCGTTCCTAGGTTTGTTAAACTTTTATGATCGGTTTTTACCACGTAAGGCTACAGTAGCCGAACCACTCTATAAACTGCTAGAGAAAGGTAGGAAATGGCACTGGAGCGTAAACTGTCAACAAGCATTCAAAATACTTAAAAATATGTTGACAGCCGGACAGACACTGGTACATTACGATGTGAGGAAAGATGTAATAATATCATGCGACGCGTCACAATATGGTTTGGGAGCTGTCCTGGAACACAAAATGGAAGATGGGTCTGTGAGACCAATAATGTTTGCATCGAGAACCATGAATTCGCATGAAAGGAATTATGCACAAATTGATAAGGAAGCGGGAGCAATCATTTTCGGGCTACAAAAATTTCATCAATACATTTTCGGGCGTAAATTTACAATTAAGACAGATCATAAGCCGTTACTTGGAATATTTGATCCTAAGAAAGCAATACCGAATGTTATATCGCCAAGGATGTTACGCTGGTCACTTCTACTAAATTCTCACGATTATAACATTGAGTATGTAGCAGGGAAACAACTGAGCAATGCAGATGCATTGAGCAGATGGCCAGCTCACGAAACAGGGGATTTGCAAGAAGAAGAGGCTCACGTTCTGCTCATACACGAGACACCGATGGAGTTGAATGTGACGGCAAAAGATGTGGCAAAATTGACCAGCAAGGATCACACACTAGCAAAGGTCATTTATTGGATACGTAACGGCTGGCCGGTAAAAGTAGATTCCCAATTTAAAGATTTTTGGGCGAAAAGAGAAGAATTATCGGTATTTGATAACTGTATTTTATGGGGAAATAGAGTAGTACTTCCGGAGAAACTACACGCTCATGTATTAGAGGAACTACACGAGAATCATGATGGAATCGTAATCACTAAAGCGATGGCAAGAAGCTATTTTTGGTGGCCAAATTTAGATAAACAAATAGAAGAAATGATTGACGAGTGTCCAAAGTGTAGAGAGGTGAGAAATATGCCAGCAAAAATAACGCATAAGTGGATAACTCCCGACAAACCGTGGTCGAGACTACATGTAGATTTTGCTGGACCGTTTCAGGGAAAAACATTCTTGATTATAATAGACGCCTACTCAAAGTGGCCAGAAGTTAAGATGATGTCCGAGCAGACTAGTGTGGCAGTCATAAATTCACTAAAAGACGTATTTTCATACCAAGGACTGCCAGAAACGGTCGTAAGTGACAATGGGGGAGCTTTTGCAGGGGAATTGATCAAGGAGTATTTAAAGAACAATGGAATAAGACAAATTTTGATATCCCCTCACCATCCAGCATCGAACGGGCAAGCAGAGAGAACGGTCCAGTCAGTAAAAAATAAATTAAAGAAAATTTCAAATGGACCATGGAACATTCGGCTGCCACAAATGTTATATGGTCTCCGAGCTACACCGAGCACGGTAACCGGCAGAACACCGGCTGAGATGCTTAATAACAGAAAATTTAGGACCAAGTTTGACAGTCTCAACCCATTGTCAAGACCATCGAAACAAACAAACGATATTGAAGAAAACCAAAGTAAACAGCCCCGAACATTCAAAACAGGAGAGACAGTAATGTTCCGAAATTACACTCGAGGTAAACGATGGTTAAAAGGGACCGTGTTAAAGAGAGTTGGAGTGTGCCGATACCAAATCACGTTCAACAACAAGATCCTGTCACGACATGTCAACCAAATACTTGGATTTACTTATGGGGGAGGAGAAGCCAATGCTGAATTGCCACAGGTAGAGAATGAAGAGGTACCACGGTCACAGCAATCTGATAATGATAGCAGCTATGGCACTATAAGAATCCCTTCGCCCAGACATTGGGGTGATATTATTGGAATTCCCAAGTCCACCGACACCAGTAGTTGTGAAAATAGACCTCGTCCTGGACCAAGTAAACGAGCTAGAGAAACTGATAGCCCACCGACAACCGACAGTAAAAGAGTAGCACTGTCACAGTCGCACGGCGAGAGCAGCAGTAGTGACGAATGGCTGGATCTCGACCAGTCATTCGACAATTAAACAACCAATACAAAGCTCAAATATATATATAAACTTTCCTAGAATTAATTAGATTTAATAGATATAAATGAACCGTGTAGTGTAAAAAGTGATTTAAAACAAAGTGTATCGATAGACCTTGGGGAAAGGCATGTTATGTATGCACATACATTAAAACATATGTGGGTAGTCATGACTTTGAGTGAACATTGACATTGGATTAAAAACTACCCGCATGGAGCAGTTCATTCATAGATGCACTCCTGGAAGGTGGAGCCGAAACGCGGAGGCCCATATCCAGCACAGTAAGTGGACAGAACAGTGCCTCCTGGGTGGTGCCAAATGAACAGCAATCAGCGTGTGGGAGATCTTCGGATCGGCTGGGTTCGCCACCACACCCCGGGAGAAACAATTACACCGGCATAACAGTTCGCTGTGTTCCGGTGTACTTCCCGGGGACCCAGTAGCAGGTGGGGTTGGCTGTGGTGAGGAGTAGGCCAGTGATCCCGACGCGGATTCGCTGTTCAGAGGTGACGCATCGACACGGTTGACAGGGAGACCCGGTTAAACGGTTATTCCGCTGGCCGCCCGCCGGGTAGTACAGGAGCCCATTCGCGTCTAACCAACGCGAGAGGCTGCCCCGGTCAACCGGCGCATGATCCCGGAGTGGTCCGTCGTGCCGGTTGGTGACCGGAGTAGGGGTTCCGGCGGCCACTTCCGGGGGGGGACCGGGGGCCTTTCCGTCTTCCGTGTCGGCGCAACACTAACCTGAGTAGTAAGCGATGAAGCTAGGGTCCACGCTTTGCCCGTGAATCACCACAGCCACCCTTTCATGCTCTTTCCCTCCCTCTTACAAAAATCATGGCAGCGAAAAAAAAGGAAAAAAAGGTTCAATCAGCGGTGCACACCCTTACACCACTATTTAGCGTTGACTCGACCAACGTGCGGGGGTTGCATACCAATTTGAATGCCGTCCATCACCACCTGGAGACGAAGAAGCCGGCCTTGCTTTTCCTGACGGAATCACAAATATATCGACCTGCACTACCCCGGCTACACCCTGGAAGAAGCCTTCCGGTCGCGAGCCGGGGTTTGCTTGTTTGTCAGGGCAGATATTTGCTGTCGTCGCCTGCGCTGCCTTGAGGACTCCGAGCTATCAGTACTTTGGGTCCACGAGGATCTGGGAACGGTCTCGCGGGTGTACGCCTGTCTGTACAGGTCGCACTCTGGTGATGCAGAGACAGCTCGGTTATTTGAGTACCTGAGTGGAGCGGCAGACAAAGTCCAAGAGCGGTTCCCTACCGCGGATTTGGTTCTTCTTGGAGACTTCAATGCCCATCACGAGGCATGGCTAGGCTCCAGGAGAACTGACTTTGCGGGGAGAGCCGCCTACGACTTCGCCTTGACGCATGACCTGTCTCAACTGGTAGACCAGCCCACCAGGCTGCCAGATATAGACGGTCATGAACCCTCTCTGCTGGATCTTCTGCTGACAACGAACCCCACTGCATATAAGGTCGCAGTGAGAGCCCCGCTGGGTTCCTCTGATCATTGTTTAGTGTGGTCCACGGTGCCATCTTCGCCTCCTCAGTCCCGTACTGGAGGAACGCGTCGAATTTGGCACTACGCGTCAGCAGATTGGGATGGGATGCGAGAACACTTCGCATCCTACCCTTGGAGAGAGATCTGCTTCAGTTCGGGCGATCCGTCGCAATGCGCTAATACCGTTGCCGAGGTGGTTCTGGGGGCAATGGAAATGTTTATTCGCAGCGCCTCTGTCTACCTCGGTGGTAAAAGCCAACCATGGTACAGCCGCGACTGTGCTGATGCTGTCGCAGCTAAATGCGCAGCTTATCGGGCATGGTCGCGCGCTCGTGCCGGACGTGATCCGAACGCATCCTAACTGAAGAAGGAATACAACCGCCTCTCCAGATCCTGCATAAAGGTTATTGCCAGGGCCAAATTTGACCACATCGGCAGAATCGGCGATAGACTGAACCAGCACCCAACTGGGAGCCGTGAGTTCTGGTCTCTCGCTAAATATGTCGAGTCAAATTTCTGCCGCTCCTCTCTTCCACCTCTGCAGTGTCCTGGAGGCTCACTTGTCCACTCCGCAAAGAAGAAAGCCGACTTACTGGTATCTCTCTTTGCGGGGAACTCCAACCTGGACGATGGGGGTGCCACTCCCCCATCCATACCTAGGTGTGAGAACTCCATGTCGGAAGTGCAGTTTCGACAACGGACTGTACGGGCGGAACTTCTCTCCCTAGACGTCAGGAAGGCGAGTGGGCCGGATAGGATTCCTGCATTGGTGTTAAAAAGGTGTGCTCCCGAACTGGCCCCAGTGCTGACGCGCCTATTCCGTCTCTCCTACTCCAATTGCCGTGTGCCGGCGGCCTGGAAATCTGCGTTTTTGCAAGCGGTTCCTAAAAAGGGTGACCGCTCAAACCCGTCAAACTACCGACCTATAGCGATTACCTCCCTTTTCTGTAAGGTGATGGAGCGCATTATCAATACGCAGCTCATGAAGTACCTGGAGACGAATGACCTCATCAGCGATCGGCAATACGGCTTCCGGCCAAAACGATCTGCTGGTGATCTCCTAGCGTACGTCACTCACCTTTGGGGGGAATCGCTTGACGGTCATGGTGAATTGATGCTACCTATTTTAATTTTGAATTTTAATTTATTTTAATTTATTTTAATTTTATTTTAATTTTATATTTTTTTATATTGACATAATTGAATTTTTAACCTTTAACAATTCTATTGATGCGAAGTATTTTAATTTAGCTCTAGTTTTAATTGCCTTTCATGCACAAAACAGTTTTTTTTTCTCTGTATTCTTATAATTTTTAGTTATGTACCTATATTATTGCTAATTATTAGTCCCTTACCATGGCTAGACCCCAGTGGCGGTTATCCAGGTGAAGCAAGTGAAGCACCGCCTCACTTAATTATCTTGAAGGTAAAGAAAAAAAAATTTTAAATACCATGAAAGAAAATTTAAAAAAAGTCCATCCAAACTGATCAGAGAACATTATAGACCAAAAAAGCGAACGGCGCACGGCGCGGCGCCGCGGCGGCGCGGAGGCGAGCCGGCGGTGCGGCGCGGGGAGGTGGTGCGAGAGGGGTCCTTAGAGGCGACAAACGAAATACTTCAGCTCTGCGCCAAAGATGTGTTCGCGCGTGTGTTGGCGCAAATGCCGACAGCACCATACAGCACAGCGCATAATTTCAAAAAGTACCAGGGACACAGCCATGACAAGGAGCCGCACGCGCGGGAAAAAACATTGCATGACATTGTGCACAGTTGGTGAGACGCCGGACACATCCGGCTCATATCGCTTCACCTCGTAGAGACCAAAGTTTGACCTTGAATTCGTTGCATTTACCTAGCAATTGAGGCGCTGATAAATCCTGCTGCATGAACGATTTTACGTCGCGTCGTCGCTGCGCTCGCCTAGACGGGCGGCGAGCGCTCTGTGTTCCCTTGAAGTACCAGGGTATAATCGGTAGATAAGAGTCTCAGTAAATAACATAACATGTCATACAGCACAGCGCATAATTTGAAAAAGTACCAGGGACACAGCTATGACAAGGAGCCGCACGCGCGGGAAAAAACATTGCATGAAATTGTGCACAGTTGGTGAGACGCCGGACACATCCGGCTCATATCGCTTTGAATTCGTGGCATGTACCTAGCAATTGAGGCGCTAATAAATCCTGCTGCATAAGAACGATTACGTCGTCGCTGCGCTCGCCTAGACGAGCGGCGAGCGCTCATGAAGCTCATGAAGTACCAGGGTACAATCGGTAGATAAGAGTCTCAGTAAATAACATAACATGTCATACAATATTTTTTCCCGCGCACAGCTCCCCACCACGGCCAACCCTACCAAAAAGGTAACGATTTTGTGGTCCGATTGATGTTGAAGTACCAGGGTAGAATCGGTAGATACGTAAGAGTCTCTGTAAATAAATAACATGTCACATAATATTTCTTCCCGCGCACACAGCTCCCACGGCCTCTCTCGGCTGATCTCCTGGCACCTTTTCAAATTATGTGCAAAATTCTATCATAGGAATATCAAAGATACGCTGCGCTCTTTTATTATAATAACCCTATGGGCACACGAGTACGAGAACGAATGAAATCCGCTGCGGGGTGTAGTGCGGGCAGGGGAGCGCGCGCTCGGCGAAGTTCGGCTGCAACTGGGCGCGCGCGAACTGCGAACGTGTTGGTACTCAAACTTCAGGTCTCGGTGAGATCTATCCATCTGTCACGTGAACTTTTGTTTTGGTCATAACTCGAGAACCACTGGTGTTAGACCCATCGTGTCGGTACTCAAACTTCAGGTCTCGGTGAGATCTATCTATCTGTCACATGAACGTTTGTTTTGGTCATAACTCGAGAACCACTGGTGCTAGACCCATCGTGTTGGTACTCAAACTTCAGGTCTCGGTGAGATCTATCCATCTGTCACATGAACGTTTGTTTTGGTCATAACTCGAGAACCACTGGTGCTAAACCCATCGTGTTGGTACTCAAACTTCAGGTCTCGGTGAGATCTATCCATCTGTCACATGAACTTTTGTTTTGGTCATAACTCGAGAACCACTGGTGCTAGACCCATCGTGTTGGTACTCAAACTTCAGGTCTCGGTGAGATCTATCCATCTGTCACATGAACTTTTGTTTTGGTCATAACTCGAGAACCACTGGTGCTAGATCCATCGTGTTGGTACTCAAACTTCAGGTCTAAGCTATGTAGGTGGATTTTTAGTCGCCTCACTAAAATTTATTGGTCAAAGCCGCCACTGCTAGACCCAGACAGTTTCAATTGTAAATTTGGTAAACTAAAATGTGACGAACTCAAGTGTACCGATGGTACCTAAGATGGAAATGAATAAATGAAAAATTAAATGAAAAATACTTGGCAATTGGCCTTGATATTGCCAAGGCATTTGATCGGCTTTGGCACAAGTCGCTCTTGGGCAAATTGCCGGCTTACGGACTTCCTTCTGGCCTCTGTGACTGGGTCGCCGACTTCCTACATGGGCGTAGCATTCAGGTCCTAGTGGACGGTTGCTCGTCGGACGCCATGTCAGTGAACCCCGGCGTACCACAAGGATCTGTGTTGTCACCCACGCTGTTTCTTCTGCATATCAATGATATGCTGTCTCTGGGCAACATACATTGTTATGCGGATGACAGTACGGCACACGGATCCTACACCAGTCACCCTTCAGCCAGTCGGGATATTGTGGATGAGAAGAGGCGAAGACTTGTGTCTGAGCTCGAACACACACTCGGCTCTATTTCCGAATGGGGCCGTAGCAATTTGGTCGAGTTCAACGCTTCCAAGACACAAGTTTGCGCGTTAAGTGCGAAGAGAGCGGCGTTCACACCGGCTCCTTCATTCCAAGGCACGTCGCTTAAATTAAGCGAACACCTCGGGGTCCTCGGAGTCGAACTGTCGCACGACTTGAACTTTCGTCGCCATATCGAGGGGAAGGCCAAGCTGGCTTCTAAAAAGCTGGGCGTACTCAATAAGGTGCGACGGTACTTCACGCCGGACCAAAGGCTGCTTTTGTATAAATCGCAGATCAGGTCCTGCTTGGAGTACTGCTCGCACCTGTGGGATGGCTCTGCCAAATACCAGCTTGCGCCTCTGGACTCGATCCAGCGTCGAGCCGTGCGACTAGTGGGTGACCCCGCAGTGTCCCGCGATCTAAAACCACTGCAACACCGTAGGGATGTCGGCTCCCTAAGTGTGTTCTATCGCTTATTCCATGGGGAGTACTCGGAGGAGCTGTTTAACGCAATCCCGCCGTCCCCTTTCCATCTCCGCACCACATGAACTGGGCAGGGATTGCATCCCTATACGCTGGACTTACCGCGGATGCGTACTAATCGATTCTGCAGATCATTCCTCTACAGAACCGGTAAACTCTGGAATGCTCTCCCTGCTCATATATTTCCCCCCAAGTACAGTCTCGGGTCCTTAAAGAGGGGCGTGAATGGGCACCTGTCAGGCCGGCATGGCATTCGCAACCCCCGCATACGACCGAATGTCCATGGGCGTCGTTAGACACCTTATGGGTGGCTCGGCGCCATATGTCGCGCTTTCAATAAAAAAAAATTAAAAAAAACGTTCCTCCATTCTCTTCGCCTCAAGACTCTACCTGCAGCGGTCTTCATGCAAGAAGCACACAGCGCCTCCTGGCGGAAAGGAGAAGAGTCCGGTTGCCTAGGCGACGGACTGTTGTGATCTGACACGTCCGAAAATACAAGCGGGAGCGGGCGGTTTTGTTCAAACATTTTGCTCTGGAAAAGATAAAATCCACCCTGATCGAGCGCGGCGCGGGCTCTCAGGGCTTGTTGCGACCTAATACGGCATAAGTATAGTGAGTGTAGTTTCCGAAGTGTGTGCGTAGCTGGGCCCAGCAGATCCTCGGACACCGGGACGTTTCCGTGCCGATCGACGACCACCACCTGAAGGACCGAGCTATCGAAGGTGCGGCTGCGGGCGGAGACATCAACATCCAGGTAGGAGGTACCACACCACCACACACTTTGCGCTACACCTCGAAGCTAGTCCGACGAATCCCGACGCTGCTCAGAAGGAGTCCAACATTTCCCTGTGTTCCCCCGACGCCATCCAGACGCAGTCCGACATCTACGTGAGCTCGGAAGCTAGTCCGACGAATCCCGAAGCTGCTCAGAAGGAGTCCAACATTGCCCTGCGTTCCCACGACGCCATTCAGACGGAGTCCGACATCTAAGTGAGCTCGGAAGCTAGTCCGACGAATCCCGACGCTGCTAAGAAAGAGCCCGACACTGCCCTGGGGTTCCCCGACACAATACAGACGGAGCCCGACATCCAAGTAAGCCTCAAAGCTAGTCCGACGAATCCCGACGCTGCTCAGAAGGAGTCCGACACTGCCCTGCGTTCCCCCGACGCCACCCAGACGCAGTCCGACATCTAAGCGAGCTCTGAAACCAGTCCGACGAATCCCGACGCTGCTCAGAAGGAGTCCGACACTGCCCTGCGTTCCCCCGACGCCATCCAGACGCAGTCCGACATCTAAGCGAGCTCCGAAACCAGCCCGACGAATCCCGACGCGGCTAAGAAGGAGTCCGACACTGCCCCTGCGTTCCCCCGACGCCATCCAGACGCGGTCTGACATCTAAGCGAGCCTCGAAGCCAGTCCGACGAATCCCGACGCAGCTCGGAAGGAGCCCGACACTGCCCAACGTCCCCCGACGCCATCCCGATGGAGCCCGATACTGCCCTGCGTTCCCCGACGCCATCCAGACGGAGCCCGACACCTAAGCGAATTTCCGAAGTCAGCCAGACGGATCCAGACGCTACGCCAAACTAATCCTATCACGAAGCGCAAAATAAGATCTGAACTGACTGATAGATAACAGTAGACAACACCCGTCGCCGCCGCGTAAACCAGCCTCGGGGAAACTTGTAAAAGTCCCAATCGTCTCTTATTTACCCTATTTCACCCCTTATGAAACTATCAAACCCAGAATATGAGTACCGCTGCGGTGACGGCGTGATATTGCATGTGCACAGTCGCACCCCCACCCAACTACAGTCCACCCACTAACACCACGGGGTGAGAACGACTGTTGCGTACAGCGGCCCCATTCGGAAATAGACCAAAGCGTTTGTTTGAGATCAGACACAAGTCTTCGCCTCTTCATCCACAACATCCCGTCTGACTGAAGGGTCACTGGTATAGGATCCATGTGCTGTACTGTCATCCGCATAACAATTTATGTTGCCGAGTGGCAGCATGTCATTGATATGCAGAAGAAACAGTGTTGGTGACAAGACAACACAGATCCCTGCGGTACGCCGGCATTCACTGACAGGGCGTCCGAAGAGCAACCGTCCACTAGGACCTGAATGCTACGCCCATGTAGGAAGTCGGCGACCCAGTCGCAGAGGCCAGAAGGAAGTCCGTACGACGGAAGCTAGCCCAGAAGCGATTTGTGCCAAACCCATTCGAATGCCTTGGCAATATCGAGACCAATTCACACCGTTTCAGCACCAATGCAGGAATCATATCCGGCCCACTCGCCTTCCTGGTGTCTAGGGAGATAAGCTCCGCCCGCACAGTTCGTTGTCGGAACTGTACTTCCGGCATGGAGTTCTCACACCTAGTTATGGATGGGGGGATGGCACCCCATCGTCCATGGTGGAGTTCTACGCAAAGAGAGCATTTACATTTGCGGAGTGGGCAAGTGAGCCCCCAGGACACTGTAGAGGTGGAAGGGAGGAGCGGTAGAAAATCGATACGACAGATTTGGCGAGAGACCAAAACTCACGGCTCCCAGTTGGGTGCTGGTTCAGCCTATCACCAACTCTGCCGATATGCTCGAATTTGGCCCTGACGATAGCCCTCTTGCAGGATCTGGAGAGGCGGTTGTATTCTTTCTTCAGTTCGGATACATTAGGATCGCGTCTGGTACGAGCGCACGACCATGCACGATAAGCTGCGCCATTATCTGCGACAGCTTCACCACAGTCGCGGCTGTACCAGGCCTGGCTTTTACCACCGAGGCGCACGAGGGCGCTGGGAATGAACATCTCCATTCCCCCCAGAACCACCTCGGCTACGGCATTGGCGCATTCTGCCGGAATGCGCCAATGCCGTAGCCAAGGTGTAGATCATCCGAGGTGTAGATCATCCGAACTGAAGCATAGCTCTCTCCATGGGTAGGATGTGATGTATTCTCGCATCCCGTCCCAATCCGCTGACACGTAGTGCCAAATTGGACGCATTCCTCCAGTACGAGACTAAGGAGGCAAAAATGGCACCGTGGACCCCACTAAACAGTGGTCAGAGAAGCCAAGAGGAGTGCTCACTGTGACTTTGTATCCAGCAGGGTTCGTCGTCAGCAGAAGATCCAGCAGAGAGGGTGCATGACCGTCCATGTCTGGCACTTTGGTAGGTTGGTCTATCAGTTGAGGCAAGTCATGCGTCAGGGCGAAGTCGTAGGCGGCTCTCCCCTCGAAGTCAGTTCTCCCGGAGCCCAGCCACTCCTCGTGATGGGCATTAAAATCCCCAAGCAGAACCATATCCGCGGATATATATATATATAGGGAAACTACATGCACTTCATCTGCCGCTCTACTCAAGTGCTCGAACAATCGAGCTGTCCCCGCGTCGTCTGAGTGCGACCTGTAGATACTTACAGGCGGACACACGCGACTCCGTCCCCAAGTGAACCGATTGTGATGATTCTTTTTTTATTTGAAAGCTGGTGCTTTCCGCGTGGTCCCATTTCAATTTCATCAAGATCGGATTAGAAAGCGAGGCGGATTCGCGAAGCCAAAAGCCGAGCGATTCCGCCGAGTACATTAATAGCAAAAAATTACTAAAAAAACTGAAATAAAAAACTATTAAAAAAAATATAAAAACCGCCTTCAAAAATGTATGAAATAAAAAAAATCGAACCCTAGAGTTGAAGGCGGTGCAAGCAAAAATAACCGACCGCCTTCAACTCTAGGGTTCGATTTTTTTTTATTTCATACATTTTTGAAGGCGGTTTTTAATTTTTTAAATCGTTTTTTTACAAAAATGTATACACTTTATTTACATACAGACTGTACGTGCATGAAATATGTTTAATAAGTTGTTTCGACATACTGTCATACAAATTAAATTACAGAACGAAAGTTAAATTTTAAAAGTTCCTAATACTATATAGATAGGCCCTACATTTTCGTTCCATAGGCGGCAGGACGGCGCGGCGGAGCGGCGTTGTAGTGGGACGACAGAGGTGGCGGGCGGAATAGCGAGCCGCGAGCATCGACGACGCTCGCGTGTCGTCTCGTCGGTCGCGGTGCGGGACGATGAGCTGCTGGCGCGCGGGCGGGCGGGCTTATTCTTCCCCACTCCCCGCAGCCCTCCCGCACCCCGAGTTCAGTGTAGTGCGAGCGCGCGCTTTTTAAACGTTGTTTTATTATATTGCGATACTCGAAACTACTCGAAAGTTCATGTTTAATGGAGAAATTTTATTGGATAATATACAATTATATTATATTTTGATGTTCTGTGTCTAATAAGTTAATAAAAACAGACGAAGCAATTTTTCACAGTGCTTGGGTTATTGCCAAAAATATGTAAAGGTGTGATCCATAAGGAAAATTTCCTAGATAATTATGAAAAGCGATATATTTAAAGAAATTAGGAGATGAAAAAAAATAAAAATTGACAGAGTAATTTTTATAGGTATTTTCAAATTTCTGCCTGTTCGAAATCGAAATTTTCCTAGATAATGTTATTTATATACTCTTATTAATATATAATATCATATTCCGAAAGAATTTTGGACAGAGCAATTTTTCACAGCGAATTATTGCGGAAAATCTGTAAAGGTGTGATCGATACGGAAAATTTCCTAGATACTTGTCTAAAGCGATATATATAAATAAATTAAGACATATAATAAAATAAAAATTGACAGAGCAATTTTTCTGAAGAAGTTGTGATACAAAATAGGTATTTTCAAATTTCTGCCTATTCGAAATCGAAATTTTCATAGATAATGTTATATATATACTCTTATTAATATATAATATCATACACGGAAGGAACTTCGGACGGAGCAATTTTTCACCAGCAGTTATAAGCGATTTTCATCTTTAGGTATAAATACCTAACTTCCAAACATAAAAAATCCTAGATAATTTGTCAAACGTGTATTTTAAACCCTACTTTATCACACTGCAAAGATTCAGCGACAGAGGAATTACGTCGAGTGGAAATGCTTTATTGATTGGAGTACGATGGCGCGCACCACTCAGTTCACAGATAACTTGGTCGGTCTGTAGAACAGAGACAGCATTTTTATATTAGACTGACAGCTGTCAAACAGTTTTTGCTGAGTGAGGCCTCATAAGGCATATACGAAAAAATTACCTAGCTGACATCCTTTTTCAGACACAGATATACGAAAAAATTACCTAGGAGACATCCTTTTTCAGACACAGATATACGAAAAAATTACCTAGGTGACATCCTTTTTCAGACACAGATATACGAAAAAATTACTTAGGTGACATCCTTTTTCAGACACAGATATACGAAAAAATTACTTAGGTGACATCCTTTTTCAGACACATCATGCAATGCTAGTATTGATAGGATTTACTAGATTTATTTTATCTCGGTCTATCTTGCTTGAGTCACATGCTCGCCATCTCGCTCTCAACTGTTTCGAGTGAGTTCACCTTTCGCAACTCACTGCCTGGGAATAGACCGGTCGGAAACCTTACATAGTGACAAAAATGAATAAACTCACCTTGAGCGTGACACCGCGGCCGAACGTGACATCTCCCGACACCGTTAGGTGATCCAATTCAATCAGATCTGGGATGGCCGCAAACCGATTCAGAAATTCCTTCACCTGCAAGATTGAAGGTGCAGAAATGAGCTTTCAGTGAACTTAGTATTTCTTAAGAAATCATCTCTCTTTACATACACAAAATAATTGCCCAGCATTATAAGAGGTAGGCGGACCTTAGCGAAGTGGTTGTCGCCGAGCTTGACGAGGGGCGTGGTGGGGAACATGCGCTGCGGCGACATCACCAGTGACCCGTGCGACAGGCTGTAGAGATTCGACATCACCAGAAGCAGATCTGCAAATAAATTATATACCAACTTCAATCAATTTATCTGCTGTCAAAAATAAGGTCGAATGTAAAAAAATTCAGTGAAACAAAAAAAAAAATGTTAAAATGTTGTAATAGGTTTTAATTTTTTTTATGGAAACTGACACGGTTGGAAAAATCACCTTCAACATCCGTGATGTAAGCCCATAACACCGGGTGAACTTGGTGCCACGTCAGTGCTTCCCTTTGTTCGTGCCGGCTACACTGAACTGGACGGAAAACACGAACTATTTACATAGCCGTTTCGACCGACCTTTCATTCAGTGCGGTGGTACCAGCCCGGGCGGGCTAAACCCTACCACCTAGTGATATAAGAAGGGAGTCATATCCCTTAGTCGCCTTTTACGACATACACGCGGAGAGATGCAGTGGGGCTATTCTTTTAAAGTACCGGCCCCACAGGGTACAGAGTATGAATCTATTAAAGAATTTGTTTCGGTATAACCAGAATTTTGGCGATATCACGAAATGACTTAAATTGCCTGGCCTGGAGCAACATCCGACGCAGCGATTGTCAGGTGTCAACTCTCATCGTCAACTGAAGTAAGTCATTTTGTTATATCGACAAACGGAAAAAAAAATCTTGAATATGTCGAACTGCAGTAAAAGCCTTAACAAACGTATTGTATGAATCTATTTCTAAAGTTCTGTAGAGTTTTTTCCTTCTTACAGAACTGAATAATACAATATAAGAAATTGCATTCTGCAATTAGACTCTGATGAAAAATATAATTCGTAACATAATGACAATATTCACCAGAAGTCTTCTTCACGGGCAAGAAGCGACTCCGCGGTACATTAATGCCGATTCCACCGTCAAAGCATTTCATAGCCGCCCCCACCGCCGTCTCCAGCTGAATCACGTTCATTCCGTCCGCCAAATGTTTGTTGTTCACTATTATCTCCATATTCAGCGATCCCTGGTCTAAAACGCGCTGTATCGCGTCCAACTTCGCCCACAGATTATTCGTGTTGAAAAACTTGAATTGACTGACAGATTTGAAGTCGTCTACATGTTCCTTCGGGACTTGAGCTATTTCAAGCAGACGCAGCTTGTCTTCGTACTGAATGAGCGTTCCGCCCTTGACGTCGGCGCGCGTCTTGTCTGTGACTTCCATAACAAACTCGGGTATGGGCTTCGAAGGGCTCGGGTGTAGGAGAAAATTGAGAATATTGAGGTCCACGGTGGCGCCGAGATTGTCGATGTTGCTGATGAAGCAGTACTCTCGACCCTCAGCTATGAACTTCTTCAGCAGACCGGAGTTGTACATCGACTCGTAGAAGTCACCGTGGCCCGGCGGGTACCATCTGGTGAAATAAACAAGCTTGTTTTATAGAAAACAGCGACTAATATTAATGAAAATTTTCACCAGCTACGGTTAAGTTTGTGACCATGTGAACGAGCTTCGTCCAACGGTTCTTTGTCGGTTAAAGTTACATTTCTCGTACATATTAGCCGAAGGTCTTAGACATCGGCCGTTAGTGAATTGCAAGTGTGCCTGGATTTGCCAAAAAAAAGACAGGTGGAATTGTGAAAGCTATGTTACGAAAGGCATATTGAAATGTATTCCATTTAATATTAGATATATTTTTGTATTAATGACGATGCCGCAATAGTATGCTGATGTTGTTTGTACCAAGAGAGAATCGTTTGCGCGCAGAGAAGCCACCCTTTCACTGCCCACAAACTATTCCCTCTTGGTCGGGGTCCTTCTTGGAAAACTCCTTTTGTCTCCGGCTACCCCCGTTATATATATACACATACATACTATACATACACATATCCTAATAAATAAAGTGAAGTTTCTACGGGCGACCGACCGTGTAACTCAATATATGAATAACCTTATAACTCGAGAACCACTTTATCAATTTACATATGCTTTTCACTGTTGTATTCTGTCACTTCTCAAGATTGTTATAAATCATATTACGTTATTATATATCTATAATCATACGCCGATGATTTATAGCTGATTAGGGAGCGTTCATAAACCACGACATGGTTAACGGTTTTAGGGGGGGGGGAGGGGTCCAGCTTTTTGCCACCTCCCGTCACCTAGGGGGGGGGGGGGGGGGGGAATGTTGGGCCGAGTCACGTGGCCAAAAAATTCTCGCGCCGCCGAGAGAGCTGCGCCAAAATTAGCCTAAAATCCGTCACCTGGTTTATGAACGCTCCCTTAATCATAACGCTATGTCATCGGCGGCCTCCGCGGGCAAAAGCTAGTGTAAAAATAAATGATTTGATTAGATACTAACGCCTCGATGTCGTCGTGAACGCTACAGTCCTTGGGCACGGGCAGCAGGGACTCTCGGTTGATGCGCGGGTGGCAGGACTGGTTGAAGGTGTGTATCTCGAGCTTGAGGCCGCGGTACTTGCGGATAACCTTCTGCGTGTCCTCGTCCGTGTTGAACGAGTTCATCAACACTAGCGGCACGTTGCACTTGTATGTCTTGTTCAGGTGCTGCAAATGCAAACATTAGACACAATATGTTATTATTCTTTTATTCACACATATATTTACAATTAATTTTACTATACCTAAAATATACAAAAATTATATATAAAATTATTATAAAATAAATGGAGCTTCCACCACCGGCGGCGGGGCGAACCCAAGCCACCGATGGTCGGGTCCCAAAGAGAGAAACCTCCGGACGATGCGTGCAGTGTCGAGCAGGGCTGCCTTCTGGATCTGGCCCTTGACCCAACCACTCAGCGAGAGTCAGTTGTTATTATTATTATTATTTGTTGATGAACTAGCAGCTTAAAATGCTGATGTGTTCATGTCTATGATGATCACTGGTGTTGCTATTTGTTATATTTCTTCGATTTTTAAATACCTGTCAAGACTATTTTAGAATGTGTTTATTGAGGGTGCTGCAATAACTTCCTCGGGCAGTTTATTCCAGCTGTTTATGATTCTGTTAGTCAGGAAGTGTTTTCTTGCTTCGGTTGAGAAACTTGTTACATTGAGTGACATTTACTTAAAAATAATACAAGTGCACTCATAAATTAAAAAACAGAATACACGCACCAGCTGTCAGCTTTCAGTGTTTAAAATAAATAAATTAAAAAAAGAGTTACACCTCTTAGGTGAGTGTTTGAATTTAACACAAACATACTTTCCAGCTCAGGGCAGTCATAGTGTCGCTTCAGTATTTTGTACGTCTCTATTAGAGCTCCTCTATGTCTTCGTTGCTCCAGCGTTATGAGTTTGTATGTGTGTACATAGCATCACACCCAATGGGCTAGGCAGAGACAAACAATCGACAGATAGCCCGGTTCCACATCATGACATATTTTTCATCGATGCTCGTGAGGTACTAAAGCACTTGACGCATTTCGGAGAATGTGCTCGATCTTTTATTTTTATGTAATCCGGTATGGGTGGCTGAGTCAGAGGGGCCAGAGCACATTTATTTATTTATTTATTTATTTATTTTAAACACTGACAGCTAACAGCTGGTGCGTGTATTCTGTTTATTAATTTATGAGTGCACTTGTATTGTTTTTAAGTATTTTTGTTTGTTTGTTTTGTTTTTTGCATGCACCGATATTACCTCCGAAAAAGTAGGTGCCATACCGGAGACTTTCCTTTCGATTGCTAACTATGCTGTTTAGAGAAACTGAGTACCTACTTAAAAAGAATAGCTTCACTGCATCTCTGCATCTCGCCCCATGCATGTCGTAAAAGGCGACTTAGGGATAAGGACAAGATGCCGTGCTAAAGGGCGACACGCTCGCCACCTCTCACCATGGCACGGTACTTCCGCCGAGCCATGCAGCAGGTGGGTCTTCGTGCCTTACTTGCTGCTTGATCGATTGAATATTGTTCGAATTTTTTGCGAAACGTGGTGGTCGGTGTTGTGGTGTAATTTACCAGAGTTCTTGCAGCACAACAGCGATTACTCTGCTTACCTCGATTTTCGGGATTCAGCGTGTGTGATATGTAGAAACTGAGTAGAGAACACTGCCGAGACTGCTATGCGACCATCTTACATCCAGTATGGTAGTACCAGCCCAGTCGGCTACAATTTGAACCTACTACTTAGACCAGAATCAAGATTCCTATAGATAGTGAGATCTGCATGTAAATCGGTTTAGCCGTTTACGAGTTTGCTCTTTACAGACAGACGTTATATGTTTTTTTTTATATAAACCAGCATGGGTGGCTGTGCCGAGAGACCATTGGTGCAGTCGACAGAGCCAAAATCACCTCTCCTCGCGAAACCACGCTCAATTAGGTGCCATGCCAGCAGATTTACGGACTTTTGCTAGGCTGTCTAGCCCGTTAATAAGACGCTTGAAGACACCCAGTTATAATAAGATTCAGTTAAGTTTTACCCCGGTACGCTGTGCCACTTACCTCAATCTGCTGGACAGTGAGATCGAGGAAGGTGAGTTCGTTGCGCACTTGTATGACAGACTTGGGCCCCTTGCAGCCCATGCTGGTGCCGAGGCCACCGTTCAGCTTCACCACGACCAGCTTGTCAAGCATGCGGTGGATGTTCTCCGTGGTGGGGGTCTCTAGAGACGCGTAGTCCAACACCGCGCCGGGCGGCAGACGCTCGATCTTGTCCCATGACACCGATGGACCCTCTGCAAAAAAAGAGGTTTTTCTTAAGTCTTGTTAGGTTTCCGTATCCCGTACGGAAGCCTATTACTAAGCCTCCGCTGTCTGTCTGTCCGTCTGTCTGAGGGCTGTATAACTCTTGAACCGTAATAGGTAGCCCATTGAAATTTTCACAGAATATGTGTTACTATGGCGGATATAACAAATAATAAAAAAAAGAAAATGTTAAAAATTAAGGGGGGCTCCCATACAACAAACGTGCGAAAAATCGATTAGTCACCCTACTGAATAATAGATGGCGCCACACGCTTTTATACATTGCATTGTTGAAAGACAAAAGATAGGCGGATATTATTGATAGCGGATAGATACGGAAACCTCCATGCGCGAGTAAAACTCGCACTTGACAGATTTTTTTTGAATTGTCTTACTGAAGGACAGATTGTTGTAATAAGGAAGCAAAAGAAATTTCTTGTCCACGATGCGATCTACGATCATCAATGTCTTTACTGTGAGCAGGTATTGTGTCGGTTGGATGACAAGTATTTTTTTTATTGCTTCCGAACTGGGTGGCTCTACCCGAGGTCGAAGCCTCAGGCGCAGCCAATTTCACCGCCGAGGAGGTGCCAGTCCGGCTTGGAGGTGGACTAATGTCGCTGGGGAAAGGCTATTAACACGCGATTTGAAGATCCGTGGATTATAGGAGTGGGGAAAGATATTCCCTGTAAGCCCGTTCCACACCTTTGCAGTGCGACACAAGAACGATTTAGAGAATCGTGCAGTTCGAAGAACTCTCCTGTCGACTACAAAGGGGTGTTCCGCGAGAGTATGGCTGGTTTGGCGAAGGCGAACACGAGGAGAAGGGATAAGGGAAGCAAGTTCGTCAGAGCAGCGGCCATAGTAGCACCGATAAAACAGGGTCAATGACCCAACGATACGTCTGTGCTTTCAGGTTGAAGGTTCTTTGTGAGTACAGAGTTGTATAGAGATTGAGAGTACAAGTATGTTCAGACTTTCGGTTGACGACTGCTCCTTTATTGTTGAATCGGTTAATAGTTTGTTTGTCGAGTTCCTCCTGGATCTTGGAGCAAGAGATATGCATCAGTTTTTATGTGATGCACTGATGAAAAAGGGGCGGCGGCACCCTCCATTGTGCATGAAGGGCTTGAAAAGTGTTCTACTTGAAATCGGTTCATTCGTTTATGCATTACAAACAGAAAGACATTTTATTCTAATAATAGCATTATGTAGTATAAATGCATTTATTGGAATATGATTTCTACATAAAATTACCACCTGTTCATAAAATAAATTCTACACAATAAGAACAATGCATCATGAAATTTGATTGTTGTAAGTAAACAGTCTGCAAGTAAAGCTGATAAGTTTCCGAATAAGTAAATAAATATGTTTTGTTTCTTTTACATAATAATACTGTGAATAAGCATTAACTATTATTTTATTAAAAAACTTGTATGCGTATTACTTAGTATACTTCCAGAAACTGAATCCAACTTTTAGTAAATCTATTAACTATCTAGTCTAGTAACTATAAATACACAGGGCTAACGACACAAAATGTCTACAAAATTGCATATATTATATGTATTGGCAAATAGTAGAAGTTTGTAACCATTGTTTTCAACACAACGCATTGGTTCATCCAACGGGTCAAGGGGTTCACTATTTTCTTCATCCGGGTCCAGATAGAATCCTTTGTAATAATGCAGCATGTGCACTGCAAGTATTGGATAAGGTGAGGATCAGGATTTGGAGTGTGGGGTTGGGCAGGGAACGGGTGTAGCCAATTTGATTCCCATTTAATTGGTGGATAAGGACTAGGTATGGTGGGTAAGTGCTTAGTTACGTCGCACTTTGTCAACCCCTTATGCTCCTTTGGACCAAGGGATTTAAGATGAAATAGATGGGCAAGTAGTGTGTTCCAGATTTTATCTTCATTTTGTGTTTTACAATTTTAAAAGAAAATTATTAGTTTTAGGAAACTGACACGGTTGGCTACATCACCTACAACATTCGTGATGTCAGGCCATAACACCGGGTGAACTAGGTGCCATGTAAGTGCTTCCCTTCGATCGTGCCGGCTAAACTGAACTGGACGGAAAACACAAACTATTTACATAGCCGTTTCGACCGACGTTTCATTCAGTGTGGTGGTACCACCCGGGCATGTTGAACCCTACCACCGAGTAAGGTAGGAATGGAAGGGACCTACAGTTTTATGTGTACCTTCTTACCTTCTTATTATCATTTTATAATTTTACGTTTTGTTTATAGACATCCAGAAATACCAGCCTTGCGGCTACAAAATCCAGACGTCTACAACACCTGCACTCTTGCGAGTACAGTGATCATGTATGCCAGATCGTACCTGTACTATCGATCGTATGTGTACCTACAGTGTTAGTAATGTAAAATTTAGTTTTTATAAAATTAAATAAGAATTTTCATTTTTATATAGTACTAGCTGAGCCCGCGGCTCCGCCCGCTCTCATATTTGATTTCTCTGCTGACCTCATAAGCCATTTAGCGTGATAGTAAGTAGCCTATAGTTGATGTGAACAATCAAGCTATCCGTGGAATTTTTTTTAATTAAAATCTGTTCAGTGGTTCTCGAGTTATAAGCGGACAGACAGACAGACATACATACATACATACAGAAAGCAGACGTTGGATTTTATTAAAGGTACAAAAGGATTATTGAAGTGCTCACGCTCGGCCAAGTAGCGGGAGAAGAGTTTCTTGAAGCCGGCGAATTCAGTGTGGACGTGCGGGCGGCGGGGCTCCGGCGCGGTGCACACCAGCCGCTCGAGCTCCGCCTCCAGCCGCAGCAGGGCGTCGCGCTTCGTCGACTCCTTGAACTCGCGCGAGCCGGACGGCGTGCGCTGGTGGCTGCGGACCTGTGCCGCGCACACAATACACCCGTCTTACATTTTAGCTGCTACTTTTGTTATTTCACCGAAAAATTACTCTGTATTGTGAAACTGAGCAATTTTGTTTCAAGTACTTTTTTATAATTCTCAATTTTTCCAGACCTTTTTAACCCCAGACGCAAAAGTTATTGTTATAAGTTTGACACCTCTGTTCCAAGTTGTCGGTATCGCAAAGGAGTTGGGGGACCGCTGAATAAAAATAACTCTATCCCCCGACGCCTTTAAGTAACTAAAGCGGAAATAATTTAGACTTTTTAAGGATTGTTGATGTGCCCCCTCCGGGGTAAAATTTGTAATCTTACTTTTTGTGTGTGTGTAACAAAGACAGTGAAAAAAAAAAACATTTCAAAACAAAAAAGTTGTAGAACAAATTAATTTGTGGATCAGTTTCAAACCCTCGCCCACTGCCACCTATTAACGTAACCCAGTGTATAGCTTACATTACATTGTTATGGTATATTAGAGGTTCTATGACATTTTACAATGAACAAATGTTTTGCAATTTGACTCAATTGGAACTGTGCTGCACTTATGTGGAAATTTTTTCCGCTCCTGTTGCTCTGAAAAGTTGTAAATCTTTGAAGAATTCAAGTGTCCAATTTGTAGCTAAGGTTGAACTTACAACAATTATACACGGTGTTGCAACCCCAACCATAAAACCCGAAAGGGGGTGATTCTGTACGTGAAATAAAACAACTTTTGTTCTACGACTTTATTTTGAAGAAAAAAAAAATTGTTTTTCTCCATACATTTTGAGAATAGGTATTTAAAATTTGTATGGAAAAAATAAAAAAAATTTTGTTTCAAAAATTTTTTTTTCCTACAGAAGTTGTTCAGTTTCACATATAGAATAACCCCCTTATGTCAGTTAAAAATATTACGGGGGCAACTGCAACACCGTGTATAGGTTACCTAACTATATAAATGTAGTTAGACACTTATAATTATTAACGGAAACTTCAGGAGGTAGCTTTTATTGTAAATTTGACACTTGAATTAGCGGAATTTGTTCTCGAATGGTGACAAAATTTCCCCCATACCATAAGCCATTATCCTTCCTTGCACCACCTTTTTCCAAAAATGTGACTGCATTTTCCACATCACGGTGATAACGGACTGCTAAATTTATACAATATTATTCATGCATTCATTCTATAAAATAAATATATCAAATTTAAAAATAGCATAAGTCTTGCATAAAGTTTTTGCGCCAAGCCTCCAAGTTTACATAACGCAGAATAGGAAACATCGCGACGTATCGACCTATGTAGAACCTGTCTTCCGTTTGTAAACATAATGGAGGTAAAGGTGTATTGAAGGTCACAGCGAGCATACGTTTTGTGCTTTATGTTTACTAAAGATGACTTGAGAGAATTGTGAAGTAATTATTTGATAATAAGTTTAGTATTATTCTTCTAGCAAAAAAACTACAGAGGAAAAAAAATTAAATGTGGTTGCAATATGTTATAAGCAATTATATCATCATCATCATCATCAGCCTGCATCGGTCCACTACTGGACATAGGCCTCTCCCAAGGCACGCCACCACACGCGGTCTTCCGCTCTTCTCATCCATCCACTCCCGGCTACCTTTTTTAGGTCATCTGTCCACCTAGCCGGGGGGCGTCCCAAGCTACGTTTGCTTGTACGTGGCCTCCATTCGAGCACCCGTCTACCCCATCGGTTGTCGGGTCTACGATTATATCAATAAGAATAAAAAAAAGCGGCCAAGTGCGTGTCGGGCCACGCGCAGTGTAGGGTTCCGTAGTTGTGGAACCCTATCAAAATAAATTATTTGATTATTTGTATAATTTCGTAGGGGAAATAAATGAATGTTAATTTGAAAAAGTTCTTCAACAGTGAAATGATGGCTGTCGTCCGTACATTTTATAAGTTGGTCGACTATTACTCGCGAACCTCTACAGCCTACTTAGCTGTGATAGTTTTCCTTTTAATTTCGATATATGTACTACTGCTGTGAATTTTTTCACATATCTAATAACAACCGTTTAGCTGGCAGGGGGGGGGGACACTTGACTCTAGGAAAAATTTGCACTTAAAAGCTTAATAATTCGCAAACAGATCCCTAAACCGAAAAATGCTTTTCACAAACCCGCAATATTTTCCAGAGACCTATCCAACGACACCCCACACGATGGGGTGGACGTGAAAAAAAAAATTCATCCCCACTTTACGTGTAGGGGAGGTACCCTAAAAAAATTTTTTTTCTACATTTTTATTTTACCACTTTGTCGGTGTTATTAATATTAATACCCGTACCAACTTACAACTTTCTAGTACTAAGGGTCTCTGAGCTAAGCCGCGGACAGACAGACGGACGGACAGACGGACAGACGGACGGACATGGCGAAACTATAAGGGTTCCTTGTTGACTACGGAACCCTAAAAAGTGCAAAGTTATGTACGAGTTTACATAAATTACCCAAGTATTAGGATTATATTTGAAGATAGGTAGGTACGCGTAGATATGCGTTAAAACAAGTTTAATATTTTTTTAATAAATTTAATATAAAAATTAAGGAGCAACAGATTGAAATGTTTTGCACCAGGACATGTGATTCTAATGCAAACCTTGGATCTAGACATTATACAAAGATGATTTTTGAATACAATAAACTGATATTCGATAGGCTTAAGGGTAAAAATGCCTAAACCACAAAAAAAAGTACGGAAAAGGACATGTGTGATTTTGTTCCGGTGCTCCTCAATTATGTTACGTTTAAAGTATCACAATGATATGACAATAAATTCTAAATGCAATTCGAACCAAATTTGTACCCCAATTACTTTATGACATGAAAAAAATCATCACATGAAGATATCTAATCTAATCGTTGACCAAGTAAACTACATTTGTGAAACAATCTTACTCACCCACGATTGCATTAAATGGTTTCCAGAACTTCCCACAACCATATTTAAAAATAAATAAATTATTATATACTATTATAATGCAAAACTCGCACACAACCGTTCCGATCGCTCAACAATATCTGACTGACTCAAAATAAATTAAATCTTCGCACACACACTCGCTATATCTTATCAGGAATTTTAGATGAGCTGATGTAACCAGATATATAGTTACCTGCCACGGCCCTGCTATGGACATTACTATAACAAGAATCTATTAAGTACAGGGCATAGCATAAACAAGTTACGTGTGTGGAAATTATAACTGTTTTAAATAATGATAATTAATGAAAATAGGCAGGCGTAACATTTCTTTGAACCAGAATGAAGTAAGATATTTTAACATATCTTTATTTTAAGAACTAAAATCCAGTTGAAATGTATGTAAAGTATGTATATAAGTATTTATGTATTGTATATAGGAGTTGATGTAGGTATATTATAATATTTATATTTCTTATTATATATATGTAATTATGTATATGTAAGGATTTATATTGATTGTATGTATCTTTGTACAATTTGTATATGTGTGTATTTATATTTCATACAACTGTTCCCTGTTTAGTACTGCATTGTCCGCCCCTACGTGTTTTCCACATCCCAAAGGTTAGTTCGTAAAGAATGCCGCAAGGCATTAAACTCGACTTTTGTAACCTTTTTATACAATGGTGTACAATAAAGTATATTTTCATTTCATTCATTCATTATTTTAAAAATTAATACAAATTACCCATCCCTTATTTTTCATTATAATCAATAATAATAAATCTGTAAGGGATGGTCATGCAGTAAGTTACTTTGTTTTATGAGATATTGCGTTTGAGAACTGTATGTACGATTCTAAAACTAAATTGATTTTTAGACATCTTTTCTGTATGTATGTTACTCCATAACTCTTAAACCGATCATCTGAATTAGATGAAACTTAATACAAGCATATTTAACTATACGGGACACAGGATAGGCTAAATCGCTAGTCCCGGCCTCGATTAATACCCTCCTCTACTGCCGATGGGCCCGGATATGTTCGGTGAAGCCATCGCGAGCTTAGATCCACACCTTCTAATTTTATAGCCTAACCGGAATACGTGGATCTCATACAAACTGAATTGTTCCACGCGCCGAAATAAAGTATGGTAAGCGGGCTTAATTACTTTCTTTTTAAATATGAATATCATGCGAGCGAAGACGCAGGTAAAAGCTAGTGAATATAATATAAATTCATTAAAACAGGACAAAATATATACAATTTTTTTTTCTACGTTACGATGATATTTTCAAGGCCACGAAAACTAAGTGGCACTTTAATTTCCACGTACAATTCAATAATCATCATGACAAATCATGAAATGACAGGCTATCATATATGACATGACAACTTCATTGGGATGCATCTGCCATTCTGCGACTGGACAAAATAGTTTTGAGATGATAATAATAATGTAGCATAATCGACAGTGTCATATAGTTATCTTATCCGTTACGTATGACGATAATTGCTTGCTCACAGAAGGTCGACATTATAGCTTGTCATTTAATTTTGCTGATAAATTATTATTTAATTTATAATGATGGTCTTAAAATATCTGCGATGGAAGTCATTAGCTGCGGCCAGACCTTTGCTAGACAAAGATGCAGTTTTTTTAGTTATTTATAACCTTTTTTAGGTTAAGTTTTATTCTTTATACATTTTTAAATGTTATTTTTACACATGTGATTATTATTTTGTATAATATTATTTTGTACCGTGTGAGGCCGGTAAAAATAGCCCCACTGCATCTCTCCCCGTGTATGTCGTAAAAGGCGACTAAAGCTAAGCGCAAACTGGCGCGATCAAGGCGATCACGGCGGTGGCGATGGCGGTGGCGATCAGGTAGGTTATACACGGTGAACAAAAAACCTGTCGAACACCCGAAGGCAGGAAGTACAGTTTCAGATACTGAATCGGATAGGCTAGTTTTTTTTTTTATTTCGGACAAAATTTTTCAATAAAAAAATAGAATTAGTATCACGACCTTTTACTTCTAATGCAAAATTCTCTAGGAGGCACGGGGGGAGGCGGCGCGCCGCTCCGCCTCGCCGCCAGTGTCATAAATTATCTTGAGGCGAGTCGAATGAAGTGAAGGCAGACAGCGTGTTCTTATGTATTTAGTGAAATTCTTTGTAAAGTAATTTGCCGATTTTAATACTTTTGTTTGTCTTCTGTACTGAAAATGAAGTCGGTAAGTGCTTTTAGGTCAGTTAGTATGCAACAAACTATTATTTTGTATACCTAAGAAGTTTTAGAATATTACCTAGGTAGTTACCTAGAAGACTGATATCACGTGCTTAAGACATATGGTAGTAGGGTTTAACTTCACATCACTGTTATGATGGCATGCAGACATAATTTAGTTATTTAAAGACATCTTGATACTTAGGAATAATTGAAAAAGGGCATATTTTCATATAAATTTCGAAAAAAAAACTAGCCTATCCGATTCAGTATCTGAAACTGTACTTCCTGCCTTCGGGTGTTCGACAGGTTTTTTGTTCACCGTGTATACAATTGTGTGTGCAAGCGCACACTGGCGCGGTCGATCGCTGCACGCGTGCGGTCAGTGCGCGTCCGATCGCGGCGGTGGCGATCAGATCGCGCCTGCAGCATCTGATCGCGTGATAATCACAGGAACTGACGAAAGGATGGAGGAAATAATTATAAAGGAGGTCTACAATCACTCAATTCTATACAATACTGCTCACGCGGAATAAAAAAAAAGTAAAATTTAAAATTAAAAATTTAAAAAAAAGTAAAATTTCTTCCATTTTGTAGTTAAAAGTACAAAAATTACGAAATTACGCAACCACCGCGGCACCACCGCCGTCGAATCTGAACGCTCTGATCTGCGCGACTTTTGAACGCCGCCGCCACCGCTACTTTGGCCGCCACCGCTATGATCGCCACCACCGCGCCAGTTTGCGCTTAGCTTTAGGGATATGACTCCCTTCTTATATTACTAGATGGTAGGGTTTAACCCGCCCGGGCTGGTACCACCGCACTGAATGAAATGAAAGGTCGGTCGAAACGGCTATGTAAATAGTTTGTGTTTTCCGGCCAGTTCAGTGTAGCCGGCACGACCGAAGGGAAGCACTGACGTGGCACCAAGTTCACCCGGTGTTATGGGCTGACATCACGGATGTTGTAGGTGTTGGAGCCAAGCGTGTCACTTTCCATAAAAAAAAAAATGTTTTTTTTTATGGTTTTTGTTTTTATTACTTAGTTTTAGTTCTAGATGTTTCTTACCTACTGCATCTTCATGTGCCAACAATAAATAATATATTTCATTTCATAATATATTTTTACTGACAGGAATATTCATATTGTATCTACGGGCTGTTTGCGCACAGGATTGGCAGATGTCCGGTTTTGAACCGGACAGTCCGGCTTTTGAGGCTTGTGTCCGGTCTCCAAAATAATGAAAAACCGGATATGCAAACATACAGTTTTTCGTCATAAGTATATTTATTTTGTTCAGAACATTTTAATACTAATCTTTCTTCAATATTGCAAACAGTCCGATCAATTCAACCATAATACTCTCAACAATTGTTGGCTGCCTTTTATTTATTACCCTTTCATTTTCGATATAAAGTAAACATCATGAAACATTTTGTACTTCAAAATCAAAGGCCCTTTGATGAAAAATGTCCGTTTTTTTTTCAACTAAACCATCTAGCAACTAGACCGATACCGGCATGGCGATGGTAACGTCAACGGCACGGCAGCAGTGGATATAAAAATGTATGAAATGTCGTTACAGTAACGGCACGATGTTCGGGGAACGGCAACGGCATTTCATACACTTGTCACACTGCTGCCGTACCGTTGATGTGGCTTTATCATCTAGAGCGCAAGCATTCATTGGTCTTTCACTTGACACGATCAGCTAGATCAGCGGTTCTCAAACTTTTTTGGTGACGGAACCCTTTTGGAAAGCGAAATATTTGACGGAGCCCTAAAATAAACAAAAATTTGTTTATTTGTTTATTAATAATCATATTGAAAAACTGACTTATTTAAAAACTTATTTATTAAAAAGGTAGCCGGGAGTGGATGGATGAGAAGAGCGGAAGACCGCGTGTGGTGGCGTGCCTTGGGAGAGGCCTATGTACAGCAGTGGACCGATACAGGCTGATGATGAATCACATTACAGTGCAACAGTTCAGTTACTTACCTAATATTATAATATAAGAGAAAAAAAATAATTAAATATCTAATGGGAGGTATGAAACTGTAACGCCATGTTGTCTGCGCAGCCGAGCTGAATCGAGCCAGAGAGGAGAGGTGTATTTTTGATTTGTTTTTCTCGTATTCTCGCGGAGCCCCCACAGAGGTTCCGTGGAGCCCTAGGGCTCCGCGGAGCACACTTTGAGTATGGCTGAGCTAGATAATTAAACAGCGTTCGTGACCGTGCCCAATCTCGCACGGCACGTTTTCATGCATGCTATGTGCATGTCCTTGGGTTTGTAATTGCCAGGCATGCTTGCTGTGCAGTTGAAGATATTTTATATTTTAATCATGCGTAACATGATCAATTATGTTATGCATGATTAAAAAGTAAATAAAAGCATCAATGAAAGTGTGTGTCGCTTCCTTCGGGTAACAAGCAATACATGCAATATGGGGTTGATACCACCGCACTGAATGTAAGGTCGGTCGAAACGGCTATGTAAATAGTTTGTGGTTTCCGTCCAGTTCAGTGCAGCCGGCACGACCGAAAGGGAGCACTGACGTGGCACCAAATTCACCCGGTGTTATGGGCTGACATCACGGATGTTGTAGGTGATGTAGACAAACGTGTCAGTTTCCATAAAAAAAAAAATGGGGTAACATTGTATGAGACATGAATTCGACTAGTGGCCGCCTCCGGCTACAATGTATGATAAATACCACTATAGCCAATAAATAACTGTTGGACTTCACTTAACTGAAGGTGGTGAAAACGGGGGTAGGCCGTAAAATTTGTAAATAAGAAGAACAAATATTATAGGGCAGTGCCCAAACGGTCGATCGCGATCGACCGGTCGATCGCAAGGGGCTTTTAGGTCGATCGCTGAAAACATGTAGAGCAAGAGGTGACTCGTAGAAACATCGAAGAATTCATAATATTTTATGTGACTTAACATTTTCCGGGTGGTGTCGTCTTCCACAAGCACCGTAATAGTAACAAATATAAAGGAGGTAATGAACATAGTTTTCAATTTAAAAAAAATTAGTACAAATTATTTAACAACGAAAACCTTTAGTACAAGTGTCGATCTCACAAGCTTAAATTTTTTGTAGGTAGATCTTCATAGAAAAAAGTATGGGCACCACTGTATAGGGGAATGTCCGGATGAGTCGTTTTAACGCAATTCCGCCGTCCCCATTCTACCTTCGCACTATGCGTACTACGGGCAGGGGATGCACCCCTATACAATCGACCTACCACGGATTCTGTAGGTCTTTTATTCACAGAACCAGGAGAATGTGGAAGGCACTCCCTGCCCATCTATTTCCTCCCAAGTACAGCCTGGGGTTTTACAAAAGGGGTGTGAAAAGGCTCCTGTCAGGCCGAGATGGCATTCGTAATCCCCGTGCATCACAGAATATCCATGGGCATCGTTAGACACCTATTTGTAGGCGAAACGATGCCACATGTCGCGCTATCCATAAAAACAAGAAGTTTTTGGACTTCTAGGAATATGATGTGTGCTTATATAAACTTGAAACAAATGAGGAAAAAATTTGACAACCCAGCTCGATCCTTTATCCTCTTTATATGGGGTAGGTACTTAACACGTTGAACGCAGACCTGATTTGCGAACTTTCGAGATTGCACGAAAAAATTATTTGGCTATTTTGGAGTTTTTAGGAGTTCATTGTTTAATAAATAACCCTCCTTTTTGCTTCGCCCACTTTGGTAAAAACGTGACATAAATTGGAAAAACTAAGCTGTAATGAATGTTTTCTGACACCATGCGGTTCACTCTAGCGCTTTGAATAAATAGAAACTTGAAATCAGCAGCGTGGAAAAATTCAGTAGTTGGATGGGAAGAGCCGGCGCCACTGCCTGAATGCAACGATCATATTGGTCAACAGTGACCGGGTTGGCGTTCAATTTGTTATATAATTCTATATTCCATGTTTGCGCAATTGTCTGTTCTTATCAATTGTAGTAAATGCGCTTGGAGTGTTTCAATTGGTAGCCGTCCCGACCTCTACGGTGACCCCACCCAACCTTGACTGACTTTATTGGACTTCAGAGCTGCTTTTGTCTCTTTATTTGTGAACTTCATGAAGAAAAGGTGTTTTTGTGTTTTGAATGAATTGAAGTTTATTTAGTCACGTAACATTCACCATTTATTAAAAAAAAAAAAAATATAAAACGAAAACAAGAAAACGATAACAATAAAGAAACCAAAAGGAGAAAAGGAACCACCTCAGAATTTTTGCTGTAGGAGCGTGCCCTACATGCTTATCCTGGTGAGGCAACGTTGTCGAAATGTGCCTGATGTTTTACGCTATAGTGATAAATTGAACTAGATGTGAAAAAGAAACTTCACATAGATACATACACCGCACGCTGTATCCCGACAATCGAGGTAAGCAGAGTAATCGGTGTTGCGCTGCAAGCACTCTCGTAAAAAAACAATTAAAGAATAAACATTTGATGGATTCGGCGATAGATTACAGTTTCAATCAGCGGCGACTCCTCTCAGTTGGCGAGGTTGGCGCCGCCAAACCGAATAAAATGAATGACACCATTAATACAGAAGTATCAGGCTAAAATAAATGTGAAAAAATTTCGGAGTTATATTATTTATGTCATATAATCCACGATTAATAAGATAAAACGTCAATCCCGTACCCGTTACATAATTTGAAATTTCGCGCGCGTCAAACGCGGGCGACGACGAATGACGACACATCAAGGCATTCATTGGCCGGTTGGCTACATTTTGAAGCGCCATCGTATTCCATACAAGGCGGAAGCGACCGATGTCCCCCCCCCCCGTCCCGCGCGGACCCGCTGATCAGCCTTTCGAGTTGGCGCAGCGGGGAGTGCATTTAGTGACGCGGTAGCGAGTAGAGCGAGCTAGCGAGCGAGCTAGTGTGTGTGTGTGTTGCGTGTGTGGGTGTGTGCGCGCTGCGTCCACACGACGAGTATTCTTGTGCTGTGCGAAGTGGGATGCGATGCGACTAGCGAGCTAGGCTAGGTGTGTTGTGTGCGCGTGTGTGTGCGCATTGGCTCGCGAGTTGATAGCTGCATATATTCCGTTATGTAGGTATGGACTTTGTATGGAGGAATCCTGTGCAGTGTTGTTAAATTTAAAGTGATTTATTGGTAATTATAATGGCAAACTCCTACCGAGCTATCTACGGAGCACTCAAGGACAAGAGAGACTCAATAATTTGGCACTCTTACATATCTGGGGAAAAGGAGTTGCTAACAAAATTGAGGAAGAAAGAAGATTTTCACGATCGAGTCATCGAAAATTTCTTGTCTGTGGAACGAAGAGTGGACTTCATGTACAAATAAAATGTAACAATTCAAGCTTGTATGCCTGTCTCGTCGTCGTCGTGCCAGAGGAGACGTCGCTGTTGTCGGCTGCAACTCGACAGCTTTGACGTAACCAGTAGGTACCTATCTACAGACAAATAAATCGTAAGTGAGCAAAATAAATCATTTAAACTAAATATTATAAACTATCTATATCGTAATCGTCTTTCAGTTTTTGAACTCATTGTGGTAGAAATAAATTAACGCGTAGGTACCTAAGTTATGAAATTATGAAAAAAAAAAATCCTTAGCCAGAGCCAACCCAATATTCAGGACCAGGAGTCGCCGCTGGTTTCAATTAGAATACGAAAATTTAGTGTAGTATTTTCAGTCACGTTTATAAAACAATAACAGATTACTCAGTACTCACATACAAATTAAGAATTTACAATCATCGCTTCAGTCATAGGGACCATGCTAATGATCCCTATGGACGACTATTTTTATTTATAGTTAGATTTATTTTTATAGTTAATTTAGTTACTTTTAGGTCTAGATTTCATTATTTTTGTTTTTGTAAATGTGTGTTCAATAAATATAATCTTGTAAAAAGAATTTACAATATGAATAAAATACATAAGTAGTTAAAACTAAAGTAGAATAAATTAAGACTAAAAAAAATAACATAATGTTAAAGTAAAAAAAAATCCTCCAATTCGACCCCCAGCAGTACCCACACTGGCTGCGTAAAAAATTGTATTTGTTTAATGTACACTTCTTAAATTGTGAGAACAAAAACATCTTTTAACATTATTATTTTTCGTTAAGATTATTTATTTTCTAATTTGATTTGCTGTTGAGCTAATTTTTTTTTTTTTGTACAAATTTAAATTTAATCTTCGAGTAAATATTTTCTTATTAGATTTCATTTTTTAACATTGATAAATAAACAGTTGCATTTATACGATACTTCCATTGAGAATAAATTTGTTAAATAAATACATATATTTTATTAATCTTCTCTAAAATACCATCAACAAACTAAGTAAATATTTTAAACAAAGAAAAACTTACTCTGTTCAACTGGTCCATATTTCCAATACGAAGAATGTAGGTAGGTACACACTTGTGTAATAGACAAACTGACGTATGTGCTTCAACAAAGTCCAAGCGAACACCACAGACTGAACGAAACACGCATGGAACATCACACAATATACATTAAACCTCTTGACATAATGCCATATTCACATATACCTATATATGTAACAGTAGAATATCTGTGGTCGCTATCTGTACATTAGTATGGAACAATAATAACGTTTTACGAAAATTATACTGGTATTATCAGCATTTCCTCAACTTTTAGACTAAGAGAATGTACTATTTTTTTAACACCACAACAAAACCTAAAGTAAGTAAGCGTTATGATATGAATGTATTTGGTAAAATATAGATATTTAAGGTAAGTTATTATTGGTATTCTTCAAATCTTCTGTATGATAAATAAATACTTTATCGCGAAAACAAATTGTCAAAAACTTGTATATTTATATATATAGGTACTGCGTTGGGCTGCCTTCGGAAAGTTAAAATTCGGCCTGAGGTCTGACCTTCCGCAAAATTTATAGACCCGTATATTATGACCAGTGTGTCCTCTCGGTATGACGTACGGGTGTGAAACGTGGACTCTACAGTCGATGTTGTCCAACGGTTAAAGTTGCCCAGCAAGCAATGGAGCGAGCGTGATATGGTGCATAACGAGATAATCTACCGACGCACCAAAGTAGTCAATATTCGACACCAGGTGGCTAAGCTCAAGTGGCAGTGGGCTGGGCGCGATAGCCGAAGAAACGACGACCGTTGGAGTAACCATGTCCTACACCGGTGTGTGGCCGTGGACAGGAAAACGTGGGGAGACCACCTGGCAGGTGGGACGACGATATGAAGTACGTCGTCGTCGACGGAAAGCAGTGGTTCTGTACCGCTGAAGGCCGGGAGGACTGGAAGAAAATTGGAGAGGCGTATGTCCAACAGTGGACACATACACGCTGACTGACTGACTGACTTATATATCTTTACCTTTAATAAAATCCAACGTCTGCTTTCTGTATGTATGTATGTATGTCTGTCTGTCCGCTTATAACTCGAGAATCACTGAACCAATATTAATAAAAAAAAAATCTACGCATAGCTTGATTCTTCCCATCAACTATAGGCTACTTACTATTAAGCTAAATGACTTATGAGGTTAGCAGAGAAGTCAAATATGAGAGCGGGCGGAGCCGCGGGCACAGCTAGTATTATAATATATTATATATTATATTATGTATATTTTTATTGCCTATCCTCCAGAGCAAGGATATGATAATGATTCAATCGGTTTGTATTTTTACTCTCAACAAGAAGAGACAGAGATCCATCAGAGGCCAGTCTGTTGGGGTGAGCTGCCAGTCGCTTTTTGTACTTTCTGTTTGATTGTCTTATATCGCAGACGAAAGTAACTGATTTGATGACTGTGGGCATCGAGAGATACTCGTGGTCCTCCCGAGTTTTATTTTTTTTGTGATCCAGGGAACGCCTGCGATGTCTCTGAGAACTTTGTTCTGGAACCTTTGTAGAATCTCCACATTGCTCTTACTGGCGGTCCTCTCCCCACAGCTGAATACCGTTGGTAATAGGTAGGTCCTAATTTATATACAATCTAATTTGAGAACCATCTCTCGTTCTATTAGAGCTAATGACAAGTTCGTTGCGTTAAGCCTACGCACTTTTATCTAAAGTTATCAAACTTTGGGCTATTATTATTATAAATTAAGCTATTATTAATTACTAAAATTAAATACATACCTATAGGTGTAGATTTTTCGGTATAGGTAATTCATACAATTTGTTTTTGTATGCAGATATAATTTCACAACTTTTCCTCACGGTGTATTTCTTCACTAGGAAATATTTAACGTTGTTATAATTTTTTTGCAATAGTGGGGAATAGACTAACAACACGTGCCACAGTGGGGAATAGACTAACGACACATGCCACAATTTTGCTATACTTACATTGCATTAATATTGTAATCAAATATCATATTGTGTAAAAATGTGTAGAAACCACCAAAAGCTAGGCTGGTTCAAAAATTTTTCAAGTTTCAATAAATGTATCAAATGTATAAAATAACATTTGGGATAACGACCTCGGTGCATAGTAAGCAAGCTTGGACCAGAATTATAACATGTTTAAAATACACGTTTTTAACACATTTAAACATGATTAAACACTTTCACAGCATGTTGTAGGTACAGTGTACAATGAGTGTTTAAAATACAACTAAAAGCTAGGATGGTTCAAAGCATGCTTAACATTACAAAATACTTGCCAATCCCGATAAAATGTAATATAGAAATAAAATAAGTATTGTTTGAAACTCCAGGACATTTTCCACATGCAGCTATCTATAGGTGTGAACCAATTCTATACTTTATCTATGAGTAAACAAATAAGGTATGAATTATATCTCAACTGAATTCCCTTACCGCTGCTTTGAGGCGGTTGTTGTCCTCCTGTAATGTTACAATTAGTTACGTTTTTGACATGTCCAGAAAGTAACCACGCGCAACTTCAAGGAAATACTAGAGTCCACAATTTATTCGATTGCAGATAGACCGGTCAAACGAGGAGACAGAACAAAGTGTGACAGGTACAGTTCTAGGCAGAAAATATAAAAACCGCCTTCAAAAATGTATGAAAAAAAAAACCCTAGAGTTGAAGGTGGTCGGTTAATTTTGCTTGCTTTAGCACCGCCTTCAACTCTAGGGTTAGATTTTTTTTTTATTTCATACATTTTTGAAGATGGTTTTTATATTTTTTTAAATAGTTTTTTATTTCACAGTTTTTTTTAGTAATTTTTTGCTATTATACTCGGCGGAATCGCTTTCCAATCCGATCTTGACCAAATTAAAATGGGAAGCACCAGCTTTCAAATAAAAACAATAATTTTCTAAATCGGTTCACCCAGTCGAAAGTTCTGAGGTAACAAACATAAAAAAAAATATAGTCTAATCGAGAACCTCCTCCTTTTTTTGAAGTCGGTTAAAAATAATGCGTGTCGAGCTTTAGAGACAATCGGGTTAAAGAGCATTCTCCCTGTGACACAGAGACGTGCGAGTTCGTGCGACAGGGACGATGCTCTACAACCGGATGGTCTCTTTCTGAATCACGACACGCATTATTTGTTGCCGTGAACTGTACCATGTGTTGTTGTTGTTGTTGTTGTTGTTAGGTTTGGGGTTGGCTCTAGGCCTGCAAACTAATCCCGCTTGGTTGGGGACCTTCGTGCAAAACCCCGCAGGCTCCAGCTACCCCAGCCAGCCTATGTCTTCCATGAAAGCCACAAGTCGACCGGGGTGTCTGCAGACCGCCGCAACGGAAGATGGGGAGCGGAGTATGTCCCTTCGTTGGTTGTCAAGCACACTGCACTCCAACAAAACATGCTCGGCCGTTTCATCCGTCGCCAAGCATCCTCTGCATAGTGGACTATCCGTAATACCCATCGTGTGTAGATGTTTATTTAGTGAGCAGTGACCGCTCATCAGACCAACGGCTATTTTTAGCTTAGCCCGGGCCAGGTTGATAAGCTTCCGAGCCAGCCTTCGGTCTGGTTTAGGAAGGGCAGCTCTCGACTGTCTGCACTCTGAGAGGCCCTTCCATCTGTCCCTGTGTTTCCGTGATGTCGACGCGTGCAACCAAGATCTCTGTGTGCTCGCTGACGGCATTATCACGGGTTCCGCTCCTATAGGTATAGTTCTGGATCCTCTTCGGGCGAGGTCATCAGCGCTGTCATTTCCGTCGTCTTCGTTGTGGCCTTTTATCCACTGGAGGATCACCTTGTTATTATTACCTGCAACCTTCTCCAGGGCTCCACGACATTGTAGCACTAGGCCTGAGGTACACCTCTTGCTCTTCAGTGCCATAAGAGTCGCTGCGCTATCTGAGAGTATCTTGATAATGTACCCTGATACGCCCATCTCAGTCACAGCGGTTGCCGCCTGAAGCACCCCGATTACTTCCGTTTGGAAAACGGTTGAGTGTGCACCAAGTGGTACTGATCTGTTGATGTTCAGCTCCAGTGAGAAAATGCCCGCACCGGTTCCGCTGCTTGTCCGTGACCCGTCTGTGAAGATTCTGAGTTCCGTCTCACTAGATGGGCCAGGGGTTTTTGGTCCTATTATGACCTCGAAATGTTTTTCGAAGACGTGGGTGGTGGGTATCCGATCGGAACCTGCCCTTAATAGGGGTAGTTCATTGCACATAGTGTTCAGGACACTTGTGTGCTTTACCGGTTCGTCCCCTTTCCATAGTCCTAGCGCATTGAGCCTTAGTGCGGACGCCGCTGCCTCCTGTCTGACAAATAGGTCCAGCGGCGTCAGACAGAGCATGGCTTCAATGGCGGCCGTGGGTGTTGTGCGCATACAGCCCGTAATGCCTATGCAGGCAAGCCTCTGCAGCTTCTCTAATTGCATCGTTGTGGTCCGCAGTTTGGATCTGGGCCACCAGACCACGGCTCCGTAAGATAGCATCGGTCTCACTATGGCAGTGTACATCCACTGAGTAATTTTGGGGGTTACACCCCACGTTTTTCCCAGCAGCCTGCGACACTGCCAGAATGAGACGGTTGCTTTTTGTATTTTTTGGTCCAAGTGCCTACTCCAGTTGAGTTTATTGTCAAGAATAATGCCCAGATACTTGACTTGCTCTGACATTGTTAGCATTGTCCCATTAAGCGTCGGGTATCTAAGGTTCCCGAGCTTCCTTTTGTTCGTGAAGAGAACCATCTCTGTCTTCTTCGCGTTCACCGACAGAGATTGTTCCTTGCACCAGTCCTCAATGATCTTGAGAGCCCCTTGCATCACTTCACACAGTATCGTTTCGAAGCTCCCATTTATGAGGATGGCAATGTCATCCGCATAGCCGACCGTGTAGTACCCGGCCTCGTTTAGGCGCCTTAAGAGGCCGTCCACCACAAAGTCCCACAACAGCGGTGACAACACCCCTCCCTGTGGGCAGCCTCTAGCGACTAGAGCCCTCGTTGTGTCTGCCACCGTCACTTGAACCGCTCTGAGCTTCAGCATGTTTTCTATCCAGCCACTGATTGTGGAATCAACACCATACTGTGTCAGAGCCTGCCCAATACTTCCGAAGGTCGTTTTATCGAACGCGCCCTCTATGTCGATGAAGACGCCTACCATGTGTTGTACCCAATCATGTCTAGTGCCATAAAAAAAAAACAGTAAGTGCAAGTTTACAATCAAGGTTCCATTTTTTTTATGGAACCTCACACGTTTGGCTACATCACCTACAACATCCGTGATGTCAGCCCATAACACCGGGTGAACTAGGTGCCATGTCAGTGCTTCCCTTCATTTCATGTCGGCTATACTGAACTGGACTGAAAACACGAACTATTTACATAGCCGTTTAGACCGACGTTTCATTCAGTGCGGTGGTATCAACCCGGGCGGGATAAACCCTGCGACCTAGTAAGGTGAGAAGGGAAGGGACCTACAGTTTTATGTGGAATCCGAACCACGTTCAGCCTCCAACGGTCGAGCGGTCAACCATCCAAGTACTGACCGCTCTCAGGGTTTCTTAACAACAGTCGACCAACCGCACCACTGAGCTACCAAGGCTGAGAAACCTACCATACCTACCCGGAGAAATGATTTCACTGTACGGGTGTTCTCCCGGTTCTGTGGACATTATATTCCTAATGCTGAATTATAAAAATAAACGATGAAAGTGTGCAGATTGCTTATCTCCTAGTCATGTAGTGGGCTCTAGTCGGGTTGCTGGCTATGCTGTAGCAAAAGGCTAACACAATTTGTACAAAACTGTACGTCCCTTCCCTTCTTACCTTACTAGGTGGTAGGGTTTATCCCGCCCGGGTCGGTACCACCGCACTGAATGAAACGTCGGCTGAAACGGCTTTGTAAATAGTTCGTGTTTTCTGTTCAGTTCAGTGTAGCCGAAATGAAATAAAGGGAAGCACTGACATGGCACCTAGTTCACCCGGTGTTATGGGCTGACATCACGGATGTTGTAGGTGATGTAGCCAATATTGTCAGTTAACGTAATGCATGCTGGAGAACTACACAGAGCGGCCGCTCGCCAGTCCCGACCTCGATTAACACCCTAATCTATTGCCAATGGGCCCAGATGTGTTTGGTAAAGCCATCGCAAGCTCAATGCGACACCTTCCTCCGTTGCCTTTGCTGTGTTCACTCTCGGAGTGTGGGGGCAGGACACTGAAGACCTCGTGAAGCAGCTACGTCAGCTGTTTATTGAAACGACGTGCCAAAGCGTTCCCCACGCAACACATAAACCTGGCCACTCAGCAGGAGAACGCGGCGGCCGTCCTCGGGACGATGAGTGATGTTCCGAGGATTCATGAATATTTTAGCTTAAATTATCTTCAAAAATGAAAAAGAAAAAAAAAATTACTATCTTAGATTTGTTGCAGAATTTTGAAACCGCTATACTTATTTGTTTTCCTATGATCTTCCATCAATAAATAATCTATGCTTTTGCTTTTTTTTATTTTTCATTATACCTATAGGTACTTTATTGTATTGGGTCAACGTTGGGTGGTCAGTCAGTGGTCACCCATCTAAAGTTGGGCGGTGCGCAGACGCTGCCTATGCGTTGCAGCTCGCAGCACCGACATAACGATGTTGGAAAAAAGGTTTGCAGTTTTATCTTATAAAAACCAACACGTTGCGTGTTCTATGACCAATTTTAGAAATAATGGAATCCAGCATTTCTTGTACATCCATTGATCCTGCATTTTTTAAAACCTTATTCAAATGATAAGACTATTCTATCTACAGCCCGCTCCCATCGACCTCTAAATACAGACAAGGTCAAGAGATCAGATAACACGCTCCTTGCTCTGCTACAAACCATACATACATACTATGGCGACGATACGATTTAAACACAGTGATAGATAGGTAATACCTTCTTATCTCCTTCTCCGGTGTCACCCATTTCTTGAACTTGTATCGTATGCGGTTGTAAAGTAAGATAATAAAAGTATTGTTGGCAAACAAAATGTTCAGTTTGCAGGCGGGCAGCGGCAGTGTTGCCAACTCAAATTTTGAAATTCTCCTAGATTGACTTCGAAAATCTCCTAAAAATCTCCTAGAAAATTTTCGTCCTCCTAAAAAATTCTCCTGTTATTCAAATTATAAAAATTTCACTACATTTTTTGTGTTCTTATACGTACGGGACCATTTTACTAAGCCTAGGCTGTCTCTCCGTCCATCTGTCTGTCTTACCTGTGAAGAGGTGTATCTTTTGCACCCTGAAAACCGGTCAAGTTCGAGTCGAACTCGCGCACCGAGGGTTCTCTGTCAGTCAGTCAGTCGGTCAGCGTGTAAGCGTCTACTGCTGGACATACACCTTCAATTTTCCTCCAGTCTCTCGGCCTTCAGCGGTACGGACCACTGCTTTCAGCCGACATACTTCATGTCGGCGTCCCACTTGGCGGGTGGTCTTCCACACTCCATTTTCCTGTCCACGCCCTCCAATGTACGTTACTCCAACGGTCGTCGTCCCTTCAGCTAACGTGCCCAGCCCACTGCCATTTTAGCTTATCCACCTGGTTTCCAATATCGATTACTTTGGTGCGTCGGCGGATTGCCTCATTCATTAGTCATTCATTTCATTACGCACCATTTCGCCTAGCTATACTCCCAGGCCACCCCAGCATGGCTAGTTCCATCGCTCGCTGGACAACTTTTGAAAACAACTACTTATAGTCAGAGCTCACGTTTCACCCCCGTACTTCATAAATGGTAGGACGCGCTGGTCATAATATATACAGGTTAGACCTCCGGGTGAATTTTAAATTTCCGAGGCAGGCCTACTCAGTTGAGTTCCTCCCTCGACCTCCTTAAGGAGACCTTGTCTACCAAGCAGTATTTAACCGAGATATACGTACATACTCTTCCTTCAATCGGTTCTATCACTTCTCCGCCAATAATGATTTGTCCTCCCGTCATAACCACGATTGCCATTGTAACCACCACGTAATTCGTCTGTTTTAATTATTTGTTTTTTTTTTTAGTTTTTAACCACATCAAGTTTGACACTTGTACGTATTACCGTTTTTACGTTAGAGCAAAACCAAACAAAAAAAAATTTTTTCTAGAAAAAAACACCTTTCTTGTATGGGGAAGCCCTTAATTTTAATTTATTTTTCTTATTATTTGATAGGATGTCCGCCAATAATAAATAACACATGATCTGTGAAAATCACAACCAGCTACCTATTACGGTACAAAAGTTACAAACGATAAAGTAGTGCGGACTGACGAACAGACTGTCGACGTAGGCCTAGTAATACCACAGATTACTTAATAGTAATACTACTGATTATTACAAAGAATACATGTAAATAACAATAACAAAGGCCCGCCCAGTAGCCGGCTTGTTGGTCGATCAATGCGCGCACACACTCACAGAGTGGCACATTATCCTAAACTTTGCTCTTATCAAAAAACAAATCCTATCGTATATTGTGTGACTTGAAAGGTTGGTTGATTCACATACAGTTCATTCATTGTGTTGTCACCGTACATACCGACATATTTGTTTGTTACTAGTAAATATATGTTTCTCACTCCTAAATCTTCTCCTGTAATGATTTTCTTTCTCCTAGATTTTCTCCTACTCTCCTGACAGGCAAAAACTTCTCCTAACACCGCCGAAATTCTCCTGAATCTAGGAGAAAATCTCCTAACATGGCAACACTGGGCAGCGGTGCAGTCAGCGTCAGTGTTGCCAACTCAAATTTTGAAATTCTCCTAGATTGATTTCGAAAATCTCCTAAAAATCTCCTAGAAAATTTTCGTCATCCTAAAAAATTCTCCTGTTCTTCAAATTATAAAAATTTCACCACATTTTTAGTGTTCCTTATACGTAAGGGACCATTTTACTAAGCCTAGGCCGTCTGTCCGTCCGTCTGTCTGTCTTACCTGTAAAGAGCAGTATCTTTTGCACCCTGAAAACCGGTCAAGTGCGAGTCGAACTCGCGCACCGAGAGTTCTCTGTCAGTCAGTCAGTCGGTCAGCGTGTAAGCGCCTACTGCTGGACATACGCCTTCAATTTTCCTCCAGTCTCTCGGCCTTCAGCGGTACGGACCACTGCTTTCCGCCGACATACTTCATGTCGGCGTCCCACCTGGCGGGTGGTCTCGCACACTCCATTTTCCTGTCCACGGCCGCCAATGTAGTACATGGTTACTCCAACGGTCGTCGTCCCCTCATTCATTAGTCATTCATTACGCACCATTTCGCCTAGCTATACTCCCATGCCAGCCCAGCATTGCTAGTTCCATCGCTCGCTGGGCAACTTTTGAAAACAACTTTAGTCAGAGTTCACGTTTCACACCCGTACGTCATAAACGGTAGGACGCGCTGGTCATAATATATACAGGTTAGACCTCGGGGCGAATTTTAAATTTCTGAGGCAGCCATACTCAGTTGAATTCCTCCCTCGACCTTCTTAAGGAGACCTTGTCTACCAAGCAGTATTTAACCGAGATATACGTACATACTCTTCCTTCAATATGTTCTATCACTTCTCCGCCAATAATGATTTGTCCCCCCGTCATAACCACGATTGCCATTTTAACCACCACGTAATTCGTCTGTTTTAATTATTTGTTTTTTTTTTTAGTTTTTAACCACACCAAGTTTGACACTTGTACGTATTACCGTTTTTACGTTAGAGCAAAACCAAACAAAAAATATTTTTTTTTAGAAAAAAAAACGTTTCTTTTATGGAGAAGCCCTTAATTTTATTTTGTTTTTCTTATTATTTAATAGGATGTCCGCCAATAATAAATAACACATGATCTGTGAAAATCACAACCAGCTACCTATTACGGTACAAAAGATACAGCCGTTAACGTAGTGCGGACTGACGGACAGACTATCGATGTAGGCTCAGTAATACTACTGATTATTACAAAGAATACATGTAAATAACATTGATTGATAACAAAGTGTTCGTTCGGTTAGGCCCGCCTGGTAGTCGCTTGTCGGTCGATCAATGCACGCACACACTCACAGAGTGTCACATTATCCTATCTAAAGAGCAAGAAGGGGAACCTTGCTCTTATTAAAAGACAAATCCTATCGTATATTGTGTGACTTGAGAGGTTGGTTGATTCACAAACAGTTCATTCATTGTGTTGTCACCGTACATACCGAAATATTTGTTTGTTACTTACTAGTAAATATATGTTTCTCACTCCTAAATCTTCTCCTGTAATGATTTTCTTTCTCCTAGATTTTCTCCTACTCTCCTGACAGGCAAAAACTTCTCCTAACACCGCTGAAATTCTCCTGAATCTAGGAGAAAATCTCCTAACATGGCAACACTGGTCAGCGTTTTATTTTACGTGACGTTTGTTTGACAGCGGGTAGTTATTAAACTGTCAGTTTAAAAACTACAATGTCGATTTTTCGGAAAAAAATATCTAAGTATTTAATTGACAATTTTATAACGTCCTTGATTTGACCATGGCATAACGTAATTAGATAATATATCTCGTACATAATAATCAAAGAGTTTGTATTACGTCGCTGCGCTCCGACGTAATAAAAACTCTTTGATAATAATTTTATCAAGGCAGTGTTAGGTAAGCTCTTTGTGTTAGGTAGGATTTGTCAGGTTTTTATAAGTCAATGGATTTGTCCCTTCCGTATGTCATATTGAACAGCGATAACCTATATTGAAACATTTTTTTTATCCATACATTGAAAGACAGACTGCATTTATTTGCCGGCAGTTTATTGAAATGGAATCTACAATCTACATCTAGATCGTGGACCAGGAAATGTTATTATTATCATTGATTATTATATACAAAAACAATGTAAAAACATTTAGAGATAAAAATCTAGTACTAGGTATATGCTTATTGCTTTCTGAATTACCCAAATAGGTCCAGCCAGACTTTTAGGAAATATTGTATTTGAGTCACATTTGAGTATACATCACCGAGCCTACAGTCCGTTCACAGTTATTTATTTTACCTCTGGCTATAAAGTTGGCTAACCTGAGCTCTGTGTCGCCATATTCGATTTATACGATTTCCCTGTAAATATTCCTGGAGTTTACTTAATTCACCTGGGTATTACTTTATCGTAGCTTAGAAGTTTAATTCTTAAATCGCAAATGTGAGTACTTTAAAAACTAATAATATTAAGAAGAAAAGCTGTCAGACTGACAGGGGTAAATTTTTTTTCTGAAAGTTTCAAAAAAATTAAATTTTATAAAACCGGTTACCGGCAGCCTCGGCAGTAGATTACCGGCGACACCGCCTCAGCGCCTCACCACCCCGCTGTGTCAGAGGAGGGACAATTGACGTCGCGCGTCCCAGTCAACACGCCTCGCCCTCCTCGCAGTGTGGCCGGATCCAGTGACAAGACCTGCTGCTTTTTTCGCAACCAGCGCACCCAATCCACCACGGTTCGCTGATCCATCGCCCGCGTCTGCCGGTGAGGATGACGAATCAGGGACACGCCCCGCCACACCAGCTACGACGGTACGAAGTCCGCCGCCACCGGTTAGCTTGGGGCTATCGCGGCCCTGTGTCGCGCTTGCAGCCTCCGCTACCGGGGTGCAGCGCCGTGCGCAACAGCGACGCACGCAAGAGGGCCAACAAAGATAGAAGAGCTGTGTGACGTCGCCCCGCAGTCCGACGGATACGGAGCTCTCCGGGATGGGGGTGGTGGTGGCCTACGTGTCTAGTACCACCACCTATCGCTCGTAGCTTGTCTCGCGTCGTCCCGGAGAGCTCCGTAGTCACGGCCTGCACCCACCGGCGTGCTTGGAGGCCTGCCTCCCGCCGCTGGCGGATATTTACCGTTTTTATTTAGATTTTTATTAATTTTGTGTATTTTTATAAGTTTTTGTAGAATATAAAATATGTAAAATTAATTTAAGTACATGATAAAAATGAGAAAATAAAGATTAATTATCAATATAAACTTTGAATTTATGCCATCTACATATCAAAGCGCATACTACAACGTTGCAACACCTACCTAACTGCGAATCTCACCTACTGGTGACCGAATTCACTTCACTAGTACATGACCGATTTAGCCGGGTGGTTTAAGACGTCTGGTCGGTCACACAATATTGGTGGCAGGGACCGCGGGTTCGAGGCTCGCAAAAGACGGACAAATATATTTTGTATTTCCTACTCTCCTTATATGCCTCTCTATCGCTTGTTACGCGCTCTCGCTTGCACACACAGGTTTAGATGGAACGTGACACTGTGTGCAGCCGGTGTTCATCAATTTATAAGACGTGACGTCATCACGTCAAAAACTACAGATTATTTTACATATAATTTGATTTATTTTGAATACGAATGATCCAGGCGGATATCTAATTGTGAAAAATCACTATCTGATGAACACGAATCATCAAAATTACTGTCAGATTCTGTATCAGACTCGTCATTCAATTCATAAACTTGTCAAGTGCCGCGTCCATACATCGATCCGTTTCACAAAACCTATCTTCAATGTGGCGCACATTTTCGCATTGCTATCAATCTTCTATCTTTGTCCTACTACCTAATAAAGATGCACAATATATATAATTTTATTTTCCACTACTAAGGGAATATATACATAGCAGGTAACATTTTTCACGATTTAGCACACAATGCCAACCTAGCGGGAAAATAAAGTAACACATGTCAGAGGTAAAATAACTGTGAACGATCTACCTATACTTATTATTTATTTATTATAGAGCGTTCCATATAAAAGTTCCCTTCGCCGTTATGTTGGCTCCACTGTCTATCTGTCAAAACGGCCTTGAGGGTTGCTATGTGTACAGATTTACCCGTAATTATCAGTATTTACAGTATTTTTTGTACGGTAAATACCGATTACATTACAATCTGGCAACAGGAATTTAAGCACTGACAGTAACACTGGCAGTGGAGCCAACATAACGGCGAAGGGAACTTTTAGTTGGAACGCTCTCTACACCGTTACGTACCTAGTGAAGTAAAGATAGGACAAATGAGCAAGAACACTCTAGAGATAAAACGTGAATTGCCTCTAGTGCGAAAGAAACAAGCTAGCTAACCTAGCTAGCTAGCTTGAATTAGGCTAGCTATATTATTTTTTATAGAATGTAAATCGTATGTGTTAGAACGAGACAGCGCTAGACTAAAGTTTTTGTCATTAGTGACATTTCGTCCGCGGACATAACTTTTTCGCTGTCTCCAGATTTGGAGAAAGGCGCCACTGGCGCCAGTGTAAAATTTTGGCCTGTATCCATTGAACTATATAAAACAACAAGAAGCACCATCAGCTTTCCTCTGCGTTAGATAGAATACCCGACTGAGCTGTCAGTTTCGATTCATCCGTCAAAGCGTTCGCGCGTGTTTGTTTGCCCAATATATAGGTACCTACAAACTGCTCTATGGTCGTGGAGTTATGCCGTCGTGTGGGGTGAAAAAATTTAAAAACTAAAGCCAAGACGGAAAATGGAATCACATATTAGATATTACAGATAATCTATCAAAATTTTGTGAAATGGCATTTTATTTTATATATATATTTGTCCATATTTGTGTCGAGGTAAGCACACCTCGACACAAATGTGGCCGGGCCGGTCCGACATTGAACGACACAACTAACGAAAAAGCCGGTATCTCTTTCTAGCATACGCATATCCTATTGAAGTACCTCACTATCGGTCTCTGTCAGTCATGCATTTCTGGTATGAGTGGTTGTATCGTGTGCACCACCGGTGTAGGTTCTCTCGTCTTCCAAGCTAACCCTGTCGATCATCTACATGCAATATTGTAGCTAGTGGTTCAAATGTGACCATACATGTCCAACGCCTAGTTAATGTAGTTGTCGTGTATAGTAGACTGACAGTTAAGCTGTCACTAAATGACAGCCAGCGACGTGTTTATGCCTACTAACATACAAACGATACTGTATACTAACAATTCCCATGTTATAAAATATATATTAAAATTTATAAAATGTAATGACGTAAGACTGTAATTAATTATATATAAATATATGTATAATGTTTTAGTTATTTATTTTCATCTTCTTATTTACAACTAAGTATGTGTCTTCCAGAATTTGTGCATGCAAACTAGTAACTTCAAATGCTTCGTTCCTTTCAACATTATTTTGTTTTATTATATTATAAAAAATAATCACAAATTTATACCGTGCAACTCCGTCACTGGATACTGGCAGTAATAAACGAATTTCCTATTCGTTTGGTTGCCACTATTTAAAAAAAGAAGAAGAAGAAGACGTGTTTATGTGCGAGCAAGACGGGGAGCATAAAATCGTAAGCGCGCCATCCGTGACCGAGAAGGAGATGCCGATAGTTGGTGTGGCAAGGACGGAAAAATGAACAATCTGCATGAAGGAAATTGTAAATTTTCGTGAGTTGTGTGTGGAAAATAATTGTATATTGAAGGCATTTTCTTTATTGCTTTGATTTGATGTCAGAACGATTTACAGTGATGTGTTTATTATAGTTATACTTAAAAGATAATTTGTACGGTGATAAAATAATAAACAAATACTCGAATGATGGAAAATTCAAATCGCGTGGTAGCAACCCTAGCAGCAGGAGGCTCGCTGTCGCACGCACATTTCATAAGCGCCGTTTACACTATGTCACTATGGATGTACATCCATAGTGAATCATCCAAAGTGAAGATGAACATTGAACGTTTGTTTGTTTACACATGTTCAATTTTCATTGTGGATGAACATCCATTCTGTAGTAAAAATATCGCGGGTTCGTAATGAATTCGTGCGTGCTGAAATACATATAATTTCTGTAGGATTGTTAGATGAATGTAATAAAATTATTAAAAAAAAACAAAGTTTATAGGGTTCCCCCTTTCGATACTTTTTGAGTATTCCTAACACTTTGTGTTCCAGAAACACTCTTATCGATGGTAGAACACTAAACATATTGGCATGTGTTTATCTTGCCACTTGAAAGATTTTTTTCAAGTTTCAACAGTTGTCCTGCGTATTCACTAAAATGAGGCTGGTCTGTTTAGACTTGTCCCGCACTGTCACTATCGTTGAATCATCCGTTCGATGAAGATTGCTTTCAACAAAAGTAGGTAGAGGGTCTACTTCGTTCATCGTTCAACTTGGATGTTCACTCTGGTTGAACTCGCATTGAAACTCAATTTACACTTATCACTTTGGATGATTTTCATCCGGGTTGTACCTCCAAAGTGATAAATGTAAACGGGCCTTAAGGAGTTTTGTTTGGCCTGATGATGCGTCTATAGTTTTATATGGTCGAAGCCTGTATCAAAGAAGATAATGTAACTAAAATAGCATTGGATGAATGGATTTACTTTTATCGATGTGCGCGAAACAATGAGTGGGTGGGTGATTCTTCAAAATCGTATTATGTTAACATTCAAGCCCATAATAAAGAAAGGGCAAAGTATTAAACCATTACATTAATATGTAATGATTGACTGAACATACCTCTAGTGGACGACGGAAAAAATGTGCGTCTATTGAAGGTAAATATTGCCTAAAAATTTAAAAAACCCTGCTAAATGTCATTCAACGTCGCGTTCACAACGTAAGCTTTTCTAATGAAACCTGTGTTATTAAAAATCTATACATAAATAATGCATTTAGCTATTAACTTTAGCATTAGTAAATTATGTTCTCTATAAAAAGTAATAAATACTGTCATATTACAAAATAGAACTACGTTATTTATTAAATTAAACATTTGTCACGCAAATATCATCATTGTTCGCAAATGTTATGGTTCACTTCATAACTCTGTAGATAGTTGCGCCATCGAGCCACTCTATGCGCGGGCGGCTCCCCGCACGCTTCACCAGCAGTCGTCGCAACGCATTCGAGCGGTGAGCACGTGCCAGACGTTGTAATAATTAATTAAGTAGCGTTCTCCGGTGTTTATTCTCTTCTCCCATCATTCAACAAACCCTGGATATTCAGGTATGCATTACTAACATTAATTAAAATTTTATCACTTCTTGTAATAACCTTTTGCGTGCATTTATTTTGTTTCATACAGTTCTGTCAATATTTATTAGAAGCAAGTTACAAAGTGATTTACACTTTTTTATCATTCAACGTTAGATCATTCATCGCCGTTTGTGCTGGAAACGTAATGACGAATCATGGAACCTAATGATAAATAGAGGAGTTGAATGATATTCTGTGGAGCCTAATGATGACATCACATATCATTAATATCATAAACGCGAAAGTATATGTATTTATTTATTTGTTTGTTCTCTTTCACGCCTAAACGGCTGAACGGATTTTAACGAAAGTTTGTATAGTGACAGTTTCTGGGTAAAATAATACATTAAAAAACGGTCAAGTGCAGGTCAAACTCGCGTGGAGAGGGTTCCGTACCATTCCGTTTTATTTGAGAACTATAAGACTTAAGACTTTAGTTTAGGTTTTACTGTAAACTATAAGAGAGGCCCTACATTCTCTCTATGTCAACTCAACCCTAAATTCAACTTTCAACTCAACTCTCGACTCAATCCTCAACTCAACTCTCGGCTCAACCCTCAATTCAACCTAACTCTCAACTCGACTCTCGACTCCACTCTTGACTCAACTATCGACACAACCCTCAATTCAACTCAACTCTCAACTCAACTCTCAACTCAACTCTCGACTCCACTCTCGACTCAACTCTCGACACAACCCTCAATTCAACTCAACTTTCCTCTCGACGTCGAGAATTGAGTTGAGAGTTGTGTCGAGGGTGGAGTCGAGAGTTGAGTTGAGAGTTGTGTCGAGAGTAGAGTCGAGAGTTGAGTTGAAAGTTGAGTTGAATGAAGGGTTGAGTCGAGAGTTGAGTCGAGGGGAGAGTTGAGTTGAATTGGGGGTTGTATCGAGCGTTGAGTCGAGAGTGGAGTCGAGAGTCGCAAATTCGTCACCGAAAAAGACATATGATCACCAACTTTTTGGAAGAGTAATTGCACAAGAATTAGAGGGCATTCCAGAAACAATGAGGAGAAAAGCTATGATAAAGATGTTAGAAGTTTTGGATGAAATTAATGAGTAATGTTACAATTAATGACGCTATAATAATTTGAGAGAATATGACAGTATTACTTATTTGTTGATAGATAGACTGCTTCCAGAAATAATAAATAATTAAATGTAATTAATAATGTGTGTAGTTAAGAACCGTAGCTTATATGCTTTATTAAGGACCGTTTAGAGAACCGCTACTACAGCAATAAAACAAAATGAAACTGAAAAAAAATGCCAATATGAAACCAGTTCTGCCAATAGCAAACGATTTGGGTTCTATAATTGGTTTAGAAACGCAATCTATTTGGCAGATACGCTTCTTTTTTTCGTCTCTTAATTATACATCAAAAATGTGTATGCTAGTTAATTTCTTTGGTTTTAGTGTTTTGCGAATTTGCAACTACAATAACACTTATTCACATGCGTCATACTTCTTTTAACAATCTTTATATTAGAAATAATAAAACACATATTTCTATATACAACAAAGGCTGTTTCTGAAATTACTTGCATACATTCATCTGTAACGGCAAGCGTGGATCTGTTATAAAATATGTTTATGTTTTGTTTTTCAAGGTAAAAGAAAGGCTACAACGAAAAAATATGAAAGGTTGAGGAAGAAGCGCCGTTATGCCGAAATTGAAAGTGATCCTGAACTGTATGCTGTTGAGAATGAGAGACAGAGAGCAAATTATTTGAAAACAATAGAACAAAAAAAAAACAAGAACATTGCAGAAAAGTCTCCGAGAGAGCAAAGGCAGCAGCGTAATAAATGGAAAGAAAATTCTAGACTTTATAGAGCAAGAAAAAGAGAAGCAGAAAAGCAGCAAACTTTACCACAACCTGTTAACGTAGAAGCTATTCCTGAAAGTGAAGAAGATAACAAAAACGGCTTAACAAAGATCCTTTGGAAGATGATCGTTCGACTTCCACCAAAGCACAAGTTCAAATGGCAGTTAGGAAAGTGCGGTATCAGGAACGGAAGAAACAAAAATATCTCAAAAGCATTATAAAAGTGCTGAAGAAACAAAATGCACTTTACCGCATGAAAATATTTAAAATGAGACAAATACAAAGAGAAAAACATTCCGGAGAAGTTATATCTTAACTAGACTGCTTCTTCGCATGGTGAAAATTTCATTAAGTGCTCATAAAAGACTCATTAAGTGCACAAAAAAATACTAACGTGGAATTAGATGTAGTTCTTCTTGCAAACTACAAAACATCAAAAGAAATCAAAGTTCTTTCGGATATTACAATAACTGAGAATAATATAAATCCGTTCAAACAATTGTTTCAACCTTCGACATCGAATAAATATACATATAATTTTATACTTAACCTAAAAAGACTGAAACAGTGTTTCTGAGATTGTGTTTTAAGTGTAAGATATTTTTATTTTCGGATTTCAATAAGTAAAAAGCCAGATTTGCGCCAACATTTGACTGTCAAAAGACTTAACTTAGTAATAATTTGCTTTAATATGTTTTATACTTTAATAAATGCAGACTTACACATGTTCATGTTGTCAAAATGCTAAACTCAATAATCATAATTTGCTTTTAAATGTTTGTTGTTTTTATTCTTTAATGAGTGCAACATCATATTAGCGCTAAAGATGTAGGTATTAAGATGATGTAGGATTAAGATTAAGTATTACAATAAAAAGCGATTAAAAACACATTGAATTTTTTTCGTCATTCATCGGTACACGGAATCATTCAACAACGTCGAAAAAATCATTCATCGTCACTATACGTCATTACCTTCCACGTAAATTTTCTTTAAATGTAAATATCTTTTGAAATTGTCGTTCAATTAAAGTGCCTTTAATATAAATGGCCTTTGCGATGTCGAAAGGTCGTTATTTATGAAACAGATATTTAATAATGTAATGTTTTTCAAAACACCTAAAAAATTGACAAAATAAATCGTTGCGCGAATATTCACCCGGGTGCGCGGTACCTTGGGGAAGTAGGGGCGAAGATATGCAGAAAATGCATTCTTTCATCGGTACTTGGTACAAATATTTTTAAAATTATACTTAGGTGTATAATCTATACATATAATAAAATCGTAAAGGTAAGAAAGTCTGTACATTCAATGTATTCGGAAAAAAACTAACCAGGGTGGCTTAAAATGAGATACTGAACATGTTAGAACAGTTTTTAAAATTTTTGTTTGTTTGTTTGTCTGTACGCGCATCACGCAAAAACCACTGAACGGAATTAGACGAAACTTTGTATAGTGGCAGTTTATATCCCGGAATAACATAATAAATGAAAAAATATAATAAAAAATTAAATTACTACAAATATTATTGCGCATTTGAAATCTCGTAGTCCTTGAGTCCAAAGGAAAGGTTTCTTGATTATTTGATTCATCAATCGAATGCATAACAATTTTAAATGTCAAGTTGACAACGGAGAACTGTCATCTCGACGTGAGCTGGCCGGTGACGAATTGTTTGAGAAATAAAAAAAATATTTAAGTTGAAGTAATGTCGCTGTCATTGGTGCAATTTATATATTTTCTGTTGCCCGCGGCTTCGCTCGCGTGAAATTCGTATTTCAAAAAAGAAAGTAAGTAACTAAAGGCGGGGCCGAAGGCGGATCTGCGCTCACGTAAACGATATTCTTTCTCGATGAAAGTAACTAAGGGCGAGGCGGAAGGCGGAGCTGAGTTCAGGAAGAAGAAAATTATTCTTGAAGAAAGTAAGTAACTAAGGGCGAGTCCAAAGGCAAAGCTGTATTCTGGAAGACCATAAACCTTCTCGAAGAAAGTAAGTAACTATGGGCGAGGCCGCAGGCCGAGCTGCGTTCAGGAAGAAGATAAACCTTCTTGAAGAAAGTAAGCAACTAAGGTGAGGCCGAAGGCCGAGCTACGTTCTGATAAATATTAAACCATTTCGAAGAAAGCAAGTAACTAAGGGCGAGGCCGAAGGCCGAGCTGCGTTCAGGAAGAAGCTAAACCATCTTGAAGAAAGTAAGTAACTATGGCGAGGCCGAAGGCCGAGCTACGTTCTGATAAACGATAACAATTTCGAACAAAGCAAGTAACTAAGGGCGAGGCCGAAGGCCGAGCTGCGTTCAGAAAGAAGCTAAACCATCTTGAAGAAAGTAGGTAACTAAGGCGAGGCCGAAGGCCGAGCTACGTTCTGATAAATGATAAACCTTCTCGAAGAAAGCATAAGTAACTAAGGGCGAGGCCGAAGGCCAAGCTGCGTTCAGGAAGAAGCTAAACCAACTTGAAGAAAGTAAGTAACTAAGGTGAGGCCGATTATATTCTATCGAAGAAAGCAAGTCATTAAGGGCGAGGCCCGAAGGCGGAAGCGGGTTTATGGTTTACCTGAACGCAGCTCGGCCTTCGGCCTCGCACTTTGTTACTTCCTTTCTTCCAGAAGGTTTATCGTCTTCCTGAACGCAGCTCGGCCCACGGCCTCGCACTTAGTTACTTCCTTTCTTTCAGAAGGTTTATCGTCTTCCTGAACGCAGCTCAGCCTTCGGCCTCGCCCTTAATTACTTACTTTCTTCGACAAGGTTTATCGTCTTCCTGAACGCAGCTCGGCCTTCAGCCTCGCCCTTAATTACTTACTTTCTTCGAGAAGGTTTAACGTCTTCCAGGATGCAGCTGGGTCTTCGGCCTCGCCGTTAGTTGCTTACTTTATTTGAGAAGGTTTATCGTTTACCTGAACGCAGCTCGGCCTTCGGCCTCGCCCTTAGTTAGTTACTTTCTTAGAGAAGGTTTATCGTTTACCTGAACCCAGCTCGGCCTTCGGCCTCGCCCTTAGTTACTTACATTCTTCTTTGAAATACGAATTTCACGCGAGCGAAGCCGCGGGCAACAGCTAGTGAATGATAAAATGCTATTTCTAGAGGTATCTTAAGTATAATTACTTTTTTTTTCTGTTGTGTTTACGTTTTGTTCACGTAGGTCTCGTGTTTCGCCAGTAATAAATAAATAATAATACACACACTCTTCGAGAAGCTGTATGTATGCCATTTCTATAAATTATTTGAATTTTTTTTGTATTATAGATTCAGATTTCCCGTCCATCGGCACAGATTACTTAATAGTTACTTGTTCGTCGGGTTCTTGGTGTAGCTACGACGTTTAGTATAATGCGCGGGGCGGATCTTGGCGTGTCGCCGCCGCAGCGGTTCGTCGGTGTTCTCCCTCGCACCCGCACCGTACTTGTATAGTTTATTCGCGTGGCGGGTCGCCCGCTGCGGCGACGACACGCCGAGATCCGTCCCGGGCACTATAAAGAAAGATAGGACCTAAGAGCAAGAACACTCTAGAGAATGCAGCATGAATTGCCTTTAGTAGACTACGCGGGACGGATCTCGGCGTGTCGTCGCCGCAGCGGGCGACCCGCCACGCGAATACACTATACAAGTACGGTGCGGGTGCGAGGGAGAACACCGACGAACCGCTGCGGCGGCGACACGCCGTGATCCGCCCCGCGCATTATACGTCTAACTCCCACTCCCACCCTCCAGAGTATTTTGTATTTAACCAAGAGACCACCCTTCTTTGGACCACACTCAACGAGGGAGCGGGTGTAGGGAGTTGTTTTTTGTTTCATACATATACATCACAGAGCATGAAATGCGCGCGCCCGCCCCTACTAGAGGCGCCGTGAGCGCGATTTCTCTTCAACGCCGTTGAAGCCTGTGGGCGTGGCCTATGACTTACATATGTGTGTTGTGCGTGTGCATTTGTTTTGTGCGTGTGCCTAACTTGCTCCTCTTTGTGTGAGGTGTCGATACTAGCACACACACACACATACGAAGCGCTAGCAGCTCAGCGTACGGTTATTGGGTTTCAAATATCATCGCTTAGGGCGCCTCTAGTAGGGGGCGCGGGCGGTAGGTATTTGATGCTCTGTGATATACATGAATAATGTTTTTTCAACAGTGTTCTCCTCTAGTCCAGTATCACCAGAAATCAAAAGGTAAGTCTCCGGTAAGGCACTTGCGTTCTCAGAGGTGATATTGGCTGTTCGGAGCATACGTTTTGGCCCCTCTAACTCAGGCCATCATAACGAATAATACTTCGCAGGGATGCTATTTCGGGCTCATAGTCTTTTTCCGTTTTCGTGCTCCGCAACCATAGAGCAACTTATATGGTCGCGTCGCGCGCGACGAACGGAGAGCCACGCAGCTCAGAGAACGAATGGAGTAAAGGAATAAAAATTGTTAATCATGATGTAGGTGTTGTCCCCTTTCCACCTCCGCACCACGCGCACCGGGCAGAGATTACATCTCTACACGCTGCACTTTCAGCAGATACGTACCAATCGGTTCTGCAGATCTTTCCTCCACAGAATTGGTAAAATCTGAAACACTCTCCCTGCCCACATATTTCCCCCTAAGTGCAGTCTCGGGTTCTTCAAGACGGGCCTGTCAGTTTGGCATAGCATTCGCAATCGCAACCCCCGCATGTGACCGAATGTCTATGGGCGTCGTTAGACACCGTGTTGTTGGCGAAATTTCGCGCTTTCTATAAAAAAAAAACTGACCTCCATAACTTGTGCCTCCTTCCACTACCTAACCTGTACATTTGTCCCTATATCCATAGTGGCATTAGTGGCTCTATCTAACCCTCACACACTCAACAACTCGCCCTCAAACACCAAGCAGTACACTCTCACACAACAACACGACACCCTAACACACAAACAGGGTCGCAAGATGCTTTGATGCTCAAGTCGCGGATTCTTAGTGAGGAAGCGTAGTTCGGGAAGGGACAAAACACTGTCTCAAGACAGTAAAATAGTTCATTCGCCTTCCAAATTTGTATTAGTCACAATGGGCACCAAAATAGCCCAATTAGCGATATAACGCTCAATCAAAATAAGACTCCCTCGCACACATACAGGACACCCTCGCACACATAAACAGCACATCCTCGCACATATAACCAAGATATTTTAGCACACATAAATAAGACACCCTCACACACATAAACAAGACATCCTCACACACATAAATAAGATTCCCTCGGACACATACAGGACACCCTCGCACACATAAACAGGACTCATCGCACACATAAACAAGATATTCTCGCAAACATAAACAAGACACCCTCGCACACATAAACAAGACACCCTCGCACACATAAAAAATACATCCTCGCACACATAAATAAGACTCCCTCGCACACATGCAGGACACCCTCGCACACATAAACAAGACTCCCTCGCACACATAAAAAAAACACCCTCACACACATAAACAAGACATAATCGCACACATAAATAAGATTCCCTCGCATACATACATGACACCCTCGCACACATAAACAGGACATCCTCGCACACATAAACAGGACATCCTGGCACACATAAACAGGACATCCTGGCACACATAACCAAGATATTTTCGCACACATAAACAAGATATTCTCGCACACATAAACAAGACACCTCGTACACATAAACAAGACACCCCCGCACACATAAATAAGACTCCCTCGCACACATAAACAGCACATCCTCGCACAAATAACCAATATATTTTCGCACACATAAACAAGACACCCTCACACAGATAAACAAGACATCCTCGCACACATAAATACGACACCCTCGCACACATAAACAAGACATCCTCGCACACATAAACAAGACATCCTCGCACACATAAATAAGACTCCCTCGCACACATACAGGACACCCTCGCACAAATAAACAGCACATCCTCGCACAAATACCCAATATATTTTCGCACACATAAACAAGACATCCTCACACAGATAAACAAGGCATCCTCGCACACATAAACAAGACAACCTCGCACACATAAACAAGACACCCTCGCACACATAAACAAGACATCCTCGCACACATAAATAAGATTCCCTCGCACAAATACAGGACACCCTCACACACATAAACAGGACATCCTCGCACACATAACCAAGATATTTTCGCACACATAAACAAGACACCCTCACACACATAAATAAGACTCCCTCGCACACATACAGGACACGTCGCACACACAAACAGCACATCCTTGCACACATAACCAAGATACTTTCGCACACATAAACAAGACACCTCGCACACATAAACAAGACAAGCTCGCACAGATAAACAAGACAACCTCTCACACATAAATAAGACTCCCTCGCACTCATACAGGACATCCTCGCACACATAACCAAGATATTTTCCCACACATAAACAAGACACCCTCACACACATAAATAAGACTCCCTCGCACACATACAGGACACCCTAGCACACATAAACAGCACATCCTTGCACACATAACCAAGATACTTTCGCACACATAAACAAGACACCCTCACACACATAAACAAGACATCCTCGCACACATACAGGACACCCTCGCACACATAAACAGGACTCATCGCACACATAAACAAGATATTCTCGCAAACATAAACAAGACACCTCGCACACATAAACAAGATACTTTCGCACACATAAACAAGACACCCTCACACACATAAACAAGACATCCTCGCACACATACAGGACACCCTCGCACACATAAACAGGACATCCTCGCACACATAAACAATATATTCTCGCATACATAAACAAGACACCTCGCACACATAAACAAGATATTCTCGCACACATAAACAAGACACCTCGCGCACATAAACAAGAAACCTCGCACACATAAACAAGACAACCTCGCACACATAAACATAACAACCTCGCACACACAAATAAGACTCCCTCGCATACATAACCAAGATATTTTCCCACACATCAACAAGACAATTCACACACATAAACAAGACACTTCACACCCATAAACAAGACACCTCGCACACATAAACAAGACAACGTCGCACACATAAACAAGACATCCTCGCACACATAAACAAGACATCCTCGCACAGATAAATAAGACTCCCTCGCACACATAAACAAGATATTCTCGCACACAGGACATCCTCGCACACATAACCAAGATATTTTCCCACACATAAACAAGACAATTCACACACATAAACAAGACAACGTCGCACACATAAACAAGACATCCTCGCACACATAACCAAGATACTTTCGCACACATAAACAAGACACCCTCACACACATAAACAAGACATCCTCGCACACATACAGGACACCCTCGCACACATAAACAGGACATCCTCGCACACATAAACAATATATTCTCGCATACATAAACAAGACACCTCGCACACATAAACAAGATATTCTCGCACACATAAACAAGACACCTCGCGCACATAAACAAGAAACCTCGCACACATAAACAAGACAACCTCGCACACATAAACATAACAACCTCGCACACACAAATAAGACTCCCTCGCATACATAACCAAGATATTTTCCCACACATCAACAAGACAATTCACACACATAAACAAGACACTTCACACCCATAAACAAGACACCTCGCACACATAAACAAGACAACGTCGCACACATAAACAAGACATCCTCGCACACATAAACAAGACATCCTCGCACAGATAAATAAGACTCCCTCGCACACATAAACAAGATATTCTCGCACACAGGACATCCTCGCACACATAACCAAGATATTTTCCCACACATAAACAAGACAATTCACACACATAAACAAGACAACGTCGCACACATAAACAAGACATCCTCGCACACATAAACAAGACATCCTCGCACAGATAAATAAGACTCCCTCGCACACATAAACAAGATATTCTCGCACACATAAACAAGACACCTCGCACACGTAAACAAAACACCTCGCATACATAACCAAGATATTTTCGCACACATAAACAAGACACCCTCACACACATAAACAAGATATTCTCGCACACATAAACAAGACACCTCGCACACATAAACAAGACAACCTCGCATACATAAACAAGACACCCTCGCACACATACACAAGACATCCTCGCACACATAAATAGAACTTCCCCGCACACATAAAGAATATATTCTCGCACACATAAACAAGACACCTCGCACACATAACCAAGACATCCTCGCAAACATAACCAAGATATTTTCGCACACATAAAAAAGACAACCTCGCACACATAAACAAGACACCCTCGCACACATTCAGGACACCCTCGCACACATAAAAAGGACATTCTCGCACACATAAACAATATATTCTCGCACACATAAACAAGACACCTCGCACACATAAACAAGACACCCTCGCACACATAAACAAGATATCCTCGCACACATACAGGACACCCTCGCACACATACAGGACACGCTCGCACACATAAACAGGACATCCTTGCAAACATAAACAAGATATTCTCGCATACATAAACAAGACACCCTCGCACACATACACAAGACATCCTCGCACACATAAATAGAACTTCCCCGCACACATAAAGAATATATTCTCGCACACATAAACAAGACACCTCGCACACATAACCAAGGCATCCTCGCAAACATAACCAAGATATTTTCGCACACATAAAAAAGACAACCTCGCACACATAAACAAGACACCCTCGCACACATTCAGGACACCCTCGCACACATAAAAAGGACATTCTCGCACACATAAACAATATATTCTCGCACACATAAACAAGACACCTCGCACACATAAACAAGACACCCTCGCACACATAAACAAGATATCCTCGCACACATACAGGACACCCTCGCACACATACAGGACACGCTCGCACACATAAACAGGACATCCTTGCAAACATAAACAAGATATTCTCGCATACATAAACAAGACACCCTCGCACACATACACAAGACATCCTCGCACACATAAATAGAACTTCCCCGCACACATAAAGAATATATTCTCGCACACATAAACAAGACACCTCGCACACATAACCAAGACATCCTCGCAAACATAACCAAGATATTTTCGCACACATAAAAAAGACAACCTCGCACACATAAACAAGACACCCTCGCACACATTCAGGACACCCTCGCACACATAAAAAGGACATTCTCGCACACATAAACAATATATTCTCGCACACATAAACAAGACACCTCGCACACATAAACAAGACACCCTCGCACACATAAACAAGATATCCTCGCACACATACAGGACACCCTCGCACACATACAGGACACGCTCGCACACATAAACAGGACATCCTTGCAAACATAAACAAGATATTCTCGCATACATAAACAAGACACCCTCGCACACATACACAAGACATCCTCGCACACATAAATAGAACTTCCCCGCACACATAAAGAATATATTCTCGCACACATAAACAAGACACCTCGCACACATAACCAAGACATCCTCGCAAACATAACCAAGATATTTTCGCACACATAAAAAAGACAACCTCGCACACATAAACAAGACACCCTCGCACACATTCAGGACACCCTCGCACACATAAAAAGGACATTCTCGCACACATAAACAATATATTCTCGCACACATAAACAAGACACCTCGCACACATAAACAAGACACCCTCGCACACATAAACAAGATATCCTCGCACACATACAGGACACCCTCGCACACATACAGGACACGCTCGCACACATAAACAGGACATCCTTGCAAACATAAACAAGATATTCTCGCACACATAAATAAGACTCCCTCGCACACATACAGGACACCCTCGCACACATAAACAGCACATCCTTGCACACATAACCAAGATACTTTCGCACACATAAACAAGACACCCTCACACAAATAAACAAGACATTCTCGTACACATACAGGACACCCTCGCACACATAAACAGGACATCCTCGCACACATAAACAATATATTCTCGCACACATAAACAAGACTACTCGCACACATAAACAAGACACCCTCGCACACATAAACAAGATATCCTCGCACACATACAGGACACCCTCGCACACATACAGGACACCCTCGCACACATAAACAGTACGTCCTCGCACACATCAACAAGATATTCTCGCACACACAAACAAGACACCTCGCACACATAAACAAGACAACCTCGCACACATAAACAATACAACCTCGCACACATAACCAATCTACTTTCGCACACATAAACAAGACACCCTCACACACATAAACAAGACATTCTCGTACACATACAGGACACCCTCGCACACATAAACAGGACATCCTCGCACACATAAACAATATATTCTCGCACACATAAACAAGATTACTCGCACACATAAACAAGACACCCTCGCACACATAAACAAGATATCCTCGTACACATACAGGACACCCTCGCACACATAAACAGGACGTCCTCGCACACATAAATAAGACTCCCTCGTACTCATACAGGACATCCTCGCACACATAACCAAGATATTTTCCCACACATAAATAAGACTCCCTCGCACACATAAACAAGACACCATCGCACACATAAATAAAACTCCATCGCACACATAAACAAGATATTCTCGCACACATAAACAAGACACCTCGCACACTTAAACAATACACCCTCGCACACATAAAGAATATATTCTCGCACACATAACCAAGACATCCTCGCAAACATAACCAAGATATTGTCGCACACATAAACAAGACAACCTCGCACACATAAACAAGACACCCTCGCACAAATAAACAAGACATCCTCGCACACATAAATAAGGTTCCCTCGCACAAATACAGGACATACTCGCACACATAAATAAGACATCCTCGCACACATAAACAAGACATCCTCGCACACATAAATAAAACTCCCTCGCAGACATAAAAAAGATATTCTCGCACACATAAACAAGACACCCTCACACACATAAACAAGACATCCTCGTACACATAACCAAGATATTATCGCACACATAAACAAGGCACCTCGCACACATAAACAAGACACCTCGCACACATAAACAAGACAACCTCGCACACATAAACAAGACAACCTCGCACACATAAATAAGACTCCCTCGTACTCATACAGGACATCCTCGCACACATAACCAAGATATTTTCCCACACATAAATAAGACTCCCTCGCACACATAAACATGACACCATCGCACACATAAATAAAACTCCCTCGCACACATAAATAAGACTCCCTCGCAGACATAAAGAAGACACCTCGCACACTTAAACAATACACCCTCGCACACATAAAGAATATATTCTCGCACACATAACCAAGACATCCTCGCAAACATAACCAAGATATTGTCGCACACATAAACAAGACAACCTCGCACACATAAACAAGACACCCTCGCACAAATAAACAAGACATCCTCGCACACATAAATAAGGTTCCCTCGCACAAATACAGGACATACTCGCACACATAAATAAGACATCCTCGCACACATAAACAAGACATCCTCGCACACATAAATAAAACTCCCTCGCAGACATAAAAAAGATATTCTCGCACACATAAACAAGACACCCTCACACACATAAACAAGACATCCTCGTACACATAACCAAGATATTATCGCACACATAAACAAGGCACCTCGCACACATAAACAAGACACCTCGCACACATAAACAAGACAACCTCGCACACATAAACAAGACAACCTCGCACACATAAATAAGACTCCCTCGTACTCATACAGGACATCCTCGCACACATAACCAAGATATTTTCCCACACATAAATAAGACTCCCTCGCACACATAAACATGACACCATCGCACACATAAATAAAACTCCCTCGCACACATAAATAAGACTCCCTCGCAGACATAAAGAAGACACCATCGCACACATAAATAAAACTCCCTCGCACACATAAACGAGACAACCTCGCACACATAAACAAGACACCATCGCACACATAAATAAGACTCACTCGCACACATAAACAAGATATTCTCGCACACATAAACAAGACACCTCGCACACATAAACAAGACACCCTCGCACACATATACAGCACATCCTTGCACACATAAACTAGACACCTCGCACACATAAACAAGATATCCTCGCACACATACAGGACATCATCGCACACATAACCAAGATATTTTCCGACACATAAACAAGACACTTCACACACATAAACAAGACACCTCGCACACATAAACAAGACCTCCTCGCACACATAAATAAGACTCCCTCGCACACATAACAAGACACCCTCGCACACATAAACAGCACATCCTTGCACACATAACCAAGATACTTTCGCACACATAAGTAAGACACCCTCACACACGTAAACAGGCATCCTCGCACACATAAACAAGACAACCTCGCACACATACAGGACATCCTCGCACACATAACCAAGATATTTTCCCACACATGAACAAGACACTTCACACACATAAACAAGACACATCGCACACATAATCAAGACAACCTCGCACTCATAAACAAGATATCCTCGCACACATAATCAAGACATCCTCGCACACATAAACAAGACATCCTCGCACACATAAATAAGACTCCCTCGCACACATAAACAAGACACCCTCGCACACATAAATGAAACTCGCTCGCACACATAAAAAAGATATTCTCGCACACATAAACAAGACACCTCGCACACATAAACAAGATATTATCGCACACATAAACAAGACACCTCGCACACATAAACAAGATTTTCGCACACATAAACAAGACACCCTCGCACACATACAACACACCCTCGCACACATACAGGACACCCTCGCACACATAAACAGTACGTCCTCGCACACATCAACAAGATATTCTCGCACACACAAACAAGACACCTCGCACACATAAACAAGACAACCTCGCACACATAAACAATACAACCTCGCACACATAACCAATCTACTTTCGCACACATAAACAAGACACCCTCACACACATAAACAAGACATTCTCGTACACATACAGGACACCCTCGCACACATAAACAGGACATCCTCGCACACATAAACAATATATTCTCGCACACATAAACAAGATTACTCGCACACATAAACAAGACACCCTCGCACACATAAACAAGATATCCTCGTACACATACAGGACACCCTCGCACACATAAACAGGACGTCCTCGCACACATAAATAAGACTCCCTCGTACTCATACAGGACATCCTCGCACACATAACCAAGATATTTTCCCACACATAAATAAGACTCCCTCGCACACATAAACAAGACACCATCGCACACATAAATAAAACTCCATCGCACACATAAACAAGATATTCTCGCACACATAAACAAGACACCTCGCACACTTAAACAATACACCCTCGCACACATAAAGAATATATTCTCGCACACATAACCAAGACATCCTCGCAAACATAACCAAGATATTGTCGCACACATAAACAAGACAACCTCGCACACATAAACAAGACACCCTCGCACAAATAAACAAGACATCCTCGCACACATAAATAAGGTTCCCTCGCACAAATACAGGACATACTCGCACACATAAATAAGACATCCTCGCACACATAAACAAGACATCCTCGCACACATAAATAAAACTCCCTCGCAGACATAAAAAAGATATTCTCGCACACATAAACAAGACACCCTCACACACATAAACAAGACATCCTCGTACACATAACCAAGATATTATCGCACACATAAACAAGGCACCTCGCACACATAAACAAGACACCTCGCACACATAAACAAGACAACCTCGCACACATAAACAAGACAACCTCGCACACATAAATAAGACTCCCTCGTACTCATACAGGACATCCTCGCACACATAACCAAGATATTTTCCCACACATAAATAAGACTCCCTCGCACACATAAACATGACACCATCGCACACATAAATAAAACTCCCTCGCACACATAAATAAGACTCCCTCGCAGACATAAAGAAGACACCTCGCACACTTAAACAATACACCCTCGCACACATAAAGAATATATTCTCGCACACATAACCAAGACATCCTCGCAAACATAACCAAGATATTGTCGCACACATAAACAAGACAACCTCGCACACATAAACAAGACACCCTCGCACAAATAAACAAGACATCCTCGCACACATAAATAAGGTTCCCTCGCACAAATACAGGACATACTCGCACACATAAATAAGACATCCTCGCACACATAAACAAGACATCCTCGCACACATAAATAAAACTCCCTCGCAGACATAAAAAAGATATTCTCGCACACATAAACAAGACACCCTCACACACATAAACAAGACATCCTCGTACACATAACCAAGATATTATCGCACACATAAACAAGGCACCTCGCACACATAAACAAGACACCTCGCACACATAAACAAGACAACCTCGCACACATAAACAAGACAACCTCGCACACATAAATAAGACTCCCTCGTACTCATACAGGACATCCTCGCACACATAACCAAGATATTTTCCCACACATAAATAAGACTCCCTCGCACACATAAACATGACACCATCGCACACATAAATAAAACTCCCTCGCACACATAAATAAGACTCCCTCGCAGACATAAAGAAGACACCATCGCACACATAAATAAAACTCCCTCGCACACATAAACGAGACAACCTCGCACACATAAACAAGACACCATCGCACACATAAATAAGACTCACTCGCACACATAAACAAGATATTCTCGCACACATAAACAAGACACCTCGCACACATAAACAAGACACCCTCGCACACATATACAGCACATCCTTGCACACATAAACTAGACACCTCGCACACATAAACAAGATATCCTCGCACACATACAGGACATCATCGCACACATAACCAAGATATTTTCCGACACATAAACAAGACACTTCACACACATAAACAAGACACCTCGCACACATAAACAAGACCTCCTCGCACACATAAATAAGACTCCCTCGCACACATAACAAGACACCCTCGCACACATAAACAGCACATCCTTGCACACATAACCAAGATACTTTCGCACACATAAGTAAGACACCCTCACACACGTAAACAGGCATCCTCGCACACATAAACAAGACAACCTCGCACACATACAGGACATCCTCGCACACATAACCAAGATATTTTCCCACACATGAACAAGACACTTCACACACATAAACAAGACACATCGCACACATAATCAAGACAACCTCGCACTCATAAACAAGATATCCTCGCACACATAATCAAGACATCCTCGCACACATAAACAAGACATCCTCGCACACATAAATAAGACTCCCTCGCACACATAAACAAGACACCCTCGCACACATAAATGAAACTCGCTCGCACACATAAAAAAGATATTCTCGCACACATAAACAAGACACCTCGCACACATAAACAAGATATTATCGCACACATAAACAAGACACCTCGCACACATAAACAAGATTTTCGCACACATAAACAAGACACCCTCGCACACATACAACACACCCTCGCACACATAAACAACACACCCTCGCACACATAAACAAGATATTCTCGCACACATAAACAAGACACCTCGCAAACATAAACAAGACAACCTCGCACACATAAACAAGACAACCTCGCACACATAAACAAGACAACCTCGCACACATAAATAAGACTCCCTCGCACTCATACAGGACATCCTCGCACACATAACCAAGATATTTTCCCACACATAAACAAGACACTTCGCACACATAAACAAGGCACCTCGCACACATAAACAAGACAACCTCGCACACATCAACAAGACATCCTCGCACACAAACAAGACATCCTCGCACACACAAATAAGACTTCCTCGCACACATAAACAAGACACCCTCGCACACATAAACAGCACATCCTTGCACACATAACCAAGATACTTTCGCACACATATACAAGACACCCTCACACACATAAACAAGACATCCTCGCACACATACAGAACACCCTCGCACACATAAACAATATATTTTCGCACACATAAACAAGACACCTCGCACACATAAACAATACAACCTCGCACACATAAATAAGACTTCCTCGCACTCATACAGGACATCCTCGCACACATAACCAAGATATTTTCCCACACATAAACAAGACACTTCACACACATAAACAAGACACCTCGCACACAAGACAACCTCGCACACATACAGGACACCCTCGCACTCATACAGGACACCCTCGCACACATAAACAGGACATCCTCGCACACATAAACAGGACATCCTCGCACACATAACAAAGATATTTTCGCACACATAAACAAGACACCTCGCACACATAAACAAGACACCCTCGCACACATAAACAAGACATCCTCGCACACATAAACAAGACACCTCGCACACATAAACAAGATATTCTCGCACACATAAACAAGGCACCCTCACACACAGAAACAAGATATTCTCGCTCACATAAACAAGACACCTCGCACACATTAACAAGACATCCTCGCACACATAAATAAGACTCCCTCGCACACATACAGGACACCCTCGCACACATACAGGACACCCTCGCATACATACAGGACACCCTCGCACACATAAACAGGACATCCTCGCACACATAACAAAGATATTTTCGCACACATAAACAAGACACCTCGCACACATAAACAAGACATCCTCGCACACATAAACAAGACACCTCGAACACGTAAACAAGACATCCTCGCACACATAACTAAGACTCCCTCGCACACATACAGGACACCCTCGCACACATACAGGACACCCTCGCACACATAAACAGGACATCCTCGCACACATAAACAGGACATCCTCGCACACATAACAAAGATATTTTCGCACACGTAAACAAGACACCTCGCACACATAAACAAGACACCCTCGCACACATAAACAAGACAAGACATAACCAAGATATTTTCCCACACATAAACAAGACACTTCACACACATAAACAAGACACCTCGCACACAAGACAACCTCGCACACATACAGGACACCCTCGCACACATACAGGACACCCTCGCACACATACAGGACACCCACGCACACATAAACAGGACACCCTCGCACACATAAACAAGATATTCTCGCACACATAAACAAGACACCTCGAACACGTAAACAAGACATCCTCGCACACATAACTAAGACTCCCTCGCACACATACAGGACACCCTCGCACACATACAGGACACCCTCGCACACATAAACAGGACATCCTCGCACACATAAACAGGACATCCTCGCACACATAACAAAGATATTTTCGCACACGTAAACAAGACACCTCGCACACATAAACAAGACACCCTCGCACACATAAACAAGACATCCTCGCACACATAAACAAGACATCCTCGCACACATAAACAAGACATCCTCGCACACATAAACAAGATACCCTCGCACACATAAACAAGATACCCTCGCACACATAAACAAGACATCCTCATACATGCAAACAGCACACCCAAGGGGGAGTCTGGCTGGCTGTACAAAAATTAAATTCAAGTGCATCTCATAATGCGCGGGACAGCTGGCGCGTGCGGCCTTGAGCTACTTTTTGATTCGCACGGGTCAACGACCACCCAGATGTCCCGCGCGAATGATGCGATGCGCGCACGTAAATGTAAATTTATTTCATTTTTTAATATCTCTGAAAGTACCGGACCGATTTTATTGAAATTTTCAGGGTGTATTAGTATGCATGGGCACTACTATGTGGCATGTCCAGAAAAAAAATCTAACTTTAGGTACGTAAAGTAAAATTAACATCATAAACGTGATCCATTTCAGATATAGAACCTACCATTTAAGGGACTTCACTTAATAAATAAATGGTAGGGTAATACCCCACTGACTTTCTCGCTTGTTTGGCAAACTGAACGTTTTTATGTTTGAAATTCAAAATGTACTGACAGGACAGTTCCGTTGAATTACTTAGGCGCTCGCAACAAACATTTTGTGTGCAACATTTAATAGAAAGAAACCTTCGTTTGTATGGTAGCCACCTTTTTTTGAGTTTTCCTGGAAAAACAGATAACGGTATCTTTTTAGACTAGTAATAGGGTTTCTATGTGGAAAATATAATAAAAATCGTTAGAGCAATTTTTGAGAAAATCGACCTTATCGAAATCATTTGTATAACAGCTACCCTTATTTTTTCGAATTAAAAAAAAGTAAAAAAAGGTACCCCTAGATAATCGTTTCAAACTACTAAATATGAATTTTGAACGAAATCGGTTGTGCGGTTGAGGCGCAACATCGCTGGACACATTGCCATATACAAATTTTGTATGACAGCTACCCTTATTTTTTCCTATTAAAAAAAAAACTAAAAAAAGGTACTCCTAGATAATCGTTTCAAACTACTAAATACGAATTTTGAACGAAATCGGTTGAGCGGTTGAGGCGCAAGGTCGCTGGACGGACACACACACACACACACATACATGTTTTTCAAAACCACTTTTTTGGGATCCTTGACAGATATATAGCCCAAAACAATCGAAATCTCAACTTCGAAATTTTGGACGATCACAATTTTTTTTTTTTTTTATTGGAACTGACATGGTTGGCTGCATCACCTACAACATCCATGATATCAGCCCATAACACCGGGTGAACTTGGTGCCACGTCAGTGCTTCCCTTCGGTCGTGCCGGCTACACTGAACTGGACGGAAAACACAAACTATTTACATAGCCGTTTCGACAGACCTTTCATTCAGTGCGGTGGTACCAACCCGGGCGGGTTCAACCCTACCACCTAGTAATATAAGAAGGGAGTCATATCCCTTAGTCGCCTTTTACGACATACACGGGGAGAGATGCAGTGGGGCTATTCTTTTAAAGTACTGGCCCCACACGGCAAAGAGGATATAACCACTGCCACACGGTACAAGACCCTCATACATCTTCCTTTCTCCTTACAGTCGCTCGAAAGTAAAAATGACCCTATATATTATACCTATATTAAAATCAGTATTTGCGTTCGGTTCAACCTGCCAGAAATATATCATTTCTCAGTTTATTTTACGTAAAAAGTATTTTTTATATGTTTTGCGGCAATATTGATCTTATCGTCATAGCTAAAATATTTTGTCCGCGTAAATAGTGCGTCGTCTCCGCCGCCGCGCTCACCACTCCCGCACGTCGCACGCACTTGCTCCGGCCGGCACCCTTTCTATTCTGTACCTGCGCTCACTGCTTCCAGCAGCAGGTATAGATTGGCCGCCCCTAATATCTGGCCGCCCTAGGCCCGGGCCTAGTCAGCCTTAAGGAAAGTCTGCCTCTGTAGGTGTACCAATCAGGGTCAGGGCAATTTAAAAACCTAGATAAGGGTGACGCACAACTTGAGATTAAAGACAGTTTATATTCAATAAATTATTTAATTTGCATAATAAATACTTATACCTACATAAATAAACATTGAATAGAAGTTTTTAACATAACATTTACATAGATTAAAGTGATTGAAATTTACAAATATTATAACATGCCTTGTGAGAGCTCTGATATAAAAATTTTTCAAACTTAACCAAAATTTATGTTTAAATATGTTTCATAATTTTGTAAGTATATAAAAATCTATGTGAAATTCAGTATACAATTCAATATAACAATTTTTTTATATGAATAGGTACCTAATTAATGTCAGGTACTGAATAAAGTTATTTTTAATGTACCTGCTGACACTTTTACAGCCCAGCCCACTTATACAGTTATATATAATAATATATAACTAATCTTCTGTACTTTTACTTTTTTAATAAAAACAGATATTACACAGACAAACTGTTCCAATGTTTTCATACACCTATCATAAACAAACAAATTTAATGTTTCTTGTATTTTTGTGTGTAAATATAATAAAAGGATGTACCTACCTACCTATAGAAAACTTTCAAAAATATTATGCAAATATCATTTGGCCACCTGTCGCGGTTTCACTTGGATTCTCTACTTTCAATGGGCCTGTGTAAGTTTGATGAATATTTTCTATTGACGATTCTATGCAAATACTGTATGTACAGAATCACAATTTTACAGCTTATAAAAATAGAAAACTAACACACACATATAATATGCTTTGATTAAAATCATTTTGACCGTAATTTATCTATCTGTTTTATAGTGCAGTATAACGTTTTATCTATTTTGAATATTTAAATAAATTATTATGTTTTTTTATAACCTGCTGAATTAGAGGAATGCCCATAATTTTATGTAACTGTTTCATAATGCAGTATTACATATAACTATGTAACTGTTTTATAACGCAGAATTACTTAATATGTAATAACGTGTGGTCTGTGTAACCAACCTTTTTAAAATTAGTTGTATAGAAAAATCTGTTTGTTCGGGCGTTCAGTTTGGTCTTGGGAGTCCTTCCAAAGTGCACTGAAAGGGACAACACAATACGAGCGAATATTGCCTCTAAGGACTAGAAAAGTACAGAAAGGAATGAATCCTAATTATTACTCAGAAGACACAATGGTTAGCTCATATTGCACAAGGCCATTGGTTGCAGCCCTAACATGGTTTCATACAACTTTAAATGCCTGGGCAGACAGAAAACAGAGCCTTCCGCCGCGAGAGGCGAACCGGGCGCGGTACCGGAGCGGGAGGGCGCCAGGCACGTCACACTCACACCGGAGTATGTCTCGCTGCAGTGCCGGCCGGGCCCCGACGATACTCGCAAATAGGACTATGTTCGACTGACTTTATGTATAGGCTATGTCTGACTAGTTATAGCATTGACGGCCTAACCTGAGGCCGCACACACATGCCTTTCTCTAATACAAATGCTTGACATGCGCATAAACATGGCCTGAGCACTAATACACTCGCAGAATTTTATGCTCACCGTCATGCGTGAATGTATTTGTACGGCCTCAGGTTAGAACGAACGACCTATACCTAGAGTAATCATCTGTAAATAATGTACATAGAGCTTTAGAAAGAGACAATCCGGTTGTAGAGCGTGATCTCTGTCGCACATAGATGTGCGAGTTCGTGCGACAGACACAACGCTCTACGACCGGATTGTCTGTTTCTTAATGTACATAATTTACAGCCGGGTACTGTACATACATCTGCATAATTAAAAAATATTCCTGGACGGCTTCCACCCTCGACCGGAGACCAGGGCGGGAGCCCCGGCTTCTGTCTGCTGTGATCTTTAAATCAATATGAATGTGATACGAAAACTCTATGGAGACATTTTGATAACCTGACGTCTGCCTAACAAACAATACAATAATGGCATCTTCAATGCATCTTTAGTATCACTTGGCCCTTAATCTTAATTAATCAAACATTTAATACATTAGGCATTGTTCAAAACAAAAAAAAAGTGGAGACACTCCCTTGTTCCACTCACTAACTTATTTCGGCCTTAGTCATGCGAGGAAAGAGTGAGGCCGTGTGACAATATTCTATGAGTGTATTTCCACTTTTGGAGCCGATTGTACATCTAACATACCCTTATTATTAAGTACTTCTAGCACATTTTGCTATGTTCACGAACAATAGTGAATTACATTCATATAAAAATATTGCGATAAAAGAATGGCGGGTGACCGAATAGTGATCCGTCAACCTTTTCTCCGTTATGCATGTGTGGACAAATCTATCAGCAAATGTATACTTTGTTGTTAACACCGCTATAATATGTAAGTATAGAATTGCTCGACAAAAAAAAGTTTGACAGTTCACATTTTCGATTGTTTCTTTCAAATGTACCACAAGTAACAAAATCTTCTAGTAACCAACAGAATTAGAAAGAGGTAATCACAATAGGAATTGCAGTAGGATCAGGACATGTGAGGTTTGATTACTAGTGTGAGTCTTCGATTGTTGTTGCAGTCTTTCAGGTGCTTTGTGGTTTCTCAGTTCGCTTGCCACTGAAAAGAATATTCAAATGTTTACCACATGAAAGCCATCAGTACATATTCTTAGGTCTCTTTTTGATATGAAATTTTCAGATTTTCCAAGTTCACATGTTTTACCTCTTTTTGTAGTAATTTTGTGATTGTTTTTCATGCATAAGGAACAGATGAATTTATTTATTCAACAGCAAAAATAGGTACTAAATAGACAATTAACTAAAAACTATAATATATAAAAAATCTTGTTTAAACTGTCTCCGAAATGACCGCGAAGGGTACCTAAAACACTTGCTGTATTTCCACGCTGGATAGCAATGGCTATCCGTTGTCTGAGGAATGTTTCGCCGTAAAGAAGGAACTGTATTTAAAAAACAAGATTAACAAACTGATATTTGGCAGAGCCATCCCACAGGTGCAAGCAGTATTCCAAGCAGGACCTGACCTGCGTTCTGTACAAAAGCAGCTTTTGGTCCGGCGTGAAGTACCGTCGCACCTTATTGATTATGCCCAGCTTTTTAGAAGCCAACTCGGCATTGTCCCTGATATGGCTACGAAAGTTTAGATCGTGCGACAGTTCGACTCCGAGGACCCCGAGGTGTTAGCTTAATTTAAGCGACGTGCCTCGGAAGGAAGGAGCCGGTGTGAACGCCGCTCTCTTCGCACTGAACGCGCAAACTTGTGTCTTGGAAGCGTTGAACTCGTCCAAATTACTACGGCATCATTCGGAAATAGACCGAAGCGTTTGTTCAAGTTCAGACACAAGCTTCGCCTCTTTTCATCCACAACATACCGTCTGGCTGAAGGGTGACTGGTATAGGATCCGTGTGCTGTAGTGTCATCCGCATAACAATGTATGTTGCCGAGTGGCAGCATTTCATAGATATTGTGTATTGTATAATTTCATCCATAGGTAGGTAACCTACGCTTGGACATGTCGAAAATTCCGCCAGTTCTAAATTCAATGTGAAGAAGAACTGACAAACAAACTTCGCAAGTCACAATGTTTTGTCAGTAGGTACCTTATATATAAGTATTCTGCCCATATATTTCCCCCCAAGTACAGTATCGGGTCCTTCAAGAGGGGGCGTGAATAGGCACCTGTCAGGTCCGGCATTGCATTCGCAACCCCCTCATACCATCATATATCGTATACCAAATTATAGTTATGTCTTTTAAATGTAAAAAGTTGTGAACCTTCAACGCAGCGCCACCCTGGCCATCGAGCTCTCGTTCCCTCCGCTCAATCTCCTCGGCCCTCAGCTGCATCCGTCTCGCCTTATCCGGGTCCTTGATGCCCCTGTTGACTGTCTCCAGCCTCCGTTGCTCCGCCGCAGCCGTCAGCTGACGTCTTCTCGTCTCCTGGCAAAATTATGAATCTTGTTTTTTATTTTTGTTTCTGTTTTTCTCATAATAATTGTACTTAAGTTTGAACTACCAGACGAGAGTCCCTGTTTCCTGACGACGAGAGTCCCTGTTAGGCACCTAGCAGAACGTACCTAGCACCTACCAGACGAGAGTCCCTGTTAGGCACCTAGCTCGGCCAGGAACTTGGTATAGCTGGATGACACTAGGGGTATAGTTGGTGATATAGCCAATCATATCAGACTCCAAGGTTCCATACATAATATAATTAATGCCTATAGTAAAGCTAAACCCATAAATCATTTCAACCAGTTCCCATTGAAGACAATGGGTCTAAGCCATAAAACTAGTTGTCTGCTGTAGTGATGTTTATTGGGGCAAGGGTCAGGAAGAAATAATTTTAGTCTAATATAATACACGATAAAGCACTGTAACAAATAAGTGATTCCATATTAAGAGTTTTTTTTTTATTCTTTTTGGATTGGGATGTGGAACAACAAAAAAATGGTGCTTTATACAAACTGTGCTTTTGAGTTTATATTAACTCGTAGACTTCCGGAAAGGCCGATCGGCCCCCAAGGATGAAATCCATTCAGATTGGGCCCATCAGGCTGCCTCAAGGCTCTTCAAGAATCTAGGGCTGCCAAGATCGACGCAAAGCTCATATATGGAGAGAGCTTCGAAAACGTCACTGGAAGCATCCTACAGAATATGGATAGGTAGAGAGAGGGAGGTCGAGAGCGGGACTGGTGGTTTCCCCGCGTCCTAGTCAACGCAGACTAGCTAACGAGGGCTTGATGCGAGCCGAAACGTGAAGCATGCGCGGGAAATTTTGAGTGGCCACTCGCTAGTCCCGACCTCGATTAACACCCTCCTCTACTGCCGATGGGCCCGGATATGTTCGGTGAAGCCATCGCAAGCTTAGTTCCAAACCTTCCTTCCTAGACCTAAATATGCCCACTATAAGAGAGGAAATCAAATCTAATCTGGAGAAATACAAAAAGAGAATCGACAAGCATTCGAATGAGCTGACTGTAGGACTGATGACAACAGAGAGGAGCTTCATCAGACTGAAGAGGAGAGCGCCGCAAGAACTTATAACAGCATAGACAGTTGTGTATATAATAAAATGGGTTTGCTAATGAACAATCTCCATGCAAGATTTTTCACCTATCTAGATCAAAATTCAGAAATGAGATTATAAAGACATTGATGAGCGAATAAGTATCACATGCATTAATAACCAGTTTATTTTTTTTTTTCATTTTTTCTTATATCTCCATATGTCATGTTTCCTAGCTCGTAATTAATGTAATCCCTTATGGAAATCTTTAATAGGCCATCGTAAGTGTTCATTCTATGTGTATAATTTGTATAACTTGTGCTGTTGATTTCCTGAAAAAAAAAGAAAAAAAAAAAGACTTGAATCCATACTCATCTAATAATGATCTCGGCAAGCCAGCCAGATAGATAGCAGTATAAAAAAAAAAGATTGAAATAATTCTGAGTGATGGCAAAGTGTTGCTGCAGTGTTTGATGCAAATCTCTAAGAGTTTTAATAATAAATTGGCTATTCTAGCATGTTTTACTAAGAAACATTCATTGAAATTGCTACGCAATACCTTCGGGGGCTGATCGGCCCTCCCAGAAGTCAACACGGAACTTTTGAAACTTTTGAGGAATTTTCGGAAGTAAATACATCATGAGGTCACCAGATATGTTACACGCAGTCCATAATATTTACCTTGGTAAGGATGAATGAAAGAATGAACATTAGAATACACTCAAAGGCTATATTTCGTAGTCCCTAATCATTATCTAGTATTGTTTCGCAAGTACATTATGGAGAATTATCACTACCTACAGATGAAGTAGATACATCGTTCGGACCAGCTTTTTGCGTTGTAATTTAGAAAACTCACGGCATCCGGGGTGATGACTTCTGTTTCTGATGACGAGGGCTTGCAGCACGATGTGAATATGCCCATTATTGTGCAATATCTAACAGTGTGATTAAGAGTTTTCGGCTTTTCTAGCACAGAACCAAAATAATCTTGAAGATCTTGAATTTGTAAATATTTTATTTTTTTTTCGTTGATGGCGTGCAAATTGTCACTGTCTTCTTCTTCTTTTTTTCCGACTTGCAACCGCAAGATGTTCAGAGCGGTCCTTGAGCCGTAATGGCAACTGATCTCTTTTTTTATTTGAGATCTAAATACTGCCAGTGTCACGTTATGATATCCACGTTATATATTTTTATAAACAAAAAATGTCATTGTACAAAATTTTGATTAACGGACAAAGAAAAAGCTGAAATCTTTACATTACACATAAAAAGAAAAGAAATAATCAAACTCTAAATCATGTCATAAATAATTCAAATCATCATCACAGACAAAAAACTCTACTGTTTGTGAAACTGGGTAAACGATGTGCTGCAAAGAATATAATACTACGATGTGCTGTCTGTCGAGATTTTTTTTTTTACTGTGCTAGGGCCATGGTTTGAATTAGTTAGACGTTTTGTCTGATAGATAATTAATACAGCGAGCAGATACTTGTGCTCGATTTGGCTGTCTCTTAATAATAACGATTCGTCTCGTCAGAGTATGGGCGCTATTATTACTCAGTCCTATTATTTAAACTAAAAAAAAAACTTAACTAAGATCTATCAAAGTGAATGTATTGGATTGGTGGGTAAAAAAAAACAGGTTTTACTTTTTTTTCGAATGAGCTATCTGCATTCAGGAGGTCTACTCGGAGTTGTAAAAACGATGCATCGTGCCATTTGTCGTGTCGTAACCTACTCTAATTGACATCGTTTCGATATATCGTTTTTAGAACTACATAATAAAAAAATGGCATTGTCATTGTCGTGTCGTAACCCTACTCTTAGGTTCAAATGTCAAAGAACGAACATTTGAATTTGACCAATGAGCAAACGACAATTTTCGATAATTCCAACGACACCTCATGAGCTCTCGTTGAGATTGTCGTTTTGTTGCCACTATTAAATAAAAAGAAGAGATTGTCGTTTTGGTATAGGTATTGACTTACACACGATTTACGAGTACCTACCTATGTGTGCATTGGTGATTTGTTTTCGTTTTTTGTTTAATGTATAATTTCATCCATAAGTTGCTACCTACGCTTGGAAAATATTAAAAAAATTAGAGGACTCAGCGCGATCGTCGCGGCGGTCATGAAGTCATGACATGACTGACTGACTGGGCTGAGTGACGGGCGGCGCGCGGCGGCTACGGCGGCGAATGACTGGCGCGGTCGAGCCGGCCCGCGAGGTACCGCGAGCGCGCGGCTCCGGCTCCGGTCGCTCGCCCCGCCTCGCCCCGTCGCGGACGACGGAGCGGCCGGCTACAGCCGGCTGCTCCGTCCGCCCCGCCTTCATCCCGGTGCGCCACCTGAAAGCCATTGTCGTGCCTGCTGTTCCTGCGATCCTGCGGAACCACTCCTTGAAGTGATAAATAAATGATGTTTTGGTGGTTTAAAAAAAAAAACAGGGTTAATAATATATAGAAGATTCTATATATTAACCCTAACCTAATTTTGAGGCGGTGCATGTCGTTTTTGTTACAAGTTTGTAATTCCGAAAATAATTCATAGGTGGTTATAAAAAAAACTAAACACCCTGAAACAATTTAAATACCGTAACATTGCTTTAAAAAGAAAAAAAAAGCAAAAAAAAACCAAAAAGATTTGGTGGAATTCGAACCCATGGTCCAAAAAATGCAAACCCTACATGCTTACCACTGAGCTAACAAGTTACTTAACCGACCAAACGAATATCGGCTTCTATTGGTTCCCTCCGGGCGAAGGAGTAGGATCGCAGGAACAGCAGGCACGACAATGGCTTTCAGGTGTCGTACGCCCTTCATCCATCCATCCACAGATTACCAATACAAAGAATATAATACTACTATACCAATATATATGCTTTTGTATAAGGTGCGACACGGCGAGAACCACAAAAATATATATTTTTAATTACAACGACGACGCGACAAACTGGCGCCGTCCGCCATCTCTTTCCACTGCATCCATCCAATACACAAATTTGACCACAACAACTTTTATTTTGGTCTTGGACACAAATCGCTTGTCTATGATTGCGAGAAAAACAAAACTTTTTGTCTATGCTTTCGATATGCCACTTCTTCCGACCGACCGAACATTTGGTTAGAGTGGGATATTTGTATGAGTTAGACACATCCCGAGATACATCCGATATATTCGGATCTATCCGAATATATCGCAATCGAAACTCCGAGTAGACCCCCTGCTCGAGTCAAAATTATTCGATTCGTCGAATCGTTACGACCTTGAAATGCCAAATCGAAACGAAAACTAATCAATTCTTCTTCCATCATCTTTGATCTTTTTCGTTCGGCTGTCGTGATCCATCCATTACTGCAATATCCGCGACCCCTTCAAAATGCTCTCCCGCGCAGTACTTCGAGCAGGTAATCTATATTTTAGTTCTTCTTGCCGTCCCTCAGCGTGCATGTCTTGTCGATCCGGGTTTATGTAATCACTTGACAGGACATAATTTTAGGTTATTTTCATCCTTAGAAAAATTAATTTCTATCATACTGAGCATTGCGTTATATATTCAATCCTAATACGCAACGATTTATCGGATATAAGTTCACAATGTCAATGTCAACTGGGTTAAACCACAGTTTTGGAAGTCTCCCTCTCCTCTGTGATAGCTGCCCCGTCTAATTTACTTGAAACAAGCTTTCTTAGAGTGTTCTATTTGCACCTTAACAACTAGAACGTTATATATATATATATATAAATCCTCGTCCAAGTTTTTTGGAACCTCAGCCATCGTTGGATTTTGGCTGGACAATCTTCATCATCCCCGCACAAGATCACCTTGGGAGAGAGGGTAGATGAGGTAGATGTTAGTCTTCAGTGGTGTGATTATGAATGTGGTGTGTCGCTGCGCCGCTGGAGAAGAGTCCGCGCGTGGCGGAAGCTCGGTTTGTTGTCCCAGGCAAAAACTTTTAAAAGAAATTTTCTAGAGAAAAATTTTCCGACATGTCGGTATGACAGCTCTTTTTATAAATATATATAATAATTTTATTTTATAAAATAAAATTATTATGTCCTTTATTTCACATATTGAAAATTATTATTATTATTATTATATATATAGCGTTATAATGTGCCCTGCAAAGCGCCATCTCCCTCTTGCGGCGTGCCTGCCGCAAAAATTGGCGCAAGAGGGAGATGGCGCGAGAGGGAGATAGTCTAGGGAGCTGAACGCTCAAGGTCATTGTCCTTTTTTCTGCCTGCTGCATAAAAAGACTACAGTGGTTCATTAAATCACAAAACTTTAAAATTAAATCAAAGGCTATTATAGTAGCTCTAGCTATCATCTATACGCAATGCTTATTTTTCATGCTCTGTCCGACAAGCGCACGCGACGTGATACGGGGCATTTTTATTTTAAATTTATGTTGTTTGTTTTATTCCCGAAATTTCGGGAATTCCCGACTGAAATTTCCCGAAATCGGGAACGATAGTTTTCCCGGGAAAGAAACCCTAGTGGATACTTACTTTACAAGATCAATTTTCTAATGCTCAACTAATGAATGTCAGCTTACAGTACAGATGGCAGCACTGAAGGAAGGAAAACCAATTAACGTGTTTGTTTGTGTGTGTCTGTGTGTGTAGTTGCACCGCGACAGTCGACGGCGCTGCTGGTGCGCGGCGCGGCGTCGGGCGCCCGCGACGAGGAGAACTTCCCGCGCCCCGTACGCCAAGAGCCTGGCAAGGTCCGCATGGGCTTCATCCCCGATGAATGGTCTGGTCACTTTCGTTTGTCTTCAACACTGACGGAAAACCCGGTTTCTAGAACTAGTACTGAGAGACTCACAAAGATAAGTCTCCAGAGAGAGAACCATTCCCCCCTTAGAAACTGACTAAGTGAATGGAAATATATTTATTGATTTATTTTGAATAGGTATAAGATGAACAATAAATATATTTCAGTATTTTTTATACAGAATTGTATCACTTTTTATAAGCTAAGAATTGGTAAGATTTTGAGTTAAGAACATATGTGATTAGTTGATTACCGTCTGTTGCTGGGGCAGGGTCTTACGCCTTTATAGCTAATAAGGTAGGTAATTGTTTTTAATTAAATTCACAAATTATGGGAAGTCCAGAAATGTGATTATTGAGATATTGTATGTTAATAGCATACCAAATTGACATATTTGGTACGGAAAAGTGATTATTGACAAAAACAGGACTTTCTATAATTCTGAAGTAAACCATCAATGTATCTATGTACAGTTCCCGGCAGCAAATAGTGCGTGTCGAGCTTTGGAAAGGGACAATCGGGTTGTAGAGCGTCGTCCCTGTCGCACAGAGACGTGCGCGTTCGTGCGACAGGGACGACGCTCTACAACCGGATGGTCTCTTTCTAAAGCTCGACACGCATTTTTCTGCCGGGAACAGTACGTGAATGAAATGTTTGATAGTAGTTAATGTTGCTGTTCATATTTTTGCAATTATAATTTCTATAAGTAAATAAAGTTGCAACAGGTTCCACTAAGATGACTTGTTAACCGGGGTGCCAGATGGTTCATTTGAGAGTTCAGTTCAGAGGGCCTTTGATTTTTCAAGTACAAATGTTTAAAAAAAATCTAAGGAATTCAGGAACAAAATGTTTGCACTTAATTAATACCAATTTCAAAAAAATAGACCTACTATTTAAATACATATCAAATAAAAATATTTACTAAATAGTTACTAATTCAAATGATGATAAAACTCAACAATTTATTAACCGGATTTAGACCTATCAGCCCAGGCTGCTTGTCTAAAATAAACCAATCAGAAAGTTTAAAATGCACATGACACTGGAGGAAAAAAAATATCACAAGGATTTTACATTTTAGCAATAACATGGATATTATAGTCCTCTTCTTCAGCAATATTATCAAAATATTGACCTTTATAGCTAGTTGTATGTTGCAGGTTCATGTTCTTCCACAAGAAGACTGGTGTGACTGGTCCGTACATGTTCGGTACCGGACTGGCCACGTACCTGGTCAGCAAGGAGATCTATGTGCTGGAACACGAGTACTACCTCGGCCTCTCCATCCTGGTGATGATCGTCTTCGCCACTAAGAAGTTTGGACCCGGCCTTGCTAAATATCTTGACGAGGAAGTTGATGTGAGTTTATAGTCGAGAAGAAGGAGAAGGTGTGGAACTAAGCTTGCGATGGCTTCACCGAACATATCCGGGCCCATCGGCAGTAGAGGAGGGTGTTAATCGAGGCCGGGACTAGCGAGTGGCCACTCTAAATTTCCCGCGCATGCTTCACGTTTCGGCTCGCATCAAGCCCTCGTCAGCTAGTCTGCGTTGACTAGGACGCGGGGAAACACCAGTCCCGCTCTCGACCTCCCTCTCTCTACCTATCCATATTCTGTAGGATGCTTCCATTGACGTTTTCGAAGCTGTATTTATAAATATAAGCCGTAAAATGCGACAAGGGATAAATACAAGATGCAGTGCTGAAGGATGATAGACTAGCCTCCTCTTTTCTCGGCACGGTCCTTCCAGTCATACTGTCCGCGCGCGAGCTTCGAGGAATCGGTTCACGTTCCCCGTGCCATATCTGTCACATGAATTTATTCCTAGCACTAAGTGAGAGTTGAAATACCAGCCCTTAGGTAGCAATACCCAATTTCAAAAGTATGTAGGTAGGTACCTACATACTTTTGAAATTGGGCTACACAATCGAACACTTTGTATTGCCAAAAAACAATTTTGTTCTTGATGGGCAGTTGGTTTCGACACTGTGCGTATCACAAATTTTATTAGCGTTACAATTTTTCACCATTCTCTGCATTGCCGTTTGATGTATGTCAGTCAGTTGATGGTGTCGAACAACAGTTTTATGTACATAATATGTAAGTCTATTATATACTTAAATATGCTTATTAAAGTATTTATGTATTATTCGTTTGTAGTTTATCAAACTATTCTTGTTCGCCTGCATATACTTCTCCCACATCCCAAATGTTGGTTAGAATAAAATTCCTCACGGCATTAAGCTCACCTATTGTGCCTAATTTATATAAATTGGTGTTCAATAAAGAATATAGTGTACATACATGTATCGTTGTGTGGCAGAAACTGGAGGACGATTGGAAGTCGAGCCGCACCTCACTGATCAAGACCCTGGAAGACGGCATCGCGGAGGAGAAGAAGTCGCAGTGGCGCGCGCAGGGTCAGGAGCTCCTCATGCAGGCCAAGAAGGAGAACGTTCTGCTGCAGCTGGAGGCGGCCTACAGGGAGCGGCTCATGACCGCCTACACCGCGGTCAGCTCACTTCACTATTCCTAGAGCTGAGTGCCAATTAGCTCATTCGGCTTTTATGTCGTCCAGCTGAATTGACTGTCTGCTGACTGGGCACTCTGCTTTTATGTCATGTAGCTAAATTGTCATCTAGGTACCTTGCTTTCATGTCATCCAACGTGAATTGTCTATCAGCGAAAAGGTCTTTCAGATAGAGACCCAGTTTATTGAAGGTTCATTTAACCCCCGAAGCGGCGGGTGGCCGAGTGGTTTGGGAATCAGCTTCTCATGCCAGAGGTTCGAATCCGGTCGGCGTGTACCAATGAGTTTTTTCTGACTAAAAAAATTACGTGCTTACACCTACACCGCTGCTTCACCGTTCGGAACCGGTGTAAAACTGTAGGTCCCTTCCCTTGCCCCTTACTAGGTGGTAGGCACGTACGACACGGTGCGACGGGGGCGCCACCGGAGCATGTGCTTTGGCCCCTCCGACTCAGCCACCCAAACCGGATTACATAAAAAAAAACCTGGGTCTCTACTTGCGTAGCATATACCGAACTTTTTAGGTTCTTCTCACTTCAGCTAAAGTGATTGAAAGGAGAGGAACCTAAAACATTTTGAGTGCTCTACGCAAGGGAAGGAGCGGGCAAAGTATCTTCTGTAGTGTTTGTTTCTCCACCTCCTCCTGGCATACTGTTTTTATTCTGTAAGTCTACTGACATCCCTGAGAACGGAGTTTGTTGTGCATCGAAATAGAGTGTTCTAAACAACAAACTCCAGACATAAAAAGAAAATCTACAAACATTTTCAAGATTTCATTCATTATTGCTGGTCAAGTCCCACTGTGTAAGTCCCACCATATACATTACATTCTTTCGCAGACCTATATATATATATATTTTTTTTAATGGAAACCGACAGTTGGCTACCTCACCTACAACATTCGTGATGTCAGCCCATAACACCGTGTGAACTAGGTGCCATGTCAGTGCTTTCCTTCATTTCATGTCTGCTACACTGAACTAGACGGAAAACACGAACTATTGACATAGCTGTTTTGACCGACGTTTCATTCAGTGCGGTGGTACCGGACGGGATAAACCCTACCACCTAGTAAGGTAAGAAGGTAAGGGATCTACAGTTTTACGTGGAATCTGAACCACGGTCAGTGCTCTAGAACCACGGTCGAGCGGTCACCATCCAAGTACTGACCGCGCTCAGGGTTGCTTAATAGTCGACCAACCGCACTACTGAGCTACCAAGGCTGATATGAGACCTATATGGTGTCGAAAATGTAATGAGGAATTAAGCAAAACCCACAAAGCAATACTTAGCTTGTAAGCAGACAAAAATACTCTTTTTCATCCATTACGACTGCCGATTGCAAATTTCGGTTCTGCACTGGAAATGACACGGATATTTGAAAGGTTGTCCTTTCTGTTACTATTACCGACCATGAATGAGCAATCTTTTAAATGTTAGTTTCCCCGCTGTATGGTGGCAGGTGAAGCACCGGCTGGACTACCAGGTGCAGAAGGCGAACGTGGAGCGACGCATCTCACAGAAGCACATGGTCGATTGGATAGTACGCAACGTGCGCGCAGCCATCACTCCGGACCAAGAGAAGGAAACACTTAATAGGTAACGTTGTTGTTGTTGTTTTTTTGGTTTGGGGTTGGCTCTTGGCCTGCAAACTAATCCCGCTTGGTTGGGGACCTTCGTGCAAAACCCCGCAGTCTCCAGCTACCCCAGCCAGCCTATGTCTTCCATGAAAGCCACAAGTCGGCCGGGGTGTCTGCAGGCCGCTTATCCCTTAGTCGCCTTTTACGACATGCACGGGGAGAGATGCAGTGGGACTATTCTTATTAAGTACCGACCCCACACAGTACTTAATAGGTAACATTCACTGCGTAAAGTCGATATTGGATACCGGGCGGCTAAGCTCAAGTGGCAGTGGGCTGGGCACGTCAGCCGAAGAGACGACGACCGTTGGAATAACCGTGTCCTACACTGGCGGCCGTGGACAGGAAAACGGAGTGTGGAAAGACCACCCGCCAGGTGGGACGACGACATCAAGTACGTCGGCGGAAAGCAGTGGTTCCGTACCGCTGAAGGCCGGGACTGGAGGAAAATTGGAGAGGCGTATGTCCAGCAGTGGACGCTTACACGCTGACTGACTGACTGACTGCATAATCTGACATAGTTGATCAAGCTAGAAAGAACAAAAATGCCATATTATGCTATTTATTCTGTATTAATTGCAGTTCAAAAACGATTGCCACCAAAGTTTTTTTTTTTTATGGAAACATGACACGGTTGGCTACATCACCTACAACATCCGTGATGTCAACCCATAACACCGGGGGAACTAGTTGTCATGTCAGTGCTTCCGTTCATTTCATGTCGGCTACACTGAACTGGACGGAAAACACGAACTATTTACATAACCGTTTCTACCGACGTTTCATTCAGTGCAATGGTAGCAACCCGGCCGGGGTAAACCTTACCTATCAAGTAAGGTAAGTTTAAGGTAAACCTAACCTAACCTATTCTAGTAAGGTAAGAAAGTAAGGGATCTACAGTTTAACGTGGAATTCGAACCACAGTCAGCCTTCAACGGTCGAGCGGTCCCCATCCAAGTACTGACCGCGCCCAGGGTTCAGTGGCGGCTCTGGCCAATGAATTTTAGTGAGGCACATAATAGCATTTTATTAATGTTGTATTGCAGTTTTCATTTCGAGGACAGGACATGCCCAAAGTCTAGCGATAAATAAACATCCATGTTGATTTTTTTTTCTTTACCTATATAATTAAATGAGGCGGCGCCTCACTTGCTTCACCTGGGGAACCGCCACTGCCAAGGTTGCTTAATAACACGACCGCACCACTGAGCTACCGAAAGTACCATATTAAATTAAAAACTGTGAACGTGTTACGAATGTTATTGTTATTGCAGGTGCATCGCGGACCTGGGAGCGCTGGCCGCCCGCACCAAGTGAACACTCCCTTGTTGAACTGTAGCAAATGCGTTAAAAGCAATCTTTAACAGCTTAGAATATTCGAAGCTCGCAAGGTTTCCCGTTGTAAATTATTTAAAATAAAGAGTAATGTAATAAAAATGGAGTTTCATTTTAACATCAATTTTTTGTCCGACTTCTGCAAATTCAAATTTTTCACCTGACTTGGCGAAGCAAAAAAATCGTGCTCCTCACTTAATGAAATTCTATTCACTGTCCATTGAGTGGTTTTAGTAATAACGTAATTTTTTTTATTTTGATGAGTTGAGCAGCCCAAGCTGAATGAATGTATTCAACACTGGCGGTTTATGTAGTTTTTTATTTAATGAGATTGTGATGCATAGACTGATTGGGTTTGAACACAAGAGTAGAGTACGTTATATAAGGCTTGAATTACATTACAGGCAGTTTATTCCATTTATCAACTGTTCAAGAGTGCTTTGTGCTTGAAGATAAAATTTTGCTTGTGCTTTGAGTTTGAAGATAAAATTGACTTTCAAGCTGTGGCCTGGAAGGTCCTAACTGTGTTCCTAGTAGAGTTGAGTTTGGGAAATGTCTAATCTTTCAACAATAATATTTCAGCCGAATTTAACTCAGATTTTTTTTATATCTGCATACTGTTATGAAAATGCTGCTGGTGGAAAAGCAAAATAAAACACGAATTGTTATTATAATTTATTTTACATACACATTTTTATATTAACAACAGGTTATATGCATCAAGTAGTGATCGCACTAGTTACAAAGCATCATCTTTTATATTTCCACATAATGTTTTATATGTGGTTTTATTTATGTATGCACTTGAAATACTTACATTCACATTTTTCAATGTGGTTTCGCAGAAGTTAGAAAGGAGATTATACATTTTCAGAATATTATAAAAATATGATCTTTGTAACTTAACCGATCTCTACAAAGTTTCAATTTAGTTTCGTTAAAATAGTTTACAACCTAAACAATTACAAAAACAATATCTAGCTGATAGTTAAAGCCTTGGTTCTGTCAACACGCCGCCGCCCCTCCACTTACCTAACTGAACACTTTACAAGTGGTTGACTTTCGCCATTGAATAAGCACATCAGTAGAAACTTGTCCGTGTCTACTCTATCAAAAGATGGCGCTGCAGATAAAACTAGCGTAAAATTTAACATTTTAGCAAATAAATATGCTATAAATTGTATAATTAACGTTCTAATCTCAACCTAACCTTCAGCTCTTCAGTTTACATTCCATAATGGAAAAGTTTTTACTAAGCATGTACTCGCTTTATGTTTCTTCACTAGATGCAAGACTGAAAATGAAGAGAAAAATGGAATCCCGATCAGGATTCCAAACTGAAACTCCGGCTTGAGCCGCCAGCGCGTTAATAATTCTGCCATCGGGACGATGATGTATTCTCACAAATGTTGAACAGTTGCATCTTCTATTAGTGTATATGACGCAATCTACTGTGTTCAGTCAACATGCACGATTCCAAATTGCATCTTATCTTATAATCGATGGCGGAATTCCAGGACGGATGTTGGAACTCAAGCCGGAGTTCCAGGTTCGAATCCTGGTCGGGATGTATTTTTTTTCTTCATTTTCGGCTTTGCATCTTTCTAGTGAAGAAATGTTATAACATTTAGAACGGACAAGGTTCAAAATGATCATGGAACTACTGATTGACTTATTCAATGCTTTCGCAATTTTTGTTAAAGGCATTTTTATAAAATTGGCAAAAGAGGACTAATCTGTTATATTTGGAGGTTTAATTGTTAGAAAAAGATAAACTGAAGGGGAAAATTAATTGCAGACTTCACAACATATTATTTTGAAAAGAATATGTTAAAGATCCGAGATAATATAGGTTTTAAGATATACACGAATTTGCCCGTCCACAAAATCTCAAGATTTATGTAGTGTAGTAGTATATATTTCGTGATGACAATTGACCAAAAATAAAAAAATTAATTGTTGACGGAACTTAAGGTATTTTGGACAAAAACATAAGAACTTTTTACAGCAAAAATTGTCCACCCAAAAATTATTAATTATTTTATAGAATGAATGAATATTTACCTATTGCCGAAGGGCTGGCCGGTACCCAAACCAATTAGGTACTACATAAAACTAAAGATTTCTTGGACGAGCGAATTAGTGCTTGGGTTAGTCCATATTTTGCCTTTATTCAATGGAGTATTTAAGGAATGTTCCCTTCATGCTCCATACAAATGACTCTGTAATATTTCTGCAATATATCTGGCGCCGGAATAAAAAATCAAAGCGACCGTAGTCACTGCTAAAAAATGCTGTAAAATTGTAAAACACGATACAGGCAACCGCCTGAACATTGACTACCATCTAATAGATCCTACAGCGCACTAACGATTATCATAATTAACTTCATGCAAATAATGCACAAAAACCAATTGCATATAAAAATATATCTCTCTTGTAAATTGATACAAAATGCCGAGCGACCGATGCTGCGGTCGCACTAATTGAACGACTAATAAGGTCATTAATTAATTCATGTTTAGTGCGAAGCCAGCCTTATTCCATTACAGTTTACTGCGGTGCAATCACTGCTATTTCTTCCAGCCTACCTTGTACACAATACTTATATACTTGCTAGACTGTCAGTTAAACAAAGGACATTCAGTTTGCATAATTAAGGTTTCCGGTTGTATTTAAACCTTCCCGCTACGATTGCTTACTTAATCTAATTTATTGTGGATGAAGCTAAATGTAAAATGATATATTGCGATATAAAAGTAATTAAAAAAAAAATCGCATAAAATCTGTAAAAATTCACTAAAAATTGCTGCATACATTTTATAGCACCTTAATGATATTTCTAGTCATAGTGTGCAAATTTTAATAGACTCAAGATTATTTGAACAAAATATTAATTGAATTTTTACGAAGGAAATTTATTTATAAATAGGTGGTTTAACAGGTACACAGGAAAATTAATAATATAAGGATTTACATAATTTCACGACCAATTCAAACGAAAAACCATTTCCTTACAATTATTTCACTTAACTTACTATAATTCTGTTAACACTTGTAGCCATTCAGTTAACGATAATAAAAAGAAGCATTACAATTTCATTCACGACATTAAAACAACACATAAAGCCACAATTACAAAAATTCATTAATCATACATTAAAAAATAAAACATGTAAAAACAAATATGTGTTAATATTTTACGATATATTTGACTCAATTTTAAACATTGTGATTAATTTTTAAACAGATTTCCTCGAACACAATGACATAACGGATACTACTTCGTAACGTTTCACAAAAAAAAAAATAACAGTACAAATGTTACTCAAACTACAGGGGCGATAACACAAAACATTGATCTAACCGACGCGATGCACAACCCTAATGCTAGACTCCACCGTACAACACAACACTAATAATTTTCATAGCGGCCAATTGGAGCAAGCTCCTCTTAGTTCAAGGAGGGCGTAAGTCGCCTCTCTCGAACTAAGACGAGGTTGCGCCTAATATAACCCTTAAACAATTTCAACTAAGAGGCACTTTTAATTAACACACACAATTACATTGAAATATGGTCGACCACCCGCTCATTGCCACCAGCTATTTATTTGTGTTTAAAACTAAATTTCAAATACGCGTTCAAGTTTAAACTACGCAAATGTGAGCAACATTATAAAAAAAAAAATACCTACACACTTTTCTTGCTATCTACTATTTAATGTTGTCACACTTACATACATAATATGAGGTACTTTTTATTTTAGTAAAAAAAAATTACATTCTGAAATAGGCACTATTCAATCTACATATAGATAATTTTTTTTTATGTAATCCGGTATGCGTGGCTGAGTCAGAGGGTCGAAAGCACATGCTCCGACCAGCCAATATCACCTCTGAGAAGGTAGGTACCATACCGTAGCCTTCCCTGGATTGCTGGCTATACTGGACTAGAGGAGAACACAACCGAGTCTGCTATGCGGCCATCTTACATTCAGTACGGTGATACTAACCCAGTCGGCTACAATTTGAGCCTACCACCTAGCAAGGGAACGGACCTATAGTTTTACACTGGTTCCGAACGGTGAGGCAGAAGGTGTAGGTATGCACATAATTTTTTTCGTCATAAAAACTCATTGGTAACACTAAGGCTCGGACTTCATGCATCCGTTTCTCACTCTGTCGCTCGCACCGGTGGGTGTGGCCTATTTTAGTCAACTCCGGGGAGAAACGGATGCATGAAGTCCGGGCCTACAAGTGCTATGCACGCAATCTTTATCTTTAAAGCCCCTTCTCATGTCCTTCAACATGCACTTTGAGTACTTTTGAATTTAAAATTGGCTCATTTCTTTCAATAAAAAAAACTTCACTGGATGCAATGAGCATGTCGTCCTTCACACTCTTACACTATTCGATCGTTACCTCTCATTCTAAGCACACATTTTACCTAGATTGATCTCACATAAGAATAGGCGCAAGCAAATAACCTACATATTGAATATGGCGGCTTTGGCATCGAGTATGGGTCGATGGTGATCTTTTATTGTCTATGACTTGCTTTATAGAGGCCATTATGGACCACTGACAATCTTGCTGATTACGTCTTCCGTAGATTCACGCTTTTAAAGAGCTTTAATAGTTGGTATAACATTAAAATGCCACAACAATTAAAATTACCATTTCATTCGTTGATAAAATTCCAAAATGACAACCCTTAAAGGGTCGATGAAATAAAAATAAATGAACTTACACAAATTATCCCACAATTTTTCACAGTTAATATTAATTTAAATATAATCAAATTATATTTTTATCTTTGTGTTCTATTCGTTAATGCCCTTTCGTCGTCGCAAATGGATACACTTGTAAAAAATACACCCTGAGACTCCAATCTCAGAGTTCATTTAGTTTTGGTATTTCTCGACAGATTTAATAATGTATGCTGTGATATTCATGTGGTCCTAAGTTTCGATCTGCCCTCGCAGTTCAAAATAGGCAATATAGGTACAGTACGCGACAGTAAATAATGTAACATCGAACTTTAGAAAGAGACAATCCGGTTGTAGAGCGTCGTCCCTGTCGCACCAACTCGCACAGCTCTGTGCGACAGAGACGATGTTCTACAACGGGATTGTCTCTTTCTAAAGCTCGATTTTCATTCATTATTTACCAGGTACTGTAACATTATTATACATTAGTATGATTTAGTACAGATTGTATAGGACATTTTTAAATATTTTACATAACTCTCTCTTTAATCTGTTCACCGTTGATGAACGTTAGGCACCTAAGAGCTCTGAGAAGACCATAGAAGATCTGTCTCTGTCCTTCAATATGAAATATACAAGGACATATCTTCACCGGTTCACACTCAAAGCGCAAAAGTAGGTCGTTAAAACGCATGTTATAGGCCAATCACCGTAGCAATTTCAGTGCAATAGCCAAACGGTTCGACGGGCTTTACGAAGTTATGTCTGAAGTAGCAACATATATTTAATAACCGTTTAACCAACAGTTATGTATAACAATAATAATCAAAAATATATCATAAAGTTACAGTTATTGTGATGTTATGTTAAAAAAATTATTTATTTTATATAAAATAACACTAGAAGAAGATTTGCTGTTATGTACAGCAGAAGAAAATAAACACTGTTTTCTTACCATACTGGAGACTGAATGATCGTGAGAGTCATACGAAAAGTTGTGAATATATAAACATCACTGTAGCGATGTCGACACCAAAACGTTGTACAGTATGAAATAGTATGTTCTTGAAGAACATTTTAGAAATTCGTACAAACGTGTACCCACAGGTTTGGTTCAGATATCTGTGCAACGCAACGCGCACTGCTGTCAATATTGCAACGTATTAAAATTTTTTGTAATTAATTACTGAATACATTGCTATGTATCGATAGTTAGTTTTAGAATTAACATATAGATTTTAGAAAATTGTTAAGACAAGATTTTAAACATTCATTTTCATCGAAATCTTTAGATTTATGCAGTAAAATATTGTTGACGAAACTTAGTTATTTTGGGCAAAAAAAAAAACTTGTGTATCTTTTGCAGAAAAAAATTGACAGCCCAAAAACTATTCAATGTGTTTTGTATATTACAATATGTATATTATTTGTTCATTAATAAAAAAGAAAATTATACAGAACATTATAATATTTAATAGTTTTTGGGCAGACAATTATTTATTTCTGCACAAGTTTTTATAATAACTAAGTTGCATCAATGTTTGATTTTATTTTCTCTCATTCGTCTTCAAGAAATATATTACTACTTGAATGTAAAGATTACGTGGATCGGCAAATTAATGCTTGGGTTATATTTTGCCTTTATTCAATGGAGTAAAAGGTTTGTTGAATTTTAAGCAAATCCACAATGTTGCACAAATCTGAATCGAATATTAACCGAATGACCGATCTTCAGTCGCGGTTCTATCTCGCTCGAGCTCGCGTTACAATATGGTGCATTTCTTCTTAGGCTTGCCGTAGTTGGGCTTGTGCGTCGGCCGCTCCGACAGTTGAAACTTGCGCACGATACGCACCAGCTCGTGGAACGCCTGGTCCACGTTCATGCGTAGCTTCGCGCTGCACTCGATGTAGGGGATCTTGAGCTGCCGCGATAGCTGCTGGGCCTCCTCCAGCGACACCTGATTCAGGGCAATGGAATATCAAACGTAAGTACATTCATACCATACAGATGTCAGGGAGTTCAAATCAAATAAAATTTATTTTATTTCTATCAGATTTTACTTATTTTCATTACAGAGCTACGAAAAATCTGAGATAAAGAGGCAGTTGTTGGCAGTATTTTCGTAGACATTGGGTTTATCTGTACAAAAAAATTATAATATAGAAATAGAATAAAAAACCTATGTATACCTATCATTAAAATTAGAATTATAAAATTTAAAAAGAATTCTTACATATTATTAGAGTTGGTCATGGAATAAATGATAAATCTGCCTGAGGCTCCGACCTCAAGCACAGTCACCCAGTCGCGAGACGCCTCTTATTTTAAGGAAAGTGACATGGTTGGATACATCGCCTACTACACCCGTGCCCGTGATGCCAACCCATAGCACATTGGTGAACTAGGTGCCATGTAAGTGCTTCCCTTTGGTCGTGACGGCTACACGGAACTGGACGGAAGACATTAACTATTTTCATGGTCATTTCGATAAACCTATTATTCAGTGTGGTGGTTCAAATGCGAACGGGTTAAATCCTACCACCTATAAAGGTAAGGGAATCTACATATTACTCTCTTCCACATATGACAATGGCACTATACACCGGAATTTTTACATAATATATACTTCACAAGTTGTCAGAATCACATGATCAATACTAATAATAAATCTGTAAGGGATGGTCATGGAGTAAGTTACTTTGTTTTAGGAAATATTGAGTTTGTAGCCTCTATGTATGATACTAAAGCTAAATTGACGATTTTTAGAAATCTTTTCTGTATGTATGTATGTATGTATGTATGTATGTTCCTCCATAACTCTTAAAGCCATAATCCGAATTTGATGAAACTTAGTACAAGCCCATTTTACTATACGGGACACAGGATAGGCTTACTAAAATTCACTTCCGGCTACGCTAAGATGTGGCTCCCATACAAATCGAATTGTTCCAAGCGCCGAAATAAAGGGCGGCGGCGCGGCGCGGCGGGGGTTAGTAGCGCTAGCGCGTCTCGCGGAGACTGGCAGCCCGGCGGCGACGGAGGCGCGGGACGCGGCGCGGGGTGCGGTCTGACGGAGCGCGGTGTGTGTGTGTATGCATTGTCTCGGCAGAGTTTCTTATATTTTAATTCGATTCATAATATTATGTAGGTTAACTTCGTTAGGTATCTATTTGATTAATTTTAGGTGCAAACCTATGTAAAAGTGTTATTGCGAGTCGATGTTAGCAGATATTTATTTAACTGAAGTTCCTATTTGATTTAAGTTAATTGATCGTATGTTTATTATATTGTACGTAGTGTAGTATGCGCGGTATACTAGCGAAGAGATTCGTATTTTTACCCGATTACGGCGAAGCGAAAAGGAGAGTTATGTTTTTGACCGGTATGTATGTATGTATGTATGTATGTTCATCTGTTCCCTCATAATAACTTCGAAACTACTTATCATAATTTGACAAATGAGGTATCGTTGGATGCGTCTTGACCGTACGCTGGTCGTCAAGACGCATCCAACGTCTATAGGCTATAGGATATGGCGCCCTCTAGAGGACATAAGTAATGATATAAAAACAATTTTTTTTAATGACTAGCTTTTGCCCGCGGCTTCGCTCGCGTGAAATTCGTATTTCAAAGGAAGAAAGTAAGTAACTAAGGGCGAGCTGGGTTCAGGTAAACGATAAACCGTCTCGAAGAAGTGAGTAACTTTTTGAGGCCGAAGGCGGAGTTGCGTTCAGGAAGACGATAAACCTTCTCGAAGACAGTAAGTAACTATGGGCGAGGCCGAAGGCCGAGCTGCGTTCAGGAAGAGGACAAACCATCTATAAGAAAGTAAGTAACAAAGGGCGAGGCCAAAGGCCGAGCTGCGTTCAGGAAGAGGATAACCTTTTCGAAGAAAGTAAGTAACTATGGGCGAGGCCGAAGGCCGAGCTTCGTTCAGGATGAGGGTAAACTTTTCGAAGAAAGTAAGTAACAGAGGGCGAGGCCGAAGGCCGAGCTGCGTTCAGGAAAACTGAACCTTCTCGAAGACAGTAAGTAACTATGGGCGAGGCCGAAGGCCGAGCTTCGTTCAGGAAGACGATAAACCTTTTCAAAGACAGTAAGTAACTATGGGCGAGGCCGAAGGGCGAGCTGCGTTCAGGAAGAGGATAAACCATCTTTAAGAAGTAAGTAACAAAGGGCGAGGCCGAAGGCCGAGCTGAGTTCAGGAAGAGGATAACCTTTTCGAAGAATGTAAGTAACCGAGGGCGAGTCCGAAGGCCGAGCTGCGTTCAGGAAGACCATAAATCTTCTCGAAGAAAGTACATAACTTCTTTGTTACTTACTTTCTTCGAAAAGGTTTATCCTCTTCCTGAACACATCTCGGCCTTCGGCCTTGCCCATAGTTACTTACTGTCTTCGAGAATTTATCGTCTTCCTGAACGCAGCTCGGCCTTCGGCCTCGCCTATAGTTACTTACTGTCTTCGAAAAGGTTTATCGTCTTCCTGAACGCAGTTCGGCCTTCGGCCTCGCCGTCTGTTACTTACTTTATTCGAACAGGTCGTCCTCTTCCTGAACGCAGCTCGGCCTTCGGCCTCGCCTATAGTTGCTTACTGTATTCGAGAAGGTTTATCGTTTTCCTGAACGCAGCTCGGCCTTCGGCCTCGCCCTCTGTTACTTACTTTCTTCGAAAAGTTTACCCTCATGCTGAATGTAGCTCGGCCTTCGGCCTCGCCCATAGTTACTTACTGTCTTCGAAAAGGTTTATCGTCTTCCTGAACGCAGCTCGGCCTTCGGCCTCGCCCTCTGTTACTTACTTTCTTCGAAAAGGTTATCCTCTTCCTGAACGCAGCTCGGCCTTCGGCCTCGCCCATAGTTACTTACTGTCTTCGAGAAGGTTTATCGTTTTCCTGAACGCAGCTCCGCCATCAGCCTCGCCCTCTGTTACTTACTTTCTTCGAAAAGTTTACCCTCATCCTGAACGCAGCTCGGCCTTCGGCCTCGCCCATAGTTACTTACTTTCTTCGAAAAGGTTATCCTCTTCCTGAACGCAGCTCGGCCTTCGGCCTCGCCCTTTGTTACTTACTTTCTTATAGAAGGTTTATCGTTTACCTGAACCCAGCTCGCCCTTAGTTACTTACTTTCTTCCTTTGAAATACGAATTTCACGCGAGCGAAGCCGCGGGCAAAAGCTAGTAAATAAATATAATTAATGATGCGATATGAATGTAATTAGTTATGCGATAACGACATGTGGTGGTTTGTGACAGAAACCAGTAGTATTTGGGTATATAACTTCATACAATATCATAGTAAATTTTTTTTCACTTTGTCATGAATTGCTGCATCTGTCACAAATCAGCACATGCGTGTCTAGGCAGTGGCAAACATTTTTGTAAAGTAGACTAAGTGTACATTGAAAAAATTTCCAGTGAAGTTTCTTGTCAGTTCTTCTTCGCTGTGATAATCGAACTGGCGGTATGTTACAATGTAAATATGACAAATCTGAGCGCAGTGTACTGCCAATAGATGCTAAATAAACAATAAACAATAAACACTCACAAAGTGTTTAAATAAATTAACTAGGCTAGGTGTCATGTCCGCACCTCCTTTTGGTTGTGCCACTGCACCGAAACGGATGGAAGACATGATTTAGAACTGTTATTTGTTAATGCTGTGTGTAACCGATCTGGGTTAGGCCCATGGATAATTTAAGAGTTAAATATAAAATTGTAGATATGCAGAATAAATTGCTTGTATATTGAAATGACGCCACTGGACCGTTGCTATATCATCAAACGCGAGATTATACATACTATTCAGGTCATGGCAATAATAAGTGACTCATAAGGTTAGATCCAAGAATATTTTTACATAAAATTTTTATTTTAAGAGAAATTTCAGTTTGTTTACAGAGTGCAGCATGGTTGTGTGACATCACCTGCTATTCACTGAGTTTTTTTTTTATGGAAACTGACATGGTTGGCTCCATCACCTACAACATCCGTGATATCAGCCCATAACACCGGGTGGACTAGATTTCACGTCAGTGCTTCCCTTCATTTCATGTCGGCTACACTGAGCTGGACGGAAAACAGGAACTCTTTACATAGCCGTTTCCACCGACGTTTCATTCAGTGCGGTGGTACCAATCCGGGCTGGATAAACCCTACCACCTAGTAAGGAAAGAAGGGAAGGGACCTACAGTTTTAAGTGGAATCCGAACCACGGTCAGCTTGCAGTTTCTTCTTGCCGGAGCTAAGTGTCTCTTTGTTGTGCCGTGCACACATTTTAAGCTACTGTTTAATATTTTTCACAGTCCGCTTCAATCTTTTAGGACTACTTATAGCTGTATTTTTCATACTACGCTATACGGACATATTCCTATATAAGGAAAGAAAGGGAGAAGGTGCATATTTACCAAAGAAAGAACAAACGTAAGTAAAATTAAATAAAAAAAAACAGAAATTATTTATTGCGCACCAAAACCGTTAACAAACAATGATACGTGAAGAGAACATGCCGAAAAACATACATACATACATACATATCACACACGCTAAATCCCGACAATCGGGGTAAGCAGAGTAATCGGTGTTGTGCTGCAAAAACTCTGGTCAATTACAGCACAACACGAACCACCACGTTTTGCAAAGTATTCGAACAAGATTCAATCGATCAAGCAGCAAGTCAGGCACGAAGACCCACCCGCTGCATGACTCGGTGGAAGTACCGTGCCAAGGTGAGAGGTGGCGACCCTGTCGCCCTTTAGCACGGTATCTTGTCCTTATCCCTTGATTGCCTTTTACGACATGCATGGGGAGAGATGCAGTGGGACTATTCTTTTTAAGTACCGGCCCCACACGGTACACAAAAACAATAGCAATATACAGTAATACACAGAGAAACAAAAGCACAATAGCGTGCAAAAGGCCAACTTATTACTATAACTGGGTCAATTTAACTAGATGCCTGGCTACTTTTTTATTTTTAGCAACTTTTGACCCTCTCGGGCAACTTTTGTTTTTTAGGCAAAGGGGGACGAGGTCGGAAGGGATCTTTTCACAATCTCGTTCAGATTCTCTCATAGTTTAAGGGTCTATATGCCTCAGTTCTATCAAGTGCTATCGTTTTGAGAATTTAACGAAAATATATTGTGTCCCATACAAAAAAAAAAATTTTTTTTCTCCAGAAATATCAACTTTAGTGAAAAACGCGTAAGAATAAAAGTGTCTTATATTTCGCCTACAAATATGATTCCATCGAAAAAACATTAACATTCGGAAAAAAAAGTCCGCTTTATTGTACTTTCGAACCAGAGTGCGGCGGTTGCCCGACCGCACCTAGTCTTTTTCGCGCACCGAGGGTTCCGTACCACCACCGTAAATGCCGGATTTTTTATACAGATTTTTTATACTTTTAAAAATTAACTATAGCCTAATTTTATTATTTAAATTATTTTTTATTTCTTATGTATTCTTAGGATAGGTTATGTATGATTCTCATTTAATTATTGTGTTAACACTTTTTTTTTGTAAATTGGGCGACTTGGGCTATCTTTTAACCGCAAAGTGGCTACTTGACCAGGAAGGCATCTGGCAACACTGTGTGCAAGCCGATCGAGCCCGGTCCCGAATTAAGTCGACCGAGTTATACAAGCAAGTTATTTTCCTAGTATGAACTGTCTATTTTTAGAAGTTAGTAATTAAAAAAGTGGCACTTGATTGGGTGAGTGCGTGGACGTGACATTAATCATCGAGGAGCTTAATGCAATTTCATGAGTCATTCCTTAATGCCCTTGTACAAAGTGACTAATATTAAGGACAAATCCCAGTGCAAGTAAACACACTAAAAATATGGCGAACTACAGAATCTGGAAAAGACAAATTCTGCATAATGTGGTAGTCATATTATATTAGAATAAATTGTTATTATTTTCCAAAACGTAGAAAGTCAGCAGAGACAGTGAGTCGTCTTTCTACTATGAAACATTGCTAGCGCTTGTTTTTTTATTAGGATAAAATGTATCACTATGCACAATTACATAACTTTTCCCAAACTATTAACCATGAATTCAATCAGGAAGGTGTGGATGTAATTAACCATTACGTTTAAAACGGCTGCCAAAATATACTTCTTGTATAATTAAAACTTGTCAATATTTTAGAATTATTTACCTACTTGTCTACAGTTCTATATGTCTGTCTGTCGGTCCGTCTGTCTTCGGAATATTTATAAGATTATCTAACATTGTATATTGTACCTACAATAAGTTTATTTTACTAATAATTTAAACTTTCTATTTTTATTCTTATACTTATAATATGTAACGGCATAAATTTACCTATGTATCTCTTTAAGCGAATGTTATATATAACATTCTTTGAGATGAATAAAGATTCTTTAAACCGAATTGGTTAGGAATAGTTGAATATGATGGAATACGGGTGAAAAGCAAACTGCAGCCTATTAACATTACCTGTTTAATCGATTGGCTCATTGCTTGCTTGAATTTTTTTTTTATGTATGAATAAGCGGCACCAGACTTTGTATCTTAACTGTAGAATCTAGAATTTGTACTTGTAGAAAAGTAGAATAAATCGATTCACATAAAAAAAAGGCATACATAGGGGTCGAATTGAGAACCTCCTTTTTTGAAGTCGGTTAAAATAAACAAGGAAAGAAAAGCAAAGTACAGTAGAACTCCAATTATCTATAGAAGGTGTGGAACTAAGCTTGCGATGGCTTCACCGAACATATCCGGGCCCATCGGCAGTAGAGGAGGGTGTTAATCGAGGTCGGGACTAGCGAGTGGCCACTCTAAATTTCCCGCACATGCTTCACGTTTCGGCTCGCATCAAGCCCTCGTCAGCTAGTCTGCGTTGACTAGGACGCGGGGAAACCACCAGTCCCGCTCTCGACCTCCCTCTCTCTACCTATCCATATTCTGTAGGATGCTTCCAGTGACGTTTTCGAAGCTCTCTCCATGTATTAGCTCAGCGTCGATCTTGGCAGCCCTAGATTCTTGAAGAGACTGTAGAGCGACTTCGCTGGTAGTCCTCTTGCTCCGACTTCCACAGCGAAGAGATCAGTCTTGAATCCGTTTCTCACAATCCGGTCTACTAAGTTGCAACCGGATTCTCTTCTTAAAGCTCGACACGCATTATTTGCTGCCGTAAACATTATATACCTAGTGTTTTTTTTTTATTGCTTCCGAACTAGCTGGCTGTGTCCGAGGTCGAAACCTCAGGCACAGCCAATATCACCCCCGAGGAGGTGCCAGTCCGGCTTGGAGGCGGGCCAATGTCGCTGGGGAAAGGCTATTTACCCGCGATTTGAAGATCCGTGGATTGTAGGAATGGGGAAAGATATTCCCCGGAAGCCCGTTCCACACCTTTGCAGTGCGGAACAAAAACGATTTAGAGAATCGTGCAGTTCGAAGCACTCTTCTGTCCACTACAAAGGGACGTTCCGCGAGAGTATGGCGGGTGTTAACTTGTTAAGTGTTAGTGTTAACTTGAAACTACAGGTCTATTGAATAAATTGACTTAGATTAAATATTATATTATTTTCTTTATTTCACATTTTTATAATCATTAATTGTATTAATTTTTCATATAAATAATAAAAATACACAAAATTATATAAACATTAAATAAAAACGGTAATACCGCCGGCGGAGGGATATATTATTTATTAATTAGAATTAGATAAATTGTGATACATATATGTTTGTATTTATTGTAGTAAACATACATATTATTCCGTCGCCCGTGCCCTCTGCGACAGTTTGCGTGCATAGCAACTAAGACTTATCGACAAGCTAGGATGCTTAGGGCTATAAGGTGCGAGTCCGGATAGCCAGACATCCGGATAACCGGTGTCAGGATAATCGGGGTTCTACTGTTTTTTTTTTTTTTTTTTATTGATAGCGCGACATGTGGCATCGTTTCACCTACAAGTAGGTGTCTAACGATGCCCATGGACATTCTGTGATGCACGGGGATTGCGAATGCCATGCCGGCCTGACAGGAGCCTTTTCACGCCCCTTTTGAAGAACCCCAGGTTGTACTTGGGAGGAAATAGATGGGCAGGGAGTGCGTTCCACATTTTCCCGGTTCTGTGAATAAAAGATCTACAGAACAGGTTGGTCGATTGAGTAGGGGTGCATCCCCTGCCCAGTACGCGTGGTGCGGAGGTGGAATGGGGACGGCGGAATCGCGTTAAACAGCTCCTCCGAACACTCCCCATGAAATAGACGATAGAACACACTTAGGGAGCCGACGTCCCTACGGAGTTGCAGTGGTTCTAAGTCGCGGGACACCGCAGGGTCACCCACCAGTCGCACGGCACGACGCTGGATTGAGTCTAGCGGCGCAAGCTGGTATTTAGCTGAGCCGTCCCACAAGTGCGAGCAGTACTCCAAGCAGGACCTAACCTGTGTTTTATACAGAGTCAGTTTTTGGCCCGACGTGAAGTACCGCCGCACCTTGTTTAGTACGCCCAGCTTTTTTGAGGCCAGCTTGGCCTTGCCCTCAATGTGGCGCCGGAAGTTCAAGTCGTGCGACAGTTCGACACCGAGGACCCCGAGGTGGTCGCTTAATTTCAGCGACGTGTTTTGGAAGGAAGGAGCTGGCGTGAACGCCGTTCTCTTCGCACTGAACGCACACACTTGTGTCTTCGATGCGTTGAACACGACCAAGTTGCTCCGGCCCCATTCGGCAATAGACTGGAGTGTTTGCTCGAGTTCAGACACAAGTGCTAGCCTCTTCTCATCCACAACTTTCCGTCCGGCTGAAGGGTGACTGGTGTAGGATCCGTGTGCCGTACTGTCGTCTGCATAACAATGTATGTTGCCGAGTGGCAGCATATCATTGATATGGAGAAGAAACAGCGTGGGAGACAACACAGAACCCTGTGTTGTCTCCCACTCCCATACTGTAAATAAATATAAATACATACAATCCTCTGCTGCTCCAAATCCGCCTTATTCCCGACCATCAGCATTGGGAACTCGTCCCGGTCCTTCACCCTCAGGATCTGCCGGTGGAACTTGTACATCTCGTCGAAGCTCGCGTGGTCCGCCACGGAGAACACGAGCAGGAACCCCTCGCCGGACCGCATGTACTGCTCGCGCATCGCGCTGAACTCCTCCTGTCCCGCCGTGTCCAGGACTGAGGAAATGTACACCAATTGAGTCACACACCACTTGAGACAAACACGACTTGAGTCACTAACAATAAAAATATATTTCAATAGAGATTGAAATATATTTTTATTGATACCAATAGTACGGCTATTATTTTATTATTTACACAATATATTTATTTAAAAAAATTACATATTAAAAAAACATAAAAAAAAAAGATTTGACACTGACACCTTATAGGAAGGTGTGGATCTAAGCTTACGATGGCTTCACCGAACATATCCGGGCCCATCGGCAGTAGAGGAGGGTATCAATCGAGGCCGGGACTAGCGAGTGGCCACTCTAAATTTCCCGCGCATGCTTCACGTTTCGGCTCGCATCAAGCCCTCGTCAGCTAGTCTGCGTTGACTAGGACGCGGGGAAACCACCAGTCCCGCTCTCGACCTCCCTCTCTCTACCTATCCATATTCTGTAGGATGCTTCCAGTGACGTTTTCGAAGCTCTCTCCATATATGAGCTTAGCGTCGATCTTGGGAGCCCTAGATTCTTGAAGAGACTGTAGAGCGACTTCGCTGGTAGTCCTCTTGCTCCGACTTCCACAGCGAAGAGATCAGTCTTGAATCCGTTTCTCACAATCCGGTCTACTAAGTTGCAGTACTTGTTAAGCTTGATGTTGTGGTCCTTCGGTATGTTACTTTCCCATGGAACTGTAAGTTCAACAAGTACTACATGCTTTGTCGCTTTTGAGAATATTAGTATATCCGGTCTTAATGCTGTGGTACAGATTTCCGAAGGCATTTGGTAATGCTTCTCATGTGTGTCCATCAACAATTCCCAATCCTTTGCTGCTCCCAAAATTGAAGAAGGTTTAGTCCTATCTTTAGGCAGCTTATTGGCTCCAGGTTTCACAAAGTTGACCTTCTGGAAGCCGCTACTGGTTTGCCCTTTCCTGGTCCGTGCAATTGACAGGTTGATGGCCTCTCTGATGATTTGGAGGACTTTATCATGACGGTAGGAATACTGGCCTCGCTCAAGTAGTATTTTGCATCCGCATAACAAATGTTTGGCCGTGCCTACGAACTCCTTGCATGACGGGCATAGTCTATTTGTAGATTTCCCCCATCTAACTAGGTTACTCGGGTCGGGGAGAGTAAGCTGGAATGCATTTAAGTAGAACTTAAGCAGCTCAGGGGACCAGTTGTATATTATGGATTTCCACTTCAATGCAGGAGGGATGCAGAAGTCACCCACTGTTAGCCAATCATTCTGCATTTCTAGGTTTAAGGCGTGAAGTTTGAAGCCTTGTTCCATGTCCTCCTGAGCAAAACCTTTCAGTATTTCTTTATCAGACTTTGCTGTTTCTATGCCCAATCCAGATCTATTGGTGCGTGTACCAACTTGGAATGATTTGTAGAAGTCGAGTCTCGATTCCAGTTCATCTGATAGTGATGTGTTGGGTAAGGCTTGAATAGCGCTATCATTGGAGTCTTTTAGTATACATCGTTTGGCTATTCTCGCCTTTTGATAAAATATCGACGGTTTCTTAATGTTCAGTCCAAAGTTATTGTGAGATCTGTATAGCGTTGACGAGTCAGCCGGGTGAGCCAGTCCAAACCATGATTTCAGGAATCTGGTCACATACGAGTCTAATTTAGTCAGGTTTTGCTTTGTGAAGTCGTAGACGAGAAATGGCCATGAAAGTTTTGATGTCAGGTAGTTATCGTAAATCCATGCCTTTTGTGTACCCAGGAGGGGAAGATTGTCAGTTTGGCGGAGGCTCTCTTCGAAAAGTTGGACAATATCATCAGTAGGATGCTCCTTTCCTCTGCTGGTGATCCTTTTGCCCAAGAATTTAAAAGGAGCTTCGTCAGCCACGGTTGCGATTGGTTTTCCGGCTACTGTCAGACCTGGATTGCTCGAGGTAAACTTTGAACCTTTCCTGGTTAAGCTCAAACAGTAGCACTTCGCTGGTTTTATCTTCATCCCTTTGGTCCATTCACAATAGTCATCCACCACCTTAAGAAGCGCCTGATTTTGTTTTGGATTGCGGGTTAACAGCGTAATATCATCCGCAAATGCCAGGATGGCCGCCATATATGTGTCTCCATATTTGAACCTGTATCCCCATTTGTTTTCTTTTACGACAAGCGTATCAATTAGAATGTTGATAACAATGTTAAATGTGACAGGAGAGAGGCAGCAACCCTGGAAAAGTCCTATGCCGTAACGAATTTCTGGTGTCTTCTCCGTTTCGCCTTTTACTTGTATTACAAAGGAAAGTTTTTTGTAGTAGGAGGCTATTATATTACAGATCAGAGGTGGCACATTATACCACTCTAGCGCCTTTAATAGTAACTCATGGCGCACCGAACCGAAGGCGTTTTCAAAGTCTAACCACGTGGCAGTTAATTGTCTCTCATTCTTCCTTGCATCTCTAAGACATTCAGTCAGCAAAGAATTATGTTCGAGGCACCCTGCAACTCTTGGGAGAAAACCTTTCTGGTACTTCTTCGGTAAGTAGTCGTTGGTACACATGTGTTTGAGTAGTCTGGCCTGTATAATGGAGAAGAATATTTTCGAAATTGTGTTCGTAAGGGCTATAGGTCTAATATCCTTGGGATCAGTAACTTCTTTCTTTTTTGGTAGAAGAACAAACACGGCTTTACCAAGACAGTCTGGCACTTCTCTGTTCGTCCAGATTCTTTTGTAGATGTTCAACATGTGTTTCCGCACTGATGGACATTTTTTGTATATGATGTATGGTATGCCATCGGGTCCCGGGGCGGAACTATTTGGTTTCCTTTTTATGTGGTATTCCAGCTCTTCCATCGTCGGTGAATCAGCATCAAATGCTAGAGCAGGTTCTTTGGGTTTTGGAGCTGGTGGATCCCTGTAAGTTATATCTGCCTCCGGGGTGGTATATGTGGATTTAAAGTAGTTGAACATCTCGTCCGTACTTAACCTAATTGCACCCCGCTGTTCCTTAAAAGCTTTTTTGGCGAAGTAAAAGGGGTTCTTCTCGAAAGCTGCTATATTCTGAGCCTTTCGAAATTCATTGCCAGCAACCGTAATCTGCTCAGCTACTTTCTGGATGAGTTTTAGGATAGATCTCATCGCTCTGGCTAATTGGTGGCATAGATTTCTGTCTCCTGAGGCTTTAGCCTTCCTTAGCTGCTTTATCAACTCTCTCTTCCTTCTCCTAAGCTTTGCTTTGAAAGTGTTTTCTCTTTCCATTGGGTTGTAGTGATAGCGAACAGGGTACAATTCGGAGAAGTAATTGTAAATTGTTCCCTGGAAGTCATACAGCTGATCTTCGGGACTCTGCCTGCAGCCTGGGAGGTCAAGTCTTTCGGCTACGCATCGATCATGTTGCTTCCAAGTGGTCTCGGATATGCTCGGTAAGCTTAGTCGGTCTCTGGGCGAAAATGCTTCATGGTGAGAGGAAGGTTGCGCAACACTTTGTGACGTGTGAGGTTGTACTCTGTCAATAGTGTCAGGTGGAGAACTTACAGGCGCTTTCTGCCCTGCTTCATTGTCGCTATGTTTCTCCTTCACGTGCTTTTCTAGCCAGATTTTTCGCTTATATTGTTTCCCACACTTCGAGCATTTCAAGTCCATATTCATGCCAAGGTTGTCAGAGATATCGATCGGTGAGCGGTTCATCCTCCCTCCCTCTCGGACCGCTCTGAGGGTATTTACTCTTTTGACTGTCGTAGCTTTTATTTCCTGGCGCGGCTTGCTAGGCCTAACGCCCGTCTGTCTCTCCAGCGTCACCAGTCTTTCCCGGTCGTCAAATGGACTTTCCCATTCGTCAACGGTCTTTCCCGGTCGCCAGCTGTCTTTCCAGCGTCATCCCGTCTCTCCAGGCTGTCTTGTTTCGAAGGTGTGGATCTAAGCTTACGATGGCTTCACCGAACATATCCGGGCCCATCGGCAGTAGAGGAGGGTATCAATCGAGGCCGGGACTAGCGAGTGGCCACTCTAAATTTCCCGCGCATGCTTCACGTTTCGGCTCGCATCAAGCCCTCGTCAGCTAGTCTGCGTTGACTAGGACGCGGGGAAACCGCGTCCTAGTCAACGCAGTTGTAAATTATATTTTTCCACTGAAAACGACAGAATGTCGAAATATATGAAAATATGTAATTTTTTTAAATAAATATATTGTGTAAATAATAAAATAACAATTTAAATTAAATACAACTTGGTTGATTTACAACTAGAGTTAGAGATGACTTGAGTCAAACCATGACTTGAACCAAACACAACTTGTGTGACTTACAACTAGTGTTAGACATGACTCGAGTCAAACACGACTTGAATCACACACAACGTGAGTCACACATAAGCTGGGTTGCACATGATTAAAGTTGTACAAGACTTGAGCCGTACACAACCTGAATCACACACAACTTGAGTGAAAAATTACTTGAGTGGAATACAATTTGAGCCGTACACAACTTGACCTGGGTCATACACAACTTGAATAGTACATTAATTAACTAATTGTTTTGTATGCAACTTGAGTCATATAGACAAACACACGAGCGCGCGACTTGGGTCACACACGAATTTTGAGGGGAAGTTGACTTGCACACATGTTGAATTGTATAAGAACCGGATCACATGCGATAGCAGTGATAACGCAACCTGGGTCACACGTCACTTGAGTCACACGCAACCTGGGTTGCCCACAGGTAAGCTAAGAGACCATCATGGACCAATGAATAATGATAGATTTGACAAGTAAGATATTAAAAACTCACTGTCAAGTTTGGCGGGAACATCGTCGATGACACACTGCTTGGTGTAGGAGTCTTCTATAGTTGGGTCGTAATCTTTCACGAAGTAACTCTAAAACAACACCGAAAGACATTTTGTGTTGACAAAGACTAAAAGTGTTGCAGTAGGTCAATTTAGTTTTAAGTCGCCTCACGGCGAAAAAATAGCATGTGTGAAAAGCTAAGAATAACATATTGTATAACATTAATTTAAATCCAGCCGGTAGGTACAGCCTTCACACACACGTAGTCCAATAAACCTGAATTTACAAGAGATTGCTACTGAGTGACAAGGTCAACTGAATCATTGAAACAAACATAACATTTGAAAGTAATAAGTAATAGTAAAATAAATACAATAATGAAATACATTACAGCATAATTAACGCTAGTAAGACATATTCGTCGGCCAGATGGCCCGTATTGACCAGTGGGTGGAATATGAGACCTTGAGTTTATAGGTGACTATTTTGGTAGCGGATGTAAGCCAAATTACTTACGTTTCCGTTCTTCTGCTCTGAATTTACAGCTATTAAGCACTCAACCGACGGGTCAGAGGTGCGACAAGCGTTCCCGAGGGGGGTTAAAAGCAATAGAATAAAAGAACCTGTATAAACTGCAAGGTGATGGCCGATTTTCCAACGCCTCCACCACCCACGACGACCAACTTGTAGGTCTGCGCGTAGCTCACCGGTCCCCCTCGCGACATTGCTCTTCTGTTTGTTTGTACAACTATTGATAAATTTTCTAAAAGTAAAAGAATATAAAAATATTTTTTGGGATGAGTTACAGCAGTGACAAATAAACTGAGCTCCTCCCCTCCCTCTACAATACTCTTTGGCTCCTCCCTCCCTCCCTCCTTCGGTCCGTTTTCGCTCATTATCTTCGGCGCCTTCGTGCCAGCGTCGAGACTTTCTTCCACAGATTTAAAATTATTTTTCATGAACGAAAAAATAATGTTCCCATTTTAGTTGTGTTATTTTTGTTATTATTTTAGAAACATATCGAAGTAAATGATAGACTTGCAGGACAGTTAGTTTAGACGAAATGCTTTGCACGAGACGGAGCACTTTCCGGTGATATAATATAAAATATAGATGCCATCTTTCGTGCAAATAAAATTCGGTACAAAAACAAAATTTACCGTTACCGTTGCGTCATAGACACCGAATATATAGTGACGTGGTTGGGTTTACGAGTAAATAAATAAATGAGGCATTTGTATTAATGGCCTCCCTCACACTCTTCAAGCAAGCTTGCAACTTTGGTTTGTTTGTGGTTATGTAGAGCCGCGTCTCCTGCCTGCTTATGTTTTTTCGAAACACCACGTCAAGAAACATTACACAAAAACATTTGTTTTCATACAAATGTATATGGCTACGCCCCAATGTTTTGATGTTTCTGTTTAATATTTCGAAAAAAACATTCGCTAGAGACGCGGCTGTAGAGGTATGAGGTGCCCAATACGAGAAGAAAACAACAGACTTAGGAAGTACACCCGATAAGGCTGTATAATTTAATTAGTTATGCCTGTGAAAAGGGACGAATAAATAAAAAAAAATATATAAAGTCAATATGTCATTTGGCTGTATGGTCAAATGATCTTTGCCTGCCTATTTATGGCGAAAACAACAACAACACAACAACAACAGTCAATATGTCAAACTAAAATCAAAGTTCGCGGCCGTTCGAACGGCTTCTATATTTTTCAGATGTTTCTCTGATAATTTTTATTATCGATGTATGGACAAAGTGCGTGAAATGTTCTCGACGAGCTCGCAGAAGAAGTATTGGACGTTCGGCGACGAGCGCGACCTGGCGCGGTTGCGCGAACAACATAACCTCGCGTTCATCACCGCGCACGGAGGCGCCGCGGCCGGCGTCGACGAGGCGCAGCGCTACGCGTACTTCCTCTCACCGGACGAGGACCGCCTTCTGCTCCGCCAGTACGAGTTGCACCTCCGCGACTTCTGCAAGCGCTTCAACCCGCCGATGCCGAAGTCGGTCGTCGGCACCGCCTTCCAATACTTCAAGCGGTTCTATCTTCACAACTCGCCCATGGACTACCATCCCAAGGAGATCCTCGTGACGTGCGTCTACCTCGCGTGCAAAGTTGAGGAGTTCAATGTGTCGATAGGGCAGTTTGTGGCCAACATCAAGGGTGATCGTGAAAAAGCGTCCGATATCGTGTTGAACAATGAACTGTTGCTAATGCAGCAGCTGAATTATCACCTAACTATTCACAATCCATTCCGACCGATAGAGGGCTTCCTTATCGATATTAAGACGCGCTGTTCTCTCTCGAATCCGGAGCGACTGCGCACGGGAATAGATGAGTTCTTAGATAAGGCTTGTTTGACGGACGCGTGCTTGCTGTACGCGCCGTCGCAGATCGCGCTGGCGGCGGTGCTGCACGCGGCGAGCAAGGAGCAAGAGAACCTCGACAGCTACGTCACCGACACGCTGTTCCGCGCCGCCGGCCAGGACAAGCTTGCGATACTCATCGAGGCGGTCCGCAAGATACGCTCCCTCGTCAAGATGGTTGAGAGCCCGCCCAAGGATCGGATCAAGGTGCTCGAGAAGAAGTTGGATCGGTGCCGCAACCAGGAGAACAATCCCGACAGTGAGATCTACAAGCAGAGGGCGCGGGAGGCCCTCGACGAGGACGACCCTCCGGACAGCGGGCGGATGTCGCTCGACACCTCGGCCACCGCTCCACAAGCGCTCTCTCCTTCTGTACCGTGACTTGAGAACTCTTAACACTTTCCGGACACATCTGTCAATAAAAATACTCTATTCCCGAGGGGAAGTGTCTATTCGTAGGTATACCTGCATGCAGGTATACAAACTGCACTATGGGAGTTTTCAACGAAACATAACAAAAACGACATTCGCCGCCTCAACATTAGGTTAGGGTTAAATTATAGAAGATGCGTCGCCGCGATGCATCTTCTGTATATTAACCCTGGTTATTTTTTTTTTAAACCACCAAAACATTCACTTTGATAGTTCTTACTTAATAATCTCTGTTTGGGGAGAAAACTCGCATAGTGCAGTTCATACCTACGAATAGCCCTGTCCTTCCCGAGGTGCATTTCTTTGCTTCGTCATCTGTTCTATTTAAGTGCCAGGAGCAGAACAGGGTAACCAACAATAGGAGCGAATGTGTGCTCCTCCTCTATTACATGTACGTCTGCGGTCACAGGGGCCATGTGATGAGCTTCATCAGGTTTAATTTGTAATCGTAAAACAGAGCTGAGTGCGAAAATAATGAAGTGAATGTGGCAATAAAATACTGAAAGTCACAAAGAAAGCAACTCACAGTTCTGGGTGACGAAGATATAATATGTAATTTTTACTAAATAAACTCAAATAACTTTATTATTATCATTCCGTTTTATTGATTTATCTTTTACGCATTATCTGCAAGTATAGAATTGTTACTTATCAATAATACTTATATTGTGCTCAGTAACAAAGTCGAAATATTGATATTACTGGTCAATTTAAATGTCTGGATGTATCTGAATAATAAGAAAAAATTATAATTTGGTATATTTGAAAATCGCATCTTTTATCTTTGAAGTACAGTAGAACCTGGATTATTCATGCTATTGTGGATCAGGCCCACCTCGGATAATACTGACATATTATCAGAGGTGATAAAGATAAGTTATTCACATTCTAAAAGAAGGTGATGAACTCAGCACTCCACAGCTTCACCGAACATAGCCGGGTCCATTGCAAGTAGGAGAAGATTTCAATCAAGCACGAGACCAGTGAGTGGCCACGCTTGCTCTCTTGCAGCGCGCATAGATGTTTCAGCTCGCGTCAAACCCTCGTCAGTCAACTAGTCTGCGTTGCCGCCGATGGCTGATTTTATTGAATTTTTAAAAACCTTGTTCCTCCAAATTTTCAAAATTTTGCCTTTCCTTTAAGCGCAACCTTGGTTAATGCGAGCTCGGAAAATGTGGCTTCTACTGTACATAAAGCTCATTAAAATATTTATTTCATAAATGATTTTTATATTATTTACGCTAGAACCCAAATAATAACTTCACATAACTAACATCTTGTAATTTTTTTTTATTTCTATATAAATTTTTACAGTATACTTTACTTCAATTCAATGTTTAAATTATTTTATTATTTATTTTTTCTAACACTGCCATTACATACTTAAACAATTTATATGTGTACATTCAATGATTAGTCCTACATTTTCACCCAAATTTCTTTCACACATACAATATTGATAAAAGATATATATCTTATGCGTTATGACATATAACAATATCCACAATCCTTGAATAATTCATATTGATTTTGATGTAAATGTGAAGTAAATTACTAATACATATTTTATTTTATATTTCAATAACTTGATTCAACAATTTCTAAAGCACTAGGCAATGCCTAGTGCCTAGTAGGCATGTTGATATCTATGCCCATACAATTTGCAACATATTTATTTAGGTAATAAATATAATAAAACACTACATTATTATACTTTATAACAATCACATCATAATCCGTTTGCCTTGGTCAGTGAAATGTAGTTAGGTCGCATCCATCTTTTATTATTGTGCTACTTTTGACAGAGTAGCAATCTCTCCGCTTCACTCTGTAAATTAAAGTATATTTTCTGGTTAGTAACAAACAAAAATAACACCAAACATTATTTTTGTAGGCTGTGTGATGCCTAATTTGCATTTTAATTCGCTTGAAAACTTTGGATGACAGCGCCATCTATGGTTATAAACGTTAACCGCTTTGACAAAATACTATTGGGTGCACTATCGTACGACTGATTAATCCTACTTGATACTAGATGGCGCTTTCAAATTTATAATCGATTCATTTCTACCACATAAAAGATGGCGCTGATATTTAATTTCCTTTATCGAAAGGAAATTATTATGGTAATGGTGATATTACACGGTTCACTTCGGTCCACATTACGCCTTTCAAATTTCAATGCGGTTGAAGCAACCAAATTGAATAGTGTAAACTTAAAAGTGAACCATTCAATGTCAATGTTCAATCACGGGCAACCACGTTCAACCGCATTGAAAGGATTGAGCTTGCTCAATATTTTCACTTTTGCCGTTCAACGTTCAATGCGATTGAATGAGAGTTGAACGTGTAAACACACGCATTGAACGGTTCAATCGCTGTTCAATCTTGATCGCTGCGATGAGAGAGAGACGTGTAGATATTGTGTACTACCTCATGTGAGGACATCTTCTTGAGCAATGTGCATTGAATGGTTCACTTTTCAGTTTACGTGTAAACAGCAATAGCTTTCACTTTTGCCACAGATTACTTAATAGTTACTTCGTAACAGATAAATCACTCCATAGAAAATGTTCCTACCTTCGGGCTTTAATAGCCTACTGTTTCACATCGCCAATCGCTGCGTGCGAAAATGTACCTTAACGATCGAGTGTAAAGTGTTTATTGCTTTGCAGCTGCGCGCAGTTGCGTGGGCGAGCGTCTATGTATACTTCGCGCTGCTGACGAATTTGTACTGAAAAAGACCGCCGGCGCGGCGGCGGCGCGGCGGCGGCGCGGCGGCCCGTCGGGCGATAGGTAGTTAGCGCGCGCAAGTACATAGAGTGCGTGAGGCCTGCTTTTGCTCCTTTCAACCGCATTGAATTCAATTTGGTTGAATCGTGTAATATCGGCATTATATGAAAAAAAAATTACCTGAACGAGCTTGTAAATAGCCATCAGCGCGTCACCAGTTTTACAGCCGTCCTGCCCGGAGCTGCCCACATTTAGAGCTCTCTTTCCCCAGTTCGGAGTAAACGTCAACTGAGCTTCACTGCAAGCAATAATGGCGACTAAAAGGACGACTAAGAAAGCGCGACACATTCTCGTGTTTAGATCTTGATTTTGGAACTTTCCGATAAGTGTTCAACTAAGGCGAGAAGACGATTGATGCTGCTGAAAGACAACCCCATCTTTTATAGAACGGAAATCAGAGATCAACGCGCGTCACCGCTTGTGGGACTTCGGCGACACAAATGAAATGAAACCTGACAAAATGCAATCAATTTGGGAGACGAAATGGGGAAAGTTGAAAAACAATTTCTGAATTATTCCAACTACATACGCAGTTCGCAATTCATTACTGGATTATTTCCATATATTGACGTGAATGTGCGGTGCGATGAGAAAAGTTGTTTCCTCTACCTAGTTATAGGTAGGTAGAAATAGTTACTTCGTAATTTTTTTTTTGTAAGATGTTCCTTAGAGTTCAGTTTATTTCTGCAAAAGTATAGTGAAAATATGCTGAGGAGTTGTATTTATCTATACCCTTTAAAAAGAAAAAAAAAGCACATGCATATCTCTATCTCTATCTTTATCTCTATCTGTACGTATGTATGTATATTGTATGTATATTGAAGTAAACTCCGGAACCACTGAACAGATTTTGATAGTTTGGTAGCGATAGTTTATTATATTATTTGCGTTTAAATCGGATTTTCTATTAAACCGACTCTACTGCGAGCGAAGCTAGTAGATTATAAAAAGCAAAAGCTAGTAGATTATAAAAAAAAACAACTAGAACTTAAAAGTGTTAGATAATATTTAATTTGATTCATATTCGAACCCTTGAGTTGAAGGCGGTACAAAAGCACATAAAAAGGTACATCTATCATTTTTCAGGTGTGATTTTGTACGGCCTTCAACTCAAGGGTCCGAATATGAATCAAATTAAATTTTATTTACCACTTTTAAGTTCTAGTTGTTTTTTGAAGTCGGTGCAATGTTTTTTATTAAAAATAGTTTTTTATTTCACTCTTTTTAGTTATACTTATCACCATAACAAGTTTTGCGTAGAATTGGGCGTTAAACCAGGCCTCACGCACTCTATGTACTTGCGCGCGCTAACTACCTACCGCCCGACGGGCCGCCGGCGGTCTATTTCAGTAAAAATTCGTCTGCCGCGCGAAGTATACATAGACGCTCGCCCACGCAAGTGCGCGCAGCTGCAAAGCAATAACCACTTTACACTCGATCGTTAAGGTACATTTTCGCACGCAGCGATTGGCGTTGTGAAAGAGTAGGCTATTAAAGCCCGAAGGTAGGAACATTTTCTATGGAGTGATTTATCTGTTACGAAGTAACTATTAAATAATCTGTGGTTAAACTGACGACTTATTTTTCCCGTACACACTTAACAGTCCATATCTTGGAAACTACTGAACCGATTTTGATGAAACTTGCACTATTTCCTAAGTTAGAAGATACTTAATTCAATAAATAAAATATTATTGTGGCAATTCGATTTCTATTTCCGAGAAATTCGTGTACAACCATACATACAAACATACATACATACACTTATGAAATTTGGCACACCTGTTTAGAAGCCCACATAGACTAACATATACGAATATTGTGCAAATCCAACGATATTACATACATAGGTACCGTATGGGTCGAATTGATAACCTCCTTTTTTTTTTAAGAAGTCGTTTAAAAAAAGTTGGTGGTAAAATCAGTTGTCTGTGCCTACCCCAATGGGAAAGACACCTTACTTAAAAGCCAACAGCGTCTCGGCAGAGATTACTAGAAAAACCTACTTAATACTATACTTACTTACAACGTAAAAATATACTTAGGTACGAAAAAATAATTCTGAAAGTGAACGCTGGAATTCTATCATTAGGAAAGTATTTCCAAACCTTTAAATATACATATTATAATACATAGTTACATACATCTTCTTAATAGTTGAGGAGGCGGCGAACAAAAGCGGACTTGTTCCACCAATAGAATTTTACAGGAGAGCTCAAAAACTAGATGAAGCAGAGAGGGGCTAGCTATAGATCTAAATTTTTGTACATAAAAGCTTCATCAAAATACAAACGTGTAACCGTCGATTATTTTATCAGAACACTGACTGGTTGTCTTATTTTTTTTATTTAAAAATACCTAGACAAGTCCGGTTTTGTTTGAAAAGCCTTGAAAAACAACATAGTTTCATAAAAGTATACCAGTTAAAAATATACATATTTTATTGGACAAGTACAGTTTTATTTGAAAACATATCATTAGTTTCATCCGGTTTTAATTGAAAATGAAAGTGCAATCATAATTTCTTCAAATTTTAATGGGACAAGTCCGTTTTTGACTGAAAGGGCAATTTTGAGAATTATTTTATATAGGTTAGAAGCGGTTTTGAATGAAAATACTTCAGGGACGACATAGATATGAGCTCAGAGAACAAACAAAAAAAAAAACGATATGGGTGGAGAAGTCCGGTTTCGCCGCCTCCTCAGTTATCTTCTCCTAATACATCGCTAAAAGTGGTGGTTGGTGTTGTGCTGTATTTTACAATAGTACTTATTACCGAATTACTCTGCGAATTAACCCGATTTTCTGGATATAGCGTGTGTTATGTATATGTATGTACTCGTATGTATACATTTACATAACACGTATATATATGTATGTGTACACCGATTACTCTGCTTACCCCGTTTGACGGAATACAGCTTGTTGGTATGTATGTTTGTACCTATGTATGTATGTATACATACATAGGTACAAACATGCATACCATCAAGCTGTATTCCGTCAATCGGGGTAAGCAGAGTAATCGGTGTTGTGCTGCAAGAACTCGGGTACAAATTACAGCACAACACCGGCCAGTATCACCACGTTCAGCAAAGAGGACAAGATTACTTACCAATAATAAGCAACAGGTATAATATAAGGCACGAAGGCAGTTAGCAGTTAGTTATGTTTATGTACCTTCTGCATGACTGAAAGGATAATATCCTAGCTAGTTCTATAATTTCTTTGTGCTTTATGGGCTGCTTATAATTTTTTTTTATGGAAACTGACACGGTTAGCTACATCACCTACAACAACCGTGATGTCAGCCCATAACACCGTGGAACTAGGTGCCATGTCAGTCCTTCCCTTCATTTGATGTCGGCTACACCGAACTGGACGGAAAACACGAACTACATATTTACATAGCCGTTTCGACCGACGTTTCATTCAGTGCGGTGGTACCAACCCGGGCGGCATAAACCCTACCACCTACTAAGGAAAGAACGGAAGGCATCCGAACCATGTCCAGCCTAAAACGGTCGAGTGGTCACCCATCCAAGTACTGACTGCGCTCAGCGAGACCGCATCACTGAGCTACCAAGGCTGACAAAGGCTTTGATATGTATAAGTCTAATAAATTGTGTTGAAATATCCGGTTAGTTGTACATTATAATGGCTAGGTAACACCCAGCAATACTAATCTCCTACTTGATTTTTTCGACCTCAATTAAATTTGTGGTTTCGGTTAGCAACTTCTGTTTCAACACAAGCAATTTGCATACCTGCGAGATCACGTCCGTACGTCCGGTCCGGTGGCTCACCGCGGATGACGCATTGAACGGATCAAATATTCTGCCTGTGAATGTGTCTGTCAGTCAAGTTCAAGTTGATTTAATTATTCCTCTTCTCCCTATTATATAAAAATGCAACGCGCGTCGGAAGATGGTTGAAACCAATTACGAAAACAATCAAATATCTTTTAAATTACAAATTAAAAAAAAACCTGGACCCTTAAATTAAATAAGCAGCTTTGTATTTTTATATTTTATTTACTTAGCGGTCCCCCGACTCCTAACGGCAAGTTTACTTTTTAAGGGTCGGAAGTTCTTTACATTAGTAATTTAACTTTTATTTCGAGCTTTTTTAAAAAGCGCATGCAAATCGGTCCACTTTTTAAGATAATACAATTTTTGATTACTTAATTACTTGATTACAAACATAGCTGAGAATCCGATTAAACCAGTTTTCTAATAAACAAAACCGCATCCAAATCGGTCCATCCGTTTGGGAGCTACGATGCTAGAGACACACCCTTACACACATACACACACACGTTAAACTTAGAACATCCCTCTTTTTGCGTCGGGGTTAAAATGAAGACATTTTCTGTGTTCCATTTTGGGTTGTTTATGAATGGAAATGGATGATCAATGATGGTGATTGAAATAAATTATGAACGAACAAGGATATCCACTTCCGATTGGTGCGTATTTTACCGCTAAGTCAATGGTATAGATATATCGAGGGTATTCTTCAAAAACGAGTTATCTGACATTTTTTGCGAAAATGAACTAAAAATGCAGTTTTAGACAGTTTTTAATTTTCTACCTCCCAGTAAAACCCATTTCTTGATATAAGGCTTCGTTTTTAAATTAGATTGTGGTAGAACCTGATAACTAAACAATTATTACAAATTCAAAACATGTCAAACACACTAAAATCATATAATGTACTAATTTCGTAATTTTTTTCCAGACAAAACCATTACAGTAACTTGCCTGGCTTTTCTTGTCACTTTATTCGTTCACATTCGTTGTAGATTTCGAGTCAAATACATTAACTTCACTTAACTTGTTTTACCTGTACTATGCTCATATTAAGTACAATATATACTTTGCAGGAGGAAACCAATAAAAAACTTTAGTGTCATTCACTTGTCCATACAAAACCTAATTTCTAAGAGTTATAGTATTTTTACGCTTCCGCGCTCGTGTCGAGCGCGCGGCGCGTGCGCGTGTAAAGTGTTATTCGACCAGTAAGTGAAGTTCCAAGAAGATGAGGTCCTCAAGAGGCAGTCAGTTAGTCGATTTGGCGATAGGAAAAACAAAAATTTGTAAGGGTAAGTGTTTCAAACATCTATAATATTTTATTTAAAGTCACATTTTTAGGTTATTTCGCTGTGTGGGTTCCGGCACATAAAAAGAATATAAGTGGACCCACTGCATTTCTTCCCATGCATGTCGTAAAAGACAACAAAGGGATTCGTATATAATGACAACAGGCACTAAGCAATTTTACGAGATTCGTTTAATATGTAAAATTTGATAGGCGCAGTCTTCTAGTACTTATGCTTAACTATGGATCCATATGCCATGCATATTTATTAATTAACGAACCGTTTTGTAGTTTGAAGGTTTTAATTTGAATAATTGCGCATCTTACAGATTTGAATCATCATTCTGAAGCCGATTCGTCCGAACTCGATGAAGAACAAATACGTATGGCCGATGAGCTGAATAATCTGTTCAGTAGCGACCTATCAGATGAAGACCCAACCTTCAAGCCCTACGAACTACCAGCTAATTTAAGCAGCTCTGAAGATAAAGCATTTATTACTTTGGCCGATTTAAAACCCCTCTATAATAAACCATTGCCGAACAACGTAGCCAAGAAGAATGATCTGGTCAAGTTGTGTACAAAAGGAGTTATCCCGGAACAGTTTCACGCCTGGTTCAAGGCCCTGGCTACCTGTTCTACTGCATTTGATCGTGTGCCTGAGCCTGCAGTAGAAGAATCTGCAGATGAAGAATTAAAAAAAGTATTGTTTATGTCAATAAATGGTGTGCATTTGTGTAAAAATTTGTTGTTTAATTTCAAAACACTTTGAATGTCACATTTTCCCATTCTTTTCCAAGCTAGTTTCCAAGGCAGCGTCGTACCTGTCTCGGAGCACCTGGACCTCCTAGGCACCATTATTTCCAAAGACGTAGTTTTCCGGCAACTAATTGAGTCTAAGGCCAAAACTGCATCCAGAAATTTAGGAATACTTTTCCGCAATCGGCGGTTCTTCTCACCGGCACAACTATTCCTGTTGTACAAAACACAGATTATGCCGGTGATGGAACTGCAGTCACAGCTGGGAGGGTAGTCCCCATTATCTGCTTGCGTCCTTGGACTCGATACAGCGTCGAGCCATCCGTCTTGTTGGTGACCCGAAACTTACAAATGGTCTGGAGTCTCTGAGCCACCGACGATTTGTGGGTTCGCTTAGTCTGTTTTACAGATACTCTCACGGACGCTGGTATGTGGAACTATGGAACTAGCATCCCTTATTCCCTGCCACCCGTCCTATCTCCGCATGACTCTTCGCAGAGTGACCCAGCACCCTTTTGTTGTTGACATTGGGCTTTTGAGAACCCATCGGTTCTCTAAATCGTTTCATTGTCGCACCGCTAGGGTATGGAACCGTCTTCGGGCGAGTGTGTTTCCCGAATTCTTTAACCTGGGTGTCTTCAAACGTCATATTAACAGGCTAGACAGCCTAGCAACAGACCGCAAATCTGCTGGCAGTGCACCTAACTGAGCGTGGTTTCGCGAGGAGAGGTGATTTTGGGTCTGTCTACAGCACCATTGGTCTCTCGATACAGCCACTCATGTCGGTTTACATAAAAAAAATTACATACCTACGAAAAAGTGTCTTAAGTTCGATTTGTAAAGCACATAAGTTTAACAAATTGTACTTTTTGTACTGAAAAGTGTTGAACAGTTAGTTTGTTTTTATAAATTATTCAAGTCAAACGCCATAAAAGCATTTATATTTAAAATGCATGTAAATTAGGTCAAATTCCCCAAATAGTGTACTTGTCAAACGAGTTAACTACACTACCTTCCTTGGAATATTTTTATTTAAAAAAAAAACTGCAACTTGATAGTTCAAATTCCGAGATGAATTAATAGTTCATGAAACAATGGCTAAGTATAAAAAACCGTAGAAATAATTTTTAAATTACAGACAGTTTTTCAAGCACTTAAACTTTCAAAAGCCTTTTTCTCAAAACTACAATTCTTGCAGATAACTCGTTTTTGAAGAATGCCCTCGATATATAAGGTGTTTCGTTATTCATGTCGTTTCTTTCAGGGGGTTGTTCTGTATCCTAAACTGAGTAACTTTTGTTCTACAGCTTTTGGAAATTGAAAAAAAAAAATCACTTTCTCTATACATTTAAGGGCAGACTTCTTTACAGTCTTTACAGTCTTAACACATTGCCACAAACTATTCTTGTTCGCCTGCATGTACTTCTCCCACATCCCAAAGGTTAGTTAGAATAGAATGCCTCGCGGCATTAAGCTCGCCTGTTGTACCTAATTTTTATAAATTGGTGTTCAATAAAGAATATATACATACATACATACAGACCTAACCTCCAAATGTATGGGGAAAGTAAATATTTTTTTTTTCAATTTCCAAAAGCTATAGAACAAAAGTTACTCAGTTTAGGATACAGAACAACCCTCTGAAAGAAACGACATGAATAACGAAACACCTTATATACAGTACATTGATATACAAGCAATGTGTAGAGGTAAGGAAGGATGCAATCCCCGCCCAGTGCGCGTGGTGCGGGGGTGGAATGTTATGATTCATCTCTAGTGAAAATTAATTTGTTTAAATGTTATACTAAACCGCGTCTCCTGCGCATGTTTTTTTCGAAACATTACACAAGAAACATTACACAGTGTATGGCCACGCCCCAATGTTTCGATGTTTCTGTGTAATGTTTCGAAAAAAAAAACCGTTTAAAAACATTCGCAGGAGACGCAGCTTTACCACAGAATAGAAATTAGGCTTTACACCAACAAAAGAAAAAGAAATGAACAATTAGTTTTCTCTGACGGAAAAATTTACGTGCATATCTACACCAGTACCCTATCACGAGATTTAACCTACACCGCGTACTACGCTACGCCGTGTTCTCAGCATAATTTTGTATGGAGAAACGGAGCAGCGCCTCTAGTAATAGATTTGCGAACTTCATTTCTCCATACAAAGTGATGCGTAGAACACGGCGGCGTAGCGTACTACGCGGTGTAGGTTAAATCTCGTGGTAGGGTACTGGCTACTGCTGCCTCACCGTTCGGAACCAGCGTATAACTACAGGTCCCTTCCTCTGTCCCTTACTAGGTGGTAGGCTCAAATTGTAGCCGACTGCGTTAGTACCACCGTACTAGATGTAAGATGGCCGCATAGCAGCCTCGGTTGTGTTCTCCTCTAGTCCAGTATAGCCAGCAATCTAAAGGGAAGTCTCCAGTATGGCATCTACCTTCTCGGAGGTGATATTGGCTGGTCGAAGCATGTGCTTTGGTCCCTCTGACTCAGCCAACCATACCGGATTACATAAAGAAAACATATTTTAATTAAAAAAAAAAAAATAGGTAAAAAAACTTTTAAGTTAAACGGTTTTATTAAAAAAAACTAGAAAAAAACCTCAGGTGTACAAAAAACTACAAAAAAATAAGGACCAAACAAAACGGGGCGCATGTACGCCCCACGTTTTTATATTAGTCTGTTAAAAGTCTTAATTTATTACTTATTCCGCTGACGCAGCGACACAAATTGCCCTTTGGCATCCGACATGAGAAGACAGCACGCTACTACTGCACGATTTTTTACCCAGACGTAAAATCTTAAGAAGGCCCAGGTTTGTGTCCTTATTATTTTCTAGTTTTTTGTACACCTGATGTTTTTTTCTAGTTTTTTTTAATAAAACCGTTTAACTTAAAAGTTTTTTTACCTATTTTTTTATTTACTCGTTTTTAGTTTGATTTTTAGCTCGTATCATTCATTCATTACGCAAACTCCTCATCCTTTCCAACTCTCTCATTGCATCTTTGTTACTCGGTTTCTTACCTGTCAATTTCTCACAATCAAGCTCCTCAATACATAGCCCTTCTAAAGACTTTACGCGACTCAATGCAACATACCCTTGACCCTCCTCAAATAGTCTGGAGCCCAAATACACGACAGCATGGTCAACAGTACTGCCCTGCATTTTATGGACAGTGGAGGCCCATGATAAAATTATCGGTAATATCCGTCTCTCAGCTGTTCCATAATTAAACTTTGCTGGAAACTGTATGGCTTTAGGATGGATAAGGTGTCCGCCGTCCCTTTCAAAATCAATTTGAACAGATGGTATATCTGTTTCATAGGTACATTTGCGTTCGACAAGTATGGGACACTCGTCCAAACAAACCAAATGAACCCAAACGCGAGGGGGTTACTAGTAACGGTTGAAGAGTTCCACTGTACACCTCCTGACTGCATCATGAGACCCTCGTCACCAAGTGTATTTGTAGAAGTATGGGGCACTCGTCCAAACCAACCAAATGAGCCCAAACTCGAAGGGGTTACTAGTAACGGTTGAAGAGTTCCACTATACACCTCCTGACTCCATCATCAGACCCTCGTCACCAAGTGTATTGGTAGAAGTATGGGACACTCGTCCAAACCAACCATATGAGCCCAAACTCGAGGGGGTTACTAGTAACGGTTGAAGAGTTCCATTGTCCACCTCCTGACGCCATCATCAGACCCTCGTCACCAAGTGTATTGGTAGAAGTATGGGACACTCGTCCAAACAAACCAAATGAGCCCAAACTCGAAGGGGTTACTAGTAACGGTTGAAAAGTTCCACTGTCCACCTCCTGACTCCATCATCAGACCCTCGTCACCAAGTGTATTGGTAGAAGTATGGGACACTCGTGCAAACAAACCAAATGAGCCAAAACTCGAGGGGGTTACTAGTAACGGTTGAAGAGTTCCACTGTCCACCTCCTGACTCCATCATCAGACCCTCGTCACCAAGTGTAGTGGTAGAAGTATGGGACACTCGTGCAAAGAAACCAAATGAACGTAAACTCGAGGGGGTTACTAGCCCGGTTGAAGAGTTCCACTGTACACCTCCTGACTCCATCATCAGACCCTCGTCACCAAGTGTATTGGTAGAAGTATGGGACACTCGTCCAAACCAACCAAATGAGCCCAAACTCGAGGGGGTTACTAGTAACGGTTGAAGAGTTCCACTATACACGTCCTGACTCCATCATCAGACCCTCGTCACCAAGTGTATTGGTAGAAGTATGGGACACTCGTCAAAACCAACCATATGAGCCCAAACTCGAGGGGGTTACTAGTAACGGTTGAAGAGTTCCATTGTCCACCTCCTGACGCCATCATCAGACCCTCGTCACCAAGTGTATTGGTAGAAGTATAGGACACTCGTCCAAACAAACCAAATGAGCCCAAACTCGAAGGGGTTACTAGTAACGGTTGAAAAGTTCCACTGTCCACCTCCTGACTCCATCATCAGACCCTCGTCACCAAGTGTATTGGTAGAAGTATGGGACACTCGTGCAAACAAACCAAATGAGCCAAAACTCGAGGGGGTTACTAGTAACGGTTGAAGAGTTCCACTGTCCACCTCCTGACTCCATCATCAGACCCTCGTCACCAAGTGTAGTGGTAGAAGTATGGGACACTCGTGCAAACAAACCAAATGAACCTAAACTCGAGGGGGTTACTAGCACCGGTTGAACAGTTCCACTGTACACCTCCTGACTCCATCATCAGACCCTCGTCACCAAGTGTATTGGTAGAAGTATGGGACACTCGTCCAAACCAACCAAATGAGCCCAAACTCGAGGGGGTTACTAGTAACGGTTGAAGAGTTCCACTATACACGTCCTGACTCTCCATCATTAGACCCTCGTCACCAAGTGTATTGGTAGAAGTATAGGACACTCGTCCAAACAAACCAAATGAACCCAAACGCGAGGGGGTTACTAGTAACGGTTGAAGAGTTCCACTGTACACCTCCTGACTGCATCATCAGACCCTCGTTCACCAAGTGTATTGGTAGAAGTATGGGGCACTCGTCCAAACCAACCAAATGAGCCCAAACTCGAAGGGGTTACTAGTAACGGTTGAAGAGTTCCACTATACACCTTCTGACTCCATCATCAGACCCTCGTCACCAAGTGTATTGGTAGAAGTATGGGACACTTGTCCAAACCAACCATATGAGCCCAAACTCGAGGGGGTTACTAGTAACGGTTGAAGAGTTCCATTGTCCACCTCCTGACGCCATCATCAGACCCTCGTCACCAAGTGTATTGGTAGAAGTATGGGACACTCGTCCAAACAAACCAAATGAGCCCAAACTCGAAGGGGTTACTAGTAACGGTTGAAAAGTTCCACTGTCCACCTCCTGACTCCATCATCAGACCCTCGTCACCAAGTGTATTGGTAGAAGTATGGGACACTCGTGCAAACAAACCAAATGAGCCAAAACTCGAGGGGGTTACTAGTAACGGTTGAAGAATTCCACTGTCCACCTCCTGACTCCATCATCAGACCCTCGTCACCAAGTGTATTGGTAGAAGTATGGGACACTCGTCCAAACCAACCAAATGAGCCCAAACTCGAGAGGGTTACTAGTAACGGTTGAAGAGTTCCACTATACACGTCCTGACTCTCCATCATCAGACCCTCGTCACCAAGTGTATTGGTAGAAGTATGGGACACTCGTCCAAACCAACCATCTGAGCCCAAACTCGAGGGGGTTACTAGTAACGGTTGAAGAGTTCCACTGTACACCTCCTGACTCCATCATCAGACCCTTGTCACCAAGTGTATTGGTAGAAGTATGGGACACTCGTCCAAACCAACCAAATGAGCCCAAACTCGAGGGGGTTACTAGTAACGGTTGAAGAGTTCCACTGTCCACCTCCTGACTCCATCATCAGACCCTCGTCACCAAGTGTATTGGTAGAAGTATGGGACACTCGTCCAAACCAACCATCTGAACCCAAACGCGAGGGGGTTACTAGTAACCGTTAAAGAGTTCCACTGTACACCTCCTGACTCCATCATCAGACCCTCGTCACCAAGTGTATTGGTAGAAGTATGGGACACTCGTCCAAACCAACCAAATGAGCCCAAACTCGAGGGGGTTACTAGTAACGGTTGAAGAGTTCCACTGTCCACCTCCTGACTCCATCATTAGACCCTCGTCACCAAGTGTATTGGTAGGAGTATGGGACACTCGCCCAAACCAACCATATGAGCCCAAACTCGAGGGGGTTACTAGTATCGGCTGAAGAGTTCCACTGTCCGCCTCCTGACTCCATCATCAGACCCTCGTTACCAAGTTGAAATTATCATAATATTGTATTGTCACGAGAACTCAATGTGTGTGCAAAGTTTCATAAAAATCGGTTCAGTAGAAGTAGTTGAAAAAGTTGTCGCAAGATTTGAAACAAAGATAGAAACAAATATACGAAGTCAAGCTAAAAAAAACCGTTTAAAAATAAAAACCGTTTAATTAATAAATCATAGGTAAAAAACCTCATACGAGGTAGTTAATAAAAAAATCTATTCTATTCTATCGTTATACCTATTTAGGACCGATTATACCACCTTCGGTTAAAATGTAACCACCAGTTAACTCCTGTCAACTGTATCAGAAATGTAACTTTAATGGACAGTTATATGTTAACCGATACTTAATCGGAGGTGGTTACATTTGCCTTCAGTAGATTGTTAATTTATTTTATTTCTTTACGTATGAGTCAAGATACATCAATAAATAAATGTTGTAATAAAAGTAATAAATTCACTGTCAGCCTTACTGCTACCGGAACCACAGACATTTAATTTTCATCTAAAAGTCAGATATTTGCCCTTCGCCGTTTCTTAGTACAACGCCTCGATCATAGGAGTGTTGGCGGGAATTTCTGACAGATCGTAGTTATGTCATCAGAATCGCATACCGATGACGATACAGTTTTATGTGACGTATGTGTGAGTGACGAGATGTAATAATGGGCTGACAGTGCGGTGCGGTGCGGACCCCACGACTGTAGTAGTAGGTACATTAGAAGGTAATGTAGGTAGCCAATTCTTTAATCTTTATTCATTGTTCGTTCAATAACATAATGTTAGTACACTACACTTAAATTTGTCCTATTTTTGTTTTTACGATCCGGTTCGATTAGACCCACAAAGAAGAGCCGGCAAGAAACTTCCAGTTAACGTCTTTGGTTACAGTCCGCGCGAGCTCCGAGGAATCGGTATTTGTGGAAATTAATTTATTATAAAATTTGTATAGAATTTTTATGGAGATTCACATTTTGTGATGATTATACTATACGAGGCGAGTAATATTATACAAATTCTATAATAAATAAATTTTCAAAAATACCGATTCCTCGGAGCTCGCGCGCGGACTGTACAAAACGTTGTGACTAACTACGAGCGTCTCCTGCGCATGTTTTTTCGAAAAATTACACAAGAAACATTACTCAAAAATATTATTAGGTACTCTATGGTTTTCATACAAATGGCCACGCCCCAATGTTTCGATGTTTCTGTGTAATGTTTCGAAAAAAAAACATTCGCAGGAGACCCGGCTTTACAGTGTTAACCTACAGTTTGAGAGCTAGAATATACAACTATAGTTTGAGCTTGGTAATTCTGACGATTCAGATAAAACAAAAAGTAAAATTATAATCAGGTTTACAATCATCTCAGTTTCCTAAAACAATTCACTTAAAGTTCACTAGGTAGTAGGTATTAGGATATATCTACTTGTTTATTGCTCTACAAACATTTTACACATACTAAGTTAATTAATTTGTTTATTTATTTGGAAACATAACAGCTATAATACCGACAATATACATATTTAAAAGCATTAATATAAATTTGACAGTAATAAATTAAAATAATTAAATAAACTTAAACTACCTATCAAATGTTTTTTTTTTTGGCCTTCGCCGTCGAGACATTTGGTACGTGGTCGGAGGAGGCCAAGGCCTTCGTCCTTGAGGTGGGTTCCAGGATGGTGACCGCAACTGGAAACCCGTGTTGCCTCTCGTATCTCCGGCAACGAGTTAGTCTGGGGATACAGAGGGGCAACGCGGCCGCCATCCTGGGAACCATCCCGGGGACGACGCCCCTTGAGGAAATATATAATTTATAAGTTAGTTTTTAGTTTTTAGTGGTTTTTAGTTTTAGTTTTTTTTTTGTTAATTAGTTATATTTGTCTATTTAATTTGATAGGTAGTTATAGTTTATGTAATTTCTGTATGTTTAATTCAATAAAGTTTTCTTCTTTTAAAGCATTAAAGCTAATTAAAAAGTAAATTAAATTTCAGCGAATAGGGCTATCCATTCAAAGGAGCAACACTGCCAGTGTATTGATTGGGCACTGTGGCGGAAACGGCTGATTTGGACGAAATATTTTACTTACAGTAGCCTATATTTAAATAATTATTGTATACTTTATGTAATCATGTACTAAGCCAATTAATAAATAACATAAATGTTTATAGGATCAAAATATAATATGTTCACTAAACTAAAAAAAAACTGGGAATATCGCTACCTACGTGATATGGTGCGTAACGAGGCAGTCGATATTGGATACCGGGTGGCTAAGCTCAAGTGGCAGTGGGCTGGGCACGTCAGCCGAAGAGACGACGACCGTTGGAGTAACCGTGTCCTACACTGGCGGCCGTGGACAGGAGAATGGAGTGTGGGAAGACCACATGCCAGGTGGGACTACGACATCAAGTACGTCGGCGGAAAGCGTACGGCCGGAAGGACTGGAGGAAAATTGGAGAGGCCTAGAGGAAAATTGGCCGTCCAGCAGTGGACGGTGCTTACACGCTGACTGACTGACTGATGTGATGTGACTGACTGACTGTAATCTCTCTGACATACATAAGATAATTTCTTCTCACTATATTTATACATATAAACGATAGTAAATGACGTCAGTGGACACGGACTGCTACTGCACGGGTGCTGTAGGTAAATTAATTTAATAAATAATAATCGTTCGACCTTGGCCTGATTATGGAAATACGCACTTGTGCGCGCTCCGGATTCGAAAATTCACTGACGCATCACATTTTTATACGAAACGCGGAGCTCGAATGAAAAAGGACATCCGATATCCTTGGTATAATATTACTAGATTCTGTACCAGAATCTCTTGTTGTACCAGTCAAAATGTGCACCATCTGAATATTTGAAATATTTTTTTTGGTAAAACTACAGGCATTCTGGTTTTGTTTGGGATACTGATCAATAGCAGAGTTATTTAGGCTTTTAACAATTATATTTGCAAATTTGTAGTCGTAGTACCTAAAATTTAAATTTTCAACGTTTCTCAAAAAAATGCTCATATCATAAAAAACAAATGACACCGATTTTTTTATTATTTTTCCCTGGGTACTCATAAACTGGCCTACTCCCTGGTTCCCGCTTGACGTTGAGTTTTGGGACACCCTGTATATAAGCGCCATTTTGGGCCGATATAGGCCCACCACCATAAAATAAAATAAAATATAATACAATAAAATAGAATGCAATGCAATGCAATACAATACAATACAAAATAATATAATAACTATATTATCAGTGTAAGCAAACATTGTAAGCCAATAATATATTAGCAGTGATAAGGGGCCAGCATCGCCAGATTTCACACAAACAATTATTGGCTGTTCTAAAAATTCGTGTGCATACATTATACATCACTACGGTGATGGAAGATACCGCGAAGAAACCTGTACATTAACAACACTTAAATGTTGTGTATAAGGGTAAGGTTGACTGGAAGAAATGAAATTGTGCAATAAGTCCTAAGTCGTCTGAACCGCTGCAAAGTGTATGTACAATACAATATTGCACAAAACAATAATTTCTTACTATTTCTTTGGACGCACATAACGTCACTATACCCATCAACCTTATCCACAATCTCTGGCATGACTGGTAGAAAATACCCCTAGGCATTAAGTCTACCTTTTAGAAACATTTTTGTGTGCAATGAGGTATATTTTCATTTAATTTCATTTCAAGAACACTAGTCTCCCTCACACGACATTTATAGAATGGTTCATAAATATTATACACAAGCTGTGCCCGTGGCTCCGCCCGCTCTCATATTTCACTTCACTGCTAACCTCATAAGCCATTTAGCGTGATAGTAAGTAGCCTATAGTTGATGGGAAGAATCAAGCTATCCGTAGAATTTTGTTTTTTATTAAAATCGGTTCAGTGGTTCTCGAGTTATAAGCGGACAGACAGACATACACTCAGACAATCTGACAGAAAGCAGACGTTGGATTTTATTATAGGTAAATAAAATAAATAAAAATAAAGGAAGGAAGGAAGCTGTGCCCGCGGCTCCGTCCGCTCTCATATTTGACTTCTTTGCTAACCTCATAAGCCATTTAGCGTGATAGTAAGTAGCCTATAGTTGATGGGAAGAATCAAGCAAACCGTATAATTTTTTTTTTATTAAAATCGGTTCAGTGGTTCTCGAGTTATAAGCGGACAGACAGACATACATACATACATACAGACAGAAAGCAGACCTTTTTTTTATTTATTTTTTATGTAATCCGGTATGGGTGGCTGAATCGGAGGGGCCAAAGCGCACGCTTCGACTAGCCAATATCACCTCCGAGAAGGTAGGTGCCATACCGGAGACTTCCCTGGATTGCTGGCTATACTGGACTAGAGGAGAACACAACCGAGGCTGCTATGCGGCCATCTTACATCCAGTACGGTGGTACCAACCCAGTCGGCTATAATTTGAGCCTACCACCTAGTAAGGGGCAAGGGAAGGGACCTACAGTTTTACACCGGTTCCGAACGGTGCAACAGCATTGGATTTTATTAAAGGTAAGGATAAGGATATTATGAACTGAACTTACTCTGAACTGAACTCGGAGGAGCTGTTTAACGCGATTCCGGCGTCCCCTTTCCACCTCCGTACAACACGCACTGGGCAGGGATTGCATCCCTATACGCTGGATTTACCGCGGATGCGTACAAATCGGTTCTGCAGATCCTTTCTCCACAGAACCGGCAAACTCTGGAACGCTCTACCTGCCCACATATTTCCCCCCAAGTATAGTCTCGGGTCCTTCAAGAGAGGCGTGAATGGGCACCTGTCAGGCCGGCATGGCATTCGCAGCCCCCGCCTGCGTCCGAATGTCCATGGGCGTCGCTAGACACCTTATGGGTGACTCGGCGCCACATGCCGCGCTTAGTATAAAAAAAAAAAAAAAAAAAAAAAACTTACAGGGAAATTCTCTTGTTGCTTATTTCCCGAGCATCCGGTAATTTCCTTCTGTCAGACCGGATGAAGGGAGCTACGAGTACTCATTAGGTCAGCATATTCTAGGACCCGTCCCGTACCTACGCACGTATGCCTAGCTAGCAGATGATGCACTGAGCTGCGCGTTTCTAGGTAAAACTGTGTTCTTAATTTGAAACATTAGACGTTAGAATAAGGTAATAGGGACATGTTCTCATAGGTACTTACGACATTTTCTCTTCTGTATTTACGACATTTTCTCATAGGTGCTTACTACATTTTCAACCGGCTTCCCAAAAGGAGGAGGTTCTCAATTCGACTGTTTTTTTGTATGTTTGTTACGCGATTACTCCGTCAAGTGTGGGCCGATTTTGAACATTCTTTTTTTGTTTGGTCATAGTCAGGTCATACTTCAGAGGTTGTCCCATATAAATTTGATTTTATTCAGCGGTTTTGGAAAAATCAACGAAATACTATGGTTTTATTGTTATAGATATACTATACAAGCTTTGCCCGCGGCTCCGCCCGCTCTCATATTTCACTTCACTGCTAACCTCATAAGCCATTTAGCGTGATAGTAAGTAGCCTATAGTTGATGGGAAGAATCAAGTTATCCGTAGATTTTTTTTTATTAAAATCGGTTCAGTGGTTCTCGAGTTATAAGCGGACAGACAGACATACACTCAGACACTCAGACACTCAGACAGAAAGCAGACGTTGGATTTTATTATAGGTAAGGATTAATAGCAAAAAATTACAAAAAAAACTGTGAAATAATATTAAAAAATATATAAAAACTGACTTCAAAAATGTATGAAATAAAAAAAAATGTAACCCTAGAGTTGAATGCGATGCTAAAGCAAGCAAAAATGATGGATGAAAGAAAACACTAGTGGATGATATCCTTTTGTGATTTTGTGTAGCCTTCTTTTGCACCGCCTTCAACTCTAGGGTAGGTTTTTTTTTATTTCATAAATTTTTGAAGTCGCTTTTAGAATAAGGTAATAGGGACATTTTCTCATAGGTATTTACGACATTTTATTATAGGTACTAACGACATTTTTGCATAAGTACTTACGACATTTTCACATAGGTACTACATTTTCTCATCTGTATGTACGAAATTTTCTCATAGGTACTTACGACATTTTCATATAGGTACAAACTTACAATTTCTCATCTGTATTTACGAAATTTTCTCATAGGTACCTACTTACTTACGATATTTTCTCATCGGTACTAACGGTATCAACGTAAAAATGTAGTATGTAAATTAATATTTAAAAACCGGCCAAGTGCGAGTCGGCCTCGCGCAAATAGGTTGCCGCACCACAAAAAAAACTTTGAAAAAAAAACCTTAATTTTTGACATTTTCTATATTTTATTATTTGTTGTTATATCATACATTAATAAATAACACATATTCTGTGAAAATGTCAACGGGCAACCTATTACGGTTCCAAAGATACAGCAGTAGGACAGATAGACAGACAGACAGACAGACGGCGCGGCGTAGGCTTAGTAATAGGCTTCCGTACGGGATACGGAAACCTAAAAACGCTCTACAATGTTTCTTGGTTCCCGGTTCCGCCCTATGTATGTATTGCATTGCTGAAACGGGACTAAACGAAATATTATGACGAACCATACTAAATTATACGTTTGTGTGTTTGTGACTGTACTACTATTTCCTTAGGTATTCACTAGCTAGCTAGTCATATAGTGATTGCTCAATCCACATTTCCCGTCAGTCATAAACTTCCTTTAGCTATATTTCATACTGCTGTCATACTATATATATCATTATTTGCCCAGCATTATCGTTCATTAATATTGTAAATTTATTTCTCCCTTCATGTCTCACATACTCGCGATTGCACCGGAAAAATCAGCGATTGACTTACGTGCGACACCTCTAGCGGACTGTTGAGTACCGGTCACCGCGGCATTGACGTTCCTTATACAAATAATGGTCAAGTTTACAACGGCGGCCATTCAAGATTTGGCGGCAAAAGTGACGGACGACGGTTGCGCGCTATTTTCTAAGGCGGATTCAAATTTGGAACGCCTGTTGCGCGTTTTGATATTCGAATTAAAGTTTGGATGGATATTTCTTTAAGTATTTTGTTAACAAAAGCGCGTATTTGTGCGGCGAAAAACAGTTTTTTTTGTTATCATGGACATTCAGAACCGGTTTGATTGCCCTCTATTATAGTTTTTTTTTGTGCGAAACGAACTCAGTCGGGCGGCTCGCGGTGACGACGTGTGGTTCCTAGTTTATTAAATTATAACTGGAAATTAGAATTGAAGGTGAAGATGTCAAAGTGGTTTTGTGTCGCTGTGTTATGTTTTTCGTCAGCTTTGGGGCAGTTTGGTGAGTACTTCCGGGTGAAGAATTTTTATGTTTTATTTAAATTTTTTGTCCCGATATTAAATATTTTTTTTAACAAATGCACTTCTCGAAACATATTTCACCCCTATTTATATTCATTATACAATCTTATAATTATATATAATGTTTTTTTGCGTCTACACATTTTGAGGTTCACTTCCAGGACTTTTAATATATTTTTATATTTTTAGCACGAAACCGTAGAAAGAAAAATATTGAAAAGAATAAGTAATAAAGTTTGCGTCGTAGGTAGGAAGATTAGGCACACAATGCAGGTTACAAATAACATTTCTGTATTTTTAATTTTTTTTATGGAAAATTTATTAAATTTTTTATTAAAAAAATATACTTAACAATTTAAATGGTTCTACCATTTATAACTAAATGTCGTTCTTTACCTGCTTCGCTACTACACTGCAACATTACTTTATTTGTGGAGACGACACGGTTGTCATTCAGCCCACCTTGTTGAACTAGCTGCCATGTCAATGTTTTCCTTTGGTCGTGCCGGCTATACTGAAACTTGAACTATGTAATAACCGCTTCTACTGACTGATTAAGTGCGATGGTACCAATCCGTACTACGAAAATCTACTTAGTTACTATGCGTGTGTGTGTTTTGTTTTGATTCCCTCATCACAACACATCCATCAAGGCCGAATCGAATGATTGAGTTTATCTATATCACTGTGACTGTGTTGCAGAACAACTTTGGCCTTCATCTCTTGCACTCTGGTAACCCGTCTGTTCTACTTTTTACTCAACTACGGCGAAGCCAAAATGAAGGATTCTTATTACCTATTTCATTCATTTATTAACACATTTCTTTCATATAAATTTTACATCTTAAAAAAATATTATTATTATCCATTTATTCACGCAACTGTTTACAATAATTTTACATTATACCTAAAAAGTAAAAAAAATATATAGAATAAAAAAATACAGTTCAATTGAGAACCTACTCCTTTTTTTGAAGTCGGTTAAAAATTATTATAAAACAAATGGAGTTTCCAGCACTACCACCGGCGCGGCGGCGCGGCGGGGCGGACCCAGGCTACCGATATGGTCGGCTCCCAAAGAGAGAAACCTCCAGACTATGCGCGCAGTGTCGAGCATGGCTGCCTTCTTGATCTGACTCTATTATTATTGTTGTTTTCTTTATTTTAATAGGATTTTAGCTGCCTTGCGAGTTGCGACTATGCCAGCCCTACCTATAAAACAATCCTTCAAAACCATCTCTAGCCTCTGAGTGCTAAAGTAGAGATGCTTGGAAAAATTTAATCAGTATTTTACATTCTTCCATCACGGGTTCACCTAATGCTCTGTGGATAGTAAAAAATAAATTTAATCTGTCTGTCTTTAATTCTACGAGCAAAGCGTTACTTAAATTATGATTTCGTTCACACTCGTGAATTTGATCTTCGACTTTAGGTGCGAACGCTGCAATTTGGTGAATTTATTTTTTCGGATGCTTCTGAGCCCATAAACCATGGCTGTCGAAGTAGTTCCGCTTGTTGATCTTTTGCATTACCAAGGATTATTATTATTTTAGTGTGTATGTATGTATGTATATATATTCCACTCTACATCCTAGACAAATCCTAAAGTACTGGACTGAACCGATACGTTGAATTAATCTCACTCACACGAATGGGGTAGGGGTCACACATTTTTTTAAGTTCACTGTCGTATCAAAATCACATCGGATACGTATAATTATTATATATTTTATAAGGTATAAAAAAGCTACTAACAGAAAGCAGTACATAAAGGCGGACTTATCGCCACGAGTGATTCCTTTCAGTCCACGCCGCGCCGCCGTCATATCCGCGGAAGATCCGCACTCGAGGTGCAGATGCGGATGACTCTGCGGATACCTAACACCTGCCGTAATTCGAGTCCGTGTGGTTCGTGCAGACCTCATTACGGCACAATTTGCATTTTATTGCGATAATTTTATCACTCGTTTTAAACAAAGACTTGGACGGCGACGATAATATATTGTGGTAAACACTAATATACAGTAAATTTTAGATAAGAATAGGAATAAAGTTTATTGGATAAGGAAAAAAAGGTACATAATAATAACAAGTCAACAGCAATTTCAATGGTTGCGTTTCTTATTAGTACCTAATACATACACACCACACGCTTTATTTATCCCGACGATCCAGGTAAGCAGAGTAATTGGTGTTGTGTTGCAAGTACTCTTGTAAATTACATCGCAACACCGACCATCACGTTTATCAATGTATTAGGACATGATAACTATCAAGCAGAAAGTAAGGCACGAAGACCCACCTGCTGCATGACTCGGTGGAAGTGACGTGCCCAGGTGCGAGGTGGCTATCCTGTCGCACTTTAACACGACACCGTGACATTGTCCCTTAGTCGCCTTTTGCGACATGCACGGGGAGAGATGCAGTGGGGCTATTCCTTTTAAGTACCTACCCCCACACGGACCTAATTAAATGGTGTATTCATAAATGTTGTCTTCTAACCTAAACGAATTTTGGATTGTTTTTTTTGAGAGAAAACTACATTGGCTTGCTGGGACGAATAACACTTTGTCTATCATATACAAATCATATATTTTGAACTTTGTATCTTTGACGTCCTCGGTACAATAATAAATAAATATTTATGTGAAAAAGAAACATTAATTATGTGAGTTATGTGACAATGAAATGAATTACAAGATTTCTACGATTTCAAATCATTTAATTACTACGCAAATCTCTAAACATTTCTTACATGCCTAAGCACTTAGGAAAGAAAATTTAATTTCCACGCTTTTGATAGCCGAGTAGTAAAATATTACAATTTTATGTTTAGCTGACGTTATGTAAAAACAGTTGCAGGGCACAATACAGGCATTGAGATTAAATAAGAAAATTCTCTTATTACGAGTATATAGATAGCAGAAACACCGACCAAGTACGAGTATGACTCGCGCACCGAGGGTTCCGGCCCACCACTTAATTGACCGGTTTTTTATTATTTGATGCTTTACAATAGAATCACGTCAATTGATGCCTGTATGTATTACAATATTTACTATAGAGCAAAAACAAAACAAAAAAAACTTTAAAAAAAACACGTTCTTTTATGTTTACAAAAAAGGAACCCCTTAAATTTTTTGCTTTACTTATTTGTTAGAATATTCAATTTCATGATATTCCGTGAAAATTTCAAAAGATAAAGCCCTCGGACACATACGGACAGACATAGAGACAGACGGACGTAGGCTTACTTATAGGTTTCCGTATGTAAACGGAACCCCAAAAATGGAACCGTGAGTAAAATTTATTTGAAAATCATAATTAGTGTACCTACGACAAACCCGTTTTTTTAATCTAGTCGATTTAAATGTTTTGCCAATTTCACGTTTTTTATGTAGAAAAGCATCAAACGTGGTGCGGTCTGACAATTAATTTGTCCTTTCTGGTTGCGCGAAATTAGTTGTTGCATAGCATCACGTGTTTTTGTCAAGGGGGTAGGCAGAGACAGCGGATCTCCACGTGCTACGATCAAGCGACACATCTCCCCGACGCTTCATCTAGACTCGTTTTTTTTAAATATTTTTATGGAAACTGACACGGTTGGCTACATCACCTACAACATCCGTGATGTCAGCCCATAACACCGGGTGATCTAGGTGCCATGTCAGTGCTTCCCTTCGGTCGTGCCAGCTACACTGAACTGGACGGAAAACACAAACTATTTACATGGCCGTTTCGACCGACGTTTCATTCAGTGCGGTGGTACCAACCCGGGCGAGTTGAACCCTACCACCTAGTAAGGTAAGAAGGGAAGGGACCTACAGTTGTTTATTGTTTGCAAATTAGAATGTTCTCTGACATCGCATGAGAGAGTTGTGTATGTTGCCTCTACTATTATATATACGTCGTGTTTGTCAGTCTGTATGTAACGAATTAACTCAAAAACGGCTGAACCGACTTACACACATGCTTACTAATGATAACTGTTATATCTCGGAAAGATAATAGGCTAAATTACATCACGCCGTCCGTACATTACATTCCGTCCAGTTCAGTGTAGCCGGCACGACCGAATGGAAGCACTGACGTGGCACCAAGTTCACCCGGTGTTTTGGGCTGACATCACGGATGTTGTAGGTGATGTAGCAAACCGTGTCAGTTTCCATAAAAAAAAAACGCTACTGCAAACAGGGGCTTAGCTGTAGAGTCAGAAGTGATTGCAGTCCGGACCGGACACTGTGCTATAGCTCTACCTGCACGTACTCGTAGGTATGTTAGGAGAGGAGAGGTACGTAGCGTAGGTATAGTACTAGAGGGGAGGTCAGGCAGCATGATGTATTGAGGAAAGGTCACTAGATATTCTTCAGCTTGTGTGAGCGGCGCGGCTGTCCCATATTCAACAATATCTGTGTTACATAGATTGTCATAGCTATCTCTATTATTATCTTCTCTTATTATAAAATCCTACGTCTGTATATCTGTCTGTATGTCTGTATATCTGCCTGTATGTCTGTCTGTATGTCTGTCTGTTTGTATTTATGGTTGTCTGTACGCCTGTCTGTCTATATGTTTGTATGTCTGTATGTCTGTCTGTATGTTTGTCTGTATGTTTGTATGTCTGTTTGTCTGTCTGTCTGTATGTTTGTATGTCTGTCTGTATGTTTGTCTGTATGTTTGTCTGTATGTCTGTATGGCTGTATGTCTGTCTGTCTGTATGTCTGTCTGTCTGTATGACTGTCTATATGTATGTCTGTATGTCTGTTTGTATGTCTGTCTGTCTGTCTGTATGTCTGCCTGTATGACTGTCTCTATGTATGTCTGTATGTCTGTCTGTATGTCTGTCTGTATGTTTGTCTGTATATCTGTAGGTATGTATTTCTATGTCTGCCTATTTTCTGTTATACATACATTTTAATCTTGTATGATATGCTTGGTTGCCAAAATTTCAACGAAGTAGAAGAATCTTGTATGAAGATGATCTTTGCTCCGCCTGTCATCTTCATACAAGATGAAAGTATAGTAAAACTTGACAGCGATGTAACTTTGTAGTGCGCGCGCACTATACGGGGTGCTGTAACGGCCACTATTTTAAATTTAGGAAATGATTATTGGGATCAATAGTAACAAAAAAGTGAAATAACTTTTTTCTGAATTCCCTTTAAATAAAAAGTTACAGTTTTCATACAAACTAATTTACTTATTTAATGTAAAAGGATCTAATGTTCCGCACGAACGTGGGAATGAAAGGCGCGCGGTGAGCGAGCGAGCGGGGACGAGTGTGCGGAGAGAGGATGAGTTTTTCGATCCCGTCCCGACCGTTCCCGCGCTAGCACCTTCCCTCTGCGCGCGTCAAATTACACTAGACGAAAACATAAATTACAAAAATTTATATCTCCAAAACTAGACACTTTAGAGAAAAACTTTACGTACTTTTTTGTCTCGGGAAACCATGAGGATTGCGCTTACGAAATTAATGTACTGGCCGTTACAACACTGTATATCAAAGTATTCAGAACTGATTTACTTATTTTCACTAATGGAAAAGGTACATATACTGGTAGGTACCTCGGCATGATTTGCGCATCATTAGGATAGACGATAAGACTAAGCAGAGAAACTTGGAATAATAGATACGGACGCGACACAATAAATCAACGTAGTTACGTGCGCTGGCTCTCTTAGAGACATGCATATCAAAATTATGTAAGTACTTACATATGTAGGAAATGACCGGTCTGACGACGACATCAAGTACGTCGGCTAAAAGCAGTAGTTCCGTACAGCTGAAGGCCGCGGGGGGGGGGGGGGGGGGCTGCAGGAAAATTGGAGAGGCGTATGTCCAGCAGTGGACGCATACACGCTGACGGACTGACTTTAGACTGTTTAGTAACTAAAGTTTAGTTAGTAATATAAAAGTTCGGTATGTAAAAATCCACGGTTAGTCACGATGAGGGTAAACCACCACAAGAGCGTAATCATTTGGATTGGGTCGGCACATCAAATGATGCATACATATTAACACAATGCTCCATTGTCCACCGCAGCCGTGGCAATATAGGACATCAAATGAGAACATCACATGGACACATTTATGCAATAATTATCCAACTTACATAACATCGTATTTCGTGACGCAACTCGGCCTTCAACCTCGCCCTTAGTGGCTCACCATTTCGAGAAGGTATAATATCGTTTAATCGAGCGCAGCTCGGCCTTCGGCCTCTCCCTTTATGACTTACTTTCTTCGAGTACGGTACGGCCATTTACCTACGAACATACTAATTTCGAATTACGTCGTATTGTGAGCTGGATAGAATCTGCTTAACTAAATCAAAATATGAAGAAAGAAAGAGAGATGAGGTCTCCTAGAAAATAATTCAAGAAGTTCGACGAAAGTTTTACCGATTACATACAAAACTGACGTATGGAGTAGTGTATGAAATTGGTAACACTTTTGTGGGACACACTTGATCCTCTAACCCCGTTATGTTTGTAATTTCTTTTTTCCTCGAAGATCATTATACCTTGTAGTGAGGTGCTTGATAAAACGCGTGTTTGGAAAGCCGCCTTTAAACCAACCTACGGAAAAAGGAAAAATATTGAATATCGAAATGGTTGTGAGACACAAGTTCGCCTTGACACAGAAGAAGGTAGCGACACCTGTTGTTGTGCCCTTAGGTTATGCAACCAGTTGCGGGCGGTAGCTTTTATCCAAAGAATTAAAAAGGATAGAACTGTCATTGCCTTGCGCCAACAAGACAAGGATGGTTTATCTTAATAATTGTTTCGTCTCACCCATTCAGCAATCAGTCTCTAATGCCTTAAAGAGATTTTCTTTAAATATTAACTTCATACGAATCTAATTTACGTTAATTATAACATACTGCATCTAACAAATAAGTGAAAATAAAAAACCCTTTTGACAGTCAAATGTAAATGATGTCCAACATCTAGCCTCGGACATGGTTATGGCAAATATTGTTGAATTAGGGTTTCAATGATGCATTGGATCTTACAACTTTATGCTTTGCGTGCGAGACCTGGCCTATTTTATACATTATATGTTTTTGATGGGATTGATCTTTCATTAGATCAATAGGTATAGGTATGAATTATTAGTTCGATTATGAGCTGAGGTGTGCAGCGTCTCGTCTTAAGAGCACGCTGCACACTTTCTCCATACGAAATCGTCTTTCGGCATTTATGTTTTCTAGCACCGTAAACCATATCCGATTTTTACAAAAAAAAATCTTGTCTTAAGGACAGTCCAATCTACGTTCCTGTCATTTTTTTGTTGAGATGAAATTTACCTATAACACCGGAGCTAAAAAAAATTATTTCGACCGATAAAATGGGATTTTTTTATTTTTTGATGTCATGAAGTTCATTAGCTTTATTGGCTCATCAGATCACTAAGATATTCAAAAAATAAAAAGACAGGAACGTAGATTCGACTGTTCTTATTACAACAAAAAAGAATTGTAAAAATCGGATAAGGTTTAGGGGGGTAAAAAACATAAATGCCGAAAGACGATCTTGTATGGAGAAAGTTAACTTCCGTCTCGTCTTAAGTGATAAAGAGACAGCTTCGGAAACACCATCTGAATTGTATAATTAACTGAGGTTTCAATAATCGAACTGAGTAGCTACATGACTATGAAGGCAGACAAACTGTTCAACAAAGTGTAACACATACATATACATACAATACTCAACTCAGTGATGCGCTTGTGGATATCTTCTATATGACGTCATATCAATTTAGGAAAGCTATATTGTGCGTGATTTCTGCTTAGTGTCAATACAATATGCAAATACGTATTATTATGTAATTTACTAATTTATTCACTAAGTTATTCTTAATTCTTAATTTATAGTCTTATTTTAAATACCATGACCTCTGTCAATGTTGTTTGACAGAGATCATGATTGTTGTTCGTCCTAAAACTTATTAAAATAATGTGACGTGCGAAGCCGGAATAACAGATTCTCTAATCGCTGTAGGTATCTACTTAGTACTTGAATTTAAGTTTTCTCTGTTATTTTGTTTGTGTTTCCTAAATAAAAAATAAAAAAATAAAACAGAAAAAATACTGTTGGAAATTTACCTTTTTATTATTTCTAAGTAATTAACTCCAACGGTGGGAAGTGGTAGCGTAGTAATTTATATCATTCGATTCGACCTTGATAACGTCACACACACGACTAATATCTACAATTTTACGCCAACACACATGTAATTACTTTCAGGAAAATATTTTGCTCATTTATTGCGCAAATTGTGATATAAAAATATGTGATTAAAATTTCACATATTTTAAGCGTTCGGCCCAGTTGCCTAATTGCGGATGTCTAACATTTTAGCTGCTGGGTATTTTTGTACTAACCGCGCAAATAAACTAATCAGTAATCACACACGGAGATTGAACTCTGGATTTCCCCTCGTTAAATAGCTTGTCTGGTGTAGCCACGGTCAGTGGGTATATAGCCTTTTAGCGCTAAAATTAGCGTTTCAACGTGTACATGCTGCATTGAATCTCTATAATTACTTTAGGTAGGTACCTAACTGTAGGTTTCATTTACGTAGTTACTCTTATGGAAAATTGGTTTAAAAGAATACATGTTGACACTAACACACACGGACCGATCATTGTGTAGGTAGGCCCTGAAAGACCCACCTAATTAATTCAATATTCTAACAAACTACGGTTACAAAAATTTACAGTGTGATGGTGCAATTCACATCCATATGAAAGGATTTAGGTTTAAATTGGAGATCCCTATTAATTTTCGATATTATCGAGAATACGTAATTAAGATCAGAAAATATCATCTTCTCTCCTAACTAAGCAGACCGAAGTTAGTCACATACTCACGTGATAACATGTTAGGTATTTAAACCAATATCGCTGTCTCCATTTCCACTCGCACTCCCCACCAACGCAAGATATACCTACAAATTACTTACGTCAAAATATGTGTTTCGGGGCTTATGTTTTCCCGACCCCTAAACCTTTTCCGATTTTTACAATTCTTTTTTTGTTGTAATAAGGACAGATAAATCTACGTACCTGTCGTTTTTTTTTGTATCCTAGTAATTATTTAAAGCTTAATTAACTTCATGACTTCAAATTTTTTTTTTCGTTCGGAATACCAATTTTTAACTCTGGCCTCGTATATTAAATCCGAACAAAAAATTACAGGTACATAGATTAGACTGTCCTTATTACAAGAAAAAATTATATTATAATAAAAATCCGTTAACGTTTAGGTGTTAGGTGTTGGAAACAAATATAATGGAGAAAAATAATCACGTGACCAACCTGTGTCTGCTCTTATCACCGTTACCACAGATTACTTGATTAAAATTTTCATCTACTCTGAAACCAGATACATTGGAGGACTACATGAATAAATTATGTGCACACATGAAATTATCGGCAACCATTGTTAGTTTTAGGATTCCGTACCAGTTCGGAAACGCCTCCGGAAATCTCAGTGCGCGAGTTCATCTAGCATCTGGCCACATTTTTTTAAATGATAAGTTTTACTACTGAGTTAAGTTTACGCACGGTAGCCTCAGTGAGCCAAAGATGATTTCTTTCTAAAATTTCTTCAAATTTACTTTTTAGACAAAATAAGTAATCTACAAGGAACGATGCGCATCCTTCCTTGTAGATTACCTGATTGCTTACATTAATTATGAACGGTTTCATAGTCGAAGTTTATTTATTAATAAGGGGCTAATAAATTATATACCTAGAATAACTTTATGATGATTTTTATTATTATCTTCAAATATAGCGGCTCCTCCTTCAATAAATTTAGTTGGTAAAATAAGTAATCTACAAGGATCCTTCCTTGTAGATTACTTATTTTGTCTGGCTGCGCAGCCAATATTGTGGAAAGCGTCAAGAAATCTAGCAAAGATAAGTCAAACAAGAAACTAACACTTCCGTGCCAATGACCTGCTGGTGCACATATTTACTTTCCTTGGAAGTGAAAAAGGATTTACCATGTCAAGAGTGACTCATTCCTCCAATTGTATAATTCATATGATGAATATGTACGACTCTCTAGCGAGCAAGAAGTCCTAAATGTTATTTTTTAAGATCTAAGTGTTTCATTTTATAAATAATTTATTATTTTATTAACTTTGAAATTAATAAATTATTCAAACAAAACAATTTGGAACACATTTAATTAATCAGATGTTAAGGCAACTTTTGAGAGTTATTCATGTTTGTTTATGTAGTTTTTTGTTATTTAGCAATTTAAGTATTATTTTTTAAATTATAAAATAAAATAGGTACGCTATCATAATATTCATTCTTATGAGTTATGTGTGTAATTTTAGGTGTATGAGTTTGAAGCGTCTTACCTAAATGTTTTGGTCAAATTTGAATAAATCATCATTTGCTTATTATAAGTTAGTCTCTATCGAAATTAGTTTTTGTTTTTGAACAGGTAACCTAGGCAGTACGAATACTCTTTGTTCCATGAATAGAGTTATCATATAAATATATGAATGTCGTGGGTATCACTGTTCCACATCTCTGCAATACTTTCATCATTCGAGTAATTTACGTTATAGAATTTAGATTTTTATCAGAAAATTACACGAATTTTTAAAACTAACAATAGGAGCATCGGTTCAAAATTTCATAGTTTTGCTCCAATTTAAACTAACAAATTAAGCATCAACTTTGCTCTCAAACGCTAAAGTGTTCGGACGTGCACATAAAATACACAAATATTATAATAACAAAAACAAACTTCATACATTGATTATCTACTTAGAATTCTATTAAAATAATGTCGTTATAACATTGAACAAATTTACAACAAAAGCAAGGCGACAAGAAAAAGAAATTGTAAATAAGAATTCAGTATATTTCTAGGATTTCGCTTTCCGCAAGATCCTGGACCCAGACGCGGTGTGATCGATTTCGGCAGCGGACTGGTGAACTTCGTGCCTCGACAAATAAACAGGGCTTCCAACGACTTCTTCATCTTCGGCAACAGGCCGAGGACTACCGAGAGACCCACCACAACAGAGGAACCCACCACGACCACCACGGAGAAAAAGGAACCTGTGGATGAAAGAGCACACGCCTGGAATTTCAGTAAATACACTTGTGTCTGCATGGGGTGTCGAAATTTCTAAAATTGTTGCATGTATGAACGTGGCATGCTAACCTAACTAAACTACCATCACCTCCATCCATCTGTTGCCGTCCGCTGATGGAAACGTCTGCCGAAGACGGAACCAATATAGTCTATCCGAAAATTGGAAACCACAGACGACCGGCAGACAGTTCCCCAACTAAACTACAACCCTCATACATTTCATAACAAACCTGTGAACCCCTAAATTAATTCAAGATGACCATAAACATGACATCAACAACAAATAGCATGTGTACGCTCGTGCAGTGCTTCCCGATTCTGCTGATCCTGGCTCAAAAGTATCAATATTGTCTCGACTACCACTTGATTTACCGACCGCCAGAGCCGACCACACCTGCAGTATCCTACGATGTCGCTCTGAACACTCTCCTGCATGCCCTGGCTAACAGACCTCATGGTCACGATAATTTCGGACCATACGATGACCATCACCCACCATACGATCATTCCTACGGCCACGGTAACCCTTACTATATATACGGAACGTCACAAGGAGGCTACGGAGTACCGTACTACGGAAAAGATGTCAAGGCATACGTAAATACAAAGGGGAACAATGGACAAACTTACCACGGCGTCAAAGTGTATACCAGTGGTAAAGGCCACAGCGGTTACGGTCAATACGCTCCTGGAGTCAACGTGTATGCCGGGAAGGGCCAAACCAACTACGGATATACTTATGGTCCAAATGTCAAAGTGTATACTGTTCCTGGAAAGGGACAAAGCGGCGGGGGTTATGGACAGAACTATGCTCCTGGAGTGAAGGTGTATCCTGTGAATGTGAACAAATACAAAGTAGTTGTTAAGAGGAAGAAAAGCGCAAAGCTGGTTGAAGGAAAAGAAGGTACATATACGTTATAGTATAGTATACTGTATAGTTTACTTACGGAAACTTTAAAAACATTCAGCCAATATCATGATATTCGGTGTACCGATTGCTTATTAATCTTGAAGTATTTCTTCTATCATATTCGAACAAAAAATACCGATAAAATCAGAGAATGGCAGATCGAAGGATTTCTTCGTTCAGCATCGAAGTACAGCTTACAGAAGTAATGCCACTAGCGAGCGGGCGAGGCAGGTGAAGACGGCTGTTTCAGGAAAAACGTTTTTCACTGTGATGTGTTCACTGTTTTTAGGGCTATATTCCGTATTAGGGTTCCGTACGTACGGTACTCTATTACTAAGCCTACGTCTGTCCGTCCGTCCGTCCATCCATCCAACCTTAAAGGGCTGTATATTTTGAACCGTAATAGGTAGGTATGTTGAAATTTTCACAGAATATGTGTTATTATGGGCAGATATCCTAACAAATAAAAATAAATCAAATAGTAAAACATTGAAATAATATTAATCTCCATACAGGAAACGTGTTTTTTTCGAAGTTTTCTGTTTTTGCTGAATCGTAAAAACGGTTACATACAAACTTCAAACTTGGTGTGATTATACAGGATGTTTGATGACTATAGGTCATAAAGCAAACCAGGTACTTCTGAGCCTATTTGGAGCAAAAAAGTTACATGACATTTTGTTCTACGGTGAACTGTTTTTTTTTCCATACAAAACTAAATAAATTTATTTAGTTTTGTATGGAAAAAAAAGTTCACCGTAGAAAAAAATGTCATCTAACTTTTTTGCTCCAAATAGGCTCAGGAGTACCTGGTTTGCTTTATGACCTATAGTCATCAAACACTCTGTTTAGTGTCAATTCTAAAGTAAAACAACAAATAATAAAAAGCGGCCAAAGCGGTGGTGGTATGGAAACAGAAAAAACATGTATTATTTTATTACAAGACAGGTTAGGATATACTAAATTTTTTATACATTCTTTACAGAGAAATATGTAAGAATATCACCAGTAGCTGATTAAATAAATCTATTAGCCCGAATGATCTCATATAGTCATCAGACAGACAGGTCATCAGTATTCAAATGATACAGTCAGTTGACAGCACGGAGAAGAAGCCACCTTGTCAGTAATGCTTTTAGTGCACACATGCACTCTTGTGAATACCAATGCTCTTATTTCCGTGATTTTTCCTGATACTTTTAATTTGGATTCTGTGGAAATTCGCTGCAGACGCTAGTTTTTGCTATGATTTGGTTATTTAAGTTGTGTCTACGCTGTGATAACTTGTCTCTAAATTTAAGATTCGAACTGGGGGGTGATTCTCTACATGACACTAAAATTAAACCTTTAAAACCTTAATAAAACAGTTTTCACTTTCCTCAACTACTTAAATTATCCAAATATGTTCTTATTATCATTAATACGAGTAGTTTCGAATTATTTGGCTCTATTGCAAGAATTCCAAAAATATAAAAAATCGTAGCATGCAAAGTTTTGTAGGTTACCACGTTGTCATCAACAAATGCTTTTAGTTCTTGAATACCGTGTTTAGGTAATAGGCAAGGTAGAGTAAATAATCAATATTTAGAGATTGGCTTAGATATATTTTTTTTTATTTAAACATTGGGGTAACGAAATAAAATAATGATTAATGAATTATTACATTAAAAAAAAACTGGGAAAAGTTCCGTGTAGAAGGAAGAGTTTAATTTTAAATTTTATAGCCCATCACTGGATATATGTCGATAACAACCTGATTTCTAATAGTGCTGGTTTCTAATAGTAGCTATGTTAATTTTACAGATTAATGATAATTGTAATGTTTACTGCGTATTTTATTTTGTGTCTATACTATTACATATTATGTACATATCGAAGGATCATTCAATGAAAAAAAATAACAAGAACTTGAGGTATTTACCCAAGTAGTAAAAAAATATGAATAAACTACCCTATGTTTTATTCTTCTTCCTTAAACACTAACTATGAATTTAAACATAACATGCTAATGTTCATAAAATGCACCTTCATTGAAATTTGATAGATTTTCATAATGGTTAATTTTTTTAAAGAAAAAATCAAAACTTTTTTTTTGAGCCACTGCATCCTTTGCTTTGTTACTTTGCTTCGTCTGAGTTTTGTTTAAAACTACCTGCTTGTTCATCAACACTCCACTTTTCACTACACCACTAGAATCTAGTCCAGTCAACTTTGGGTCCAGCCAAGATATTTGCCTCATCTGGTAGCACCAGTAATATTTTACCTCAGATCAGTAAAGGTCTGAGTAATCCTTTACTGATCTAAGTATTTGACCTATGTATATATTCTTCTATTTTGTTATTATGTATAATCAAATCACACGTGGATAATAATACAATATTTTCTTTCTTTTCAGTCTTCTTCATTTCTTTCTTTCTATAATGAACATGTCAGTATTCCAATTTGTTTGTTCACAGAGTCGGAAGATTCATGCGTCACACCAGACGGAGGCCAAGGCCTCTGCATCAGCATCAAATCGTGTGAGCCGTTCCTCCTCCTGCTGCAGACCTCCAAAACCAATCCTAATGCGGTCAATGTGCTGAGACGATCACACTGCGGCTTTGAGGGCAACAATCCTAAGGTTCGTATCCTTCTTCATCCTAATTCCTCATAGAGCACGAAATCAGACTTGACAGAGCTTTAGAGTCACCTCATCATTATAATCTTTAACATGTCGAAGTCCAGTGTTGGGAATATGTCTCCTCAAGGCGTTTACGGTCGGTGTTGTGATGTAATTTACAAATATACATGCAGCACATCACCGACTACTCTGCTTACCCCGGTTGTCGAGATACAGCGTGTGGTATGTATGTATGTAATTCGTTTACATTGTAACAAATGAGACAAAACCATTTGTCACCGGAAGCTTATCAATTGTCTAGAGGAAAACAATTTTCAAAATATTGTACTTATACCTATTTATATTGTAATTATATTATAATTATGTTATTATATTGTTTGTATTGTATATAGTATTTATACCTATTTATTGCACTCAAATAGAATATGGGCAAAAGGTAACACTTAATGCCTCTAGGCATTTTCAAACAGAATACCTTAGGGGTATGATAACTGCTAGGTGAGTGGCGGAAAGAGATATTATATGTATATATAATATAAATATTACTAGGGTCTTAGTAGGATTAACAAGAAAATATATCTTAGCCTAATAAATCGATGGCCTGAGCTGTGAGCAAAAAGTCACGCGAAACGAAGCCGCAGCCAAAAGCATAAATGATAATTTATTCCTATCGGTGATATGCACAGCGATAATAGTAGAAGTATATATTTTTTTTAAACCACCCAGAATAAAATTTCATGCCAGAGTCAACATAATTTTTTTATTATTCCACAGGTGTGCTGCCCCTCATCCGAGCCAACCCCCACATCTCCGCCGCTGCCACCAGAACCCAAGACCCCGGAGCCACCAACCCCAGAGCCGCCTCCGGTGGAACCTGACTCGGAGTCTGGTGGAGTCTCGCAGTACGTGGACGCCTTACCGGATCCTCCCGAGTGTGGCTTCACTAATGCCTCCTTTTCGAGGGTTGTCGGAGGCGTTCCGGCTAAGTTGGGTGAGTTCGTAGAGCTTGATATATTAGTATATTACACTATTCAATTGATTTATTTTTTATGGAAACTGACACGGATGGCTTCATCACCTACAACATCCGTGATGTCAGCCCATAACACCGGATGAACTTGGTGCCACGTCAGTGCTTCCCTTCGGTCGTGCCGGCTACACTGAACTGGACGGAAAACACAAACTATTTACATAGCCGTTTCGACCGACCTTTCATTCAGTGCGGTGTTACCAACCCTGCCTGCCGCCTAGTAATATAAGAAGGGAGTCATATCCCTTAGTCGCCTTTTACGACATACACGGAGAGAGATGCAGTGGGGCTATTCTTTGATTTTGAATGATTACTTTATTTTGAAATAAAAACAAACCTTGCGAAGAACTTGAAGCGAAGAGGTAAGCAAAGATTGTGATATACCTACAAATTAAAATTCCAGACATGTCTCTATAAAGCATCTAAGCTAACAACCTACCTAACTAACATTAACCTGTCAAAAATAATGAAATACCTTGATTTGCATCCGTATCACACAAATTGCAAATGAAGTGGCGATAATTTGTCACGATCTGTCCGTCTTGATTATATCTTGTTTATCGGGTGTATCTAGTATATTGTTTAGCTGGTTACATAATGCCGTCTAGTTGGATCGACCCAGTGTAGCTGATTTCTAGCATTGTGAAAGAATAAGACCAATATTAGCAATAATAAAAGCTTTTGACTGATGGATGACCTATATTTTCCAGAATATTTACCAAAATATTTTCCTTTGAGATATTTGTAATTTAAGAAGCAGATATCGCCGACACACCGACATTAACCTGATATGTTATTTACAGAAATAGTTTGTTTACTTATACTTTGTGTCTTTAGTTAGAGTTATTGCAGAATTCATGTCTCGACTCTCACGGTCTTCTTGTTTTATTTGCAGAATAATTCAATACGAACTCCTATCAATAAACCATAATAAAACCATTTTACTCCCATTTATCAATTCATTTGATTGCTAGATGTAAGAGTATCGATGTCATCTTCCAGGCGATTTTCCCTGGATGGCTCTGCTGGGCTACCACTCGCAGCGTGTCGCTGGTGAGGCTCGCTGGCTGTGCGGAGGCACGCTAGTCACCAAGAAGCATGTCCTCACAGCCGCACACTGCATCCACGGCCGTGAAGATGATTTGTAAGTAAGATTGCATTATGAATTTTAGGTTTAGGTATAGAATAATACTGGCTCGCTACTGCAAGAGCTTCTGTCATAAACATTTTATAAATGCTGCTTTTGAATTGCGAAAGACGTTTGATAGGATTTCCCACCAAAGAAAATAGCATGTAATTGAATAATACATACTTGCTGAGGTGATTTGCTCTCCCTACTTAATCAAATAGCTACCAAACGGTTACATTAATGGGCTTTATATAGAGCTATGAAGAATAACATTAGGAGTTTCGCAAGGCTCTGTAGTTGCACCTTTGATATTTAATGGAAATAAATGTTTTACATTCTTTTATTTTCCTGGAAGCAGATAACACAGGCAATGTTATATTACTATAATAGCAACAACACAAAATCATTTAGTCTTACATACATCATTCCATTTAAAATTATCTAAAGTTTTCGTAATTACATTCACCAAAGAGTTTAAAATGGCACATTACAAATTACTACATGAGTTGCTATTATCACGCCTACTAATTGCAGTGCATGTCCTCGGCTTTACCACATAAATGAGAAACGCTATCTACATATAATGTAGATTATATATTGAAATGCGCTTTTTGTTGATAGTCACAGTCACATAGGGCCTTGCATAATACATCTGATTATATCTGAATATTTATGTGTGGTTCTTGATGGGTGTACTCAAAATAAATTGCTGGCGACTCATTGTTTGGATTCAAGTTCTTCCGCAATTCGTAATGTATAACATCAGCTCGGTACCTACTCTAAAAAGTGATAGATGAAAACTGCTGTATTGCGAAAATGTTGCACACGATTGTCAGACATTTTATGAAAGAGTCTATTTATGTCACAATATGACAATACAGTAATTTTTTAAAGCAGTAATGAGAATTTGTATTTTATTCAGAAAAACGGAATAGTACATGATTGAAAATTTCAGTTTACAGGGAGGAAAGAAATGGTTATTGTTCTTCTGAAGAAATTCAGTCATTGACTCATATATTACTAACGTGGACGGGCCCATCCGATGGTAATACGAATTCAATAAAGTCCTCACTAAAGTGGTGGTAAAAAATAATGCTTATAAAATTATTCATTCAAACTAGTTTCAAATTACTAATTTGCCAAATCAAAATAATCGAAATATGTATAACATATTGTAATTATAGTAAGTGTGTGATATTCTGTTTCCAAATTGGTTTTTGGTCATTTAGGCGTTCTTAAAGGTTTGGCCACCACTTTATTGAGGACATTTCTTGAGTTCGTATAGTCATGTCCTTACTTTAGTAAATCAATGGATACAGTGTGATATCATGATATGGCAGGTAGGTGACTTCCGAGCCAGGTTGATGCAATAAATAAACGAACAAATCCGAGTGTTTGTATCGGACATAATTTATTCATTCATTGCGGTCATTAGTCAATAATGACAGGAGTTATTGATTTAATATATGATGGAATGGAATGTAATTAGATAAAATAATATATGTAGATAATGATGAATCGAAATTATAAAAATATGATTAATTATTGTCGATTATTTTGTGAAAGTGTTGTAAAGCTTATTTGCAACAGTTAGATAATACGGATCTGTCCATCCCATTGGGATACAGACATCATGTTAATGAGGATTTTAATATTGGCAATTGTGTCAAAAGGCTCAAATTCCGTATGTAGTCCTTTCCATAAATTATATTTCTAAACCATTGTGTTCCGTGGTCTGGACGTACGTACAGTGCTTTTATGTCTTAGTCCCAAAATTTTAAAGGAATTAATGGTAACTCGATCTTCAACTTGAACAGGTACCTGGTCCGCCTTGGAGAGCTCGACCTCAGCAGGACGGATGACGGCGCCACTCCGATCGACGTTCCCATCAAGAAGCAGATCAAACACGAGAGCTACAGCGCCAAGTCGTTCACCAACGACATCGGCATCCTCTTGCTCTCCCGCAACGTTTACTTCACCGGTGAGTTTACCACACTGGCTGTTATTGAGTTTACCATCTGAAAACACACCGTTGTCATCATCAGTTATTGGTGACTGTACACTTTTGACGGATGTTCGACAGAGCAGCTATGGGGCCTCGATCTGGCATACATGGTCACTGTACTCGCAAGAGTGCAGGTTGTAGATGTCTGGATTTTGTAGCCGGAAGGTTGGTATCTCTGGACAAGACGTAAATCAATAAATGATAGTAAGAAGGTTGTACACTTTTGACAAGACAAGTCAAAACAAGTTTTCTGATTTATGGAGAAAGGTAAAAACAAGTTTTAAAGTTTAAAGTTTTCTTTTTGGCGCTCAGATAAAATTTTCCTTACCATCGACAGGTTGATCTGAAATAAAAATATTTGTCGAAGCAATTTGACCTGTTAGTTGGTGATTGATCAATGATCATAGAACAAGACCTTGTTTGTTTGTTTGTTTGTTTGTTTGTTTGCTGCCCATTCTCTTGGGAAGGTGGGTTGGCCATTCTCCGCACTGAGACCTCTAGACGGTCCGTTGTACGTTGGCGCTCGGGTGGTGCTACTCCAGCCACCCGAGCTCTTTCATGAAGTGGAGCACTCTTCTCGGTCGCTTCCACACTCCATGGGCAGTTCCCACGTTCTCAAGAAACTGCAGTCGTTCTACTGCCACCGCCGGGCACTCCAGGAGCACGTGGGTGGCTGTTTCGTCCTCCGCCATGCAACCTCTGCATAGGGGACTGTCGGTGACGCCTTGAACAAGACCTTAAAAAAATACATTGTTCTTTCAGATTTGATACGACCAATCTGTCTCCCGAGGACTTCGGAGCTTCGCTCGCTGACGTTCGAGAGGTACACGCCTCTCATCGCCGGCTGGGGAGACACCGAGTTTCGTGAGTGCTATACATTTTTGGTTCCCCCTTTGAACGCCATCTGTAAGTCACATTGTTGAAAGATAAGATTTATAATTGATTAAATTTACCGGTGTGGAACTTTGCTGAGCGCGTTTGCTCGAGGTCAGGAGACGTCGCGTCGTGTCGTATGCATCATTGTTTTTTTTTATGGAAACTGACACGGCTACATCTTCTACTACATCCGCGATGTCAGCCCATAACACCGGGTGAACTAGGTGCCATGTCAGTGCTTCCCTTCATTTCATGTCGGCTACACTGAACTGGACGGAAAACACGAACTATTTACATAGACGTTTCGACCGACGTTTCGCTCAGTGCGGTGGTACCAATACAGCCGGGATAAACCCTACCACCTAGTAAGGCAAGAAGGGAAGGGCCCTACAGTTTACGTGGAGTCCGAACCACGGTCAACCTCCAACGGTCGAGCGGTCACCCATCCAAGTACTGATCGGTCCAGCGTTGCTTAACAATCAATAGCAACAGTCGACTGTCCGCCTGCACTACTGAGCTATCGAGGCTGACGAGCGCGACGATATTTATATAAGTTCTTTTTTTTTTAAGTCGATGCAATGTTTTTTTCCAAACTTTATCGCTCGTACGATGTTCACCCAATAAGCTTTGCGCATCTAAATGTACCGCGAGTTCCTCTCTATCCCTCCCCATTTCAGACAAAACAATTTCTGCTCAGCAGAGTGAACACCGTACCAGCAGCAGTAATAACATTTGACAAAACTGCACGTGTCGGTTTTGATAAGAAAATGTATGAAACATTTGCAGGTGGTCCGTCGGCGCCTCATCTGCAAGTGCTGCAGCTTCCCGTGGTGTCGAACACGTTCTGCGCGAGCGCATACAAGGCGTACAAGGCGCAGGTGATCGACGACCGGGTGCTGTGCGCCGGCTTCGAGAAGGGGGGCAAGGACGCTTGTCAGGGCGACAGCGGGGGACCTCTCATGCAGCCCATTGTTAGTTACTCTTTTCTAATTACTTAATAAATAAATAAATAAATCTAACTATAAATAAAAATAATCATCCATGGATGCTGAAATCGTTGGCTACATCACCTACTGCACCAATGATGTCTCCCGATAAAACCTTGGTGAGCTAGGTGACATGTCAGTGCTTCCCTTTGGTTGTGCCGGCTGCACTGAAGTGGACGGAAAACTCTAAATATTTTCATAACCGACATAGGCCTCCCCCAAGGCACGCCACCAGAATCAGAATCAAAATCAGAATTCATTTATTTTCCCGTTTATTGTTGTACATTTTCAGTCCGCTGCATTTGTGCATGCAGTCGGTGTGTGTCAGCTAACTTATTACTACGACGCGCTGTCTTCCGCTCTTCTCATCCATCCACTCCCGACTACCTTTTTTTAGGTCGTCTGTCCACCTAACTCGGGGGGGGGGGGGGGGGGGGGGGATTGGGGGCGCCGCGTCCCATCCAAGCTACGTTTACTGCTTGTACGTGGCCTACATTCCAGCATCCGTCTATTCCAGCGTTTGTCGGGTCTGCGACAATTAAGGCTGCGGTATGCAAATTTTAGGAGAAAACGAGATTTTTGAAATTTTCAAAAATTTATTTCAGAGAAACCAGCCCACACAGAAAAAATATAAAAATTGATCACTAAAGCCAGGAATAAAGAGAATTTTATAAAAAAAATATTACTCAAAATGTGGCTTATGTACTTAACAAACCCCCTTCAAACCACACCTTGTCGTAAACAATTGGTAACATGGTGTTTTTTAGCAACTTCTCTGTTGCTGTAATATGTATAATCGAGGTATATTAATGTATGATAATTCCTGTTGCAGTACAACCCACAGACGTACAAGACCTTCTTCTATCAGATCGGTGTGGTGTCCTTCGGGCGCAAGTGCGCGCAGGCCGGCTTCCCGGGTGTATACTCACGCACCACGCACTTCATGCCCTGGTTGTACCAGCACCTCGTCGGAACTGATTTACGTTAGTTTTTAACCAACTCCATTGTAACATCTCAACCGTATGTTAGTTATATATAAGTAATAACTATTACTTATATGATCTGTGGTTATAACGGAATTTCATCGGCGTCGTTCCAACCGTGTTTTTGTTCAGTCGAAGTCAAAGTTACGTTTGGTTGGTTATCTCAAAAGGTTGTTGTGATTTCTGAAACCATACTTTAATTAACTTACTGGATGACAACTTTTTAACCGTAACTAAGTTCAAATAGAGCATTCTCAATGTTACTTAAGTTTAAAAACATTCTTTAAATGTTAACCCAACCACAGAATGCGTTAATAGTACCCAACTCGAACTTCTTGTGAGTAGGTAATTAAATAATGTTTAAATAGTTCTAACGGAAAATCTGACTTATATTGAGTAGGTAATACCAATGTTTTAATAGTTCTAACGGAAACTGGAACTTCTTTTGAGTAGGTAATTCCAATGTTTTAATAGTTCTAACGGAAACTCGAATTTCTTTTGAGCAGTAATTCCAATGTTTTTATTGTTCTAACGGAAACTAGAACTTCTTTTCAGTAGGTAAATCCAATGTTTTAATAGTTCTAACGGAAACTCGAATTTCTTTTGAGTAGTAATTCCAATGTTTTAATAGTTCTAACGGAAACTAGAACTTCTTTTGAGTAGATAATTCCAATGTTTTAATAGTTCTAACGGAAACTCGAACTTCTGTTGAGTAAGTAATTCCCAAAGAGTTTGTATTACGTGTAAACTCTTGGGTAATTCCAATGTTTTAATAGTTCTAACGGAAAATCGAACTTCTTTTGAGTAGGTAATTCCAATTTTTTTATAGTTCTAACGGAAGCTCGAACTTCTGTTGAGTAGGTAATTCCAAAGTTTTAATAGTTCTAACGGGAACTCGAACTTATTTTGAGTAGGTAATTCCAATGTTTTGATAGTTCTAACGGAAACTTGAACTTCTTTTGAGTAGGTAATTCCAGTGTTTTAATAGTTCTAACGGAAACTCGAAGTTCTTTTGAGTAGGCAATCCCATTTTTTTAGTTCTGATTTTTTTTGCTGTTATCCCAACCTTGCATAGTTCTAATGGTGTTATTCCACCACTCCACTCCTTGGTGTTATTCCACCATTGTAGGTCAAACTGAACTTTATTGGTGTTATTACAATAATTATTACATGAAATTAATTAGCAAATTAACTTCGCGATGTAAATTATTTCGGTAAATTTCTTTCGAGCCGAATGAGAAGATAGTGGAACCAACTCCTTCATTGCTCTCTGAAATTCTTTTTATGTTTTTTAACAGTCTACAAAAAAGGAAAATATTCTCCATTTCAACATGATTTCACCGTAAATATGTTTTATGCTCAAGTCAAGACCTAGACTTAGCTCTATAAAAGTTCAGTGTTTGTAGATTTATTTTGGAAATTATTGTTGGTTGAAACATTTTGTACAGATATTTACAAGCATATATTTAATATTAAATTATAGTGACTTATTGTAAGTTATTCAATATAAACACCAGTGCACAAAACATAGTCTTAAAGTGAAAATGAACAATTGTTTTTCATGAGATGTGAGAGTATTATGTGATATTTATAAATTAATAATAAAGTTATTTATTTATTTTAGTGTATCATTTGAAAATTAATATACCTTCACATCTGCAATATGCAAATAATATATTGTGTATAATATGCAAATGCGCTTAAATTAGAAGTAGAAAAATTTTAATGTCATAAAGGCGATTAAGAGATAAGCACAAGGTGTCGTGCTAAAGGGCGACAGGATATCCACCTCTAATCTTGGCACGGTCCTTACACCGAGTCACGCAGCAGGTGGGTCTTCGTGCCTTACTTACTGTTTGATATCTTGTCCTAATCGAGGTCCTAATACTTTGCTAAATGTGATGGTCGGTGTTGTGCTCCAACTTACAAGAGTACTTACAGCACAACACCGACTACTCTGCTTACCCAAATTTTCCGGATACAACTTGTGGTATGTATGTAAAAAATTAAATAATAAATCACTTTGCATTGTTTATATAATGTATTTTATTGAAATTTATTTATTCCTGATCTAACTAATGAACGGTCATCATCAGATGCAAATATTTAATGTTGGTACAAGCGTACAAACTTGAAATAGTCAATATTTACATAAGGTGTCGTTAAAACTAAAAGGCTTGTGATGGCGTCATTATAGTATGTATATTTTATACAATATTTACAATACACTTAAACTTAGCACCTAATGACTACTAATCTGTATGCTACGTCTGTTATATACTATAATATAAAAATAACTACATATTTTACATTATTTATTGAAATTATATTTACAATGATGAACATAATCGTGAATACATGAAAGCCGCAGTCTTACAGAACTTACCCAAAATATTATGTTCAATAGTATTTATGTAACCTTAACTAAACTATATCATATTTATACCGGGGGGGGGGGGGGGGGGGTGTATGAAAACGTACAAAGGACCTTTCACCAATATATTTCCCAGCCTATTTTTATTATGTTTTTTTTATGTATGGGTGTCTGAGTCAGAGGGACTCATGCTCCGGTCAATATTACCTCCGAGAAGGTAGGTGCCATATCGGAGACTTCCCTTTGAATTGCTGGCTATACACACGCGCGCGCGCGGGGCGCGCGGCGGCAGCATGGCACGGTGCGGTGGGGTGCGGTGCGGTGCGGTAACTCAGTAGCAGCGTGCGGTGCGGAGGCGGCACGGCGGCGGCGGCGCGGTGGAGGCGCGGGAGGCGCAGACAGCGTTATACCACAGTACCTATTAGTTATTCTGTGGTTATACCAACGAAAGCCATGCGTATAACGCCCCGTCAAGTTACGTACCGGAGCGTATACTGATAGATACCACAGAAGAGAGATATTACTGATACGGTCGTACTGTATACTGGTACGGAAAATGACACGGTGGCAACATCACCTACAATACAACATCCGAGATGTCAGCTCGTAACAACTGGTGAAGTAGGTGCTATGTCAGTGCTTTTCTTCGGTCGTACCGGCTTCACTGAACTGGACGGAAAAAAAGAAGGGAGTCATATCCCGAAATAGTTTGTATTTTCCGTCCAGTTTAGTGTAGCCGGCACGACCAAAGGGAAGCACTGACATGGCACCTAAGTTCACCCGGTGTTATGGGCTGACATCACGGATGTTATAGGTGATATAGCAAACTGTGTCAGTTTACATAAAAAAATCCCTCAGTCGCCTTTTACGACATGCACGGGGAGAGATGCAGTGGCGCTATTATTTTAAATTACCATCCCACACGGTACAAATATACCTAACCTACCTATCTTTTTTCCATTCGATCCAAACACAGAAGACAGAAATGACGACCGACACGCGGGCGCAGCAGGGCAGGAGCGAGCAAGCGAGCCCGGAACTAAAATTGTATCTAGTATTGAAGTGCCTGCTAAATTGACGAAGGCAAAAATTTTACCCTTCCGACTGAAGAATTACGTCAATAATTTCATGTAGGCGTTTTTTGTTTTTTATTTTTATCTCCTTTCGTGGATAAAATAATAAAACAAATTGAATAGAGTTTTCTCAGAGCTTTGTGACCTTTGAATCGGTGGTATTGTAAAATTGTAATAATACACACATACTCAGATTTTGAAAAATTCATGCTTTTTTTATATATTTTTAATTTTATGTTTATTACTTACTTTTACTCATTATTAAAAAAACCAGCAATGCACTTTGTTGGCAAGGAAACAAAATATAGGTTAGTATTTTTTTAATTTTCTGAATGTGTGTCAATTGGTCAGTTTTGGACCTTCTTTGTCGCACTTTTTGCATGTTTTGCGTATTTGGCGTTTGTCACCGCCTTAAGAGTTGTTCACAAAATCACACCAAGTTTGACGTTTGTGTGTATTACCGTTTTTACGATAGAAAAAAGCAAAAAAAAAACTTTGATAAAAATACTCGGTTCTTGTTTGGGGACGTCCGCTGATTTTTTTTAATTTTTGTTATTTTATTTCAGATTTTTTAAGATATTCACCATAATAACATAATATATTCTGTAAAAAAATTTACCGGCTATCTATTACGGTTCAAAAGATACAGCCCTCGGACAGACGGACGGACAGAGAGACAGACGTCGTAGGCTTAGCAATAGGCTACCGTACGGATACGGAACCGTAAAAAATTATCTGAAAGAAAAATAAAAAAATGCTATGTAAATTATCTACTCCTAATGACCAGGGGAAGCAAATAACTTATATAAGGTCTTTCATTAGTAGGTAACGATACGCTAAGGGGTGTATGTGTATCAGATACTGATCACGTTCCCATACCAATTTTTTTTACGATATATAAAACCTACTCACTCCTCAAATTTAATACGTGAAGTGTGCACCTTAATAAGTACGTTTTTATATCGTAAAAAAAAATTGGTATGGGAACGTGATCAGTATATAATACACATACATTAGCGTATCGTTATCTACTATCGTTATCTACACACACACCCTCACCCGTTATTATGCACCATTTTACCTAATGTACTCGTTGATGCGGACAGAAGTACATTTTCCTTCACAAACAGTTTGAAAGGCAAGGCACAACATATGAGAAGGGAATATGAACTTCAACTTATTCACAAAAGTTTGTTATTTAATTTTCTGGTTCTGAAGGTAAAATTTAAAACCTTATTACTCTCCATACCATATCTCCTACATCGATGATCTCCTACAGTACAGGGGCTGTCTGTCTGCCGTGGCCTAAACAAACCTGCCGCATAATTTGTCGGGATGTGTCGTAAGTGCAGTGATCAAATATCGTCGCTGATATGCCATTTAAATAGCGTGACAAATGTCGACACATGCCAAGCATATCCATTAAATACAATGATTCTGTATCGTCAGGTGTCACGAGATACATTGCAAAGAATCCGTGTCGTCACTTTTCCATAATCCAATTGCAGTGATTCTATTTCGTTCTCGCGATAGGTCACACAACGGTCAACGCCACACAATTTACTTACGGCGATTCTGCGACCTCACATGTAACACAATCCAATTGCAGTGATTCTATTTCGTTCTCGCCATAGGTCACACAACGGTCAACGCCACACAATTTACTTACGGCGATTCTGCGACCTCACATGTAACACAATCCAATTGCAGTGATTCTATTTCGTTCTCGCCATAGGTCACACAACGGTCAACGCCACACAATTTACTTACGGCGATTCTGCGACCTCACATGTAACACAATCCAATTGCAGTGATTCTATTTCGTTCTCGCCATAGGTCACACAACGGTCAACGCCACACAATTTACTTACGGCGATTCTGCGACCTCACATGTAACACAATCCAATTGCAGTGATTCTCTTTCGTTCTCGCCATAGGTCACACAACGGTCAACGCCACACAATTTACTTACGGCGATTCTGCGACCTCACATGTAACACAATCCAATTGCAGTGATTCCCTGTCGTCACATGTCACATAATTAAATAATAAATAAAATTAATCATTAATAAAATATGTGTTTTACATAAAAAATAATTAAATCGCATAATTGAGAATAGTTGTCACATAATTAAATCTTCCTCAGCTGTCACATAATTAAGTCGCAGTGATTCTTAGTTGTCAACTGTCACTCGCAGTGATTACGTGTCGTCATAAGTGAATTGTAGTGATTATGCTAAGTTCAGTTGGAATGGTTTCTCGCGGGATGCGGGAGCGCATGCGGCGTCAGCTGAGCTTGCGGCATGTGCAGCGCCGGGTTGGCTACGGCTATGATGTTGTCGCCGCGCGCCGCCACCACTTGCACTCCGGAGACGCGATCCCTTTCCCTCTCGCGGTCCCGATCTCGTTCTGTCTCGCTCTCCTGCAAATAATAAGTACAGTACACATTGCTTACCACATTTCACTCAGCTTGAGCAGTCTTTCATTATCACTCGTGGCCAGCGGTAACGGCCTCGGTTTGGCCTCGGCAGAAGCAATACGCTACACAGTGTGTGCGTCCATTGGTAGGTAGGTATATGCGCTGATTTCTTTCTCATTCAGACTGTTTTTTTTATTGGAAGTGCTCCATGTGGCGCCGCGCCATAAGGTGTTTAACGACGCCCATGGACATTCGGTTACGAATGCCATGCCGGCCTGAGAGGTGCCTAGTCATGCCCTTCTTGAAGGATTCGAGACTGTACTTGAGGGGAAAAATATGGGCAGGGAGAGCGTTCCAAAATTTACCGATCCTGTAGAATAAAGATCTGCAGCACCAGTTGGTACGCATCCGCGGTAAGTCCAGCGCGCAGGGATGCAATGCCTGCCCGGTGCGCGTGGTGCGGAGGTCCAAAGTCAGTTTGCTAAGGCAAGAACACAAGTCGATCCATGGTTTGAATTCCCTGTAAAACTGTTGAACCCTTCCCTTGGTGGTAGGGCAAATCCAGCCGGACAGCTAACAGCACAGCGCAATTGTAAATAGTTTAACGTTTTCAGTCCTTAAAGCAATAATAAGGGAAATGGTTACTGCCATGCCACACAGTGTGTGTGCCACACACCTATCTCGGTCAGGCAGGCGGTATTAGAGATAGAGTCACATTATTGCGTTCATGAAGGCAGGTACTGACCGGAGGCGGTGGACTGCTGGAGTAGGAACAGCGTGAATCTGCATCGTCCGACTCCGTCTTCACTCCCCACCAGCTGTTCACAATGAGGCAGAACTACGTGAGCACATACGTGGAAACAGAGGAGTATACCGACTGGTATAGGTCGTTCGTTCTAACCTGAGGCCGTACAAATACATTCACGCATGGCGGTGAGCATAAAATTCTGCGAGTGTAGTAGTGCTCAGGCCATGTATAGGTGCATGTCAAGCATTTGTATTAGAGAAATGCATGTGTGTGCGGCCTCAGGTTAGGCCGTCCATGCTATACGGCACTACGTTTCAGCAGGAATATGGTGCGGGTGCGTGTGGGTGTGGTGTGTGGGTGTGGTGTGTGGGTGTGGTGTAAAGATTAACAATGTGAACGCAGAAGTTGGACGTCATCTCTTAGTAGGGGTTGAACATTCGCTTCCGAGTTTAGTAGCTTAGTTTTTAAGAGTTACCAAAACAGTAAAATATTATAGTTTTAGAGTTTCGCCTTGTAGGTTGTTATTACCAACGCCGCCGGTGCTGGAAGTGATAAGATAATGGGAGGAAAGGGGAATTCAGCTTAATAAAAAGAATTGCAGCTTAATGAAAAGAAAAAATTTACGTGCATACCTACACCTGCTGCTTCACCGTTCGGAACCGGTGTAAAACTGTAGGTCCCTTCCCTTGCCCCTTACTAGGTGGTAGGCTCAAATTGTAGCCGACTGGGTTGGTACCACCGTACTGGATGTAAGATGGCCGCATAGCAGCCTCGGCTGTGTTCTCCTCTAGTCCAGTATAGCCAGCAAACCAGGGAAATCTCCGGTATGGCACCTACCTTCTCGGAGGTGATATTGGCTGGTTGGAGCATGCGCTTTGGCCCCTCCGACTCAGCCACCCATTCCGGATTACATAAAAAAAAAAAGCAAAATGAAAAAGCACCTGACCGACAATAGTGTAGTCATGTGTAGTTCACCCTAGCAAAGTTGCTCTGACCTCGCCTCGCGTGAGAGCAAGCACTAGTGTGCGAGCGGGATAGAGAGTGAGGTAGTGCGGCGCGGGGAAGTGGGGGCGAAATTAGAATTCGAGCTGAAGTATTATGAACTCTTAAGTGATATATTGAAGCTACGACCTGGGTGTTGTGGCTCCCCTGCTGGATGCGTCCGGGCTGATTCGGGTTCCGTCCTCGCCGTCCTGCAATGTGCAATGAGCTTGTTGAGAACTGGGGCAATCAATTAGGACTTAGGAGATCTATCTAGTCACCAGGTTATTTTGCGAATGTGCTTGTACATGTGCTCTATAAATATATTTTATGCTGAAGAAACAGATAGATAGTTCCTTTATTAAAGAAAGAAATAGTTCCTTTATTGCATGCGTATCGTAAGCGTCATTTCGTAAATTTTACAGCGGAACTTTTTTCATATTCAAACGGGAGGATCATGTGTTTTGTTTGTTTAAAGTTTATTAAACAAACAAAACAATTGATTCAATTAAACAATCAACGAAAATGGATAGGTAATAAAATTTGTAAAAAAACCCTTGTATTCTCGAAACATAATGATGTTAACTTAGGAAGTTTAAATATCTGGCGATAAATTTCAAATTGAGGCATTTTAAATAGAGTTGGATTTTAGGAATAATAATCAATTAATCCAAAAAAGTTCACAAATTAAATTAACGAAAAGGGGCTTACGATAATTTGCGGGGAGAGGTATAATTTATATATTTACACTGGCCGAAAGGTGACTTACAGGCCAGGTATTTTAACTTCTACTTAGTGTTATTAAAGACCGTTATGTAACAGATGCCTCACACGATATATCGTCACTTATCGTTCTTTCTAGCACTAAGTGCGAGTTGAAATACGGACCCTTAATGCAATGATATAATTAGTGGTCGCTTAATGAGTGGTGGATAGAATAAAGTTGCAGAATAAAGTCATGCAGAAGGGATAATTTACTCACCGTCAGAGAAGCTTCATACACCAGCTACGGGACATATACGACTACTTACTTAGCAGTTAGTGATACTAATTTATAATTAATTTTAGATAATGTAAAGAATTTATATAATCGCTGGAGATTCCGAGTCTACGACGATGTTGAGCAAATCATGAGCGATTATATGAATACCTATTATGAATTTTAATAATAGGTGCATAAGAAATATACCTAATGATGATAAATTATAAAATGATTTGTATAAATTGATAAATAAATGTTCATATTTGTTAATGCAATTGAATATTTGGCAGTAGCTGAAATGACAATCACGGAAAAAAATCTCCACTTTAAGCAAAACATTCTTTGCTTAAAAAAAGGTAAAAAAAAAACATCTTAAAACATTTGCTCACAATATTTTCTAGACTCATTACGGTATTAATTATAGATGTATGTACTCACCCGAATCAAGTTGCTTCTAAATTTAAGTTTGATGAATATGGTAATGTTTTTAACCTGAAAACTAATACTGGAAAACTGAATGCATTTTTGAAAATTTTTAAATATTTAAAATAGTAAAAAGAATATTGTACAGATAGAATTTCTAAATATTCTCCAAGTTGGTAAAAATATTGGCGTCTTTTAAATACTTTCAAAGTAATGTTGTTAATAGCATGCTTCATATCATAACCGATTATTGACATGTACCTACGAGTTATGTGGATCTTCTAAGGCACTGAGAATGCTCAGTGGTCTAAGATACCCATTCTGTCACCGGAACATTAGGTATGTTTAGTTCTACGCGAATGTTTGTTAGTGTCGAACTCTTCATGAGTTCCTGTGCACGTTTTCCACAACTGATTCTAGACTTGTCACAGTATACACTATCTTTGGAAGCGTAGAAAAATTCTACATATTCAAGTATTTCCACTTGTCGAGACATCGAGACGTACAGTTCCCGGCAGAAAATAATGCGTGCCGAGCTTTAGAAAGAGACAATCCGATTGTAGAGCGTTGTCCCTGTCGCACAGAGACGTGCGAATTCGTTTTATTTGCTGCAAGGAACTGTACAGTAGTACATCTATATAGCCTAGAATCCAATTCAGTAGCTGTTAAATCTTTTATCATCTTCAAAAGGCGTGTTAATAAATTAGACAACGACCTTTTTGTCCGTTTTATATTTGGCATGGCGCCTCTCTGACCGTGGTTTAGTTAGCATCTAAAATTACTAGTTAAGCATGTAAAGTTAGTCATTTTATTTATTTATAAAGGTAGACGTTAACCGTCCACCAAAGCGCGATGAAACGATTTTCATCAAAAAGTACTATAAAATGACCGAATTTAGAAAAAAGTTTCAGAGCTTTTTGTCTTCAAATATGGACCCCTTTCGAACCCTGAAGTTACGAAACCCTATCCTGAAACATCTTGTATAATATCGTTGTACGATTGACAGCTACTGAATCGGCTTCCTATACGAAGTTAAACCTTATCCCCTTTCACCGTCACGACGAAAGGACAACGCATTCAATAAAAACTCATAACACCCCTCTTTTTGTGTCGGGGTTAAAAATGCACCTTGACGTGCCATACTCAGAGGATATTTTGTTTTCTTTCAGAGACGGCGAGACATTAAATTTGGCATCAGAACAAGGGATAGAGAAACGGGACTAAATCGTGGCACGGGTCTCATGAAGGTTCAACAGTTTCTGATAATCTACATGGTTAATGATGAGAAGTCTAAATGGTGAGGTCTATGCGAGGCGGGTTCGTGCATCGTTGGGAGCGCGCGCGCGGCGAGCTGACCTGATGTCGCGCTCGCTTGCCGCTAGATGGCGCTTCATCTGCGTCCTCCGCCGGCGAGCCCTGCGCCGCGGGCAGTCTGCAATCAGATATTGAAGATGTAGCATCTATCTACTCATGTGATACTGGCGATTTTGGTAGAAATAATGGTAGAAGATGCAGGAAAGCATCAGAAAGAGCCTTTTAGAATATACAAAATTAACACAAATAATTTAAGTCCATTTGTGCACAATGCTCGTTATAATGGTAGTGACCACAGAAGATAGATTATCATGCGTTATGCAATAGAAATAAGCAGTGAGCATGCAAACTGTGCCATTTTGTCTCACTCCCACTTCGATAAGACTATAAGACCAAATAAGCAAAGAGTTTGTATTACGTCGTGGAGCGCAGCGACGTAATACAAACTCTTTGCAAATAAGTACCAACGAAGAGCCTACTACTTTTTTTTAAATGTGAAAATGTGGTTTTGAAACTTATAAAATAACTTGAGAAAATGAGATTATAAATTGGTTATTTATTATTTATTAAAACATTTATTCTACTAGTGAATTTGGTGTGCGTGTTGTTGATAAAGTATTTTTTTTTAATGTAATCCGATATGAGTGGCTGAGTCGGAGGGGCCAAAGCACATGCTCCGACCAGCCAATATTATCTCCGAGAAGGTAGGTGCCATACCGGAGAATTCCCTGGATTAGTGCCTATACTGGACTAGAGGAGAGCACAGCCGAGGCTGCTATGCGGCCATGTTACATCCAGTACGGTGGTATCAACCCAGTCGGCTACAATTTGAGCCTACCACCTAGTAAGGGACAAGAGAAGGACCTACAGTTTTACACCGGTTCCGAACGGTGAAGCAGCAGTGTAGGTATGCACGTAATTTTTTTCGTCAGAAAAAAACTCATTGGTACACGCCGACCGGATTCGAGACTCGGACCTCTCGCATGAGAAGCCGATGCCCAAACCACTCGGCCACCCGACAATTAACCTTTAAACATAATTTCTTTCGCTAAAAGTGTATTGCATGGACGGCCTAACCTGAAGCGAACGCACAAATGCATTTCTCTAATACAAATGCTTGACATGCACCTATACATGGCCTGAGCACTACTACACTCGCAGAATTTTATGCTCACCGTCATGCGTGAATGTGTTTGTACGCCTCAGGTTAGAACGACCGACCTATACTTGTTAATATGTCCGTGCTGATGACTCACGAATGCTTGGAGTAGTGGAGCCCCGCATGGCGGACGACCTGCCTGGCGAGCGGGAACAGCTCGTCGCGGCGCGTCAGCAGCGCGGGCACGCACCGGCACATCTGGGCCGCCGCCTCGTTCACCATCACCTGAACCATCAGTAGTGGGGCCCTCATTGAGATCATCATCATCGTTAGCGTTATTATTTTGTATATTTCCTTGTGTATTTCAGTGCAAAAGTAAATTTGGAACAAAAACAACGGCCAATTCAATATGTGCGTACTATACTGAATATTGCTATATAAATCTCAAAAGTGGCTCCATCTTGACAGCTCTCTATTCCTGGTCAGGCCAACTATAACTATCATTAAGACGTATGGATTAATGGATTTAACTTCGTGATTCAAATTGTTTGCTTACTCGTCGACTTTCTTTTTACTTTAAATTGTTCAGGCATGTTCGGTAGAAAACTGATTATTTACCTAAATGCCGTAGCTAACACGACATTTAAATAATGTATAGTAAAATATTAGAGGAAATGTATAGTCCAGTTCCAGTTATATTATTGTACCCAGTTTGGGTGCAATAAAAAAATCGGCCAAGTGCGAGTCGAACTCGCGCTCCGAGGTTTCCGTACCACCAGGTAAAAGTTCGGTTTTTATTCTTTGTACTTAATTTTTTTTACTGTAATGTCGCGCTCGCACGTATCTCGCGTATCACGCCATCTATCGATGACTATTCATACTTTTGTTTTTAAAATGTTTTGATAATTCGGTAGATGGCGCTCTTCTGTAAATTATGATACTTCTATGGGAACCCCCGTTTTCATCATCATCATCATCATCATCATCATCATCAGCCTGTATCGGTCCACTGCTAGACATAGGCCTCTCCCAAGGCACGCCACCACACGCGGTCTTCCGCTCTTCTCATCCATCCACTCCCGACTACCTTTTTTTGGTCATCTGTCCACCCCCCTTTTATAGTTTCACTTTTTGTTTTTTTATATTATTTATTAGGATATCCGCCATACATAATATAATAACACATATTCTGTGAACATTTCAACCAGCTATATTACGGCTTTAAAGATACAGCCATCGGACGGAGACAGACGGACTGACAGACGGCGTAGGCTTAGTAAGACTTCCGAACAGGGTACAGAAACCAAGAAACCTAAAAAGTAATGATATGAACATTTTAATGTCTGGTGTTATAATTATGTTTGTCTTTGTGAATATATGAATTTCAAAAGATATAGCCCTTTACAGATAGGTCAGAAAGACAGACAGACGGACAGACGGACGGCGTAGGTTTAGTAATATGTTCCATTTACATCTCTTCGGCGTACGTAACCTAAAAAGGCTTGAGAATATAGTGCCTACAGGGCCATTAACTAGCAAGTTATGATTTTTGCAATATTTAAAAGGGTGAATCCTTCCAGAAACATCACCTCATGCAGAGTCAACGGTTTCTCCGGTTTCCTCTTACAGTCGAACCGGCCATATATCGCGGCGTATTTCCGTATCTCCTCCATCCTCCTGGGGTCTGTCTCTGGCATCTGCATCACCAGCTCCAGGTCCTTGCACATTTTCTTCTTCGTGTTCTGCGGCTTCGGCTCCAGTAGCGGCAAATGTTTACTCAACCTCTCGGCCGCTGACGCCAGCTTTTGAACTTGGACGTCGAAGAGAACAGGCGTGAGCTGAACTGGAGAACAGTTAGCTGAAGAAGGACTAGTGCTCGCGGAAGCCGGTGGACATGTGGATAATTGTGGGGAAAATGATCTAGAGGTTGTGTAGCTCGTTGCGCTGTTGGAAACGATAGGAGCTGGCGAGGTAGGAATAGAAGTCTTAGGTAAATTAGTTGGAGGAGTTTGGTTATGAACAGGACTAGCATTGGGAGCAGAGGCGGTGGAGCCGCAGCTGTTCTCTGGCGCTCCGGGAGAAGGACTGTACATTGGACGGTTGTTTTCGGGGGAAGCGACCGTCACCCTGGGTAGTACGTTGGGAATGGATGGAGGCATTGTAAGAAGCCTCTGATTGCATTGCAAGAAGGGGTTGTCGGACGGGCACAGGTTAGGAACTATGGGTATTTGGAATAAGGCCGGGTTCGTGACCCATTCTTGCAGGGCTTTCTGCAGTCTTCGTACGTGGAGAGGCTTGGACGCCATGCCCACTAGAGCCATGATCTCCAGGAACTCCTCCTCGCCGGCATCGCACAGCTGCTGGACGTCGTCGCCACCTGGAAAGTAAACAAATATTTTGATTTCGAAAAATAAGCAGAACATTGAACATTCCAATCAGATTATGACCCAATTAGAATTCAATAGGTAGGTTCGTAGTTCACTCAATCTTAAAAACAATTATATAGAGGACCGCGTACAGTTTTGGACGATTCCTTCATCGCAAGAGAGCTTTGACGCAGCTGCTGTGGTAGCAGCCAAACTGCACTATGGGAGTTTAACAAAAACGACATGCACCGCCTCAACATTAGGTTAGGATTAAATTAAAGAAGATGCGTCGCGTGGCAACGCATCTTCTGTAATTTAACCCTGGTTATTTTTTTTTAACCACCAAAACAGGTTAATAATCTCTGTTTGGGGAGAAAACTCGCATAGTGCCGTCCGTCACAGCTGCAGCAAAACTCTCCTGCGATGAAGGACTCGTCAGTTTTGGGGAAATACTGTACACGCACTATATTCAATCTACTTGTAGGAGCACCTAGAAATGACATGCTTACTTTAACCTAATTAGATAAATATATACCTAATTAGATAGATTTTTCGTAATAATAACTATGCATTTATATTAATAAATTATTAGTATTGATAATATTAATGTACGCACCCATTTCTAGCAAGGTGTCGTAGTATGCGAGGAGGCTGGCGCGCTGCATCACCCTGTACAGCTGCAGCTCAGCTTCGTTGGCCGGCGCTGACGTCACCACCACTGCAATCAACAGGATGCTTCATTAGATACTACACACTTTTCTATGCTAGAATACCAGTATAGGAAATAATCAGTAATTTGAGAAACATTTAAAAAACAGCCTTGGGAACTAGAAATCGTGAGCATCACACAACAGTTACATATATATTGCGAATTTTGTTTTTTTTTATTAGTTTCTGTTTTGTTTTGGAAACCTACTAAGGTTGAGTCGATCTAATAGCCTGCAACCCAGCCTTATTAAAATGTTAAAATTTCAAAGAAATTACAATAAACCATCAGCAATATTAAACATATATTTCAAGTCGTCATTTAATTACATTACTTAAATTAATTATTTTAATGCAATTTCTGGAATTTTATAATGTAACTAATGGAGAAGACATGCTAAACCTTTAGAATAGGAAAGAATTCTTCATTTCGTTTTATTTTTTTGAGAAGTTTTACAGTATCTTCTACAAATTAGAATACCTGTCTACATGGCATTGTTTTAGTACATTGTACATACTTCTGTACATAGTATTATTGGTAAAAGTTTGTTGCTGGGTTTATCTAATTAACACATATCGATATCGATAACACAAGGTCGTGTCAATAAATTAGACACGACCTTTTTGTTCGCCTCATAGCCGGCATGGCGTCTCTCTGAGCGTGGTTCCGCGAGGAGTGGTGTTATTGGCTGTGTCTGATCTTCCGTTGAAGTATTAGGCACGTGCCGGCTGTCTATAAGTTAAATCTAAAAGTATCGAAAGTTAACTTTCCTAAAGATACCATAATGCCGTTATTATCCCCATTACATTTTCTCAAGCGAATCCCATTAGGCAAAACTTCTCCAAACTCTAAACGTTTACAAAATATTATTATTTCGTAAAAAGCAACGTTGCCACATTTACCGTTAGACGCATAAAAAATCCCTTCTCGATTTAAATAAAAGGGGTGCGTTGCATTGTCTTCGTTGCGCCTGCTTTCATATTCTTACCCGCCAATTGCTCGTTCCCTTTTCAAAATTCGTCCCCACGCGAACAAAAAATATCGATCGTTGAACTAGGTACGAAAAAATGCGGCGCACATAATATTTATGTTCACATAGAAGCGCATATAACCGCCATTCATGACACAATGGGGGTTTTTTCATTAGGGGTAGAAAAAGTTATGGGATGGGTTGTGCGGGCAAACTCCACCCCTGACTTTCGGTCGGGCCACGCGATTGGAAAAAGTCAGGTATAAAAACCGTTAGGATAGAAAAAAATACGCCTATTTTTGGTGAAAAAAGTTCGGCATCATTTATTTACCAGTTTAGAAATAAGTGCATTGAATAACGGTTCCATATAAATATACATACATATTTACTTACTTGTAGATATTTTTGAATTTCATTTGTCGCTATTAAGTATACAAATGACATGTGTTAGATTTTTTTTTGCCTATAATATTTTTTCCAAATTCAAAATTGAATTTTCTACGAAGGATAATAATAATTTAAGTACACACTAAATGCAAACACTAAACAACAGTAACAATTTTATTTCTTAATTTTATTTCTTAATAAAAATGTTACCTAACACTAAAAAAAATGTGCCCTCATCATTAAAAATATGCAAAACAAGAATCTAACCTGTGCAAAACCAATTTAACAATAGATAGAAATTCGCGAGGATGGACAAAAAGTTGATTACAATATAACTGCATAATTTTATACTTCACTAGAAGCAGAACCCGCTAAAAAATCGTTTCTCATGGTCGAAAAAATGGACCAAAAAATGCATTTCCATAAGCGCGACGAGGCCGGGACAAAAAGTGCACTCGCCAAGACACGGGAATGCAAATTTCACTTCTCTTTTAGTTTGGGCAATTACCTACACCTTAGCAAGGGTTGAAGCGGTCAGGGGACAAAAGTCTTTGTTTTTTTTATGCCCATGAGTTATTCGGGCTACCTGTTTAAAAAATGGTCACGTAAGTATTTGCATATGCGACTAAATTAAAAGGAGTGCCGAGTTTTTTTTTGTATCCCACGTACTTTTAGAATTTTGCATATGTTCACATGCACAGACAATGAGTGTGGAAGAAAAAAACAAGTGAAATAAAAATTAAGAGTTGGATGTTCCCAAGTTTTTTTTTGTTTTAGGAAAAAAAAGTTTCTCTCAATCACATGCTTAATATTCAAATATTGTCTTGGTATGTGTGGGAATATTTTACTGAAGGTAAATTTTAACTGTATTGTTGTTTTTTTTCATGTCTTTCGAAGTTAAGGTTTTTTTTAGGTAATGCCTAAGTAGTTAGGGAACCAGTTAGGCTGGGAAAGTCTTGCTAGATATGCAAATTGTTTGTAGTATTTCTTTGTCGAAATTTAATTGTATAAGTTTTTAAGTATTACATTTGGCAATTTCGTAGTTTTAATGAAAAGTTGAAAAATTTGATATTATTATTTAAGTTAAAATTCACGAAAACAATTTTTTTACACAAAAAAAAATTCTCGGATACTGTGGCGGAGTCGAATGAGTTGGACGAAATTTTTTACTTACAGTAAGACTAACATGTGTTTATTTAGTTTTTATTATTTATTATGTTAATTTTATTTAATTAGTTTTACTCACGTTTACTCAAGTTGTATTTTGTATTACTATTAAAATTAACTTATTTCGAAAAAAAAAACATTTATGAAATCTGACATGGTTGGCTACATTACTAGACCCGTGACATTAGCCCATTATAATACCTTGGTAAACATTCCATAGGATGGCACAGCCAAATACTAGCTTGCGCCTCTGGACACCTCGCTCTGAACTCAATCCAGCGTCGAGCTGTGCGACTGGTGGGTGACCCCGAAGTGTCCCTCGATCTAGAGCCACTGCAACTCATAGAGATGTCGGTTCCCTAAGTGTGTTCTATAGTTTATTCCATTGGGAGTGCTCGGAGGAGTTGTTAGACGCTGCCACCGCTATAACGCTACGCACCACGCGCACTTCGCAGGTATCGCATCCCTACACTTTGAACCTTGCTTTGAACTTACCGCGAATGCGTACCAATCGGTGTATGCATATCTTTCCACAAAAGTACAGTCTCGGGTTCTTCAAGAGGAGCTTGGCAGACTGACAGGGCATTTCCAACACCGAACTAAATACTAGAATAGTCAAAGCGCGTTGAAGCGTGTTACCCATCTGTAAATTTGTGCGTGCCTTCACATGCAATAATTGTAATCGCGAATACATTGAAATAATCCCTTTAAAAGCCATCTCATGCTATGAATGCGCTAACGCTCCTCAGTCGTGTTTTTTTTATGGATACTGACACGGTTGGCTACGTCACCTACAACATCCGTGATGTCAGCCCATAACACCGGGTGAACTTGGTGCCACGTCAGTGCTTCCCTTCGGTCGTGCCGGCTACACTGAACTGGACGGAAAACACAAACTATTTACATAGCCGTTTCGACCGACCTTTCATTCAGTGCAGTGGTACCAACCCGGGCGGGCTAAACCCTACCACCTAGTAACATAAGAAGGGAGTCATATCCCTTAGTCGCCTTTTACGACATACACGGGGAGAGATGCAGTGGGGCTATTCTTTTAAAGTACCGGCCCCACACGGTACAAACGGACATGAGACGATAAGGTGTGCCGTGCCATACAACACTAGCATGTGTCATTGTGAACTCAGTTTACAAGCTGGTCAACAAGTCTTGGTCGGTTTTTTTTTTCAGGAGTGATGTAGAGAAAGGGTCGTCTAGTACCTACTATAGATATCGATACTTAATAATGTACTTAGATAATACTATACTTAATCTACTGATTCGCAACCCTTGCATACGACCGAATGTTCTTGGGCATCGTTAGACACCCTATGGGTGGCTCGTGGCCGTAGTGGCGCTACCATATCGCGCTTTTATTTAAAAAAAAGTCTAAAGATGGTTAAATGATATTTTCCCGCGAAGTGAATACGCGGACATCTAGTTTCCTATAATGTTATAATTGCTATTATCAATATGCTGATAATAGTTGAGGTATTTATTAAATATTTATAATAATTAACTTCAAAGTTTTACGTTTCTAATAAGATTCTTATTTCTAGCCTTTTTTGAGTCTATGAAAAACATTTAAAATATATTTAGTAACCTAAGCCTTAACCTCGCCCTAGACGCACGTACCTAGACCAAATCGGGCATGTGCTCAAAAAAGGTCAAGTGCGTTGTACCCGTTACCGACGAGGATGTATGAAGAACATTATGAGTGTGGTAGAGACGGCAGTGGTGTGTCAGGATCGTGGCACGTGAAGATCAGTTGTCTCTGCCTACCCCACCGGGAAACAGGCGTGACGCTATGTTATGTTGGTAACCTTAATTTTATATGTATGATTAATTAATACACATAGTGTGTTAATTTGATTAAACTTTGAAGGGCCTTGTCAGCCCTTTACATCATGTTCCTGTCGGAGCTAGGTGCCGTGCCAGTGGTGTTACCCTTTTGTAGTGCCGGCTACGCTCTGCTCGGATAACACCCTAGCTAGGATCGACCGGTCTACTCTACATTCAGTAACAATAATATGGTCGATTTACCCTGTGTGTACTCTATGTATCTATTATCGCACTCTGTAAGGTTACCTACATACAGGCTGTCTGTTTGAATTTAAAAAAAAAACCGGCCAAGTGCCAGTCGAACTCGCGAACCGAGGGTTCCGTATCGCCACGTCATGGTCAGGGCTGCTTCATACTGTTTTCGGTAGATGGCGCGGTTACACTTTTTAGTTTCTTGTATGGGGACCTCCGTGAATTTTTTACTTTTTATTATTTTTATTATTTTTTGTTATATCGTCAATAATAACACATATTCTGTGAAAATGTCAACGGGCTACCAATTACGGTTCAAGAGATACAGCCCTCGGACAGAAAGACAGACAGACAGACGGCGTAGGCCCTAGTAATAGGATGAAGGATCCCGTACGACGGATACGGAACCGTAAAAAAATGTTAAACACTCACACGTGAAAGAAACAATACAAAACGAACAACCAAATTAATATAGACAGGTGTAGGAAACAGTTTTTGTTTGCTTTCCATTAAATCTCAATCGAATAATTGACTCGAATCATTATGTTAATTTCTTCCAGCTTTAAACCAACTTTGTAATCAACATTTCACTTTCAGCCGACGTCGTCGTCGGCCCCAATCTGTGTCCTTCCGATATAGGTCAGTATAATAACCAACAGATGTGCCGGGAGAGGGTGATTTCTTGATTAATTACATCATCAAAAAAATTCTGAATACATCAACTGAGCACCTGCCTTTTTAACGTGAGATTCGTCTACCCTTCCTCTCATATTTTTTTGTATCATCACATCATACGTTTTCTTATCACGATATATACTCGTAGATAGAATACTCGTAGATACTTAACGATAGTACCGTGTGGGGTCGGTACATAAAACGATTAGCCCAACTGCATCTCTCCAAGTGCATGTCGTAAAAGGCGACTAAGGGATAAGGATAAGATTCCGTGCATAAGGGCGACAGGCTAGCCACCTCGCACCTTGCCACGGTCCCCCTTCGAGTCATGTAGCAGGTGGGTCTTCGGTGCCTTACTTGCTGCTTGATAGAGTTATCTTGTCCTAAAACTTTGCTAAATGTGCGGTGGTCGCGGTGTTTTGCTGTAATTTACAAGAGTACTTGCAGCACAACACCGCCTACTCTGCTTACCCCAATTGTCGGGATACAGCTTTTGGTATGTATGTATGCATGTATGTATATACATATATAGATAGCAAAAAACTAACATATGTATGCATAGGCATCAAAAGCGGAATACTCTGTAGACAGAGCGGATGCAGAATTTGAATATGTTGAAATGGAATGCGAAAAATTCGAAGGGTCAGTCAGTATACAAATGTGTTCGCGTGAAACTCGATTATGGCGACGACGGTAAGGTCTTATAGGATTATTTGATTTGTTAAGAGGACTGTGTATTTTTATTTTGAACTATGGTAGCTTTTGCCCGTGCCTCCGCTAGCGTTTTTGTCAGAAACCCTTGCCCCTTACAAGGTGGTAGGCTCAAATTGTAGCCGACTGGGCTGGGTCGTTACCACCGCACTGGATGTAAGATGGCCGCATAGCAGCCTCGGTTGTGTACTCCTCTAGTCCAATATAGCCAGCTATCCAGGGAAGTCTCCGATATGGCACCTACCTTCACGGAGGTGATATTGGCTGGTCGGAGCATGTGCTTAGGCCCCTCCGACTCAGCCACCCATACCGGATTACATAAAAAAAAAAAAACCTTCGCGGGCGCGCCCACAACAACCCACCGAAGTTTCATCGTAATCGAATGAACGGTTTACGAACGCATAAAAGACGAACGGACGACGAACGAACAAACAATATTCATTTTTAGGGTTCCTTATCCATATGGACTCTTATTACTAACCCTACGTCATCTGTCTGTCTGTCGGTCTGTCTGTCCGCTCGTCCGTCCGTGTATCTTTTGGACCGTAATCGGTATTCGGTTGAAATTTTCGGATGTGCCAAAAAATAATGCTAAAAGAAAAAAATTAAGGGGTTCTCCATACAAAAAACGTGCTAAGAATCGATTAGTCATGCTACTGAATAATAAATGGCGCCACAATGTCTTTATATTTTGCATTGTAGGAAGACAAAATATAGACAGTTAATATGATTTTTTGACAGGTATGATTAGCGGATCTACGGAACAATCCGTGCGCGAGTAAAACTCGCATTTGAACGATTTTTATATAGTAGTTAAGAAAATAAGAATTTAAAACTAAATTAACATTTTCGGGACCATACATTAAATCCAAACTAATTAATTCTAAAACACTGAAATATTAGAATTGGGAAATTTGTATCGATTTATTCCTTTTTAACACTTTTTTTTTCTTTTGTTCGTTTTTAATTATGCACAAGAATCAAAATATGAATACTTTATTGTCTTTAAAGAACGGATGCAAAATTTGAATCTGCTTGAAACTTACCGGCAAACTTATAATTTTAATTAATTATTGGTATAAATAAAAGTGTAGGTACCTCAACTAAGATGTACAAATATTAAAATGAAACATTCTTGCTCTCATGCATCCTCTTAGAAGGCCCGATTTATTAATGGTAATTTCATCAAACATCATTATGAGATCTCACTTTCAAGAACGTTAAGTGAAATTCAAAGACAGTTCACATCGTCCTAATTATATTCAAAAACACCTCGCAGCATATCAATCAGGCATCATGCAAACTAGACGCTATTTTGCTAAAAAACCGCTAATGTAATGCGACGACACACTCGCACCCTACGTTCCAGTATTCATGTCTTTTCTTACACGCCCGCCTTTTTGTCTGTCCATATTGTCATTAGCGCTTTTTTTTCTCTTTGGGAAAGACATTCAAATCCGCAACGGGCTGGTATAATGCAGTGTTTTTGTTTATAAAGTTTCTGAGGGCATTATTGTATTATCGAGATTAGGTTCGGGAATTTATTTAAATTATACGTTGGGTCCGATGCAGGTAGAAACTTAAGAGCTTAAGGGGTATACATGTTCGTTGGCCGCTCGCAAGGATATTTCTCGGGTTTTCATTATTTTGAAAGTTTTGAAGATGTATGCAGAAGTAATTTCACGATCAACATAATTATTTTATGTACTTTTTAGATATATTGTTTCATGAAATGACAATAATTAAATGCATTTTTACAATAATTTAATACATTAATTTAAATACAACTCAACTTTTCTGGCAGCCGCCAACGAATAGATAATATAGTAATTATATATATTTTTTAATATAATATAATTAGGAATATTTTTTTAAAATAATAATTACAATAAAATGAAACGGTGGCCATAAGATTAGCTCGATCTTGCATATTTTGTAAAAGTAGACGGGTCTGTTGTCTATTTGAATTCTCATACATGCCACCCCTTAAAAAGTTAAGAAGAAGTGAGTATTCAAATGAGGTTTTTTGTTTATCGTGGGGTTGGCGGTGCGGGCTGCGCCGCGAGGAAGCTAATTAGGAACGTATTTGATTAGGAGATAGTTCGCACGGTGAGATTCCGTGCACGTGTGTTGTGGATGCGCGGAGAACGAGCTAAGTAGCTCATGTTACTATATACATGCGAATTAGTTCGGTAGTGTCTGTTTGACTGTTTTTTTTTTATAAATTCGAAATACATATTTTGTAATGCTAAAAAATGCCGCTCGGCAGCCAGAAACCAACAGAAACATAATTAATTGAACGAGATAGGAAACATCAGCTATGGGCACCGACGCGACGACGACGAGACGGCGGAAATTCCTCCATAACACTCGCTGCGTTTCCCCTCGGCCAGCACCGCCCGCCAGACTGACGCGCTGAATGAGGAACGACGCGGAACGAATCGTCTGGAATATACCTATATTTTTAGTTGGCAAACCAAAAGAGACATCTTGTCCAATTTATTTCCCCCCAAGTACAGACTCGGTCCCTTCAAGAGGGCCATGAATAGGCGCCTGTCAGGCAGGTATGTCATTCGCAACCCCCGCATACGGGCGAATATCCATGAGCGTCGTTCGACACCAAAAGTATTTAATAGAATTACTTAGTATGGCGTTTGGGAAAATTAACATGATTTATTCTAAAGTTTAACTGTGATAATGTCTGGAATTTCCGCTAAAAATTCTCTTTGATCGAACCGTTTTAAATTTGAGGAGCGCATTGTTCCACAACAATTAAATTAATGAAAATTTTGTTTTATCTTCATTTGTACAATATGTATTTGTATTTCCGCAAAAAGGTATGCGATTGAGTGGTATATCTAGTCTCGCCTCGATAGCTCAGTGGTGCAGACAGTCAACTGTCGCTATTGCATGTTAAGCAACGCTGGGTGCGGTCAGTACTTGGATGGGTGACCGCTGACCGTTGGAGGCTGACCGAGGTTCGGATTCCTCGTAAAACTGTAGGTCCCTTCCCTCCTAATCTTACTTGGTGATAGGGTTTAACCCGCCCGGGTTGGTACCACCGCACTGAATGAAACGTCGGTCTAAACGGCCATGTAAATAGTTTGTGTTTTCCGACCAGTTCAGTGTAGCCGGCACGATCAAAGGGGGAAGCACTGACATGGCACCTAGTTCACCCGGTGTTATGGGCTGACATCACGGACGTTGTAGGTGATGTAGCCAACCGTGTCAGTTTCCATAAAAAAAAAAAATCTAGTGAGCGAGTTATTTAACTTAAATTATGTTAACCAAGCGCACCTCCTTGGAACTAATACGATCAAAGCCGCGGGAAAAAATGTATTTAGGCAACGATAACTTAGGATTATTATTCAATATTTAAAACTTCATTTATTTTGTCAATAAATTAACTTTATCGAGTTCGGAACGTGTAACAGCTTTTAAGCTAATTGGGACTGTTCTATTTTCACTAAACATCTTTTAGCCGCAGGGTTATGTCCAGTTTTTCAATTTCGTAACATTTAATTACATTTGAAATATAGTTAGCAGCCGCGGCGCTAGGGGGCACGCAGGGAGTGGTTCTGGGCCCTGCGGCTATGACATAGACTTTTAACGCATTGTTAAGGGATGTTAAACAGGGCTGCCTAATGTTTTTATTTGTGGATCCGGTGGATTAGTGGGAAGACGCTGGTATCACATTCCAGTGGCGCGAGGTTCTTATTCAACTCGTTTTTTTCTTCTTCATTGAACTCGATTTAACCACTGTAATAGATGTATTAATTTCATATTTATTTTATGTTTAGTTTATAAGTTATTTTAGTTTAGTTTTATCATATTTCTTAATTTTAGTTTAATTTTATTGTATTAGGTTATTTTGTTTAATTTAAATACTGAATAAAAATATTATGAAATCTATTTCATATTTGATATTGAAGTACATATGTTCTCTATACAATGACTAGGATTTTTATTGCAGTTTTAACAGTTGGTTGTGTATTTCTTTCAAAACGTACAAACTGTTAAGGTTTTTGCGGTCACGGCAAATGGTAAATGGTGCTGGTGCATTTAGCATCTTATTATGCTTAACTTTTTACTGTCGCCATAGGGTTGTCAGGTTGGATTCATGTTTCTCGTATACGCATAATAATATGTATTGTAAGGCTTCAATTTATAGTTTTTTAAGATAACTTCGGAATCCTAATAAATAAAGCGAAGTTTCTACGGCTGGCCTGTAACGTCAATTTTTTTATTTTTTTAATGGATTCATCGGCGGTCTGAGCTGTGAGTAAAAAGGTAAAACCCTAAACGAACGAAGCGAAGCCGAGGGCAAAAGCTAGTAGGTACAATATATAAATATAATTAGGAGTTATGTTATGTTTGTGCAAGTCGACAATGTCTAAGTAAAGAGACCTTCACTTAATTTTTGTAATTAAATGTTTTAAATAAATTTATTTATTTATTTTTGTAATACAAATAGCAGCCTCGGCCGTGTCCTCCTCAAGTCCAGTATAGCCAGCAATACAATGTAAATTTTCCGGTATGGCACCTACCTTGATCTTCTCGGTGTGTTATTTATTGGCTGGTCGGAGCATTTGCTTTGGCGTCTGCAGTTACATGTGTTTTAGAGTCTAAATACTTATTTTTCTCTTCCATTTGCTCGAAAATACTAACATAACAAAACAAACTTTTATAGTTATCGATTCACAATTACATATCTCACCATGATAATGCTTTGATCTTACTCCTTGATTCAGGACTGCTCATCTCCAACAATGATGAGCATTTGCAATAGAATTATAATAGCTCCTTCCAATTGTACAATGACTGGCTCTTTGTCTGCCGGGCGATGCGTGTTGGTTTGATGGTCCGTCTGATTAGTTTCCTTGGAGTAGAAAAAATTTGATGCACACACCCCTACGGCACCGCGGGAGCCAGCTGTCACTTGCGCACGCACACAGTTGCGCCTACGCATCGAGTACACACGCACACAGGCGTGCGTGCACTCACACACACGCAGTTAAGCGTGTACGCACGCACGCACACTTGGGGACATCGCGTGGTCGTTACTCAACCCTTTATCGACCAAATAATGGACAGTCTGCTATTTGTCGAAACGATATTACAACTGTGTCTATCAATACACTGTGTGGGTACATCTATCTGTGGGGTAATGTAATGATATGTATGGGGTATAATGTAGAATATTTCATTATTTAGTTCAATATCGCGTCAGATTTTAACGAAAGAATGAGAAAGAAGACTTCTATGAATACAACTAGAACAGCTATCGTAGATGTATGACACACACACTGGCGTAAAGTTTGCTCTTGTTATCAAATTCGCTTTGCTAGCTGCTTTAATTTTTTTTATAGATAACTATTTATGATATGAAATCCATAGCGTAGTCTCCGGCAAGACACCTACTCGGAAATGATATCGGCTGGTCGGAGTTTGTGCTCTGGCCCCTCTGAATCAAGGCTGAGTGACTTAATCCGTACCGGATTATGTAAAAACATATATAATATTAAAATATTATAGCGTTATTGGAGCTATTGAAAAACTTAATAAAATAAAATATGCAATTTTTTTCATGAAAAATCTTCGGTAAACATGAAATGTGTCCCCGTCGCCCTCAGTGTAGATGTCGCAACAAAAGAAAAATAAAAGAGGGTCATTTAGTATTCTTTAATATTTCTTACGTGGTAGGGTCAGCAGCGCAGCTTTTAGCCCGCATCCGGTGAAGGTTTTTTCTTTCGATATAATTTGTATAAAACATATTATGCGAAGTAACGAAGAAGCAACTAGCTACTGCATATAGTTTTGAGGCAGGCTGTATAAATTGTAAAAATATTTAAATTAAAAAAACATATATCAGTAAGTATAAAAATGGGCCTAATGTGATACGTGTGCATATCCAAGGTGCATACAGAAATTCATATAAAATGCAAAAATTATCTATAGTTTCTCATAATAAATGATTTATTTAAAAAAATAAAACAATAATGAAACAGTTCCATAGATCAGTTTTAAATAATAAAAAACAAATTAAAGGTAAACGGTTTTGACTTCTTCGCGCCCGGTTGCAAAAAGTAAAAATTATTTCATTAACATATTAATTGCAATTTTTATTGTTGAAAAAAGACAGCGTGCGGCTTTAACTGCGGTTATGAGGGCGTTAATTATGAACATGGGCATGTGTGAATATTGTTCAGTTTAATTTTATGTCCACCTTGACGAGTGACATTTTTCATATATTATTAAAATTTTAATAAAATATTAAACAATTCAAAAGCTCAAACTTTTTTCTATGATTTTGTCCACTTCATATTGGTACTTGGAATATTTATTTGAAAGTACAAAATGTTCAAGATCGTTTTATGTATTTCCTCCGATTTAGGCAATATTTTTTTAAATATGGGTTTTTAAATTACGGTGGGTAAAGATTTTTGAAAATTCAACGTCTATAGTCACGTTCGTTTTTCGAACGATTCGGCTCGACATTGCGGGCCTAGCGTATGACCCAGAGTGGTCATGAGGGCCATACGTTTTTGCCTGAAACATAGCTGTACATCTTGGGGATAGCTCAGTGGTGCAGGCAGTCGACTGTTGCTATTGATTGTTAAGCAACGCTTGGGCCGATCAGTACTTGGATGGGGGACCGCTCGACCGTTGGAGGCTGACCGTGGTTCGGATTCCACGTAAAACTGAAGGTCCCTTCCCTTCTTACCTTACTACGTGGTAGGGTTCAACCCTTGGTAGTACCGCACTAAATGAAACGTCAGTCGAAACGGCTACTTAAATAGTTTGTGTTTTCCGTCCATCGACCGAAGGGAAGCATTGACATGGCACCTAGTTCACCCAGTGCTATGGGCTGACATCACGGATGTAGCCGACCGTGTTAGTTTCCATAAAAAAAAACAGATAATGTAATACATTAACAGTAGCTTAAAAACTTCTTCCGCTTGAAACCTAGCTAGGAAGCTTGCCGCCTTCCCGCACTAAACGCAAATGACCGATATTTAAAGCTTAGTTTATAAATTGACCCCATCCAAAATCTCAGTTCATCTTGAAAGCAAAAGTGTACCCGACCGCGTCGTCGTATAAAAACTTCCAGAAGGGTTGTCGGTCGGGTCTGCGGTCCTTTGTTTGGGGAGCGTCGTCGGGTCTCTTCCCTTGTTCCTGTGACCCCATAACTACTTTACATATGCCGGAGCCGGACGGTTGAATCGTTGTTTATTTTTTTGGACCTATGGGTAGGGTTGACACGATTGGAATTGTTGATTTTTTTGTTGTTGAATGGTTTATGATAATGTTGATGTTCTAGATTTACACAAAACATTTTATTAAGACACAAAAAACAAATAAAATTAAATAACAGAAAATAAACGTCCGAATTAAACTCCAATACTTAACTTACTTTTTATATAAACTAAATTAATAACAATTTTAATCTAAACTAAAAAGTATTTAATTATAACACCTAGAAAACAATATAAGTTCTAAATAAATTGGGATGCGAATCGTCCAGGTACTGGGAGCCACCAACGACGAAATCTCATCCATGGGCACCGAAGACGGAAAGGCCGCCACAACGTTCGCTGCGTTCCCATCAGACTGACGCGCTGGAGGAGGAACGATACGGCTCGGCTGTCCCCACATGTTGGACAGTGTTAATTATTACATGTGCAAGTTACATTTCGCGAACAATAATATTGTTATTTTGAAAAAAAAAAACATAGAACAGACTTAAAACACAAACCACGTTGAAGCTACGTTTACTTATCCTTACCTTTAATAAAATTCAACGTCTGCTTTCTGTATGTATGTATGTATGTCTGTCTGTCCGCTTATAACTTGAGAACCACTGAACCGATTTTAATAAAAAACAATTCTACGGATAGCTTGATTCTTCCCATCAACTATAGTGCGACGAACTAGCCTCCCACCAAAGTATATTTTGTATTTATACTTCACCTGATAGGTGTTGTCGAATAATTATTCCGAAATTCCACGCTTCCGCGAGTAACCTCTAAAATAAAACATGGCCTGCTTTTAGCATTCAAGTGATCTCTAGGTAAACTCAAGCAATGTATACATACGTATACACTGAATTAAGTGTAGATGGACCCTGTATCTTCCTCTCTTCGAGGAAGCGTTGTGTAACCGTATAACCCAGAGTACTAACTCAATCCCTAGCTTTCTATCCTAACCTTTGTTCTTCGAATAATATTCTAAATACATATGTAATTTTCTGCCTAAGTCCGCCTCTCCTATATCACTGTGTCTCTTCCATCACATTGTAATTGTCTGTATTCTCTCCTCCCAGAAATTGTGTTAACCAGTAATTTTCAAATTATTCGAACAATTTCCCCCCGGAGGGGGAAGTAAGGAGCTCCACGAGTCCGGGTTTCCTCACCCGGGCTCTCCACGCTCCTCACAGTGGCCATCATCCATATAGGGCTGCTTTACTACCAGCAGCTCTATTTTGTATACCTAATGGCCCCCTTTGATTCCTATCCTGTGAAGAAACTGTTTCTCTTAGGAAGAGATTTAAAAAGAAATTCGTGGTGTAATGTGGATGATTTAGGGCCCCTACGGACCCCAAATCCTAAAGGCGTGCGTGTGTGTGTAAGTGTGTGTGTGGTCCCTATCCTAACCTCGTAGTACTTCGTCCGACGGGCTCCGCCTATCGAAAGAAGGCTACCACAGGTTTCCTCCTCAGACGGTCAGCTCAGCTTGCACCGGTCCTTAGAGTACCGCCACCTCTTCGCCAGATAGAATAGGTATCGCTCTAACAGATCATAACACTTTGGACCTCTCCCCCTAGCAGGACTAAGGAGAACCACTGTGGGGTATTTACCTGGCCTTCCTAGTACCTAACCTCAATAAATACTACACACTATGGTACTACTCACTCCCACGAAGCGAACCCTCTCTCCCTTGCAGAACTAAGGAGAATTAATTCACACAGCTACATGGCTAACCTACCAATATGAATTTAGTGTTTGAAGAACCTAACTACCCACGTTATAATTTGATAGTTTAGCCAGAATTCCAGTTGCTCTTCGACCTTATGTTACGTCTTCTTACCACGAGGCATTTTCTCGTGATATCATAGAGAATGAACTGAATCTTGTGCGAACAAGCATGTATGCTTATTCAGCATAGCTAGCATTGCCACCCAACATTCCATCGAAAGGAAAAGAACCTCGCATGAGTGCGCGCGTATGCATATTTCAGCGTACCCGAACCCACATACAACGTTCCAGGGAAGAACCCTGTGAGATCGTGCGTGTATGCATATTTCAGCAAAACCCGCTTCCCTCACAACATTCCGTGAAAGAACTCTGCGTGAGTGGGCGTGCATGCATATTTCAGCGTACCTGCTCCCTCACCCAGTGCTCCAAAGGGAAAAAGAGCCCTGTAATAGTATGCATGTATGCATATTTCAGCATAGCTAGCATCCCACACAGTGCTCCAATGATGGTCCATATAAAAATATTTCACATCCCTAATACTAGCAAATAATTTCTGAAAAGCCAGTATTGTTTCCAAAACTAGCCCAGTCACCAAAAGAAGACTTCAAGACAATGCAATTTAATAGAACTGGTCGAATTGCAACTAGAAAACTCCAAAATAGCGCGCGGCGTCCGAGACTCACCGAAACGTTGATGCCGAAAAACAATGGCGCTCGATGCGACTTAGCGGTGACCGGGGCTCAGGCAAGTTGTTCCTCCGAGGCTCGCAGTTGCAGAAAAGTGCTCCTACCGTGTTACACGCCCTTAAATAGCCTCGCTTTCTTACTCCCACTCTTACCCCCATGACCAATCGAAAATCATCCCCAACATCATTTCCGCGTTTCCCATTGGTCAACCAATCACAATGCCTGAAGCAATTTTCCTTAAAAATGCGTTCCATATTTCCCTAAAACTTTCAGTAGCTAATCTCTGAAAAATGCTACGAATTCACAAAAGTAGATGTAATACAGTCAATTCGTCCTATATCTTACTGCATGCCGACGTATAATACTTATCTATCATCATTTATCGCTTATACGGTGTTGCTAGCTATTTCTGTTCAAAATGTATGCAAGTTGTATTATCTGCGCCTGACTACATGCCACCCGCTACAATTTATACGCAACGCGGTCTCTTTGCTATACTCACTACCCAGGCGCTAAACTAACTCCTACGCCTTATAACATTTTACCAGCCAGCCTTCATACGTCCTATTGCTAGCTATTTTCATTGAGGTAGGTTGTGATTCGTCACAGTCGCCCGCCTAGAGGCGATTTTCGCGGCATGGGAAAGAATCTATTTTCTCCTTCCATGATCGCGACTAGCGTCTCTACACCATACTATAGTCTATGTCTGTCTGTCGCCAACATATATTAATGCTATGGCTGCAGTACTGCTTTTCGTAGATGTGCCTCTGTTAGGGTGTTCGTTCCCTGTCCAGAAGGTCCGTAGTACCAACAAATTCTTCTAATAGGGTGTTTGTTCCCTTACCAGAATGATTGTGGCATTTTATTTTGGTGCTAAGCAGTCCCGACCACACAACACAACATATGGGCATTCGTCCTAGTATAGTCAGGTTAGACTCATCAGAAGCTCAAAATGAAATTACTAAACACTTAATACCCTGTTTCATGCCATAGAAAGATTTCCCACCAGCTCAGGAAACCTGTAGTCTTACCCCTCGCTGGTAGGGCAGGATCAGTACTTCTCTCCAGGAAGAGCGCACAACATACCTTGCCACCTCCGGTTTAGACACGCCGCACATTCCAACACCTTAACCTTTCTAGTTATAGACAGGAAAACTGGGAAATTATTACTGAGAGAATATTAAATTGACTTTGCTTCTTCCGAATCATAACCTTTGCTAACTAACTCACCCGTTGACGAATGGATGGGCCCAGTCTGATTGTACACGACTCTACTTTAATCTCATCCAACATTGCTCCGGTCAATGGTTCAAATTGCTATGTTCTATCACTTTTCATAGACCGGAAAATGTCACCACTAACTTTAAACGCTCCTTTTTGCTTAGTGTAGAACGCCCTCGGTACATGATAACATTTTCCCTCCCGAGCGAGAACAAATTAAGGTCTCGATGAAATGTAAAGTTCTGCACTATGGCTTTGTTCACCTCACATTTTCCAAGTCCCATTCGTGTGTTCAACACACTGAGTTTACGTTCACATTCTTTTCGGAGCAATGTATGGGAAATGCAATAAAAATCGAAACCAAAGTGTCCTGATTCATTGTAAAAGTCTCTTCAGGTCAGAGCTCTGCTCTCATTAGAAGGAAGTTTCACTACCGAGTACAGACACTATAATACCCAATGGTTTACTCGCGTATTTCTGTATTTACACAACCATCCAAACCCAGCATCTACCAACAAGTCTATTCTAAGTCTTAAAACCTTTTGTTCATAATTATCAATAACTCAACTCCCCCACGCCGAACAGGATTTTATTCCTATTTGTCCGTAGCGGGTATTATTCGTTAGAGCTTTCTATTCCCTAGCTATATATATGCTATAGTTTCTACTGTCTCCGTCCTTTAATTAACCCCAGAATAATACTAAGAATCTATATCTACAACTGTACCTCCTAACTCGTCCTTACTTCAGGACAGCATAATTTAACTCGCCAACCTACACACGATCCGCGGCTACGTTCGATGCCCTAATTACCAATTTTACTTCATTTTCATACTCTATTCGCCCGCCTGACTATGTAAATCTATGAACGCACCGTATTAACTGACTGTTTTAACTGATATTTTATCCGAAATATCCTCCGTACACGCTCTATCTATCCCTATATAAACCATGACCCCAATCCCTAGTCTGTCGCTCAAGACTCCCTTCTACCTACTCCTCTTGTACCAGGTGGACGGAACCCTACCGTTAATAATTCCTCACCTTACCCCTTCCTATAGTACCCTTTGGACGGAACCCCATCAATAGTAATATTTTTCTATAACCTTTATTCCAAACTCCTCTCTTTTTACTATATTCTATCTGCGTAACAACCCAAGTAGTACGCCCGCCAAACTATGTTTACTCTATAGCTCGTCCAAAAAAATATTGATCGTTCTCTAATGTGTTCCCTTCCTATATTGCACATACGAAAAACAACCTACCTAGTATCTTACCTCGCCCGCCGGACTCTATCCTATCCTATGATAACTACGTGGTTTACTTACCGAATTTGACCAAACCGAGTCAAATCGTACCACCTTACCGTATTTTACCAAACCGAGTCAAATCGTACCACTTATACCGTATTTTACCAAACCGAGTCAATTCGTACCCACTTTACCGGATTTTACCAAACGGAGTCAATTCGCACCCACTTTACCGTATTTTACCAAACCAATTCAAATCGTACCAAATTACCGTATTTTACCAAACCAATTCACTTTCAATTCTGAAATTTCAGTATTGAATAGTAAATATCATTATTCTACTACTTCTCTAAGTTAAACAGTATCGCACTGTAGCAATACTACCCTAACAACGTAGGGTCCTACCCACTAGACGATCACGGCCCCTAAACCTATGGTCTACACGTACAGATTCGCATTCCCTTAAGACTGCGATAAGAAGGTAGTTTTTATCTTTGATCATTACCATACCTATTTTATTCTATAACATTTATTTTATTTTCTATCTAATTTTAACCTATTCCATTTTCTCGCCCGCCTAAACATATGCATTCCGTAACCCTAAAGACAACAAGTATGCTCTTGTTACGTCACAATATGATGCGCGTACGCCGTAAAGGAGTCGTCCTTTCAGTTACCAGATAAATAGGAAATCTCTACTGTACGTCAAACCAAACTTCTCCCAATTCTTCGCCTTCCAAATTCCGCGTTCTAAATAATAGTATACATGCATAACATAAAGGTTAGTACGATTGTTGAAGACTCACCGTTCGCCCGCCAGATTCGTCGTATCCTCCATTGCTCGTCCTCCCATAAAATTAATGTATCATCCCCAACCCCAACCTCTCCTAAATAACTCACCACCCAAAACAAATGCATAAAGATCCGCTCAACATTACCCGCCTTCAGCTAGCACGATGATAAAACTTTTTTACACAACACTCGTCAACTCATACAGCATTTATCAACCCGACGTACAATACTTTAAACAGTTTAAGATACTTATAAAATACCCCGCAATGTCAAGGCGATGTGTGTAACAGTATTCTGCTTCACACAACCCGAACAATAAAACCAGATTCTTATTTTATAAGTAATTTTATATATAACTTGAAACATTTTACCACCTGTTCGATCATAATATGAGACAATAGGACCTTCTAATAAGAATAGATACAGGGCACCGTTTAAATGGTCCAGTGTACCTAATAAAACGCCAAGTTTAATTCGTATATATATATTTTTTTTTCGATCTTGATTACAAATTAATAATAATAATGCAATATTGCCCTGCAATATTGCAATCCGCATGTGCATCGAAGAATATTCGTTGATTTTGGTATGCGTAGACTTATGTAAACCCCACTATAAATAAAACGTTAACATTAACCGCACTCAAGTACCTATTTATTCAAAGACGAATAAGTATTTTCCTGAAAAAGAAAAATCATAATTAAAACAATATTCAAATCCTCTACCTCTTATTTGGTCTAATAATTAATTATAGAATTGATATTTAAAAAAAATATATATATAGTTAAGTCCATGTAAGTATACACCCTATAAACACGTGATTAGTCTATGTAAATATGTGGTTTAGTATTCATCCACGAAAATAAATTATTTAACATAAATAGATAAATAATAATTCCCGACCGTTCGGACACATCTCACAGAAACATGCACGGTACATAATTTACCTGAGGCGTAAAGGCGGACTTATCCCATTATAGGAATTTCTTCCTGTCAATCCCTGGATGGTTGAGAGTAGTAGCATAATATTTCATCAGCATCTTATTTAACTATAAGTCCTTGTTCTATCATTTTAAAATATAATATTGCGAGATACACTTACCTTTTGTTATTCTTTTGGTTATTTTTTTTTTCTTTTCTCTTCTTACTCTTTTTTTTCAGTAGGATAATATTAACATGTACTCAGCTCACTCACAAATACTTAGCCAGATCATAAACCGAAGAGTGACGAACCACCCGCAGTCCGGGGTTCGAAGCCTGTCCCCGCGCATCCACAACAATCCCTACCGACGCAGGTAACCAAGTAATATGCATGTACGCACGGATTCGCAAGCATAGTCATACCAATCAGCAAGTACGCACACAATTACATATGCGCACGAACGCCTGCACGCATCCACGCATGTACGCACGCAATTAGGTATCTATAGACACACAAGTAGATATGTAAGTAACCAATTAAATATGCGCCCACGCACCCAAACACCAATGTATTCACGATCCCTAAGTACGCAAGTATCATTCGTGTACACGAACAGACATGCCTGCGCATGTGGGGAAAATGTCCTCTATGCAAAAGCAGATATAGCTAAGTTCAAAGATAAGACAGTAAATTACTAAAAATAACTAATAATTAACACAATAAATCACATCCAATTCATGATAGTCTATCCAATAATCAAACCTCGAGTTGAACCTGTCACACAATATTTGATATTTTGTTTGACCGTGTGTATTGGTGTTTATAAGAATAAAGTTTCTCCTTTTTTCTTCCCTTTTAAATCGTGGGAATCAAACGAATAGCGAATTCGTTCACTACTGCCAGCATCGAGTGACAGCGCTGCACGGTATAAATTTATAATTACTTACAATATCTCTAATAGCCTATTACCGTGTCCTTGATTCGCGTTAGGTGCAATATACATAACACACTTCCCTTACATTCCGAAAGAATAAAGGCATTACTAGAGTATAGACCCCTGAAATATTCAAAATCCGAAACACTTTGAAAGTTGGGAACTCCTGAACTCAAAACATATTGAAAGTCGGACTCCTCCCTAAACATTCCTAAAATTAAAATATTTCTAAAGTCGAGAACCCTAAACCATTCCAAATTTGGCACTATTCTCGAAAGTCTGAGGACCGCTTAATCCAAAATACTTGGAATTTGAAACCTCCCTTAATAATCTGGAAAATGAAAGTAATTTTCTAAATTTGAGAACCCTAAACATTCAAGATTTGAAAATAATTTTGAAAGTTTAGAATGTCTGACCTCAAAATATTTTTGGAAGTTGAGACCTCCTTTAAATATCCTGGAAGAATAAAATATTTTTTAAAAAATTGAGAACCCTAAGATGTTTAAAATTTGAAAATATTTTTCAAAAATAAGAACCGGTAAGTTCAAAATTTTTTTTTTTTTTTTTTTTGAAGTTAAGACCTCCCTTAAATATCCTGAGGAAAATAAAATAATTTTCTAAAGTTGAGAACCCTAGACTTTCAAAATTTGAAAATATTTTTGAAAATTAAGAACCGCTAAGTTCAAATATGTTTGGAAGTTAAGACCTCCCTTAAATATCCTAAGGAAAAATAAAATATTTTTCTAAAGTTGAGACCCTAGAATTTCAAAATTTGAAAATATTTTTGAAAATTAAGAACCGCTAAGTGCAAATATGTTTGGAAGTTAAGACCTCCCTTAAATATCCTGAGGAAAATAAATATTTTTCAAAATTGAAAACCCAAAATAATAAAAAATTTGGAAATACTTTTGAAAATTAAGAACCGCTAAGTTCAAAACGTTTTGGAAGTTAAGACCTCCCTTAAATATCCTAAGGAAAAATAAAATATTTTTCTAAAGTTGAGACCCTAGAATTTCAAAATTTGAAAATATTTTTGAAAATTAAGAACCGCTAAGTGCAAATATGTTTGGAAGTTAAGACCTTCCTTAAATATCCTGAGGAAAAATAAAATATTTTTCTAAAGTTGAGACCCTAGAAATTCAAAATTTGAAAATATTTTTGAAATTAAAAACCGCTAAGTTCAAAATATTTTTGGAAGCTGAGACCTCCCTTAAATATTCCGGAAAAGTAAAAATATTTTTCTAAAGTTGAGACCCTAAAATTTCAAAATTTGAAAATATTTTTGAAAATTAAGAACCGCTAAGTGCAAATATGTTTGGAAGTTAAGACCTTCCTTAAATATCCTGAGGAAAAATAAAATATTTTTCTAAAGTTGAGACCCTAGAAATTCAAAATTTGAAGATATTTTTGAAATTAAAAACCGCTAAGTTCAAACTATTTTTGGAAGCTGAGACCTCCCTTAAATATTCCGGAAAAGTAAAAGTATTTCTTAAAGTTGAGAACCCTAAAATATTTAAAATTAGAAAATATTCCGAAAGTTGAGAACCCCTGACTCCGAAATATTCTTGGGATGTTGAGGCCTCCCTTAAATCAAAAATATTTTTGTAAATAAAGTTGTAAACCCCTGACATGTCACGATTTTGAAATGGTTCGAAATCCCTGACACTAACTTAATTTGGAAACCTTTGAGAACCCCTGACTCATCATGAATTTGAAAAAGTTCGAAATCCCTGACAATATAAATTTGAAAAAGTTTGAGCACCCCTGGCTTATCGTGAATTTGAAAAGTTCGAAATCCCTGACAATCTAAATTTGTAAAAGTTTGAGCACCCCTGGCTTATCGTGAACTTGAAAAGTTCGAAATCCCTGACAATCTAAATTTGGAAAAGTTTGAGCACCCCTGACTTATCATGAATTTGAAAAAGTTCGAAATCCCTGACAATATAAATTTGGAAAAGTTTGAGCACCCCTGACTTATCATGAATTTGGAAAAGTTCGAAATCCCTGACAATATAAATTTGGAAAAGTTTGAGCACCCCTGACTTATCATGAATTTGAAAAGGCTTACAACCTAAATTTGGAAAAGGTTGAGAACTCCTGATATAATACCAATTCGAAAATATATCGAAAGTCTAGACCTCTGAATCATTGCGAAATTCAAAAATGTTCTAAGAACCACTACTCTTTTCCAAAGTTGAAAGGTTTGGAAACCCCTGACTTATCGTGCCCTTGTAAAATGTTTACAACCCCCTACATATCATGAATTCGAAAGGCATGACACTTACCAAGCCTAAAAGTTTGGAAACTGCTTATATATATGTATCTGAAAAAGTTTAAAATCCCTGACCTATAAATTTGGAAAAAGGTTTGTAACCCCTGACACTTCCCTTTAGAAAAGTTAGAAACCCCTGACACCACCTTGTAGCCCGCACAATAACCAAACTTAGTTATAAAATAATTTGCAAAACGTGGTGATCGGCGTTGTGCTGCAATTCACCAGAGCTCCCACCGCACAACATCAATCACTCCGCCCACCCCGACTGTTTTCTTTCAACGCGTGCAACATGTACACATGTATCAAATATTATTTATAAATTAGTCTAATTAATTAAACAAACACATTTATGGGCAAATCTAAAACCACTCACTCGATATGGATCACAAATCGACAGGCTTAATTCGACCTCCAATCGCATCAACACTCACCAACTGGCCCTCTCACCTTTTGACACCTATACATACGACCGCAACCTAAAATCGAAACCTGGACCTCTGTCATGGCACCTAATTCCTATACTCTTTATAATCCATTCCTTCCGCATTCCGCACGGACAACAATCATGCACGACCGATAAAAATTAAATATCTCGATCGGCACGTTCTCCGACATTGCACTTGCTCCCTCCTAACCGTTTTAACTCTTACATTCCCCGCACGCATTCCTTGAGCAACTGGAATCCCCATTCCTCATACCAACCAATCAGTTCCAAAATAAACAAACTTAACAATCCATTCCCTATCCTATCAATAAACAAACACTACATTCAAGCCCAAAACCACTCACTCGAAATGAACCACGTATTCGGCATGTTCACTAAGAGCCTCTATTCGCCACACACACACAAAAATCTGACCAAGACTCAACCTCACGACCTAACCAACATTGTACATGGCACCTAATTACTTCCACTGGTCAACTTGTACACCATGACCTTCGTTTACCACTAACCTAATCTAGTAAGTACCATATCGCCCACACACGCAAAGTCAGACCTAGACACAACTTTACAACTAACCTTCACTTGTACATGGCACCTAATTAGTCACATCAATTAACTGGGATCCCCTAACCTTAACCTACCATCACCTACTAGTAGGTGCCATACCGTCGCTCGCTACTAATTCGCGAAATACCTACTTTGGAGCCTAAAATGCACACCTTATCACTACTACACAAATCATTAACTAAACATCCATTATACATTTTCAAAATGCTATGTTTCGTTCTTCTCGCATTCCTCTAAAATGAAATAAAGATTCGAATCTTTTTATTCCTCGGCGACAATCTCAACCAAAATTAAATGAGTCTGTTGGAACCCGGTCAAACATAACCACTCTTTTCAAACACACATATTTTACGGTTTTTTTATTTTACAAAGGAAGCTCACACCCCAACTAACTTCTTTTCCACAAAAACAACTAGAAAATTCCCTTTATTGACCTCAAACTGGCCCCGATAAACTATTTCGCGCGCGAGTGTACCTAATTATTACACATGACAAGATTATTTTCGAACATAACTTCAGTGTTTTAGGTATGAAGCCCTCCGCGCTCAGTTGGCGTGCCTTAACTTAAATAGAATGGCTATCCAATTTTACAACTAAGGTTTTCATAGAATATTCTTACTACAATATTGTTGATTTTAGTACATTCTAGGATTCTAAATTAATTGGCTTTTGGGCTTATAGCACAATTTTTCCGATAACCCATATAAAAAAATGTTTCCTCTTCCTGCTATATCTCGGTGTACCCGGAATAAATTATTGATTTTAGTTTCACAATCTCTGGATAAAATATTTCCCTTTGGCCCCACCTTACTTCTACGAAGTTGCTAACATTCCGCTTAAAAATATGCCTCACACCATTCATACATACCATTCCCCTAACTTCCACTTTGTTTAGTCTATCACCTCTCAACCCGACTACATTCTTCGTGCAAACAGTTTTTTTTTCTATCACGGCGCTGCTCATTCTAGCCAATAGCGAACGCCATACCGCACCGGCGCTCACATCCCATTGGTCAAAATTGGTTTTCACTTAAATATTTCTAGATGTCCGCAGAACAATGATAATGAACTTCCTAGAAGGAAATGTAAGCAATTTTCTTTTACGAACTCAAAGATGAATCTCTAGTCGACTTTCTGGTGACAATTCGTTCACGTTAAAATCGGTTTTCTAGCAACATTGTCGGCAAATTGTAGACAATATTCCTGTAAATTAACTAATTGTACACAGACTGCACTCGCGCCGGAAAATGAAATATGTACTCACTCTCAGCTTCAAGCGGCGAAACCTCCCGCCTCGTAGGCGGGAGTCCAAATCTCTTCTCTCGCAAAACTGCCAGTCAGCACCGCGTTCCACGAACAACTTTTCACGCATTTCCTCACCGAATTCCACACTTAATCACTTTCCCGGTATCACTTCCTAAACGTTGTTTACTTATATCGCTACTCCCTATGAGTTGGATTTTTTCCTATCGCTTTTGAGTATATAAGACCCCTATTATTGTCCTGAACTACTGCCTAAACCGCAACGAACTACATTTTTCTTCCATTTTTTTTTCTGAACCCTAGGTATCCTAGATTTGGATAGAATCTAGCCTGGTCTTAAGGCTCCACTTCAACGTACTAGATTGTTATTCAATTTTCCCTTTTTTTAAAAAAAAAAATTTTCCAATCTTTTTTTTTTTTTTTTTTGAACCCTAGGTATCCTAGATTTAGAGAAGAACTATCCTGGTCTTAGGCACCACTGCGACGAACTAGCCTCCCACCAAAGTATATTTTGTATTTATACTTCACCTGATAGGTGTTGTCGAATAATTATTCCGAAATTCCACGCTTCCGCGAGTAACCTCTAAAATAAAACATGGCCTGCTTTTAGCATTCAAGTGATCTCTAGGTAAACTCAAGCAATGTATACATACGTATACACTGAATTAAGTGTAGATGGACCCTGTATCTTCCTCTCTTCGAGGAAGCGTTGTGTAACCGTATAACCGTATATCCTGTGAAGAAACTGTTTCTCTTAGGAAGAGATTTAAAATGAAATTCGTGTTGTAATGTGGATGATTTAGGGCCCCTACGGACCCCAAATCCTAAAGGCGTGCGTGTGTGTGTAAGTGTGTGTGTGGTCCCTATCCTAACCTCGTAGTACTTCGTCCGACGGGCTCCGCCTATCGAAAGAAGGCTACCACAGGTTTCCTCCTCAGACGGTCAGCTCAGCTTGCACCGGTCCTTAGAGTACCGCCACCTCTTCGCCAGATAGAATAGGTATCGCTCTAACAGATCATAACACTTTGGACCTCTCCCCCTAGCAGGACTAAGGAGAACCACTGTGGGGTATTTACCTGGCCTTCCTAGTACCTAACCTCAATAAATACTACACACTATGGTACTACTCACTCCCACGAAGCGAACCCTCTCTCCCTTGCAGAACTAAGGAGAATTAATTCACACAGCTACATGGCTAACCTACCAATATGAATTTAGTGTTTGAAGAACCTAACTACCCACGTTATAATTTGATAGTTTAGCCAGAATTCCAGTTGCTCTTCGACCTTATGTTACGTCTTCTTACCACGAGGCATTTTCTCGTGATATCATAGAGAATGAACTGAATCTTGTGCGAACAAGCGTGTATGCTTATTCAGCATAGCTAGCATTGCCACCCAACATTCCATCGAAAGGAAAAGAACCTCGCATGAGTGCGCGCGTATGCATATTTCAGCGTACCCGAACCCACATACAACGTTCCAGGGAAGAACCCTGTGAGATCGTGCGTGTATGCATATTTCAGCAAAACCCGCTTCCCTCACAACATTCCGTGAAAGAACTCTGCGTGAGTGGGCGTGCATGCATATTTCAGCGTACCTGCTCCCTCACCCAGTGCTCCAAAGGGAAAAAGAGCCCTGTAATAGTATGCATGTATGCATATTTCAGCATAGCTAGCATCCCACACAGTGCTCCAATGATGGTCCATATAAAAATATTTCACATCCCTAATACTAGCAAATAATTTCTGAAAAGCCAGTATTGTTTCCAAAACTAGCCCAGTCACCAAAAGAAGACTTCAAGACAATGCAATTTAATAGAACTGGTCGAATTGCAACTAGAAAACTCCAAAATAGCGCGCGGCGTCCGAGACTCACCGAAACGTTGATGCCGAAAAACAATGGCGCTCGATGCGACTTAGCGGTGACCGGGGCTCAGGCAAGTTGTTCCTCCGAGGCTCGCAGTTGCAGAAAAGTGCTCCTACCGTGTTACACGCCCTTAAATAGCCTCGCTTTCTTACTCCCACTCTTACCCCCATGACCAATCGAAAATCATCCCCAACATCATTTCCGCGTTTCCCATTGGTCAACCAATCACAATGCCTGAAGCAATTTTCCTTAAAAATGCGTTCCATATTTCCCTAAAACTTTCAGTAGCTAATCTCTGAAAAATGCTACGAATTCACAAAAGTAGATGTAATACAGTCAATTCGTCCTATATCTTACTGCATGCCGACGTATAATACTTATCTATCATCATTTATCGCTTATACGGTGTTGCTAGCTATTTCTGTTCAAAATGTATGCAAGTTGTATTATCTGCGCCTGACTACATGCCACCCGCTACAATTTATACGCAACGCGGTCTCTTTGCTATACTCACTACCCAGGCGCTAAACTAACTCCTACGCCTTATAACATTTTACCAGCCAGCCTTCATACGTCCTATTGCTAGCTATTTTCATTGAGGTAGGTTGTGATTCGTCACAATAGGCTACTTACTATCACGCTAAATGGCTTATGAGGTTAGCAGAGAAGTCAAATATGAGAGCGGGCGGAACCGCGGGCACAGCTAGTATATAATAATAATTAATACATAATAATAAAAACGTTTTGGTAAAAGAACGGAATCGATTGATTTTTGCCAACACGGATTTCTTTGCATCGAACTGACAACCCTAATCGTTTCGTGACACACATACGAGCACATACCTTAGCAAACACTCCAACCGGTCGTCCGTACCGAGAGTCTATAGTTTAAAAATTCAAACTTGATGGTTTAACACCATATTATTATAAAAAGATATGGTATATGTACGGTAAAGATTCATAAAACAGTATTGCAAAGCCTGGCAGTTGAGATGTGAAAATTATTTACTCGTTAGTAAACTCATTCTCTAGTAGTAGAATTAAAATTTTTATTCGTCAGATTTCCCAAAAAGACCTAAAAGGAATTTATTTATTTATTTATAAATTACATTATTAGTACAGGGCAAGCCCCAAAATTTAACAATGTAGATACTACTTTCAAGTTAGCTCAACGTATCTAACCGGAAACTTTTGTTGCAGTTAAAGACGTCTAGAGCCGGAAACATGACCAACCTTCGGTTGAGTGCGGTCAGCGCCCGGTGAATCGGAGTCTGGAATTACTCTCATGGCACCTAGCTCCGACAGTGATGAGGTGTTATGGGCTGTCGCCACGGATGTAGCAAGTTAATGTAGTCAACCATGGCAGATTATATTAATACAATAATTCTAAAAGACACGCACAAAATGCAATCTTGATCGCAAAGCGACAATGAATTTCCCACGTACTTTTCTAATCTTACCCATAAAAAAGCTAATCACATCACAAGCTGGTGAAAAAACCGTCCAAGTCCGTGTTAGAATAGCTAGCTGAGGGTTATGTTGATCACATACTTGACAATTTGATGAAACTAAGAAATTTTTAGGGTTCCTCAAAAGAGGAAAATCGGAAACCTTATAGGATCACTCCTGTATCTGTCTGTCTCTCCGTCTGTCACAGCGTATTTTATCTGAATCCACTGGACGAAAGAAGTTGAAATTTGGTACGAGTACTTTCGATATGAGAAAGTATAGCGTAATAAACGAATTTCGATTTTAGGGGTCGATTTTAAGGGACAAATTAGAAAGAGCATCGTGTGACATATCAATGAAAAGGGCTCATTATAAAATTACAAGAAATACAAATGCATAGTTTCAAAGATATTAAAGAAAATATCGAATATATAAAAATTGAGCATTCTAAAAGACACGTACAAAATGCTTTGTGCGAACAAATGAATTATGTATGAACAAAGCTTATAACGACCACGTAGAGTGCACAAACTGATAACAAATAATTAGGAATCAGGAGGATTTAGAGGCTGTGATAAACGGGCGCATAACGGAACGGACAGACAAGGCAAAACTATCAGAGTTGCTGGAAAGTTGTCTGCGTAACCCTATGAAAACAAGGAAGCCTAACTCTTTATACACGGTTTTTGTATCCCGATAGTAATGCGGGATGACTTTGAGAATTATACTTTTTGCCGGACTGTCCCACCACACCTGTACATTACGTGTGCTCTCAGTAACAAACAGGATGTCTCGTTGTAATTGTACTTAGGTAGAGTCTTACTTAGCGAGGATTTAAATTAGATAATTCATCAGTCATCCATCACATTATAATAATATTTATTTAGATTCAGACGTGACTTCTCTTGCGAGAGGTCCGAGGTTCGAATCCGGTCGGCGTGGACCAATGAGTTTTTTTTTTCTAATTTCAACAAATTTACGTGCACACCTTCACCAGCTGCTCCATGTTTCGGGTTCCATGTGAAAATGATGGTCCACAGGGTTTACTAGAAGAAATTACCTAACTAAGGTAATAAGTCCGCCCTTGCGACACATTAAGTGGCATAAAGCGTTATAAAATTAAGTCGTGTTTGTTCGAAGAGTGTGTTGATTGATTCATGGAAATAAATACAAATCTCAAACATCCAAAGGTTGGCTGGAACAAATATCTGTAAAGGATACGTTCATCTTCGCGTCTGATTGTTCTAATTTCTTTAAAAGCAATTTGACCAATTAATTTTCTAACGTTTTCATCCTACTTAAAAAATTGTTCTTCATCTCTTATGAGATTGGGCAGCGTAAATAGTTACAACACAATAAAGGCGACTAAGGGATATGACTCCCTACTCTAGGTGGTAGGGTAGGCCCCTTCCCTTCTTACCTTACCAGGTGGTAGGGTTTTCCCGCCCGGGTTGGTACCACCGCACTGAATGAAAGGTCGGTCGAAACGGCTATGTAAATAGTATGTGTTTTCCGTCCAGTTCAGTGTAGCCGGCACGGCCGAAGGGAAGCACTGACGTGGCACCAAGTTCACCCGGTGTTATGGACTGACATCACGGATGTTGTAGGTGATGTAGCCAACCGTGTCAGTTTCGATAAAAAAAAAACCTGCTAACGGAACACCATCTACAATCGCTCCTACATGTTCCACATCCCCATACAGGGCTGGCTATGGGAAGAGACGGCCGCCACCGCCGCCTCCGCCGCCGCCTCCGCCGGGACTGGAGAACACTCGGACACTCAGAGTCTCCCAGCCCGCATCGGTGAAGCTCTGACCATACGTGGCGTCAAAAACATGCAGCGTTGTGCTATTCGCTCCAGAGAATTAAAATAATTGAACAGGTATCCGCTCCAGTATGTGAGAAGTCATAAATGTGTAGCGGGTGACTAATCTCACCGCAAACTTCTTAGCGAAATTATTATAATTATAAGCGGCGAATGGCCGAGTGGTTTGGGCATCGGAATCTCACGCGAGAGTGTGGTCAATACGAATGTTATGTGCAGTATCTACCGGAATGCAGTTACAAGTAAGACATACACTTGATAGATTTATTGCGGCTCAATGCCTTATCGTGGCAACTATTTAATAAGGAGGCGATTTGATTTCTTTATTACGTGCGACATGCATCGGTGATGGGAAACAAAGTTGGTGCTGGAAAGACGCGTAGATAAGCAACTTTGATTTAAAAATATTGTTTTTTTTTTTAGGTCATAATATAATTTGTTTCTTGTACTTATGGGCAGGGGTTCCTCCGTGAATAAATTATTTTCACATTAATATATATACACCGTGTTCCAAAACTCAACGTCAGGAACAAGGGAGTAGGCCAGTTTATGACTACCCAGGGAAAAATAAGAAAAAAAAATCTAGGTCATTAATTTTTTTAGAAAAAAATTTAACTGAATATTTTTTCTTGGTAAAACTCTAATTTTGTTTGGGATATTGATCAATAGCAGAGTTATTTAGGCTACCAATAATTTTTTTTAACAATTATATTTGCAAATTTGTAGTCGTAGTACCTAAAAATGTAAATTTTCAACGTTTCTCAAAAAATGCTCATATCATAAAAAACAAATGACTCCGATTTTTTTCTTATTTTTCCCTGGGTACTCATAAACTGGCCTACTCCCTGGTTTCCGCTTGACGTTGAGTTTTGGGACACCCTGTATATGTACTCTGTTTATAATGTTAAATGTTATATTTTGTAAGTAAATAAATAATTTAAAATTGAGCTTAAATTTTAATTGACATAGTTTTTTGGGTTATGTTAAGCCTCAATAAGGCTTTATATAAATTACTAAACTTAATTAAGCAACAATAAAATTTTCTATGACTCTTCTCTGTCGATCGCACAAAATGTATATTGTATATTGTAAAATGTATATTGTAATGTATAATCTGAATTATTTAAGATTCTGAAGGTTTGTTTCATATTTAAATAAAATGTAAAAACAATGACTGATGGATGATGCCATGGGCCCCTTAATAGAAGCAGCATTCGTCCGCAAGGTGCTCATCGTCGGTCGCTCATTGAATGAAATTCCACAATTATTCATATTCATATATTTATTTCGCTATAAACAACACACAACATTCAGGCATATTGAGTCTTGTTCCGCAATGCAATCTGGAAAAACCGGGCAAGAAACTTATAGAGCTATTTTTTAAATTGATTTTGAAAACCTGGTTCAACTGGCTCATATATAATTTATACATGCAACAACAAAAATAATAATAAGTCAAAGATTTATCAATAAAAAATTTCATAAAATACAAAGAACATATTATGGTTCAGTCAAGTCAGTAATAAAAGTTAATCTCTACTTCTTATAAAAGGGAACGTATGTCTGTCTGTATGTTTGAAGTAAACTCCGGAACCACCGAACAGATTTTGATGCGATTTGCCTCAATGGAAAGAGTATTTCTTGAGGCTCACTATTATATGCTATATACTACGCTGGGCGTTCTTGAATGAAATCAACTTTTCGCTGCCCAAACATAGTTTTATTCCTTACAATTTTAAACCAAATCACAAAAATGCAAATCAATGTCTCACTCCTTTCGACATATTTTTCGAATTGACAACTCCTACAGTAGAAAACTTTCAAATCTTTTTCTACATTCCAAAACAGCTGAAGAAAAGGACATTATTTTCTAATAATGTCAAAATACAATAATATGTGGACTGAATTTCTTTCAGACACAGATTATAAAAAACGCACTGTGTATAAACCACAGTACAATACCATCACGCTAAATAACCCTAGGGCTGAGCGTATCAAAGAAAGTATGGTATGAACGGGAGAGAGAGATATTTTATTATAATATTTACGTTTAAATCGGAATTGCTATTAAATCGAGTCTACCGCGAGCAAAGCCGCGGGCAAAAGCTACAAACATAGTTATATCATCAATACTAATAATAAATCTGTAAGGGATGGTCATGGAGTAAGTTACTTGGTTTTATGAGGTACTGAGTTTGTAGACTCTATGTATGATACTCGTTCGTACTAAAATAATATTTAAAATTCGAATCCAGCATTCTATTCCACAGCTCTTACAAATTCACAGCGCACATCTATCAATAGTCCAAGCCCATACTTTATCCTCAGTAATAACTCTTTTTGTGGCCTCTTCCGCTAAGACAAAATGTCCAATGGGCCGTATTTTAAATATTTTTTTATCCGCACTCACCTTTTGGTTTTTTCGTGAGTTTTTAGGTCACTATTTGACGTTCTCACGGAAGGGTTGCCACAATGGGATCTCTTAGATGTAAGGTGCTTAGATAAATACGTACTGGTAAAATAACAGCGTAATGAATATAGGAAGAGTAGTTTGACCCCTACTTATTTTGGTTTTTTGGGGTCCAACGCCTGTGAGTTCCGGAGGGTGTGTTATGATTATGATAAATAAAATAGTTTTTTTTCGTCCAGGAAGTGGATGATAAAGGGTCCAGCGCAATGTGTTTCCTTCACCCTTCTGCCAAGGGCATGGGAACGTAGAATTTGTCGAGTGGACCACGGGTGTAGAGTTTCCGATCTGTAGATAAATTGTCTTAGATATGTATAAAGAAGCACAAACGTTTGACAGATGTTCGACGAAATAAAATGTTGTTTACTAGAGAGAGAGTATGATATGTAAATCTTTATCACACTTACAAATTAATGGAATACAGTATATATATATATATTTCCCCCAAGTACAGTATCGGGTCCTTCATCCCCCAGCATACGACCGAATGTTCATGGGCGTCGTTAGACACCTTATGGGTGTCCATAAGGTGTCCACCATACGCTTTCAATAAAACAAAATATACACGCCCTCTGACGAAAAGTGCCTGGCACTTTCGGGGTGATTTTGCAAAATGGCTCCGGCATTTGAGCGGTTATGCTGACTAGGCCAAATTTAAGCTTCTGCCTTCTACCTTTCCAGGGAAATCGACTATGTATGACGGATGGACAAAGGAGTTTTTAATGGTCATGGGCGTCGTTAGACACCTTACACCCGTAAGAGGCGCCACATTTCGCGCTTTAAAAAAATTCATAGAGACGGACTAATTTCGAATACGTAGAGTTAGATATTTATTTCAGTTAACCTTTCTGTGTGTGTTGGATATAATTTTTTTTCAAGAGGGGAAGCTTCTATAACAAATCTTGTTCGGATGGTCAACACTCGACTAGCCTGGTGTAGTGGAGGCATTTAGAAGGTGATGACGCGAACCGCAGTACTAAAAGGAATGGCCACTTGTGCGCCGCCACCACCCATCAAGTGCTAATTGTTATTCACCCCGGACGCCGCCGCAAGGGTTGAACGTGTTTTAACACCATTAACTTCGTCGGTGAGATAAAAAAAGCTTAACCACAGGGTTAAGGGTATGAAAAAAGCGTGGGTGTCGGAGGGTTGAGTCCGCGGTGCTGTTTCTTTGAAATTTCGTAATCAATTTTGATGAAAAGTGTTTTTGTTTTCTGCTTTTTGGGTGATTTCTTGTTTTAGTCGACTGTATTGAGAATTGGAGCTGGGAAGGAACGAGGGAAGCAATAAACTTTTTTAACACATCTATCTAACTCAACACAAACTAACTCAAAATTAAATAAACATTGCATGAATAAAGACAATACACGTATAAGGTATGTAATACTTAACGTATAAAAATATAATAACCGTTTTTGTTTCTTATGATTTGAGGAATTATCACGTGGTGATAATATTATTGAAACCCTCTATATGGTTCTGTTCTAATTTTAAAAATATACTATTTCATTGGCCATAAAATAAGAAGTCGAAATGTCAACCATCCAATTGAGTGCGCTCGGCTTGAGTTGAATCTTCAATAATTTAAATTAGGAATATCAAAATGACCCATCAACATCAACGCTTCGATAGAAACGGCCCCAGTTCTTGCTGTTTGAATGCGTTCCAACTTCCAACATTTACAACAACTATAAAATAGGTGAAATTAAAATATACATTCACGAATTGAAATTAATAGAAAAACTAAAATTGCAGAGATGGTTTTGCACACTTTTAGCGGGTTGTAATAGTTTGTAAATGTTAATCATGGTTGTAAATTTAATTCGTGAATTGATGGTAAACATCATTTTAGTCTAAACTATCTTTCTCCCGCGTATCCGCTCGATTTTTTTTGTTACTTATTCATTAAAAAAACGTTTGCTAGCGCGCGCTCAATAACGCACCAAAGTTTCGTCGTAATCGGATGAACGGTTTGCGAGCAAATAGAAGACGAATGAACGAACTAACAAATATTCATTTTCATATATTTTTATATATATATAACAAATAAAACATGGAACTTTAAGAGAACTCATAATGAACATTCAATTAAAGGTTATAATTTTTTTCTAAACAAAAATTATGATATAATAAAATTATGGTTTAAATATTCATACAGATAAAAATTATAGTACATTTAAAACTGTTAGTAATAATAAATAAATATAAATATTACTTGAGCTGACTCGCGTCGTTTTCGGAACACATCCGTCATCGCAGACAATAACTGATGGCCGAGTTTTTGTACCCGCTCCAGACTGCAACAGGTGGACGGTTCAAATTGAATTACCCACGTAGGGTTAAACATGTTGGTTTTCACGTTTCAAATACTCTAGTGTAGGGAAAGCGTGACAAATTCAATTCGGTGTAGGTAGCGTAAACATGTGTCGAGCATCGTTCGGTTTAAATTAGAGAAATTGAAAGTAGAAGGGTTTAATGACTGTTGGAACATAAGTTGTTAAAAAAAAATATAAAAGGAAATGAAAAAAACCGATTAATTGTAGGTAGAGTCTTCAATTTGTCTTCTGTTTTGTCTTCAAATGTATTTATTGTAATTATTGATTATTTAGTTTTAAAAATCAGTAAACTTATTATTACGACGCGCTTGTGATCGTGTATCTACCCATCTCATCTCAAGAGGTATCGAACCTCTTAAAATAAACTCATTCGATTCGATTTCCCTATATCGATACCAACAGGAAATCAATTTGTATCTATCGTACCCAAATTCGTGAACATCGTAGTAAATCTAATATTAATTACAATGTTAAAAAAGAAAAAAAGAAATAAAAAATCGAACGACATTGCCCTAAAAAAAACTTGACCCTTTTCGGGAGGAAGTTTTTTTTTTCCTCACAAATCTGGCCGCCAGTTTTTGTTCGAAAAGAACTCAATATATTTTTTCTCGCGAGAGCAAATAAACAATAAAAATGGGTTTACGCTTATCCTGTCATTATAAAGCGATAAATTTGGGAGGTTGCTCGGATCGTCGTGTCATTTCATTGCCCAAATGTTTCGTTGCTGCTGTCGCGACATGTTTTGTCTTTTATTGCCACTGAAGTTGTCGGTTATTAGAATAATACTTGTTTCATCCACACATGGCGACCGACGCGAGGGCTAGCGACTTCCGGTTACACAATAAAGTGCATCTAATAGCGAGATTTTATTTGCTGTGATGAATGAATAGGTTTTCAAGTCAACATTATCTATCTCTACTGTTAAAAGGCAACCATCTTCCAAGTCAACATTATCTATCTCTACTGTTAAAAGGCAACCATCTTCCAAGTCAACATTATCTATCTCTACTGTTAAAAGGCAACCATCTTCCAAGTCAACATTATCTATCTCTACTGTTAAAAGGCAATGTCTGTCATTTCGTTAGCCCAAGTAGCTCAGTGGTGCGGTCGGTCGACTGTTGCTAAGCAAGCCTGAGCGCGGTCAGTAGTTGGATGGGTAACAGCTCGATCGTTGGAGGCTGACTGAATGAAACGTCGTCGGTCGAAACGGCTATGTAAATTTTTGAATTGTGTGGAATCACTAGTTTCTGAAATATTCTCTTGTAACTAGGGTATACTTCTTCTTCGCTTTTCTTCCCCGTCCAATCTCGATCCTTATACCTAAATATCTAATTATAATAAAAGTATCTAACGCGTATTGACTTAGTGCCCACAGCAACGAAAGGGTTCGGCTTAGTCAGGAGTGAGTGACCACAGAACATCTGCCCGGGCGCACCTTGTGTTAGGCGCCGCCGCGCCGCCGCCGCCGAATCAGCTGCCCACTTGTTTAGATTCAAATTGTGGACGATATCTGACGTATTAAATCAATCAAGACCTTCTGTACTTTGTTTCCATTATTTTTGAATGTGAAAGTGACTAGAAAGGAATTTTACGTATTTATATCATCAACGTCTGCCTTTTGATTTGTTAATTTTTTTTTGCGTTATTTTTATTTATTTATCATTCGTATATACAGATGATAACAGACCACCAACATTTTAAGCGGTGATTCTGGAACACAAATTTCACAACATTTACTTTAAAAAAATCTATTTGTTAAAGAATAGAAAGATAGAAAATTCTTTATTGCTCCACAATTATTTTACAAGAAAAATAACACAATTAATACAGGTAGGTACATAAGGTGCAAAGGCAAGTTTATCCCTTGTAGAGATTTCTACAAGACAACCTTTAGTGTTAGTGCCGATATTTCGAAAAAAAAAGAAACTTCGCTCCGGCGAAGGAAAATAAAGTGAGGAAAGCTATACAGAGCGGCACAATTCAGTAGCAGCCAAATCGTTCAATCGTTTATATGCAGTTTCGAGTTAAATGAGTATGTACCAAATACTTTGTGATGTTGCGACATTTACATTTATAGGTGTACATTGGGCAAACGATCTATTTCTGGAGGTCAACAATTGTTCCAGAAATTTTGATTTTACTCACGGGATAATAAGTATCTATGTTTTAAAATGATTAAATAATCACACAAATTATAATATTATTCACTTAAGGCGCAGTTACGAATTATGTATGATTTGTCTCCATTAATTGGTGTTCTAATTTTGAAATAATTGAGTTAAGTAGTTAATTATGCAGTATCATATAAAATCTGAAATTAATTTAAATTCCAAATTTTATTCGCATTATTTCGAAGCGCGTTATTATTATTTTTATGAAGTAGAATTGTATATTAGATCCGCGATGAACGAGAAATAAGCAATTTAGAAAATTCAGGTTGGTCTAATTTAAAACCGTTATGTTTTTGCTGTCGCATATTTTAAAAATCACAGGGATACCGCTAACCAGTGTCCGATAAAAAATGTCACAAAATAATAAAATATAGCAGATAGCCAGAAGTCAGGAATTCCGGTGAATCAAGGACAAGCTTGACAAAAAATATTTTTAAAATTCATTCACATTCCCATGAACAAATCAGGTAAGTACGGCTACCAACTGAGAACATATTATATTTAAGTATGTACACTTTCAGTACTTTGTGGGAAAATATTTTGTACAACATTTAAGTTCAATAAGCCAAGGACCATTCAGTAAATAAAGGAAATTCAATTAAATGTTTTATTTGTCGCCAACGGGATAACGAGTCAGTCAGTCAGCGTGTATGCGACGACTGCTGGACATACCCCTCTCCAATTTTCCCCCAGTCCTCCCGTCCTTCAGCGGTGTGGCACCACTTTTATACGCCGACTTACTTGATGTCTGATATTAAGTAAGTTGTGAGCGCCATTTTGGGCCAATACAGGCCATTTACCATAACTTGGCGGCAAATTAGGTTGCTATTGAGAATATAAGAGAAATGAAATTATATTGATTTTCAGTTGAACACAAAATAAATACATTTATTCAGAAAGTACTTACTTCACGAGATCACGGCAAGGTTCAACAAATGCTAAGATGTACCTAACACAAATAAGCAATATTGTAGGTAAGTAAATGTAATTATTTTATAGTAATTGTAGCGGACAGACATAAATATAAGTATTTCTCGACAGAAATGTTTAAGATAAAGGAGAATTATCATGCAACCGCCTCCGGAGCCGTGGAGACGGAGAGCTGGGCTGTGTCCGGAATCATATTTGCAAAAACTCTTCACCGAAACAATCGCGCGCGGCCAGACCTTCAAGTATGCGGTGTGGCCAGCGCAAAAAACTATTTGGCGGGTAAAATGACAGATTCAACATGGCCGCCGCAAATCCGTGCGCTCGCCGCCCTCATAAAAAATATTACGAGCCGCATAATATCGCCGGGAGTGCACACATAATATTATTACTTCGGGGAACAACGTGACGGCAAAAAAGTTGCGAGATGCAGAAACTTCAACTCATAAAGTGCGGCCCAATATTAATGCGGCCGCGATTTGGCGCTAGTGTCGCAAATTATTATAAATAATTAATGATTTTGACCGCTCTTATGCACGATAAAATGCCATTACGGTTTTCATCGGGTGCTTGCAAAAAATATTGAAAACTGCGCCCGCATTAAACCCGTTTTGCGGCGCAAAAAAATACGTTTAAGAGAGTGGCGCGGGCATCGCTGAAATTCCTCAATGTTTCTTGCCGCAGTTCAGTCATTTGACTCTGAGCCATTATCTCCGGAATTAAGGCGGCAAAAACGCATCGGATTCGATAAAGGTATATGTCGGGAGCGTCTTGAAGGAGAAAATAGCAGAAACTGGACATTTTTTCTCAGATAAATAAGCAGAATATGTAAGAGTGGAACGTGTCGCGCGTCGCAACTCGCAAGGGACCAACGATAAACTTTTATGGTGCAAGACCTCGTTTAAATGGCACCCGGCAGAAGTGAGTGACGACTCGCGGCCAATAATACATATAGATTCCATCATGAAAATTCAGTTGCTTCTTAGTTCTTACCTACTATGTGCCAGTCAAATGTGATGACTGCTTTATGAGTTCTGAACTGCAAGCGCGCTGCTTTGTAATCATTAGTGAGGGTTCTAAGAAAACCACAGACGGCTCAAGAGAGTCACTACAACAAACCTCACAGAAACGCCACGCACCAAGTGCATAACTTATCCATCGTGAAACTAGAAAAGTTTAAAAGTTCTAGTTGAAAAGCGTCGCAGGAGTGAAATTTGTTTTTTCAAAGCAACAGTGGTAAATTGGCGGTAAAAGTTTGGTGTATAAAGATAACTGCTGTTTTCGACTAAATTTCCTCTTGGGCATCGAAATTAAACTGAAAGATATGTATAAATTGTATGAATATATGGTTATACTATGATATGTGTAGATTTCAGTGGTTATCCGTACTTTTATAAGTATTACTATCAGACAAAAAAAAAAATGCCATTGTTTTCAATTACAATATTTTTTTTTGGTTTTTTTTTTTTGTTTTTTTTTTTTATGGAAACTTGACACGGTTGACTACATCACCTACAACATCCGTGATGTCAGCCCATAACACCGGGTGAACTAGGTGCTATGTCAGTGCTTCCCTTCATTTCGCGCCGGCTACACTGAACTGGACGGAAAACACGAACTATTTACATAGCCGTTTCGACCGACGTTTCGCTCAGTGCGGTGGTACCAACCCGGCCGGGATAAACTCTACCACCTAGTAAGGTAAGAAGGAAAGGGACCTACAGTTTAACGTGGTATCCGAACCACGGTCAGCCTCCAACAGTCGGGCGGTCATCCATCCAATAACTGACCGCACCATTATGCTGCCGACCGAGGCTGACGATCCCTTAGTCGACTTTTACGACATGCGACGGGGAGAGATGCAGTGGGACTATTCTTTTTAAGTACCGACCCCACACGGTACATTAATCATATCATCAATAACAACAACAATCAATAACATCAAAGACTTATTCAATAATATTTGATTATTATATACAATATTTGATTCCATGATTTTTAAGTACCAATTATAAAAACAAATCTACTTTAATTATTTATTTACCATAAATTGCGGTTTAGGAGGTCGCACCGTTAAATATAGGTTCACCATCATGATCATCATCAGCCTGTATCGGTCCACTGCTGCACATAGGCCTCTCCCAAGGCACGCCACCACACGCGGTCTTCCGCTTTTCTCATCCATCCACAAATATAGGTTACTAACACAAAACTACCATAGTTCCAAGTTCCATCAACTTTAAAGGTTGGCTTCCAGAAAGTAAAATGACAGATGCGATGCGAGTCCCGCATAATTAAAAGTACAATCTTAGACGCTAAAAAACACATCACAATTAAAATCATGATTTGCATATTCTCATAACTGGTTCCTGTTCAAATAAGCCGGGTCGGTCGGGAAGAATTGAAAGTGATAAAAAACATTGAAAAACGTCTCATGGAATATCGTCAGTTGTAACCGCGTGAATTGTCAAAATCATCTTTGCGTAACGCGCTTATTAAGACGAGTACGAATGTGTGCGTGCTATTATAATATATTTTTTGTATAGTTTCATCCTTGTACTTTACACTACAAATGAAGAGACAGAACTTGCGTAAAAAGCTGACGCAAACAAAGAAAACGAGATTTGAATAGAATGTTTGCTCGGAGTGAGGGCGAGGAAGTGTTGTTTGAAATAGGAACGCGGGTGGAGGGCTGTCTGTCGGTGAACGACGTTGTAAAAGTTCTATGCGATCGTAAATTCTAGGCTTCTGTCTGTGGGTGGGTACCGATGTCTTCCTTCACAGAATAAAGAAAAATCGAATACTCTACTTTACTACTTATCGTTGCCATGGTCACGGATATACCTAGGTGCATGTCTACACGTGCCTGTTTTTTTTTTTTACTAACAGCCTACGCCGTCTGTCTGTCTGTCTGACCTAGTAATGTTTCTTTGGAACCATGATAGCTAGCCGGTTGAAATGTTTATAGAATATTTGTTATTATGGTGGAAATAACAACAAATAATAAAAAATAGAAAAAGTAAATTTTAAGAGGTGATCCCATACAAGAAACGTGTTTTCATTTTTTTTTGTGATGTGTTAACTCGGTGAACCCGGCTCGCACTTGGTCGGTTTCTTCGTACTTCGTCTGAATTTTGAAAGAAAATAATATGTACCTACGTGAAATTTGACTGAAATAGGAAATATTATAATTTGGTAGGAAATTCAATTATAAATAGTTCGCCTTTTTTTTTTTTTTATGGAAACTGACACGGTTGACTACATCACCTACAACACCCGTGATGTCAGCCCATAACACCGGGTGAACTTGGTGCCATGTCAGCTTTCCCTTCGGTCGTGCCGGCTACACTGAACTGGACGGAAAACACAAACTATTTACATAGTCGTTTCGACCGACCTTTCATTCAATGCGGTGGTACCAATCCGGGCGGGTTAAACCCTACCACCTAGTAATATAAGAAGGGAGTCATATCCCTTAGTCGCCTTTTACGACATACACGGGAGAGATGCAGTGGGGCTATTCTTTTAAAGTACCGGCCCCACACAGTACAAAATAAAGTATTCGCCTATAGTAAAATTGTACGCTACTCATACGCGCATTCAAACCAACTAAAACACTTTGTTTTTCTTTTAGTATGCTGTGTCCCTTTGTGTCCACGCATACGCGACTCAAAAAATAAAGACAACTAAAATTATTACAGAGAAAATAATATATTTAGAAATTCTGCACATTTCAATAATGTTTGATTTAGCGCATGTTACGAGCATCCCAATTAAAAGCTTCCTTCCCTTTTATTTGATTTCTTCTTTTTATAGCAAAGCTGTATGAATTTCCACGTTCAGAATACTCGATTTCCCGGTAGTGGAGTTCATACTCCATTCATCATCCGCAATTCTTTATAATGAAGATGTTTTTATTGTTTTTTTTCGCGATGCAGTTGTTTTAGCGCGTTGGGTTGAATAATGCAAACGGAGGGGTTTATGCAGGAGTGCATTTAGGTCTCGGCTATGCGCATAATATTTGTACCTGGCACAATTTAATTCCTTAATAGTTATTGTAATCCAGAAATTATTTGATTTAAATATTGCTCGTTGTGATAAATTAATAATATAAATACTAGAGTATTAATACAACCGAAGGGAATCACTGGCATTGCACCTAGTTCACCCGGTGTTATGCGCTAACATCACGGATGTTGTAGCTGATGAAGCCAACCGTGTCAATTTCCAGAAAAAAAAAGTCGGAACCTCTGCTTTCCGCCGACGACGTACTCGATGTCGTCGTTCCACCTGGAGGAATATTTATAGCTATGTTTTATTTTAATATAATAGTTAAATGTATCGCTTATAGCTATTGTTTGTTAATATAATTTAATAGAAATAAATGGAGATTTTGTCATGTTGTTTGAAGTGCTGGTAATTATAATTGGCTACACACTGTATATCATCGTCCATTCCGACGACACAGTCCAACCGAAATAGCAAGGTTTTTGAATTTCTTTCCAGCAATGAATGGTTTTTGTCGCGCCGCCGCCGCCTCCGCCGCGCCGCTCGCATGCTGCTATGTAAATTGCTTTATTCTGCATAAAACTGTTATGTTTTGCGAAATGTAACTCTTATGTAAATAAGGTTTTGAACCCATTTGTTAAGAGAGTATGAATTTATAAACTCACCTGTGTCGGTCGGACTCGCAATGCAATAAAAAATCTGCCGTTTTGGAAAATTGCCACGTTGGATGAGTTTATCCATTAATATGCGTATATATTCTTATTTAAGTAGAAAAAGACATAACTTTATGTGAAATTATTACAATAATACGAAACGTACTCTACCTGACAAGGAGATAACTTTATGAGAATAACATAGTACTATTTTATATTCATTTCACATGTCATAAAGCATCAAAAGTTATTCTGACAATTATACTGAACAGTATAAATAGGTATTAACTTTATTGAATTAAACATACAGAAATTACATAAACTATAACTACCTATCAAATTAAATAGACAAATAACCACTAAAACTAAAAACTTATAAATTATATATTTCCTCAAGGGGCGTCGTCCCCGGGATGGTTCCCAGGATGGCGGCCGCGTTGCCCCTCTGCATCCCCAGACTAACTCGTTGCCGGAGATAGTATAAATTAAGATCAATTTATTTAAAAACTACTTATATTTAAAAAAAGGAAACTCAATTAAAATAATTTAAAATTTTTTCAATCAATTTTTTTGTTCATCTACAGGTGAACAAAAAATTGTTTCAGCTATAAAAATCACGCGATGAAAATGAATAAAAATAATATGTACTATACAAAAGTCGGTTCAAAAAGGCACAGCACCTTGATTCGTCAGGAAGCCGGTGTAGTGGTGCCTACATTCGATACTGTTTGGTCATATAAGTATTAAGTATTCATGTCAGGTCATATAAAAACGATAAGTAATCGTTTCCTCTAAGCACTCGCACAGGTAGCCGCCAAGTGGCGCACACATGTAACAGCTCCCCGATAACACGTCATAAACGCACTCTAGAAATTTGACAGTTCTATCTAAGTACATCGTTTCTGTCATTTTGGCTATGTCATTTGTCGCAAATAATTTAAATAAAATGGAATGAAAAAGTTTTAACAAATGAATGAAATGAAATAACTGATTATCTGGTTTCAATATAAAAAATTAGGTACCTTAAAATGTTTTTGTACAGAAGAAAAATAAAAATCTTTATAAACAGTGTGAAACTATTTCACTATAAAATATATCTCACACATCAGTCCATGATTCCGACCAACAACGTCAATAATTAACTACTTTACCAATAAATACATCTTAAAAATAAAAAAAAAGTTTAAAATAACATGGACAAAATTTTACTAAGTTAATTTAACGAAATTTTCCATTAAATCGACTTTAATCCTAAATGACATTAAAATAATCAATAAATACTCGAATCAGAATAAATGCGTTATAGTCATCAGTGCATATTATATCGTATACACGTATAAGCGTACTTCAATCAGAATGCCTGCGCGCGCATATGATAGCGTGAGTGATCCAGAGCGCGCGTCACGTGTCGTCGCGTGATACACGTGTGCGCCTGAGTACAGTTTCCACGCAGTTTTCCCACGGTGGCGCGTTGCAGATATGGAGTCCGGCGCGGTATGGCCTCGGTCGGTTTTCACTCGGCCTACCGTTCCGAGCTGTTGCGAAAAAAAAAACATGCCTTTAGACCAAACCGTACGGAGTACTGGGATAGCTGTAAGCTGGGCAAGAAAGTAGATATGATCTTTTAGAAAATATCGCATTTTTGCCGACTTCACTCTAGTTGAAGTCAGGCTTAATAGCAAAACTTATTTTGTCGGTATAGCTCTGCGGCCATCGTCGTAGGTAAACACACCGGGCGCGGTAGAATTGGGCTAGCTGAAAGTGCGACTTTTGAAGCAGGCCGTGGTTCGAATTACGCAAGTAAATCTGTAGGTTTCATCCCTCACCTTAATGGGTGGCATATACCCATCCAAATTAGTAGCACCACACTGAATGAAGATCGGTCCAAACGCCTATGAAAAGCTTTCGTGTTTTCCTCCAGTGCAGTATGTAGTCGGCACGAGAAAAGAGAAGCACTGCCATGGCGCCTAGTTCACCAAAGTGTGATGGGTTTACTTTAGTGACGTAGCCAACAATTTCAAGTTCCATAAAAAATCTATTTTGTTTATTGAAAGCGCGACACGTGGCGCCGAGCCACCCATAAGGTGTCTAACGACGCGACGCCCATGGGCATTCGAACGTATGCGGAGGTTGCAAATGCCATACCGGCCTGACAGGTGCCTATTCACGCCCCTCTTGAAGGACCCGAGACTTCACTTTACTCTATGTTAAACGATAGCCTGATAAAGTCTTTTATCAGTCTTAGGCCCACTTGCACCAACACGAGTTTAGAGTTAAGTAGCGAGTTATGGATTTAAACGCGGTTCCCACAGTCAACGGGTGCTAGCTTAACGAGTTAAACTGGTTTATATCGTTAAATTCGTGTTGGTGCAAGTGGGCCTTAGATAGATATGCCAGATTACATTGATGAAAATCGTATGTAAATTGGTAAAGCAGTTCTCGAGATATAAGCAAGCAGATAAATAGATACACAGGCAGCAGAAATACATGGTTGTGTATAGTTAAGTGCATTGTTGCATTTCTTGTATTTTAATCATACTTTAATCATACATTCTAGACACTGAATAAGTGGTCAGAGTGATTCTAAAAACCATATGGAGGTTTTTTACCCGACTGCGCGACGCAAAGGAGGGTATTGTGTTTTTATATATATATCGAGATGACATAACATGTTCTGTTTCGTAAATCTTTAGGGTGTAACTTCTTCTCAATGTATGATGTATTTATCTTAAAATAATCATAAAACAATCAATATGTATAGCAATTCTTGCGCAATATGAAGGGCCTATAGAAAAAACATCAACGCGCATCAACAAAACGATAGGAAACCTCGTAAATGTTTTTTTTTCTTAAATTTTTTTTAACATTTTAACCATTAACAAATTGAGGATTAATAGTAATTAATTTATAAAATTAAAACTATGAGCAACCTACTAGTACATAATGCTGCTAAACATAATCAAAAATAAAAAAAAGAAATGCAAATTAAGTACAGAAACATAATATTCAAAACAGATTATCCTGTTACGCTTCTTCCTAAGAGAAGTGCCAGACCAATTTCATACCTCATACATACATAGCGTCACGCCTGTTTCCACTGTGGGGTAGGCAGAGACAACGGATCTCCGCGTATCCCAAGATCCTGACTCACCTCTGCCGCCTCTTCCTCTCGCATAATATTTCTCGCTCGTCGGTTAAGGTTATTTGAGACTTTTTGAGTCCGATTTCGTCCGGGTAATATAGCTCATGTAAAAGTGTATTATGTATATTAAAGAGCTTATAAAATTCGCCATTTTCGTGATTTACTGTAGCAGCGTTCGTAAGCTATAATACGTACGGTCCCACCGCCGCCGCCGGCCAACCGAGCAGTACAATATTTCAAACGGAAGCCATTACCGATAAAGTGGAAGACACAATACACGGAGAAATACGTGTCCGTGAAAATATTATGGCGATTCAGGTTACAACAATCACGCCATAATAGACGTTAGGTGCCAGTTTGTAGTAGGCACCTACCTATATATGATTACTTCTTCGTGCTGTGGTCTGCACGCCTATATGGTGCCGCGTTGGTTTAGTTAGAAATCAATGTGTAACTCATAAATATAGTTTTGGTTGTACTTTTTGTATCCGCGTTGTCGTTCGAACGATTATTTATTGGGTTTTAATGTCTCATGTTTATTTATATTCTCGGATAGAAAGCATTAAGGTTTAAGCAACGGTAATGTTTATATTTAGGGTTCTGGTGGCAAAAAATTATGTAAAATGAAAACACTTGTAAGTTTCATAAACTTTCAAAAATGTGGATCCGTCCGATTTGAAACGTTGCATTCTTTATATATATATTAATTTTGTCTTAAAACGACTTTGCTTTATATCTGGATTTCATATATAAACAACCTCACTACGCCCTGAAGAGTAGGTATTGTAAAGCATTTCTGATATGACACCTTCTTCCAGCAGGAACGTCGTAACGAAGTTACAATGACTTAAACGAAGGATACATAAGATACTAGGGGTATCTTACTATGTGGTATACTCAAATTGCAGTCGACTGGGTTGATACCACCGTACTTACTTGACGAAAGATGGCCGCATAGCAGCCTCGGCTGTGCAGGCAATATAGCCAGTAATTCAAAGGGAAATCTCCGGCATGGCACCTTTTCGGAATTGATATCGGCTGGTCCTAGCATTTCCTCTGGCCCCTATGTCTCGACCATCCATATAGAATTGCATAAAAAGACATATCGCACAGAAAGGCCATAGGCACTTCAAATGTGTACCGATTGGGCTAGATGCAACATTATCCGAGTCTCTGCATCCATAACATAGCCTTCGACATGTTAACAGCTTGCAACAGCTTGCAACGTACTGAACCATATAGCCAGCTCGAGAACGTCCTGAAAAGCATTCTCAAGCCGTATGTTCTATTTATTAACTCTGACTACATCGCACATAATGCCTTTACGTCGCTCTTTAGGGCGCCCTTACACTGTTCGAAGAGCATCCGAATGTCGGTCAGAACATTTTCAGTCAACTGGTTGTATTTGTGTAAGGATTTATTGCTTCGTGAATCCTTATAGTTATATAGAAATAGATATAGTATTGTGAAGTTTAATTGTGTAACCTACATTGTTAAGTTATTCCTGTTGTATATCCGTTTAATGTTAAACGGATATACAACAAAAATAAATGTTTTCTTTCTTCCTTAGATATGTATGTACCTTTTCTTTTTTTTTTTTTTTTACCTCTTTTTAGTTTAGTTCAAATTCAAAATTATTTTTATTTCCGAATTAACATTACACGCCTTATAATCACTGCGTTCTGAACTACATAGATCTAACTAGAAGTCTTATTATAATCACTGTGTTCTGAAACGTTCTGAACTACATAGATCTAACTAGAAAGCTTATTAAAGTCTTAGAGGAGCATAATATTATAAAGTAAACAAAGGTATTTTTCTGCGGTTTGCGCGATACTGTTTACATAATGTGATTTGATTTAGACAATATTATTTATTTATGCTGTGCTAAGATACTCATTAATTGTCCATTTTTATGCGCTGTTCGGGCGATTTCTGGCCCTCGAGTAATGGCTGTAAATGTATGTACATTTCCTTTTAGTAATAAATAGTTAGATTATATTATAACTATTACATTCATATTTATGGTTATCCATATGGCATTAAAACTGCACTCGAACATGTCACAATTTGTTCTATCCGGTTCGATTGCACCCATGAAGAAGAACGGGTAAGACAATTCGCAAGGTATATTTGTTTTCATACATAATATTACAAGAATCTTAGTGACTAAGTACATAATAACAACCCTTACAGTCTATCGAAAACACAGATTGATAGCACAATTAACAATTTTAATGAGAGTTCTGACTACAAAGACTTATTAATTAGATATATCAGGTGTAAAGAGCCTTTTTAAAATGTTTATACGTAATTTATATCAACTTATATTCGTTCATTAAACATACTGCAATGTAGCATAATTGTCAAAAAATAAAAATAAATACTAGAAGTATCAAGTCGTCAATGGGTTAATAAAATTGAGGTACTAATCGTACGCAGCTAGTTAATCGTTACCTAATAATTATGCAGTAAGTAGTATGCGACTAGTTTTTACACAATTCGGAGAGACTTGTCGGGTCGAGGAAATGTATAGCCAAACTACGGTGTCGGTAGACCAGCATTACGGAAGGAGCTGAAAAAAAAGGAGGGAAAATAAAAAAAGAGAATGGCGCTCGCAAGTTTAAAAAAGGAAGCACTGGCGGCCATGTTTTATTTTCTTTATCGCTCTTGGTGCTGCAGTTTTTATTACAGCAAGTAGACTCGCCGGAGCCGGCGCGTAATGCATCTTAGGTCGACACGCCCTGTCGATCTATTTGGGAGGAAAATAAATAAATAATTAAAAACATTCGTTGTAACCCTCAACTGGTTAATAATAATTAAAGTTAACATGTTGCAACGCAACGCAACATGTTAAGTAGTTAGTTATTAGGTCATTGATGTATCTTTTATAATGTAAGTACTGAATAAATAATTTGGAATTTGGAATTTGGAAAGACACGACGAGGAAGAACAGTAACCGAAATTCAACTTCATTAGACAACATTTACATAATGTATTATGATATATTTTTTTATTAACAACATTAACACATTTATTAACGCAAACAAAATGAGAACAAAACACACGCAAAATGAGGCGTGTTATACAAAAGTTTGACGGCTACGTCTGTCTCTTTTTGTGTCTGTCTGTGGCATCGTAGCTCTGAAACGTATGGACCGATTAGGATTATTAGAAAGCTGTTTTGGTTTGGTTTGTAATCAAATAATGAAAAAATTACTCAAAATAGTACTACTCCCCTTGGCTCCCAGGCCCTTTTAGCGGCGCTCAAAAACGCAAAATTTTGGCGCGCGCGCTCCCGCACAAATTCGAATATCCCGCCTCAATCGATCGATCCATCAATACTCGTTTTTCTGTCTTATTTGTACAGTGTACTGAAATTACGCGTTCAGTGATACCAAACTCTTCAGGATTCACTTATTTAGAAGCACAGACCGATTTTTTTAACTCCAGGCAAAACAAAACACACTCGACATTTTTTTTTTGAATTTTTCTGACCAAAACTGTACAATTTCGTCTTACATGTCGGATACCGAAATAAGCGCATTGAAACGAACTATCGAATACCGAACTACGTTTACGGGTACAATCTTTGTCTATTCCAGGGTCAGTGGAAATGTCAGCTGCCAAAAGTGACATTTTATTTTCTGTCAACTTCATTATTTATTTTCTGTGTGAAGGTTATTGTGTGCCCAGTCGTGTCTGAGAATAGTTATTAGTAAGTTTAACCAAGAAATGATACCAGTATTGAGTGTTTTGGTGGAAAATTGGTAGAATTAGATAATGAATTAAAACTAGCGGCGCGCAAAAGGCGCGCAATAAGTGGAGCGCGCGCTCCACTTGGGAGCCATGGGTAGGCGACGAAAACTGGAGCGCGCGCTCCACTTGGGACTCGAAGGGGAAACAACTTGAAATAAAAGTTAAATTACAAATTTAAAAAAACCCCGACACACCAACCACCATTAAAAAAAATTCCGTTTAGTTACTTAAAGATGTCGGGGGACCGCCAAGTAAATAAAATCGTCCACCGAACCGCGCAGCGCTGAGTTTTATTTATTTATAGGTACGCAATATGCATTTATGACAATTAAATATGTTAACATTGTGTGTTATTTATAGCAAAATAAATATCTGTATTAAATCGTATTTTTCCGTAATCGTGTTAGCAAGAGGACTAAGAAGACGATCTCTATTTTCGACAATTACCTAATTTGTCTGTCGACCTACACAACGGTTGACCTAGTGTGATCCCGTCGGGCCACAGCGCTGAGTATGAGTAGTTTTTGCGAATAGTTCTGTAGCCACGTACTTACTTTCAACATTGGATATGTATTTTCAGTGCAGTGTAAAAACCCACTAGTTTCTTAAATGCTCTCGCTCGGGGTTGTTGCAGATGTGTTTCTGTGCACATACGTACGAGCACCTTCACGACATTCATTGTTATGGCTGCGGACAAAATTATCTGTACAAAATGTTTGCAGAACTCAAACCGATCAAATATAGATTTTTATAACATATATTTAGTACACAATTAATTAAAAAAAAAAACACATATTTTATATCTTATATGTATTTAGACTTTTATTAGTCGTCGTCAGAGAACAAAATTTTAATATTTATTCAAGTTTAATATGTCAAATGATGATGACGAATGATAGATGGCGTTGTCATGGGTTTGAATTTTTCGAATGTATCTATGGTTTAATGGATATGATGTGCGCCGAGGTTCCAGATGTATGATGGATGATTCCCAGGTTCTTAGATCAATTTTTCTGAGCGGTCGGTGGGCTAAATGACGTCTTTTATAAAACAATCTTAGGATTCGTGTTCTACATACACGTCTCTCTTTCTACATCACCGTTTTCATCGTTATTTTCACAGATTCCAACTAGATTCTTATTAGATCAGTTTATGTGCGCTTGTCAAAACTTGTAGTTGAGTGTACAGAGGCATTTAATGGAGTAGGGACTATACGCACAAAATTAATATGAGTATAGTTCCCGGCAGCAAATACTGAGTGTCGAGCCTTAGAAACCCTGTGCCCGACGTGCGAGTTCGTGCGACAGGGACGGAGCTCTACAACCGGATTATCTCTTTCTAAAACTCGCCAAGCATTATTTGCTGCCGGGAACTGTACGTACATGATATTTTATTTGACGAAAAAACACTGTAAATTTGTTCGTTAAATATTTTTCTAGGATAATATGATGTGATGATCACGATAAAACTCTTTCGATGAACTTTTTCTAAAAAATATTCTAGGGTAAATACAAAATGAAACGAAGCCAGGCGCGTTTATAGGATGTCTCGCTTAGGGTGGAAAAGCGAAGGGAAGCAAATCTTGCGAAGGGGATTTTCTTAGAGATGGAGGTGGTGGAACCCTGTGCTGACTTCGAGTATAGTAATAATAATAGTTTTTTTCTATATTTTATTCTTTTTGTATGAATTTTTCATATATTTTTTTTTTTTTTTATGTAAACCAACATGGGTGGCTGTTTCGAGAGACCAATGGTACAGTCAACAGAGCCAAAAACCCCTCTTCTCGCGAAACCACGCTCAGTAAGGCGCCATGCCAGCAGATTTGCGGACTGTGCTAGGCTGTCTAGCCCGTTGATGCGACGTTTGAAGACACCCAGGTTAAAGGATTCGGGAAACACACTCGCCGGGAGACAGTTCCACACCCTAGCGGTGCGACAAAGAAACGATTTTGAGAACCGATGGGTTTTCAAAAGCCCAATGTCAACAACAAAAGGATGCTCAGTTTCTCTGCGGCGAGTGCTGCGAAGATAGGTTGGATGGCAAGGAATAAGGGAAGCAAGTTCCTCCCAGCAGCGTCCATGATAGTACCTGTAGAACAGACTGAGTGACCCTACAAATCGTCTGTGACTGAGAGACTCCAGATCATCAGTCAGTTTCGGGTCTCCCACCAGACGGACGGCTCGGCGCTGTATCGAATCCAAGGACGCCAACAGATACTGGGGGCTGCCTTCCCAAATGTGGCTACAGTATTCCATCACCGGCCTAATCTGTGATTTGTACAACATGAGTAGTTGTGCCGGTGAGAAGAACCTCCTATTTCGGTATAGGATCCCCAGTTTTTTTGATGCGGTTTTGGCCTTCGACTCGATAAACTGCCGAAAGCCCACGTCCTTGAAAATGTTGCACCCCAGTAGGTCTAGGTGCTCCGAGACAGGAACGACACTGCCTTGGAAACTTGCAAGGAAAGGGAACGGGTCGACCTTAGCAGAGAATACACAGCATTGCGTTTTGCGAACGTTGAAGGCAACAAGGTACGCTAGTAATATATATTCGGTGACTTGGGGCAACGAGAACCTTGTCACCGAATAGGTTCTCGTTGCCCCAAGTGGCAACAATAATTAAAATTATTATATCGAATTAATATAAATAGGTATGTAGCTACATACTCGAAAGCGCGACATGTGGCGCCGAGCCACCCATAAGCATGCAAATGCCATGCCGGCCGGACAGGTGCGTATTTACGCCCCTCTTGAAGGACCCGAGACTGTACTTGGGGGGAAATATATGGACAGGGCGAGCGTTCCAGAGTTTACCGGTTCTGTAGAGGAAAGATCTGCAGAACCGGTTAGTACGCGACCGAGGTAAGTCCAGCGTGTAGGGATGCATACCCTGCCCGGTGCGCGTGGTGCAGAGGTGGAAAGGGGACGGTGGGATAGCGTTAAACAGCTCCTCCGAGCACTCCCCATGGAATAAGCGATAGAACACACTTAGAGAGCCGACATCCCTGCGAAGTTGCAGTGATTCCAGATCGCGGAACACTTCGGGGTCACCCACTAATCACACGGCTCTACGCTGGATCGAGTCCGAGGAATTTCAGTTATACCGCGTAACCGAATACATTGCTGTAATGTGTAGCGGTAAAAGCCTAAACGGACATAAATAAAAAAGAAATGTGAATGAAAATATCAATGTAGGTACTTTACAAATATAATAACTATATATTATATTTGTAGACATTTTATAGAATTTATTGAAAAATTTAACGCTATGTTATTCAGATTTTTTTATAGATTCAGAATATTTTTTTTTCAATGTTTAAATTTTTTTTTAGAAATCTCATCGGGTTTCCGATTTACATTCAAATGTAGAAATTGTAACGGCAATTCTTAGTAAAATACACTAAAAATGTAACTCCTCTTTTCGGCATATAAACGATGTCGGCACTTTGGTGCCCTCATCGAGGCGAGGGGCTTGTGCCCCTTATGGAAAAGACTCCCCTACCTATATTATATTTACCTAACTATGCAATTGTACATAACGACAAGAATTTATTGATAATTTAGAGAGGAGGAAACACGGACCACCACGTTTCGCAAAATATTAGAACAAGATATATAACTAACGAGCAGCAAGTAAAGATTTTAAAGATACCTACTGCACGACTGCGGAAGGACCGTGCCAAGGTGAGACGTGGCCTTTCGCACTTTAGCACTGCATCTTGTCCTTATCGCTTAGTCGCCTTTTACGACATGCACGGGGAGTGATGCAGTGGGCAGGCTGTCGTCGCAGTACCGCGAGTCCTGAGGTGTCACCAGAGTGTGGGACGAAACGTCGACCAAAGTGAGTTGCTTTCAGTTATACCTCGTAACCGAAAACATTGCTATATTTTCTTTTTTACTTTCTAAAAGATACCCCAAATGTGCCCAAGAGCCCCCTAACGCCTAAGACAGCTCTTATACGTAATGTACGTATCGAGGTTTCTATCTCCGTGCATAGCTGCTCACGAAGATTATGATGACTTCTTGCGCTTACCGCAATACGGTCGCATAAGAGGAAGTTCTCTAGAGACGGTCGGCAAAAACGCCGCTTCTTTGACACGAAGAGTCGGCAAAAAAGTCGCCATTAGAATGTGTGAAATCTCAAGCGAGAAAAAAAACAGAGTTGAACTGTTGCTGCCATTGTTATATTATGCGGAAAATTGTGTACAACTTTTTGTTTGTCTACAGTACGGTTGAGTTCAAAAGTGCATTGCTAACTTTAGAACTTTGCCAGAATAACTAACTTCCATTGCGCCTATGTGGTTGCTCTGCACGCGGTAAGTTGGCGGTTGTGACCAGAGTTCTATATAGGTGTGGTTGGAAATGCAATTATGAACCTGAGTTTATACACCAAACATTCTTATTGTCAAGTCTGGAATTGCTATGTATTAGTTATCCCAATTTATTATTAAATTGATTTTGCTAATTATCTAAGGCATTTATTATTTCCTACGTCTATTTGGTTGTTTATTTAACATATTTTAGCTGGTTTTTATATTCAGCAAATCTATTAACTTAGCAAAAATTAAGGAATAAAAAGTTTTACTCACTGGTCCCGTTCACATTTCTTCCGATTATTTTGTTGGATCCGTTGAGGTGAGCGGGGGGCGGTGCGGGTGCAGGGGCGGGGGGCGCCGTACTCCGTCCCGCTTCCTCGCCCGAGCTCTCCATATCGCCCCTCCCACTCGCACACATCAACCGAATCTACGCGCGCCAAAATTTAAACTTTCAAACACGGCCGCGCCTCATGGCCGCGGCGAGCTTTCGATAAGTTCGTTTTTTAAATATTCCATGAATTCAAGTTCCTCACTCATGATGTCACAAAGTCCCAAAAATATTTCATACTATATGAAAGAGCGTACAAGTAAATTTTTCTTTAGAAATAAAAAGAAAATCGGAAATGACGTCACTCCGCGCGTTCGTCCGTCCGGAAATGCAACGGTGGCCTCGCGGGAACGTGCGCGGTGCGACTGACTGTGGTTTTTAACCTGCGATGCAGCCCGCGCGTAGCGTGGAGACTCCGCCCCACACAACCCTTCCGACCCCACGTTCGTGACCCTACAGGGCTCCCCCGCCTCCCCGCTTCACTCACCCTCCTTACCCGCGCGGGTAAGGAGCCCCAATTTTTATATTAATAGAACTGGATTTTATTATGTACGATTCGGTAGGTAGAAAGAGGGTACGGTGGGTTAAAAAAGTTATAACTAGCTGTTTAGTTTCTATCTTATTTTAGTTTCAGAAATGGTTGGGTAATTACTAATTAGTAAGATGGAGTACATTTTTATTTATGGAAACTTGGCACCGTTGGCAACATGACCTACTAGACATCCGTGATGTAAGTCCATAACATCTTAGTGAACTAGGTGCAATGCCAGTGCTTCCCTTCAGTCGTGCCGGCTAAACTGAACTGGAAGGAAAACACGAACTATTTACATAGTAGGGTCGTTCTTCTTTTTTAGGTACAATGAATCGAAGTTTTCCGTTTTTTGGGTTTTTGAACAATCGATAATTGTAATTTCAGTGTACGATTTAAAAAAAATTGCATTTGTTTTTTTATTAGAACTAATTAGAGTTTCCTTTACGGCCAATACTGTTTTTTTTAATTGTGTTTTTTTTTTAAATAATGTGACAGAGTGGTCTTTTTCATCTCAGCCCATATTTTGGCTTATCACTCTGTCACGGCATTCTAAGAAAAACAAACGTTTGAAAAAAATGCTGGTTAGAGAAACTGAAAGATTGCATAATATTAACAGATAGAAAAATATGGACGATTATTCGAACATTATAAAACCGAATATCAATTCTCTAATGAGATGCCATATTAGACGAAGGACAGGCTATTGTAGCTAAAAAAGAAGAACGACCCAGTAGTCTTTTCAACCGATCTTTCATTCAGTGGGGTGGTGCCAGCCTGGGTGGGTTACACCCTACTACCTAGTAAGGTAAAAGGGATCTACAGTTTTACGAGGAATCCGAACCACGGTCAACCTCCAACGGTCGAGCGGTCACTCATCCAATTACTGAGCGCGCCCAGGTGTGCTTATGATCACGACCGACCTCACCAATGAAGTTTAAACGAATATAATACTTATTTGTGTTTGTGTGTATTTTAAAATGAATAAAATACGAAAAAGAATGGCCTGAAACGGATGCACTTATATAACCGACAACTGTTTGTGCGACTTCGGAAATAGATATAATTCTATAATTTTTTTTATACAAAATTCAATTTATATTAAATTAAAAATATTTAGATTAAAATGGCTCAGTTTTTTGTATAACGGTTCAGAAAATCTTCTTCTGAACGTGATTCATGGACAAGAAATAAGGATACGAACACTTAGTTTTTGGTGCTCTTAAACATAATAAACTCTATAAAATGCATTCTGTTAAACTGTACTTTGCGTTGTTCAACCTACATACGAATAAAATATAATTATGCACATAGACACAGAAGTCTGTTGAATGTTTTGCCTGAGTACTAAAAAGTCGAGTAATGTTTTACGTACGCACAGAGACTTGCGAGTTCGTGCGACAGAGACGACGCTCTACAACCGTATTGTCTCGTTCTAAAGCTCGATGGTCATTAAATTACTGCCAGTACTAATAAGTCCGTCTTTAACACTGTATTTTTTTTTTATGGAAACTGACACAGTTAGCTACCTCACCTACAACACCCGTGATGTCAGCCCATAACACCGGGTGAACTAGGTGCCACGACGTGCGCACGAAGCGCAGCTCTGTGCCACGTCAGTGCTTCCCTTCGGTCGTGCAGGCTACACTGAACTGGACGGAAAACACAAACTATTTACATAGCCGTTTCGACCGACCTTTCATTCAGTGCGGTGGTACCAACCCGGGCGGCTTTAAACCCTACCACCTAGTAATATAAGAAGGGAGTCCTATCACTTAGTCGCCTCTTACGACATACACGGGGAGAGATGCATTGGGGCTATTCTTTTAAAGTACCGGCCCCAAACGGTACTACATGTAGGTTCTTTCGCAAACAACTATTTCGGCTTGCCCCCAGCATATTTCCCGACTACTCCCGTCCCGGACCAGCAAGATAGTCTAATTCCCTTCCCGGTAACGTTTATCCCAGAAAAAAATAACCCGTAGCACGGGGAGACGGCCATATTTGCATACCTAATCGAGAAAACGCGCAAAAAATGGCGGCAATTGGGAACGTCGAAACGGCGAGAACGAAAGGGGTTCGTCGAGTAGGGTTCCGGTGGCGATTTTATGATATGGTTTGGGCATCGGCCTCTCATGCGAGAGGTCCGAGGTTCGAATCCAGTCGGCGTGTACCAATGAGTTTTTTCTGACGAAAAAAATTACGTGCATACCTACACCTGCTGCTTCACCGTTTGGAGCCGTTGTAAAACTGTATTGGTCCCTTCCCTTGCCCCTTACTAGGTGGTAGGCTCAAATTGTATCCGACTAGGTTGATAACACCGTACTGGATGTAAGATAGCCGCATAGCAAGTTGCTATGCGGCATTCAGCAGCAACCGAGGTTGCTATTAGCAACCTCGGTTGTGTTCTCCTCTAGTCCAGTATAGCCAGAAATCCAGGGAAGTCTCCGGTATGGCACCTACCTTCTCGGAGGTGATATTAGCTGGTCGGAGCATGCGCTTTGGCCTCTTCGACTCAGCCACGCATACCGGATTACATAAAAAAAAATTAAGATAATTAAAAATATTGTATATGGAACCTAACACGGTTGTCAACATCACCTACTACACCTTGGTGAACTTGGTACCACGTCAGATCTTCCCTTTGGTCGTGCCGGCTACACTCAACTGAACGGAAAACACAAACTATTTACATAGCCGCTTTGATATGCGCTTTACGATCTATCCTTGTTGTTTTTAGACTTCCGTACCAGTACGGAAGCCTATTACTATTCCTTTGCCGTCCGTCTGTCTGTCCGTTCGACCGACCTTTAAATTATAGCTACGTGTTATTATGGCGGATATCTTAACAAAATAATAAAAAGAAAATGTCAACAAGAGGGGGAAAAGAAAAGTTTTTTTTCAAGGTATTTTGTTTTTTTTTCTATCGCAAAATGGGTAATGCATACAAGCGTCAAACTTGGTGAGATTTATAGTGCAAACTCTCATGTAAAACAACAAATAATAAAAATCTGTTAAGTGCGAGTTTTTCTCGCGCACGGAGGTTTCCGTATCTATCCGCTATCAATAACCGCTCAATCGGAGAGAAGCCTCAATAAGGTCGATCGCAATTTACGGCGCGGTGGGGAAATGACAGCACCTCAAATTGCAATGTATAAAATCCTGTGGCGCCATCTATTATTCAACAGTGTGACTAATCTATTTTATTTTACGTTTCTTGTTTGGGAGCCTGCCTTAATTTTTAACATTTTCTTATTTTTCTTATTTTTTGTTATATCCGCCATAGTAACGCATATTCTGTGAAAGTTTCAACGGCCTACCTATTACGGCTCAAGAGATACAGCCCTCGGACAGACGGACGGACGGACGGACGGCGGCGGAGGCTTAGCAATAGGCTTCCGTACGGGATACGGAAACCTAAAAACTAACCTATTACGCGATGGTACGGAAACCTCTGTGCGCGAGTCCGACTCGCACTTCGCCGTTTTTTTATAATGATTATTAATCTTCGGTGTATCTGTAGAGCTTAGAGGGACGTATGTGAGGAGCATGGGTCTCTGGAACGCACCTCCCTAGAGCGTAGTATGCAAGCCCCTTACCTCCCGCACCCCTATAAGTTATAAGTTAAGTTCCCGCGATATAAGTTATATATAACGAATGCACTGGTGAAGTCCCTCTCTGTTTTATCACTATGAAATAGATAAGGATGGTTGGCGGGTCTTCACTGGATCCCTGCTGTACTCGTAGGTCTCTAGAATGCGGCAAGAAAAGGCAAGCCGCAAAAAGGCAAGTGCAGACAGTCGACTGTCGCTATTGATTGTTAAGCAACGCTGGGCCGCACGGACTGGTATTTGATCAATCTAGCCGGTCATAAGTCGATTTTGTAAAACTAACTCGACATAGAAAAAAATAGCTGCCTCGGAAAGTTGAGTAGTCAGCCGACACTCGCCTACCCTTACCTTGCCCCTCCGCCGTCGCCCGCCTGTATCCGATCAGCCCGAACTTGATGATCGCCGTGCGCGCAAATATTGTTTCTCGATGATTTTCACGCATACGTACTTTCGAGTGCTTAAATTTAATTTATCAGTCATTGCTGAAAGTGAATCGCTATGGATTGTGTTGAAGCGGGTAATTGTCCATTTGTTTTCAATGTTATGCTTTGTAACTGTTATATTTTCTATTTTAGTTAAATATTTTTGCAGAGTGTGTATTTGAGTTAGATTTTAAAGCCAATTTATACAAACTCGAAGGTATTTGTTGTACTTCAGGGTTCGTCCCGGCAACATTTTATACTAGAAAATAAAGATGGCGGTTTATACTAAAGGATGTTGTAAGAAACCGCTGCGGATTCGTGCGGATTGTGAATCCGCAGCTAAAAACAAAAGGGTCAGGGAATCAAAATTAGCAAATGAAAATTCGCACATCCTACAACACCTTGATGAAGCGGAAAGGTCCTCAGATGAATCAAAACAGTCTTCGGATCAAGGCCACTCTGGTGAAGAGCTGTGACACCCTACATACATATACTACACACATACACAGGTATATTTCGAATAATTATATTGTTTGTAAGAATATTTTACCAATGCCTATTTTCTTTGTATTATATTTCATATTATTTTCTTTACCAATTTTTTTTATAATTATTTTAACACCAGCCCATAATTGAAAAACACATTCTGTAATAGTTTAACTGCATAAATAATATTGGCCACCTAGATCGATCAAATACCCCTTAGTGGGCCGGTCAGTCCTTGGATGGGTGACCGCTCGACCGTTGGAGGCTGACCGTGGTTCGGATCCCACGTAAAGCTGTAAGTCCCTTCCCTTCTTACTTTACTGGGTGGTAGGGTTCAACCCGCCCGGATTGGTACCACCGCACTGAATGAAACGTCGGTCGAAACGGCTATGTAAATGCGAGTAGTTTGTGTTTTCCGTCTAGTTCAGTGTAGCCGGCACGACCGAAGGGAAGCACTGACATGGCACCTAGTTCACCCGTTGTTATGGGCCGACATCACGGATGTTGTAGGTGATGTAGCCAACCGTGTCAGCTTAAAAAAAACCGGCACATACAGAATAAAAAAATTTTTTTTGATATCCTTTAGCAACCCTTTCTACTGCCGCCGAGTGCACAATACTCCGCGTTTTTTTTACGTTTTCGGGCCCCTCTTGGAAACGATACGCGAAGTTCAGTCCTGTCACTATAATTATATCCAAGTTTTATGAACACGAGAGGGCTTAGGCAGACTTCGTTTCCTTTTTGTGGATGCCGAGCAAGTTTGCCTCTTTTTAAGCGGGACTTACCGTTTTGGATGTAGCTGTTTTAAATTTCTATATAATATTTGAATATAATATATTAGGTGCATTGTGTACACTATATTTTCATTAAAACTGTTTTTTATTGGTACCAAAGTTACCCCCCATATTAATATAAAATAAATGTTTGTCTAGTTAACGAGCGATATATGTGCGCGTCATCATGCCAAATTTCATGTTTCTATGTTACTTAGTTTTCGAGAAAAACCTCTGTGACAGACGGATAGACAAGGGAGTGCTCTTATAAGAGTGTCGTTTTTACCTTTTAAGGTACGGAACCCTAAAAATGGACAATAGAAAGGTATGACTTGAATTGCATTAATATCTTTAATTTTTCATGACAAAGGTGTCCTTGCCCTAAAGTTGTAGGATTTCTGAAGGAAGAATCTTTCAATTTAAAATTGTACCAGAGTATACTATAAAGGTACACCTGTTATAACCTATGTATAAATTGACAACTCATTTTTTTTGTTTTAAATTTTTTTAAAACATTGACTTTCAGTAACATACGACTAAGCCTGGCTTACTCTTTATTTGTGTTTGCATTTCTTCGAAAATCATTCGTGGGCAATACAGATTGCACTTGCAATTTATAACTCGAAGTATCTACTCAAAGTATTCCACTCAATCAGACCCAAATCATGGCAAGGGACTTGCTTAAAATATTGGCAATATCGGTATCTAAAATTAGCCTAATTTATATATTATCATTATATATTACATAGCGTGACGTTATGTGTGTGTATGTATGTATGAACTTATAGCACAACACCGATTACTCTGCTCACCCTGATTGTCGGGATACAAAAGCGTGAGTTATGTATGTATGTATGTATATTACATAAAATCAATTTCAATTTTCCAATTGTCACAATTAAAAATAATTAAAATAATTAACAGTTAAAGTCTTAGATTAAAGTCCATAAAATTCATTAAAATCATCATCGCAATCATTTAGGTGCCTATAGTGCTAATTCTATAGACATAATTCCATTTCAGAAGATTTTCTAATACCTACTCTATGTAAATAATAGTGTGGAACTGGATTTCCACACTAGGCTGGGTCATGAAGCTCATTGTACATCAACTTAGCAGTGGAGCAACACCTTTTGTGCAGGTTATTAAAAAGTTTACTCGAATCTCCTTCGCAACGATAGTGAGCCGCTGCAACGAACAATAGTTCGTTGCAGCGGCTCACTATTCGAAACCGCGACAATTTACGTCATAAAATTATGTTTTAGTTAATGCGCGCACAGAAAGCGCGTGTTTTACTCATCAAGTTCCCGCCATCTCGCGCGATTCGCTTTTTGTTTGCAGCCAGCGAGATCCGCGCGCATGCGTCCCGCCGTGCTCCTCCCCCCGCGCCGCCCGCGCCACCCGGAGGCGGAGAGAGGAAGACGCAGCGTAAAAAATCAAGTCAAGTGCGAATTTAACTCGCGCACGGAGGGTTCCGTAGATCCGCTATACCATAGTTAATTGACTTATTTATATACGTATTACTAACAAGGTTTTCTGTTCCAGTTTACTATAGGTATCTATCTATAACCACGAACACAGCGATGAAATTAAATAGGACGAAACACTGGTATGGTAACTAGTTCCAACAGAAAATTATGTAATGGGCTGACATCACGATCTAACAAGTGATGTACAGTTCCCGCCAGCAAATAATGAGTGTCGAGTTTTAGAAAGAGACCATCCGGTTGTAGAGCGCCGTCCCTGTCGGACGAACTCGCACGTCTCTGTGCGACAGGGACGACGCTCTACAACCGGATTGTCTCTTTCTAAAGCTCGACACTCATTATTTGCTGCCGGGAACTGTACCATGTGTATACTGCCCGGCACGTAACTTGGCCTCTGTGCGAGCGGGACAGCGTTATACCAACGATCGCATGCGTATAACGCCGTCCCTCTGGCACAGAGACCAAGTTACGTGCCGTCTATTCTACATAAAAAACTAACTTTCCCGCACGGAGCCCTTAGCCCTTTCAAATATTAACAATCTTCGACGCCGACTAAACGGCGAGCAAAAACACTTCGATTAATTTAATGCGAGTTCTCCTCTTGAAAATGATTGCGCGAAACTGGTCTTTAATTTAGCAAAGAAAAGCGCGCCCACATTCGCGGCGACAAGAAACTTGGGAGGATGTTGTTTCTTGCACACTGCATGGCGTTGCAATTACACTCTGCAGCACGTAGTACTGAGAAAGTTGTAAGTACCGGTGGGTCACTGCAACCGGGGGAAAAAATAAAATTAATAATAACAGTTGCGAAAAATTATAGGAACGGTGGTTTTGTCCAGTTCAGTGTAGCCGGCACGACCGAAGGGAAGCACTGACGTGGCACCAAGTTCACCCGGTGTTATGGGCTGACATCACGGATGTTGTAGGTGATGTAGCCAACCGTGTCAGTTTCCATAAAAAAAAAACCTGTACATAAAGAGTTCTCAGTCTGAGCTCGGCAAAAACTCGGAGAGCGTTTTTTTTCGAACGCTTCAGTATAGTCTTTCTTTTTCGCTGTGTGTGAGGGTGAATTCGTCCAGGGCTACGCGAGTGCTTGAGGGCTCAAAAGACGCATTTCGGCTAGGGATAGAGATTTTTTTCCGAAAAAGTAAAAAAAAAATTTTAATGCAAAAATCAGAAAAATTCAATTTTTTTTTAACTAAATCTCTTATATCTCAAAAACTAAATGTGATATCGGAAAATTAAAAAAACCTGTTTAGATTTCGACTTTGGCTACAAAAAAACCGGCCAAGTGCGAGTCGAACTCGCGCACAGAGGGTTCCTTATCACCATGTCATGGTTAGCGCCACTCACGCCATATATGGCGTGTTATGAAATGCTTCATGTTAGTTAAATGTCATGATTAGTTAAAATGCTTCACACTACTATTCGGTAGATGGCGCGCGCGCATAGGTACACTTTTTGGTTTCTTCTATGGGAACCCCCGTGATTTTTTTACTTTTTCTTATTTTGATTATTTGTTGTTCTATCGGCCATAATAAATAACACATATTCTGTGAAAATTTCAACGGGCTACCTATTACGGTTCAAGAGATACAGCCCTCGGACAGACAGACAGACAGACGGACAGACAGACAGACGGACGGACGGACAGACAGACAGATGGCGTAGGCTTAGTAATAGGGTTCCGTACCGGATACGGAACCCTAAAAAAGCATTCGTCTGTCGATGATGGTTCGTGCTGTAGGGGTCCTTCAAATGTTTCCCATTTTCGCTGAGAGTGTGAAATCGACTTTTGGAAGTGCAACAGCGTAGAGAGCGAGGAGGAATATCCGGAATTTATGAAATAAATTGTGAAAAATCAAATCACGGCTCTGCAGACCCTCGGGTGACTTTGTTAGTTTGTTAGTTGGGTTCTGATGATGGAGCCGGAAGGAATCCATAGGAACTCCTAAACAACATACTCACATGATAAGCCCATCGTGTTTGGGCTCGTTGGATTTGTCTTCGCAAGTACTCTTGCCATATATGATTTCCAGGGTCCTGATGATGGAGCCGGAATGAAGCCATAGGAACTCCTAAACTACACATGATAAATCCACCATGTTTGGGCTGGTTGGATTTGTCTTCGCAAGTACTCCAGTCATATATGATTTCCAGGGTCCTGGTGATAGAGAAGCCATAGTAATATATGTTTTATTTATATTTGATATTTATTAATTTGTTACCTACTTTAGTTAGACATAATGTCAAGCTTATCTCTTTTTCTCTTTATATTTTAGTTTAGATTTTTTAAGCTGCTTGTGTTTTTGAAAAATAATAAAAAATATATAAATGTAATATTTCTTTTTATTTTCTTGAGTTCATTTTCAATGTACCTCGAAGGTAGTGTAATGCACGAGATCTGTTAATTTTTTTTTTATGGAAATTGACACGGTTGGCTACATCACCTACAACATCCGTGATGTCAGCCCATATCACCGGGTGAACTAGGTGCCATGTCAGTTCTTCCCTTCAATTCATGTCCGCTACACTGAACTTGACGGAAAACACGAACTATTTACATAGGTAGCCCTTTCGACCGACGTTTCACGCAGTGCGGTGGTGCCAATCCGGCCGGGATAAACCCTACCACCTAGTGAGGTAAGAAGGGAAGGGACCTACAGCTTAACGTTAATAAAATCCGAACCACGGTCAGCCTGCAACGGTCGAGCGGTCCCGCGCTCAGCGTTGCTTAACAACAGTCGACCGACCGCACCACTTATCTACCGAGGCTGAAATGTTGTGGTAGGTGTAGCTCATTCTGCGTCATGCAAGTAATCTGTGGCCATGTTACTCTTGAATTATTGCGATCGAGCTTCGCTCGGCGTCTGTACCTATCTAGATGAACTTGAAAAAAATTACATTATCTAAATAGAACATTTCATCCAAATCGTTATCGCCGTTTCCGAGAAACCAATTTTATAAATACACAAGTTTAGCTCACTAAAAGTAATAGAATTTTTCTCGGTTATTTATTACTTAAAATAAAAACAATATAATACAATATACACCCGACTACTGAACTTTCTATTGTTCTTCATGATCACTATCAATACCTAGGTACCTAGTTTTATTTCTCCTATTTATTAAAGTCGAGAATTATATTTTTTTATTTTAGTGCTAGACCCTAAAGGGCCCTTTGATGAACAGTTGAACGTATTATTTGTCTGGCACTCATAAACTGTAAGTTTTTCATGTAGTTCCATTCGAAAGGTTTCAAATACTTTCGATCAAAGGATACTAAAAAGGATCAAAGGATCTATTTATAATGTATATCTATATGTTATACAATTATTCCGTTCTATAATTACTATCATAAAATCCCCTATAAGTAATAACAATATTTCGTGTGCACGAAATATTTTTCCATCTAGCGACGAGTAGGAGAACATATTTTAAATGTGGCAACTAAATTAGTTCGCCGGAATGCCGCTATGAGCGGGCGACAGACAAAATTGTTTCTCGCCATACTGTCGCCTGCTAGGAAAATAAATGAAGATACGATTACACTCTACAATTTTATGCAGCAAACTGTATTTCAACTAAAACTGTGTAAATGTGACCCGAGAAAATGTGGTACCTACCCTTTGTCAGAGAGTGTGTGTGTGCGTTGTTCATGTACACCGATAACTTATTTTAAAGCGTTTTACGATTGAAAACGTACGTAGAAAAAACAGTTACTGCGCACCCACACACATATGTTTCCGTGTCCCCACATTTGGGGAGAGCGATAAATTTGTGTCTGCGGATGAAATGTCCCTAATCCAATGACAAAAAGTCTAGCCTGGCTTGTCTCTATCTAAAGCCGCGTCCCCTGCGAATGTTTTTTTCGAAACTTTTTTGTTTCATGTTTTTTCGAAACAATTAACAAAAAACATGAAACAAAAACATTATTTCTTTATGGGTTTCATACAAAATGTGGATGGCCTCGCCCCAATGTTTCGATGTTTCTGTGTAATGTTTCGTAAAAAAACATTCGCAGGAGACGCGGCTACACAGAAACATCGAAACATTGGGGCGTGGCCATCCACATTAGTATGGAAACCATAGAGAAATAATGTTTTTTTTTCATGTTTCTTGTGTAATGTTTCGAAAAAACATGCGCAGGAGACTCGGCTTCACAAACTATTTACCCTTGTGTGAAAATTTTACTCTAGCCAGCCGGACTAACTCCACTCCAGCTAACTTGTCTCTTTCGCACTACCGAAAATTCACGTAGTCTATCTATAGCTCTTGCTCTGAGTAGGTCCCACTCAAGCGTATGGCAACACAATTATCTTTGGTCATAGCGTTCAAACAAAACGTTCGAATGTCAACGGTTTTGTCTGTCATTTTGATTTGATTGACTCATTCGTTCGATTCGAAACCGCGTCCTAGGATTCGAATCGAAATTATTTACTCAAAGAAGAAACGAAACACTTGAGGTTGTGTGACTATTGTTGGAAGTGCATTAACGCGGTTGCGTAGGTAGTGAATGTGGTGGATGTGACGGTACGATCGTATGGTGACCGGTGATCTTTTAGAAGACATTAATGCCTGTGGAATAGATCCGTGTCAACAACGATGGAGAAACCCCGCAAAGAGAAGAATCAGAACATCCAAGTGTTCGTGCGGCTGCGGTAGGTTTCATACTTATTCCTAGTGTCAATGTATTGTGTTTAACTCGTATCTTATCTGCTTGTAACCTAAATTATTTTAAGCGTTGCGTGTGGCCTTGTAGGCAAGCCAGCCAAGCCAAAAATCTAATACCTAAATCTTCCGTTTTAGCTAAACAACTTTTCTTCTTCACTTATTTACTTTGAGGTAATTTTTTTTTCTTGTCCATAGAGTGTAGGAGTGGACAATTTTCAGCTAGGTAATAATGAAAAGTCGCATAACAGGAGCTGTTCAGTTCAGATACCGAATGACACCCTTTCGAGTGATCCGATCTTTTATTATGAAATGTTATGTCTAACTATTATTATTATTACTAATGTTTTAGTTTTACCATCACCATCGAAGATTTAAATGAATAGATAGGTCATACTCTAACATGGCGCACTACAGACAATGTCACCAATGAAAGGGCCGCATGCAGCTCCTTCACATCAGACGCAGCGTCACCCGCGTGTTGAGAGGTTGTTTCACGGAATGGAAAGTAAAGCACCGATGGGCGAGTGCAGAGCGTTAGCGTATTGTTAACATGAGTCAGCTTTTATGCGATTCTTGATGATTACTGTACGTAAAGTCACACAAACACCGTTATATGTCTAATCGATGATGAACTCTTGAGCGCTTTGCCCTATCTATCGATTCAAATCTTTATCACCATGTTTACCAAATTTTTTGGATGGAGATAGAATAGAATAAAAGAATAGAATTCATAGTATTTTATTAAATTGTAAATACCTACACATACATTAACATCACATAGCACACATTTTTTTTTCTAATATCTCCATCAAATTCATTAAATTTGGTTAGTATGTGGTACGGGATCACGTGCTAAAGTGGTGTGCGTCTTTAAAATGTTCGGCGGCGGTACTGCTATAGCAGTAATATTTTCATAATATAATGTGACAGTACGGCTGGAGCCGTGGGTATTGGATGCCTCATTAGAGACACTACGGTTTTAACAGTCGCCTGTGTACCGGCGCTTTGTATAAAACACTCTGTACTGTCACATAATGAGCCTGCATAGTTTGCGTACTGTCACACAGACAGTACATATTTGTGACCACATCATTCAGAATAGTCTCACACATAGAAAGATGTCTACAGGCACGCATACTACGGTTATAGCCGGCGTGTTGCTATGGTGTATAGCCGTACTGTCATATTACATATCGAAAAACATTTGCAAGGGAACAGTACTGCTATGACCGTAGTCAAAATTTGTATGAAAAGTTTTAGTGTCGCAGCACACAGATCTAGTATTTTCTTACCGCCGCCGAACATGTTAAAAAATAGCCATCGGAAGGTGTATTCCTGATTGCAGCGCAGCGTGGAGCGGTGGAGGGTTAAGGTCTCACATGGTATGTCTGATTATATAATCATACCCTGTTGAACCTTTTCCCTTCAACGTTGTCACATCACATCGCCCCAACCCAGCAAGGATCAACATAGAACCATTTCCTCTCTCTCCATTCTTTTTATGGCAAAATAAATACATTAAAATTTAATGTTGCGATAATTTAGTTACTTTTAAATTTGTTATATTTGCTTTGTAATATTATGTCAGAATAAAGGTGCTGTACAAATAATATGTACAACCAGGCCAGACCTTTACCGAATCTTTTAGCGCTAATTATAATATGTGAATCTATTCTACTTCAATTTATTACTTTAATAAATGTTCACCCGCCTCTAGCATAATGGGCAAAATAATTACCGGTCTAAACCTGTTAAGATATTGCAATTTTGTGCAAATACGTGTATTTGGACAAGATAACTATCAAGCAGCAAGTAAGGCTTAAGACCCACCAAGGACCGTGCCAAGGTGAGAGGTGGCTATCATGTCGCCCTTTAGCACGGTATCTTGTCCTTATTCCTTAGTCACCTCTTACGATATACACTGGGATAATATACTGATTAGAAAAATGAAGAAAAAAATACGTCCCGACCAGGATCATAATCTCTGTCTCATCATCTATCATCCATCATATAAAAAGCGAGTACATGCTTAGTACTAACATATAAAAATAAAAACATAACATAGTTATCTTGTCTGAATGCCTAGCTAAACGTGGTCACAGATTACTTAGTAGTTACTTCGTAACAGATAAATCACTCCATAGAAAAAGTTCCATACCTTCGGCTTTAATAGCCTACTGTTTCACGTCGCCAATCGCTGCGTGCGAAAATATACCTAAACGATCGAGTGTAAAGTGATTATTGCTTTGCAGCTGCGCGCAATAGCGTGGGCGAGCGTGTAGGTATGTTTCGCGCGGCTGTAGAATTTTCACTGAATTAGATCGCCGGCGGTCCACCGGGCGGTAGGTAGTTAGCGCACACAAGTACATAGAGTGCGTGAGGCCTGATGTGGTGGTCGGCATTGTGCCGTAATTTACCGGAGTCCTTGCAGCATAACACCGATTACTCTGCTTACCCCGATTCTCGGGATACAGCATGTGGTATGTATGTATGTCCGTGTACTAGGCTGGCCCTATCGCCTTAAGTAACTAAACAAGAGTGATGTGTCCCAGGCCCCTGAACCAGCGCGAGCGGGACATCCGGTCGCTGGGAGTGGTGGAGGTGTGCAGCAACCGGGAGGTGCTGGTGCGCCAGCCCCAGGCCCCCTCCATCACCAAGAAGTTCACCTTTGACCGCGCCTTCTGCCCTAGCTCCAAGCAGGTCTCGCTTCTCTTTTAATTAAATCAAATTTTGTTCCTGGCAAGTAATCAGACGCACTGAAGACAAAACATTTTATGTATTCACCTACAGACGGACAGACAAACATGAAAGAACATAATGTAACTGTCCAGGTGGATGTGTACCGTGAGGTGGTGAGCCCTCTCATCGAGGAGGTGCTGGCCGGCTACAACTGCACTGTGTTCGCTTACGGCCAGACCGGCACGGGCAAGACTCACACTATGGTCGGCGAGAGCAGCGACCACGAGGGCTCCAAGCAGAGTGTACGTATCAAGCATTCTTTACGCATCCTGTGCTCCTGGTACCTAGTTGATTTTTAAAAGCCACCATATTACATAGTGCGCGTGTTAGGTTTTATACTTCTCCCTCCTCCCCCATCCCACTCCCCCTCCTCCCCCTAACCTGCTTACCTTCCTCCCATCCTCCGTTCCTTCCACTGCACGATCCTGACTGTCCTCCTGTTTCTTTTTACCGTCAGCCTGATGAGCACACCTCCTTCCCTTTCTTGCAAAATGGCCGCAACAGTTCTTTTCCCTAATTGGTAGAGTATCTGTAAACCCCTCCCCTTGGATAGCAGCCATTTTTCGTGTTTCAAATTTTTTTGTATCAATTCTTAAGCAGCCATTTTGAGATTCAAGGTTTTTTGCACTGTTCTTCTATCGAAATGGTTAGATTTTGAGAAATAGCACTCAAAATTAATCCATTTCTGAAAAGGGTCCATAATTTTTGTGGTAGAGGACATTTATTGCTAAGAGTATCAGATTTCAGAATCCTGACGCCAACGAAATTACTTGCACATGTTTGTTTGTACCGTGAGATTTAAAAATTCGAAAATATTTTAAACAAGAGAGGAAACAAATATTATAATTACTAGTATGAGAAGTGTAAGTCTGGTGCAAATACAATTTGCATCAGGTGCACACATCTCAGCTGGTAGTCCTCTTGCTCCGACTTCCACAGCGAAGAGATCAGTCTTGAATCCATTTCTCACAATCCGGTCTACTAAGTTGCAGTACTTGTTAAGTTTGATGTTGTGGTGCTTCGGTATGTTGCTTTCCCATGGAACTGTAAGTTCAACAAGTAGGTACTACATGCTTTGTCGCTTTTGAGAATATGAGTATATCCAGTCTTAATGCTGTGGTACAGATTTCCGAAGGCATCTGCTAATGCTTCTCATGTGTGTCCATCAACAATTCCCAATCCTTTGCTGCTCCCAAAATTGAAGAAGTTTTAGTCCTATCTTTGGGCAGCTTTTTGGCTCCAGGTTTCACAAAGTTGACCTTCTGGAAGCCGCTACTGGTTTGCCCTTTCCTGGACCCCTACCGTGCTAATTTTACTCGCACGACGAGTTCGAGCTGCGCTCGACTCGATCGGTCGCACAAGGCAAATTATTTTGGTACCGGCGTGCAGGTGAGTACGTATGCGAGTGTCGACCAAGTGACGAATTCTCGATCGAGTGTCGATCTACCAGTCTTGCCACTATTACAATTTTTTTACTAAATGTATTATGTATGCTACCTAGAATGCAAAGCGCTCATTTTGCTAGGTATCAAACGGTCAATATGGTATGTATACTATTTTTCAGAATCTTTATGTTAATTAAAAGAGAAAAAGAGTATTGACTAAGTTGAAAAACGCGTATAAATTGAACACCCCGATATTTAAGAGTAGCTATTTAGTATTAGTAAAAATTACATCGTGGCAACACACACGATGTTGGTTGTCGGTCGGTCAGCCAGCTGTGTGAGTGATGACGACATTAATTTTGAATCTCTTCCCCTCAACCCTCCGCCCTTCCTCCAGCCATATTACCTAGCCACAAAAATACCCCGATAACGGTACTAACGAGGTGAGACCGCGGTGAAGTGCGGGGGAAGCGCATTTATTCGAGGCGAGGTGCCTAGCCTATAATGCCTATATAGATATTCCGACGGGTAATACATTGCTGTAGATACCTAACTATCTAAAAATAAATAACTCCTGTATGTACCTAACTATCTAAAAATAAATAACTCCTGTATGTACCTACCTATTATTACCATATTTGGTTATACATTATAGCTCCACTACCCGTCACCTATAAATTAGTTACATAGGTAGGTACATACTTAGGTAGGTACTGACAAATTGATATGAGACGTGTACTTAGAACACAAGACTTTATTACGCACTAACTACGGTACCGTGCGTGTGGGCCGGTCGGTATTAATAAGAATAGCCCCACTGCATCTCTCCCCGTGCATGCCATAAAAGGCGGCTAAGGGATAAGGACACGATGCCGTGCTAAAGGGCGACAGGCTAGCCACCTGTCACATTGTCACGGTCCTTCCACCGAGTCATGCAGGAGGTGGGTCTTCATGCCTTACTTGCTGCTTGATGTAGTTAGGTATGTGTAGCACAACACCGATTACTCTGCTTACCCCGATTGTCGGGATGATGGTCGGGATATAGCGTGTGATATGTATGATGTGATGTATGTATGTATGTACCTAGGTACAGACTTTATTCTTATTTTATTTTAGTGATAGGTACATAAGTACCTACTTGTATTTTTTATCTATATTATTTGAGTAAATACTTAAATAAAATAAAGGAATGAACAACTTATAAATAAAATAATACATATTTAAATACCTTTCCACTAAATTCAATGAAAGGAATCGTTAATTTAACATATAACCAACTTTGAGATTTACTAAACTATCGCAAAAGTTGATCAAGATCAATCGAGTGTTTGGGTGAGCGTATACGTCAAAATGACTCGAAGTTCGAGCTCACATTTCGTACGACGGTAACAATAACTGTCAAAATGTGGTAGATCGACGTTCGAGTTCGAGTAGACCACGTGACCGTTTCGTGCACTCACTCACTTGTACATTTGACAGCTACGACGGTACCAAATAACCCTACTCGTTCATTTTGCTCGAACTCGTCGATCGAGTAAAATTACCACGGTCGGGCTGCTGGTCCGTGCAATTGACAGATTGATGGCCTCTCTGATGATTTGGAGGACTTTATCATGACGGTAGGAATACTGGCCTCGCTCAAGTATTATTTTGCATACGCATAATGAATGTTTGGCTATACCTACGGACTCCTTACATGACGGGCATAGTCTATTTGTAGATGTCCTTAATTTATTTCATAACGTCCGTAAAGGAGTATATATAACTTAAAAATAAACTACTTGAATCTGGCTGATGCAACAAGAAGGTGATTTAGAATTCAACATAGAGCCGACCGCATCGGGCAGTCTTAAAGTTTGAAACATTCCATGCGCAGGACCCGATGGCCGGCATCATACCGCGCTCGCTCGGCCAGCTGTTCGACGAGCTGCGACTCAGCAACTCGGAGTTCACCGTTCGAGTCTCGTACCTCGAGCTCTACAACGAGGAGCTCTTCGACCTGCTCGCTCCCAGCAATGGAGACTCTAAACTCAAGTACATTGCCTTATACAACGTGTCCCAAAACTCTACGTCAAGCGGGAACCAGGGAGTAGGCCAGTTTATGACTACCCAGGGAAAAATGAGAAAAAAAAATCGGAGTCGTTTGTTTTTTCAGAAAAAAATTTCACTGAATATTTTTTGTGAGAAAACTATGGGCATTTTGGTTTTATTTGGGATTCTGATCAATAGCAGAGTTATTTAGGCTACCAATAAAAACATTTTATTAACAATTATATTTGCTAATTTGTAGTGTACCAAAAAATGTTGTACGAGAGTGTTTTTCAAAAAATGCTCATCGCGGTTGAAGGCTTCCGAGGAATCCACTGAAGGGGCCCAGCAAGGGGTCCAACTGATTAAAGCTTCTTAATGTCAGGAAACTTTAGGGAGGAAAAGCTTTGATCATAAAAAAAAAATGGCTCCAATTTTTTTTCGTATTTTTCCCTGGGTAGTCATAAACCGGCCTACTCCCTGGTTCCCACTTGATTATGAGTTTTGGGACAAGTTGTATAGTTCACTAAGTTTAAATTTCTCCATACATCACTCCGGTAAAGGAAAACACTGGGGAAACTGGTACACCGATGATGTTCATGCATTATTGTGTAAAATGTTGGAAGAAATATCATGCGTTGAGTCCACCTTCTGAACCACAGAAAAGTTTAGGTATAATATGAACTTTTTTTAAATGTAATCCAGTGTGGGTGTCAAGTCAAAGGGGCCAAAGCACATGTTCCGACCAGCCAATATCGCCTCCGAGAAGGTAGTTGCCATACCGGAGACTTGCCTTTGGATTGCTGGCTATACTGGACTAGAGGAGAACACAGGCGAACTATGCGGCCATCTTACATCCAGTACGGTAGTATCAACCCAGTCGGCTACAATTGAGCTTACCACCGAGTAAGGGGCATGGGAAGGAACCTACAGTTTTACAGCGGTTTCGAACGGTGAAGTAGGAGGTTGTAGCAGCCAGTATGCATGTTAATTTTTCCATCAGAAAAAACTTATTGGTACACGTCCTGATTCGTGCGTCGGACCTCGCGCAAGAGTACCCGACGCCCAGACCACTCGGTCATCCGCCCCTCTACTAAATACTAACTGGAGTTATTGCCACCGCAAATGGATGAAAACCTCTAAGTCCAACCCATTCAGTTCATAAATGTTGTATTCTTTTGAACTTATACGCCTATAATTAAGCTGGTAATGAATGGTGTGTTGTAAGGATGTACGAGGCGTCGAAGGGTTCGAGCGAGGTGAAGGGTCTGGAGGAGATCCGAGTGCGCAGCAAGGACGAGGTGTACCAGATCCTGGCGCAGGGCCAGGAGCGCCGGCGCATCGCCTCCACCCTCATGAACGCTCAGTCCAGGTATAACTCTCCACTATACTAATTAGTGTTAACCTGGTGCATGCTTGTGTTAGTAACAAGACAAGGAATGAAGGTCGTCGGTCGAAACGGTTTTTGATGGAAACTGACACGCTCGGCTACATCACCTACAACATCCGTGATGTCAGCCCATAACACCGGGTGAACTAGGTGCCATGTCAGTGCTTCCCTTCGGGCATGCCGGCTACACTGAACTGGACGGAAAACAAACTATTTACATAGCCGTTTCGACCAACGTTTCACCTAGTAAGGTAAGAAGGGAAGGGACCTACAGTTTTACGTGGAATCTGTACCACGGTCAGCCTCCAACGGTCGAGCGGTCACCCATCCAAGTAATGACCCCGCCCAGCGTTGCTTAACCATCAATAGCGACAGTCGACTGTCTGCACCATTGAACTATCGAGGCTGACATCGAGGTCCTATACATTACTTAGTGTGTAGCCTCACGGAGTAGCAACTCATGTAGGGGAAGAGAAAAATAATGCGAACAAGAAAAAAGAACAAATGTAAAAATATAACCAGTTTAAAATTACTACACATGACTGATTGTAGAATTTCAGTCTCAGTAAATTATGATCAGTCAGTCGCGTGAATGGCTCTGCCCAGCCTATCTGCTTTGCTATGTAAAGTATGACGAAGTATTGGGTGTGTTTGTGTATCAGCATACATTTTCCTAATAAACAACCATTAGCTAGTCATGGTCCTTCCGGACCATAATGTTGAATTTGCAAAATGTTGAATTCTTATCATGTTGAATTCGCAAAATGTTGAATCCCAAAATGTTGAATTCGTAAAAAGTTGAATTTTCTAGACCCACAATGTTGAATTCCTAAAATGTTGAATCACAAAACGTTGAATTCGCAAAAAGTTTAATTTTCTGGACCCACCACAGTGTTGAATTCCTAAAATCGTCTGTGAACCAATACTAGTACTGGCCACTTGTAATAAAGTGATGTGATTTGTCATTATCCTTTACTATTGTCAGTGTCAAGTTCATAATTTCCTGTTTGTGATGAAATTAAAATAAAAAAATAAAATTAAATAAATAAATAAAAATTTAACATAATTTTATTTTTTTATTTTTACAACATAATAACCCTTTGATAATCTAAAACATAAAGTAAAAACATCCTCCCGGAACACAATGTTCAACTCTTAGCGAACTCGGCGAACTCAACATTTTAGGAATTCAACATTGTGGTACTCATTGGATGTTCAACTTTTTACGAATTCAACGTTTTGTGATTTAAAATTTTGCGAATTCAACATGATAAGAATTCAACATTTTGCAAATTCAACATTATGGTCCGGAAGGGTCATGGTTTCTCAACAGTTTAATACATATTACATTTTTATATTGTGTTGTAGACTCTTGGAATGAACTACCATAGGAGGTTACAAGTTCTAAAAGTGTAAACAGATTTAAAAGCCAGTTACAGATTATTTCATGATTCAGTACTTCCACTGAGTCATGCAGCAGGTGGGTCTTCGTGCCTTACTTGCTGCTTGATCGATTGAATCTTGTTCGAATACTTTGCGAAACATGATGGTCGGTGTTGTGCTGTAATTTATCGTTCGTGCAGCACAACACCGATTACTCTGCTTACCCCGATCGTCAGGATTCAGCGTATGTGATATGTATGTATGTTAGATAACGTGGTGGTCGGTGTTGTGCTGTAATGAATCCTGGTGCGGATGAATTTTTTTTCTCTTTATTTTTGGCTTTAGATAGATGATCTAATAAAATAGTTTAATACATGCTCAGACCCTCATAATACATAGATTGTCTCCCCGCAGCCGCTCGCACACCGTCTTCACCATAGTGGTGAAGATGAACATGAAGGACAGCGGCACGGAGGGCGAGGAGCTGGTGAAGACGGGCAAGCTGAACCTGGTGGACCTCGCCGGCTCGGAGAACATCTCCAAGGCGGGCTCCGACAACCCGGGCAAGGGCGACAGGAAGAGGGAGTGCGTCGTCATCAACCAGAGTCTGCTGACGCTCGGCAGGGTCATCACCGCGCTGGTGGAACGCCAACCCCATATTCCGTACAGGTAATTATTATTAAAAAAAAATTGCTTTTATTTGCACCATCAGTTCACAAAAATGTACCCATTACACCGGGTGAACTAGGTGCCATGTCAGTGCTTCCCAACAATAGTGTATCATGTGACTAGTTACTGTGTGAAATGATGAGAGAATATAGCATTATATTACGCTTATATCATGCTTGTGCCCTATCTTTCAGTATAAATATTGCTCTCCTAGTCTGTTGGTTTTTAAGTTCTGCAACAGACAAATGAAAAAATTCCAACAACAATTAGAATGAAGACTTTGTCAAACGTCGAGCATCACAGTGCTCATGAAGGTGGGCCACGCGTTTGGCCCGAATGGTGGAGCCAGACACCTCCACAAACCAAGTCAACACCACCGGTCAGTGCTTAGGGCATCTGAATAGGTTAATCCGTCCATACGAAAAGGGGCCGGCCGTGTAGGCCGGAAAAACACTAAGATATCAATCTCGTGAAATTGCATATACTTTTTGACTATTTCGTGCATATAAAAGTGACAACAAGAAAACACTTCTTGACTAAAAGAATCGTAAACAGCTGGAATAAACTGCCCGAGGAAGTTATTGAAGCAGCCTCAAAAAACATTCAAAAATAGGCTTGACTAGTATTTAAAAATCGAAGAAATATTAACAAATAGCAACAGCAGTGATCATCATAGACATGAACACATCAGCATATTAAGCTGCTAGTTCATCAGCAAATAATAAAATGAAATATTTTTATGAAGGATTTGTACAATGCACAATGTAAGTATGCTTTCTCAACCTTATGTACACTAAAAGTGCATTTTTTTTTATTGCTACCGAACTGGGTGGCTCTGCCCGAGGTCGCAACCTCAGGCTCAGGCGCAGCCAATTTCACCCCCGAGGAGGTGTCAGTCCGGCTTGGAGGTGGACTAATGTTGCTGGGGAAAGGCTATTAAACCGCGATTTGAAGATCCGTGGATTGTAGGAGTGGGGGAAGATATTCCCTGGGAGCCCGTTCCACACCTTTGCAGTGCGGCACAAGAACGATTTAGAGAATCGTGCAGTTCAAAGAACTCTTCTGTCGACTACAAAGGGGTGTTCCGCGAGAGTATGGCGGGTTTGGCGAAGGCGAACAGGAGGAGGAGGGATAAGGGCATTTGTGTGAGTACTGTAAAAACGCCAGCTTGAGTTAACCAATCTGCACCTTGTTGCAGAGAATCGAAGCTGACGCGCCTCCTGCAAGAGTCGCTGGGCGGTCGCACGAAGACGTCCATCATCGCGACCATCTCGCCCGGGCACAAGGACCTCGAGGAGACGCTGAGCACGCTCGAGTACGCGCACCGCGCGCGCAACATACAGAACAAGCCGGAAGTCAACCAGAAGGTGCTGAAGACGACCGTACTCACCGAGTACGTGGACGAGAACGATCGCCTGAGGAGGGATCTGATGGCCTCCTGGGAGAAGAATGGTGTGTAATTTATTTATTAATTATTTTAATTTTTATTATTTAGTGTTTATGGTTTTTTGTTTATTATTCACTAGCTGCGCCAGCGGTCCGCTTTTGTGAAGTTGCACTAGTAGCAAATATTACACGGATGTCCTGCTACTTTGTATTTGAATGTATTTAAGATAAATTTGAACAATCTTTTCCTTTCCTTACTAAAGTAAATAAATTTATGTTAAATATCCCTTCCCTTCTTACCTTACTAGGTGGTAGAGTTCAACCCGCCCGGGTTGGTACCGCCGCACTAAAATCTGGAATAGCATTATGGCACCTGACGTGGCACCAAGTTCACCCGGTGTTATGGGCTGACATCACGGATGTTGTAGGTGATGTAGCCAACCATGTCAGTTTCCATAAAAAATAGGCTACAACTGTCCAGAGATAGAGTGGAATTGGGTAAAACAGTATCTAAATCTCTTGTGCAGAGTTCGTTGTACACACTGCTACCGCGAGACACTAATACTTTTTAATTCACCTTTTAAAGCCGCGATAGTAGTGCAGAGTTCGTCGTACACATTACTATCGCGCGACACTGACACTATCACAAATTCAATCATTATTATTGTCCATCGTAAGTCGTTGTCAAGTTCGGCAGTGCATGTGCAACATTTTTTATTCCACTGCTTTAATCTCATCTTTCTAACTGGAGAACTGTACTGCTGTCAGGTGTATACCTCTCCCTCACGACACACACGGAGACGCAGATGCAGCTCGCGAACCAGAGGAAGGAGATCCAGGAGCAGATCCTGCAGATCAAGACGATGAAAGAGGAGACGGAGCGGCTCGAGCTGGACCTGCACGAGAAGGTCGAGGGGCTCCGGCAGACCGAGGAACTGCTGGAGGGCACCAAGCAGACTTTGGGACAGACCAAGGAGGAGCTGGGATATACAAAGAATGTAAGGGGATAATTTTGTTTTAATATAATCGGGTATGGATGGCTGAATCAGAGGGGCGAGAGCACATGCTCTAATGAGCCAATATGACCGCCAAGAAGGTGCCATACCGGATTTGGATTGCTGGCTATAGTGAACTTGAAGAAAACACCGAAACAGTAGCAAGCCATAATTTTTTTTTTTTTTTTATTTATCTCTTTATTTCAGCCAACTAGGGCCATATTGTAAATACATATTAAATGTCTTAACCTAAGAACTAAAATTACTTTTTCTCCACTTGTGTCTGTACGGGTCCCAATAGAGACCCGTATGCGTCATATTAGTCCGCTGACGCGGTGGATCAGGTGCACGTAGAGTGGGCGCAGATTGCGTCCGCGGCACGGGCGCCGGCAGCGGCGCGGGCGTCGGCAGCGGCGCGGGCGTCGTCGGCGGCGGCGCGGGTTGAGTATCCTGAATGTGCAGGACGGCAATTGTAGACAGCTCCGGCGCGGGCTCAGCATACTTATGGCGCGCGACCTCACGATGAAGGTCGCGATTGTAGCGCCGGAACACCACACCGGAGGGCCAAAACTCACTGCGAAGGTGAAAGTCATGTGAAAGTGCGCCTAGCCGGCTGACATGGTATTCGCAGCCGCCGTAAATACCCGAATGCCCGTGGGCGCCGTCGGACTACACCTCTGCATCAGTCTGGTGCACGCAATATGTTGTGATACCCATAATAAAAAAATAGCGAGTCCGCTACAATTGGAGCTAACCTAGTATTATTTAATTTTGTATAAAAAAAGTCACCTTTGTATGGGAGCTTCATGGATTTTATCCCTTTGCATACCCACCACGCAATGCTCTATTTTGTGATGCGAGCAGGTATAGAATTATTATGTAGGTAGCTTAATTGATAAATTGCAAAGTTGTAATACTGAAGGATGGGCGTTTAACGAAGTTGTAATACTGAAGTTAAAAAATTACTTTTAAACGTATTACAACTTTAAAACGGTCAGAATGTTTGCTCCGTCAGCACCTGTCGAAGATGTCGAACCTGTACGAGGAGCAGCGGTACATAGTGAGCAAGCAGAGCGAGACGGAGGCGCAGCTGAGCAAGGAGGCGCTGGAGGCGAAGCGGGCGGCCGAGCTGGCCGGCAGCGACGCGGGACATCTGCACTGCACCGTCGCCAAGCGGAGGTGCCCTATCCTTATACTATATATGCATACTATACGATGTACCATGTGGGGCCGGTACTTTAAAAGAATGGCCCTACTGCATCTCTCCCTGTGTATGTCGTAAAAGGCGACTAAGGGATATGACTCCCTTCTTATATTACTAGGTTACCACCTAGTAGGGTTTAACCCGCCCAGGTTGGTACCAACGCACTGAATGAAAGGTCGGTCGAAACGGCTATGTAAATAGTTTGTGTTTTCCGTCCAGTTCAGTGTAGCCGGCACGACAGAAGGGAAGCACTGACGTGGCACCAAATTCACCCGGTGTTATAAGCTGACATCACGGATGTTGTAGGCGATGTAGCCAACCGCGTCAGTATAAAATACGAAACGGCCCACCTGTTTCCCAATGGGGTAGAGGCGGAGACAAAAAATCTCCACATGTCACGTTCCTGACATGCCTCTGTCGCCTCTTCCACTCTCACGAAGTTCTTCATACATGCTCGTCGGTTACGGGTACTACCCACATGACTCTTTGAGTCTGCGTCTAGGGGACCCTTCCCGAGTCTTCCACTCACATACCTACTTTACTATTGTACATACCCTGATGATGTTGGCTTCATAAATGCTGTTCCGGAATGTGACCATTGCAGACAAACAGACGGGAGGACGGACAATTGTTCTTGTTGTTGATATTGAGAGGAGCCATTCTGCGGACTTTTTTTAAATACTAACGCAGAGGTGTATTCCGGTGGCGCCCACGGGCATTCGGATATTTACAGGGGCTGCGAATACCATGTTGGCCGGCTAGTTTTGTGGCATTGCGCCATAAACAGTCCTTTGTACTCGGTGCTATGTCGGCCAACCGAGAACGGACGATCCAACGGATGTTTGTCTGTCGATGGATATCTGGTCGATTTAATAAAAGCTCTTGGCAGCAAGCAAGCTTTGACACAATATGATAATTGTAGAAAAGTTATCTTTTGTGATCGCACCATCTGGAGTGGTAATGTGACCCTGAGCAGATTTTCTGCCTGATGTTGGTCGTGTGAGTCGAGTCATCCATTATCAATGGACCCTCCTCGTATGTGTGGTGCTCTAAGCGCTTGTGTATATCCTATCCTCCAGTGCAAGGATGCAATTGCACTTTGGTCTGTCAGTGTAGTTGCTCTCTGTCGGAAGATCAGAGGCCAGTCTGATGCCAGTCTGTGATCTATTGTGATTTCATTCTTGAATGTTGACATTGTGATTTCATTCTTGAATGTTGGCATCATTGTGATTTCATTCTTGAATGTTGGCATTGTGATTTAATTCTTGAATGTTGGCATTGTGATTTCATTGTTGAATGTTGGCATTGCAGAAAGCTGGAGGAGGAGAACTACTCGGCGACGGTGGCGTACGGCGCGGCGGCGCGGGAGCAGCGCGCGCGGCTGCGCGGCCGCCTGCACTCGGCCACCGACCTGCTCGCCGCGCACCTCGCGCAAGTCTCGCAGGCGTTCGGTAACACTTTCATTCTCTCTCACTCTATAACATTCATAAATCAAACATATCATAAAACTTGAGATCACCTGCTACACCCGTGATATCATCTTGTTCCTGTCGAAACTAAATGATGCCAGTACGTCCCTTTAGTCGTGCCGGCTATACTTAACTGTGTATCTAGGGAAGACTCCGGTATGGCACCTACCTTTTCGGAGGTGATATTGGCTGGTCGGAGCATGCGCTTTGGCCCCTGCCACCCATACCGGTGCACATAAAAAAAAATGGAAAACACGAACTATGTTAATAGAATTTCAGTACATTGAAACTAATCCGGGCAAATTTAACTCTACACATAACTAGATCAAATCGCTACAAGTCCTCCTTTGTGCTCTATGTATTGTTCTAACTCTATGTGTAATTTGGTGTGCAATAATTTCTATTCTCTTTGGAATACCTGTAAGGGACCTACAGATGAGATCTGAATATTGGAGCAATCCTTTTTATTTCACGATGCAGTTGTATTTATGCAGATGTAAAAGCGGCGCGTGGCCGACTAGTCTCGGCGTCAGCTTCTCTTGCGAGAGGTCCGTGGTTCAAATCCAACCGGCGTCTACCAATGAGTTTTTTTCTGATTTGAAAAAGTTTACGTGCATACCTACACCTAATGCTCCATTGTTCGGATTCCATGTAAAAATGTAGGTCCATCGGGTTGACTGGAGGAAATTGCCTAAGGCAATAAGCCCGCCCTTGCCACGCATTAAGTGTACTATTATTATTACTTATCGAACTCAGAATGAGAGAGTGATGCACGAAGACGCACACGAAAGCTTTACATGTACTACTTAATGGCTTGTTGACGTGACGTAAGACACTGGCCTTGTCGGTTGACAGAAAAACACCTGGCGGATTCCCTGAAGAGGCAGGAGGAGAGCAAGCAGCAAGTGGGCACTCTCGTGCAGCAGATGGGCTCCGCCGTCGCTGAGGTCAGTCATCTCTCGCTCGCTCAAACTCTGTAACCTTACAGTACTGTTTAACATCATTTATGCTACCGTCATTTGTATATACTGTTCTTCTATGTTCTTACATTTTTTTTTCTCCTCTCCGTGCTCAATTTGTCAGCAGCTTTATAGCCTTTATCATATTCGTTGCCGTGTGGGCCGGTACTTTAAAAGAATAGCCCCACTGCATCTCTTACCGTGTATGTCGTAAAAGGCGGCTAAGGGATATGACTCCCATCTTATATTACTAGGTGGTAGGGTTAAACCCGCCCGGATTGGTACCACCGCACTGAATGAAAGGTCGGTCGAAACGGCTATGTAAATAATTTGTGTTTTCCGTCCAGTTCAGTGTAGCCGGCACGACCGAAGGGAAGTACTGACGTGGCACCAAGTTCACCCGGTGTTATGGGCTGACATCGCTGATGTTGTAGGTGATTTAGCCAACCGTGTCAGTTTCCATAAAAAAAATTGAACTTTTCCTTTTGGAAGCTGCTGTCCATCAACTACAGCATCAACTTTAATTAAGGTGGTAGGCTCAAATAATAGCCGACTGGGTTGGTACCACCGTACTGGATGTAAGATGGCCGCATAGCAGCCTCGGCTGTGTTCTCCTCTAGTCCGGTATAGCCAGCAATCCAGGGAAGTCGCCGGTATGGTACCTACCTTCTCGGAGGTGATATTGGCTGGTCGGAGCATGCGCTTTGGCCCCTCCAACTCAGCCACCCATACCGGATTACATAAAAAAATAAAAAAAAATTGTGCAGCAGGATTACAGCTGCTCGGCCGGTAGTCCCACCGCCAGCGTATTTACGTGCTGCTGGAGGCGGATCTTGTATTTTATTGACCGCTTCTAGATTTCCTCCTTCACAGTTGGAACTTCTAGGTATTGGTGGATCTCATCATTCCGAGAGAACCATGGGGCTTTGCTAATACATTGCAGGATTCGGTTCTGGACGCGTTGGGAGTAATTCCGTGTTGGATGTGCTGTTAGGTTGATGTTCTTACATCAACCTAATTCTTTTTTTTTTCACTTCTTCTTTTAACCTCTTGGCTTCCGGAAGGGCCGGTCGGGCCCAAAATGATCGCGCCAAGCCTTCGTCAGCTAGTGTGCGTTAACTAGAACCTGTAGCAGAACTAGTCCTGTGCTCGACTTCACACTCTCTACAGACGCATGCGGCTCTTTCCATGTAGGAGCTTATCACTGATCTAGGTTTTCCTTTTTGTGTCGTACAATTGATTCCTGACACACCTTAAGTACTTCTTATGTACTTTAAGGTAAGCTTGTTAAAATCTCTAATTTTGCACTTTCCCATTACTAATCGGTGTATCTTGTATACATCGGTGTAACCACAGATTACTTAATAGTTACTTTGTAACAGATAAATCACTCCATAGAAAAAGTTCCATACCTTCGGCTTTAATAGCCTACTGTTTCACGTCGCCTATCGCTGCATGCGAAAATGTACCTAAACGATCGAGTTTAAAGTGATTATTGCTTTGCAGCTGCGCGCAGTTGCGTGGGCCAGCGTTTAGGTACGCTTCGCGCGGCTGACGAATTTTCACTGAATTAGACCGCCGGCGGCCCGCTGGGCGGTAGATAGTTAGCGCGCGCAAGTACATAGAGTGCGTGAGGCCTGGTGTAACCTTTGACTTGTGCCCTACTGTGCCGCGCTGCCTGCGATTTTATATAGAGAAACATCACACACAGCCTAATTCCACTCTACAGGTGATATCAACGATGGGGAACACGCAAGAGGAGCTCGCGCAGAAGACAAGCGCGCACGAGGTTCGACTGCGCGAGAGGATGAGCGCGCACGGCGCGGACGCCGCCGCCCGGCTGAGGGAGTGGAGCGAGCGGCTCGCGGCGTGCCTGGAGGAGGGCCGGCGGCGGGAGAGGCAAGCCGTCGACGAGATCAGGCTGACCGCTGAGCAGTGGGTGAGTGTTCGATACATCACGCTGTATCCCGACCATCGGGGTAAGCAGAGTATTCGGTGTTGTGCTGTGATAACTCTGGCAAATTACATCGCAGCACAACATCGACCAACAATTAAGAAAATCTTAGGACAACGCGATTTATCTGAACACAACAAATTATCTGAAGACACCGTCAGCGCCCACTCAGTTAATTCTTTAAAAAACAAATTAGAAAAAAAAAACAAAACAAAAAACAAACAAACAAAAATACTTAAAAACAATACAAGTGCACTCATAAATTAAAAAACAGAATACACGCACCAGCTGTCAGCTGTCAGTCTTTAAAATAAATACTACTGCAATACCTACTGCATGACTGTGGAAGGACCGCGCCAAGTTGAGAGGTGGCTAACCTGTCGCCCTATAGTACGGCATCTTGTTCTTATACCTTAGTCACCTTTTACGACATGGACGGGGAGAGATGCGGTGAGCCTATTGTGTTGAAGTACCCGGCCACACACTTCGTTAGACTGAGAAGAACGAGAGATGAAGGAGAACTGGGCAGCATTACAAACTGCACAAGAAGGCGAGGTTATAGATTTGAACTGCTCGGCTCTCTGTATGCTTGGAGAAAATGTAGCTTTTATTAAGTTCTCTTAAAAAGTCACAGAAGCAAGGCAGGAGAGACACAATAGATCTAAAAACTTTGCAGTGGCAGTGAACCTCGATGCACGCACCCCTCTACCAAATAATATTGCTTATGCTTGTGTGTTCTATCGCTTATTCTATGGGGAGTGCTCGGAGCAGCTGTTTAACTGGATCCCGCCATCCCCTTTCCACCTCCGCACCACGCGCACTGTGCAGGGATTGCATCCCTACACGCTGCACTTACCGCGGATGCGTCCCAATCGGTTTTGCAGATCTTTCCTCCACAGAACTGGTAAACTCTGGAACGCTCTCCCTGCCCATATATTTCCCCCCAAGTACAGTCTCGGGTCCTTCAAGAGGGGCGTGAATGGGCACCTGTCAGGCCGGCATGGCATTCGCAACCCTCGCATACGACCGAATGTCCATGGGCGTCGTTAGACACCTTATGGGTGACTCGGCGCCATATGTTGCGTTGTCAATAAAAAAAAATAAAAAAAAAATCTTTCTCGTCGTGCTAATAGAATGGGCAGAGATACAAAATGATATAGTGACTTGTCCAAGTGTACCAAGTTGTCACCGACTGGATCAATGGATAAACTGAACCTGTGGCCGTATTCTCTAACGTCCTACCGTCTACGTCGGTGACGCTGACTAGTTATGCCTCTGTCTAATTATATGAACTAGACAGAGACATAACTAGTCAGCGTCACCGACGTTGAGAGAATACGGCCACTGAACTAAGAAATGTATGTTTGCATTCAGCGTGGTGCGGCGACCTCGCGGCTGCAGGAGCTGGAGCGCGAGCACACGTCGTGGCACGCGGCGTGGAGCCGGCTGCAGCAGGAGGCGGAGGCGGCGTCGCGTGACGAGGCGGCGCGCCGACAAGAGCACGCCAACACATTGGCTCTCGCCTTGATGACCGAACAGCAGGTTTGATGTTTGATCTTGGGTTACTGCTGACTCTTGCTTTCTTGATTTCTTGCTTGGGTCACTTTGCGTTGCAAGTGAGGGCTCATTTCAGAAGCCACATTCTGGCAAGAGCCAATTTTTTGCTGCATTGCAGTGAAGCACCTGCACACTGTAGTATATCCAATTGAGACAAAACTCCATTCTACGGCAATTTTTTTTTAACAGATTAATTCAATCTTCACAGCGACATAATTAATTTAGCAGGATATAAAACATAATTCTGTACTATTTACTTTTCTATTTGCTATATTTCTATTTATGCTGTTCTTCTTATACACCGCAGACCTTCCGGTCGAAGATGAAGTTGTTACGGGAACTTTTGCCGACGACACATCAGTTCTGGCCGTGGATGAGTGCCAAACCGAGCGTCTCACGAGCTGTAGAATAGCCTCAATAAAATCTCAGCTTGGCTTAGGGATTAGCGTATAAAATCAAATGAAACCAAACCCGTGAAGGTGACCTATACGACTAGACAAGACCCTCCACTGCTGCTAAATGACACACAAACCCCTCAAGCTAATGAAGCGAAATCTCTAGATCTGTACATGGACAGGCGCCTCACATGGCGAAATCACATCTTTACCAAGCGGAAAACACTTGGGTTGCATCTTCGGAAAATATACTGGCTTATAAATATAAAATCTCCACTGTCATTGGAAAACAAACTTCTCCTGTACAAATGTATACTGAAGCCGATACCGACGTATGGCTTGCAATTATGGGGCACAGCAGCTAGCTCAAATATAGAAATTCTGCAGAGGTTTCAATCGAAAACACTACAAATAATCATAGATGCGCCCTGGTACATAACTAATGTGAGACTACACAGTGAATTGAACATTTCAACTGTAAAACAAGAAATAAAGATTACGACAATTCAATACAAAGTGAGAATACGAAGCCATCCCAAAGAACTGGCTTGCGAATTAATGGAAGACAAGATTACTTTCAGTAGACTAGGGAGAAAAGCTCCACAAGATCTACTCTACTGTGAAGACAATAATATAAATACGGGTGTATTTAATGCATACTATTCGTGCAAGCCAACTTAAAACATTTATACCCCCCTTTGAATGTCGTCTTGACAGCTTGCAGTATCATAAGGAGATAATATAAATTTCCTTTTTTTTATTCAGGAAATGGCCGCCGCGAAGGAGCGTCTCATGCAAGAGTTAGACCGTGTAATGACTCGGAACCAGACGTTCTTCAACGATTTCATCTCCCTATCCGACATGGAGATGCGCTGCATCGACGAGGACTCTAAGAGCCAGCAGGAGATGCGCGACAAAGCCAACAGTCTGGTGGGGAGCTACAGCGACGCGTTCCAGGAGAAAATAGCGGCTGTCGGGGGCGAGGTGGACGCGCTCAGTCGGAACGTCGTGGGGAAAGTAACGGAGGCGCACGATATCACATTTGCGGAGGCCGATAAGGCGAACGAGGCTACGAAGGTGAGAGATTTTGATGTAACCCTTCACTGCTTCACCTTTTGTCTAGTCTAATGATCAGAGAAAGATTTTGAGTAGGCAGAAATTTTGTTTTGCCTATTTTGGGCCCGGTGGATAAAAATATGTTTCTGGGGTCGCAAACCCCGCCCCCTGTGCATCCATCTTAAAAATCAAGGTGCGTATAGTTTTCTAGTGATGTGATCGGGAAAATTGTTCATGAGATCCTTAGGATCGGATGTGTAGCAGCTACCTACCTAGCCGCTAGCTAGAATATAATTTTCTCCCCAATTTTGTAGACTCATTGTAGTCAAAACTGTATGTCCTTTCCCTTCTTACCTTACTAGGTGGTGGGGTTAAAGCCGCCCGGGTTTGGTACCACCGCACTGAATGCAAGGTCGGTTGAAACGGCTATGTAAATATTTCGTGTTTTCTGTCCAGTTCAGTGTAGCCATCACAACCGAAGGGAAGCACTGACATGGCACCTAGTTCACCAAGGTGTTATGGGCAGATGCCACGCATGTGGTGATGAAGCCAATCGTGTTAGTTTTCATAAAAAAAAAATTGGTTGTCTGTAAAGTCGGTTTACGGACGATAGTTTTACGTGATAACGTCAATATTCTAAGAATTCGAGAAGAACCCCTTTTATTTCGCCAAAAAAGCTTTTAAGGAACAGCAGGGTACAATTAGGTTAAGTACGGACGAGATGTTCAACTACTTTAAATCCACATATACCACTCCGGAGGCAGATATATCTTACAGGGATCCACCAGCTCCAAAACCCAAAGAACCTGCTCTAGCATTTGATGCTGATTCACCGACGATGGAAGAGCTGGAATACCACATAAAAAGGAAACCAAATAGTTCCACCCCGGGACCCGATGGCATACCATACATCATATACAAAAAATGTCCATCAGTGCGGAAACACATGTTGAACATCTACAAAAGAATTTGGACGAACAGAGAAGTGCCAGACTGTCTTGGTAAAGCCGTGTTTGTTCTTCTACCAAAAAAGAAAGAAGTTACTGATCCCAAGGATATTAGACCTATAGCCCTTACGAACACAATTTCGAAAATATTCTTCTCCATTATACAGGCCAGACTACTCAAACACATGTGTACCAACGACTACTTACCGAAGAAGTACCAGAAAGGTTTTCTCCGAAGAGTTGCAGGGTGCCTCGAACATAATTCTTTGCTGACTGAATGTCTTAGAGATGCAAGGAAGAATGAGAGACAATTAACTGCCACGTGGTTAGACTTTGAAAACGCCTTCGGTTCGGTGCGCCATGAGTTACTATTAAAGGCGCTAGAGTGGTATAATGTGCCACCTCTGATCTGTAATATAATAGCCTCCTACTACAAAAAACTTTCCTTTGTAATACAAGTAAAAGGCGAAACGGAGAAGATACCGGAAATTCGTTACGGCATAGGACTTTTCCAGGGTTGCTGCCTCTCTCCTGTCACATTTAACATTGTTATCAACATTCTAATTGATACGCTTGTCGTAAAAGAAAACAAATGGGGATACAGGTTCAAATATGGTGACACATATATGGCGGCCATCCTGGCATTTGCGGATGATATTACGCTGTTAACCCGCAATCCAAAACAAAATCAGGCGCTTCTTAAGGTGGTAGATGACTATTGTGAATGGACCAAAGGGATGAAGATAAAACCAGCGAAGTGCTACTGTTTGAGCTTAACCAGGAAAGGTTCAAAGTTTACCTCGAGCAATCCAGGTCTGACAGTAGCCGGAAAACCAATCGCAACCGTGGCTGATGAAGCTCCTTTTAAATTCTTGGGCAAAAGGATCACCAGCAGAGGAAAGGAGCATCCTACTGATGATATTGTCCTACTTTTCGAAGAGAGCCTCCGCCAAACTGACAATCTTCCCCTCCTGGGTACACAAAAGGCATGGATTTACGATAACTACCTGACATCAAAACTTTCATGGCCATTTCTCGTCTACGACTTCGCAAAGCAAAACCTGACTAAATTAGACTCGTATGTGACCAGATTCCTGAAATCATGGTTTGGACTGGCTCACCCGGCTGACTCGTCAACGCTATACAGATCTCACAATAACTTTGGACTGAACATTAAGAAACCGTCGATATTTTATCAAAAGGCGAGAATAGCCAAACGATGTATACTCAAAGACTCCAATGATAGCGCTATTCAAGCCTTACCCAACACATCACTATCAGATGAACTGGAATCGAGACTCGACTTCTACAAATCATTCCAAGTTGGTACACGCACCAATAGATCTGGATTGGGCATAGAAACAGCAAAGTCTGATAAAGAAATACTGAAAGGTTTTGCTCAGGAGGACATAGAACAAGGCTTCAAACTTCACGCCTTAAACCTAGAAATGCAGAATGATTGGCTAACAGTGGGTGACTTCTGCATCCCTCCTGCATTGAAGTGGAAATCCATAATATACAACTGGTCCCCTGAGCTGCTTAAGTTCTACTTAAATGCATTCCAGCTTACTCTCCCCGACCCGAGTAACCTAGTTAGATGGGGGAAATCTACAAATAGACTATGCCCGTCATGTAAGGAGTTCGTAGGCACGGCCAAACATTTGTTATGCGGATGCAAAATACTACTTGAGCGAGGCCAGTATACCTACCGTCATGATAAAGTCCTCCAAATCATCAGAGAGGCCATCAACCTGTCAATTGCACGGACCAGGAAAGGGCAAACCAGTAGCGGCTTCCAGAAGGTCAACTTTGTGAAACCTGGAGCCAATAAGCTGCCCAAAGATAGGACTAAACCTTCTTCAATTTTGGGAGCAGCAAAGGATTGGGAATTGTTGATGGACACACATGAGAAGCATTACCAAATGCCTTCGGAAATCTGTACCACAGCATTAAGACCGGATATACTCATATTCTCAAAAGCGACAAAGCATGTAGTACTTGTTTAACTTACAGTTCCATGGGAAAGTAACCTACCGAAGGACCACAACATCAAACTTAACAAGTACTGCAACTTAGTAGACCGGATTGTGAGAAACGGATTCAAGACTGATCTCTTCGCTGTGGAAGTCGGAGCAAGAGGACTACCAGCGAAGTCGCTCTACAGTCTCTTCAAGAATCTAGGGCTCCCAAGATCGACGCTAAGCTCATATATGGAGAGACCTTCGAAAACGTCACTGGAAGCATCCTACAGAATATGGATAGGTAGAGAGAGGGAGGTCGAGAGCGGGACTGGTGGTTTCCCCGCGTCCTAGTCAACGCAGACTAGCTGACGAGGGCTTGAAGCGAGCCGAAACGTGAAGCATGCGCGGGAAATTTAGAGTGGCCACTCGCTAGTCCCGGCCTCGATTAATACCCTCTTCTACTGCCGATGGGCCCGGATATGTTCGGTGAAGCCATCGCAAGCTTAGATCCACACCTTCTTGAAATCTTTTCCGACCGGCCAGATGCGCTTAATATATTATGGTACGAGTAACCTCCTTTCAATTTGTGCTGCCCTGGTACTTTAGAACCAGAGAGATAAATGTGTACAAGCCGTCGCTTGGGCCGATTGTGCCTCTCTATCGCTTGTTACGCGCTCTCGCTTGCACACACAGGCTCAGATGGAACGTGACACTTTTTCGTGCGTGCAACCGGTGTTCATCAATTTATAAGACGTTATCAGTCAAAAAACATTTTCTCTAAAGTTTTGGGTTGGATCTCAATCGGACAAATTACTTTCGACAAAGTTTATTCAATCAATAAACCTATCCAGTCAAAATTCGATTAAATTTGTGCAAATGTATTGTATGTGTTCTGTAAACCAGGTGGAGATGATGGAGGTTGTGGAGAGCGTGGAGCGAGAGAGCGAACAGATGTCGCGCGACGCGAGCGAGCTGCTCGCCGCCGCGCTTGAGTGCGGACGCGACGCGCTCGACACAGCGCGCTCACACATTGATGTATGTATTGGCTCATATTGGTGTACATACTATCATCTGTGCTGTCATGCTTTACATACCATTTTTTTTTATGTAAACCAGCATGGGTGGCTGTGCAGAGAGACCAATGGTGCAGTCGACAGAGCCAAAATCACCTCTCCTCGCGAAACCACGCTCAGTTAGGTGCCATGCCAGCAGATTTGCGGACTGTTGCTAGGCTGTCTAGCTCGTTAATACGATGCTTGAAGACACCCAGGTTAAAGGATTCAGGAAATACACTCGCCGGAAGACAGTTCCACACTCTAGCGGCGCGACAAAGAAACGATTTAGAGAGATTTGGGTTCTCAAAAGCCCGTGTTACATTTTAACCCCTCAGGCGTCGGTGCATGCGCGAGAACCGCCTCCGTAAAACATTGCGGGCGCAATTAGTTAGGCGAGGAGAAAACATTTTATTTTCGGAAAAAAATTATATGAACACCTCTAGCAAATTTAGCATGGTAATTGTTATAAAATTTCATACAAAGTTATCTATAACTAATAGTGTACTGACTTTTGTTTTGATTCCAAATTGTGAGTTCAACATTGCACTTCACAAAAAAGTGAGGTTATGCTTTGTTGCCATTTCACACACACGCGAATGTATAAAACATCCAATAATAACACATTCACTTTAGAAATGTTGTACTAGTATTCTTTCGAATTTATACACCAGCACAACAAACTAATGACTAAAAACGGCCCGGCCATGCTTGAGCGGTTAAGTGCAACTTTTTTGTTTGACTGAAAACTGCTTATTTATGCGAAATAGAAACATTTCATTTCACTTTTTTTTTGGAAATGTCTGCATGTTAAATATTTTTCGACACTTTTGTATGAAGAAAGTGAAAATGTAAAGCAAATGTTATTCAGTTTAAGGTGTAGAATTAGTCGTGGGGAATATATTATACAGCAGGCAACATATTATATTATCAATTTACAGCATTTATAACGTTATAAATATTCCACCACATCTGCTGTTTGCTGTAATGCTGTTTTGCTATTTATCTCGTATGTACCGCCATCTAGTTGATATAATAAAAATTATTTGTTGTAGCCTGTAGGTATTTGAAGCTCTCTCTCGATAGAGGGCAGTGTTTATAGTATTTTGTAACTTAACCCTTAATGCAATGACTTAAGGTTACATTTTAAATAATTAAATAAAACAGCAGACTCACACGTTGGAAATATATCATAGAGCTGTTTATGGTTGCTGTTTGTTAGAAACAGCAACCATAAACAGCAGACTGGCATGTTAGAAATATATTATAATTCTGCCTGCTGTATTCCCGTGATATAATATTTATCTCTTATTTCAATTATGCTAGTTATTCCAACAGCGTTAGGTTTAAATTCCAACAATACCACCAAAAACAGCATTCTAACGATACAGCACTTTAAAACAGCTGCGATATAAAAACAGCAGATCATTATAACGTACTGTTGAAAAACAGCCGTTGTCCCCCTCTCTATGTAGAATCACCCCGGGTGGTGGTACTACCACCTATTAATATAACACCGTCATCAAATACATTGCTGTGTTTTAAGAAGCATTCTTTTGAATTTGCAGAAATACACAAGCACGTGCAGTAGTGGCGTGACAGCGGTGTCGGAGTACGTGGAGCGGGAGTGGTGCGCGGGAGCGGAGGAGTGGGGGCGGGGTGCGGGGGAGGTGCGCGCGCTCGGCGGCCGGCTGGGCGCGCTGCGCGAGGAGCTGCACGCGGAGCTCACCGCTCAGGACAGTCTGCAGGAGAGCTTCCTGCAGCGCGACTACAAGTCCTACTCGCCCACAGGTAGAGAGAGTTTCAACTAAATCTTCCCTTCGCCGTTATGTTGGATTCACTGTGTCACTGTCAGTGCTTAAATTGGTGTTGCCAGATTGTGAAGATTATATTACCTAATAATGTCATCGGTATTTACCGTATAATACATACGGTACATACCGATAATTACGGGTAAATCTGTGCACATAGCAACCCTCAACGCTGTTTTGACAGATAAACAGTGGAGCCAACATAACGATGAAGGGAAGATTTAGTTGAAATACTCTCTAGTGTGCGTGTGTGCAACGCTCGGCGGGAGTTTGCGGGTGCTCATTTAACGCAGTTTTTTTTTTATGTTATCCGGTATGGGTGCCTGAGTCGGAGGGGCCGAAGCGCATGCTCCGACCAGCCAATATCACCTCCGAGAAGGTAGGTGCCATACCGGAGACTTCTCTGGATTGCTGGCTATACTGGACTAGAGGAGAACACAGCCGAGGCTGCTATGCGGCCATCTTACATCCAATACGGTGGTGCCAACCCGGTCGGCTACAATTTGAGCCTACCACCTAGTAAGGGGCAAGGGAAGGGACCTACAGTTTTACACCGGTTCCGAACGATGAAGCAGTAGGTGTACAGTCAGCGCGTACGTTCGTGGCCTCCGGCAGGAAAGCGAGAATGGAATGTAGTGTTGTGAATGAATCTCTGAAAGTAACGACATTTGCGAAACCTTTTTTTTATGTATGACATTAAATTAAATATCTAATAAGGTTTTATTGCGTGGTTGAAGTACGAAGACAAAACAGGGATAATTGTTTAAAGATCTATCGTCCTCCGCGCGCAGAGGCCACGAACGTGCGCGCTAACAGTAGGTATGCACGTAAATTATTTCATCAGAAAAAACTCATTGGTACACGCCGACCGGATTCGAACCTCTGACCTCTCGCATGAGAAGCCGATGGCCAAAACACTCGGCCACCCGCCGCTTGACATTACACGCCGCATATTTAACGCAGTTGCAACACAGCGTCTCGCCTCCCTGAGTTAGAGCAATTGGGTTTGTTTAGGTTCAATTAGTTAATTATGAGGAAGCCTCCAAGTTTTCCCGGCATCGTTGCAAGGCCCCTACCCGACCTAGGACTCATCTACGCTAATAACTATCATATGTGCGGTATTGCAATAATGTGTTTGCGTGCAGGTAAAACTCCGGAGCGCACGGAGTACCGCTACCCGCGCACGTTCGCCGCCACCTCCCCCCACGAGCGCCTCGTCGCTCGCCTGCGCGCCCAGCGCTCGCGCTCGCACGACGTGAGTACTGCAACACTGTGTGTCCACCAACTACCCCTACAACCCACTCTACTACTAGACCTATCGCTAAACCACTATGTCCAAAAGCATGATGTTAAAATAGCCTAGTTGTAATAAAGAAATTATGTTGAATTGTTTATCTGTGAGATATTATACAGGGTGTTCGGCACATCAACCGACAAATTTTTTTTGTAGGAAGTGGGGTCATTTGCAACGTTTTGACCCATGATACCTTTTGTCAGATGTCACGTGGTATCAAGATACGATTTTTTTTCATTATTTTTTAAAATTACCAAAATCCCAGCTATAAACCCTTGTAACTTTTTTGTTTATGATTGTATCAGCACAAAATAAAATTTATTGAATTTTACGATGTACCCTATTCTAGAAAAAATATTATTTGATGAAATTAATACCGTGAAAAGGTTTTATGACCTGCCCATATGCGAGCCCAGGGAGTGTATGAGTGAGACTTGCGGACTCTGAGTCTGCGCGCGTGCATGGGTGTTATGGATGTAAAAAACAAACCCACTAGATATCGGTGCCATAATGGTAAATTGTCTAACATCTGTTCGTAAACCAAAAAAAAATTATCAATGCAGATGTGTGCTTATGTTTATGTATTTTTTTCTTTGTGACAATATGATTCTAAGAAGTTAATTGTTTTAGTTCTAATAATACAATAAGTACTTTATATGATTATATTTTTGTTTTTAATCAACCCTAAACAGAGCCTAATAATAGAAGGGGGGCACCCTTGCGGAGTCTGAGTCCGCGCGCGTGCGTCCGTGTGACTTTTAGGTGCGCGTGTACTGCAGGGTTAAGAAAAAACTGTCATAAGACCTTTTCATGGTATTAGCTTCATCAAATAATATTTTTTCTAGAACAAGGATACATCGTAAACTTCAATAAATTTTATTTCGTGCTGATACAATCATAAACAAAAAAGTTACAAGGGCTTAAAGCTGCGATTTTGGTAATTTTCAAAAATAAATAACAAAAATCGTATCTCGATACCATGTGACATCTGACAAAAGGTATCATGGGTCAAAACGTTGCAAATGACCCCACTTACCTACAAAAAAAATTGTTCCGTTGATGTGCCGAATACCCTGTATAATGAATGTTTGCTTCGCGCGCTGCCTCCGAGGAGCAGGAGTGCATAGAGGTGTTGGACGCGACGCTGGAGCCGCCGGGTAGCGAGGGCGGCGGCTCGGACGGCGACTCGAGCCGGCTCTCCACCGACTCGGCGGTGGTGTTCCTCGAGCCCTCGCCCCCGCCGGCCGCCGCGCCCGCCGCCACGCCCACCATCACCAAGTCCACATCCGAGTCGGATATATTCAGCAAGCGCAAGGTACGTGCGCGGGACTCTACTCTATGAGAGGGTTGACGTAACGAAAACATTACTGTATTATTATTATTAATAGTATAGCCGGTGCTGCTGATATGTTACATATTATCATATTGTGTGTATATATATTTTTTTTAAAACAATACAGCTTTACTCACCGTTCTTCCCGAGCTATGTGGCTCGACGTTTCGGGCCAAGCGTACGGCCCATCCTCATAAGCACTCTGCCTAGTGCGACGGTTGACAGAGAACTCGTCGAAGCCGGAACGTCGAGCCGCATAGCTCGGGAAGACCCGTGAATAAAACTGTTTTATTTTAAAAATAATGTCTAACTACCGGTAATTTAAAAACCCATGTGTGTGTATATATTTTTTTTTTACCCTGGTAAAATGTTCGTTGGTGCAATGAAAAATGCTGTGAAAAATATTATAGTAATATGTTTATGTTTTAGAAATTAATAAAAAAACAAGCGCTCATTGCCAACTGACAACCAGGTTGCGCACTGCAGCTCATGCTCCTACACCTAAGTGCTGAGTTGGAGCCTTTTTTTCACCTTCAGGTTTATGGAGAAAATAATTTTTAATTTAAATGTTTTTCTTTACAGAACGGCAAGGAGAACCTGACGCAAGCTGTCTCCCTCCAGAAGTTGTCCAAGCTGCGCCAGCCCAACTCCCACAAGAAGATCCTCACGCCCAAGAACTGACACTCCCATCTGTGACATCTACTCTCCTATCTACCACTCTATAAAAATTTTTTTTTTATGTAATCCGGCATGGGTGGCTGAGTCGGAGGGGCCAAAGCGCATGCTCCGACCAGCCAATATCACCTCCGAGAAGGTAGGTGCCATACCGGAGACTTCCCTGGATTGCTGGCTATACTGGACTAGAGGAGATTTACTGCTGTATCACACATATGCCGAAGGGATTTTTTCCCTATCAGCGCCAAGCATGTTACCCCAAAGACACACACACATTGCAATTCCCCGGCCGATGATGGGTGCGATTTATTTTTCGACATTGAATCATGTGATAATACTCCCTTACAGGCGGTACTGTGTGGTGACGAGCAACATAAAATACTAACAACACGTACAAGATTCCCATTCATTCGTCATTTGGCCGAGGGCATGTGTATATCACGAGAAGAATAAAATAGTCAGACAAAATAAAAAAATCCATATCGTGCAATGATGTCATAAGTGGTGACTCATCGCAACTGGCTGTTTTCTCCGTAAATTGTGACATGTGAACATTAATTTGTTGTGTCTAATAGAATAGTTCTACAACAATGGAAATGGTATCATTTTAAAGGGCATAAAATAGATTTTTTTTTATTGTTGGCAACATCACCTGCAACTCACGTGATGTCAACCCATAACACCTTGGTGAACTAAGTGCTGTCAGTGCATACCTTTGGTTGTGCCGGCTACACTGAACTGGACCGAAAACGCGAACTCAATTTTACTTCGTATCTTTCACGTAATACTGTAGTTGTGTGATTGTGTATTGTTTATTTCTTTATCATCTCTTGGCAGTACATTGCGCACAGATTTGTCATATTTACATTGTAACATTCCGCCAGTTCGATTATCACAGCGAAGAACTAACAAGAAAGCTCACTGGATTTTTTTTCAATGTGCACTTAGTCTACTTTAAAAAAATGTTTGCCACTGCCTAGACACGCATGTGCTAAACGCATATGGTAGGTGATACTGATACACCTACCATCTCTAATTAATCCTTTACTCTTCATCCAAAGACTGCATATTGCTAAATTTATGACAGATGCAGCAATTCATGACGAAGTGATTTTAAAACAATATGAAATTATATCAAAGCGGCCACACGAAGCAGGCCAGTCTCCACAAACAGCACCCGTTCACGAGCACCACACCTGGGCCAGCCACAGCCTCTCTCAACCATATTATAGATAGGGTGAGAGATGACCCGGGCCATGTGTCACCGTAAGCAAAGACCTTAAAGCGATGCACTACCCCAGTGGCAACATGAAATGAAATACTACTGTTTCTGTCACAAACCATTACATTGTAGGCTGTATCTGTATCAAGACGCGAAGCGGACACCGCGCGTGCAGCAAATGTGATTGTAGACAACAATATCAGGTTCCATAAAAACCCAAACTGTGACATAAGAGAACAAGAGAGAATATTAATATAGATGAACGCCGTGCCGTCATCATCTCGACTATTCAAGATTCAAAAACTTATGTATATTGTGCAAAGATTTGTAGTAAGATATTTTAGAGATAAACAAAGTACATTATAGTTAGTTTTTTATTTTACTTTAATTTATGAATGAGTTATTCATTTTTTATTAAATATTTTACACGCATTCCTACATTTATAATAATGATTTAGTTGTAATTCAAAGAAAAATATAAAATTCAGACAATTTTTTATAGAAGAAAAATGCTTTAGCTGAATTGTATGGTACGTACTATAAGTGTATGTTGAAGACCAACGTATATTGTAACGGGCTGGACCGATTGTGTATCAGTAATAATAATTATCACACCCTCATTGTCAGAACCTCGACATGACAGCCGTCAGTCTAATACAAAATGTGCGTGCTATCTCTGTCCTACATTTATAAACTGTAAACCGGTTTTGTCTCAGTGAACAAAGTATTACATCACACACATAGTGAATATCTTGTCCGTTTCCGACAAGCATGTATGAATAACTTTCTGTCTGGAAGCCGTATCGGAGCTGTCGTCACCCGGGCACATTGCGATCTGTTGTCTCTGTCTACCACATTGGGAAACAGGCGTGAAGTTTTGTAAGTATTTCTTCATTAGATATGTAAATGCAAAGCTGAAAATAAAGAGAGAGAAAAAACTACAGCATACAATGCAATATGGAATCATGCAAGTTGGCAGAACGCAGGAGCTTACGTCACACCGGGCCAGTATTCTCTAACGTCCTACCGTCAACGTCGGTGACGCTGACTAGTTATGTATCTGTCTAGTTCATATAATTAGACAAAGACGACTAGTCAGCGTCGCCGACGTTGACGGTAGGACGTTAGAGAATACTGGCCCTGGAGAAGTTGCAACTGTTAAAATTTTGAGAGAATACGCCATCGACCCAGCGGTGAAGTTGGCGGCTCATGCCAGAGCTCCAGGTTCGAATCCTGGACAGGACCTATTTTTTATTTCTCTTTATTTTCGCCTTTGTATCTATCTAATGAAGAAATATAAAGTGAGTACTTGCTTAGTACTAACATACAAAATTAAACTATTATGCATGCATGTGTGTAAAACAGATAAAAGCAAATTTCATATAGTGATCAATTGCTGATAAACAATTTATCTCCACAGATCTGTAGGGTTAAATGTATGGAACAGCGTCCACAGAGTATTGCAGGAGGTACTTGGTCCAACCGGCTGGATGACAGTTGGCCTGCACGGGACAGGACTGCCATCACCGAACACTGAGCCTAGTGACTCAACAAAGCATCTTTTCGATATGGAAACTGGATGCGCCGAACATCGAGGGGGCGCAGTACGAGGCTAGGAGTCGGGAGGGAGCGACGGTCACGGTTGCATCGCCGCTCGTTCAACAGTGATCTAATGAGGTTTACCCTCGATCTAACGTCGGTTTTGTAAGGGGACATCCATTAATCACGTGAGCAATTTTTTTGGATTTTTGACCCTGAGAGAATGGAAGTGGCAAGAAAATGACGCAGCGTTTCAGGTGCACTTACAATACTTTATTCACGCCATGGTCATTCATTAGCCTCTTCAATCGTTATTATAGGACACAAGATGTCCATATCCATTGAAGCAATAGTGTCTCTTGGAAAGTATAGGAAAGATGACCCTCTCCCCCTAGTGAGATTTGGTGAGATTTTGCCAGAACCCTCCCCCCCTTTTTTTGCTCACGTGATTAATGGAAGTCCCCTAACGCATACGAGTACTTAGACGGGAGGCTCGCTGGTGTGTGGTCCCTGGGCTCATTGGTCGGCGCCTGCCGTAGACTAACAAATGTGTGAACAAATGTTCTGCTGGATCTAAATTTAAATAAATGCTATTAACTAGAGTTTACGGTTGGCTTTTATTTCGTTACTAGTCTTTGTCCACGGCTTCACCTGCGGGAGAATGTGGTACCTGGCAGTTAATAATGAACATCGAGTTTTAGAAAGAGACAATCTGGTTGTAGAGCTTCGTCCCTGTCGCACGAACTTGCACGTCTCTGTGCGACAGGGACGACGCTCTACAGCCAGATTGACTCTTTCTTAAAGCTCCATGTTCATTATTTATTGCCCCGTACTGTACCCATATGCGGCGCAGGGCATACGCGCGATGGTGATACAATACAGATTTATCCAAGTGTAGACTCCTCTCTGGACGATCGGAAAAGGAAACTCTTAACATATATTTTTTTTCTTGGAACGGAAATGCGACGACTTTGAAAATAAACTGAGATCAGTTTTTTTTTAATATTTTACTTTTATTAGATTAAATATAAATCTAACTTAACAATAAATAAAAGAGGACAGAAAAAATATATTTACAAGTGACTGCAGGAAATAATGGATGTAAGAACAGCTGTTTAGCTTACGACAATACATATAGCGGTACAGTATAGTGCGTACGTACATTCTACTTCACTTAACTCTACATTCATATAATTCCAAAAACAGGCTCCGCTAAGATATTGAATTAACGTACTACGTATATTTTCTCTAGCTTTGGAAGAAACTAAATGGAATTTTAATAAATAAAGAAGACATGGTGGGAGAAGGCAGCGGTGCGGCATATTTACCGTTCATACAAACAAGTCGCAAAATTGTAAACCTAAATAAATACTAAAGCTATGTCCATAGACAACTAAGAAATATATTTACATTTGTAGCGAATACTTACTATCTAGTATACCAACTATTTTGAGGATATTCTTAAAAGTCTGTCAAATGAAACCAGTTTTCTATATTTGTTATTTTGATAGGACTGATTGCATAATAGTTAGCTGTTATATAATTTAACTTGCACACAAATTTTTATTGCATTATTGATGTCATAAATTGGTTCAAATCGTTTTCAGAATAATAATTAAAAGCGCATCAATCTGATGCGCATAGATTATAACATCTTCACAGAGGCATGATACGAGCGACAGCCAGCAGGTAAGTAGGTAGGGACCCAAAGAGTGTACTGTTGGCTGGCCTCCGCTTCCTCAGACCTACATCGTGCTCAGACGAAATAGCCAGCTAGCATGCTAACGTAATCAACGATCATTTCAAACTTAGAACTTCAAAACTATTTGCATAGAGCTAAACTTTGTATCGACTGATCTGTGTCTCTATAGGACAGTTTTATTATAAAGTTGATTTAATAAAGAAATGTTTTCATGAAGGTTACTTTATTTTGAAAAAATTGTTTACCCTATCAACAGATTTGAAGCAATCGTTCATTGCGTTAGTATGGTAGCCGTAAGATAGATCTCGCAGTGTGGCCTTCAAAAACAGAGGTGGTGTAAATTTTTTTGTTAGACTGACAGCTGTCGTTCGTATCGTCTAAGAAGAAAGCCGTTAATGCCTTACCTAAATACGTCTCGAGAACCTTCATCTAAGCGTCAAGCCTTTGACAGTTAGATAAAGGAGAAATAATACATAAAATAAAACAAAAATCTAACATTACAATACAATAATGTTGAAATGTTCTCAGTAGGTAATGAATAAGCCATGCACAATAATTTTTTAGAGCTTCTTCTATACAATGTTTTTGGTCGTTCAATATTTACTAAAACTTTACATGAAAAAGTTAGTTCGACCTAACAACTAATAAGTATATATTGCAAGACCCCAGTTTGATCATCAATATGAACAAGCTGAAGCGAAAGTTTGTCTTCTGGTTCATCCATATAAAAATTATATAAAATCTTAAATAACTATTGTTTACTGTCCCCAGTGTCTAATTTTTATGATGCATCCATTGGTGGTGGTTTGTGGAACTAATTAAGTAGAGCTACGTTTCAGGCTAAATCAACCATCATAAACTCTGCCACATGGTTGGCAGAAATTTCAAATCAATAGGTCACGTGAAATATGAACTTTAAAAAGTGATAACTGCACTTACGTCCGTCCGGCATACATGTTAAGCAATATCAAGTTTGTGGCCAAGTCATGATGTCTCAATGTCCCGTGCAAGATTCACAGAACAATCTTACGATAGTAGCTCACTGTCTAAAATCCGACACAGCTGAGTCTGTTCAATGGGGTAGCTGGAAGTTAGACTATGGTACTTATTAATTTCTAAATTGTAGAAAGGTCAGTAGACAGCTAGCAGTGACCGCCTAGCCTGTTTTTGAGGAGTAAAAATGTACCGCAGAATAACTCTGTCAAAGTTACCTCGATTGTTTTTTAAACTCTTGTTATAATCACTATGAACAGCGTGAAAATCCTCAACGGTGCTAAAGGTTATTGACGCTGATGATCTGATTGATCCAGCCGATGAAGGCCGAGACCTTGACGTAGACCCCGGGAACGTCCTGCCGGCCGCAGCCGAAGCCCCACGACACCAGTCCCACCAGCTCGTAGAAACCGTCGTCTTGACACACCAGGGGACCTCCGCCGTCGCCCTGTTTTATAACATTGTGTTTAATTTTTTTTATTTTTATGGAAACTGACACGGTTGGCTACATCACCTACAACGTCCGTGATGTCAGCCCATAACACCGGGTGAACTAGGTGACATGTCAGTGCTTCCCCCTTTGATCGTGCTGGCTACACTGAACTGGTCGGAAAACACAAACTATTTATATAGCCGCTTCGACCGACGCGACGTTTCATACAATGCGGTGGTATCAACCCGGGCGGGTTAAACCCTACCACCAAGTAAGATTAGGAGGGAAGGGACCTACAATTTTACGAGGAATCCGAACCTCGGTCAGCCTCCAACGGTCAGCGGTCACCCATCCAAGTACCGACCGCACCCAGCGTTGCTTAACATTCAATAGCGACAGTTGACTGTCTGCACCACTGAGCTATCGAGGCTCTCAACAATTAATCTTTCAACAATTAGCTTTTTTTTTCTTTCTTCAATGGCAAGTGACCTCTTGACTTTATATTCGCTTGGATCTTACAACTTGATACTGGCAGATTGAGCCTCAAAAATTTGCTACTATGCTGCCAATAAAGAAACGATTATGAAAATGGCGTCCGTCACACATAGACAATGCTCGGATGTGGGAGTGAGATCGCAGTGCGAGTGAGCTAGCATCTTCCAAGGCATATGAAGGCAGCATGCAGCTCTGTGCGAGTCAATTTGTACTTTATCGCGTCGTCGCAGAGTAGCTATTTCTTTGTGAGTGTTTGTACAGAGAAGCTTCTGTACGCCAGTCCTCTTTTCTATTCTGTGATGAAGGTACAATCTCAGTTCTCACCTGACAGGCGTCGTTGCCCTCCTCGCCGCCGGCACAGAAGCTGCTCGCGGGCAATATGAAGATCTTCTCTGTGACAGCATTTACTTTGCGGATGCACTCCGCGTCGCTCACTATAGGAGTTTCAGCCTCGCGCACACGCAGCGGGATTGGTCCGGCTGCAAAATTCACGCATTAGGAGAACCGTTCGACATTATTTCGATATTCAGGCGTCATGAATGCAGTAGATGATGAGTTTTGATATGAAATGAAAAATTTTACTGCAGCTTAGGTAGGTAGTCACTTGACTGACAACTTCCCGCTCGCATCCCTCTATAACTTGGACCCGCGTAGCATAATTCCAAAGTGTAGTATGCGAGTTGCTCTGATTGGTCGTTCTCAACTTTGGCGGGAAATATAAATTTGGAATTTCGGAAATAATTCCGAAAATAAAGTTTTCTTAGGTGGTTATAAAAAAAAATAACCCTAACCCTAACTTGCTTTAAAAAAAAAGTTAAACAAAACAAATTTTGGTAAAAGGGACACGAACCCATGGCCGAGTTCGAAAAAATAAAAACCCTACACTCTACCACTGAGCCACCAAAGTACATATGCGTCCAAACGAATATCGGATTCAGTAGGTTCGCTCCGAAATTTATCTTTCCCGCCAAAGTTAAGAACGACCAATCAGAGCCACTCGCATACTAGACTTTGGAAATATGCACCCACGTATGTTCTTTATGGACTTTGACAGCCAAGTTCTATGTCTCCCTTCTAGTTAGCCTTGTAGCTGCATCTATGATCAGGTCCACAAGCATAGTTAACGTGTAAGGGATACTGACTCTCGCCCATGTAGCCGTAGCCGGTGACTGTGCAGCGCTTGCCGGCCGCGTGGCTGACCCCCCGCGCCGGCAGACACACCAGGCACACCCCTGCAACATCACAACATATTCTACATGAACAACGCACACTCGCTGAGGTCTGGGGCATCAAATCGTCTCGGAATTGAAAACTTTCCGATATTACCTACCTCTAGAGTGTTTTCATTTTACGAAGGCACGAGGGGTATGAGGTAGGACGTGGTGTGAGACCGCGCGGAGCTCAGTGGAACGACTCGGTTCGACGGAGCGATGCGGAGACGTGTAGAACGTGTGTACCGACCTGGCATCGAGTTCGTTCTCTACTGAGCTCCGCGCGGTCGCCACTCGCACCACTTCCTACCTCGTACCCCTCGTGCCTTCGTAAAATGAAAACACTACATCCTTAGTAGGCTAAGGATCTGAGCTTAGCAGACACGTCGCGCAAAAACTCGAACTAAGACTTTCATGAACTGGTGCAGTGGGTTAATATAATAAATCAGCCCCTGTACGTAGTGTAGTATGAGAAACGATCTCACTCAACCAATCAGAAGGCGTTCGATGAGGTATCCGGCCCTGCTATTGGTTGAAATATGCGAGTAGTTTAGTTAGCGAGTGAGTTAACGCCGGTAGACCCGCTGGTTGATGTAGCCACCCTGACAGCTCCCATAATAGATTCAAGATGCTCACCTTCCTTGAGCTCGGCTTTGCCCTGCAGCTTGAGGAGTGCGATGTCGTTGTCCAGCGTCTGGCTGTTGTGGTTGTGGTGTATGTAGGTGGTCGCGACGCGCAGGGTCTGAGCGCCGGGCGAGCCGTGCTTGCGCGTTAGGTCGTGGTCGCCCACGCGCACGTAGATCGCGTCTCCGGATCGGACGATACTGTACACGTGCAAATTGTTAGCATTATTTTTACTGCGGGGCTGACTTAGTTTTAATCGATTTTACGAATCGGATGAATGTCAAGTCAAGCCTCCGAGGGGTTTAGGGGTCCGGACCGGGGGGTCCGGACCCGTCCCAAGGGGGGCCTTGGACACGCAGTTTACACTAGATATAATACATTTTTCAAACTCCATCCTATACTGGGTATATAAAAAAAATGTCGAATTCAAACCTGCCTGCCACACTATTTATAGAACTTTCGGTATCGGTACCTCCATACCTCTCTAGGCCGAAATATAGAACGACTCAACACTAGAATCTTATTGAGTTGAGCCGATCCATTTTTCGCCAGAACACCCCCGTGTGGAAGCTATAAATGCGTCCATGTGTCAAGCCTTGGTTCCGTACACAATCCATATCAGATGAAGCTATAATAGCCCTGAGATGTATAAGTATAAATAAAGTAGTAAGAGAGACAAATCGGTGTAGCAGTAGTAGTAATACATACTTGGTGACGCAGTGAGCGGCGGTGAGGACCCACTGAGTGCCGATGAGGGCGGCGCCGCACAGGTACTGGTTGAGAGTGTTGATGAGGGCCACCTGCCAGCACCACTCCCCGCGCTCGCCGTCCTCCCCTCCCATTACGCGGCCCGAACGCGACGTAGACCCTGCGCACAGCCAACTTTATTCTCTAGTTATGATACAGTCGGGTTCGTAGTAGCTCGTAACTCAACCCGCCCGTATCAACCGCGACCGTTTGCTGTTCGAAGTTTTTGAAATTCGAATTTCGATTTATTGCATTTTAAGCGCCATCTATTGAATATTATATAAACCATATAATTATTAAACAGCGCCCTCCATTTCTGAATAGTGGAATTAATTTGTTGAATTGTGCGGATCCATCTATTGGTGCAAAGTTTAATTTGATTATAATTGAACGGCGGCATTTTAGGTTTTGATATTGTATTGCGTGTGTTTGAAACTTATGCCTGATTGCATATTTTATTCTATTTTACAAATTAGCCTAACCTAACCTAACTCATACATACCATACATAATCATGCTCAGAGGGGTCAGTCAGAGCACACGCTCCGACCAGCCAATACATAGGCTGTTCCGAAAATTGTTAGTGAAATGAAAAATAGTTAGAATATGAAAAAAAATTATTTACAGATTTTCAAAATATTCCTCTCCAATCCCTATGCACTTATGCATTCGGGTGAACCAGGTTTCAAAACATTTAAAAAACGTATCTTGCGGGAGGTCGAAAAATAACCGCCGAAATTCTTCGACGGCCTCGTCTGCAGTGTTGAATTTTCGCCCGCGAAGCATTTTTTTTACCGTGGGAAATAAAAAAAAAATCGCATGGAGCTAAATCTGGGCTGTACGGAGGATGGGATAACCTTTGTACCCCCGAAGTTGTCAAATAGTCCATGTTTCTACCGGTGTGTGAGCGGGCGCGTTATCTTGGTGAAAAAAAAGAATGCCACGGACGCCCCGCTCCTTGGGCGCTCGCTATTCAACTCCCCGAAAGCTTGAGGCAGACAAACTTCGCAATACCAATCTTCAGTTCAGATTGAATCTCCCGATGTGTAATGTGTCTATTCTCCCGCAATAGCCACTCTACCCTGATGACGTTTTCATGAGTGACTGCAGTTGATGGTCGGCCGGGTCTGGGATCATCGTTTAGGTTCTCTCGACCACGTTTAAATTCACGAAACCAATAAGTAACTGTTGCTAACGCAGGAGCAGACTCCCCAAAAGCAGCTTGTAAATTTTCGTGAGATTCCTTGAAGGTTAACCCTAGTTTATAATAATAGAAAATCATGAGACGAAAAGCTTCTCGCGAGACGTCCATTGTTGCAAATAAAATATGAGTGACGGTGTGATGGAATCACACAAGGTAAAAAAGATAAATATATAGCCAATAGTAATTCAAAGCTAAATTATAGAACATTAAAACGTTTCATTAACAAAATAATTTATATTACAATTTAACTAATCACCTAATAAATTCAATCGTGACTGCACACTCCACTAAGAAATAAAATGGCGCGAACGGCCATTACAATACGACGCGCAATTAGACAAACAAGAAATATAATAACATCAGTTGGTTCGCATATAAAACACTATAGAGCGCCGAGGCGGGGAAGGTAGCATGAGGTAATCCTGACACGCGGTGAGAGGGGAACAAGACATGGGCGCGTACGAAACGGCGGAGAGGTGAGGTAAGAAGGCGCGCGTCTTGCGGGCGCGGGGTCAGAGATCGCGGTATCATCACGCCGTTTGAGCGCGGCTTGAGGTAGCGAGTCAAGGAGCGCGAGTAGTGATTATTTCGCTGCGAGTTGTTAGTATGAAAGAATGAATTATTGTCAAGACACGATCGTGACACGCTCATACTGCGGGGACACCGTACGTTTTGTTCCTATGTGTCAGAAACGTGACAAGCTCATACTAATAATTTATTTTTATTTCCATACTAAATTTGTGTCAGGACACGAATGTGACACGGCCATACTACGAGGCCGCCGTTCGATTTGTTCTTGCATGACACAACCGTGTCCAGCACATACTAATTAATCTAATTTTATCTCCATACTAAAATAGTATCAGGACACGAATGTGACACGGCCATACTACGAGGCCACCGTTCGATTTGTTCGAGCGTGTCACAACCGTGTCCAGCCCATACTAAAAATTAAATTCTATCTCCATACGAAATTTCGCTCTGTGACACGAACGTGTCACGGCCATACTACGAGGCAACCGAGCGTTTAGTTCCTGCGTGTCAAGAACGTGTCACGGCCATACTAAGAGGGCGCCGTTCGATTTGTTCCTGCGTGTCCGATTCGTGTCGAGTCCATACTAATGATTCAATTTAATCTCCATACTAAATTCGTGTCAGGACACGAATGTGACACGGCCATACTATGAGGTCGCTGGTCTATTTGTTCCTGCGTGTCTGGAATCTGGACATGACGGAGTTTATGGGAATTTGAAGTTTCGTGATCTCTGTGAAGATATCGCACAGGGTCTAAAATTATTTTAATAATTATTTATTAATGATTCAAACTAATACACTAAACATTTTATAAAGGGAAGAGTATATAAACAAAGTACCAGTTATTAAACAAAAACATAAAATAAAACAAAACAACGTTTCATTGAGTATGACGCCAACATTCAAATAAATATCCGTTGGAGCGTGCGCGCGGGGCGGAGAGAGGTATGAGGTAAACAAGACAAGGGGTGAGGTATTACCGAGCTGCGGGCGCGCGTGGGCCGCGGGGCGAGGCGGAGCGACCTGAGGTAATTTGTCAAGCGGTGCGGGAGGGGTTTTCGTTAAGCGGTGTTAGTATGAAGGAATGGTTTCGTGTCCTGACATGAATAAAACACGACGATGGTAAGGAGATTTCGATTGGTTTCTGCGTGTCCAGGTTCCGTACATGAATAGTATTATCAAACACGGAAGATGGTATCACGCATGTACAGGAATTAATATATAGACAATAAGAAAACTAACAACTTGGAACGTTAGCATTTTAAATGAAAATACTCGAAGAATATAGACGATATTAAACAAAAATATATAAATAAAACACTCCGTTATGGCGCTAAAAGTCGATTTATTAATAGAGCACATGTAATAACATCAATTAATTTATATAACAAAAGCAACAGTTCTCTGCATGCGGAGATGCACAATGGGTGCGGGGAAGTGGTGTTAAAACCCCCGAAGTAGAGGTAAATCGCATCGCTGACGAGCGAAACAGCTTTAGGTACCATGTGGAAGGTACGAAGAGGGTTTGTTTTCCCTCCAAAATCGAATTTATATCGTGTCACAAACGTGTCCAGTTCATACTAAAAACATAAAATTATCCTCCATACAAAATTACGAGTCCGGACAGAAACGTGACACGGCCATACTACGAGGCAGCCGATCGATTTGTTCCTGCGTGACACAAACGTGTCCAGCCCATACTAAAAATCGAAATTCAATCTCCATACAAAATCGCGCTCCGTGACACGAACGTGTCATGGCCATACTAGGAGGCCACCGTTCGATTTGTTCCTGCGTGTCAGGATTGTGACACGAGGAAAGATTATAAAAGGAGAGGGAGGGGAGCGTGGGGAGTTCAGTCTGTTTTGGGAGTCGAAGGAGACGGTCGTGCGTATTTAGCGAGAGCCCAGGTACGAAAGTTAGTACGGCTTCGCTCGCGTGAGTTTTCGAATAAGTTCGGGAAAGAAGTATCGCTCGGCTTCGCTCGCGTGTATTTTCGATTGGGTTTTCCTAGTGAATAATTTCACTCGGCTTCGCTCGCGTGTATTTTTGATTGGGTTTTCTTAGTAAATGAATTTGGTAAAAAACCCCGGTGATTGAAATTAGTTTAATTTCGTGAATATTAGTGTGGGAATTTCTGTAAAGCTTTCGGAGTTGCAAATGAAGGTTGAGCTGGATTTTGTAATTTTGGGGGTGATATAGGGGTTTTCAACTAGTTTTACGGAAAATATTTTGGATGTTCTTTTGAGCCTTTTGAGTTCTGGATGAAGGTCGAGCTGGATTCTGGAATCTTGACTGGTGATGGAAGGACTTCCAAAGAACTTTTACAATGACACTATGTCCGAACTGGCCTACCATGAGGACTGGTACATTGGGAAGGTTTTCTTAGTTCATAAATGATTTTGTAAAAACCGGTGAATAAAGTTTGTTTGTTTCGTAAATTTTAGTGTGGGAATTTCTGTAAAGCTTTCGGAGTTGCAAATGAAGGTTGAGCTGGATTTTGTAATTTTGGGGGTGATATAGGGGTTTTCAACTAGTTTTACGGAAAATATTTTGGATGTTCTTTTTGAGCCTTTTGAGTTCTGGATGAAGGTCGAGCTGGATTCTGGAATCTTGACTGGTGATGGAAGGACTTCCAAAGAACTTTTACAATGACACTATGTCCGAACTGGCCTACCATGAGGACAGGTACATTGGGAAGGTTTTATTTTATATTAAAATATAATGGACTGTGACCTGATCATAAATTTCACGTACATAAAGGAAGTCAGTGAATAGAGTTTGTTTGATTCGTGAATTTTAGTGTGGGAATTTCTGTAAAGCTTTCGGAGTTGCAAATGAAGGTTGAGCTGGATTTTGTAATTTTGGGGGTGATATAGGAATTTTCAACTAGGTTGCGAATTATATTTTGGATGTTCTTTTTGAGCCTTTTGAGTTCTGGATGAAGGTTGAGCTGGATTCTGGAATCTTGACTGGTGATGGAAGGATTTCCAAAGAACTTTTACAATGACACTATGTCCGAATTGGCCTGCCATGAGGACTAGTACATTGGGAAGGTATTTTAAAATATAGAGAAGATTAAAAGAAACAAAACCCGATCTTTAAATTCGTAAATCATACGTATATAAGAGTGTTTGAACCACGCGTAATTATTAAAAAATATGTCGAATTTAAATATGTAAAATCAGTGGTTTTACCGTATTTTGATATAAAAGTATATTTTTATTAAGTGTTAACTTCGCGATTAGATTCAGTGGCGGGTGTTGTGGTTTCGTTTGAATTTATTGTTTTACGCTATTCTATTTGTAATGGTGTTTTATTTAAGGTGATTTTAGTGAATCGTGTCAGACCGGTTAGGATAGTGGAATTCAAAGGTAAATTTTGTAATATATATGCATATGCAACATACTGGCTAGTTACGTTTTAGGATGTAGGGAGATTGCGTAAATCAGGTTTAAATATACCTGTATAGGTTATGTAGATTATGACCAGCACACCATTTTAATAAACCCTTAAGAAAATATTCCTAATTGATTTCGGTGAAAGGTGGACCCCTGACCGCATCATTTGGAATAAAACAATTTCTGTAGGTATATCAATAGATAGCCACAGAAATATAAACCATAACATATACACTATACACTCACAATTAAAAGCATACACTTATGCCTTTAGGGAGGACAAAAGAATATCTTTTGAACTCCAACATAACACTACGAGATTAAATTGGTAAATCTGTCTGAAGATGTATATTTTGTACAGATCAGAAAACGGGGACTCCTAGGGACAAATAATAAATTTGTAGCTTAAGTACAAATTTATCTGCGTTGGGAGTCACGGGGACTGGCGATGGATAAATATCGTATGGACCGAGGGTCCATACGAATTTAGTGGGGCCAGTTCCACAAACCCCTTCAAAAGGGGTCAATAAAAGTTTGTATTGTTGAAGTTCTAAAATTTAGAAGAAAATATAAAATAATAGATTTCATCTATTGAACAGCACAACAAAATTAAGCTATCAAGTAATACATTGATCATAATTTAATAATAACAATAACACAAACATCAGAACACTTTCATTTTGAATTTTGGCGGGTCTCACAAGCTCGCAAGCGAGGTACGTGAGCGCGCTGTCGAAGCGTGCACATAGAACACAGAGGGAAACCAGAAGGGTTTAAATGACTATAGATGAATGAGCAATTAGTTTGGTAAGTGCTTTAATGTTGATATTAGAATTTACTAGAATAGATTTAGGAAATGAGAGTTAGTACTCTGAGTTATTACGGTACACAACGGCTTCCTGAAAAGGAAGTAATAATTAGGTCCATTTTACAGGAATTATGTGTACGAATTAGCGACACTGTTTCTGACAAACCTAGAGATCACTTGAAAGTTATACGCTGGCCATATTTCGATTCTTTATATTCTAGTTGTTCTAGAGCTAAAGAGTTGATTTTTGATAATTCTGCCTTTAATATCTAAGGAAAAACAATAGGTATAGGGTAGAGGTTATTACAGTAGTGCGCGTGACCAGCATATAAAAAAAATTATGTAAAAATAAGTTCTTTTTTTTAGTTATAGTAGTGTTATCATAAATCCATGGAATTCTAAGGTCCAGGTACGAAAGTTATCGCGGGTGTGCCCGTGACCATGGTTTAGGAAAGTTTAAAATGTGTAGATATATATATATAAACGTTTTGTAATGGTCTGACACGAGAAATCTTATTATTTTGTGCCAAAACGTAATTTGCGAGCGAATTGTATGGTTACGATTCGTAATGTAAGTCTAGGCGTGCCCAGTCTACTGCCAGTAAACATCGGAGCAGTTTCCAGCAGATGACATCTAACTATGGTTTGGTCCATAGCAACAATGTGAGTTATTCCATTATCCGGCGAGATACAAAATAAGTGTTTCTTTTCAGAGGGAAAATGTTGTACGTAATTGTGAAATGAATTACATGACCTACGCAATTACATCGTCATAAGTATGTTATTATCCATTTATTATAAAAAGAAATTTTAATGTCACTTGCATAATGATTATTTGTTCTATGGAAAAGTGGAACTGGAGAATTATTGATTGATGAGCGCTTGGCCAGGGCCACAGAATACTTGCGGGCGCAGGGCTACCAAAATTTTGAAAGACTAGTGTGGACTGGTTTTAAAGTTGAAGCATGTTTGGGTGCATTGTGTGTTTAAAGAAATTCGTGCTAAAGGGTTTGGGAAGTTTAATCTGACTTGTTTAATTATCTTGTTCAAGAAAAAAAAAAAAAAGAAGGAAATTGAAAGTAATAATATGTGGTGCACGGAGTCGTATTATGCAGATGTTATTTATGTATGTGTCACATTATGTATTGAATTGTTTTGGAATAAAACGAACAGATACTAAGGTCTTTGTGGCGCAGCGCTGATTGCTCTGCTTGCCTGATCTGTCGGAGGGGGAAGCGTGTGATGTGTGTATGTATGTATGATTTCTATTACTTTGTTATTATGTGGAAATTACAATCACGAAATTTGGAGTAAGAAGGTGGAATATTTTTGGCAACCCTACACAAGTTTGTAAATTTCGTGTTGATTAGGCCCATGAGGAGAGAACCATGGTCAAGAAAGATTGATTTATGGGTGCACGTGTTGTACTGTTTGTGTTTGATCATTAGTTTCGTTGGGCGTAAGTGTACGAATGACTCTTATCTCTTTCCCACTAGTATAAAGTGTATGCAATGCAAGTAAGAGTTAGAACGAGACAGTAGACTAGAGCGCTATTTTAGACTTGCTCTTCTAGTGGGGTATGAATGAGAGAGAGGGAGATACGACTTATATACGAGACTAACAAAAGTTAGAGAATTTAGCCACGTGATCGGTGCAGGTGTTCGGTTTAGACAAAAAAAATGGAGAAGAGCGTGGTTTAGCTCAGATTGCTAATGCATTGATGCTTGTCTGGTTTGTGTACATTGGTAAAAGAGTGGAATGAATATTGGTATATATATAATTGTCAGAGGCAATGAAATAGCAGTGCTGAGAAAGAAAAATTTTTTTTTCATGTTTAGGTAAACGAAATGAATAGTGAATGATGAGTAGGTAAATGTATGTTAGATTTTACTGTTAATTTTTTGGGTAATTTGTGTATTTTTAAATGTGTGCATAATAAATTGTGCGAGTATCATACCACAGTGGGTGTTTGTATATGAAATGGTTTTACTTGATTGAGAATAAATCAATACATATTGATTTATTACTTCGTGACTTTATGTGTTGCTGTGCGATAAGACGACGGACTAGCCACCTCTCGTTTTGTCATGACTTACTCGAATGTTGTACAGACGGATGCGTTTTGTACTGTCGTGCGTAGTTACTGGAAAAAGTGTCGCAACTGTACTTGCGACGTGCTACACCTCAGTGGTGAGTAGCTGTGACAACGTGTCTTTCGTTTTGTTGAAGATAAAGATTACATATTTATCTAGTATGAATGTTTGTGTACGGTTTGACTGGATGGATTGTCAACGCACGTTGACTAGACCGTTTTGATCATTTTGTGACGCTGGGACATACGCTCATTGGACGGATTGTTGTTATCTTAACATGATTCAAGTATACTATGCGGAGACTCTGTTGAATTGATGACCGAGCAGGGCGTAGCTCGCGCGCGCGTCCTGCGGGCGCGGAGACAGAGTTCGCAACACCATCACGCCGTTGGAGGTGCGGCGTGGTTGGCGAAGTAATTGAGGAATGGGAAGGCCATTAGCGATGTTAACAGTAGTACGGTTCTTCTGTTGTGTCAAGTATCTCGTCGGGAAAACAATGCGCAGAAAATACAATTTATTTTGTCATGCACTAAGTCTTGAGATGTGTATGGGTTGAGTGATCGGCGTTGTGCCTCGGTTAATATAGTATTAAGCGGCATAGCATAGAATATTACAAGTTGTAGGATGCAGGTTGGTGCACAAAAAGCGAATGAGGAAATCGTTTTGCGGAGCCTACGCTGTCTGCTTGTATGTCTGCCTGTTCTACTAAAGTTGAAATTTGTTTCAGGGTAAATGTAGAGTTCTGTAGAATGGTTGTGTCTGTCCGTTCTACTAGAATTGACAGTTAATTCGGAAGGAATGAGGAGTTCTGTAATAAGCGTATGTAGATTTTGTTTCTGTCAGTACTCCTGGAGTGCAATTGAGGGTTTTATTGTTGTGCTGTGTCATTGTAAAGCATTGGGATGCTATGAGTTCGTTTTACGTCCGGTTCTATAGTGCCACTTAAACATTAATAATATGAACATGCCGGCTACAGCGTCAGAAACTTGCAGTTTCATAAGAACAAATGAGAGGCCGGACGGTTACAATTTGGAATTGTCGCCAGGCGAGGCGAATTTGTTGGGGCGCATCGGGAGATTTTTTTACTGATGAATTAAAAAACTTTTATCAAGTAATATGTTAAGAAGAGAGTATAGTTTTACGATAATATATAGGAGTGATTGTGAGTGAGGCGGAACTTTGCGGATGACGAATCGCGCTTTGTAGGGAAAGAAAAAAAAAAAAACGAACTTGCGATGTTTTGCTTCTTGCGAATTTGTTGGGGCGCATCGGGAGATTTTTTTACTGAAGAATTAAAATTTTATCAAGTAATATGTTGTGAAGAGAGAGTAGTTTTATGCTAGTAGAAAGGGGTGACTGTGCGTGAGGCGACACTCTGCGGATGGCGAGTGACGGACTGGCCACTTCTCACCTTGGCACGGTTATACTGTTAGGTAGTGCGGGAAAAGGACCCTGTATCTTGTTGCAATGTGAAGGATGACTTGCCTGGATGCAGCATGTTGGTATGTGTGGGAGATAGGTTTTATGGATGCCATGTCGGAGTGTTGGTTATCTGTGGAATTGAATATACGTTAGTGTGGTCAGCAGTATAACGCTGTTTATTTCACTGCTTGAGATGTGGGTTGGAATAAAATATATATATCAGTTTGTGATTGTATGTATTTGTCAAGCAGTAATGTATATAATTGGCTGTAGAGCAGAAGTTTGATATTAGATGTAACGTTTCAGCTAATTAGAACATTATAATTGTGCCAATTAATATAGTTAATGGAAGGGACTACAGTTTTACAACGATTCAGAAAGATGAAGTTAAAAGTGTTTGTTGAAAATCAAGCAAGAAGGCTATTAAGCGCCTAGTCCGAGGCGACACGCAATAGAATTACTAGTTGATGGTTTGTTGCGGTATGTTGTCGAAGGCGTATTTCACTATCAAACAGTGTAGATCCATTTTATCAACTTAGTTATGAATTGGAAATGTTGGATGGTATGTATTTGAGGAAGTATGTTTGAGCTAATGTAGGTATATGGATTCCGTGTTAACTGAAGTCATATATTTTGTGTATGGGAACGAAGCATAAATATTTGTCTAGTTGTATGAGTTTGTTCATTTTATAAAAGCGAGTACATGGATATATTAGTATTTATGTATTCTTACAACGTGATTGGGAGTTAGAAGATAAGATAGTCGTATCTTGTCTCACTAACATTATTGGGGAAATTGAATGGATGTGATGACGGTCTAATAGAAAACGTATGCATTAACTTTTCTATGTAGAAATTCAATTCTGAAGATGTGTATTATTGGATTCCATTAATTATCTTATGTCAACGTATTGACTGGAAGTGGAGGTTTTCCTATATTAAGTATCCTGTCTGCGGATGTCGGAGCAAGACACTGTTGTCCAGAAAAAATTTTTGCCTGACGTACTCAGCCCATTGCCACTGGAGGTGGACAGTAGATGTTGCCTGTTTTATGGGTCGGTTGTATGTGAGCTGTTTGCTTGTGAAAATTACGTGAATGAAGGGGTGGGTCTAAGAGTTGCCGGAAATAATACATTGGTGCCACCATTTTGAATAGAGGATTGATGCGGCTGTATGGTTGATTCGAGTTTGGTTCAGTTCAGTGTGGCCAGCATTAACGGGGTAGGTAGGCATTCGTGTGAAACCTGTTCCGCCAAATTATTAGAGCAAATAGCTTAGATATTATAAGTAGATTATTAATTGAATTTAAATACGATTTAGATTTTGAAAAGAATGAAGTGAGGTCGTATATTGGCCGGTCATTCATTATATTCACACAAGATGCAAAACCGTGGCGGCATTTCAGTTCTAGGCTTTCTAAGAATCAATATGCGATTGGATAATCATTTAAATGTGGATGTTATAGAAAAGCTTTATAGAAAATCCATATTCCAAACTGATCTTCTTATGTGGAAATCTGTAAAATGATAAAACTAGTATGAAATGCCCGGATATTTAATTCCACATTTTATCTTGAAAATCATTTAAAAATGGATAATTCCATATAAATGGTAACGTTGCTGTGGTTGTGTATTAACTGACTCAGGGCGCCCGGTTCAAAAATATTTGAAGGAATATGGATCTTATCGCGAACAATAAGAACCATTGCTAGTGTTTGTTTTGCTTTCACAGCGTAAGGGGACCAGACTTGCGTACTAAAACAAATAAGTACCAACCTTACGGAGTGAATTTCGGAGTAAATCCGAAAAGGAGAAAAAAAAGGGGAAAGAAAATAAGTCGAATGGAGAAAGATTTGGTAGGGTACTCAAATACTCAAGAACCCGGGAAAATGGGAAAAAGAAGGGAAAAGGGAAAAAATTTAAAATTAGGAAATAAACATACCCACAGTTCACAATGTTCACATCATAGTGACATCTGAAAGGAAGTGGTTAAGAGGCAGGGAGGGAGTGAGGGGTTATGAAAAATGCTTAATGATTTTGCAGAAGCAAATTATACTTATACAATACTAGTATTATGTTTGGAAGTGAGTTTTGTGAAACATGGAGTATTCTATTTACTTGCCATCTATTGGTGTATTAGTGAAGTTTTGACATTACAACGTAGAAAATTTTGTTGGGCATTGTTATACATAGTGAGATAGGTGTCGCTGGAACAAAATAATTATATTTAAAATTCAAATTAAACTTTTCCTCCCTTTTACAAAAGTAAACATCAGGGCCCCTGCCGTGCTGGTTTCGCTCGCACGACGAGTTCGGGTTGCGTTCGACTCGATCGATCGCACGAAGCAAATTATTTTGGTACCGGCGTACGGGTGAGTGCGCATGCGAATGTTGTACAGGTGACGAAATTATCGAGCGAGTGTCGATCCACCAATCTTGCCACTATTAAATTTTACTAAATGTATTATGCTACCTAGAATGCAAAGCGCTCATTTTGTCAGGTATCAAACGGTCAATATAGTATGTATACTATTTGTCAGAACCTTTATGTTAATTAAAAGAGGAAAAAGAGTATTGACTAAATTGAAAACGCGTATAAATTGAACACCTCGATATTTAAGAGTAGCTATTTAGTATTGGTAAAAATTACATCGTGGTAACACACGTGATGTTGGTTGTCGGTCGGTCAGCCAGTTGTGTGAGTGATGATGACAATCATTTTGAATCTCTTCCCCTCAACCCTCCGCCTTTCCTCCAGCCATATTACCTAGCCACAAAAATACCCCGATAACGGTACTAACGAGGTGAGACCGCGGTGAAGTGCGGAGGAAAGCGCATTTATTCGAGGAGAGGAGGTGCCTAGCCTATAATGCCTATATAGAAATTCCGACGGGTAATACATAGCTGTAGATACCTAACTATCTAAAAATAAATAACTCCTGTATGTACCTATCTATTATTATCATACTTGGTTATACACTATAGCTCCACTACCGGTCACCTATAATTTAGTTACATAGGTAGGTACATACTTAGATAGGCACTGTCAAATTGATATGAGTCGTGTACTTAGAACACAAGACTTTATTTAGCATTAACAACGGTACCGTGCATGTGAGCCGGTCGGTATTAATGATAGTGGCCCCGCTGCGTTTCTCCCCGTGCGTGTAGAGGAGGAGGCGGCTGGGGTGCGGGGAACATGATGCCGTGCTGAGGGGCGGCGGGCTGGCCCCTGTCGCATTGTCGTGGTCCTTCCGCCGAGTCGTGCGGAGGGGTGGGTCTTCGTGCTTGCTTGCTGCTTGAAGTGGTTGGGTGTGTGTGGCGCGGCACCGGTTGCTCTGCTTGCCCCGGTTGTCGGGTTGATGGTCGGAATGTGGCGTGTGGTATGTGTGGTATGTGTGGTGTGTTGTGTGTGTGTGTGTGTGCCTAGGTACAGACTTTATTCTTATTTTATTTTAGTGATAGGTACATAAGTACCTACTTGTATTTTATCTATAATATTTGAGTGAATACTTAATGAATGAAGGAATGAACAACTTGTAGATAGAATAATACATGTTTAAATACCTCTACACTAGATTCAAAGAAGGGAATCATTAATTTGGCATGTGATCAACCTTGAGACTTTCTAAACTGTCGCAGGGGATGATCAAAATCAATCAAGTGTTTGAGTGAGCGTATACGTCAAGATGACTCGAAGTCCGAGTTCACATTTCGTGCAACTTTGCCAATGACTGTCAAAATGTGGTGGAACGACGTTCGAGTTCGAGTAGACCACGAGACCGTTTCGTGCACTCACTCACTTGTACATTTGACAGATACGACGGTGCCATTTATACCTACTCGTTCACTTTGCTCGAGCTCGTCGATCGAGTGGAATTACCACGGTCGGGCTGCTGAGTGTATAGCCTATTAATTGATAATGTTAAAAGTATGAGAGTTACATTAATCCGAATTAGTTTAAATTTATATTATTTATTTAAGGTTTACCATAACTAAAGATCTTGAACTTGCTCATTGATGAGTATTTTGAAAGGTAAAGTGACAGCGTAAAGTTTCGGCACGAATGTGTTTATATATTTTGTAGGGGGTCTTATATAAATACCTTGGTTCGTATTAGTCGGCAGCGGCCTGTGTCAGACTGCTGCTGGACGTGGGCATTTCCAGGGGTTTCCCACCTCGCTCGGTGTTTCACTTTAATTTTATTCTGCTCTTGCCTACCTATGGGGTTATAGGTGCACTTAACTGAAGGAGGAGCGTTCCATTTTATGCTTAGGCGTGGTCGACGATCGGGCGTCTGTCTGCTACAGAGTATCGGATAAACGACGAATGTGCTCGGACACTGCATATGATTGCGCAACATTTGTTGGAATGAAATTATGGATATTTATTTATATCTGTATGTGTAAGATTGTTTGGATAACTTTTGTTGTAATTGGGCGTTGCCAATGGACGAGCATACTAGAGAAGTAATGGGTATGCATTCTGAGTGAACGGTTCCGGACGAATGAATGTGTGAGGGGATGATCAGTGCCTGAAACTTTTGAAGTTCGTTACTTCCAGGAATTCATAACGGAAAGTGTGAATTGGTAAAAGTTTGAATCGAGGTTAAATGATAATTTCTCACAGAATAGTTTGTGAAGTGGAATTGTAAGGGGTATTACGGGGTTTGAGTGATTTAGGGGATTAGGCTTTGGATGGGTACTTGCTGAAAAAAAAAAAAACGGAGGTAGATTTTAAAAAAAAAAAAAAAGAGGGAAATTTTAAGAGTTAGTTGTGCAATTAGACCGGTTAATTGCATCGGTTGCGGAGTCCGTGGTGTTGTCCGTAGCATAGTATGGATGTGGTGCCACGTTGGTGCTATTCTTTGGTCGATTATTAATTTTAAATTTTCCAAATTCCAATAGAACTTAGACTAGGTAAGCATTCGTTGCATGATAAACTTGGGTTTAAGTCTGAAGAGGAGACTCAGATGCATGCTGTTATCCAAATTTACAGAATGAATTTCAGATGCGGATGTGTTTATTCTTGAAAGCAAATTCAAGAACCAGTTCAACAATTGAACGAGGAATATAATCACAAGTTGTGACAATTGAATAATAATATATGTTGCATGACGTTTTGAAATAAGTAATATTAAGTATATGTGAATATACGAATAATGGTTAGTATAAAATTGCGTTTTGGCACAAAATATTATAAAATCACTTTAATATGATAATTTAAAAGAATTAAACCACCCCGCTACTGTAGCTTTATTGATTAACTTTAAGAAGTTAGACTGTTTGTTTGGGGATCGATATTGTCTCGGATTTGAAAAAAAAAAAAAAAATGAGAAGCATCGATTTCTAAGCAATGCTTGGCGTTCTTTGTCTATGCTATAAGTAGAATATTTGCTTGCGGCAAAGCGAAATAAGAGAAAGGGGAATTCCTGAAAATAGGTCGTGATAAATAAGAAATGAAATCCTAGTAATAAAAAAAAAAAAAAAAAAATAATAATAATAATAATATCAAAACGAAAAATTTTTTTTTAAAAGTAAAATTGTTAAAATTGATAAAATAAGTTACTAAACACTAACAAAACTTAATCAATTCATATAATACAAACAACATTTTAAGTTAATCACATTGAAAAAGAGAAAACAGGGATTCCCAAGTTTCTTTAAAGAAACTACATATAGGAAATTCTATTCAAAAAAATTCTAAGTTAAAATAAAGACAACACAAGCATTATTCTACACTTAAAAATTTATAATGGCATAGACAAATAATATTATTATATGCTAAATTACTATTTTGTTCTGAAACCAAATAATTAGAAATTAATTATAAATTAAAAAATTTGCAGATTTAAGAAGAATTCACACATATACAAGACATTATACAACATTCAGACATAAATTTACAAATAGTACTACATGGACCACACACATGGAACACGAGCAGCAAAGAAGGGCAAAGAAGGAGGTACACAAAATGCTACGGGAAGAGTGCATAAGCGATTCGGGAATGTACCACCTAACAGAAGAGCAAAGAGGAAAATTATGGGGCCTTCCATCGCTAAAATAATTAAGGATAGTATTACCCCGATAGCTAGGCGAATGGAAGAATTAGAGCGTTCTTCTAACAGCGAAAAGGAAAATGGTTTTCAACGTAAAGAACCAGAAACAGCATGGATGCAAAGACCATTAACGTTGACCTCACCACCTTTCAAGCCAAAATTTTCCGGGGAAGGGAAAATTCACCCGGTGGAATTTATAGAAGAACTGGACAGATACATAGCAAAGACGAACCCTGGACGTGGCGGAGAGTTAGACTTGATCGCGGACTGTCTCATAGGAGAAACGAAAAATTGGGCAAGGATTTACAAAGAAAGTTGGGAGAATCTCGACGATTTCAAGAGGGATTTTCTTGAACAATATTGGGGAAAACCAGTACAACAGAAATTGAAGAGAGGAATTTTACAAACAACATGGAATAATAAAACTGAGATGGCGACACATTTTATTGAGAACTTCGCAATGTACAAGAGGATGCAGGATGCAGGGGATGAAGAACATTGTGTACGAGAATTGATGTGCCAGTTTCCAGCAGATATCCAGCGGCTATGGATGACTGGTGGCGGATCTACAGCACCTGAAGCAATCTCCTTTCTCAGGAGCATGGGAAGCATAGAAGAAAACAAGAGAATTCGTGAATCATCACAATTAATACCAAGACAAGATGTTAAGAAGAATGTACCTGCGAGAGGACTTCGAGTAAACAACATCTCTACCTGGGAATCAAAGTATGGTTGGCAGAAATCATCGAACAATAATCCAACGTATGAGCAACAGCGTGAAGAAAATGGACATGTGGGAAACTGAATAAAGTTACCAGTACGACCCGACTGGTGACGATACCTAAAAGGAACAAGAGGGTCAATGTTAATTTACCACCAAAATTATTAATTAAAATGGGTTGGATGCCAGGAAGGGGTTTGGGTAAAAATGAGCAGGGTAGGAAAACCCCGATAACCTTGGTTGCACAATGTAACTCTTTTGGATTAGGATACAAATCAAACAAAAGAAGGAAAGAAAATTGTAATAATTTAATCAACCAAATAACCAATTGTATAGTATTGTTAAGAGAAAAGGCAATATATAGGAAGAACTTTGATAACGAATTTATTTCAGAATTAAAGGTTACTTCTGTATTCGAAGACGAAGATTATGAAGAAGACAATGAAACCAGCATATTACCGAAGTTACCGGAGGTACTAGCCAGAATAGACGGTCAATTAATAAATTGTTTGATTGACACAGGAAGTCAAGTAACTTGTATATCCAAAACTAGCTATGACGAGTTGACAAAAGGCGGGAAAACTTATCCAATCTTACCAATTTCAGCATTACATATTATTGGAGCGACAGGACAAAAGTCACCGAGAGTGTGTAAAATGGTATTGTTACCCTTAAATATAATGGGGATAATAATAAACGTACCATGTTTGATAGTAGAGAAATTGGTGAGACCCATCATACTCGGATACAACTTCTTGGAAGAAAATAATGCAACGATAATATGCAAGACACCAACAGCATTAGAGTTAAAAGGAACCGTAAATTTAAGAGTGCCATTACATGAGTCCAAAGTAAATAAGAAGGAAGAATATTTAAATAACAACATGACAATTAAAGAAAAGGATACTACAAGACAAGAAATTTTTGAATGTTTAGAAAACATAAAAATTATTAGCACACGAGATAAACAAAATTTTAAGAATGTGCTTATAAAACATGAAAAACAATTCTCAGAGATTCCAGGCTGTACGCAAAAATATGTACATAAATTAAAATTAATAGACGAAATACCTTTTGTGAAATATGCATACCCTGTACCACATGCTTATAGAGGAAAAGTAGCGGAAAAATTGGTTGAAATGGTGAACCAAGGTATATTAATGAAAGCCGCTACTCCTTATTCCAGTCCGTTAACTTATACTATAAAAAAAGATCAAAGTGTAAGGATATTATTAGATGCAAGAACTCTAAACACCAAATTGGAAGGAGAGATAGAAAAACCACCATTGATATCTGAAATATTGCAAAAATTTCATGGGGTAAAGTACCTAAGTACAATAGATTTAAGCAATGCTTACTTTCAGATCCCGTTACACCCTGACAGTGTGAAATATACAGGATTTACCTTCTTGAATAGATCATATGTATATTTGCGATTACCACAAGGATTAAAAACTTCAGTTTCAGCTTTTTCCCGTGCAATGTACTTAATATTAGGAGAAGACGTAACAGATTTCTGTGTAAATTATTTGGACGACATAATAATTTTTACAAAAAGCACCGTGGAAGAACATATTCACCACATAGACATAGTGCTGGATAAATTAGAAGAAGGCGGATTAACGTGTCGTTTAAAAAAGTGTCAATTCCTAAAGCAAGAAATCAAAATATTAGGACATATAGTTTCACAAAAGGGCATAGAAATGGATCCCGAGAAAGTGGAAGCTATAAATGATTTCCCAGTTCCAAAGAAAGTAAGACACCTCAGAGGGTTCCTCGGTTTATGTAATTATTATCGGAAATTTATAAAAGACTACGGAACGTCAATACAACCATTATGTGAATTACTAAAAAAGGGAACTAAATGGGATTGGACAAACGACAGACAAACTCAATTTGAAACAGTAAAAAGTTTATTTTTAAAATCTGTTATGCTAACACATCCTGATTTAACAAAGCAATTCTACTTACAAACGGATTGTTCTGCATATGCTCTTGGCGGATGTCTTTATCAAATTAACGATGAAGGAGATCACTTAGTAGTAGGGTTTTGCAGCAAAGGATTATCAGCAGCCGAAAGGAAATGGACAGTGAGCGAAAGAGAACTCTGGGCAGTAATATATTGTTTACGAAAATATGAAACATATCTAAGGGGAGTATCAATCATCATAAGAACGGATCATCAATCCCTAACTTTCCTAAGAACTTGGAAATTACACAACAGTAGAATAACCAGATGGTTATTGTATTTAAACCAATTTAACTTCATTGTAGAATATGTAAAAGGTACTGAAAATATTTGCGCAGATGTATTATCGAGATACACCAATAAAGCAGAGAAAATACAAGAATTAAAGGAAATATGCCCAGAGTTAGCAGCGTTTCGAGTAAAAGGAGTTAACGAATTGAAGAATAAACTAAAGGATTTAAAAGAACTACAACAGACGGACTTCGCTATGAAGAAAATCGCCGATACCATAAAAAACCAAATAAAACCCTCAAAACCTAAAAGCAAAACATACGAAATGATAAACAATATATTACACTTTCGCACTGCAGACAATATACCAAAAATAGCAATACCCGAGGGGGAAATAGATAACATCATTTGGAGATATCATGAGGAACTAGGACATTTCGGCACTCTAAAAATTAAAGGAGTACTCAGCAAGAAGTATTATTGGCTAAATATGGCAAAAAGAATTAGGGAAGTACTAAAAACTTGCCATATCTGCCAATTAGCAAAAGTTAATAATGTACGAACTATGGGAAAATTGAGCCCAGTAATCACAAATCACATAGGAGAAATAGTACTGGCTGACATATATGGACCACTACCACGATCCAGAGGGGGAATACAATACATATTCATCATTCAGGATGGATTTTCAAAATTTATAAGAATTTATCCTTTAAAGAAAGCTAACGCCACGGCTCTTTCGAAATGTTTGAAAAACTTTGTGAAAGTTATCTTCCCTGAAATCATTATGACAGACCAAGGTACACAATTCAAATCAATAGTATGGAAAAGATTGATAAATGAATTAGGAATTAAATTAACATACACTTCTGTTTACAATCCAAGACCTAATTGTGTAGAACGAGTATGCAAAGAATTAGGAAGACTGTTTAGAACATATTGTTGTGATAGACATACTAAATGGGGTTTTATAATGAAGGAAGTAGAAGACTGTTACAATGAAATAACACACTGTAGTACAGGTTTTGCACCAACATACTTACTAACAGGGAAAACATATCATTCACCAATAGAGAAATTCTTACCAAATATTATAAAAATTAACAAAGATAAATTAACCGAAGATAGAATTCGTGCTGCAGAAAATATTCGATTAAACGCAATAGCAAGAATTAAAAGGTATAACAAAAAGTATCAAAATGTGGTATTTGAAATAGGACAATTAGTAAAATTAAAAACAATACCTAAATCATCAGCAGAGCAGAAAGTCACGAAAAAATTCTCACTAATTTACGAAGGACCATATACCATAGCGGCGACACCTTATAAAAATAATTACACACTAGTACACCCAGACACCGGTAAAATTAGAGGAAACTTTAATACCATACACTTAGAAAAATATTATAAAGACAAGAAAATTAAGGAAAATTGTTGTTGAAAATTTAAATAAAACTGAAAATTTTCAGGGTTCAAACAAAACTACGGATGGAACAAATAAAATCAGTAATAATACAACTAACTGAAGAAATGATAACACAAAGATATAAATTACTACAACTCAACATTGAAATAAATATAAAAACAATAAGGAAAGAAGTCCTTTGTAATAAACAGGAAATTAGCAACAACATCAATAAGGAAATTTTGGAAAACACAGCAAAGTTGGACCAATTGGAAAAGGAAATGAAATTAGAAAGAAAATTTCATCTTGAAAAACAAAATAAGTTAAGAAAATGCATGAGCATTTACAGAAGATTAGGGAAAATAAAAAATAGAATGATCCTTTTGGAACAAAATAACAGGGTAGAGAAGGCGAAGATACATAAAGAATTACAAAATTTAAGACTGGCCTGGAAAGAGAATTGTGGAAAATAAGAAAACATAAATGAACTACATAACACTTAAAACAAAACAAATAAATAAAAAAATAAATAGATACAAAATTAGGATTTCAAAAAAAAAAAAAAAAAAAAAAAAACCCCGCAACAAAATATTTTATGACCACCTATTTTCAGAGAAAAGAAAAGTTTTGATGAAAATACATTTTTGACAGGTTTTGAGAAGATCAGAAAAGAGACATGATGAATCAGAAGGAAATAGAGTCAAAAAGGAAAGAATTAATGCAGTTCCAAGAAGAAGAAGAGAAAGAGGAACAATTACTAAAAACAAAAGTCTACAGACTGGACATAACAAAAAGAATGTTAACAATAATGGAAGAAGAACACCAAGAAACAATAGGAACAGCGGAGGAACAGGAGCCAAAAGTAGGGAGCAGACTTCAACATGATTTACACAGAAGACAGAAACGGTTGGAGAAAGACATAACGCTTCACAAAAAAAATCAAATATCAGGAAAGTCAGGAGAGAGAAACTAATATCAGAATATGAAGGACAACTTCAACAAATCACACAGTTTGTGACGACGGAAATGAATTGGTTGTCCAAACAGAAGAGCAAGAAACAAGAATCAGACGGGCCTGAGAGAGAAGGATCCATCATCAATCCACAGTCAGATTTGATTCCGGTTATAGAAGACTACATAGACCAGAATTTTAACCATATAATTAACACATTGGAGTTTTAAAAGAAAAAAAACCTAAATCTAAACAGATTTCATTAGTAAAGATTTTATTTTGTTTTCCATTCATACAGGGGGTTTTCTATTCATACAGGGTGTTTTCTATTCATACAGGGTGTTTTCCGTTCATACTGGGTGTCCATTCATACAGGGGGTTTTCCATTCATACAGGGGGTTTTCTATTCATACAGGGTGTTTTCCGTTCATACTGGGTGTCCATTCATACAGGGGGTTTTCCATTCATACAGGGGGTTTTCTATTCATACAGGGTGTTTTCCGTTCATACTGGTGTCCATTCATACAGGGGGTTTTCTATTCATACAGGGTGTTTTCTATTCATACAGGATGTTTTCCATACATACAGGGTGTTTTCCGTTCATACTGGGTGTCATCCATTCATACAGGGTGTTTACCTTTCATACAGGTTTTGGGTTAATTCACGTGCGTCCCAGCGTGAATTCCTTATAAAAAGGGGGGTCACTTAACATTCTCTGTTAGGGTTTTAGGTTAATTCACGAGCGTCCCAGCGTGAATTCCTTATAAAAAAGGGGGGTCACTTAACGTTCTCTGTTAGGGTTTTAGGTTAATTCACGAGCGTCCCAGCGTGAATTCCTTATAAAAAAGGGGGGTCACTTAACGTTCTCTGTTAGGGTTTTAGGTTAATTCACGTGCGTCCCAGCGTGAATTCCTTATAAAAAGGGGGGTCACTTAACATTCTCTGTTAGGGTTTTAGGTTAATTCTTGTGCGTCCCAGCTAGAATTCCTTTATTATAATATGAGGACATTAACATGTTCGATAGGGTTTAAAATTAAATCTCGCTAGTTCTGGCGTGATGCATCTGTGATAAAAATTACAATAAAGAACACAAGTACACATTGTTAATATAAGTTTAATTTTAAGGAGATTGATTTTTGTTGTATTTTATGTAATTTAACAGTTTGTAAACAGGTTTAATTTCATAGAAGAAGATTAATAAAATAAATTTTGTTGCATTTTATGTAATTTAACAGGTTGTAAACAGGTTTAATTTTATAGAAGAAAGTTAATAAAACGATTTTTGTTGCATTTCATGTAATTCAACAGGTTGTAACAGGTTTAATTTTATTTAAGAAGATTGAAAATATGATTTTGATACATTTTATGTAATTTAACAGTATGTAAACATGTTTAATTTTATAGAAGAAGACTAATAAAATGATTTAATAATAAAAAAAAAAAAAATTTTTTTTTCTTTAAAAAAAAAAAAAAAAGAAAACAATCCTTCTAAGCATTTACAAACAGGTTAGTAAATATTTATAAAAAAAAAAAATTTTTTGTAAAATATATAAAATATTGACATTTTGTGTTATTTTACAGGTTACAAGAAAACCTACAAAGGAAAAGGATTGTGATAAAATAGGAACCAGAGAAAATTTATCTAATGGAATAACTTTGTAAAATAAAGTAAAATTAAAAAAAAAAAAAAAAAAAAAAATGTAATTTTATTAAGCGCCTTGTCAAAATTGATTATGTGAAACAACCTACTGTTACGCATAATCGTTACACTATACAAAACCTTCTTCAATTTCTATTATCACGTTATCTATCGGTGACTTTTATCATGTTAAGGATACTTTGTCGGTAGCGAGCGTATTGAATTGTTGATAGACGTAGTTGTGGGTTACATTCTCATAAATACTGTAAATAAACCACTAGAGTAGTGCTCATTAAATTATTGTTAAAATAAATAGATTCATACGGGTTAGAAAATTAAAATTAAATTTCACAGAGTAAGTAAAGTCATGCGGGCGAAGAAAAAAAAAAATAATAAATAAATATATTAATTAATTCTAAAATAAAAAGAAAAAAAAATAATGAACTACTTGCATAGCCTAAGCCGGTGATGGTAAGGTGTGTTATGTGTTCTTCACGGACCAGTTCTGTCCTGCCGAACTGCTTACATAGCCTAAGTCAGGAGTGGTAAGGCGTGTATTGCATTGTAAACAGTGATGTACTGTATCGGTCCTTACGATAAATAATAATAATAATAATAATTCTCGTCTCCCGTCGCCGGCGAGAATACCGTCTTTTGTTTATGTCTGTTTGTATAAATTTTATATAGGTAATTTATTTTATAAATATATAAAATTAATATAAAAAAAAAAAAAAAAAAAAAAAAAAAAAAAAAAAACGGGAAACAAATATGACAAAATAAATAAATAAAATGCTGTACAGTGAGGAGAGTTAGACTAAATTACTTCTAAATAAGAAGTAACAAAAAATTTAAAATAGACTTGTTGACTTGAGTGGATGGTTTTGGATGTTTGTGTAAAATACGCGAGTAAACCTGCGGGTATTGTAGTGTCTGTACTCTGTAGTGAAATTTCCTTCTAATGAGAGCAGCGCTCTAACCTGAAGGGACCTTTACAAGGAATCAGGATACTTTGGCTTCGTTTGGTTTTCCCATACATTGCTTCGAAAATAATGTTAGATTAAATTCAGTGTGAAGAACACACAATTTGGGACTTAGAAAAGGTGAGGTGAAAATGCCTTAAGTGCAGAACTTTACATTTTACTGAGTCTGACTCACGCTGGGGAGGGATTATGACATCGTCTACTAAAGGCGTTCCGAACACAAAAAAATGGAGCGTTGGAAGTTCAGGATGACATTTTCTGGTCTATTTACAGTGAATGAGTGTAGTATTTGGTCTGAAATCATTAACCGGAGAAATGTTGGAGGAGTTAAAGTAGAATCGTTTACAAGCATACCGAGTCCGTCTATTCGTCAATAGGTGAGTTAGGATCCAAAATGATGCATGAGTCGATTTCGAAGTCTTTTGAAAATATGTATCCCGACTACTCTGCCTTTAATGGAAGCTTGTTGTGCTAGGATACATGCATAGCCTAAGCCGGAGGTGGTAAGGTGTGTTATGTGTTCTTCACGGACCAGTTCTGTCCTGCCGAACTGCTTGCATAGCCTAAGCCGGAGGTGGTAAGGTGTGTATTGCACTGTAAGCGGTGATGTTCTGTTTCGGCCCATACGGTAAAGGATGAGACTAGAGGTTCCTGCACTGTTGGGAAATCTGTTAGAGGCAGAATATAGGGATCTAAGGCTTTGAGGTGATAACTTTTGCCTAAATTCCTAGATTTATTAATAATAAACTAAATCAATTACACTAAAATATTTGTTTAATGTAGTATTGGCACGAGCTGCAAATGGAAGATAAGGGAAAGAGTGCAAACATGGTCTAAGCCGGAGGTGGTAAGGTTGTGGTATGCATTCTAAAAATCTTTTCTCTTTAAGCTAAGGGAGATAAATCCTAAGCTGGAGGGTAAGAACTTCCTAAAGCACGTGGACAGATGGTGTTGAAAAAAAAAAACACACAAATTAAAAATTATAGAAGAAGGGGGTCTCTGGAAGGGAACTTGAACCCTAACAGTGATAAATAATTATATATACAAACTTCTTGGAAGGGAACAATAAAACCCTAACAAAGAAGAAGTAATTTTCAAGATCATAATGTATATAGCTTCTTAACGAGATCAAGCGTCACGGAATGAGGTTCCGTTGACTTTGCTTCGTTACGAACCTCTATGCGGGCGACTGTGATGGAATCACACAAGGTAAAAAAGATAAATATATAGCCAATAGTAATTCAAAGCTAAATTATAGAACATTAAAACGTTTCATTAACAAAATAATTTATATTACAATTTAACTAATCACCTAATAAATTCAATCGTGACTGCACACTCCACTAAGAAATAAAATGGCGCGAACGGCCATTACAATACGACGCGCAATTAGACAAACAAGAAATATAATAACATCAGTTGGTTCGCATATAAAACACTATAGAGCGCCGAGGCGGGGAAGGTAGCATGAGGTAATCCTGACACGCGGTGAGAGGGGAACAAGACATGGGCGCGTACGAAACGGCGGAGAGGTGAGGTAAGAAGGCGCGCGTCTTGCGGGCGCGGGGTCAGAGATCGCGGTATCATCACGCCGTTTGAGCGCGGCTTGAGGTAGCGAGTCAAGGAGCGCGAGTAGTGATTATTTCGCTGCGAGTTGTTAGTATGAAAGAATGAATTATTGTCAAGACACGATCGTGACACGCTCATACTGCGGGGACACCGTACGTTTTGTTCCTATGTGTCAGAAACGTGACAAGCTCATACTAATAATTTATTTTTATTTCCATACTAAATTTGTGTCAGGACACGAATGTGACACGGCCATACTACGAGGCCGCCGTTCGATTTGTTCTTGCATGACACAACCGTGTCCAGCACATACTAATTAATCTAATTTTATCTCCATACTAAAATAGTATCAGGACACGAATGTGACACGGCCATACTACGAGGCCACCGTTCGATTTGTTCGAGCGTGTCACAACCGTGTCCAGCCCATACTAAAAATTAAATTCTATCTCCATACGAAATTTCGCTCTGTGACACGAACGTGTCACGGCCATACTACGAGGCAACCGAGCGTTTAGTTCCTGCGTGTCAAGAACGTGTCACGGCCATACTAAGAGGGCGCCGTTCGATTTGTTCCTGCGTGTCCGATTCGTGTCGAGTCCATACTAATGATTCAATTTAATCTCCATACTAAATTCGTGTCAGGACACGAATGTGACACGGCCATACTATGAGGTCGCTGGTCTATTTGTTCCTGCGTGTCTGGAATCTGGACATGACGGAGTTTATGGGAATTTGAAGTTTCGTGATCTCTGTGAAGATATCGCACAGGGTCTAAAATTATTTTAATAATTATTTATTAATGATTCAAACTAATACACTAAACATTTTATAAAGGGAAGAGTATATAAACAAAGTACCAGTTATTAAACAAAAACATAAAATAAAACAAAACAACGTTTCATTGAGTATGACGCCAACATTCAAATAAATATCCGTTGGAGCGTGCGCGCGGGGCGGAGAGAGGTATGAGGTAAACAAGACAAGGGGTGAGGTATTACCGAGCTGCGGGCGCGCGTGGGCCGCGGGGCGAGGCGGAGCGACCTGAGGTAATTTGTCAAGCGGTGCGGGAGGGGTTTTCGTTAAGCGGTGTTAGTATGAAGGAATGGTTTCGTGTCCTGACATGAATAAAACACGACGATGGTAAGGAGATTTCGATTGGTTTCTGCGTGTCCAGGTTCCGTACATGAATAGTATTATCAAACACGGAAGATGGTATCACGCATGTACAGGAATTAATATATAGACAATAAGAAAACTAACAACTTGGAACGTTAGCATTTTAAATGAAAATACTCGAAGAATATAGACGATATTAAACAAAAATATATAAATAAAACACTCCGTTATGGCGCTAAAAGTCGATTTATTAATAGAGCACATGTAATAACATCAATTAATTTATATAACAAAAGCAACAGTTCTCTGCATGCGGAGATGCACAATGGGTGCGGGGAAGTGGTGTTAAAACCCCCGAAGTAGAGGTAAATCGCATCGCTGACGAGCGAAACAGCTTTAGGTACCATGTGGAAGGTACGAAGAGGGTTTGTTTTCCCTCCAAAATCGAATTTATATCGTGTCACAAACGTGTCCAGTTCATACTAAAAACATAAAATTATCCTCCATACAAAATTACGAGTCCGGACAGAAACGTGACACGGCCATACTACGAGGCAGCCGATCGATTTGTTCCTGCGTGACACAAACGTGTCCAGCCCATACTAAAAATCGAAATTCAATCTCCATACAAAATCGCGCTCCGTGACACGAACGTGTCATGGCCATACTAGGAGGCCACCGTTCGATTTGTTCCTGCGTGTCAGGATTGTGACACGAGGAAAGATTATAAAAGGAGAGGGAGGGGAGCGTGGGGAGTTCAGTCTGTTTTGGGAGTCGAAGGAGACGGTCGTGCGTATTTAGCGAGAGCCCAGGTACGAAAGTTAGTACGGCTTCGCTCGCGTGAGTTTTCGAATAAGTTCGGGAAAGAAGTATCGCTCGGCTTCGCTCGCGTGTATTTTCGATTGGGTTTTCCTAGTGAATAATTTCACTCGGCTTCGCTCGCGTGTATTTTTGATTGGGTTTTCTTAGTAAATGAATTTGGTAAAAAACCCCGGTGATTGAAATTAGTTTAATTTCGTGAATATTAGTGTGGGAATTTCTGTAAAGCTTTCGGAGTTGCAAATGAAGGTTGAGCTGGATTTTGTAATTTTGGGGGTGATATAGGGGTTTTCAACTAGTTTTACGGAAAATATTTTGGATGTTCTTTTTGAGCCTTTTGAGTTCTGGATGAAGGTCGAGCTGGATTCTGGAATCTTGACTGGTGATGGAAGGACTTCCAAAGAACTTTTACAATGACACTATGTCCGAACTGGCCTACCATGAGGACTGGTACATTGGGAAGGTTTTCTTAGTTCATAAATGATTTTGTAAAAACCGGTGAATAAAGTTTGTTTGTTTCGTAAATTTTAGTGTGGGAATTTCTGTAAAGCTTTCGGAGTTGCAAATGAAGGTTGAGCTGGATTTTGTAATTTTGGGGGTGATATAGGGGTTTTCAACTAGTTTTACGGAAAATATTTTGGATGTTCTTTTTGAGCCTTTTGAGTTCTGGATGAAGGTCGAGCTGGATTCTGGAATCTTGACTGGTGATGGAAGGACTTCCAAAGAACTTTTACAATGACACTATGTCCGAACTGGCCTACCATGAGGACAGGTACATTGGGAAGGTTTTATTTTATATTAAAATATAATGGACTGTGACCTGATCATAAATTTCACGTACATAAAGGAAGTCAGTGAATAGAGTTTGTTTGATTCGTGAATTTTAGTGTGGGAATTTCTGTAAAGCTTTCGGAGTTGCAAATGAAGGTTGAGCTGGATTTTGTAATTTTGGGGGTGATATAGGAATTTTCAACTAGGTTGCGAATTATATTTTGGATGTTCTTTTTGAGCCTTTTGAGTTCTGGATGAAGGTTGAGCTGGATTCTGGAATCTTGACTGGTGATGGAAGGATTTCCAAAGAACTTTTACAATGACACTATGTCCGAATTGGCCTGCCATGAGGACTAGTACATTGGGAAGGTATTTTAAAATATAGAGAAGATTAAAAGAAACAAAACCCGATCTTTAAATTCGTAAATCATACGTATATAAGAGTGTTTGAACCACGCGTAATTATTAAAAAATATGTCGAATTTAAATATGTAAAATCAGTGGTTTTACCGTATTTTGATATAAAAGTATATTTTTATTAAGTGTTAACTTCGCGATTAGATTCAGTGGCGGGTGTTGTGGTTTCGTTTGAATTTATTGTTTTACGCTATTCTATTTGTAATGGTGTTTTATTTAAGGTGATTTTAGTGAATCGTGTCAGACCGGTTAGGATAGTGGAATTCAAAGGTAAATTTTGTAATATATATGCATATGCAACATACTGGCTAGTTACGTTTTAGGATGTAGGGAGATTGCGTAAATCAGGTTTAAATATACCTGTATAGGTTATGTAGATTATGACCAGCACACCATTTTAATAAACCCTTAAGAAAATATTCCTAATTGATTTCGGTGAAAGGTGGACCCCTGACCGCATCATTTGGAATAAAACAATTTCTGTAGGTATATCAATAGATAGCCACAGAAATATAAACCATAACATATACACTATACACTCACAATTAAAAGCATACACTTATGCCTTTAGGGAGGACAAAAGAATATCTTTTGAACTCCAACATAACACTACGAGATTAAATTGGTAAATCTGTCTGAAGATGTATATTTTGTACAGATCAGAAAACGGGGACTCCTAGGGACAAATAATAAATTTGTAGCTTAAGTACAAATTTATCTGCGTTGGGAGTCACGGGGACTGGCGATGGATAAATATCGTATGGACCGAGGGTCCATACGAATTTAGTGGGGCCAGTTCCACAAACCCCTTCAAAAGGGGTCAATAAAAGTTTGTATTGTTGAAGTTCTAAAATTTAGAAGAAAATATAAAATAATAGATTTCATCTATTGAACAGCACAACAAAATTAAGCTATCAAGTAATACATTGATCATAATTTAATAATAACAATAACACAAACATCAGAACACTTTCATTTTGAATTTTGGCGGGTCTCACAAGCTCGCAAGCGAGGTACGTGAGCGCGCTGTCGAAGCGTGCACATAGAACACAGAGGGAAACCAGAAGGGTTTAAATGACTATAGATGAATGAGCAATTAGTTTGGTAAGTGCTTTAATGTTGATATTAGAATTTACTAGAATAGATTTAGGAAATGAGAGTTAGTACTCTGAGTTATTACGGTACACAACGGCTTCCTGAAAAGGAAGTAATAATTAGGTCCATTTTACAGGAATTATGTGTACGAATTAGCGACACTGTTTCTGACAAACCTAGAGATCACTTGAAAGTTATACGCTGGCCATATTTCGATTCTTTATATTCTAGTTGTTCTAGAGCTAAAGAGTTGATTTTTGATAATTCTGCCTTTAATATCTAAGGAAAAACAATAGGTATAGGGTAGAGGTTATTACAACGGATAACCGTTAAAAATATTTAAAAAAAGAACTACACATAGGTGGCCAATAATTTTCATCAAGGAGATTTGTATTTAAATTAGCCGTCAAATCAAAATAGTTTCAGGAAAAAAAAAAATTTTACTTATTCTGTGGCTAAAAATTTTCGGAACAGCCCACGTATCACCTCCAAAAATTTCCATACCGAAGACTTCCCTTTGGATTGCTAGCTATAGGTATTGGACTGGCAACACGGTCGAGGTTGCGCGGCCATGTTGGTTTTTAGGTCTCCGTCCGTACCCCGTACGGAAGACTATTAATAAGCCTACAACGTTTGAATGTCTGTCCGTCCGTCCGTCCTATTGGTTGTATATTTGGAACCGCAATAGTTAGCCGGTTGAATTTTTCACCGAATACCTATGTGTTATTTATTATAGCGGGCATAAAAAATAATAAAATGTAAAAAATTTAAGGGGTCAAGAGGATAAAAGAAACGTGTTTTTTCAAGTTTTTTTTTTTGTAGCGTGGAAACCTCGGTGCGCAAGTCCGATTCGCATTTGGCCGGTTTTTATTATATTATGGTGTGTAGTATTAATAATTAATTCTTTATCACGTTGGCCACCTTGGAGAATGTACGTGATGTGATACTGATAATTGACTGGAAACTCGGATGAATAATGATACTCACCCTTGACTCCGCACACGTACTTGCTGAACTTCTCCGGAGCGCGCAGGGTGGAGCCGTAGCTCGCTTGCTCGTACGCCGCGGCCGCTGCAATCGCATATACCAGTAACTAGTTGTTATGTGTAATAAATAACTTAAAAAATATGATTAATTACTGTATTGACGTCATTATTGTACAATTAAAATAGGATTCGTTAATTTGTGATTTATTACAAGCATAATAAGAAAGTTAGTTTCCAAAAACGATATTCTATTGCTTAAATAATGGGCTTATTCTTAAAAGTAAAAAGGGTGAGTTTTTCTTAAAAAGAGAAAAAATCAAGTGGCAGTGGGCTGGGCACGTCAGCCGAAGAGACGGCGACCGCTGGAGTAACCGTGTCCACTTGCGGCCGTGAATAGGAAAACGGAGTGTGGGAAGACCACCCGCCAGGTGGGAGGACGACATCAAGTGCGTCGGCGGAAAGCAATGGTTCCGGACCGCTGAAGGCCTCCCGGCCTTCCCGGACTGGAAGGAAGTTGGAGAGATGTATGTCCAGCAATGGACGGTTACACGCTGACTGTCTGACATAAAAGAAGATAACGAATAAAGTATGAAGTTTAGGATCTACTAGTACTAGTACTTTAAATGTACCGTGTGGGGCCGGTACTTTAAAAGAATAGCCCCACTGCATCTATTTCCGTGTATGTCGTAAAAGGCGACTAAGGGATATGACTCCCTTCTTATATTACTAGGTGGTAGGGTTTAACCCGCCCGGGCTGGTACCGCCGCACTGAATGAAAGGTCGGTCGAAACGGCTATGTAAATAGTTTGTGTTTTCCGTCCAGTTCAGTGTAGCCGGCACGACCGAAGGGAAGTACTGACGTGGCACCAAGTTCACCCGGTGTTATGGGCTGACATCGCGGATGTTGTAGGTGATGTAGCCAACCGTATCAGTTTCCATGAAAAAAAAATAGTGTTTTTATCTTAGCGGCTTATGTGCGGCCACGAGGTCTGCTGAACTCTAAAGTGGACGTGGTCGTGCCTTAGTTTACAGAGATGCGTTATTGTAGATTATAAATTACCATTAGTTGCGGCTTCACTTATGTAGGTCAAATCAAATCTATAAACTGCCCAATTAAAAAACACCAAAACAATTGAATCATACTAACGAACGGACAGACAGAGTCACGTTGCGTTTTATAACAGGCTGAGAAAGATCAAGTCCATGCGGACGTAGTCGCGGGCACAGCTAGTAACGAATAATGTATGAAGTTTAGCATGAAAAGACTGACGCATAGCGGTGGTGAGATGACTCTGCTGCGTGGTGTAGTGCGCGGGGGAGGGGGCGCTCGCGGCGCCTGCGTACGAGTCGTTCTTGTAGGCGCCGCCGTCCGGCTTGGTGCCGAGTAGCTCGTGAATGCGCGACTTGGGCGCGCAGCACTGCGTTCCCGCCTTGCGACATTTGAAGATGTCCGTCATCTCGGCGTTGCCTGCGGGAGACACGATCAGAATACCTATGCGATACATTCGCTTTCGATGTCGATGTTAAGCACACGTCCGATCGCTGAAGTTGGCTTTGGATATGATTTTACGTAAAACTTTCCCTTGCCCCTTACTAGGTAGTAGGCTCAAATTGTAGCCGACTGGGTTAGTCCCACCGCACTGGATATAAGATGGATATCCGTTATGTTCTCCTCTAGTCCAGCCAGCAATCCAGGGAAGTCTCCGGTATGGCACCTACCTTCCCGGAGGTGATATTGGCTGGTTAGAGCATGCGCTCTGGCCCCTCCGACTTAGCCACCCATACCGGATTACATAAAAATAAAACTGTAGGTATATCCATTCCCTTACCTCACTAGGTGGTAGGGTGTACCTATCCGAATTGATATCACCGCACTGAATCAAATGTCGGCTGAAACGACTATGGATATTCGTGTAGTAGTTCGTGTTTTTCGACTATTTCCTTGAAGTTGGCACAATCGAAGGGAATCACTGGTATGGCACCTAGTTCACTGAGGTGCGATAGGCTAACGTCACGGATGTAGTACATAAGTAGGTGATGTATCCAACCATGGCCGCGGGCCATAAAACTCCCTATGCATACAACTAGGTAGAACTTCTACAACTTAACGCTCAAGGGAGTTCTTGTAGAAGTACCTAACTGCGATATAGAGTGTTAGAAAGTTCGACAGTTCACAGTTGAGCTGTGAACTGTCAACTTTCACGTAATTTTTCACAATTTTCGTTGACATAGTGGTTGACGTAGGTCAATATTCGACATTGTAACAATTGGGACTCTGTCAATCTTGGCCAAAATCAAAATCTTTGTTGTTTTTTGCAGTTTTTTTTTAAAAGTGTCTTCCATTAAGTGCATTCTGAACATGCAAAATGCCTGAATGGGCGTACAATACAGCCTTCAAAGTTGGTGCAAGATAATATATTGTTGGTACTTTTGGCATTTAACCACATTATTTATGCCAGTGATAGAGTGAAAATGAATTTAGAATATGCCCACGATGAAAGTGATCCACCGTGTGTAGAAACTTTATTTTAATTCTTGAAATCAGCCAAAGGGGCAATTGGGAGTTTTTTTTTCATCAAACCCCTTCAAACCTTCAAAAAGCAGATGCGCATATCCCAAAAAGGGTGTCGATAGGAATGATCCGTATGAAAAATGTCACTTTTACCGACAGATTACTGAGACTTATGGTGAAATTCAGGCTTAGACACTTACGGAAGCAGGTGAAGGAAAGTAGAGAGACGATGCAGGAGCCTGGGCAGTCGGGGCGAGGGTCGGCCGGCGGCGCCGGCGTGGTGGTCGTCGTGGTGGTGGTGGGGCGCGGCGTCGTGCGCGGCGGAGCTCTGCGGCATACACAACATACAAACCAATCTGCCCTTCATCCAAGAAGCCCAGTTTTTCTCAATGGGCAGCTTGGTGCAAGCGGCGGGTGGCCGAGTGGTTTGGGCATCGGCTTCTCATGCGAGAGGTCCGCGGTTCGAATCTCGTCGGCGAGTACCAATGAGTTTTTTCTGACGAAAAAATTTACGTGCATACCTACACCTGCTGCTTCACCGTTCGGAACCGGTGTAAAACTGTAGGTCCCTTCCCTTGCCCCTTACTAGGTGGTAGGCTCAAATTGTAGCCGACTGGGTTGGTACCACCTTACTGGATGTAAGATGGCCGCATAGCAGCCTCGGTTGTGTTCTCCTCTAGTCCAGTATAGCCAGCAATCCAGGGAAGTCTCCGGTGTGGCACCTACCTTCTCGGAGGTGATATTGGCTGGTCGGAGCATGCGCTTTGGCCCCTCCAACTCAGCCACCCATACCGGATTACATAAAAAAAAAAAAGAATGTTGGTAGCCGATATAAGGAAGTCCGATGCTGTACCATGGGACATAGAAATGGTAGAACCAACAGCTTCTCAGTGATAGATTTTACGAAAATCTAAAAAGCTACTTGGTGTACACCAACGAGGCTGCCGTGGAAAAGGAAACTGATGGTGAACCAACCGCCAGGTGGGAAGACGACATCACGTTCGTCGGCACAAAGCAGTCGTTCCGTACTTCTGAAGGCATCCTGGCCTTCAGTGCTATTTTCTTCAGTCTGCCCGGACTGGAGGAAAATTGGAGAGGCGTATGTCCAGCGGTGGACGTATACACGCTGACTGGCCGCACTGACCTGGTGTTATCGCAGCAAACGGAGCCTTGCTTCTTGCAGTGCGTGTGTCCGACGAGCACTGCGGGCCGCTTGCAGAACGCCGCCATGATGTTGTGTATGCAGTACCCGGGACACTGCTGCAGCGGTGGCTGGAATACGAGGTACCTTCTCAATGGGCAGAAATTGAGGGGATATGAGAGATTAAGATACCTATTCAATGCGTACTTGTATTTGGTCTTGGGGGGTTATGAAAGATTTGAGATACTTAATTCTAGGGCGAGAGTTCGATGTAAAGTAGTAAAGCTGGAAGCACTAAATTCTACGGCAACTGTTCTTAGCTGGGCATTATTGTTTATTGTTTATTGTTTATTTAGCATCTATTGGCAGTACACTGCGCTCAGATTTGTCATATTTACATTGTAACATTCCGCCAGTTCGATTATCACAGCGAAGAAGAACTGACAAGAAACTTCACTGGAAATTTTTTAAATGTCCACTTAGTCTATACAAAAATGTTTGCCACTGACACGCATGTGCTGATTTGTGACATGCAGCAATTCATGACAAAGTGAAAACATTTTTACTATGAAATTGTATGGACTACTGGTTTCTGTCACAAACCACCACATGTCGTTATCGCATAACTAATTAATTACATTCATATCGCATCATTAATTATATTTATTTATCATGTGATTCTGACAACTTCTGAAGTATATAGGTATTATGTAAAAAGTCCGGTGTATAGTGCCATCGTCAAATTTGATAAGAAATTTTATCAAGTCATTATTTGATTTTGTTAGTAAGCAAGTAACATACTACAATGTAGTATAAAATGTCGAGGGTAAAAAAAAAATAGATACACAAGTACCCATTGTCTTAGAGTTAGTAAAGAACATTACGTTATGTCATACTTTTGTACTTAATTTATTATGTGTCAGAATCACAAAATTCGTCAGTTAAGGCATCTTTAATACTGTAATAGCTTTTTTTGGTTAATATTTTTTTCAGGGTTATTTTGAAAGAATTTTCACCTAGATTCCTTATTTCCTGTGGTATTTTGTTATAAAATCTAACACTATTACATATAAAACTTTTTGACATTTTAGACAACCTATGTTTTATTCCCAGTAGGTTATCCTTATGTCTAGTATTATAGTTGTGATTGTCCGAGTTAAAAGTGGAGACTAATAGATGCTTTCTTGCATAACAAATGTTTTGAAAGATGTAGGCACCAGGTAAAGTCATTATTCCTATTTCATTAAATGCATAACGACAAGTGTCTCTAGGTTTCATTCCTAGTATACACCGTAGGGCTCTTTTCTGTAATACAAATATTCGGTTTGATTCCGCTGCATTTCCCCAAATATTAAACCATATGACATAAGATAAGACTGTCAAAGTAGGCATAGTATACAGTCTTTGCGGCCTGAATGCCGCAGAGCTCCTTAATTTTTTTTATAGCGTAGCAGGCTGAGCTTAGTTTGCCTGCTAGTTTATCTATATGAGCCTTCCAGGATAACCCATTATCAAATATTAAGCCCAGAAATTTAATTTCATTAGCCATTTTGAGGGATAATTCATTTACAGTGTTCACAATGTCATCTTGTATGCGTTTCCGAGTACCCAATGCGAAGTGCATTACATTAGTCTTATTTACATTCAATAGTAAATTATTAGATTGAAACCATGACTGTAGTGAATTTATTACTATTACAAATGACTTCCGTAGTTCCTCCATACATAAATCTTTCAAGACAACAGATATATCATCAGCAAACATGACTAATTCTATGTCTAAATATAGTTTGACATAGTAAAAAACTATCCATTAGGTCTGACAGCTCGTGTTTGTCATCTTTGTGAGTTGGGAATTTAATATTAAAATCTCCACATAATATTATTGACTTATTGTTATTAGAACTTAGTGTATATAGGCATTGTTCAAGTCTTTCTGTGAATACAGAGATGTTCCCTGAGGGGGACCGATATACGGACAAAATAAGAATGACATCAGTTCAGTACAGCTTACTTCAAAATCTTTTTCAATTGACATGTTGACAATATCTGATCGGTTCTTAGCTCGTAAGGATTCCTTTACATAAATCATAGTGCCTCCTCGTATATAGTTTTTTCGGTGACTACTGCTAATTACATTGTAATTGATAAGATTACAAATATTCAGTTCATTAGAGTTGATCCATGATTCGCTTATACAAAATATATCTATATTATTGTCCTGAAGAAATAGTTCTAATATTAGCGTCTTACCACGCAGACCTTGTACATTTTGATGGCATACTAGTAGTTTGCCTTCTGAATTATTTTTCCTTATTGTCCTATTATTATTATTTGACAATGTCGATTTATGTTTACATTGTATTTTGATTTTATTTTCATTTTCATTTACAGATGGGAACGCATTTTCAATGTTATTTAACTCACAGTTGACAATATCTTTGGAACTTGGTCTAAAAAATAATTATCACAAGTTTTAATAAAACGTAGGTTAGATGCCTTAACGCTATAATTACATGTTTGAATGGTCCTTGAGATGAATTTCAGTCCTGCATTAGTCATATAACCTATTCTAGTGTAGCTACTGCTGTCTAGATTATTCAAATCTATGTAAACCATATTGGGTATGGTTCTTGTCAATCCATAGGTTTGTGTGTTGGACCTGTAGGCAGTGGCATTTAATTTGTCTGAATTATGTAGCGTGAGTGGCACATAAAAGAGTGAAGTGACAAACAGATTTATTTGTTTATGGTTGCAAACTTCAGCTACATATTTCACACATTTACAGTATATGTTAGTGTCCTGGTTTGCTTCAGAATTTCCTGTCAGTAAAATTACTATGTCGCCTTTCACCATGCTGTTCACGTACTTAAGAAAGTCTTTGATCACTTCGGTGATAGGAGCGTTCGGCTTGCAGATGGCTGTGACAGAATCCGACGTCTGCAAGGAGTCCTTATAAAGGCTCGCCATATTTCGCCCATGCTCGTCACACAGAATGAGTACGTTTTTAGAGTGGCCGTGGGATGAGGATTTTTCTGCTGCAGATGCTGCTGCTCCGCTTACAGCTGCGTGTGGTTTTTTCTCCTTCACCAACAGCTATTCTGTTATGAGATCATCGCCATCATAGTTGGGATTTCAATTAAAACATGTCTTGTTATTAGAACTTCATTTTGAAAATTTACCTAAAACTTTAGTAGCAATGAATGAGGCCTTTTGGATCGCGCTTCGGTTTTCATTTTATATTATGTATCAATTTACGATGATGATAATGATATTGATAAGTATTGCTTGTGTTTTTATTGAGGAAAAAATACCACTATACTTTAAGGCGAGTTTTCAATTGGAGGTAAACATTAGCAAGGCAACTAGTTCCATCAGAAACATGACATAATTGGCTGATGACGTGAGTCCAGCAGATGCTCGTCTGGTTTAAAGATATCAGGAGTATGTGAAGTGAAGCATACCTGCGTGGTAGGTCTGGGCGTGGTGGTGACAGGTCGCGGCGGGGGTTCACTGCTGGTCGGCTCGGTGACACAGCAGGAACCCTCGTTGGGACAGGTCGCGTCCTCGTCCACGTTGTCACACAGCAGTGCGAACAGCCCACTGATGCACTCGCCGCGGCACGGCTTCTCCGGGCCGCGCTCGCCTGGCGGGTTGTACTTGTTCTTCGCCGGTGGTGAGTATGTTGTCGTCGTTAGCTGTTAAGTGATTAACGTCAGATATCTGGCGATTTTCGAGTGAATAGGACGATGGCGAATCATGCCAACCAGTGGCCGTATTCTCTAACTTCCTACCGTCAACGTCGGTGACGCTGACTAGTTATGTCTCTGTCTAGTTCATATAATTAGACAGAGACATAACTAATGAGCGTCACCGACGTTGACGTTAGGACGTTAGAGAATACGGCCACTGGCATGCTTGGCTACATCACCTGATAAGAGCTGTCGGTTCATTAAAAATATTATCTGAGTAGCTATGGCGGATGTTCCTGGACACACAGTACCGGAGTTCAGACATGGTCACATGGACAGGTCTTGAGCGGTGAGGTACCTATAGGCCCCTTCTAGAAAAGTTCTTCGGCCATTCTAGATAAGTTTGTCTACGCCTAATCCAGGTAACTTCTGAACTTTAGAATGCAATCGTGTACGAACCGCAGTAGGTCTGCTCGTGGTATGCTTGCCGCTGCTCTTATTAGGCACGATCAGGTTGTCCGGCGGTTTGTCAGAGTAGCTGTCCCTGGACACGCAGCAGCGGAGTCCAGACATGCACAGGTCTGTAGCGGGGAGGTACGCCTCGCAGTACTCCGCGATGCGGTCGGCGACGCACACGCCGGGGCACTTCCCTGTGGAGGCAATGCAGGAGGCAGCACACAATTTAACTTACCAGATGTAGAAGTTCACGTTAGAGACTTATAAGTTTTTATGAAACGTGAAAATCTAAATATAAAGAAACTGGCACGTTGGTTGTGGCCATGAGCTCATCGCATAATCAGACACAGCCAATAACGCCACTCCTCGCGAAACCACGGTTAGGGAGGTGCCATGACAGCGACGAGGCAGGCAAAAAAATGGTCGTCGATATTGACACGCCGCATAAAAAGAAACCCCCACGTTATAGGTGCTAGGAACACACTCACCGGAAAGCCATTCCATATTTCACCAAACGTACGGCACAAGAACAATCTCGAAAACCATGGGTTCACTACATTATATAATACCCTCGTGATATCAGACGAATCTCACCTACATGCTAGTGCCTTTAGTCGTCTCGACTACAGTAAACTAAGTGAAAAACACGCACTATTTTTGCTTCGAGATTCTTCATGAGGATCAAACTAATATGACTGTCTTTGTGGGTCTGTTCCAATTACAAAGCGACAATGTACCAAGTAATAGTCGCTACGGTTGGTCTGTAATAAGAAAAGTGGTCTCCAGTGTGTCGCCATGCAGTAATGTAATAATGACCATTATCTTTGTGCTTGTTGTTCTTGGTAGGTTTCTCAATGCGCTGCGTGGTGGGGGGCTCCGTAGCGTCCTCCTCGGCCTCCGTCGTGGTGGGGGGCCGTCGGCTTGATGTCTCGTTACCTGCAATGCAATACAGAGAGCGCGTTGATGTCAATATTTTTATACGTAAGAATCAAGTTGATGAAAATCGCTTTTAAACCGATCGAACCGCTCTTGAGTACTTATAAGTATAAGCAAACATACGCACATAAATATGGTAGATGCGTTGCTTTGTAATTTGTTAGTAATCCAATATTTACACTAGGACACATATCATGTCAGTCAGTCAGTCAGCGTGTAAGCGTCCACTGCTGCACATACGCCTCTCCAGTTTTTCTCCAGTCCTCCCGGCCTTCAGCGATACGGAACCACTGCTTTCCGCCATCGACATACTCGATGTCGTCTTTCCACCTGGCGCGTGGTCTTCCCACACTCCGTTTTCGTGTCCACGGCCACCAGTGTAGGACACGGTTACTTCAACGGTGCCCAGCCCACTGCCACTTGAGCTTAACCACTCGGTGTTCAATATCGACTACTTTGGTGCATCGGCATCGGCGGATTGCCTCGTTACACACCATATCAAGTAGCCATATTCCCAGCATGGCTCGCTCCATTGCTCGCTGGGCAACTTTCAACCTTTGGACAACAGCGACCGTCAGAGGTCTACGACATGTCATAATGTGAACTACAATAATTAATTAGTAGTTAAAACAAGTAGATGGGTAAATACTATTTTCAACCCGCTACCCTTCATTTATTTGGTAATTATCTTTAATTTTTCCTGATAATGTGATAAAGCATACATACCGGCAGGTGCGTCGACGCAGAACTTCATGGATGGGTTGGGGCACTCGACCTCGTGCAACACCTCGTAGCAGATGAGAGTGGCGAGTGCGTGCATGCACACACCCGGGCAGTTCTTGCAGAAGTAAGCATGTATACATACCGGCAGGTGCGTCGACGCAGCACTTCATGGAAGGGTTGGGGCACTCGACCTCGTGCAACACCTCGTAGCAGATGAGAGTGGCGAGTGCGTGCATGCACACACCCGGGCAGTTCTTCGCGTCCACCTGCGTGTCCAGGCTGTCCAATAGACCTGCAGGCACAACAACAGCGTTAGACCGCAGAACCTGATGACTGATAGACACCTACACCTGCTGCTTCACCGTTCGGTACCGGTGCAAAACTGTAGGTCCCTAGAACGATAAAAAAGGTATGGACGTCGGACTGTCAAATGCTTGTATGAGAACTAGCGTCGCCGAGTTGCGGGGAGCGGAGTGTACTACCGATGATAAGATGGACTATATGGATGCTGGCTATACTGAACTAGAGGAGAACACAACCGAGGCTGCTATGCGGCCATATTACATCCAGTACGGTTGTACCAACCCAGTCGGCTACAATTTGAGCCTACCACCTAGTAAGGGGCAAGGGAAGGGACCTACAGTTTTACACCGGTTCCGAACGGTGAAGCAGCAGGTGTAGTTATGCACGTAAATTTTTTCGTCACAAAAAACTCATTGTTACACGCCGACCGGATTCGAGCCGATCGAGAAGCCGGTGCCCAAACCACTCGGCCACCCGCCACTTAAAATCACATTGTCTTGAAATCACAGTGAATTAAACATGTTTCTTTGACATCTGTTACTTAAATTGCATTGGTGGAAATGATTTCTTTTTAGAAATCATTTGAGCCTTTCTAGAGTAAAATAGTGGAGAAAAGGTAATCATTTAACAGTCAGACTTCAAGAATGGGTATCTAAACCAACAGACAGGTCATACAGACTAGTGCATGAGTCATCCATATCGCCAGAGTATCCGTAACTAGACGCTCGATATGAATCAACAAAGTCTACAATCACCACCAGCCATAAACGAAAGGAAAATAAGGACAACGACCGCCAACCGTTACACGATGACCTAATGCACTTTCGGCGGATAAAAAATGGCGGTGGATTTTTTGCGGTGGGACTTTTTTTTTGCGCTGGCAACACGCGGGCAGAGAAATCGGCGGGAAACGCGAACTGTCAAATGATTGAATTCGCGCATGTCACCCTGATAATCAATAGTACCTACCTATTTATTCAGGGCCTGAATGAACTAACAAGATAGCATCGTGGATTGTGGATTTTTGCTTCTGAAAAGAAGGAAGACATAACATTTATCTTCAATTTTCAGATATGTCTTGAGTTTGAGATAAAGTAAATTCGTAAACTCGTGAAGGCCATGGATGACCGCCAACGCATGTCTCTCGCCATGTTGCGGGGGTTTTTAAGCACTATCTTTAATTGTATACAAATTATTGTAAAATAATTTTCAGATAAATAGATACCTTACCTACCTATTAAAAAATTCCACCAAAAAAGCTGTACCTATAGAAAAGGTCGTCAGAAACTATACTATATTTTCATATAAGATAGCTAGTTTATTTGATTATCTTTCTAAACCTTGTTCTTGTAAACACGTTGTAAAGTTGTGATTTCACATTTTCCGTACCATAAAGGGTGAAAAAACGGAACCCATCCAAGACGAGTCCTTCATCGCAGGAGAGTTTTGCTGCAGCTGCGACGGACGGCACTATGCGAGTTTTCTCCCCAAACAGAGATTATTAACCTGTTTTGGTGGTTTAAAAAAAATTACCAGGGTTAAATTACAGAAGATGCGTCGCTACGCAGCAGCTGCGTCAAAGCTCTCCTGCGATGAAGGAATCGTCCTTCCAAGATCACTCACGTGTTCGTCACTGAGGTTTTTGTATAGATATACGCTGGGACAAGTACGCACACCGTAGTATGTACATACATTGTAGATACAATAAAATCCATTAAGACGATACCAACAGCTATGGCAAATTTAAAATTCACAGCCGCGAATTTCTGCGAATTTTTGTAGATTTTTTTTTACAACATTCGTTCATTATTACAAAATTAAAATTTAAAAAAATTGCAACAATATCGTTATGCTAAAGCCGTGTAAAGTGTAAAGCCGCGTCTCATGCGCATGTTTTTTCGAGACATTACACAAGAAACATTACTCAAAAACATTATTTCTCTATGGTTTTCATACAAATGTGTATGGCCACGCCCCAATGTTGAGATGTTTCTGTGCAATGTTTCGAAAAAAACATTCGCAGGAGACCCGGCTTAAGGCATATTTTGGTTGTTTTCCTAAATCAAAATAGTGCTCGTGTAAGTCGAAAAAGAACGTCAAAATTTGGTGCCATTTTACGATAATTTTTCGCATAGGTACTTATTCACACCAATTAAAACAATTTACGTCCAAGATTGAGTTCTGTATTTAATGCTATTATTTTTAAGGTAGATAGATAGATAGAAAATTCTTTATTGATCCAGTACACATTAAACAGTAACAAATACATTAGAAAATTTACATAAGTGCAAAGGCGGACTTATCCCTTACAGAGATTTCTTACAGTCAACCTTTGGATGTTTGAGATTCGATAATATAGTGGAATGTATTTAATTATGTAGCAAAAGAGTTGAGCGTGAGAATTGAAGATAAAATAATAATAAGAATACTTATTAACAATACATATAAGTACATGCTAGTAAAAGATAGAAACAAACAAATATACGGAGTCAAGCTAAATAAAACCGTTTAAAAATATAAGTCATACATATAGTGTATTTTTAAATTCTTAAAACAAAACTGACCTATAGTTCTAACGATATCATCGATATTATGTACAGAAATTACACAACGTACCTATATCAACTAATAGGAAAATGGTTGTGGCGGTATCGGAGATGCGGAGAGTTTTTCGTGAAGACGCCTTTGTGCTTACGAGGCCAGCCGCTGCGCTGCGCACAAGCACCGATTACGAACAGCATACGCCGAGGTAATTATTGTTTCTTTTGCACATTCGTATACCATAAAGCATAATAAAGCAAGAGACGTAGGTACCGCTGCTGCTCTCGCTAAATTTGTCAGCCTCGATAGCTCAGTGGTTCAGACAGTCGACTGTCGCTATTGATGGTTAAGCAACGCTGGGCCGGTCAGTACTTGGATGGTTGACCGCTCGACCGGTGGAGGCTGACCGTGGTTCGGATTCCTCGTAAAACTGTAGGTCCCTTCCCTTCTTACCTTACTAGGTGGTAGGGTTTATCCCGGCCAGGTTGCCTAATGCCTATGTCGAAATGCTATGCAATAAGTCCCCGCGGGCTGGGACGAACTGAGTTAGGTTAGGTTACGTTAGGGACGTATTGAAGTAGCATTTCGACATACGCGGCCGGGTTGGTACCACCGCACTGAGCGAAACGTCGGTCGAAACGGCTATGTAAATAGTTCGTGTTTTCCGTCCAGTTCAGTGTAGCCGGCGCGAAATGAAGGGAAGTACTGACATGGTACTTAGTTCACCCGGTGTTATGGGCTGACATCACGGATGTTTCAGGTGAAATAAACAACCGTGTCGGTTTGCATAAAAAAAACGTACCGCTGCTGCTCTCGCGAAATTACTTCCAGCACCGGAGGATAAGTAGCTATAGACGTATTAACCCCAAAACTGCGAAAATGGCCTGCAAACTGTTGACTACATAAACGTCGGTAGTAAATTTTCTCAGTAAGAGGGTTTAATTCACGCTAATGACGATCGCCTATTCTAGAGTGTGCTATAGTGGCTACACAGGTAGGCGGTCGGGCGCGGCGGTCATTATCATTATGCATTCTGCGAGTATAGGTATCTACGAAGTTTTTACATCGGATTTACAGTAAGAGTGAATTTGAATTAATTAGCGTGGCTCCGCTCGCGTGCTTCGCCTGTTCGTTTTCTTGCTGTCGTTATTAAAACATAGCGGTTTTACTCGGCTCGCGCGCGCATCTTTTGGATAAATAATATTATTTACACGATTCTTCAGGTGTAACATTTTAATTTTGGGTTTAAATCAAAACTATCTTCATTTGTTATAAGGATTGTTGTGCGATTGTTTTGATATTTTTGCTTTTACTTGAAATAAAAGTATGTATTTATATTACCTACTTATCGTAATATGGAAAAGAATGCCATTCATTGCTTTTAAAAATATATGGCCCTCAATGTAATGAAAAAATATATTGTTTAATATTTATTATCTTATTAGAAAAGTAAGCAGTAAATTATTACAAAAAGCTATTTTTCCACAAATATTTTGGATGTTCTGTATTTAAGTTTACTTGGCTTTAAAAATAAAGCCAAGTAAACTTAAATACATACCTATATTCTTTATTCTTTATTCTTTATTCATCATTCGTATGGTAGTACACTACGCTTGAATTTGTCCTGTTAGTTTTTACAATCCGGTTCGATTACACCCACAAAGAAGAGCCGGCAAGAAACTTCGCAGGGTTCTTTTTTTAATGTCTTCAATTACAATACATTGTGACTAGCTACACAATAGACACCGCTTACAGTGTTAAGATATAGTTTGAGAGCTAGAATAACTATAATTTAAGCTTGATAATTCTGACCACATAAAATCAAAAGTTAAAGTAAAAGTATAGATAAAATCAGGTGTATAGAGCCTTTGTCAGAATTAAATAGGTATGTATATAATGCTAGCAGGTAATTACCTACCTACCTTCTTGTTAGGTTTTGCATCGTGCTGTGTCTGCTCCCTTTCAGCTAAAAAATGTTTTTTTCCATTTTTTAATCTTGTTTTGTTATTTTATAGTTTTAGCTGAATAAACGTTATTTTTTCTTTCTTTCTTTCTTTCTAGGTAAGTTATGTAGGACGCGCCACGGTTACAAGTGATTAAGAAGTGAAATTAGCACGTTGTTAAATGACAAATGAGTTTGTAATCAAATTCTTTGGAAGTGGTTACATGAATGACAATGACTCATACATTCATACGATACCTATTTTTTATCTATTTTTAAGGGGCGGACGGCGGGATCGTGTTAAACAGTCCCTCCGAGTACTCCCCGTGGAATAAGCGATTGGTTATTGTTTATTGTATAATTTCATCCATAGGTAGGTAACCTACGATTGGACATGTCGAAAATTCCGCCAGTTCTAAATTCAATGCGAAGAAGAACTGACAAACAAACTTCGCAAGTCACAATAGTTTGTTAGCACATGGTTAGTACCTTATAAGTATTATATTAAAGTAATTTCCAATAATTAATCCATACTACCGCTCACAAGAACATTAAATACTCAAGAATCTGACCACACTGCCTATTTAAATTACCTTTAACTGGTGTACTGGTGTATCGTCAATTTTGATACTTCATATTTTCATCATCATCATCATCAGCCTGTATCGGTCCACTGCTGGACCTCTCCCAAGGCACGCCACCACACGCGGTCTTCCGCTCTTCTCATCCATCCACTCCCGGCTACCTTTTTTAGGTCATCTGTCCACCTAGCTGGGGGGCGTCCCACGCTACGTTTACCGGTTATGATACTTCATATTATATCAAGTCAAATAAAAAAAAAAAATTGATTTATTAAAGAAGACTCGTATGTTTGTAATATTATTTGATAATTCATTATAAATTTAAATATATATGGAGAGTACTTGGAGGAGCTGTTTCACTCGATCCCGCTGTTCCTTTTCCACTTCCGCAAAATTAGCACTGGGCAGGAATTGCATCCATACACGCTGAACTTACCGCGGATGCGTACCAATCGGTTCTGCAAATCTTTCATCCTCAGAACTGGTAAACTCTGGAACATTCTCCCTACCCGCATATTTCCCCCCAAGTACCATCTCGGGTCCAATAGGGCGTGGGCCCCTGTCAGGCCGTTATGGCATTCACAACCCCCGCATGCGGCCGAATGTCCATTGGCATCGTTAGACACCTTATGGTTGGCTTGGCGCCACACGTCGCGCT